>CM049433.1:10448515-11698515 GCA_026929855.1 Poa annua | reverse complement strand
TTGATCATATCGAAACACTAAATTGCTGAAACGACAATCTAGGCTAAAAGCCATGCCATCATTCATATGGTATTGTCTCCATGGATTTAAATGGTTTCCCTATTATCTAACGTGAATGTTATGTTTCTATCATATGACTCCAATGATTACAATAATTCGATAAGAGATTTATTTACCACACACTATCCGATAGGGTGCGATTACGACGTCCTAACATATCATAACACTATGGTGTTCCATATGACGTAATTTGTGGAACTCTTCTCACAAGTCTTCCAATGATATGCCAACATTATAACTCAAATCTTTATTTCCTCGATCTGTATCGCAGGAATTTGATTTTCTTGTTAAATTTATTTTCCTACTTCATTCTGAACTTGTTTGATCGAATCAAAATTTCCAGACTAACATTTCCTAAGTGGATATCCATATATCTACTCGGAATATTTATGAAGTCTATGAAATAAAGACTTCCACTATCCGTTAAAGTACTTCATTGATTCAAATACACCCATATGCATGATTCTCAACAAGTTATACTCAAAACGTTCAGTGAAGTTTATGAAATAAAGGTCTCCACTACACGTTAATTACTTCATTGATCCACATACATCTATATGCATGATTATCAATAAGTTATATGCCCGCTTTCCGAAAACGGTGTCTTAGTTATCTTGCAAGTGTCAAAAGATCAAATCTAAGGACTTGTAGATCCATCCGTATGGAGCTTGTTCATTGACTATAACATTGACATGACTTAAACGGTAGTGCCACACGAATGTGGTGTCTTTATTAAGTTTGTATCCTTTGGCATTAATATTATGAATGTACGAGCTTCTACCATCTAAATTCAAATCGGCTTATGATCATTACTTCATAAATATAGGACAACGATTTTGTCACTAACATATATGAACAATCGTCTCGCTAGAGGAAACACACTTATAACGATCATACTAACAGGCGATCATAAAAGAATTTATTCAAATGGTAGATCTAGAGGGAGAGTGTCTATGGCCATCACAACATTTTGTCTGCCATCATCAACACACATTGTCGCCTCATCCTTCCAAGCTACTCAAGTAGTAAATCTGGTTTTCATAAAACTTGACTAGTATCAAAAACTTAGTCACTACTGCGAGTACTTGCTTAGGTAAAACATTCATAATGTGTATATCATATATACACCATCATCATTGATGACTTCCCGGCGATCTGTTTCATCTTCTTGATTCTTCCAACGCAATCAAGAACCATGAAGGTGAACGATTCCCCTTGCATGACATAGTCTATGACAAAGCATTTGCACCTGGCAACGTTGTCTGTCATCCAGTGATCGAGCTGAGCGAGGCGTCTCAATGTCATCAAGTATGACCAATGTCATCAAGTATGACCAATGTCATCGAGTATGACCAGTGTCATCAAGTATGACTGCCACGTGCTCCTTCAACGCGTGTATTCTCTTCCATCTTGGTTGAGAAGAAAAAACAGTCAACGTACTGATAAACTTCATCAACCCAACTTTAGGTGTATCCTGAGTTTAGCGATCATCTCATATGTTCGCGATCTAACAACTCGCACCCACCGTTAATTCTCTATGGCAGAGATCATAGCATTCACTGGACTATGATGATATTATCCGCACAAAAACTTGATAATCCAAATTATCCTTTTGTTAGGGAATCTTCGGGTTTATCTCCTAGCGGGTATTGTATCACAAAGAGCTAATGGTTTAAACAAGGAGTATCCTCAAGCTAAAGCATAAAACTGTGAAGTTTGGACCCAACCTTTTAAGTTTCTCAATCGCAGGATTGCGCCTAATTTTTAAAGAAGGCTATTACATTGGTTAATATCTACAAAGGTTTTGCAAAACAAAAAGACTTTGTTCATTATAAAATAGGGTTCAAGTTTTAAAGATAAAACTAACAGAACTCCCACTCAAAACGAATATCCCTCTAATCGTTTTAGTGATTACACGATCCTCATCCATTATGCAACCCCTCATTGTCAGAGCCGGCAACTGATGACCCACAAGTATAGGGGGTGTATCGCAGTACTTTCGATAAATAAGAGTGTCGAACCCAACGAGGAGCAGAAGGTGTTGACAAGTGGTTTTGATGAGGGTTTCACTGTAAACACAAGCAGACAAGTTTTCAGTAGACTTTGATATGACAGATAAATAAAGTGCGAGTAAATAGAGCGCGGCAATTATAATTGCAGCTAGTGGCCCAATCCTATTTAGAGCAAAGGACAAGCCGGTTTGTTTACTTATGATGACCAAACGTTCTTGAGGACACACGGGAATTTTGTCTAGTGCTTTTGCTTCATATTGATGATTAATCTTTAGTGTTTGGATAAGTGTTGTGTGGGTGAACCTATGCTAATGCACCGCCCTTCCTAGGACTAATACATACTTATGATTATACCTTGCAAGCATCCGCAAATACAAGAAAGTAATTAAGATAAATCTAACCATAGCTTTAAACTCTGAGATCCTGCTATCCCTCATGCATCGGAATATCAACGGGGGTTTAGGTTTCTGTCACTCCGGCAACCCCACAATTAATAACCAAGTACACGATGCATTCCCCTAGGCCCATAAAGGTGAAGTGTCATGTAGTCGACGTTCACATGACACCACTAGAAGAATGGCACCACAACTTAAATATCAAAACATTAAATATTACTCAACATAGTTCACTACTAACATCTAGACTTCTCCCATGTCCTCAAGAACTTAACGAACTATTCACAACACATCATATGGTACATGATCAGAGATGATATAATGATGGATAACAATCTGAACATAAACCCTAATTCAACGGTTTCACTCAATAGCATCAATAACAAGAGTAATCAACACTGGGAGAGTTCCCCCTATCAAATACACAAGATTCAGCCCTAGATGTTACAGCGGGAACGGAGTGGACCGATGGAGATGACGGTGTCGGCGATGGAGATGGTGGTGTTGATGATGGTGATGGAGTGCAGCTCGATGACGGTGACGATGGCGATGATTTCCCCCCTCCGCGAGGGGATTTCCCCGGCGGCTACGCAGCCTGCCGGAGAGCTTTTCTCTCAATGTCTTCTCCGCCTCGTGGTGGCGGCGAAGAGGATTTCTGTTCACCGTATAGGTCTTAGGTTTTCGGGGGGATCAAGTACGCGAAGGGGCACGGCCAGAGGTGGGCCAGGGCGGCCCCACCTGGTGCTCGCGCGGCCAGGCCTCCTGCCGCGCCTGGGCATGGTGTGGGCCCCTGGGCCCCACCTCAGGCTCCCCTTTTGGCTCCCTCCGGCATCTGGCAAAATAGGAACTTCCAGATTCTTCGTTTGGTCTTCTGAGCTTTGCAAATATTGTATCTCGATGGTGCTTTTTCCAGCAGAATTGAGACTCCGGAGCTCCATACTCCAATGATCATCAATCATGCAAAATAGATGAAATAACATAAGTATCATCTCCAAATACGAAATATATCAATGAATAGCAGTAAATTATGATATAAAATAGTGATGCAAAATGGACGTATCAACTCCCCCCAAGCTTAGACCTCGCTTGTCCCCAAGCGAAAGCTGAACTCGGTAAACATGACCACAGGTTTAGGGAGTGAAGTGTCGATATAAAATATACGGACAAGAAGCATCACATGTATAAATGCACAAGTCATCTTAGATATCAACTCCGTTCATATAAATCAACTTGTAACAAGTAGAGGAAAACCACAATAAGGTACATAGAGAAAACCTTAGTTGGTGTTGGCAAACTTAGTCCTTGGTCAGAGGACAATGAACATATTGAGCTTAGTTTATAAAACAGCCCTCTTTATTAGTTGATAACTCCAAAAATCAAATTCATTAGATGCCAACAATGTGCTAAGCAAGAAAGAATAAAAGACATGATCAACAATACTAATGTATAACTGGTTGAATCACAATCAACTCAAATGCTTGCTTAAGATAGAAGGAGATAGGTTTACTGACTCAACATAAAGTAAAAGATAGGCCCTTCGCAGAGGGAAGCAGAGATACAAGCATGTGCTAGAGCTTTTGGTTTTATAGGTTTTCGAAATCATATAGAGAGCATAAAAGTAAGTTTTTGAGCGGTGTTTGTTGTTGTCAACGAATGGTAATAGAGTTCTTGTCATCTCCCATACTAAGCAAGTTAAGGGTGGTTCCGATTTTTTTTTTAAACAAGCCTTTATGATATTCATCTTCTTTTTCCTTTACTTTCACAGCCTTGACACTCCTCCCCACCTTTCTAACACAACCATGGCTAACCGAATCCTCGGGTGCCCACCAATCAATCTCAAACCATGGAGGAGTGCCTATATTTTAAAATCTCAACCTTTGATATTATAGTGGTCTGACCACCCCTTTGCAATATTAATGACGAGCAGATGTAGCATGCAAGTCAAGGGTTACTTAATTAGTATGGAAGATAACAAACCCAACTATTATTTCCTCATGAGCTAGTGAACATTGACACAAATAAGGGATAATAATTTTGAATAAAGATAGCACAAGAAGTATTTACTTGGAGTGGCGCAAAATACCACATAGTAGGTAGATATGGTGGACACAAATGGCAGGGGTTTCGGTTCATGGTTTGGATGTATGAGAAGTATTCCCTCTCGATACAGGTCTTTGGCTAGAAAGGTTGGGTAGCAAGCATAAGAGTTGATGGATACAAACAAACATACATGTAGTAAAGACAATCATGCAATTCTTACTTGAAGGCACACACAATTTTAAGTTTGTGAATACTAAGCTTATAATCTACAAGCGAGAAAGATTAATGAATTCTATATTCTACATGTAATTCCTTTTTCCACTTAAGTCTCAAAGTATTGTAGCTACTGACCAATGCTAAGTTTGCCAAAGCCAAAAGATTTACTATATGCTCCCAAAGTGATTACCAACACTAATGACAAGATCAATCATACATGATAAAAGTTGCAAACTAAAATAAAGTGTGTAGAAAATAAATGATAACACTTCTCATTAATATTCCATAACGGCAACTCACACCAAGGGATACATAGACAGCCAACTAAAAGAGAGATACTTCCACACTGCAAACCATCATATAAGATAACTTCCCTACTCATGATATGACTCTACTAAAAGGTAAAAGATGAAAGATAATGGTGATACCGCGGCACTCCCCCCAAGCTTGGAACAAGCTAAGAGAGATGCCAATACCGATGATGAATTACTCCTTCGGTGGTGATGGAGGGACGACTCGAAGTGGGGTAAGGTAACGCTCCAACATCTTGCGAAGCCTGTTGTTCTCCTCTTGAAGTATATCCACTTCCCTCCTCAGGACGCGGTACTGCTCGCAAAACTGATCCGTGACACGGAGAGCTTCGGTTGCATCTGGAAAAGAGCTAAGATCCGGAACAGGTGGTATTGCTCCCTGCATGTTATGACAAAAAGCACGTTGGGCGTTAATTGATCCCACAAAGGTGGGCTTGCTAGTCCCCGTCCTTGCGCGATCTTTCTTGGCCGACTGCATCTTCTTTACTTCCTCCATGACGCTGTCGTCCATGTCCCTGCGCCTAGCCTTCACCTTCTCATCATCCGCCCATCCAACAAAAGACCCTTGATCAAGATCTTGAAGGAGTTCGCGTTGGCGACGAAGTGCGTAGTCTTTGGGACAAGATCCCCGAGACGACATCTGGACAGAAACAGCTCGAAACAAAAACGCGGCGAAAACACGATGTCCGGACCTCGGGGGCTCCGGGTGAATATATAGCAAAAATTTACGAAATAAAAGGAAGGCAACAGGGCGAAACCGAGTAGGAGAGGAGCTCCGAGGCTCCCCCACCTGGTGCTCGCGCGGCCAGCAAGGGCCCCGCGCCACCACGTGGTGTGGGCGCCTCGGACTTCGTGTCCTGCTCGTTTTCGTCTCGTGTTTTTCCATATTTTCCAAAAATAAATAATAGGTAGCTCAAAATTAAATCCGCGAACTTTTTCTTACCGAAACTGTACCTTTTCGAAATCAGGTTCTGCAGGCTCAGAAATATTTTCCTTAATATAATCTTCCGGAGTAATTGCTTGAATAATATCAACATCTTCATTATAAGAATCTCCAGAAATATAATGCTTGAGTCTTTGTCCATTTACCACTTGTGTAGAGTCATCCTTGAGCGAAGCAATTTTATCGAACCCGAACGAAACACCTCCACAATGACATATGGTCCTTCCCACTTGGAGAGCAATTTTCCTGCAAAGAATCTAAGACGAGAGCTATACAATAGAACTTTCTCACCAACATGAAACTCTCTCTTAAGGATTCTCCTATCATGCCATCTCTTAACTTTCTCTTTAAATAGTTTAGCATTTTCAGAAGCTTCACTTCTCCATTCATCTAAAGAACTTAAATGAGTAAAATACATCAATGGTCATCGTATTTAACCTTGTTACTCGCCGTCATCACCGTACTTCACTATACGCGACTTACGGTCACTAAATACATACGAGTGTGTCATCGAAGGTCACTTGAGTCTGTATAGCACCGTATTTGCTGACGTGGCACTACGTTGACCAGTCTACCGCAATGATACTTTTATAGATAGGCCCCATTAATCTTGCTGCTCTATTCAAAGCCAATTGACAACTTCAGGGAGAATGACTGGTGGGACCAACCCACCCATCTTCTTCCTCTTCTTCTCTGTCTTCCTATGTCACAACCTTGGCTCGTGAGTCGTGCCCCACCTCATCCGCCAGGGAAACAGGGCGCCACTAACGGAACCGGCCGGCTAGTTCGCCGTGATGCATATCCCTGATCTCGTGCGCCTCCACCGGCCTTTCTCCGCCGCCCTGCGATGTCTAATTTTTTCAGGCCGTCGTCGTTCGTTACAGGCTCCTGAAATTCTACAACGGACATGCAAAGGACACACACTGCAGATGGAAATTATTGTTAACCGGATGTCCTCGATCGATGGCGAGAACTAGCTAGCCCCGTTCAAGGTCACATACTCACATGCATTTCTCTAGTACGCACGACGATTGCAAATAATGTTAAGTGAATGTCCCTGCTCGTTGTCTGACTGAAGAAATTGAGTTGTGCTACTTGTGCATCGAGCCATCGAGGAGTTCAAGGGTCAATGGGGGTCGTCGGGTCTGGCCATGAATTGCGCCGCTTCCTCGCCATGTCACTGCCATGAACTGGGTTGTGGATCCAGAAGGCAATACTCTGCCACCGGAGCACGCCCTCCGTCATCCCGTCGCGGCGCACGTACTCACCAGTCACCAGTGCAGCTCGAGCAGGCCCGACCGTCGGGACGCCATACCCGAGCGGCAAACGTGAAGTACTGCGGTGAGCACGGCGAGCGTTGCTGCCGACTTGGGGAGGCAAGGGCAAGCGGCAAGCGTGGGCCGTGGGGTCGCTGGTGAGCAGGAGCCCATGGAGGCCACGATGGCCAGGAACTCGAAGCACCCATGGAGCAGGATGGCCGCGCCGCATGCTTTCATGTTTGCCGCAGTGGCGGCGTACTTGGCGGGGAGGCAAGGCGACGTCGAAATCGACAGATTCGACCCTGGATTCGACGGCGGTCGGAGTAGGCGGGGAGAAACCCGATGCAGAGTTGCCGCACCTCTGTGCTCGTGCGCGCCGAGCTTGACGCCCTCGCCGTCCCCTACGCCCGGCCCGTCGCGTGCACCGGTGTCGTCGCTGCTGCGAGCGGTGGCCCAGTTCGTGGCGTGACGAAGCAGAGCTCCTCGATGGCGACGAAGGGGTCCAGGCTAACGGATGGCAGACGTGGAGGTCAACGGAGGCACTTTTCAATTCAGTCATTTTACTTGTATTATTCGAAATTTATTCCTGTGGACAGTTGCTGGGGGCTGACAATGGGCTCCACTTTTCGACAGACCACCGGATACACGCTACGGCTTCGGCGGTGACCTCGTACGACACAGCCGCACGTATATGGTGACCGTAATTACGTATTCCTGTGTACGGTGATGATGACGAGTAATCACCTCAAGTCGAGTGACCATTGATGGATTTTACCCAATTTAAATTAAGTAATCTTTTCTCACCAGCAAGTTTAAAATCTCTATTTAGTTCTCTCACTGCCCAATAAGTTTTGTGTTCTAATTCTAAAGGCAAGTGACAAGGTTTTCTATAAACCATTTTATAAGGAGACATACCCATGAGATTTTTATAAGCAGTTCTATAAGCCCACAATGCATTATTTAATTTACTAGCCCAATTCTTCCTCGTCCTATTAACAGTCTTTTGCAAGATAGATTTAATTTCTCTATTTGATAGTTCTACTTGCCCACTAGTTTGAGGATGATAAGCTGAAGCAATTCTATGATTAACACCATATTTAGCAAGAACTTTTCTAAACCCACCATGAATAAAATGAGAACCTCCATCAGTCATAAAATATCTCGAAACACGAAACTTAGGGAAAATAATATCTTGAAGCATTTTTAATGATGTCTCACCATCAGCACTTTTAGTA
Organism: Poa annua; assembly: GCA_026929855.1. Lineage (NCBI taxonomy): Eukaryota > Viridiplantae > Streptophyta > Magnoliopsida > Poales > Poaceae > Poa > Poa annua. Next base: position 11,690,044 of record CM049433.1, on the reverse strand, counting down.
GGTATAGCTTCTACCAATTTAGTAACATAATCAACAGCAACAAGTATATGAGTATTACCTTCTGAAGAAGGGAAAGGACCCATAAAGTCAAATCCCCAACAATCAAACGGTTCAATAACAAGAGAATAATTCATAGGCATTTCATTACGTCTAGAGATATTACCAACTCTTTGACATTCATCACAAGATAAAATAAACTTTCTTGCATCTTTAAAAAGAGTAGGCCAATAAAAACCTGATTGTAAAACCTTTTGATCGGTTCTATCTCCAGCGTGATGTCCTCCATAAGCACTACTATGGCACTTTCTCAATATCTCTTTTTGTTCATACTCCGGAACACATCTTCGCATAATACCATCAACTCCTTCTTTATATAAGTGTGGGTCATCCCAGAAATAATGCCTTAAGTCATAAAAGAATTTTCTTCTTTGTTGAGCTGAAAAGGTTGGAGGCAAATACTTCGAAACAATAAAGTTAGCATAATCTGCATACCAAGGACTATCTCGTGAACTCACCCTTATTGCAACCAATTGTTCATTTGGAAAACTATCATTAACAGGTATAGGATCATAAGCAATGTTTTCCAATCTAGACAAATTATCAGCAACAGGATTTTCAGCACCCTTCCTATCCACAATATGCAAATTGAATTCTTGCAAAAGTAACACCCATCTGATAAGCCTAGGCTTTGCATCTTTCTTTTCCATAAGGTATCTAATTGCAGCATGATCAGTATGAATAATAACTTTAGAATCAACAATGTATTGTCTAAATTTATCACAAGCAAAGGCAACAGCTAGAAATTCTTTTTCAGTTGTAGCATAATTCTTTTGAGCAGCATCAAGAGTCTTACTAGCATAATGAATAACATTTAACTTTTTATCCACTCTTTGCCCAAGGACAGCACCAACAGCAAAATCACTAGCATCACACATAATTTCAAATGGTAAATTCCAATCAGGTGGTTGAACAATAGGAGCAGTTATTAAAGCTTTCTTAAGAGTTTCAAAAGCTTCCTTACAATCATCATAAAAAACAAACGGTATATCTTTTTGCAAGAGATTAGTAAGAGGCTTTGATACCTTAGCAAAGTCTTTGATAAACCTTCTATAGAAACCAGCATGACCAAGAATACTACGAATACCTTTAACATCTCTAGGGCAAGGCATTTTCTCAATTGCTTCCACTTTGGCTCTATCAACTTCAATACCTCTTTCAGAAATTTTATGTCCAAGAACAATCCCTTCATTAACCATAAAGTGGCATTTCTCCCAATTAAGAACAAGATTAGTTTCTTCACATCTCTGCAAAACTTTATCAAGATTGTGCAAGCAATTATCAAAGGAAGTGCCATAAACGGAGAAATCGTCCATGAACACCTCCACAATTTCCTCACAAAAACCATGAAAGATAGCAGACATACATCTTTGAAAAGTAGCAGGAGCATTACATAAACCAAAAGGCATACGTCTATAAGCATAAGTACCACAAGGACAGGTAAATGTGGTTTTCTCTTGATCTTGAGTTTTAACAGCAATTTGAGAGAAACCAGAATAACCATCAAGAAAGCAAAAATGAGTTTTATTGGCTAATCTCTCCAACATTTGATCAATAAAAGGTAATGGATAATGATCTTTCTTAGTAACTTTATTAACCTTCCTAAAATCAATGCACATTCTATAACCAACAACTACTCTTTGAGGGATAAGCTCATCATGATCATTAGGTACAACAGTAATTCCACCTTTCTTAGGGACACAGTGCACATGACTAACCCATCTACTATCAGCAATAGGATAAATAATACCAGCATTAAGAAGTTTTAATACCTCATTTCTTACCACTTCCTTCATCTTAGGTATTAAACGGCGTTGATGTTCAACAACTGGCTTTGCATCGGGCTCCATATTAATAGAATGTTGACATATAGTAGGAGAAATCCCTTTTAAATCATCCAAAGTATAACCCATAGCTCCACGGTGTTTCTTCAATATTTCCAACAATCTTTCTTTTTCTTTACCTGAAAGGTTAGCACTAATAATAACAGGATATATTTTCTTATCATCAAGATGAGCATACTTAAGATTATCAGGCAAAGGTTTTAAATCAAAGACAGGATCCTCTTTAGGTGGAAGTGTTTTACCCAAGTCTTCCACCTTTAAATTATGTTTAAGAATAGGTTGACGAAGGAATATGTCCTCAAGTTCATTCCTTTGTTCCATAAAATCTTCACTCTCATGATCTTCCATAAATTGCTGAATATAATTACTAGGCGCAAGAGCAATAGAAGAAAGTTGTTCTACTCTAAAATCCTCATTAGGCAAAGGTCTACCAAAAATGAGGAGTTTTAGCAAATTTCGAAAAATTGAATTCATATGAATCACCAGCAAATTTAGTAAGGATTTTCTCTTTCTTACAATCTATAACAGCACCACAAGTATTTAGAAAAGGTCTACCAAAAATGATAGGACAAGTCTTACTAGCAGCAGAACCAAGTACGAGGAAATCAGCAGGATATTTAGTCTTACCACATAGAACTTCAACATCTCTGACAATACCAATGGGAGAGATAGTTTCTCTATTAGCAAGTTGAATAACCACATCAATCTTTTCAAGTTCACTAGGACCAATCTCATGCATAATTTCTTTATAAAGATCATAAGGAATAGCACTTGAACTTGCACCAATATCACATAAACCTTAATAGCAATGATCACCAATTTTAACAGATAACACAGGAACACTAGCCTTCCTTGGCTTTGCAGGATGAGAAACAACATTAGAAGCATCATCACAAAATATAATATACTCTTCTCCCACATTTTCAGAAACAAGCTCTTTAACTATAGCCACAGAAGGTTCAACTTTAATTTGTTCATCAGGTTCCTTAGCTTTCTTATCACTTTTATTAACCACACTAGCCATAATAGAATGTTCTTACACTTTAACAGGAAAAGGAATTTTATCATATAAGGCTCAGGAATGATATGATCAACAATATTAACTTCAATGCTTTTAGCTAAAGGAGCAATAGATTTATCTTTATAAGGTTCATGATATTTTTCAAACCCCTTTTTGGGCAAACCGAAATAGACAGCAAAGGATTTATAATAATTTGCAACAACTTGAGAGTCAAGACCATAAGCACTATTAATATTTCGAAATGCATCAGTATTCATGAAAGTCTTAATGCATTCAAAGTCATATTTTATACCTGGCTCCCTACCTTTGTCGTTCTCCCATGCTTCAGTATTTTCTTCAATACGATCATGAAGATCCCATTTAAACTCCTTCTTATTACGAGTGAATGATCCAGCACAAGAAGTATCCAATAATGTTTTATCTTCAAAGGAGAGTCTTGCATACAAGTTATCAACAATAATATTACCAGGAAGCTCATGAATGGGGCATTTGAGCATTAATGCCTTCAATCTCCCCCAAGCTTGGGCAATACTTTCTCCATCACGAGGCCAGAAATTATATATAGAATTCCGATCTTGGTGAATTTCACTTGGAGGATAAAATTTAGAATAAAAGAGAGGTACAATTTCCTCCCATCCAAGAGAATCCCTGTTCTTCAGCAGTTTATACCAATGCGCAGCTCTCCCACCGAGTGATATGGAGAATAATTTCTTCCTGACTTCGTCCATTGTAATACCTGCACACTTGAACAACTCGCATAATTCATGTAAATACAGTAAATGATCACCGGGGTGGACAGTTCCATCTCCAACATAGCGGTTATTCATAACACGTTCAATAATTTTCATAGGTATTTTAAATGGCACAATATCATCAAGTGGCGCCTCATGTTCTACATCAGCAGCGGTAGAAGACTTCCCAAACAGGAAAGCAACATTTCCTCTCTCCATTATTAAGCAAATAAGGAGACAGAAATAAAAACAGCACTTACAGTTAAAGTTTTCCTTACCAATTCCACTTACCAATAGCGCTTCACTCCCCGGCAACGGCGCCAGAAAATAGTCTTGATGACCCACAAGTATAGGGGGTGTATCGCAGTACTTTCGATAAATAAGAGTGTCGAACCCAATGAGGAGCAGAAGGTGTTGACAAGTGGTTTTGATGAGGGTTTCACTGTAAACACTAGCAGACAAGTTTTCAGTAGACTTTGATATGACAGGAGTAAATGGAGCGCGGCAATTATAATTGCAGCGAGTGGCCCAATCCTTTTTAGAGCAAAGGACAAGCCGGTTTGTTTACTTATGATGACCAAACATTCTTGAGGACACACGGGAATTCTGTCTAGTGCTTTCGCTTCATATTGATGATTAATCTTTAGTGTTTGGATAAGTGTCGTGTGGTTGAACCTATGCTAATGCACCGCCCTTCCTAGGACTAATACATACTTATGATTATACCCCTTGCAAGCATCCGCAAATACAAGAAAGTAATTAAGATAAATCTAACCATAGCTTTAAACTCTGAGATCCTGCTATCCCTCATGCATCGGAATATCAACGGGGGTTTAGGTTTCTGTCACTCCGGCAACCCCACAATTAATAACCGAGTACACGATGCATTCCCCTAGGCCCATAAAGGTGAAGTGTAATGTAGTCGACGTTCACATGACACCACTAGAAGAATGGCACCACAACTTAAATATCAAAACATTAAATATTACTCAACATAGTTCACTACTAACATCTAGACTTCTCCCATGTCCTCAAGAACTTAACGAACTACTCACAACACATCATATGGTACATGATCAGAGATGATATAATGATGGATAACAATCTGAACATAAACCCTAATTCAACGGTTTCACTCAATAGCATCAATAACAAGAGTAATCAACACCGGGAGAGTTACCCCTATCAAATACACAAGGTTTAGCCCTAGATGTTATAGTGGGAACGGAGTGGACCGATGGAGATGACGGCGTCGGCGGTGGAGATGGTGGTGTTGGCGATGGTGACGGAGTGCAGCTCGATGACGGTGACGATGGCGACGATTTCCCCCCTCCGGGAGGGAATTTCCCTGGCGGCAACGCCGCCTGCCGGAGAGCTTTTCTCTCTCTATCTTCTCCGCCTCGTGGTGGCGGCGAAGAGGATTTCTGAACACCCCCCAGGTCTTAGGTTTTCGGGGGGATGAAGTACGCGAAAGGGCACGCCCGGTGGTGGGCCAGGGCGGCCCCACCACATGCTCGTGCGGCCAGCCTCCCTGCCGCGCCTGGGCATGGTGTGGGCCCCCTGGGCCCCACCTCAGGCTCCCCTTTTGGCCTCCTTCGTGATCTGGTGAGAAAATAATTCCCAGGTGTTTTATTTGATCTTCTGAGCTTCGCAAATATTGTATCTCGATGACGCTTTTTCCAGCTGAATTTAGACTCCGGAGTTCCATCCCCCAATGATCATCAATCATGCAAAATAGATGAAATAACATAAGTATCATCTCCAAATACGAAATATATCAATGAATAGCAGTAAATTATGATATAAAATAGTGATGCAAAATGGACGTATCAGCAACATAACTTCAAAAGTAGACATCGAAATGTCAATCACAACAACTCTGTGACTCATGCTCGACCTTTCGGTCACCATGTTCCGAGGCCATGTCTGTACATGCTAGGCTCGCCATAATAACCTTCAACGTAAACGCTTGTGCAAACATGTCTTACACCCACTGTATGCGAACGACGATATGTATGACACCCGATCGTCACGGCCTGCCTCATACCGCAGAACTTTATTGGTGGTGCACGTCGAAGGTAGAACACTAATGGTATTTTGGAGGGATCATCTTATATTACTACCGCCGTGTAACTAATATATAACTATATATATACACACGATATAAGATGCACTCAAAACATCAATATGTAATGCGACGTGACATGGTCCTTGCGCCGATGGTCTCCTTCGCGCCCACAGTTTATAAACAATTTAATAAACCTACCTTGACCATATCACATTGCCCCTGCAAAATAAAGTTAGACGCATTCTACTTTATCTTTCGCATATTTTACGTGGCTCGGGGCTGTCGTAAATAGAACCGCTTCATACCTACGAACCTATGACCACAACAACGATCAAATAATTGCATATTTATTCATCCCTTTCGGGCCCTCCATTGAAAATGCAAAACCAACTAAAGAGAGAGAGACAGACACCCGCCAGACACATATACGGTACAAGCCGCATGTCAGTAGTGGAACCAGTCTCGCGTAAGCGTACGCGTAAAGTCGGTCCGGGCCGCTTCATCAACTCAATGCTGCCGACGGTGCAAGTGCACGCGAGAGGGTAGCAAATAAAAGAACGATGTCCCCGTGATAAACACGGGTGCAACTAGCGTACAGCTATATCTACGCATAGATCGTCTCTGATACCACTGAAGGGGATCGCAGGAGGAAAACAAAAAAATTCCTAACAACGATAACCTTAATCTAGCCAGGATCTATTCTATGCAGATATAGTAATATGAAGGAGATCGGTATACATACCCTTGTAGACCGAAAAGCGGGGATTACGCTCCCGCACAAGCGTTGTCGATGAAGCCGACGAAGACGACCTCGAGGTCGTGTAGAGGAAGTAGACCTCCGAGCACCACTAGCGTGGCACCTCGCAGGGATTTACACACGTACGGTGAAGCCGACGACCTCCGGGCTCCGATCCAGGGACGAAGCAGCTGAAGATTTGGACCGGAAGACCAGCAGCACGACGGTGCGCGTATGGTGGAGAGAACTTCACCTTGGCGCAACTCCAATGGAGGAATCACGTGATCAAGGAGAAGAAGAGAGAGAGAGATTGGGGTGTTTAAAGGCCAGGGGGTGCACCTCTTTATATAGGAGAAAAGGGGTTGCCGGCCTTGCTGGTCGGGCGGTGTGGGACTAAACCCCACACCAGCCCGCCCCCCTCCTTGATGCGCCGGCCCTAGGTGGGCCCCATGTGGCCCACCTAGGCCGGCCGGCTCCCCTTGCTCACCTGGGGGAAACTTCCCCCCCCCCCCCCCCCCCCCCCCCTCATGGGCCTTCTTTCCACCGGAAGGACCATTTAAGGTATGCAGCCTTTAAAAATTCGAAATGAATTAAATAAAAATATATTTAACTATTAATTACATTAATTAATATTAAATACATATTATCTAATTTATTCCGGCTCCGAAAACTATTACGTCGCTGTCCGATCTCCATCGGATCTTTCCCGGGACGCTCCCTGTGTTCTCTCTTCTAATTTCTCTTCCGGTAAACTTGTCGACTCCCCTTAAGTGTGTTACCCTAGCGGTTCGAGATCTCTCCAGACATGATCGAGACGCGCTCTCCGATCAATGACTAATTCATGGACCTTGGATACCTAGAATGAATCCCTGCGAAATAACGAATAACTTTGTCGTTCGAACCTAGACGTCGAGTCTTAAACCTTTTGCCATGGCGATACTTAGCGTGTCCGAGACTCGTTCATAGATATCACGATACCTAGCTTGATCTCGTTACCGACAACGCTATCTTCTACTCGTCCATGATATTATGTCCTGGTGACCTAGTCACACGCTTGCAAGCTTATTTGACATAATCTCACCGAGTGGGCCCTAGAGTATCTATCCTGCTATGCGGACTGGCAAATCCCGCTCTTGATCCCTCCTCTCAAGACGGACACCTTTATTGTCACACTATTAAGATATGACGTTTGATGCAATCAAAGTATCTTTCAGGAATAGCAATAAGAGTTGATCTCACGGTCAAAGGCATAATGACTACGTCCTACAAATATTGGGTATGTCCATCACGTCATTCTCCCAATGACATGACTCCATTGTCAACTGACATCAATGTCACATGATCGGGAAACCTCGATCATCAATTGCCCAATGAACTAGTTAGATAGAGGCTACTAGGGACCTGGTTGTTCATCTACCACACGTGTATTAATGTTTCCGCTTAATACAGTTATAGCATGGTATAAAACATATAATGAATAATTGAGATATGACGAATAAACTATCTTTATTAAGTGCCTCTAGGGCATATCTCCTTCAACTCTCATTGTCACAAAGAAGAGGCACCTCGTCGAAGTGAACGCCATAATCCCTCATGGTTTGCCTCATCCAAAGAAGTTGAGCACAACAACTCGCGGCGGAGATGTACTCGGCCTCGGTGGTGGACAAGGCAACACAATTTTGCTTCTTGGATGACCAACACACCAAGGAGCGACCAAGAAATTGACACGCCCCGGAGGTTGACTTCCTATCCTTCCTTTCTCCCGCATAATCCGAATCCTTGGTGCCAAAGTGAACGGTGGCAAAGAATTGGCAAACAAGGGCTTCATCAAAGTCTTGCCCGAGAGTCATGAGATTTTGGAGCCCGAACTCACGACACATAGCCAAAGCCTCCCCAAAGTATTCCGGATGCCTACTCATGTGGTCAACACTGATCCATCGTTGCTCCACGGTGTTCTTTTCCGGCTTCCGGTGAAGAATCTCATCATAGCATTACTTATCCCCATGCTTTCCTACCCATTGCTATTCACAGGGAATCCTGGTTCGGGAGGTACTCGTCGCCGGACTAACAAGAAACCGAGAGAGGAGGCCCCCAATGATGAAGTTGAGGACACAATTCATCCGGGCCCTAGCAAAGGAAAGAAGAAAGTGGTCAAGAAGTCCGCCACCCGAGAGTATACTGCGGGTAACATGCCCGAGGTTCAGTTTCTTGATGCTAGGAAGAGGGATGCCTATTCCACCGACCGCGACAAGTTGCTTCCAAGGTTTCGTGGAAATAATCCGTATTTCCACAATGTCTTCCAAGCCCAATGCTATGGTGAGATGCATAGGCAAGCAAAATGCGAATAGATTCAAGACGAGCAACGGGAGCAAAAGTTTCACCGAAATCAACACTTTCGACTTGGGAGAAACCTTGTGCCACCAATCTTGCCTTGTTGCGGATGACAATACCGTTGGAGTCTTGCTTGTTCTTGAAGATACACTTGGTGCCGATGACGTTCTTGCAATCCTTCGGTCTTGGCACCAACTTCCAAACTTCATTTCTCTTTAAGTTGTTCAACTCCTCATGCATGGCTTCAACCCAATCGTGATCTTCTAGAGCTTCATACACCTTCTTGGGCTCGATGAAGGACACGAATGCATGGTTGGAGCTAAAACTAGCCAATTGACTCCTTGTGATCCTCTTGTCCTTGATACCGCCAATGACCTTGTCCAAAGTATGACCTTTGCGTTCGAGGTCACGCTCTCTAAGAGTGGCCCTCCTTGATCTTGTCTCTTCCGATGATTCTTGAGTGATAGCTTGGTCATTTCCTTCATCATCAGAGTCATGAGCTTCAACTTGAGCTTGAGGAGGGTTAGCAGCACCACTATGAACTTGATCTTGAACACCACTCGAGGGAGGATCAATGTGATGATCGACATTAGGAACGGGAGTGACTTGATCTTGATCTTGAGCTTGAGGAGATGGTGGTTCTTGATCTTGAGAGGCTTGAGGATCTTGTGTGGGTGAAGGGGATTCATGAGGTGGGTCTTCTTCGATGGGTCGAATCTCACCAATTGCCATTCTTCTTAGTGCAACCTCAATTGGCACATCACCTACAACATTAGAGTCGACTTGCCCCACTTGGGAGCCATTATCCTCATGAAACCTCACGTCACTAGATTCTTCAACTTGACCTAAGGTCTTGTTGTAGACTCTATAAGCGTGAGAGTTTGTGGCATAGCCAACAAAGATACCTTCATATGATCTAGGCTCAAATTTTGACAAGCGGTTACCTTTCTTGCAAATGAAGCACTTGCAACCGAAGACCCGGAAATAAGAAAGATCTGGTTTCTTCCCAAGAAGAATCTCATATGGGGTCTTGTTCAAGCCTTTGTGGAGACGGCTTCGGCCCAAAAGTTGTATGGAGATGCATACTCCGCAATCATGGTCCTAGCCGCATCCAAGAGTGTCCGGTTCTTCCTCTCGGCAACCCCATTTTGTTGGGGGGTATAAGGAGTTGAATATTGATGTGCAATCCCTTCTTCGCTAAGAAAACCCTCCACGATGTAGTTCTTGAACTCGGACCCGTTGTCACTCCTTATCACCGTGATCTTCTCTTGATATTGGCGTTGGGCCAAGTTGATGAAGTAGATGACCTTTTGTTGAGTCTCACTCTTCTTCTTGAAGAAAGATACCCAAGTATACCTTGAGTAATCATCCACCATCACAAGGCAATATTTCTTCCCACCAAGACTATCATAAGAGAGAGGACCAAAAAGGTCCAAGTGGATGAGCTCGAGAATATTGGTGGTGGTGATCAAGGTCTTGCTTGGATGTGCTTCTCCATGTTGTTTACCTAGAACACAAGACCTACACACACGATCTTTGGAAAACTTAATATCGGTTAGTCCGAGAATGTGATCACCACATTGAAGGTCATGGAGTGTTCTCATATTGGTGTGGGCTAGTCGGCGATGCCAAAGCCAACCCACATCACACTTAGCCATTAGGCACGTCGTGGTTGAAGTGCTCTCGTGGTTGAGAATTCAAAAGGTCATTGAGATTCCTTTTACCTTGAGCACAAGAGACAAGTCCCTTTTCGAGTTGTGCCTTCAACCTATTGTTCTCCTCCACAAGGTTAACATGAGCACAACAATTACTAGAGCTAGCAACATTTTCAATAGAAGAAGATGAAACATGCTTTTGAAGTTGTTGAGCTAGGAATTGATCATGAGACTTTTGGAGTTCATCAAAGGATTCTTGAAGAGTTTTTAACTCCTCTTCAAGTTTCTTCTTTTCTTTCTCAAGTCTAGCATGATCAATTCCTAGTTCACTCTTTTCATCTTTATAGATTTTAGACAAGGCAAGAGCATGATCATGATTCTTTCTAAGACTAGCCATGTCAATAGCATTAGATTCCTCTAGACTAGAAATAGTCTCCTCAAGAACACTCCTTCGAGTCCGTTCTTCATCAAGAGCAATAGAGAAATCCGCAATCTCATTTGCGTACTTACGCTCACGTGCCTCCATGGCAAGGATAGTCTCATCCTTCTCATCTACAAGCACGTTAGTTTCATCAAGTTGCTCAATAAGAGCATCAACATGTATTTTAGTCTCACCCTTAAGGTTAGATAGCCACACTTCAATTATATTAGGTTCAAGTGACTCCTTCTCATCATTCTCAACACAATCCAATAAAGAAGGAGGTGTTGAAGTAATAGTTTTGGGCGAAGGAGTTACCGAAGTGGCTTTTGCCATGAGACATGTGTAGGGTATGGCTTCATTCTCATTGGGGGATTCAAATAGAGAGGACGGTGAAGAGGAAGTGGTAGCTATAGCGACACGTGCCCCACCTACGACTTCATCTCCATCTTCATCTCCGGACTCATATTCCTCCTCAACTTTCCTATCTTGAACACATAGGGCATTGGGAACCCTCTTCTTCACAAAGTTGCTCTTCTTGTTGTATGGTGACTTGGTCTTGTTCTTGTCCTTACGAACAAGCTCGTGATGACCCACAAGTATAGGGGATCGCAACAGTCTTCGAGGGAAGTAAAACCCAAATTTATTGATTCGACACAAGGGGAGCCAAAGAATAAATATAAGCCTTAACAGATGAATTGTCAGTTCAGCTACACCTGTGAATAGACTTGCTCGAAACAGATTATCAGTAGCAACAGTTTTATAGTAGTGACAGTAGTGAAATAACAGCAGCAACGAAATAATGACAACAGCAGTGATTATAGTAGACAGTAGGATTAAAATATTGTAGGCATAGGGACGGATGTACGGGCGTTGCATGGATAAGATAATTCATGTAATATCAAGACGTAGGCATTTGCAGATAAATAAGATAAAGCATCCAAGTATTAAATAACCATAGGCATGTGTTCCAATTTAGTTGTGCATGCTCGCAATGAGAGACTTGCACATCATCTTTTGTCCTACCAGCCCGTTTGCAGCGGGGCCTCAAGGGAATCTAATGGTAATTAAGGTACTCCTTTTAATAGAGTACTGGAGCAAAGCATTAACACTCCGTGAACACACGTGATCCTCACATCACAGCCTTTCCCCGAGGCTGTCCCAATTATTGTCACTTTGGGACCTAGGGTTCCGGACAATGACATGTGTATACAACTCATAGATATGATCCAAAATAATAATTATCATCATGATTCAATAACATGTTCAGATCTGAATCATGGCACTCGGGCCCTAGTGTCAAGCATTAAGCATAACAAGTTGCAACAATGACGTAAAACAACGATAACGGATACTAGGCACCATGCCCTAACGATATTACAGACATTACATGGACGATCTCATCCAATCCCTACCATCCCCTCAAGCCTACAGCGGGGAATTACTCACACATGGACGAGGGAAACAATGATGGTTGATGGAGAGGCGTTGGTGATGACGATGGCGATGATCCCCTTCGATTCCCTGTCCCGGCAGGGTGCCGGAACAGAGACTTCTGGTCCCCGAATTGAGTTTCGAGGTGGCGGCGACGCTCGGCTCTGTTCTATGGAAAAGCGTCTAACCCCCCTCAGTTTTTAGGTCAGAGGGAGTCTATATGCGCGAGGGGAGACCAAGGGGGTGAGGGACTCGCCCCCCTCATAGGCTGGCGCGACCAGGCTTCTGCCGCGCCACCACATGAGGTGGTGGCCCCCTGGCCCCCCTCCGTCAGCCCTTCTGGCTCCTGGAGTCTTCGGGCAATTTAGGGTTTTTTGCATTATTTCTGGAGTTTTTCCATAAAGTTGATTTTCAGCACAAAAACGAGACACCAGGGCAATTCTGCTGAAAACAGCGTTAGTCCGTGTTAGTTGCATTCAAAACACACAAAATAGAGGCAAAACAATAGCAAAAGTGTTCGGGAAAGTAGATACGTTTTGGACGTATCAACTCCCCCCAAGCTTAGCTTATTGCTTCTCCTCAAGCAATTCAGTTAACAACTGAGTGTGATAAAAGAACTTTCACGAACACATTTGTTTCATATGATGTAAATGAAGGAGATATGCCTTAGAGGCAATTAATAAAGTGTTTTATTTATCATATCTCATTTGTTCATAATACGTTTTTTGTGTCATGCTATAACTGTATTAAGCGGTAACATTAATACACGTGTGATACGTAAAACAACCAGGTCCCTAGTAGCCTCTACGTGACTAGTTCATTGTGCAATCGATGATCGAGGTTTCCCAATCATGTGACATGGTGTAAATTTGACAATGGAGTCATATCATTGGTAGAACGATGACGAGGTTATACCAAACGGGTACCCTATCGTGTGGGTAACTGGTGTACGTAATGACTACAGCCCAATTGTCAAACAGATCAAAGAAGCCCATCAAGAGAAGCCCAAGACAAGGATTGCTTTCCAAGTTATGCATAGTCGGTTATAGTTTCCATGTATGAAGTCCTAGTCGGTTACGTACCCGAGACCTAGACCCCCTTTATAAGGGCTAGGAGGGTGGCCGATCGGGGACACGCACAATCAGAGCCACCAAACCCTAGCGAGACGAACTCTCGCTGGACCCTCGTAATCACCGCATATTCACAGAGCAATAACAGACAAGCAGGAAGTAGGGGTGTTACCTCAGTCGAGGGCCTTGAACCTGGGTAAATCCAGCTTGTCAGCCGCCGAGTCTACCAGCACTACGCGTTCTCTACCTCATAACTCTAACCCTAGGCTAGTAACCATGGGTATTTATGGGGATACACCTCGTCAAACGATTTGATGGACATACCCAATATTTGTAGGACGTAGTCATTACGCCTTTGACCGTGAGATCAACTCTTATTGCTATTCCTGAAAGATACTTTGATTGCATCAAACGTCATATCTTAAAAGTGTGACAATAAAGGTGTCCCTCTCGGGTATCAGAAAGGAGTATGTTGAGACGAGGGATCAAGAGCGGGATTTGCCAATCCGCATAGCAGGATAGATACTCTAGGGCCCACTCGGTGAGATTATGTCAAATAAGCTTGCAAGCGTGTGACTAGGTCACCAGGACATAACACTAGTAGGAAAATGCTTATAGCCACCAGAATAGTACTGGCGAACAACATAAATTGTGCGCCAGTATTTAAAGCGCTGGCGAACACATAGCCGCCACAGCCAGCGGTAAAACAGCTACTGCTGGCGGACAGGATAACTAGTTCGCCAGCGGTAGCTCTGGGCTGGGCGGGGCTGTGTCCGATGGACAGCGCTGGCGAACACTCCGCCTGTTCGCCAGCGGTAGTAAGCGTAGCGCTGTCGAACGCCAGAACATGTTCGCCAGCGGTAGGTCCGCGGCTGTATGCAGGCTGGCACGGCGATAGTGGCCAGTACCGCTGGCGAACAGAACGCAGTGTTCGCCAGCGGTAACCTGGGACCAGAGAGCATTAAAGCCTCCACCCACCTCCTTTTCCCTCCATTACCTCCATTAAATTCTCTCTCTAGCTCAAGCCAACCCAAATTTTTGCACTCCCCCCCCCCCCCCCTCTTATACTCTCTTTTTAGCCAATAAAATCTAGATTTTTTGATAGATCTAGCTAAACCACCCCCAAAAACCACTTTCCACCAAAAAGTTAGCTCTCACAACCCTCCTACCTTTAGTTACTAGTTTCACCCTTTTGAAGCAATCCATAGCCATTTTGTCGGTGGTCTCACCCTTGTTATCTCTTCTCTTGTGTGTATTGAATCAAGGTTGAGCTATGTTTCGATAAATATGTGTGAAATGAACACTATATATGTAAAATTATGTGAATATGTCAAATTTTGACATGAAGTGCATGAAGTGGACTAAATTTGTGAAATTTGTGATGATGTGTATCACAATATGTGTGAAATAGGAGAGTGATGCCGATTTTTTGCCGAAATGTTGATTCATTTCCGTTTCGGCAAATTTCGGTACTCTTTCTTATTATGACCTCTACATATAGAAAGGTCATGGCGAAATTTTTCGTGATAAGCGCGGTATATGTATGATTCTCATGAGTTTGTTCTTCACTTTGTAGGCGATCGATAATGGCCGCCATGAGTGAAGCTGTAGTGAACAGATATCTAAAACATGCGATAGAGGACATGTTTCGACATAACCGCACAGAGATAAGATGTCCGTGTCGAAAATGCAAACTAGTGGGATTGATCAACCCTTTCTCCGGAAAGTTGCTAGAGCACTTGCTCATGCGTGGTTTCATGGATGGCCACACTCAGTGGTTGACCGATGAAGATGATCATGAAGGTAATGAGGCACCGGCGACAGGAAATGATCATGATAATGATCATGAAGGGGATCATGAACATGGTCACAATAATGATAACGAAGAGCCTCCTGATCATGATGGAGATGATGAGGTGGCAGAAGAAACAGCTATGGAAGATGACGACACGCGGACGCCATTAACTTTACTCGTGCAAGATCCTCATGTCCAAGAACTGCTTCTAAAAAAGACCACTAACTCCAGAGCAGCTGCTAGAGAGCAATCTAAGCTGGCGCAACTAGAGATAGACGCAAATACTCCGTTGTATCCAGGTTGCGTTGCGGAAGATTCCCGTTTGAATGTTGCGCTCAATGTTTTGCAGATGAAGGCAAGATACAAATGGAGCGATATAAGCGTCGATGCTAGTCTGGAATTTTGGCACGGTGTCCTTCCTGAGGACAACACGTGTCCAAAAAGTTGTGATGAGGCCAAGAAAGTCGTTTGCCCTTTTGATTTACCGCACGAGAAGTTTCACTTGTTCATTAATGATTGCTACATTTATCGGAAAGAGGATGCGGAGAAGACAAAGTGTCCAGTGTGCGACGCCGCTCGATACAAGAAAGGGAAGAAAGCTCCTCGAAAAGTTGTTTGGTACTTTCCGCTGATTCCCCGTCTCCAGCGGTATTTCACGGACCGTAAGGAAGCTGAGCTCATGCGCTGGCACGCGGAAAGAAAAAGCAAGTGCTCAAAGATCCCAAGCGTAATGAAAATATAAATCTGACACACCCTTCAGATGCAAGTCAGTGGAAAGCAGTTGACGCTGAATATCCAACCTTCGGATCAGATCCATGGAACATGGAGCGAGCACCGACGGACTTAATCCATTTGGAAGCCAGAGCAGCACACAAAGCACCTGGCCCGTGTTTGTATGGATTTACAACCTCCCGCCCTGGTTGTGTATGAAAAGGAAGTACATTCACATGAGCATGCTAATCCCAAGGCCCAAAACAACCTGGAAACGACATCAATCTGTATCTGAAGCTACTGAAAGATGAGCTAGACACCTTATGGGCCGAGGAAGGTGTTAACACATGGGACGCCGTCACAGAAGAATATTTCCCTATGAGAGCTGTCTCGCTATGTACTGTGCATGACTTGCTCGGATACGGATATGTCGCAGGTCAGGTGTGCCACGGACATAACGGATGTGTGAGGTGCATGGACGATCCGACGTTTCTCCAGCTTCCGAAAGATCCCGGGTCTTCAAAAACCGTCTACATGGGCCATCGAAGATGGCTACCGAAGAAAGACCCTTGGAGAAAGCGTGGAGACCTCTTCAACAACGAAGATGAGCCCTGGGGACCACCCCTTCAGAGGTCCGGGGAAGAAATCTTAGAGCTACTGAATGGTTGGGAACAGTGCCCTGCGCCGGGAAAGAAGCGGAAGGCACCAAAACCTCTCCTGGGTGTATGGAAGACGAGGTCCGTGTTTTGGGACTTGCCTTACTGGAAGATTCTCGGTACGCCTCATTGCCTTGATCTAATGCATATCACGAAGAATGTGTTCGAGAGTTTGTTTGGCACTCTGCTCAACATGGCGGAGAGAACCAAAGATGGGCCGAAAGCAAGATACGACCTAGTTCATTTCAATATGAGAGAAGAGCTTCATGGGGGTCGAGGAGAGAAGGTGCCTGATGAGACAGAGGAGCAGGACGACGGTCGTAGGGCCAAGAGGGTGAAGCTAAATGACTATTACTGCCCCCCCCCCTCCTGCTTCACCCTAAGTCCAAAAGAGATCGAACAATTGATGAAATGCCTTCTTGAAGTCAAAATTCCTTTGGGTTACGGTGGACTGATAACAAGATTTCTAGACTCGACCAAACAGAAGTTTAGCGGGATGAAGTCTCATGATTGTCACGTGATGATGACGCAGATACTCCCGGTTGCGATCCGTGGTATAATGGACAAACACGTCCGTGAAACCCTGTTTGGCCTATGTAACATTTTCGACGTGATCTCTAAAAAGTCAATCACCCTCAAGCGACTCAAAAGGCTAAAGGAAGAGATCGTCGTGATCCTATGCGAGCTTGAAATTTACTTCCCTCCCGCATTCTTTGACATTTGTGTGCATTTGTTGAGCCATATCGTGGATGCTATCATCCATCTGGGGCCGTTGTTCCAGCACAACATGTTGCCGTTTGAAAGGATGAATGGGGTCATCAAAGGTTTCATCTGTAACAGGGCTCGTCCGGATGGAAGCATCGTTCAAGGATTTCTCACCGAAGAGTGCATTTCTTTCTGCACGAATCATCTGAACGTTCAGGATCCGGTTGGTTTGCCAGGAAACAAGCACATCGGAAGGCTCCATGGAGTAGGTCACAAAAATGGCCGGAGGGACTTGAATGTGGACTTCGCTTGTCGACGTGTCGACTTTAACAGGGCAAACTTAGTGGCTCTACAACACATTGAAATGGTCGATCCTTGGTTGAAAAAACACCAACGAATAATTGAGAAGAAATACACCGACAAAGGCAAGCAGAGGACTGAAGGAGAAATAATCAGAGAGCACAACTCCTCTTTCCTTCAATGGTTCAAAGAACACCTTGTCGCTAATCCTCCCTCGATGAGTTCTGCAGAAGGAAAAATGATTTACACATTGGCACATGGCCCCGCGCCCAACCTCAATACGTTCCAAGCTTATGATATAAACGGGTACACATTTTACACGGAAGCACAGGACAAAACTTCCGATTATCAAAACTCAGGGGTAACAATGGAATCCTACACCGGAGACAAGCTATTAAGATATTACGGAAGGGTCGAGGAGATATGGGAGCTTAACTACTCCGGAGTGAAGGTGCCGATGTTCCGCGTCAGATGGGCTAGAAGATCAAACGTCACAAAAGAAGACCAATACTTCACCACCGTGGTTCTACCCGAAGCCGGCAGTTCGTCAGGCGCAAACATCACCGCACAAAATGAGCCATGGGTAATGGCTAAGCACGTGTCTCAATGCTTCTTTATAACCGACCCGTCGCATCCTAGCCGTGTTGTCGTGAGGAGAGCTAAAAGAAACATCGTCGGAATGGATGGAGTCGCCAACGAGAATGACTTCAACGAGTTCGGCGACCCAAATATCGACGATGATGAAGATCATGATGATGATACGGCAACCTACACCACAAGAAGAAGCAGAACCACGTTACCTCGGCAAGGTCAACCATTCAAAAGAAGAAGTCATGATGTGGGGCTAAATTATGCGACAGCAAACAAGAAAGGCAAGAAGATTGTCAAACGATGACAAATACACACATTATGTGTATCATAATTTGTATTTCTTCAAATTTTGGAAACTATGGCCGTGTAATTTGAATCCACAAGTCATATGGCTGTGCGAATGTTTGAAATGTGCTTGGTTGTCGAACCATGATGTATTTGAAATGTGTTTTCAAATGCACACGAATATTTGAATTGCATATTTGAAATGTTATTTGAAATGTGTTTGAAATGTTATTTGAAAAGTGTTTGAAAAGTGTTTGAAATGTTATTTGAAAAGTGTTTGAAAAGTGTTTGAAATGTTATTTGAAATGTTATTTGAAAAGTGTTTGAAAAGAAACAACAAATGCTCTCTGGTCCCAGGTTACCGCTGGCGACCAAACCTGCTTGTTCGCCAGCGGTAGTGAGAGTACCGCTTGAAAGTGCATGGTTTCCCCCATGCGTGGTTTTGGTAATTAATGACAATCCATATGGACTAATGTTTACATTGAGATATTCTTATAGATCTTGTCCATGGGAAATATAGGAGTTCATGTGTTGGACTCTTCAAGATGAAATAATGACCAATGCTCTATTCAAGGATTTATATGAAGAATGATCATGTGTAGAGTTGAGCTCATTGCAATTATGGCTTGGAATAGAAGATTGAGTGAACAATCATGTTTACCCCCCAAGCCACCATACATATCAAGAGAAGAAGAAGAAGTGCAAGTTCAATATGATGCATCTCGGAAGATATCTTTTGATTGAAGCTTGCAAAGAAGACATGAAGACGAAGCTTAGCGAGGCCCTCCCATAATGGAGTATGGGGGAGCATTTGGAGAACTCTTCATCAAGCATGTGCTAGCAAGGACAATCAAGAAAGGTGTTTCAACTTGAGAGATTCAAGATCGTCATCATCGAGCTCAAGTGGAATGCGCAAGGCAAAGGTATGATCTTGATAGGTTTTCTATTTTACCGGTCTCATGGTGTTAGTGTGAGACCGGGTTTTAGGATAGACGGCGTACTATCAAGAGGAGCTCTCAAGTGAGTAACTTGATCGCATCTTTGTGGAGAGCTCAAACCTTTGCATACTTGGTATTTCATCTTTCTTGGTTCTTACTTGGCTTTTCTCCTTGTTGGGTTTTGGTGCTTGTTGTGATCTTCACGACAAGCCCAAGTTCACCGAAAACTAATTTCATATGGAAAACTTGTTGCGTTTTCGGTTTTGGAGGTTTGCCGATTATTACTTTTTAGATAGGTTTCACCTTTCCTCTTTTGGTTTAAACCTCCCTTGTTGTACTATGATGTTTCTCTGCACATTCATGTAGGGCTCGTTGTCACGTTTCCAACGAGCCCAAGAACATCGAAAACGGAGTCCGAATGCAAAAGTTTTGCCCGTTTTGTTACTTGGTGTTCTGCTGTTTTTTGCTGTGGCGGTAATACCGCCGCGGTACCGCCCGAGGTACCGCCAGAGCAAACAGAGAGCCGTTTTCGGCGGTACCGGGAGCGGTAGTTCCGCCGGGGCGGTAGTACCGCTGCCCGGGGCGGTAGTACCGCTACGTGAAGCCTGTTTTCAGCCCGTTTTAATGCCCTAACTCCCTAGGGGGGCGGTAGTACCGCTAGGGCCAGCGGTAGTACCGCTACGACGCGTATCTGCACCCAACGGTTGGAATTTGGGTTGACCTATTTAAGGGGCCTTCTTCCCCAATGGTTCCCTAACCTTTCTAGCAAGTTTTGACCTCCATTGTTGACCTTCTTGAGCTTGCTATCTCTCCATCTCTCCAATGATTCTTGCTACTTCTTGAGGGAAAAGAGAGAGGAGATCTAGATCCACCTTTCCACCAATCAATCTCTCCTCTAAGTGAGGGGAACCTAGTGGATTTAGATCTTGGAGTTCCTTTGTGGTTCTTCTCCTTTGTTCTTCCTCTCTTCTCCCCCCATAAGCATTAGTTGCTTTTGGTGCGATTTGAGAGTGAAGGATTTGAGCACTTGTGCTCTTGCCTTTTGCATTTGGTGCATCGGTGTGCTCTCCACGAGGATTCGTGGAAGTTGAAAGTTTGTGAGCTTGTTCTCTTGGGTCCTTGGACCCTAGACGCCCGTGTGGTGGTTGGACCTTTGTGGTCACTTGTGAAGCCGTTCGGGAGCCACCAATCCCGTTGTGGGTTGTGCCCCGGATTGTTGTTGTAAGCCGTTCGGGAGCCCCCAATCCCATTGTGGGTTGTGCCCCGGATTGTTGTTGAAAGGCTCCGGATTCCGCCTCGAAGGATTCCGATAGTGGAAGGTGAACCAAGCCTTTGTGGTGCGGTTCATCGGAGAAGAAGGTGAAACCTTTGTGGTTGTTGAACCGTTGTGTCGGTTCACACCTCTCCAACGAGACGTACTCCCTTAATAAGGAGGAACTCGGGAATACATCCTCGTCTCCGCGTGCCTCGGTTATTTCTATACCCGAGCTTTTTACTTATGCATTTTACATTGTGATAGCCTTCGTGCTTGAAGTATTCTATAGCTATCACCTTGTTGTTTGTCTTGCTTAGCATAAGTTGTTGGTGCACATAGGTGAGCCTAGTTTATTTAGGTTGTCGGCTTGTTAATTTAAACACCTAGTTTTATTCCGCAATTATCAAGCCTAAACCGGAAAAGTTTTAAACCGCCTATTCACCCCCCCCCCCCTCCCTCTAGGCGACATCATTGTCCTTTCAATTGGTATCAGAGCCAGGGCTCTCTTTTTGGGCTTTACCGCCTAGAGAGTAAAAGATGTCGTTTAGAGAATTAGTGCACGATCCCACTTTCATACTCAATGGCACAAATTAGGATGTTTGGAAAATTCGCATGCTTAATCTTTTTAGGGCCATGGGTCCAAATTATATTAAGAGGATTGTAGATGTGAGTTTATCTCCTCCAAAGGATTCCCAAGAATTATCTTTAGAGGATGAGATAAACTCTCATCTCGAGACTCAAGTTACTAATGGTCTTATATGTGTTTTGACCGATGTAGTTCTTGCTTCAATCATGCCTTTTCGAAATGCACATGAGCTTTGGACCAAGCTTCAAGATATATATGAAGTGTCCAAAATTATTGAGGATGATTGTTCTCCCTCCACCTCCAGCCGTGATGAGTTCACAACTTCTTCCACTTCACCAACATGTGATTCGTCACAAGGTAATGATATGGTGAGTGGTGATAGAAATTGCATTGGTGATGGTGAACTTACTATTGATTATACTTCTTCTCTATCATATTGCAATGTTCTATCTTTGGACTTAAACTCTTCTAGCACTCCAAATGTCATACATGCTAGAGTTGATGGTCCTTGCATATCAAGTAATAGTTGCTTAACTAAATATAATGATGATATGCTCTCTATGTCTTGCTGTCATGAAAATAATGCTTCCATATCCTCTAGTATTTGCATGACTAACAATGTAGAGGAATCCCAACATTTGTTGGAACAAGACATGGACCTCAATGGTGCTTCAAGTAATTCTTCATCCTCCTCACCGATTAATCATATTTGCCTCATGGCTAAGGATTCCAAGGTAACTTCTACCTCGAATCCGGAGATATGTGATGATGTGGTTGAGGATCATCATGGAGAAGATTTTGACATTGAAACCTTAACCAAGAAGGGTGAGAGTGTTCTTGGTGCTCTTCCCAAAGGTAGTGAAGCTATCTCTTCTCTATGTGAAATTGTTGCTCATGGTATTAAATGTATAGAAATCATTGAGGATTTGGATACTCAAGTCAAGCAAAAATGTAAAATTGAGAGAGAAGATGCTAATGAAAAAGCATCCTTAGAGAATGCCCTTGAGGAAGAGCAAGAGCTTCGAGTGTCTCTTGAGGAGAAACTTGAATCTCTTGATGAATCAAATGATCTTATCATTGCTAAAATCATTGAGGAAAGAGATCGTGCTATTGATAAATATAAAGTGCTTAAAAAGGAAAAAGTTGAATTTGGTGTTGGCAATGCTAGACTAAGTGAGGACATAGAGAAACTTGACAAAGCTCACAAGGCTTTAGAAAGTGAACACTCTCTCCTTATCAAGTCTCATGGTCAACTCCAAACTCAACTATATAAGAATGATAAGCTTACCAATTTGTCTTCTTCTATTTCTAATATTAATCATGCTTGTGCTACTAACTCCACTTCTTGTGAAGCATCTATTTTGAAGGAGAATGTTGAGCTAAGGGCCCAACTTGAGTTGCTAACTAGCAAGTATGGGAAATTGGAAGAAAGTCATGAAAGGCTCTCTTGCTCTAATGACGATCTTCTAGCATCCCATGCTAAGCTAAAGTTAGCTCATGAGGCTATTATGTCAAAGGTAACATCTTGTGAGCCTCATGTGGACAATGGCACAACTTCTTCTCTTAATGCTATATCGTCTTGTGCTAGTCCTTGTGATTCATCCACTCACAATGTTGCTACATCTTGTGATGAATTACTTTCCATACCTTGTTGCTCTAACAATGAAGCTTCTACTTCCTCTAGTATTTGTGTTGATACTAACCATGTAGAGGAATTAAAAGAGCTCGAAGCCCAAGTCACTTCTTTGAAGAAAGACTTGGAAAAGCGTCATGTTGGGAAGTCCACACTTGACAATATGTTGAGTGTTCAAAGACACCCCAATGACAAGAGTGGACTTGGATTCAACTCCAATAACAAGAACAAGTCCAAGATCTTCAAGAAGAAAAAGGGCCAAGAACAAGTCAAAGATTCGGCCAAGATTGTTTGCTTCAAGTGCAAAGTTGAAGGGCACCATGTTAGATCTTGCCCTTTGAAGAAGAAGCGTCTTAGTGAGAAGCAACAAGGGAAGAAGCCTCAAGTTCCTCAAGTTGAAGAACGACCTCTTCCCAAGAAGAATCAAGCTACTCCTTCTCAAGTCGGGATTCCAACTAAGAAGAGAGGAAGAAGTTGATGTTGCTACCTATGCCGTGAGAAGGGTCACCTTGCTTCTTCATGCACAAATGGTACCTTATCCAACCCCATTATAGTTGATGATGTTTATTCTCTTCAAAAGGATAAGGTTGGCAATGTGTTTGCCAAATATGTTGGTACTCAAAGTGGTGTCAAGAAAAGAACCATTTGGGTTACCAAACCTATTGTGACTAACCTCTTAGGACCCAACTTGGTTGGGGACCAACAAGCTAAAACTTGATCAATAGGTGTTGTTGGAGGGCATTGGAGACTTGGCTACACTATGAAGAATTAAGGGATCTTCATCAATTATATTCTCTCAAGTCAAGTCATAAGGATTACATTGTTCTATCTCATATCCAATGTTCCTACTTGCGGTAACTCTTATTTAAATCATATATACATTGAAAGTTGCTTGCATCCTTGCATGTGTTAGGTTTTGTACCTTGCTAGTGTTTGTATGTGTTGTGCTCTCTACTTACTTATCTTAGAAATCAAGTATGTGTATTTTGCTTTGCACACCATTTACTTGTTTTGAGCCTTATTGCCTTTAATTGCTATCTTATCGTGTTGGCTCTCTTTGAGAGATTAATGGACTATCCATTTTTGGAGAGTGATATGCTTCGTGCACTTCACCATCCTAAAAATGTGTGTACATGAGGAATACCACTTAGTGTTGATATTTCAATATTATCTATTCTCTATGTGGTATGTCATGCTAATGAGAAATTCAAATTCTATAATGTCCATTAATTTCTCAAGTTGTTTTTGTTTGCCTCTTGTTTTCAAATAAATGGATTATCACATTATGGGGGAGTAATAAGCTATGTGCATATTACAAGTCTAGAAAATGTGAACATGGGAGGTAATGCCACTTTAGAATTGATATTATTAATTATCTTGTTTATATGTGGCATGGTACTCAAACAAGTTCCATATTTGTTTAAATGCTTTTTGTTCACCCATCTTTTGGTATCTTGTTTGTGAGAGAGTTTCTTGATGCTTAATATGATAATCGATTATGTGAAGCCATCAAGAATCTCTATATAGGCATCTTTTTCAATTCTCATATTTTGCCACATGCTTTTGTTTTGTGAATATGATCTTGAATACATAAATGTCATGTACCACCGAGAAATATCTCTGTACAATCATTGTCTTTGACAAGTGATAATTAAATTTGTGGTATTTTTTTTTATCATATTTACTTTGGCTATTGTTCATAAATTGTCTTATCTTATCGCCAAGTTTTGTTTTGGTCTAACCCCCCTTTTTGTCATCCTTGCTTCCTTTGGATCATTTGTTGATCTACTCATAATTTGTGTTGTGCTTTCTTGAGTTAGGAAAAGCAAGGATCCCATTCTTGTGCATTTACACTCAAAGTCTTAATTATATTTAATGCACTATTTTTGGGGAAGCTATCCTACATTGAGTAGAACATCATCTTTTAAATTGATAGTTTATCTTATTGCTCTTCTTAAACATGAGTAATGTTTTAACAATATATATGGAGAGTGATGATCTCATTTGTGTGCATTTTGTATTCAAATACAAGATTATAAATAATGCACAAATCTTGGGGGAGCAATCCTATAGGTTATTGAACATTAGTTATCTTCAATTGGTTTTAGATCCCGATGATATGTCTCTTCGAAGACAAGCATTTTTCATCTTGGTACTTTGTGCCATCATAAAAAATGTAGAGGGTTTGATTATTCCTTGACCATATTTTCATTTGGTATCTTTTCTTTTTGGTATCTTCAATCATGTGTTGACTTGGGTATTTGATATAATTTGGTCAAATTCTTTTCGTGTCACACTAATGTGTGCTCTCTTGTGTTAAGTGGTGTTTTATCCAAATTGTATCTCTTTTGGTTCTTGAAAGTCTTGTGCATGCATATTTACTATATGTATTTCTTTGGCATGCTTACTTTCGTTGAACCAATATATAGGATAAACTCCATCAAATCCTATATTGCTAAGATGTGCATGAAATTCAATTTCACATTAATATGCACATATTTATGTGGAGTTTGTCCTATGTATTGTAGTTGCTCTAACTACTTTGGACCCAATGAGTTTGGGTACCATGTTACTTGAATGTGTTTTAGGTACAGTGGAGATGCATTGGAATCTTGTCTCATTTCAAGGAAGGTGGTGTCACCATGTGTTCATTGGAGCCAAGTTTGGATGATCGTTAACTCTTATCTTCTACATCACCAATGCTATCTCGGTAACAAGTATCTATCTCATGCATACGTTTCTAGCTTTCAACCTTGTGTAGGTTGTATCTTGGCATGAATCTCTTTTTGTTGCAATTAATTTAGTTCTTGCAAAACGTCTTTATTGCAAATGTGAGTAAGCCGGGATGATTACATATAAGGGGAATATATATTCATTTCTATGATTCATCGATCCCAATTATGTCAATCTAGCACTTTCTACTTAAAGTCTCTCATGTGCAACATTGATGAATTTTCAAAATCATTTGCGTTTTGTGATACTTGTTATCTTACTCGGAGATCCGTTTGTCAACCTTTATCCCTTATGGACAGCTTTTTATGCTATGATGAGTATGTCTTGGAAGTTCATTTATATTCCTTTAAGATAAAATTGGGCTTTGTGCTATGCTTTTAAGCAAAGATCTTTATTGGTGTATTTATGACTTCCTCTTGATATCTTGATCTTTAACCTTGTACCTATCTTGCGTGTACATGTTTATTTGTAGACCCATATCCTAGTGATTAGTGTCCACTTAGAAACTTATACACATAAGAATACTTACTTTGTTAATTTATATTCCAATTCTTTAGTGACCACCTCTTATTGCTTTTGATTCTTTGGTGGTTTCAAAAAGGCACAAGCTTTATTTTTCATGTGTTATGCTTTTTGCATCTTACTAAGCTTGTGGAGCTATTTGCTATATCTCTTTTGGTGTGTGGGTATGGGAAAGACATGATATGCACTATGTGCAACTCTTCTTGAAAGACTATGTTGATGCTCTCATCCTCGTATTAGTCTCCTATAATGTGTTTTTATCTCACACCCATTATTTTATTTGTCGCTCCTTGCTCTTGTTGCAAGTTGTTTTGCCTCACTTCTCATTTATATTCTCTTGCATGTGCTTGTGTTAGAATTTATCTAGGAGGGAGTGAGGATTCCATGTTGTGCACACTATATTGAAATACAAATCCTATTTGTGCACGTACCTTGGGGAGTTCCCTCATGATATTTAGAACACTTTTCGGAACCTTTTGATTGCTTGCTTCTTTCATTGAAGTATCTTTCTATTTGATATTCTCTTGCAATCTTTGAATCCTCAATGTAGTTTGATCTCCCTCCATCTATTCTTCATTGGATATGTGCATTTGATTTCACTCACATTATGAGAAATGCACACTTTATGGGGGAGCTCTTATTATATTGGCCTTTTTACTTTTCACCCATTTCGGCAATCAATGCCAATGGGGGAGAAATTTAGACGGTTTAAGGGAATATGGATTTGTTCTCTTGCATCCTTGCTCTTTGTGTTGCATATGGTTGCTTATATTCATTATATAAACCCTCGTAAACGGGATTGTCATCAATTACCAAAATGGGGGAGATTGAAAGTGCATGATTTCCCCCATGCGTGGTTTTGGTAATTAATGACAATCCATATGGACTAATGTTTACATTGAGATATTCTTATAGATCTTGTCCATGGGAAATATAGGAGTTCATGTGTTGGACTCTTCAAGATGAAATAATGACCAATGCTCTATTCAAGGATTTATATGAAGAATGATCATGTGTAGAGTTGAGCTCATTGCAAGTATGGCTTGGAATAGAAGATTGAGTGAACAATCATGTTTACCCCCCAAGCCACCATACATATCAAGAGAAGAAGAAGAAATGCAAGTTCAATATGATGCATCTCGGAAGATATCTGTTGATTGAAGCTTGCAAAGGAGACATGAAGACGAAGCTTAGCGAGGCCCTCCCATAATGGAGTATGGGGGAGCATTTGGAGAAGTCTTCATCAAGCATGTGCTAGCAAGGACAATCAAGAAAGGTGTTTCAACTTGAGAGATTCAAGATCGTCATCATCGAGCTCAAGTGGAATGCGCAAGGCAAAGGTATGATCTTGATAGGTTTTCTATTTTACCGGTCTCATGGTGTTAGTGCGAGACCGGGTTTTAGGATAGACGGCATACTATCAAGAGGGGCTCTCAAGTGAGTAACATGATCGCATCTTTGTGAAGAGCTCAAACCTTTGCATACTTGGCATTTCATCTTTCTTGGTTCTTACTTGGCTTTTCTCCTTGTTGGGTTTTGGTGCTTGTTGTGATCTTCATGACAAGCCCAAGTTCACCGAAAACTAATTTCATATGGAAAACTTGTTGCGTTTTCGGTTTTGGAGGTTTGCCGATTATTACTTTTTAGATAGGTTTCACCTTTCCTCTTTTGGTTTAAACCTCCCTTGTTGGACTATGATGTTTCTCTGCACATTCATGTAGGGCTCATTGTCACGTTTCCAACGAGCCCAAGAACATCGAAAACGGAGTCCGAATGCAAAAGTTTTGCCCATTTTGGTACTTGGTGTTCTGCTGTTTTTTGCTGTGGCGGTAGTACCGCCGCGATACCGCCCGAGGTACCGCCGGAGCAAACAGAGAGCCGTTTTTGGCGGTACCGGGAGCGGTAGTTCCGCCGGGGCGGTAGTACCGCTGCCCGGGGCGGTAGTACCGCTACGTGAAGCCTGTTTTCAGCCCGTTTTGATGCCCTAACTCCCTAGGGGGGCCGTAGTACCGCTAGGGCCAGCGGTAGTACCGCTACGACGCGAATCTGCACCCAACGGTTGGAATTTGGGTTGACCTATTTAAGGGGCCTTCTTCCCCAATGGTTCCCTAACCTTTCTAGCAAGTTTTGACCTCCATTGTTGACCTTCTTGAGCTTGCTATCTCTCCATCTCTCCAATGATTCTTGCTACTTCTTGAGGGAAAAGAGAGAGGAGATCTAGATCCACCTTTCCACAAATCAATCTCTCCTCTAAGTGAGGGGAACCTAGTGGATTTAGATCTTGGAGTTCCTTTGGGGTTCTTCTCCTTTGTTCTTCCTCTCTTCTCCCCCCATAAGCATTAGTTGCTTTTGGTGCGATTTGAGAGTGAAGGATTTGAGCACTTGTGCTCTTGCCTTTTGCATTTGGTGCATCGGTGTGCTCTCCACGAGGATTCGTGGAAGTTGAAAGTTTGTGAGCTTGTTCTCTTGGGTCCTTGGACCCTAGACGCCCGTGTGGTGGTTGGACCTTTGTGGTCACTTGTGAAGCCGTTCGGGAGCCACCAATCCCGTTGTGGGTTGTGCCCCGGATTGTTGTTGTAAGCCGTTCGGGAGCCCCCAATCCCATTGTGGGTTGTGCCCCGGATTGTTGTTGAAAGGCTCCAGATTCCGCCTCGAAGGATTCCGATAGTGGAAGGTGAACCAAGCCTTTGTGGTGCGGTTCATCAGAGAAGAAGGTGAAACCTTTGTGGTTGTTGAACCGTTGTGTCGGTTCACACCTCTCCAACGAGACGTACTCCCTTAATAAGGAGGAACTCGGGAATACATCCTCGTCTCCGCGTGCCTCGGTTATTTCTATACCCGAGCTTTTTACTTATGCATTTTACATTGTGATAGCCTTCGTGCTTGAAGTATTCTATAGCTACCACCTTGTTGTTTGTCTTGCTTAGCATAAGTTGTTGGTGCACATAGGTGAGCCTAGTTTATTTAGGTTGTCGGCTTGTTAATTTAAACACCTAGTTTTATTCCGCAATTATCAAGCCTAAACCGGAAAAGTTTTAAACCGCCTATTCACCCCCCCCCCCCCCCTCTAGGCGACATCATTGTCCTTTCACCGCTGCCGAACAAATTTCCCTGTTCGCCAACGCTACGCTTACCGCTGCCGAACAGGACGGTTTGTTCGCCAGCGGTATGGTCTCCCCGGGCATATCTGGCAGCGCGACACTTAGCGGTTTTCAAACCGCAACCCGCGCGCCTCTCTCTGTTTCCCTCTCCCTCCCCGCGCGCGCCGCCCACCTCGACTGAAGGAGATATGCCCTAGAGGCAATTAATAAAGTGTTTTATTTATCATATCTCATTTGTTCATAATACGTTTTTGTGTCATGCTATAACTGTATTAAGCGGAAACATTAATACACGTGTGATACGTAAAACAACCAGGTCCCTAGTAGCCTCTACGTGACTAGTTCATTGTGCAATCGATGATCGAGGTTTCCCGATCATGTGACATGGTGTCAATTTGACAATGGAGTCATATCGTTGGTAGAACGATGTGATGAACATACCCAATATTTGTAGGACGTAGTCATTACGCCTTTGACCGTGAGATCAACTCTTATTGCTATTCCTGAAAGATACTTTGATTGCATCAAACGTCATATCTTAAAAGTGTGACAATAAAGGTGTCCCTCTCGGGTATCGGAAAGGAGTATGTTGAGACGAGGGATCAAGAGCGGGATTTGCCAGTCCGCATAGCAGGATAGATACTCTAGGGCCCACTCGGTGAGATTATGTCAAATAAGCTTGCAAGCGTGTGACTAGGTCACCGGGACATAATATCATGGACGAGTAGAAGATAGCGGTGTCGGTAACGAGATCAAGCTAGGTATCGTGATATCTATGAACGAGTCTCGGACACGCTAAGTATCGCCATGGCAAAAGGTTTAAGACTCGACGTCTAGGTTCGAACGACAAAGTTATTCGTTATCTCGCAGGGATTAATTATGGGTATCCAAGGTCCACGAATTAGTCATTGATCGGAGAGGGTGTCTCGATCATGTCTGGTGAGTGTCGAGGTGTGATTCCCACGGAACAGGGATAACCACTCTCGGGGGAGAAGTTCGTGAAGGGGACTGAACACGTTGGTCAACAACCTACGGCCGGCTCGGCGACGGTGCTCGTCGAGCCTGTGGAGGAACAGCACGACAGAGATGGAGTCCGGCCCGTACCCAGGTTCATGGCCCTCAGGGTGAGGTAAAACCGCTACTCCTGCCTGTCTGTATTGCACTGTAGTAGGAACAGCACAATGAGCTTGCCGAGGGCTCTCGAGCGGCTATGCGGAGCTTGGAGGGAGAGGGGCAAGCTCTTCTTCCTCCTCGAGCTCGCTGAGCTCGGCTAGGCTATGGTAGGGTTTACACGGGTGAGCCGATAGTTCCTCAATCCCCCCTCTACGGTGGCGTTCCTGCTCCTTAAATAGGCGCCCCGGGCCTCATCCATGCGCCCTGCGCAGCGGAAGGGTTCCCACATAGCGACGAAGCGGAGGAGCGGGGTGCACCGCAGCTCGGGTGTGCATGGACTTGGTCCATGGTCGTAAAGCCTGCCTTCGTGGCAGGGCAGCTTTTGTCTTTCAGAGCGGACAGCTGGTGCTGCAGAGGCCGTGGGGGTGCCCACGGTGACATCGCCGTTGGAGCGTTGCGCCGGCCACCCGCTTTATCACCAAAGAGGAAAGCCTTGGTGACGGCGCAGGGGACACAGCGCTTTGTTGACTCCTTTTATCACCAGAACGGCAACTGCGGCGCCGTCGCCATCGCACGCAGACGCGCGCGTCACTCTGTGGCTGCTGCAGAGGCCATGTGCGCTCTGCAGCGGTTCCTTCGTGGCGAAGTATCCCCGCAGGGCTCGGGAGGCCCTGCCGAGGGAGTTGTGTTGACTTCTCCTCAAGGGAGGAAAGCCTTGCCGGGAGGCGGCCTCAGAGGAAGCCCCTTCAGGCCCTTCGCTGCCCCCTCAAGTCCCCTCGAGAGAGCTCTCCCCTCGAGGGTCTCCTCAAGCGTCTGCTTGGTCCTTAGTCGTTTCGTCGGCATCGACGCGTGTGAGGGCCGTGCCAAGTGGGCTCTGCACACCCTAGAATCCACTGGGCCGACAGTAGCCCCCGGGCCCACGACGGGCACGGCGAGGCCCATCGGGCCCAGACGAAGCGTCGCGGGTCCAAAACGCCCGGCCTGCCCGTGACACGCGTCACTTGGAGATGAACTTGCGGCGACTCGGTTTCTCCGGTAGAAACGTGCGTAGTGGGGGGGTCCCACCACGATCTCCACCACCGCGCCTTGGTAACTGCCCGACGGCGGTATAAAGCTGCGCGCCGGTCTGCATCGCAGTCACTGCTTCCCATTCTGCGCCTCCATTTTCCCAACTCTCGACCTCCTAGCTCTCCTTCTCCGGCGAACTCTTTTCCTCTCCGGCGAGCATTTCCCTTTCCTTCCTTTCGCTCCTCCGCGCTCCTGCCCTTCTCCGACAATGGGAGGATCTAAGGGCAAGTCGGCGATGACCTCGGCCCGCCAAGATGCGCAGGAGGATGAGGCGTTCGGCCCCGCTCTGGTCGGGGCGCGCGTCAATGCGGCTGCGCTGGACAAGATCCAGCACTTAGTCGCCGGGAAGCACAACGAGCACGGCGCCAGCGCCATCCAGGCCGCGAGGACCGGCCGCTTCCCGGCGGGTTTCTTCCCCATCTTCCTCCAAACCCTCCTTGCCGGTTTGGTGCCCCCGTACTCTCCTTTCTTGGAGGTCGTCCTTGAATTCTATCAGATCCACCTCCTACACCTCCACCCCAACGCCATCCTCGTCCTCTCCATCTTCGCCTTCCTGTGCGAGGCATACTTAGGGGTGAAGCCCTCGGTCGCCCTCTTCCGGAGCTTCTACGCGCTCCGGAACACCGCGAAGACGGAGCTGACAGGCTGCGTGTCCTTCCGCATCGCGGACGGCATGGGGGACGTCTACATCCCCATGGCCTGGAGCGGTGAGAGGCCCGTGACTGCGGTGTCGAAGAAGGTGGATGACTTCAGGCAGAAGTGGTTCCTCATCGGCGTCCCGTCGCAGAGCGCTCTCCTCGAGATCCCTGACGCGCCGCCCGTGAAGAACACCCACTGGGGCAAGCGGGCTTTGGAGGGCCGCGAGATAGCCGACCTCGTGGGCCACTTGAGGGCGCTCCGCGAGAACGGCCTGACTGGCCAGATGGTGGCGGGGGAGTTCGTGAAGCGCCGCATCGCCCCCCTTCAGGCGCACAAGAGGCCGATGTGGGTGTACTCGGGGCCTACGGACCCGATGCGGCTGGACCCATGCGACCACCGCCCCGAGGTCGTCGCCACCATCATGGGTGGCCTCTTCGTCAACCCTGACGTGCCCGCGAGGGTTCCCTTGGCGATAAGGCCTCTGTTTGAGGTTCCGGACAAGCGCCAGGCCACCCTGGCGCGGATGCCCACGTTCACCCCGCTAGGCCTGGCGGGGGAAGAAGAAGAAGAGGGGCCCATGCCAGCGGATACCGCCGAGTCGCCGTGCGCATCTGACTCGGAGCAGGGCGACGTGGAGACGGAGGTGGAGCCCTCCGCAGGCGCGGGAAGCTCGTCCGGTGTCATGCCCCCTGCAGGGGAAGTCCACGAGCTTTCCTCCGGCGACAGCGAGGAGGCTGAGGCGGGACGCCAGGAGCCGAGGACTAAGGCGGCCCATGACAGGCCTGTCGGGGAGCCCCCAAGCGCTCCCCACAAAAGGAAAGCTGAGGCGGCCCCTGAGGAGGCAGGGGCCCGGACCGCGCCCTCGTGGCGCTCGCCAGGCATGACGTGGGTTGACTCCCGCGCCAAAAAGACCAGGTGAAAGCCATTGACATTCGCCCTTCCTTTCCGAGTCTTGTTTGCTTGTTCTTCTTGACCGACTTTCTTCTCTCTATGTCAGCGGCCCAGCGCCTGCGAAGCGCCGCAGGCTCCGCAAAGCTGCGGATGTGAAGAAGGGCACTCCCCAGGCCGCACCGGAGGCTGCGGCAGGTGAGGCTGCTGCAGCGGAGGCCTCGAGGCCTGAGGTGGAGGCCTCTGCAGGCCCTCAGGGTGACACGCCTCAGGTGGAGGTGCCTGAGCCGCCACCGGAGGAGGAGCACATGGAGGAGCAGGTGGAGAGACTGCCCACCCCGCCCCGCGCAGCTACCCCTCCAGCGCAGCCAGCGGCTTCGGCAGGTGCCACGTCGGCGCCAAGCCCGCCCAGGGCTCGCAGGGAGGATACTCCCCCGCCCCCGCCAGACACCGCGGAGGAGGAGGAGACAGCGAGGGCTGGACCTACCGCCTCTGCCCCGGGAGCAAGCGAGGAGGTGCCACCCGCACAGGATGGCGCCGGTGCGCAGGGCGCAAGCGTGGAGGCGGAGGACATGCCACCGAGCCCCCAGGCCCACGCGAAGGCTACCCCCTCCAGGCTCGATGCAGGCGCGGGTCCTTCTGCACCTCGCGGGACCTCCCAGTCCCTTGCCCTCGGCAGCTGGGATTGGAGCAGAGGCCACCGTGAGGTCGCCTTCCGCCTGGTGCGGGAGTCCCTGGAGGGGCTAGAGGCCCATCTTGCCTCGGAGGACCGGGAGCTCGCTCGGCAGCGAGACGAGCTCGCAGGGGCTTGGGCCGCTTGCCACGCGGCCGTAGAGGTTCGCCGGAAGAGCGACCAGGCTCTGCAGGCGGAGCGCGAGGAGGCGGCGCGCTTCGCCGAGGAGGTTCGCGAGGGCGCTGCGTGCGACGCCGAGGAACTCCTGCAACCTCTAAAGGCCGAGCACCGAGCCGCGGCAGAGGACTTGGCCGCGGCCAGGGCGGAGCTCGAAGCCGTGGAGCACTCCCTGGCGGCGAAGCACAACGAGCTCGTCGAGCTCGAGAAGAAAATCCTTGCGGACTCCGAGACTGTGCGGTCCGCCCTGGACGAGATTCGCACGAGCTTGGAGGCCAGGGGACAGAGCTTGGGCGAGCACGAGGAGGATGTGCGCCGCCGCGACGAGCAGCTGGCTCTGCGGGAGCAGGAGCTGTCGGGGCAGCGTGCTGCCCTCGAGGCCCGCGAAGAGAGCCTGGCTGCGGCCCTCGTCAAGTATGAACGCGAAGTGGCTACCCACAAGGGGCATGTGGAGCGCTTCAACAAGAGGTTCGCCGAGCAGAAGGCGGAGGCCGAGGCGGAGTTCCAGGCCCGGGAGAAGGCGTACCGCGCCGCCGTCTCCCGGGACTACGCCGATAAATGCACCAAGCAGGAGACCCGCTTCAAGAAGAAGCTTGGCGAGAGCGGCGCCCGGATCCACCAGCTCGAGAACATGAACGCCACCCTCGTCTCCAAGGTGAAGCGCGAAGTGGATCGCCGCCGCGCCGCTGAGGAGGCCGCAAGCGCACGGAACAGGACCTCGCCTCCCTCATGGCCGACATGGAGGAGATGAACCAGCAGGTGGGCCCTGCCGTGGAGAAGGCGGTGGAAGCAGCGGAGAGCGTCAAGGCGGCGCAGGTGCTGTCGCAGCAGCGGGAGCGCATGTTCCTGTCCTTGACGGGGCGGGGCCGCGAGCTCGCCGCAAAGCTGGGAGCAGAGGCGCCGACCGTCCCGGCCCAAGGCCACTCCGACGCCGCCACCTACCTCCAGTACTTCGAGCAGCTCTTCACGGCGCTTGAGGGCCCCGCCGTGGAGATTCACGACGTGGTCGAGGAGGAGTGCCGCCAGCTTCTGGCGGTGGCGGTGGACCGCATCTTCTCCAACCTCGTGCGCCTCCAGCCCGGGTTCGACCTCGCCACGGTGACCGAGCCCCTCGAGGGGGAAGCTGGGTGGAAGGCCTCCAATTCCGTCCGCGCCCAAGTGGACGACTTCTGCAGCCGCTTCAAGCGGGCCGCTGCGGAGGACGAGGGCGACGACGAGGGGAGCGAGCTTGAAGAGGAGGGATCCGGCCAGGACGACGACGAGGCCGCTGCCTAACTTACTCCCGAGATCCTCTCCTGCAGTTTAGTGTGCCTGTAGCGCTGTAGGGATGTTTATCTTAAGGACTTTTGCTGTTCAATCTGTAATGTACCCTTTGGCTTTTGAACAATTGCTATTAAGTTCGTGTGTGCTTCCCTCGAGGAGCCTTTGCTTCAACTCCATGTCTTTTTCGCTCTACGTCGCTGGACCCTTCCCCTCGCGCTATGACTCCGCCGCTGCGGTATGCTCGAGCAATGGCTCGGCAAGGCCGGGGGGAGTTTAAGGCTTAGGGAGGTAAGAGCCCTCAAGGCGCGATGCTGAGGGCCCTCGTTTGATGCGCAAGCAGCCCATGGAGAGTGAGGGAAAAGGCCACTTGAGGGACGGAGAGTGCTCGTGAGAGAAATGCAAGGATTCCCTTGAAGCGAGCAGGAAACTTAGCTTCGCGAGGCTTTTTGCCTGATGTAGGTCTCCTCTGGCAATGTTTTTCCCTTCAGGGGCCGAGTTTTTCCTCCACAGGCCTGGAGAGACTTTCGCTTCCTGTGGATGTTAGAGGGGCAAGCCGAAACGCTAGAGTATAGAAATAGGGACTCGTGCGCGCTTATAGGCTTTCTCATGGGTGTCTCGCGAGGAGAGAGAGTACCAAGGTCCTTTGGAGAGGTGGCGTGTATCCGGGAGCATGCCCTTTAGCCAGAGCTCAGGGTCCCTTGGATTTTGCGGTGCTGCTGGGGTGCTCTTGGGCACGGGCACCGTACTCAGCCCCCGCTCGCGAGATGCGCAAGTAAAGGATATAAGCGCACATGCGAGATTACGTGACCAAAGTAAAACTTGCCATAGAATATTACAAAGCGGCGCCTTAGCGCTAAGTTCACTTGGGAACGACACGGCGCCGTAGCGCAAAGTTCACTTGGAACGAAAATGGCGCCTGAGCGCAAAGTTCTCTTGGAACTGAAATCGGTTCGTCACACTTGGGTTTGCCAAGCTAACGTTCCTTCCATGCCGAGGCATGGGGACCACCCATTAGTGGCAGAGTTCACTGCGGCCTGCGGTGGCTCACTAGCAGGAGAGCTCAGAGGGCTGACCCTCGGGAGAGGCTTTGAGAAGCTTGGAGGCGAAGCCGTGAGCTTCCCTCTAGAAACAAAAAATGCCTGGCGTGACTATGATCACAGGTAGAACTTGCGCAGGTGCGCGATGGTCCACGGGTTCTTGACGGGGATACCGTCTTCGGTCTCGAGGCGTACTGCGCCAGGCCTGGCGATGTGGGAGACCCTGTAGGGACCTTCCCACATCGGCGAGAGCTTGTGGAGGCCTTCTCTGGAGAGGATTCGCCTGAGGACGAGGTCGCCCGCCTCAAGAGTGCGTGAGCGCACATGGCGGCTATTGTAGCTTCGCAGGTCCTGCTGGTACCTTGCCGCCCTGAGGGCGGCCTGGCGGCGCAGTCCCTCGAGGAAAAGCAGGTCGTCGCTGTGGAGGCCCTCTTGGATGTCCTCGTTGAAGGCGAGGACCCGTGGTGATCCATGCTTGATTTCGGCGGGGAGGACTGCTTCAGCTCCGTAGACCAGGGCAAAAGGCGTTTCGCCTGTAGGCCTTGAGGAAGTTGTGCGCATGGACCAGAGCACCGAAGGGAGCTCGTCGATCCAGCCCTTGCCGTGGCCCTTGAGGATGTTGAAGCTTCTGGTTTTTAGGCCCTTGAGGACCTCTGCATTCGCTCGCTCGGCTTGACCGTTGCTGCGTGGGTGAGCCACCGAGGCGAAGCAGATCTTGAGGCCGAGCTTGTCGCAGTAGGCTCGGAAGATGCCACTGGTGAATTGCGAGCCATTGTCGGTGATGATGCGGTTGGGCACGCCGAAGCGACAGACCAGGCTCCTGATGAATTTCACCGCGGCCCCAGCTGGTATGGTGCGCACCGGCTCGACCTCGGCCCACTTGGTGAATTTGTCGATGGCCACGAAGAGGAAACGATAGCCCCCCTGCGACTTTGGGAAGGGGCCCAAGATGTCCAGCCCCCAGACCGCGAACAGCCAAGAGAGCGGGATGGTTTGGAGCCCTAGCGCCGGCTGATGAATCTGCTTGGCGTGGAATTGGCAGGCGTCGCAGGTTTGCACGATGGCGACCGCATCGTGAAGCACTTGAGGCCAGTAGAAGCCGCTCCTGAAGACCTTGCCTGCGAGGGTGCGTGCGCATGAGTGGTGGCCGCACTCCCCGCTGTGGATGTCCTTGATCAGCACTCGGCCTTCCTCAGGAGGGACGCATTTGAGCGCGATGCCATTTGGGCGCTTGCGGTAGAGGCTTCCCTCGAGGATGCAGTAGGATTTCGCCTGTCGGGCGATTCGTTCTGCT
Organism: Poa annua; assembly: GCA_026929855.1. Lineage (NCBI taxonomy): Eukaryota > Viridiplantae > Streptophyta > Magnoliopsida > Poales > Poaceae > Poa > Poa annua. Next base: position 11,652,716 of record CM049433.1, on the reverse strand, counting down.
TCTGCGTCCTCTTCAGGGAGGATCCCTTTCGTCAGATAGTCCTTGATCTCGTCGATCCAGCCTGTGGCTTGGTGGGCTGCCGTCAGCAACAGACGCTCCCCTATGCTGGGGCCGCAATCAGGGGCCCTAGACTCGGGAGGTGGTGGGAGCGCTTCATCTGTGCTTATGGCTGTGGCCTCTCGAGGCTGCTTGATGGATGCCTTGGCGAGCCTTTCTTCAAAGACGCCGGCCTGCTGGAGTTGCCTTCGTGAAGCTCGCTTGGCGATGTCGTCGGCCTCTTGGTTTTCCTTCCTCGGGATGTGCATGAGCTCCATGCCCCTGAAGTGCTTCTCGAGCTTGCGAACCTCTTCAAGGTATGCGGCCATGTGGTCGTCTTTGGGCGTGTAGCTCTTGTTGGAGAAGTTGACGAGCAACTGGGAGTCGCCCATGACGAGTAGGTGCTTGATGCCTAGAGCGATGGCGGCCCTTAAGCCGGCGAGGAGGCCTTCGTATTCGGCGATGTTGTTGGAGATCTTGTCGATCGTGAAGCACAGCTGGACAGCGTAGTATATCTTGTCACCTTTGGGCGAAGTTAGGACAACGCCTGCTCCGCCATTGCGGCAAGCGAAGGCTCCGTCGAAGTGCATGGTCCAGTGGCTGGGCACTGTGTCTCCAGAGAGCTCGGCCTCTGCCTCGCGAGGCTCCTCGGGGCTTGGGTCAGTCCATTCGGCGACGAAGTCAGCCAGCGCTCTTCCTTTTATGACCCTTGTGGTGTCGAAGCGCAAGTTGAATGGCTGCAGCTCTATGTTCCATCCTGCGACGCGATCTGTGGCGTTGGGGTTGCGCAGGATCTGCTCCAGGGGGAAAGCAGTGACCACCGTAATGGGGTGGCCCTGGAAGTAATGCCGCAACTTTCTGGAGGCGATGAGGAGCGCGACGAGGAGCTTCTGCTGCATTGGATACCTCTCCCGAGCGTCCCGTAGCACTGTGCTGACGAAGTAGACGGGGTTCTCGACAAGGGTTGCCTGCGGTGGCGCAACGTCGACCCTCTGTGGAGGCTCTTTAGGGCCCCTGTCGAGATCTGCCTGTGGAGGCGTCTCGACAAGGGTGCTGGGAGTAGACTCGACTTGAGGCGGTGGGCCTGGCAGTGGGTCTGTGGAGGCTGCTCCTTCGGCAGGGTCTTTGACGGGCGGCTTAGGGCTTGGAGTGGCAGTGCTCTTCTTGGGGAGGACAGGCTCTTCCCTCTCGACCACCAGGACGGCGCTTGCGGTCTGAGGAGTGGCTGAAAGGTACAGCTTCAGGTGCTCGCCTGTCCTGGGGGCCACCAAGACTGGTGGGCTGGCCAGATATTTCTTTAAGTCCTCAAAGGCCTTGTCCGCCTCAGGGGTCCACTTGAACGTGCCGGATCTCTTCATGATCTTGAAAAATGGCAGGGCCCTCTCGCCGAACTTGGGGATGAATCTGCCAAGGCTGGCCATGCAGCCTGCTAGGCGCTGCATGTCCTTGAGTCGGCGAGGAGGCTGCATTCCATCTATGGCCTTGATCTTGTCTGGGTTTGCCTCTATGCCGCGGTGGGACACCAGGAATCCGAGGAGCTTGCCTGAAGGGACCCCGAAGACGCACTTGGCGGGGTTCAGCTTGATGTTCACCTTGCGCAGGCTGGCGAAGGTTTCCTTGAGATCCTTCAAGAGGGTGTCCCCCTCTCGAGACTTGACCACGATATCATCGACGTAGGCCTCTGCGTTCCTACCCATCTGTGCCCCCAAGGCTATTCTCATGAGCCTCTGGAAAGTGGCTCCCGCGTTCTTCAGGCCGAAGGGCATGCAAGTGTAGCAGTACACACCACAGGGGGTGAGGAATGCTGTCTTCTCCTCGTCCTCTTTAGCCATCTTGATCTGGTGGTAACCAGAGAAGGCGTCCAGGAAACAGAGGAGGTCGCAGCCAGCGGTGGAGTCCACGATCTGGTCTATCCTCGGCATGGGGTATGGGTCCTTGGGGCAGGCCTTGTTGACATCGGTGTAGTCGATGCAGAGTCGGCCTCCTCCAGTGGGTTTAGGGACAACCACGCCGTTGGACAGCCAAGTGGGGTGCGCGACTTCGCGGACGACTTTCGCCGCCTTTAGCTTCTCTACTTCCTTGACGATGAAAGCTTCCTTCTCGGGGGCTTGCTTGCGTGCCTTTTGCTTGACGGGGCGTGCGTCTGGACACACGGCTTAGTGGTGCTCGATCACCTCCCTTGGTACACCAGACATATCTGACGGAGTCCACGCGAACATGTCAGAGTTTGCCTGAAGGAAGGCGACAAGCGCGCTTTCCTATTTAGGAGGCAGGGCGGCGCCTATGGTGACGCTAGCCCCCGAGCCCTCGGCCCCCGAGGCACTGGTGCCAAGTGGCACCTTCTTCGTGGCCGCTTGCTCCTGAGAGAACACTTGCTTCTTCTTCTTTGGCCTCTCGAGAGGCTCCATGTCCTCGTCGGCCGGGAATGCCATGGCGGCTGCCTTGTAGGCGCTCTCGACAGCACGCGTGGCGTCCAGGATATGACCGTGGATGGCGATGGTGCCAGCGCTGCCGGGGATCTTGACCATGTTGTAGGCATGGTGCGTGACGGCCATGAACTTAGCGAGGGCGGGGTAGCCGAGGATGGCGTTGTACGGCAGGCCAATGTGGGCGACATCGAAGTCGATCAGCTCTGTGCGATAGTTCTTCTGCGTGCCGAAGGTGACGGCGAGCCGAACCTGGCCCAGGGGTTCGATGGAACCACTCGTGACCCCGGTGAATGGCCTGGAGGGCATAAGCCACTCGTAGGGCACCTGAAGCGTCTCGAAGGTCTCGACAGAGATGACGTTCAGGCCAGCCCCCCCATCAATGAGCGTCTTGGAGATGGTGATGTTGTTGATGGTGGGGGAGCAGACCAGGGGGACAGTTCCAACAGTCTTGGTCGACTTGGGGTGGTCCTTGGCGTCGAAAGCGATGGTGTACTGGGACCACTTGAGGGGCCTGGAGGTCTCGGTGCTCGGGAGCACGGCGTTGAGCTCGCGGGCGAACTGCTTGAACTGGTTGTTCGACTTGGGCGCCTGAGCCCCGCCGAGGATGCAGGCCATAGCCCCTCTCGGGGCCTGGTAGCCTCCGTCCTCCTCATCAGGGAGATTGTTGTTCTTCTCGGCGGCGTTGGCCTGAGTGCCTTGCGGCCTCTGGTAGTTGGCACCGCGTCCGCCTCTGCTGTCGCGGCGGTAGCCGCGGCCTCTGCCGCGGTTCCCGCTGCCTTCGCCTCGCTCGCGCTCCCTGCTCAGCCTCTTGAGGTCAAAGCAGTCGTCTGTGGCGTGGCCGCGCCTGTTGTGGTAGACGCAGAAGGGGCGGTGGTCCGCCTCCTTGTCGCCAGGCTCAGGGGAGCTTCTACGGGCGCTCTTGGCGGCTGGCTCTGCCGCCAGGACACCAGTGGTCATGCGCTTAGTCTCCTCGCGCTTCTTGTGGCTCTTGGAGCCCTCAGCCTGGTCGTCCCCTCGCTGGCTCATCTTGACGAAGAGGAGTCCCTCCTCGGCCTTGGCGCACTTGTCCGCGAGGTTGAACAGCTTCACCACAGAGGTGAGGTTGTCGTGGATGCCCAGCTTCTCAAGCATCCTGCGGTTGGTGACGCCCTCCCGGAAGGCGGCGATGACTTGAGTGTCGGGGATGTTCGGGATCTTGTTGCGCACTTGGCTGAAGCGCTGGATGTACTTGCGGAGAGTCTCATCCTTCTTCTGCACCACAGCGCGCAGGTCGTTGTGGGTGAGCGCGCGCTCGTACATGCCCTTGAAGTTGGCGACAAACTGCTTGCAGAGCTCCTCCCATGAGTCAATGGAGTCCTCGGGCAGGTTGAGGAGCCAGGACAGCGCGGAGTCCCTGAGCGCGTGGGAGAACCAGTTGGCCATGACCTTGTCGTCTCCCCCCGCAGCCTGGATGGAGGTGGTGTAGAGCTGCAGGAACTCGAGGGGGTTGGTGGACCCGTCGAAGCCCTTGGGGAGGGCTGGCCTGAACTTCTGCGGCCAGACCACGCGACGCAGGGCGCGGGTGAAGGCCAGGCAGCCAGAGGCGTATGTGGTGATTCCTCCTTGGGAAGCTCTGCGGTTCTGCTGCCCCGCTTGACCGAGCTCTTCGACGAGGCGGTTCTGGAGGTCACGGCGGCGCTCCATGCCCACTCGCGCGTCAGGCGCAGTGCGCTGCACGATCTGGCAGTCATGCGGGGAGGAGGCGTGAGAGGGAGCCCTCTGCGCTGCGGCCGGAGGTGGTCCTGGCGGCGGCGGAGGCGCATCTGGTGCAGCCGTTCCCGCGCGGCCGGAGTGCTGGACCATGGAGCGCGACGGGGCGGGGCGCGTGGTGGCGACGTCGACAAGGTGGTGGAGGCGGTCCAACCACTGGTCGTGGGCCTCAGCGCTAGGCCGGTAGCGTAGAAGCTCCTGGGCCATGAGGAGCGCGGTGTGCGGCGTGGGCTCTAGGCGTCCCTGAGAGGATGCGCCTTGGCGGCGCGACGGATGCGAAGACTCGGCATCGTCGTTGCGCTCCGGGGGGCCGTCCCCGTCGGCGCGGTGGTCGCAGCCGTGGTACTCTTCGCTCTCCGGCTCCTCCACATGCGGGCCGGTGTTGGCGCGCTCGGCTGCGCGAGGACGACCGCGGCGTCCACGAGCGGGAGCGGTGCCAGGTTCTGTGTGAGCCCGGTCAGCTGCGCGCCTGTTGGCGCGTGTCGTGCGGGTGTCCGCCATGACGCGGAAACCGGCCGGAGGTTGAAGACGCGCCTCAGCCCCCTACCTGGCGCGCCAAATGTCGAGGTGTGATTCCCACGGAACAGGGATAACCACTCTCGGGGGAGAAGTTCGTGAAGGGGACTGAACACGTTGGTCAACAACCTACGGCCGGCTCGGCGACGGTGCTCGTCGAGCCTGTGGAGGAACAGCCCGACAGAGATGGAGTCCGGCCCGTACCCAGGTTCACGGCCCTCAGGGTGAGGTAAAACGGCTACTCCTGCCTGTCTGTATTGCACTGTAGTAGGAACAGCACAATGAGCTTGCCGAGGGCTCTCGAGCGGCTATGCGGAGCTTGGAGGGAGAGGGGCAAGCTCTTCTTCCTCCTCGAGCTCGCTGAGCTCGGCTAGGCTATGGTAGGGTTTACACGGGTGAGCCGATAGTTCCTCGATCCCCCCTCTACGGTGGCGTTCCTGCTCCTTAAATAGGCGCCCAGGGCCTCATCCCTGCGCCCTGCGCAGCGGAAGGGTTCCCACATGGCGACGAAGCGGAGGAGCGGGGTGCACCGCAGCTCGGGTGTCCATGGACTTGGTCCATGGTCGTAAAGCCTGCCTTCGTGGCAGGGCAGCTTTTGTCTTTGCAGAGCGGACAGCTGGTGCTGCAGAGGCCGTGGGGGTGCCCACGGTGACGTCGCTGTTGGAGCGTTGCGCCGGCCACCCGCTTTATCACCAAAGAGGAAAGCCTTGGTGGCGGCGCAGGGGACACAGCGCTTTGTTGACTCCTTTTATCACCAGAACGACAACTACGGCGCCGTCGTCATCGCGCAGACGCGCGCGTCACTCTGTGGCTGCTGCAAAGGCCATGTGCGCTCTGCAGCGGTTCCTTCGTGGCGAAGTATCCCCGCAGGGCTCGGGAGGCCCTGCCGAGGGAGTTGTGTTGACTTCTCCTCAAGGGAGGAAAGCCTTGCCGGGAGGCGGCCTCAGAGGGAGCCCCTTCAGGCCCTTCGCTGCCCCCTCAAGTCCCCTCGAGGGTCTCCTCAAGCGTCTGCTTGGTCCTTAGTCGTTTCGTCGGCATCGACGCGTGTGAGGGCCGTGCCAAGTGGGCTCTGCACACCCTAGAATCCACTGGGCCGACAGTGAGATCTCGAACCGCTAGGGTACCACACTTAAGTGGAGTCGACAAGTTTACCGGAAGAGAAACTAGAAGAGAGAACACCGGGAGCGTCCCGGGAAAGATCCGATGGAGATCGGGCAGCGACGAAATAGTTTTCGGAGCCGGAATAAATTATATAATATGTATTTAATATTAATTAATGTAATTAATAGTTAAATATATTTTATTTTAATTAATTTCGAATTTTTAAAGGCAAAATACCCTAAATGGGCCTTCTCATGCAAAGAAGGCCCATGAGGGGGGGAAGCTTCCCCTCCAAGGGAGAGGGGGAGTTCGGCCGGCCATGTGGCCCACCTAGGGCCGGCGCACCAAGGAGGCCGGCGGGGCTGGTGTGGGATTAGTCCCACACCGCCCGGCTGGCAAGGTTGGCAGCTCCCATCCTCCTATATATATAGGTGCACCCCTGGCCTTTGAAACACACCAATTTCTCTCTCTCTTTCTCCTTGAATAACGTGATTCCCCTGTTGGAGTTGCGCCAAGGAGAAGTTCTCTCCACCATACGCACGCCGCCGTGCTGCTGGTCTCCCGGTCCCAGTCTTCCGCTGCTTCGTCCCTGGATCGGAGCCCGGAGTTCGTCGGCTTCACCGTACGTGTGTGAAACCCTGCGAGGTGCCACGCTAGTGGTGCTTGGAGGTCTGCTTCCTCTACACGACCTCGAGGTCTTCGTTGGCTTCATCGACAACGCTTGTGCGGGAGCGTAATCCCCGCTTTTCGGTCTACAAGGGTATCTATACCGATCTCCTTCGTATTACTATATCTGCATAGTATAGATCCTGGCTAGTTTAAGGTTATCGCTGTTAGGAATTTTTTTGTTTTCTTACTACGATGCCCTTCAGTAAATATTCTCACTATCTGGCAAATTCTTAGAATATTCATGATAAGAGATATGTAAATGGTGTCACCTAATTAATTATGTAAACTATGAAGAGATGCCAATCATACCAATAATAAATAACATGAAACATATCAATTCACAAGATTGCAAAGCTCATAAGAAAGTATGATAAAGTGGTATCTCGCTTGCCCGAAAGTGTACAGCAAAACATAAATGCCCAGGCACGTCTGAGATTCAAGAGAAGACTAGAAATAAAGATGTCAAAGATAAAAGCATCAAAGTTACACCGCAATTAACAGTATTCTGGGACAAGCACATTACACTAAGAATGACAACTATGCTCTCAAGAAGGTGCTCAAAGAAATATGGTGACTCAACAGTAAAGTAAAAGATATGCCCTACATTGAGGGAAGCAGGGATTTGACATGTGCTAGAGCATTTTATTGTTTTGAAAACAGAGGTAAAATTGTTTTTGAGTGGTGGTTGTTCCGTCAACGAATGTCAATAGAGTTCTTGTTATCTTCCATACTAAGCAAGTTGAGAGCGGTTCCGAATTATTTAAAATCAAGCATTTATAATATGCATCTTTATATTTTATCTTTTTGATATTTTGACACTCCTCCCGACCTTTGCTTTTCACAAACCATGGCTAACCGAATCCTCGGGTTCCCACCAGCAATCACATACCATGGAGGAGTGTCTATTTTCACTTTTCAAAACTTTTGATATTATAGTGGTCTAACCAGCTCTTTGCAATATTAGTGACAACCAGATGAAGCATGCAAGTCGATACTTAATTAGTATGGAAGATAACAAACCCAATTACTACTTCCTCATGAGCTTAAAACAGTGGCACAAATTGAGAAGTGTTTGAAGGTTTTAAAGGTAGCACATGCAAATTTACTTGAATGGTTTGAAATGCCATGCGTAGGTATTTATAGTGGACTCTTTGGGATAACTTGGTTTTCAGGGATTTGGAAGCACAAGCAAGATTGCTTAGTACAATTGGAGGCTAGCAATAGACAGAGAAGCGACAATTCAAGAGAGCAATAACCGTCATAATAATGCTTGCGACAAAATAAAATTAATGGAGGCGTAAAAGTGATACTAGAACTCTAAGGCAAAATAAATCATCAAGGTTTAATTGACTCTTTGTTTTCAGTTATATACATATGTGAGCATGTGCCAAGTCGATACAAATGAATTTGTTCAGAGGAGGATACCACAAAGTCATACTCTTTTATGAACAAAACAATGCAAGCAAACATCCATAGAAACATGTCATCTACTATTAATAAATTGGAATTGATCATAAGAGAACATAAACAACTAAGTATCCACCAATCGACATATAACTTATGCGAACCATCTAAGCATGATCACATGAATGAGTATATGTACAAAAATGAAAAACAAATAGAGTTCATTACCAGCCTCTTACCCAACTCAAATTGTCATATATCGTCATTATTGCTCTTTTCACTTGTGTGGCTTGAATAATATGAAATGAAAACCAATCTCCACGGAGTAACGGATGACATTGAGCTCTGAAACAAACTATACAAAACCAAAAAGAAACGACAAATATTTTTGGATTTTCGGATTTAGAAACTAAAAACTGAACAAAAACAGAACAGCCTGTGAGGCCGAATTTTTTCGAGGACCTTAACATGCTCAGATCAGAAAACTCAAAACTAATGAAAGTTGCGTACATATCGTAGGATGATGCTCACGAAATTTCAGGTCATTTGGATTTTTCTAAAGGAAGTTATGAATTAAACGGTGGACAGCAGAAATCTGTCCGTACGCGAAACAGCAAAGAACAAAGCAAAATATTTTTGTGTTTTTGCATATTGAACTGAATGAAATACTAAGCATACTAATACTAGATACTAAAACAAACCAGCAAGGGAAATAACGGAAATCTTTTTGGTATTTTTGAGTTTTGGAAAGCAAAGCAAAACATGAACAAATAAGAGAAAGAAAGAAAACGAAAGCGAAACATGGATATACAAGGTACCGAATGATAATGATATATAGATGAGTGTGCTATCGGTATACCTCCCTCCAAGCTTAGGCTTTTGGCCTAAGTGGAGATCAGCCCCATGGCCCCCAGTTCTGGGCGTCGTCATGGTATGTCGAAGACCCTTCCCCGTAATAAGAGCTCGAAGATGCGCCGGCGTAGTGCGAGGCGTAGTTCTCCTCTGGCGCTTCCCCGCCGCGCTGCTCGTGGAAGCCCCGCACGCTCAGCTGCTCATCCAACTCAGCCTCCGAGTACGCCCACGTCCTCCTGTCAATACTGAACAAACCGGGTTGTGGCAAAGGGATCTCCCTTTCGCTACCGTTAGCGAAAATGAGCCTAAATACAATGTTATCCAAAGTGGATCTAGTAGCAACGAATTGATGCCCCTTCAATGCAGCAAGGTCAAGATAGCAAGGAGCAAGTAATGTATCATCGGGATCAATAGGCATCCCCAAATGTGCAGCAACACGTGAAGCAATAATCCCACCATAGATGGGTCCATTAGCAGCTAAGCGGCGAGCAATCAAGGTACCAAGGTTAAATGGGACTTCACCCTTAAGTGCAGCAAGCAAAAATGCAAGATGATAGTTAGAGACATTACTAGTGTTATCCCTACCAAGCACACTAGTGGCAATGTAGTAAGCAAAATACTTAATAGCTGGGAACTGAATGTTCCTTATCTTGCCACGTTGTGCGGAGCGGGTGTCATCATGCGTCACTTGCTGGTAGATTTGCCCCAAATCCTTCGGGTCCTTCTGAATCTTCTTCGATGACCCCTTGTCCGCTGTACCTATGATATCACAAAAAGCAGGCAGCGGCAAGGTAACAGGCATATCATATATCTTAAATGAAACTTCGCAGCCATATGTTTGGTTATTGAGAGTAAAACTCCCAGCAAAAATCTAGCCTAGCATATTGGGGCCTCTCATTCAACATATAAGAGGTCAAGCCTACCCTTTCCACAAGAGTTTGGAAATCCCCGAGTAAACCTGCAGCATTAAGAAATTCAAAACATGGGCAAGATGATGAGTTTGGGAAACCATCATCCCGCTCTTCTCCAATGCTTGGTGCTAAGATTTCCTCGTTGTAGGATTGCCTAACGCGAGTGGAAGCTCTCGAGGGCCTTGTCCTCCTCGGTGTATCCCTCTCAAACATGTCTCCATAGGTATGGTTATGCATTTTCCTTTTCTGAAATTTTTAACAAACATCATAAAAATTGATTTTTAGCCAACTAAATGAGGGGAAACCACTATAGTAACTTGCTAGAGGCTTAAGCATGCATCAAAACTAGTTACACTAACTTAGTACAAGCATTTAAACTCACTAAACATGACACCTACAGCAGCAAAATACTCAATATATAATCCACTAAACAAAATTCTACTTGGATATTCGGAGGAGGCACATACCGGAGAGTGAATACCCCAAATCTCAGCAACAAAGAGGGGCTGAGCAAGGAGATCGAAAATCCCAGGCAAGAACAGGAAGAACACGAAAATTTTCAATGTGGCTGTGTTTGGTCGGGAGGGAGAAAGAGTGGGGAGGAAGATGACTAAGTGGAGGGGCCAGGTGGGCCCCCCTCATGTGCTGGCGCGGCCACCTCACTGTCGCGCCACCACCTGAGGTGGAGGCTTGGTGCCCCCCTCTGTCACTTGTTTGCACTTCCAGAACCTCCCCAGAAAAATAAAATTTTTGGTATAAATTTTTTTCAAATTCTGAGAACATTTATTTTTTCATTTTCTGGTATTTTGCATTAATAATATTAATATTCAAAATTTATTTTCTAACACCAAATTCAACTAAACTTTGCAAACTAAATGATATTACAGTAGGTAAAACAAAAATGAGAGAAAGAAAATTGTTTAGCATCTTTATGTATTTAAAATGCACTTGTTAACAAGGTTGATCAACTCTTGCCACCAAATGAATTTTATATGACATAAAAGATTTTAAACCATATGAGACACTCATGTTACCTTATATTGTATTGGTATGGATCCAATCATGAGAGTTTTGTATTCCTCTTTATATGGACAATCAATACTTCCCACTTTAATAGATCTCACATTGGTAATTGTATTAACTCCAGGCATTTTATCAAATTTCTTGGGGAAATAGACAGTATGTTCTTTGTCATGAACATTGAAAGTATTTTTTCCTTTATTGCAATCAATAACAGCCCCTGCAGTATTTAGAGAAGGCCTTCCAAGAATAATAGACATATTATCATCTTCAGGCATTTCAAGAACAACAAAGTCAGCCATAATTAAACAATTGGTAGCAACTTGAACAGGAACATCCTCACAAATGCCAATAGGAATAGCAGTAGATTTATCAGCCATTCGCAAAGAGATATCAGTAGGTATCAATTTATCAAGGTAAAGTCTCTTGTAAAGAGAGAAAGGCATAACACTAACTCCTGCTCCCAAATCACATAGAGCAGTTCTAACATAATTATTTTTGATAGAGCATGGAATGGTGGGTATACCTGGATCACCCAACTTCTTTGGAACCTTGCCATTAAAAGAATAATTAGCAAACATAGTAGATATTTCCTCTTTAGGAATTTTCCTTTTGTTAGAAACAATATCTTTCATTTATTTAGAATAAGGAGGCAATTTAATAGCATCAGTCAAAGGAAATTGCAAGAACAAAGGTTTCATCCAATCACAAAATTTATTGTAGTGTTCTTCCTCTTTTGTTTTAAGTTTCTTAGCAGGAAAAGGCATTTGTTTTTGGACCCAAGGTTCTCTTTCATTACCATGTTTCTTAGCAATAAAATCTTGTTTAGTGTACCTTTTATTTTTAACATGCTTTTCAGGTTCTTCTTCTATTTCTTCCCTAGCCGAATTGGCATGTTTATCATTATCATTAGCATGTTCATTACCACTTTCAGTTTCAGCATCAGAAACAGATATACTATTAGGATCATTAACAGGTTCAGAGGATTCTACAACAATTTTATGTTTCTTCTTCTTTTTCTTAGAAGGAGCAATAGGTTCATTAATTTGTTGAGAATCTTGTTCAATTCTTTTAGCATGTCCCTCAGGATATAAAGGGTCTTGAGTAGATTTACCACCTCTAGTTATTACTTCACAAACATGTTTTTCTCTAGCAATAGAAGCATTCATTAACATTTCTTTTTGCACTTTAGAAAGTTGATCAATTTGAGTTTGAACCATATGAAAATGTTTAATAAGTATTTTAACATCATTGGAGGTTCTATCAGCAATATCATGCAAGTTACTAATAGCTTGAGAGTTTTCCATTAAATGATTCTCAATTCTCATATTAAAATTATCTTGCTTAGCAATAAAAGTATCAAATTCATCTAAGCATTGATCAGGAGGTTTAGAGTAAGGAATATCTCTATCATCAAACCTTTGGAGAGAGTGTACCTCAATTACGGGTGAAGGAAGAATTGGCTTACATAAGTCTTCTATAGGAGGTAAATTCTTCACATCTTCAGATTTAATACCCCTCTTCTTCGGTGTTGGAGTAGGTTCAGGTATGTCCCAATCATCATTATTCTTGCATATTTTAGCTAATAATTCCTCAGCTTCTTCGGGAGTCCTTTTCCTGAAAACACAACTAGCAAAACTATACAGGTATGTCCTAGATTCAGCAGTTAGTCCACTATAAAATATATCAATAAGATCATTTTTCTCCAAGACATGATTCGGCTGGCCTCTTAATATGGAGTAAAAACGTGTCCAAGCCTTAGGCAATTTCTCACCTTCATCTTGATTAAAATTATAGATTTTTAACAAAGCATCATGTTGAGCACTAGCAGGAAAATATTTCTGAAAGAAAGTATCAAGCAAACCCTTGGGACTAGTAATGGAACCAGGAGACAAATTATTATACCAAGTTTTAGCTTCTCCTTTTAATGAGAAAGGAAATAATTTAGTAATAAAGTAAGTGCGCATTTTTATGTCTTCAGCAAACATAACACTCAAATTAGAGAGTTCATTCATGTGTTCTACAACACTTTCATTTTCAGTTCCACAAAAAGGTTCTCTTTCAACAATAGCTATGTGAGCCAAATCAATAGAGAAATCATAATCTTTATCTTTAATGTTTATGGGAGATGTAGCAAATTTAGCATCAGGAGATAATTTATATTTAACAGCACATTTTTCAAAGAGGCTTTTCATAGCAGTAGCATCTTTAGTAGCATTAATCTCATCAACAAAATCATCATCAAGATCCACATACATTTCATCAGCATCTTCAGTAAATTCAGGTGAATTAATAGGTGTTTCAGCATTTTCATTAGGAATTTCAGCATTTTCAAATTGTTTAGATCTAGCAATTGTAGCATCTAAAAAGGGACCTAATAAACCAGATTCATCAAGAACAGTAGAAGCATCATCATAAGTAATTTCAGACTCGGCAGTAGTAGCAGAACGTGCAGGTTGTGGTGGTGTAATAAACTTACTTATCACAGACGGAGAATCAAGAGCAGCAACGGAGCTCAGAGTTGTACCTTTTCTTGTATTGGATGGCAGTATGGGAAACTTCTTATCACCAGGCTTTCCCATGATGAATGAATTCCAGCGAACAATATCAATCTCAGGTGAACTTAAAGCTATGCTCCCCGGCAACGGCGCCAGAAAATAGTCTTGATGACCCACAAGTATAGGGGATCGCAACAGTCTTCGAGGGAAGTAAAACCCAAATTTATTGATTCGACACAAGGGGACCAAAGAATAAATATAAGCCTTAACAGTTGAATTGTCAGTTCAGCTGCACCTGTGAATAGACTTGCTCGAAACAGATTATCAGTAGCAACAGTTTTATAGTAGTGACAGTAGTGAAATAACAGCAGCAGCGAAATAATGACAGCAGCAGTGATTATAGTAGACAGCAGGATTAAAATACTGTAGGCATAGGGACGGATGTACGGGCGTTGCATGGATAAGATAATTCATGTAATATCAAGACGTAGGCATTTGCAGATAAATAAGATAAAGCATCCAAGTATTAAATAACCATAGGCATGTGTTCCAATTTAGTTGTGTGTGCTCGCAATGAGAAACTTGCACATCATCTTTTGTCTTACCAGCCCGTTTGCAGCGGGGCCTCAAGGGAATCTACTGGTAATTAAGGTACTCCTTTTAATAGAGTACCGGAGCAAAGCATAAACACTCCGTGAACACACGTGATCCTCACATCACAGCCTTTCCCCGAGGCTGTCCCAATTATTGTCACTTTGGGACCTAGGGTTCCGGACAATGACATGTGTATACAACTCATAGATATGATCCAAAACAATAATTATCATCATGATTCAATAACATGTTCAGATCTGAAATCATGGCACTCGGGCCCTAGTGTCAAGCATTAAGCATAACAAGTTGCAACAATGACGTAAAACACCGATAACGGATACTAGGCACCATGCCCTAACGATATTATAGATATTACATGGACGATCTCATCAAATCCCTACCATCCCCTCAAGCCTACAGCGGGGAATTACTCACACATGGACGGGGGAAACAATGATGGTTGATGGAGAGGTGTTGGTGATGACGATGGCGATGATCCCCTTCGATTCCCCGTCCCGGCAGGGTGCCGGAACACAGACTTCTGGTCCCCGAATTGAGTTTCGAGGTGGCGGCGGCGCTCGGGTCTGTTCTGTGGAAAAGCGTCTAACCCCCTCTGTTTTTAGGTTAGAGGGAGTCTATATGCGCGAGGGGAGACCGAGGGGGTGAGGGACTCGCCCCCCTCATAGGCTGGCGCGGCCAGGCCTCTGCCGCACCACCACATGAGGTGGTGGCCCCCTGCCCCCCCCCCCCCCCCCCCTCTATCAGCCCTTCTGTCTCCTGGAGTCTTCGGGCAATTTAGGGCTTTTTGCATTATTTCTGGAGTTTTTCCATAAAGTTGATTTTCTGCACAAAAACGATACACCAGGGCAATTCTGCTGAAAACAGCGTTAGTCCGTGTTAGTTGCATTCAAAACACACAAAATAGAGGCAAAACAATAGCAAAAGTGTTCGGAAAAGTAGATACGTTTTGGACGTATCAGCTCGCCATTATTGTTTTCTCGGTTCTCAAAGGGGCAGTCGGCGATGAAGTGGTCTGTGTTTCCACAATTGTAGCAACTCTTGGTCCTATCAAACTTTGGCTTGCTCACTTTTGAGAAAGGTCTTGAGTTGATGTTCTTCTTGCGGTTGCCCCAAAAGGCTCTAGCGGCGAGAGCCATATGGTCATTGTAGGCATGCTTGGTCTCATTGGGATCTTCATCATCTTGACATCCCTCAAAGGCTTCATGATAGATGGCATGTGTCTTCAAAGCAAGGTTGGAAGGGGTGCCCGTGAGATCTCTTTGACGAGCGAGAGCATGAGTGGAATTCTCGATGACAATCCCAATGGACACAAACTCATTTTGCAGCGTGTTGGAGTCAAGCAAAGCAAAGTCGGGTCGTGAGCGGATGGTGGTGGCCAAGTTGACATTGAAGGGTGTGATGGCCTTGAGAAACTTGCGCTTGATCCAATCATCTCCAACTTGCTCAAAACCAAAGTCATTTATGGTGACGGCGAGAGCGGTGAGTCTTCGATAGAGATCTTCGGGAGTCTCATATTCATTCATCACGAACTCTTCCGCTTGATCTTGAGCGGTCTCATACTTCGAGAGTTGGATGCTAGCATTTCCCAAGAAGAGATTGGTGAGGTTGATCCATGCTTGCTTTGTCGTTGTGCACGTCCGAATGTGAGGGAGGTAGGCGGCTCCCGCCGCCGATTGGATCATGTGCAATGCGGTGGCATTCATTTGATATTCAACCCTCTCACTTGGGGTCAAGTTGTTGATGTCCCTTGGATAGAAGACGTGATCTACAATTTCCACCAAAGATATAGAAGAGCTAGACATGTGTGATCTCATGCAAAATTGCCAATTGGCGAAATTAGTAGTATCTACCATAGGAGGTGCTCCCATGTTAGTCACGTGTGGCATTGGGACATGGGGTAAAGCGGAGATATACACTTGTTCCGGTGGAACCTTCCCATAGACGTTTTCCTTCTTACTTGGGGTTGAGCTACCATCCATTTTTCCTTTTGGGATAGTGCCGGTGTCATCCGACTCTTCCCCAACTACCTCAACCGCGGCGATGATGGGAAGACCATCTTCACCAAGGTTGGGTTTTATGGATGGGAGATCAACCTTAGTAGGAGGAGCCCCAAGAAATTCTTGGAGCATGTTCCTCATATCCTCTTTCATCGATTTAGTGAGGTTGAGGGTGATCTCGGAGTTTAGGTTATCAAGCCTCGTCTCGAGATTACTCACAACATCTATAAGATGACCCTTGGATACGGGAGCGTCGTCACCTTCTCCGTTTGGCATGTTCTCTTAGGCGGTGAAGCCTTAGATAAGAGCCGAGGCTCTGATACCAATTGAAAGAGCAAACGGAGTCGGCTAGAGGGGGGGTGAATAGGCGACTACCAAATTTTATGTTTTTCCCTTTTAATTGAGGCTTTGCAAGATATAACAAGGTGAACTAGATGTGCAACTAGGTTATGACACCCTAAGTGATACAAGCACAAGCATGCAATAGACAAATATAGCAACGGAAGCAAGTAAGTAAAGGATAGAAGTAACCGCAATGTGGACACGAGGGTTTGTTTCCCGTAGTTCCTTCCCAAGGGAAGTACGTCTACGTTGGAGAGGTGTGGAGCTGCCTAGGCACTCCAATAGCACGGATGTGCTTCACCTTAATCTCCGGGAGCCGTTCCCGCACCGGGAAAAGCTCGTTCCACTATGAGGTCGACTTCTTAGGCGTTGACCAAGCCTTTACAACAAGAGTGAGGCTCTCCACAATTGTATTGGAGACTCTCACCAACATCCCGGAGCTCCTTACACCAAGATTAAGCTCCAAGACCCAACAAGCCTCTTAGGGTTACAAGCAACCCAAGAGGAAACACGAATCGGTGGGGAAACGTGGATGGATTTGAAATTCCTTAGGTGGAGTCGTAGATCTAGGCCTCCTCCGACACTCCTCAAAAGATCAAGTCGATTGGATGAGAGGAGTAGGAGATCTAGTAGGATGTAGCTTCTAGCATCAATGGGGCATTTAATTTCGTGTAGCTCAAAGTGCCCAAAGGTAGGAGAAGGGAATAAATACCCCCCTCCTCCTTCTGCCCGTTGGGGACAGAATTCCCCACTCCAGCGGTACTACCGCTGGGTTTGGCGGTAGTACCGCTCGCTCCTTCCTCGACAGAAATGGACCAGTCAACGGACTGGTCACGACCTTCGCGATCCCACGCTCGCGGTACCGCCCGGTACCGCTCCTGGTACCGCGGCAGGTACCGCAACCTCTCCTCCGAACGCCGCTGGGGCGGTACCCCCAGTGGTAGCGCGCGCGGCAGCGCCTTCTGCCAGGGCAGCTCCTCCAGCGCTGATCCCACGCCAGCGGTAGCGGTAGGTACCGCTCGCGGTACCGCTCCAGGTACGGCAACAGGCCTCTGAACGCCGAATCAGCGGCACCGCGGGCGGTACCGAGCGTGGCACCAGGGCTGGGGCGGTAGTACCGCTTAACCCAGCGGTACTACCGCTGCCAGGAACTTTCTTGCCAAATGAATATTCAGAGCATGCGATTTCATCGGAGCAAGTCTCTCAGCCTGTAGCAAACTCAATATAGCAGTTAGATGCAAACTTTATGTTGGCATTATCATCAAAACATGATTAAGAGCAACAATGCTCTTCCAGCCGCGCCACCACATGGTGTGGGCCCCCTAGGGCCCATCTGTGGGTCCCCTTTTGGCTCCCTCCTGCATTTTGCAAAATAGTAACTTCTGTCTGGTTGCTTTTGATTTCTGATCTTCGCAAATATTGTATCTTGACGGTGCTTTTTCCAGCAGAATCCAGACTCTGGTGATCCATTCTCCAATAATCATCAAACATGCAAAATAGATGAAATAACATAAGTGTCATCTCTAATTATGAAATATATCAATGAATAACAGTAAATTATGATATAAAAATAGTGATGCAAAATGGAGGTATGAAAGCTCGCCCAGGTCGGTTCTAATGCCGGTGCGAAGGTGCGAAGGAGCAGGGCGGAGGACATCGTCAACGAGGAGGCCATGGCAGCCTTCGCCGAGAGCGCCCGTATCTGCATCCACAAGATCTCGACCAAGTCTGTAACTCCATCCACTAGCTACCAAACGGCCACGGGAAATGGCCCAGCTTTTCCCCCGGGATCCCATGTGCCATTGTGAATTCCCGAAGTGCTATCTTTTCCCTGGGCGTATTTCCCCTCGCGACCAAACAAGCCCTCAAGGGTTGGTTTTGTTTGGTTTAGACTATTAGATAGTACATGAAAGCACGGGTCGGTGCGGACTGGTTTGACGTTGTATACGTTTTGAAACTGGTTTATGCGTCCTTGAGCTTCTTGCAGTCGCTGCAGTGGGGGCGAGGTCGGCGCTGGCCTATAGTAGGCGAAGCCCGACGCGTCGAGGAGGAGGAGCATGATGCCGTCTTTGCGCACGGGGCCGTGCCGACTCCCGAAGTCACACGTAAGCCATTCAGAGCCAGCTCTAGGAAGGTGGCACCACCATGTCCCCGGTCGTTCGCCCGTAGACACTGCACATGGCGAGGTCGCACTCCGCGTGGATGCCGGCCTGTCGTTCGCCTCTGCCGTCGACACTGCACTGGGCGAGGTCGCGCGCCGCGTGGACGCCGGCCTGCCGTTCGCCTCTGGCGTGGACAATGCGCTGGGCGAGGTCTCGCGCCGCGTGGACGCTCGCCTGCCGTGCGAATGCGCTCTCAGCGACGACGTCACCAAGAGACAGGCGATCGGCAAACTATGCCGGCGTCTGGAGGGGCGGAGGTACGACTGGCTTGGAATTGCGTCGGATTTCTGGAGCTCGGCGAGGAAGCCCACGATGCTTGTAGTAATGGGCGCGACGGCCGGGTGACCGTCTGATCGGCTCCGGCCTTCTGCGCGCGTGTCCGGAGGAACTCGTAGAACTCCTCGCGCATCGCGCCTGACAATGCCGATGTACTCGTGCGGGCCGAGCGTGCGTCTTATGTCGACGGTCGGAGCACTCGTGCGGGGAGAGCGTGCGGTGCACCGTCTCCACGCCTCCCTTGGCCAGCGCCTCCACCCTCGCATCGCCCGCGGGGCCCTCCCACCACGGCGACACGGAGCCGCCGCCTGCCCAGAGCTTCGATCTTGGGCTGACACGCGGGCCACGAGGAGCCGCAACCTCCTGCTCGGCGCCGCCTAGCAGAAGGCAGGGAGGAACGTGGAACGCGCCGTGGCCGCGGAGGCCCGCTGGGCCTCCTCCTTGTTGGTTTCCTCCGCAGCCTCACTCTGTGCCTCGCCTCGGCGCCCTGCCTCCGCCGTGCCCGTGACCGGGGGATTTGCTCCCATGACCGTGGAATGCCTCGATGGGAAACTATGCGCGGTTTCAATTTCTAAACTTGTTAAACTGGGCATAAATCGTAAGCACGGTGTGGTGCGGTGCGGGCCGACGGTTTGCCCAGTTTGGAACCAAACTATGCGCAGGCTTAAGGAATCTCCAGTCGCCCCCAGAGCCCCCCAGGAGGCCTTTTTAGCGCCGACGCAAGCAGAAAGCGCCGTTTTTGCACCAGTCGCCCCCCCAGAAGCCCAACTAGCGTCGTTTCGGCGTTATTTTGCGCCAGCGCACCCAGGCGAAACCCAACCCTCTGGGTTCGGCTTGGGGGGGCGAAAAGGCGGGAAAGGCAACGCGCGCCAGCGTTGTCAGCGACGCGGGAGAAAATGGCGCGAAACAGAAACCGCCCGTGAGGCCGCGTGCTCATCCCCTCGGCTCCCGCGTCGGTCAAAGGCTGCCGGAGTTAATAGCGTGGCGGGGCGGCCAATGATAGCGCGCCAGTCAAAGGCTGTCGGAGTAAGGGCGTGGCGCGGCGGGGCTGCGACGTCCAATCGAAGGGTCACACGGCGCGCTGCCGGAGTAATGGCGTGGCACCGCCCCTTCGCCTGGCCACCGCGCTATAAAAAAACCCGAACCCTCGCTGTCTCTCCCCACACTTCCTCTCCCTCCCACTTCCTTCTCTCTCACTTGCCACCGACGGTATGTCGTACGACGCCGCCGCTGCAACTCCACCCAGGGCCGCTGCAACTCCACCGGGCGCAAGCGGTGGTGGGGCGGCGAGCACCGCACCCTCCAGTGGGTGCTCGACCACATCCACGCCGTCAACGAGCCCCAGCTGACGATGCCGCCGCGGGTGATGTCGTGGACGCCGCGCCGGATGGGAGCCGGGAGCTCCTCCTCGGACACCTCCTCTTCCTCCGGCGCGCCTCCACCAGGTACGCGCTCGTCGCTGATGTCTCTGACGCCCCCCACCCTCAACTTCGGGCTACCTGCCCTCATGCGTAGAGGCGCCCTACGCATCGGCGAGCCGCGCGCCTCCTCCCAGCGACGCGCGGCATCTCCTCCGCGCTCGCTCTTCCGGCGCCTCGTGAAGCCGAAGAAGGAGCCGAAGCCGGAGGAGGAGGAGCAAGAAGAAGAATGGCCCGCCTGAAGGAGGCCGAAGAGGCCTCCTTCAACACCGTGCAACCGGCAGAGGACCCATTCGCCGAGGAATAGAGCCTCAGCGAGTTCACCGCGCAGGAGATGGAGGTCCAGCGCCAGCTCCTGGCCCTGGCCCTGGCGGAGCGCAAGCGGGAGGAGCACCGACAGCAGGACGCCGCCAATGCCGGACGTCGCCGCATCCCTCCTCCTCCGGTGGCGAAAGAGGTCGACTACGTCGTACTCAACCCCGACAGCGAGGAGGTGGAGGAGCTCCATCGCACCCTGCAGATCAGCAGGTGGTGGGGCGACGACGTCGGCGCAGGTCCGAGCAAGCCTCCCGGCCGCGACGACGACAGCTTGGATGACGACGGCGGCGCCTGCGACTACAGCCAGGCGATCGCGGCCAGCCTCGGCCTCTTCAACTAGGCGTGTTGATCGCCGAGTTTAAGTTTTTAGTTATGTTTTAAGTTTCTTAGTTTAAATTCGTACTTTGTAATCGCCGAGTTTGCGTCCAACCCGCCCTTTTTTTGAATTTTATGGCCCGAGACTTGGGCTGGGAATGACTGAAACGCACCCCTCAGGTTTCTGATTCGCGCCGTTTGACGCCACGACGGTCTCAAAATAGCAACGTTTTTGAACTTTGGGGGCGAACGACTAGAGATCCAGTAACCCCTTGTACCTCAGGTCTCTTCCCCGCCGCATGGAACTGTAGCCTCTCATCAGATCTCAGGTTGCTCAGCATCTCCACCGACTCCGAATCGCCACCTTGTACCGCGGGCAGGACTTCTATTTATTCAACGAGAGGAACAAGATATGGTAGCGCTGGTTCAGCACATAGCCTGGGCCGGCCCAATTTGTTCCTTTTCTTTTTTGTTTCTCTCTTGATTTATTTTCTTCTTTGTATTTAGTCTTCACTTTATTCATATGTTTTCTACTTTTTTTTTTGTATAAGAATATGAATACTTTCTCCCGTGGAAAATAATGTTCATGGATTCAAATTCATCATAAATGTTTTGTTTTTTCATATTTATGGGATAAAATATATGAATAATTGTTTAACATTTGAAAACTTTTTAAAATCCACGAATATTCTATCGAAATATGTAACCATTTTTCGATAAATGTGAACAATGTTCAAATACAAAAAAAAAGTTTAACGGTAACAAATGGTTCATGATAGATGATTGAAAAGTGTTCACCCGTAAGAAAAAATGTTTCACAACAAAAAAGTTACTTTTCGGAAATTAAAAAATATTCACTTCTACTCCCTCTGTATCAAAATATAAGATATTTTAGCACAAGATATGTCCACATTTATGTAGACATATCTTAGTGCAAGATTCACATCAACCTTGCACTAAGATATATATATCTACATGCATGTGGACATATCTTATGCTAAAACACCTTATATTTTAATAAGAGGGAGTATAAAAAAGGTTCATGATAGAAACATCATGAGAAATTAAAAAGTGACCATCTATAATAAAAAAAAAGAGAAAAATCCATCACAGGTCCTTAAGCTATTTGCGGGGTGTCATGTTAGTCTTAATTCTACGAAAATTCAATGCACATCTGAGTCCTATATGTTAAGTGTTTTACCGGATGTCCTATCCACGCCAGGTCCGTTTGGACTTGTATGTTTGACAGGTTGACCACGGCCATGTGACAGTAATTTACTTAAAAACCCTTGGAAAAATCATCTCTTCTGATTTCTTCCTCCATAACACAATTTCAGATTATGACCTGAAAAATTGGATCCTACTCGATTTGGGTATATTGGATTGATTGTGCTGACAAAAAAATGACCGCACGAATAATCATCTAGTCTAGCTAGATTTGGCGAGTCGTGCCGACACCCGGATCAGTTGACTTATTTCATCCATCTAGCCAACTCCATGTAGTTGTTCAGATCCTACCTAGCGCGAGCCTGTTGGCGAGAGTGTTCTTGCTTTTGGCTCGGTGAGTATGATCGGATACCCGTGTTCATATGTTCCTGCTTGCTAGTGAGCTTCTGAGTCTATCATGTGCCTATGCTTGCTGGTACCCCTTACTTGCTGCTTTCTCGTCTAGTTTCACCACCCCCACCGCTAATCATTGGTAGTATGCTTTGGCATCACAGTCAAAACTCTTCTACCAGAAACACATAAGCACTTACTGACATATATATAGAAGATGTAAGCAAAGCGAAAGGATCACAAAATTACAAGACACGGATTTCTAAGGGTTTTTATGCAAATTATTGCCACTTGGCGGCAGATAACCCGCCACGTACAAGTCAAAACTGACATGGCGTGTGGATATATAGGACCCCAAGTGACACACTTAACAAACTCTTTTTTAGAAACACACACTTAACAAACTTACAAGACTCATATGTGCATTTTCATAGACTTGGGACTAACTTGACACCCATGAAATAGTTTTAGATTTAGGATCTGCCATGTACTTTACTCAAAAGATATTCAAAGTGGTCTCCTATAATAAAAATTGTTCACCGTAAAATGATTCAGGACAAAATGGTTCAAAAGAAAATGTAGTGAACCCAAACAAACTAAATTATTGTGAAGCAAAATAACAATGAACAAAAAGTACAAATGAACCCAAAATAATATTGAACCGAAAAGGAACAATCTGGGTGAACTGAAAATAATAATGAACCAAAAATAAATTGAGACGAAAACAATATTAAAGCTAAAAGGAACAAAAAATCATTTGGAAAATATGATCTAAAAAAGAAAAATGGCAATAAATCAATAATATAACCATAAAATTTTCCAAAAAAATAAGATAAACAGCAGAAACCCTAAAAAGGGAAAAGAAACGAAGAAGAAGAAGAAGAAGAAAAAACGAAAACAAAGTCGAGAGCTGGTGGAATGATACGTCCTCCGATTAATAAAAAGTGTCGCCTATTTTGTTCTAAGGTGGAATAGGCGACATCCCCTAACATATCTATGCGAGCCGGATCAGTTGACTTAATAAAAAGGATCTCTAGCTCCTGGTTGATTCACGTCTTGGGTCCACGAATCTGTGACTCATTTGTTTTGTCTTCTTCCTGTGGGTTCTCCGCGCGTGCATGTGCCGTTGGTTTTCCATCTGACGGTGGATACGAGTACGAGCGAAACAAAACAGCCGTTCCCCACCCCAAGTCCCCGATCCAATCGAGAACGAAGTTGCCCTGCGCCTCGTGTGGACCTGCTCCGCCGGTCGCCTGCCCTCTGGGCCGCCGCCCCCACCCAGCCACCGCCCCGCCCGCCCGGCCTTTCCTGCGCCTCGCCCGACCTGCCCGCGCCCAGCCGGCCAACGCCCCGCCAGCCCGGCCCACTGCCTCCCGCCGTCTGTTGGGTTTTCGCCCACAGAATCGATCACATCAAACTAGAAGAACACACACGCACGAACAATCTTTCGCCAAGGGCAGGTATCGTGCCCGTTCTTTTTCTTTATTTCTTCTCAATGCTCACGGTACAACTTCTTACACAACCAGTCGTGTATATATACACGAACCAACAGGCCACACAACTCAACTCGTACACGGACTAGAGTAGTATCCTAACTCTACTCAGACTCAAACCTTCCTAATAAGCTAACAGTTCAAACCAGGCTAGGACTAACCCTCGTACGTACTCAACTAGTAAACTAGTAGTAGCCGAATCAGACTAGGGCATATACACGTATGGCAAAGCTTGCCGATACTATTACTAAGCTATTTCCTAATTGGACTCAACACAATATGGAAAGATTATTATTGCTAACACCGTCAAGCCCTGCCCAGCCGCCGCGCCTCTGCTTGCAGCTTGCGTGCGGTCCGGCCAGGGCCAGAACTCCTCCATCTCTTGCAGCTTGCACTGCTCCATCTCTCGGCCAGGGCCCCAGCTAGATATCCAACTCCTCCCGCATCCCGCCGCTCCATCTCCCGGCTGGTACGTTCTGCCTGCGTGGATCATGCACCGCGCGGCCATTGCTGATCTCAGATTAATTGCAACGAGTTTGACTAAGTGATTTCGTCCTAGGGGTCCTGGAGTGGCGGTGCTACGCTCTACACGCTGTGGCAGATGGTGGAGATGCACGAGATGTTGCAGGGGACGAGGTTCGACCGCTACCACGAGCTCGACCAGTACGCGTTCGGCGACAGGCTCGGGCTCTGGATCGTCGTGCCGCAGCAGCTCGTCGTCGAGGTCGGCCTCAACATCGTGTACATGGTCACCGGCGGCAATGCGCTCAAGAAGTTCCACGACGTCGTCTGCGAAAGCATGAACTGCAAGGATATCAAGCTGACCTACCTCACCATGATTTTCGCCTCCGTCCAGTTCGTGCTCTCCCAGCTCCCCAACTTCGACTCCATCACCACCATCTCCCTTGCCGCTGCCATCATGTCGCTCTGGACCTCTGGTTAACTTTGTCTGTCCCCCACGACCATTTCGATCCATCTGCAAAATTTCTGAAAACCGCTGACATGAAACTATGCGCATATGTGACAGCTACTCGACGATTGCTTGGGCGGCTTCCGTTGACAAGGGATGGAAGGCAGCGGGGCACGTGAACTACAGCCTGCCGGAGAAGACGGCGGCGGGGAAGGTCTTCGGCTTCTTCGAGGCGCTGGGGGACGTTGCCTTCGCCTACGCCGGCCACAACGTGGTGCTGAAGATCCAGGCGACCATTCCTTCAACGCCGGAGAAGCCGTCCAAGGAACCCATGTGGAAGGGCGTGGTCGTCGCCTACGTCATCATCGCGCTCCACTACTTCCCCGTCACGCTCATCGGCTACTGGGCCTTCGGCAACACCGTCGACGACAACATCCTCATCACCCTCAGCAAGCCCAGGTGGCTCATCGCCGTCGCCAACATGATGGTCGTCCTCCATGTCGTCGGCAGCTACCAGGTTTACGCCGTGCCGGTGTTCGACATGATCGAGATGGTGCTGGTCAAGAAGCTGCGCTTCCCTCCCGGCCTGCCCGTCCGTTTGGTGGCCCTGACTGGCTGTGTTGGTAATTAATCAACGCGTTTCCTTCTCAGAAATCAAAGTTCAGAAAACTGTTTTTGACTTTAACTGTAAATTCTTTTTACCTGCAAATTCTGAGTTCTGGTTGCTTCTATGTGTCTTTCTGAATAATGGTATCTTCGATTTTCTTTTAATCGTCCGTGTGCAGCACATGGAATTGGAAGGGCTACAACATTCGCTATCAGAGTATCAGTACGACGGAACGTTGGCCTTGCATTGGTTCTAATTCATGGTTTCGGCGCCAACAGGTGAGCATCAGTTACACACACATTCTTCTCTCGGCCATGCATATTATAAAGTCAGATCTTTGAAACAGGATTGGGTATGATTGGATCAATGATTTGATGATTTACTATGTTGAGAAAGAGATATCTGCAGAAAATGATGACAAGCAGATTATTTTATGTTTCCATTCCTACATTGATCGTAGAGGTCATCTTCCTCGACAGTTTCATCTTGCCAACATGGATTCAACTTAATGGTATGATACTATCTTTTCACGATATAGCACTATTGTATATGTAGTTTATCTGTTTGTTGTAGTCAGTTTGTAATTGTACTTGCTTAAATATGAAATTGAATCTGTTTGGATCTTTATTTTCGTGAATGCACTTGCTTTTCAGCGTAAAACTTTTTAGACCTTATTTGTTCGACCCGGCTCGGTTCAATTCCTGGCTCCGCCACTGCACGTCTCAGTGGTCTTTTTTTAGAGCTACTTTCTATTTACAGCAATGCACTAAATCTATTTAAGAAAATCCTATTGTTCTTCCACCATCATAGAAACATTACATCGGCTATACGAATTGCACACATGAACTTAATTGTCCTGCAACTTTTCTCAAAAGACACCAGTAATTAATCATACGCAGTGTGCCGATCGAACGCGGCAACGCGCGCCCTATCCTTCTAGTTCTTTATATATCAGACGGAGTAGTATGCTGGTGCAAAGAACGGGCGACTTGGTGGAATTCTACAGCCCAAAATGGGTCAGCCCAATCCGTGCGCATGCCGCATGGTATGGGCTAGCTAGTACACGCGCTCGCTCAGAGCGAGAAATAGTGCTGCGGAAAGTTCTAAAAAAAACATTGTGCTGCGGAGGCCTGCACCACGCCATGCATGCTCTATATGCTCTACATGCTCACCTGGCCTCTAGCCGCGCGAGACATGCGCACACCCCGTGTGCCTGGAGCCTTCATGTCTGCACGCAACAGAGCAAGTTGTGCCTAGATGTCGCCGTGCAGCCGCGGCTTCATCCCAAAGGCCGACGTAGACCCGCTGCCATCCACGGCACCAAACATAGTGAACAGAGCAAAGATGGTGCCCCCGCAAGTTGATGCACATAAATGAGTAGTAAATCAAATCAGAATGTATGAAACTCAATTACTGCATCCAAGCAAACACACCGCCACATCCACAAAACAGAGCACCGTGGTCACATGAAAGGCGCGTATAATAGCGAAATAATAACGGAAAGGTTGTGTGTGCGATGTATCATATAGGACTAGGTAACCTAGCGCGGCGATACGCCGCGCCCGTGGATTAACCTATTTGTCGTGTATTGACATCTATACATTTCACTGTTCCGACTCGGCAAAAGTTCTTGGTCAATACACAGAAGTTGAGCAAGTAAGTCCAGAGAATATCCAAGTTGCATCTAATTCTTCAGTGTTTCACCATGTCCAAATTAAAACATAGAACTGATGGTACATTGGTACATTTGCTCACCATAGAGGTGACGGTTCTCTAGAATGTCCACTGAATCCTCGAATGTTTCACAATAATTGAATCCTCGAATGTTTCACAGCAACTAATAATGAAATCTGGATACTGGCGGATGAACTCGCTAGACATGTATCTCAGGCCATAGTTGAACTCTGATCGCAACATTGTCAATGTAGTCGATGCATTCCACACTTGGGCTGCCGTAGTCTGAAAGGAAGTGAGGTGCACAACCAATAGGAGGGACATTGATATTGTACAGATTCTGTATTACAATATTAGAAAAATATTTGTCATGAAAATTCCAGTAATATCGCATTCACCACCCAATTTAAATGCACACATGTTAGGAAGTCATCATAGTAAACTTACGACTGACTTTATGTGACTGAGAAGAGTGTCGTGAAAGGTCGGGCCAACAACTGATCGACACTCACCTGAAGGTTCACACTACATTTGCCTTGTAGATCCAAAATCCAATTACAGATTCCAAGGTAAAGGTGATTTTCCTTTGGATACACTAAAACTATATAAAGTTATTAATTACCAAACTTAGTGTTATGATGCACTGCTGCTCACCACATCGCTGAATTGTTAATAATTAACAGAACATAAGAAAGGTAGGAAAATCACCCTGCTTTAGATGGGTAGGAATGGAAGGACTTGTTGGAGGATAGTGATCGGAGGACCTTGAACACGCAGCCAGCTGGAACACGCAGGCGAGGAGATACCGCCACCGCTGGTCCACATTGAGTCGGGGACTTGCCATTGGAGGTTAGCCTAGCTTACTCCTCTTGTTGTTTTTCTCGGAGCTGCACATATAAAGTTTAAACGTTGGGGTTCTATGGATTTCTTTCTAAACTTCGTAGTACTCTTATCTTACTTTTTTCTTTCCGAGGTATGCACACATAAAGTATACACAAATAATATACTGGGAATTGACATGACACAAGATGCAAAGAGGTAGAACCTCGTGTTGTGCTTCCAGCATGTGTGCACCATTCAAACCTCCTTCATGAGGGGAATAATAGTATGGTGTGTACTATTGTAGAAAAAGGCAATCTAAAGATGATGGTGTCAGTTCCACTAACCTAGCAATCTAGGAACTGCAGTCTGAAGATTACCACGGACCAGCAATCGAGCAACTACAAAATAAGAAAATCGAAGCATGTCCACCAAGCGTGGCTGGCAAACAAAACAATCTATGTCCTGGTAGCTGCATCTACCTCTACAAATGGGCACCCGATGGGGGAAAATTAATTTTGCACTCACCTCAAAACAGCACGTCCTGTGAAGCACCGGATCGAACAAAAGAGCATATCGCAACAACAAATGCACAAAGAAAAATGGCGTGGTTGATCCAATCGAGGAGCACACAAAAAAGGTAAGATCCTCTTGATTTTTGCACTCACCTCACGCACATCTCGTGGAGCAATAGATCCAACGGAAGAGCAAATCAAGCAGCAACTGCACATATGGGAATGTCACGATCTATCAAATTGAATAGCACGAGAAAAAGAAGGAAGAGACAGAGGAGGGTTGGGGATAGAGGGACGACCTGGACAGAAGAGACATGGAGCGCAGCTGCGAATGAAAGGTCACATGCCGCGGTTGTTTCATGGCCAAATCGGGAGCGAAACATGAGGAGGACCGGCGGGGAGAGAGGAGGAGGCCCGAGTTCGGGGCAAGGTGGTGGCGCGGAAGAGGGAGGTCGGCCGGCGGCGACCGTCCGAGGGCGAGGAGGTGAGGGAGTGGGCGCGGAAGAGCCACAGCTGCACGAGTGGATAAGGTGCTGCTGCATCCGGACTCAGGTGCCGCCGCATCCTGGAACGGTGCCGCGGCGAAGAGAGGAGGAAACCGGAGCCGCCATCCTCTTCCTCCGGCAGCAAAGAGAGGAGGGAACCGGCGCCGCATCGCAGGACAACGGCGAATCCGGCCGTCCCGGCACGCTTCCGCCGGCTAGGAGGTAGAGGGCGTGACGGCGGAGCTACCCGTGGGCGTCATCTGACCGGGGAGGAGCGGAGTGGCCGCGCGGCGGCGGCGATTTCGGCGGCGCGGGAGAGAGAAGAAAGGGGCGGGGGAGACTGCGGGGTTGTTTTCTAGAAAAGCATCTAAAGTTTTGCTTATTTGCGAACAGGTCCCTCACTGTTCTGGAAAGTGGACTGCAGGGCGTGGGTTCGATTTTCCAGTGACTTTTCTGCAAAATAGGCGCGGTTATCGGGGGAACCGGAGGCCACCGGATGGCAACCGGGTTACGTGTTGCTTCCTGATTGGCTAAAATTAGCCAATGAACAGTGTTTCGCGCGGGGAGGCAGACGTGGACGTTTCCTGGACGTTGGATCGGCGGATCGAACGGTTCAGAATCGACGATGACGTGGACGCGCGATTTGGGGGTGAATCCAACGTACTTTCATATATAGGTACTATTTGCATATGATACTATCTGTGCACCGTGGGATGGTTCAAGTATCGGATTAGACACGGTTCGATTTCACCATCGTACAAACATCGAATGGAAATTCGTAGGACGTGTAGCAGTTTTCAGTTAATATTAGATGACTTGTATTTGTATAAAAATTGTATATATCTAGACTTATAACGTGTCTAGATACATTTATTTTTAGATGAAAAGAAGGCATCTAATTTAGAACACACGCCCATACACGTGTCGCGTGAGAGGGTATTGTATTGTATTCATGCTTTTTCTTACATGTAAGTTAGAGCATCTCCATGTCACCCCAGTTGACCTCGTTAAAGTCAAACGGGAATCTAGACTAAACATCTACGTCATCGGCTTCCTTCAAATGTCTAGACCAAGTTATTTTCTGTCCAGCATTCCTAAGAGGTTGTCAAAGTTAGCGGTCCTATCGGGACTGTCGGACATGCCCTCCAACAGTTCTGGCCCACACGTCATATACAAAGTGTGTTAATTAGGTTGTGTAGGAGTCGGTCCCGCCCGAGTGATGACGAGGCGATGAGATGACAACAAGCCTGCCAGCACCCGTCGTAATAACGCCGCGCCCGTTCCCTTGGCGGACGCAGACCGACGCAACACCTAGAGCTGTGTCGTCCATGTGTTGACATCTCACCGGCTGCCCACGACGGCGCCTAAAACACGTGTCGTCGGCATCAATGCATGTCAGGCGAACTGTTGCTCGCCGTTACTGCGCGCCACCCAACCCCGCTCCTCCATCCGACTTTAAAACTCCGTGCGGCGGACCTCTCCTCTCCGGTGCCAGACGATTGTCACCTATTGGAGGGGTGGGTGAAGAACATCGTCAAAGTGCCGATGGCACCACGACTCAGAGGGCAGGAGCTAACGTGTCGACTACATCAAGGTCGACCCCAAGTTCTTTGCCTGGGCGCCGTACTGGGACGCCGTGGTGGACGTGGAGTACGAGGCGCGCTGCGACAACTTCTTCCTTTCAGCTAGCATGTAGGAGCCACTTCCAGAGTGGTTCGCGTCGGGTGAGGAGCGTGCACGCTCTGACAATGAGGACGACGAGCTGCTCGACCTTCCCACCACCGGCGTATGTG
Source organism: Poa annua (assembly GCA_026929855.1). Taxonomy (NCBI): domain Eukaryota; kingdom Viridiplantae; phylum Streptophyta; class Magnoliopsida; order Poales; family Poaceae; genus Poa; species Poa annua. The sequence continues at coordinate 11,622,235 of CM049433.1, read as the reverse complement.
CCAGCACATGAAACAACCTCCACGGCATGACCGGTGTGGGAGAAGGGGTGTGGGATGAAGCCGGAGCGGCTTCCCTCCGCTGAGGCATGCGAGGCTACATCAAGCCCCACCACGCGCCGGCTTTGAAATCAGAAGTCTCAGCTAGGGTTATGTAGGTTCCTTAGGCCGTAACTGGTAATGGCATATGACAATTCCGACACTAGATTATTAAATAATGCAAGTTTATTGATGATCCGACGCTGAGATAGACATCGTCGTCGCATGTAATGGTTGGCGAGCCGGAATTATGAACTTGTTAAATCTCGTTCAAATTCGGTCGGAATTTGAGTGTTTATATTGTTAAAAAGTATGATCAACATGATTTGGACCGGATGTTTGAGAAACACCACTGTAGGATATATCTGACACACACAAAATCTAATTGGGGTGCGAGACATAAAGCTATAGTGCCGATGCTCTGGTACCGATAATAGCCTAGGACCACGGACACGAGCGGAGGGAGCAATGGGTTAACTCTCCCACGCGACGGTGCACGGTGCAGGCGGCGACACAAGGGCCCCGCTCTAACTGCGTAGCCAACAGTATACAAGATCCACGAGACAAGCTGGTGTGTTTGGTTTTGGGATGGAGTGGAATCGAATAGAATGCTTCCATTCCATTCCATTCCATCAGAATGGAACCGCTCTATTCCTGTGTTTGGTTGGTTTGGAAACAACGGAATGGAACCAAATCTAATTAATCTAAACATTCATTTAATTAGATCCTAATTTAATATAAACATTCAATTAGTGTAATTTAATCTAATCATTCATTCATTTAATCGGACGAGGCCGCCGTCCCCGCGAGCCTCGTCTGGCCGCCGCCCGCGCGCCTGGACAAGGCCGCCGCCGCCGCGCCTCAGCTCGCCGCCGCTCGCGCGCCTGGACAAGGCCGCCGCCGTCGCGCCTCAGCTCGCCGCCGCCTGCGCGCCTCAAAGAGGCCGCCGTTCCCGCGCCTCAGCTGGCCGCCGCCCGCGCGCCTGGACGAGGCCGCCACCGCCCGCACCTCAGCTCGCCGCCGCTCGCGTGCCTGGACGAGGCCGCCGCCGCCCGCGCCTCAGCTTGCCGCCGCCGCGCCTCAGCTCGCCGCCGCCTGCGCGCCTAGACGAGGCCGCCGCCGCCCGCGCGCCTGGACGAGGCCGCCGTCAGGGAGGCTTGCTTCGCCGGTGAGGCTGCATCGGGAGAGAAAGGAAGACAGGAGCGAGGGAGAGAGAGGGGGTTAGCGTCCGGATTAGCCACTCGTTCCACCCCGTCCGGCCGATTCGGCCGGACCGGTGTATTCCGCATCTTCACAGAATATTCCCTTCTAAGGAATGAGTTCGTTCCGTTCCATCTCAGAACCAAACACTGGAACCACCCCCAGGTGCAGAATCGTTCCGTTCCATTCCACCCCATTCCAAAACCAAACACACCAATGTAAAGCTTTTAAGGAGGAAAGAAGGAATGGACACTTCACTTCACATACAGGTGCCGCAAGCATGCATTCGTGCGCGTATGGGCACGTGCAGTACATGTCATATTGATACGTCGGAGAGCAGTTATTTTGAGGAATATAAGTCGACCAATATGGAAGATTTCACGGATACGTTTGCTGAAACATAAATAAGTTCACGTACGGAAATGCGCGTACAAGTGAAGTGAAGAATAGCTACTACAGTAGCTGACTAACTCGATCTCGTACAAGTGGAGTACTCTGAATCGCATTCAGTGCTGCTTATAATTACATGCACGCGCTGGCCTTCACCTTAATTTCATGATTTAAGTACGGAGTAGTATCATTTCTCGCTTTCGACTTTACAGCATCATCGCCACATAAACGCAACACCTCTCGCAAGGGCGACACGGGCGGCGACCGAAACCCTAGCTAGGTCGCGCCGCCTCCCCCATTCTGTACCTCGTCGCCGTCGCCAGAGGACGCCGCCGGCGCAGCTGTGCGGCCGACGGCGGCGGCGGGGTCTCTGGTTTTCTTTTCCCGCGCGAGCAGGGAAGGTGGCGGCGGGGCATCGTTACTCGGGCTCCACGCACGGAGGCGCGGCGAGTGCGGGAGGCTGCGGCGAGCTTTGGGCACGGCGTGGTGTGGGCGCGTGGCGTGCTGGCGGAGCGTGGTGCTGGCGGCGCGTGATGGCGGCCCAGCGGTTGCTGGCGTCGTCGTCCCGGGCCCGATTTGGGCCGGTGGCGGGCCGGGCGGGCCACGGACAGCGTCTGCTGCCTGCTTCGCGGAGCTTCGTCTCCGGCAGGGGTGAGGCGCGCCGCGGCATGGGCTGCTCGATGCCGCAGGTCGGGGAGGGCCGGCCAGGCTGCAGGGTGCTCTCATCTGCAACGTGTTGTGCGCCTCCCATGGCCTCGGCGGGGCTGGGTGCCGGACTTGGCCACGTGGGCCTGGTCTCGTGCCTGCCCTGGTGCGGCGGCCGGCAGGCGTGCTGTGCGCAGCGGTTGGCGGCCTCGGCCAGGATTTGGGCCCGGTCTGGGCCAGGAGGGCCCGATCTGGCCCTGACGTGCTGACGCCATGGACGGGATGCGAGCAGTCCCTGGCCACCGTTCGGGGCTGGGGCGCCAGATCCAGGCCAGGTGGGCACAGATCCGGTGTCTGCTTGGCAGGCCGCCTAGGGTCTTGCGGAGCTCTCTCCGGCCGCCGTTCGGGGCTGGGGCGCCAGATCAGGCCAGGTCGGCCCAGATCTGGTGGCATGCTTAGGATTATGCGGGACTCGAGTGGCAGGTAGCACGGAGGTGCCGTTGCTGCCTTACTCGCTAGTCCATGGCTACGTGCTGCGTTCCTTGTCTTTGCTGCTGGTCCCGTGCTGGTCTAGTGTGCTACCGTCCCGCTGGTGTGGTGTTCCTCAGACCGGTGGTGGTCCGGCAGGCCCGGGTGAGCACGAGGGCGGCGGTGGCGCTGCTACTTGGTGGCAGGGATCTTTGTGGTTCTTCTGGTAGAATGAGTAGGGACTAGTGTTAGGGTGGCACAGACGGTAGCACCCTTGCTGCAATGCGACGGTGGGGCTTCACGAGCCCATTCGGGCACGACTGGGCCAGGTTGGCTTGGTTTGACCCGCCGGTGTATCCGGTCGGCTATCGCTGGAAGGCGGTGGAGGCAGTTCCCTCCCGGTTGCTCCTACTGTGCTAACCCTCGCCGAAGTCTCTTCCTTTCATCTTTACCGGCCTCGCTTCGTGTGTCACGGTGAGACGTGGGTGACTGCAAGACCGTGGTGGCGTATGCTGGTGGGCGGCGTGCTTGGTGGAGCAATTCGAAGCGTCTGGGAGTGTGGTTTGGAGGGGTCGGGAGAAATCCTTGTCGTTTTGACACCGTCACGGTGACGCCTGTGGGTATCATCGACCTTCCTGAAGGGTGTCGGGTGTATCTCCTCCCCACCTCTCGTATCGTACCGGGGGAAACCCTAGGACCTGTCCGGGCAGCAGTGTCGTCGCTGCGTCACTTCCCTTCTTGGAGGTGCTGCCTGGTACGTGACGCTTCAGAGCGCTTGGAGCGTGGTGGGACTTCTCCGGAGGACGCAGCGGTCGCGGGTCACCCTTCGTCGAGCCACTATTGTTGGTTTTGTTTTCCCTTTTTTTTTTGTTTTTTTTTTTGCGTTGTGTTGTCTGGCCCAGCAGCGGTCTCAAACGGTGGTTGTTTTATTTATAAAGCGGGACGAAATCCTGTTTCGAGAAAACGCAACACCTCATCCACATTCCCCAACAGTAAAGCAGGTTCCTAAAGCTGCTCAACATTACTTCCTCTATGCGACGGAACATCGGACCAAATTCAGTGGTTTTCAACGGTGTGTGTCGCAAAGATCAGAACTTTCAGTTTCCAACGAGTTCTTATTAGTCCAACCTCTCCCTCGAACGTGACAAGATGCGACGACTAACGACCAAGTTTATACATGTTAAGAGGAAAAGGACAGGCCAAGTTTAGCTTGGGCAAGAAGGTTGGTGAGGAACGATGTTCATGTCGGCCGGTCATTTTGTTTGAGTTACATCGTGTCCCACCCTTTGCCGTCCGGTTTATATATTATCGGCTGTATTAATTCTCCGCACGTACATGTGATCCACGAGTAACAAACAAAGGACTATATACATACGTCAAGAATCAAGATGATAGCTAGCTTACTGCTACGAAACGAGGTCGTTCAGGTTCACATAAAACAAAGGGGCACACTCATTGTGTCTGCTGCCTAGCTAAGGCCTACCTGTCTTGTACTCCTCCTACATTCTTTGCTTAATTATCGGGCTAATCTTGACACTGTGAGCCGGGATTGCCACTACAAGTCTACAAGATGCTACTGTCGACGTCACCGATATTATATGGAATATTGGAATATCACGTAAGTCGAACTTGAAGGAGTGCGGACATGCAATGAACTCAAAAAATACATTTTGCACATAGTTAAAATGGACTATTGTCTACGTCCGGATATTTTTCATAACCATTTGAAACTTCAAATATATGATCATAAATTTTACAACATAAAGAGCTACGTGTAGCTCGGTCTTTGTTTTGATTTTCCACATAGCCATGCCATACCATACGTCCATACCATGTCATCCTCGTATTTTTTTCGATTACGTCCTCATCAATCCTCATACTCAAATTCTCTAACACACACACTTATGTTTGATATTTCTTTAGGCCACTCTTTTTTCTAGGACGGAACACACGCCATATGTCCTATGTCAGCTGGCGTCGAGCAAAATCCTCACTCGAATCCTTAGTGGAGGCCCCACAAAGGCAACCAACTTAAGAGAGGGAACAACAGCTTAATAGCCCATATTTTCATGGGGATAGGATACGTAGGGCAAGGACATTAACAATTAAGTAAATTAATGACCCAATTAATATAGTTAACTCCAAAGCTAAGCATGATTAAACTACCAATTTGGTTAAGAGACATGATGAGCTCTGCTGGCCATTAACCCAGCCACAAGGGGCCCGCTAGTCGATCAGCGGAATGCAACATTTGCGAGCTCCTCCTGTATCCCCCTCTCGTGATAAAATGTAGACTAGACAGAGTGGACATTTGGCTCCCGAAGAGTGCCCCTGCTATATAAATAATATAAAAATGACATTTCGAAGTTTCAAAATATCTTCGGAAAAATTCATGGATACATATACATGTTATCTACACATGTATATAGTTTTAATCAATAATAATATATTGTATGTTAGGATACACAAATATAACAAAATGATGGATCCGAAAAAGCTGAAAACATAACTTATTTTATTTGATAGATTTTTTTTATGCAGGCCACGTGTGAAAAGATATTTCTCGTCGTATATAGTAGACACGTATATGTACTTCTATGATTTTTTTTTCAGAAATTTGTAAGATGAATAAATTAAATTTTCAATTTTCTTGAAAATTACCGGGATGCATGATTGGAGCTCGGGATTAAAAAAAGGGGTGGTTGTCGCTAGACTAGTTTATTAGGTGGTGGTGATGATGGTGTAGATGTTAATGTTAATTGATCCCCAAGCTCGAAGATTTCATCACCCTGAGGAAAAGTAGAAGACAAACAAATCGAGAGGTGGGAGACATGATGCGTGATCTGATGGCGTTTCTTCTTGTACTAGCAAAGGACGACGCAGACAGTCTCGTCAAGCTTGGATCTCTCTCTCTCTCTCTAATCCACTAGGATAAGTTACATAAGTAAGTGCTATACAGTGGTGAGTACATGAAGGTGGCGTACGTGTTAGGTTGTGTGGTGGCGATCGATATAGCATCACATGGAAAGCTGCATGTTGGCCCGGTGCACCACACGCAGATATATAGCTCAAGACCTCAAGTTGAGCACTACAGTCCCGGAAAAGGCTTCAGATATATTTGTCGTGGATGTTAACACACTCATCATCGATCGATCCATCTGATGGACGTAACAGTTTGTGTGTACACAACTTGCCAACTTGGTTGCCCGATAGGCCGATACCAGGTCGAAATAAGCAATATAATACTCCGATATTCCTACGGCAGGCTGTGTACTCCAGGAGAGACGCCGAAGATTCGCAAGGCAACAAGGTCGTTGTGCACTTTGCGGCAGCAGCCAGCCAGGGAGACGAGACGGTCTATGGTGTGATCGACGTCGCCGTCTCCGAGGATGGTGGTGGGGACTGATGAAAGGGAAAAAGGAGAGGTGGGCGGCAGGAAGGGGACAGGTTGATGGCCGGGGTGCCGGGCGTGGCGGCGGCAGGGGACACTGCTGCTGGGCGCCACATCCCTCTTCGTCTCCACAGCTCCTGACAGCGATCACGTACCCGTCTCCCCGGCGGCCGGCGGCCATGGAGCTACATTCCGTCCATCCGCCCGTGTACCCTGCCGGTACAGCAGCAGTACAGTACCAGCTCCTGCCTCCATGCACCGGCCGGCCGGGTGACCCGAGCGCGAATTCAATGCGGGCCTGGCTAACGGAGTACAGAGTACGTGCCCGATGGAGACGTCCATCCATCGATGGATGGTCTGCTCTGTAGCTGTGCAGTTGACGATTCTTTTACAAATATGACGTTGTCGAATCACATTGTTACAAATAACCTCCTTCAAATTTTTGTTGAGAAAGTGACACGTGTCACTTATCGTCATAGAGAGTGGAGGGAAGTGTCTTACCCGGCAAGTCAGGTAACGCCACGTGTTGGCGTGGTCCGTGTGGATGACTTACCTCCATTTGGCTTGGCGGGATGTACACATGTCGTTTTTTCTTCTCCCCATCAGGCTACTTTTGACAATAAAATTCGGAGGGGTTATTTTTGACAATACGATTCGGCAGGTGGTCATATTTATAAAAAAAATCGCAATTGACTGGTTGAGTTGTGAGTTACTCACATCGTTTTTAAATATGAAATGTTTTAGATATTTAATACTCTTATATATATAATATAAGTTTTGAACCTTAAATTTGTTAGAAGTTGACAATATGGCCCCTTCCAACTATTTTAGTATTCATTTGCCAATCCTAGCTCTGGAAGACTGGAGCTTGATCCATTTTGTTTGAATTGGATTGGATCAAATAAAGATTTTTTTAAAGGCTATCTCCGTTGCCACCATGGAATTTTATCCGCTTTAGGGTATTTGTCCAACACAATCCGGGTGTTGTCCACGTGGTATCGCCAAGCAAAAATGAATAAAGAAATATGAAAGAACTGAATTTTAATTCAAAACTTGTTATATTTTTTATAAGGTTTTGAATAGATTTAAACAAAATACCGGCCTAACCGGTGCCCCTAACCCTACTCGTCGTCATCCTTGAGTATGTCGTCGTCGAGGTACACGATGGTGTAGGAGGATGCAGCACGGGAGGTGGGGGCACCTACAGGCAAGGTGGAAGCATCGTCGGAGCAGGAAGCTATCTGCGTCGAGGCCTCGATGGTCTCTCAAAAGTCGTGTGAGTCCTTCTCCATCTCGCTGACCGAGGCCTCTATGCACGTAAAAGAATTTAGAGAACTATTAATTAAAAAATATTGTGTTAGTAAAAATTTGGAGCACGGGCGGAACCTCTGGACTTTTCCTTTTAAAAAATTTGAAGGGAAATGAAAATCTAGAGACTTGTGTTTTATCTACTTACACAAATATGTGTATCATACAATGTACGAATGAAAATTTTCAGACATATATAGCTCAAAACATGGCAAAATGCATGTATTCTCGATTTTTTTAAAAATATTTGTTCCAAATACAAAAAATATTGTGTATAAACCAATACTTAAATGTATGGGATGTTGTCCGGCAGCACCGAGAGATCGAGAATGTTCCCAAATTCGAAGGCACGCTCGTGGATGTCGGACATAATCGGCTTAAGCCAGACTCCCGAGGGTGTTGTTTTGTGTTTTTTCAGATTTGGGGTTCTTTGAGGGTGTCCATGGAGATGGTCTTTGAGCGTCTCCGAACCCCTGAAATGATTTATTTCAAGAGTACTCACCTGTTCTAAATTAGTTGATTTAGATTTGTCTAATTATAGATATATTTCTAAGTATAGATACATACATTATTAAACAAACGTGTGTCAAGTAATTTAAAATGGAGAGAGTATAGTGTAGCTCTGAGTTCTTACGGTAGAAAGACCGACATATCTATATCCACAATTTTAAGCAGCACAACTACCGACATGAAGAAACACACTCGAGTAGGAACCTGCTTGCGGTCTCTCCAAAACCCTACAGTCCAGATTGGCACACGATCGAATAACAAACCAAAGCTGGGGCTGCTGAACATTTTTCAATTGTGTTTTCGACTTCGATCTTGAACGAGCCATGCCATTCGTGTACGTGCATGCATCTACGATTACACCGTGTGTGTGAGCCTATCGAGCGATAGTCTACTCATCCTGACACATGCATCAAAGTTGACGATGATCGAGAACACATGGTCTGTCTCGAAACTCGTCCTGGAAAGGCCACAGAGCTTTACTCATGTTTGTCGACTGTCCTTGCTCGAGATTCATTCACGCTGGGTCGTGAACAGATCTAGCGACTTCTAGCAGCGCCAGCTCCGCTGCTCGCTGGGCATCTCCAACGGTCTGATCCAAACGGACACATGACTCCGTTTTCGTCTGTTTTTATCCGTATTTATAAAAAAGTTCACCCAACAGGGCGACCCAAATGTCCGTTCTGTGCGGACACGATGCAGACACGGACCAAATTTGGTCCCAGTTTGCGTCGGGCGGACAGTCCGCGCATGTCCGGTGGTGTCCTCTCCTATCTCCTCCCACCTCCCACCTACCCCACCTCTCTCTTTTTCCCTTGATTACACAGCGTCGGATCCCCATTTTCCTCTCCACCTCGACGAGAATCTCTCCGGCTGCGAAGCTCTCTCGGCGGAGGTACTGGCGGTGGAGCAATGCGGATTTTTTCCCCGAGCCCTCCTTCCAGAGCTGGCGCGCTCGCGGCCACCGTTCCGCGACTGCGCGACCGACTGGCCGCCCGCTCCTCTGACGCCATTGAGGCCGGGACGCTGCTCGCCGAGAGCGAGAACCCGCTGTGCCGGCGTCTTCGTGCTCATCGGCCAGGAGGCGCGCTTCGACGCCGGCGCGGCAATCCCGCTCGCATACGCCGCTGCGGGCTTCTCCGCGTTGCTCTCCTCCTTTTGCTACGTCGAGCTTGCCACCGAGATCCCATTTGCCGGGGGCTCCTTCTCGTACCTGCAGGTCGAGCTCGGCTATCTGGTGGCGTTCCTCGTCGTGGGGGCGGTGGGGCTCGGCCGCTCCTAGACCTCCTACCTCGCCGCGCTCATCGGCCGCGGCAGCGACTCGCTCCGCATCCACGTCCAACTGGTCGCGTGGAGGAGGCACAGGGCCAGGACGATGGCGACGACGGCGTTGCTCCCGCCGGCCGGCGCGGAGGGTACCGAGGACGGGGACCGCAGGCTCCGGCGAGCTGCTGGTGCGGTGGCAGACGGGGGCGGCGCGGGGCGACTTGGCAGAGGTTGAAGAAGACGGCGACGATCCGGGGCGGCTTTCGCTCCGGCGTTGCGGCGTGGACGTCCGCGTCGATGCGGCGGTTCCATTCCCGTGCTCGGGAACTGCCGGCGGCGTCCGTGGCGTGGGCTCGGTGCGGCTCTCTGAGCTCGGTCATGGAGGTGGGGAATTGGAGAAGAAGAACAAAGAGAAGAGAGGGTGACATGTGGACCCCTTCTGTCAGTGCTTTAGAAAAATGGGTAGCCCCGTTGGGAGCCCTGCCGACACAAATGGACAAGAGGCCGGACAGAGACCTATTGTGTTCACGACCCGACGCAAACGGTGTCCGATTTGGTCCCAAAATGCGTCGTGCCGCCAGGTACTCCATCTCCTCCGGTATCTCTTGACTTTTGCCCGGCGGCATCTCTAACGGACATGTCATTACACAGGCCCATAAACGGAAACGGAAGATACAAGTTACGGTAGACGTGTTGCAATTGCTGCTTTCAACCGAACAGAACTCGTAAAACCGAGTGGTAAATCATAACCGTTCGGCTTTACGGGTGTTCAGTCGCAATCAGACTAACCCTTAAAATACTGATTTTTTAGCATTTTAATAAATATGTGTCAAATGATATAAAAATTTGAAACCAATAAACTAAATATATGTATTGTTAATCATACAATACAAACATAATCCAAATTATAATAGTGGTTCAAATCAGAAATAAAAAATAAATTAATGAATTAAACAATAATCCAATACTAGACTTGTGCCGAAAGGAAAAAAAATAGCTCAAACGACACATGAAGGAAATCAAATGAATAAAAATGGCCTACATCATTCGTTCGACGGCTAAAATAGCGATAATTGGCATCGTAAGCTTCTATATCTTCACGGAGAGGGATCGGCGCATTGGCTACCTTCTGCGAAAGATGTGAGGCGTATACGTAGGCATCTTCACAAAGTAGTATTGCATAAGCAGCTCGATCCAGAAATAGCGATTCTGACGATTGTAAAGGCGGCCGCCGGTGGATCCTCGACCGAGCGAGAATTTCCATCACCATTTGCTTCCTGTGGTTCTCAAGCAACGTGTCTATGTCCGAGTCGTCGAACGATGACGAGTCCTTGAGCAACAATTCCTCCCACTAGCACAAATCTATCTAAAATGCACAAGTAAACGCTACTAAATTACAAATTTATGAAAACCTTCGGTACATCCAAGTTCAATCGAACGGAGCAGCACTTACGGATGGATCGGGGCGTCGGCAACGAATCGACTTGGAACGGTCAATGCGGGGAGGCGTCTCCCGAGTCGGTGGGGGCGTTTGATCTGGGGTGGCGGCGACTCTGTGGCGGACTCCGTGCTTGCAGATATCAGCGATTTGTGAAAGGAATCGAGGGCGGCGACAGCGGCTGGATGCAGAATGGGAAGGAACTCGCGTGGGCCAAAATATCCCTCCCGCCAACCGTCTCCTCGCAATACATGACATTGTCGGGTTGGTTGCAGAAATGGTGTTTTCTCCGTTGGGAAGTGTCATTTTGCACAGACTTAAATTTCTTTTGCAGGTCAATAGTCGTTTGTGGGTGTCTTTTTTGACGAAACTAGCAAGGTGGCCCTCGCAAATGCGAGGGCATCAACTTATGTGTCTTGGATATGTTCAAGAGCTTTAGTTGTGGTTTCATGCACACATGAAGGACGAAATATAAATCATAGCATTCTATAACTGTCGTAAATATTATGATAAATACAATATCACCGGCGTGAAATATTTGAATTTATGGGAGAGCAGATATTGTTACAACCAAAAAACACCATGTCATTTGTCACACATTTTACAACACCGTTAATTTTAACCGTAGGTAGTGCTATTTGAAAATTATAGTTTTGCTCTCTTCCTGTCATCCACTATTCTTCATTGTACTCTCTCGCTGATATATTTTTATTTTATAACAATGACTACATAGACTTTAATCACACAAAGTTTGATGTAACATGCTTAACTTTTAAAAACAAATACTTGGATGGTACATCATTTAGAATATCGTCGCCAATTTACTTAAATTTTAAAACTCTAGGCAGCGGGCTAATACTGCTCCTTGCAGCATACTCATACTATCCAATAATTTTATTCACATGGTTTCGTTCTCTCCTTACTAAACTCACTCTTCAACCTAATAATCATACGCTCTTGCTCACGTGTGTATTTATCACATCATGAAACAATATTGTTTGGTAACTTCATTTGTCATAATTGTGTATATATGTAAACTAATTCCAATGAAGTTTCCTATTAAAATCTATGAATAATAAACCAAGTAACGTTTATAACAAAAAAATTGGATATGAGCTGAGAAAATAGTATACTTAATCACCATATAAGAAAACCATAGGAACTCATTAGACAGCGTTATTTTTCAAAGGGTTATACTCAAATAATTTTTTATTTCCATTATAGTTTGATTGATAGAAATACTTTCTTAGATTTATGTTTCTCAAATTTCAAAAATTTAGAGCTACAAAAGATTTTAAGAAGAAATAATTTATAATGACATTGGAATTATATTTGACGATACAAAAGCAAATATTATTGGTGATGTGAACAACCTATTTCATTGGTATTCATAGATCGTCTTAATCCGTCAAACCATACAATCATTAGATTACATTTTATGTCACATGGAAGTATACTCTTGAAATATTTTGTATGTGATGATATTAAGTTATATCATTAAACTTTATACACTTTAGAAAGAACTATTGTTTGGTACACTTATCATCATCTATTGACCATGATTTACATAACACTATGAGAATGTATTGACTTTCCATATCTTCTAACACAATTTTCATTATATGTTGGGTTTTATCTTGTTTATGAATAGTTATGATCATATGTTTTTTATGATATACTGACAAAAGGAATCTATTCTAGATTAATGAACATATCTTTTTTTCTTTCATAAGAACTTCTTGCACATCTATCATATTCTACCATATTGTTCTCATCTATCATACTTTGATTTTAAAGTAGACTTCCTTTTGTGCAATATATAGTTCAATTATGATTATGCATTCTAAATTAGAAGCCTCTTCAACTTTTAGAATCTCCGTTGCGCCGAACTCGATCTCTCAATTTTCATTTTCATTAAAAGAAATGGTTTTAAATTTGGCCAATCTCCATGCACCATCAACATTAGATAGAGGCTCTGAGAGGTGAGAGAGTAATCAATCTTCTATGTCTGTTTTAGGTACTATGTTAGGTTCTTCTTCATGATAATGTATTGGGTTTATTTTGCGCCATAAGGAATTAAAACATATTGCTCCGCCTAATTATTTATATTTTCTATAGACCATTCTTTTATGTCTATTTTAGGTATATGTTAATGTGTTTTCCATTACAGTGTTTTGGGGTTAAGATAGTATCATAAAGTATAAAAGTCTATTGGTTCGCCTAATATTTTCTATGGATCAAACGCTTATCAGGCACTATTGGTTCGCCTAATATTTAATATTTTCTATGGATCAACGCTTATCAGGTAGTGGTACGTGAATTGATGGTCCTCGAATCATTTTTCTAAGTGTATTTAAGGTATGTTACTTATTGTGTTCGCTATGATAATGTCTTGAATTTGATATGGTGCAATATGGTATAAAAGCCTATTTCACCTTGCCTAATTCTTTATGTTTACATCAGGCAATGGCGCAAGAAATCGATGGTTATGGTGGCTTGTCTTTTTCTTTTTGGGAAACTATTATAGTCTGACGTCCGATTCCTTTTTCTTTTTTAATCAAATCTCAGGCTTTGCGTCATATGTGTATAATTAAAGAGGATTAAAATTTTATTTAGGAGTTTCGACAATGTGTCAATATTGATAGTTTTATTATGTTGGATGATCCTCGACTAATATCGTTCATATACGGTTTGGTGTAAATATGTGTATATATATGATAGTAAAATGCTAATATTTTTCTAAGCATAACCACATCAAACTCAATGTTCTAAACATATTTTGTGGTTAACTTTTTTATTGTCGATCACAAATATGACTATACACGTTCTAGGTAATGCTACTTAATGAATAAAGTGAAGAGAGTTATGTATTGGTACGCTAGAGGTCTACAGGAAGCTAAGAAGATCAACTTTTTTAAAATGCCGATCTGTTTTTTTACGTTAAAAAAGACATGAATAGAGTCATGTATTATCACATAAAGCTAGCTAGCTGAGTAGGATCAGAATTTTGAAAGCTGTCCAATCGGTATATTATTTTCTTATTCGGATTAGCCCATGCATGCATCCTCAGCTATGGACAGTCCCAAGCAGCCGGCCGGCTCATAGTTTTTTTTTGTGGCTTTAAATTTCTGTGTTAGTTGATAACGTGGTAGTTTTTTTTCTCTATACGGCCCACCTAGTTGACACACTGGATATTCTCTATATATGGCCGGTAATGTCACGTTAAATATTCTCTTTAAAAATGTCACGTTAAATTTTATCCATAGACCATGTTAAACTGTTACGTAACTGTTAACCTTGGTTAAATCTAAGCCGTAAATTATAGATCTAACCGTCGAAATAATTTGGATGATGTGGTTTAACGTGGTGTCTCTATTTTATCTCCGTATATTGCTTTTAGTATATAATAGATACTGTACACGTGAGGTTATTTCTCAGTTACGACGGTCTGCTATGCTCTTACGCTCGATCGATTGATGGTCATGCCTACCAGGCTACTACGGAGTTAGCAATTCACGTGGGGGATTGTCAATTTGTCATGCCTATCAGGCTAATACGGAGTATACTAGATTAACTCTCGCGCGCACTGCAAAATCATGATCTCTTTGTCCCTTCGGGAACATCCGATAAAAAAAAATCATGATCTCTTTCCCGCTGCAAAATCTCGTACGCCGTGTACACGGTACGCAGTCCTCCACGCACGAAATAAGTCATACAGTACGTACTCCCACCAGGAAAGCATCATACATCGTACATCGATACAAAAAGGGCAGTGGGTCAGCGAGCCTGAGCCCGCCGCGCACGGCGCCGCAGGTAGGAACCGGCCGAGCAGATGCGTCCATCGTCGCATCCATCTCCGTGTCAAAACTTCCCGATATGCCTAGGCCGGCGGATCAGAGAACCGGAGAGGAAAAGGTGTAAGATGTTCCCCGTTCTGCACTCTCTGCACTACCACCTTTTCCTTCAAGACACGACGTCCGCCTGGCGTCTGGCTAGTGTCTCCTACCCGTGTGGATGACATCGCAAAAAATGTCAAATGTGGAAGAAGAAATAATGCAGCTAGCGCAGCCTGTCGATCTCGATCGCCCCACTCCTTTTTTCCCCCAGCTGACGATGGCGGCACGTCGTAGCCTCCCACCACAGGGAATGGAAACGGTTGTTGCTGTGCACGCTAGCTGTAGCTGTAGTAGGCCGTACTACGTACGTGCAAGGGGTCCTGGGAAAACAACAAGTCAACCAACCATGATCTAAAGATCATCGATCGGACCCTATATATGGCAGTGGGGCGAGATCTCCTCGGCCTCTCGTGTATACGGCCGGAGATCCTCTCAGCACAACACGTCTCAATTACTGCTCCCTCCATTGCGTTGCCATTTGTGGGATTCACTAGTAGACTATCTTTACCCTTGTATCAAAACATTAGCAAACCATTCTTGACGGTCGTCGGTCCACCAGAGCGCATGTAAAAAGATTAAAACTTCTTATATTTGAAAAGGCATATAAGGCCAAGATTAGCGCACTCCCTCGTGGTTGATCGATGTGTCTCTACCTCGGATGGGAGCTGCCACCGTCTACACAGGTATTGGAACTGTTGCGTGGGACAGGAAGTGTCACCCACACTACTGCTCAGATAGCAAGCGTCGTCGCTCCTCAGTACTGTCCAAAGAGAGATTATGAAAGAAGATGACATGTGGGCTAATATAGTTAGCGAGAGTAGTAATCTGGGATTTTTTAATGAAAAAACATGTCTAAAGTTTAATGCTGACCATGATTTAATAGTATGAGATGCAAACGACATATAGTCCGATCCGTTCGACATATACGAGCTTAAGGTTGAAAATGGACTATTTTCATAAGTTGGTTAAATATCCCATTTTCCCAACCAAGACTTTTGCCCTATGCTGGAAATTCCATGAAACCAAATCGGTCCCCAATCTGGAACCTGTCATCACCCCTGGATCGAAAAGTAGAAGAAAAAGGAATCGAAGGTGGGAAGGTTTCTTATTCAACTGCAGTAGCAAACGGACCACACCGTCTCGTGGAAGTTTGGATCTCTCTCTAATCCACTAGGATAAGTGGTATACAGTAGTGAGTACGTGGAGGTGGAGTACGTGTTAGGTTGTGTGGTGCCGATCGATATACCATCACATGGAAAGCTGCATTTTGGCCGATATTATATAGCATCACATGGAAAGCTGCATGTTGGCCCGGTGCATCGCACGCAAATAGCTCAAGTTGAGCACTACAGTGCAGGAAAAGAAAAGGTTTCAGATATATTCGGCTTGGATGTTAACACACTCGTGATCGATCCACCTGATAGACGTAACAGCTTGTGTAAACCAAAGCAGTCGTAGCCGACAAGGTTGGCGTACCGCCACTTGTCAAGTTGCCCGGTCGATAGCCGATAGGCCGATACCAGGTAGAAACAAGCAATATAAAACAATGCTCCATTATTCCCTGGCCAGCTACGTAATACTATAGGAGACGCCGAAGATTTGCAACTTTGCAAGGCGTTTGCACTTTGCGGCAGCAGCCAGCCAGGGAGACGATCGACGGTGTATGGTGTGATCGACGTCGCTGTCCGGTGGTGGCGCCGTCTCCGAGGATGGTGGGCGGCAGGAAGGGGGACAGGGGGGTGGCCGGGGTGTCGGGCGTGGCGGCGGCAAGGGACACTGATGCTGGGCGCCACAGCGCGCCGCTCCCTCTCCGTCGCCATGGAGCTACATTCCGTCCATTCGCCCGTGTAGGCTGCTGGTACAGCACAGCGCAGCACCGGCGGCGGCCGAATTCAATGCAGGCCTAGCGGACGGAGTACGGAGATGGAGACGTCGACCGGATCGCGGGCCGGTGTGCGATTGATCGGTGATGGTATACTCAGCTGTGCGCGCGGTTGAGGTTTGTGATCATACCACGCTGAGGAATGGCAGCACAACTACCGACATGAAGAGACACACTTGAGTTTGCGGTCTCCTCCGAAAGCCTACGTACAGTCCAGACCATTTTTTTTTTTTGAGCAAAGCAGTCCAGACCATTTGCTCGCGAATAAGAAACCAACGCCCCCGGGGCTTCCCAATTGTGTGTTGCTAGTTCCATCTTGCACGTACGCACGAGCCATATGCGCGCATGTCATCCGTGTGTGTGTGTGTACGCATCTTCGATTAGACAATATATTGAGTCGATCGAGCGAGAGTCGGCCTGCCTCGATACTACTCGCCTTCAGAAGGCCGGCCGGATCGGAGAGATGGAGCTTACTAGCTCATGTCGTCCTTGCTCGAGAGATTTATTCACGCCGCGTCATGAACAGATCTAGCAGCTTCTAAATAGAGCCATCAACCTTGAACTAGGGGTGACATTGAAGGCTCTGCTGCATGCTGAGGATGTGTCGTCGTCATTCAAGCTAGTAAGATCAATTGACTTTGCCGGCGAGCATAGCTAGTTACAGCAGTAGTCGTACGTGGGAGCGGAATTATGACTGGCACGTACGCTCCAGTATCGATCGTCCCGGTGCCTACCGACGGAGCGCTAAGAGCATCCCCACTCGTCCCCCCATACGGCGCTTTAATCGACCCATTTGTGGCGCGTCCCAATGCAAAATAAAAAAACTTTTTTTATTCATAGAAATTATTCTAGTACATTTTTAATCGTACTCCTGCCTAGGGCGGTAGTACTCGTCCGAGTAGTCGTCGAACTCGCCGCCATCGTCGTCATCGCTGGCGTCGGACGCATCGCGCGGCACGAAGCTCGACGGTGGGGAGTGCCGGATGAGTGGGCGTGGCGGCGACAGGTGCCCGCAGTTGCTGCAACCTTGGCCGGCGTCCCCATGGAGTGCGCGGTACGCCGCCTCCTCCTTCCGCCACCACGACGTGGTAGTCGTGGTGGCGTCCGCGGGCGGCCGCATCCTTTCCAGGGACGCGAGCACGGCGGCGCGCTGGCCCGGGAAATCATCTGGGTCGTCGGCAAGCTTGGCCTGCTGCGCGACCGCGGCGTATTCAGGCGCCGCATGCCAACCCGACTGCGGCTGCGCGGGCTGGAAAAGGTCGCGTCGAGGAGGGGGGGTGGGGGCGGCTAATGCCGCTGCCGCTGTCCTTCGCCGGCTGAAAATGGGGGTAGCGCAAGCGGGGGCTGTCGCCCTCAGCGATGTGGTCCAGGACGCTCTGAAGCGTCCGGCCACCCCACCATAGGCGACGGCCAGCCTCGTTGCAGTTCACCGGAGGCGGGCCGTTCTCCTCGAAACTTGCGAGCTGGCTCTCCCGCCGGTTGATAAAGAAGGCGTCCCAGGTCTCGTTGTTGTCGGGCTCCCAGGCGGCGTCCATCCGCTGCGCCGGCGTGAGCTCTAGGTAGTAGTGGTTGGTGATGGCCACCATGCGGCGGAACGGGAAGGACAGGAACCCCGCCGGCGCTCAGCCTCCAGCCGACCGGGACGCGGTAGTCCGGCGGGCAGGTGACGAGGGGTATCCCCATCAATACCCATGGCTGATAGCATAGGGTTAGAGTTACGAGGTAGAGAACGCGTAGTGTTAGTAGATTCGTCGGCTGACAAGCGGGAGTTACCCAGGTTCAGGGCCCTCGACTGAGGTAACACCCCTACTTCTTGCATGTCTGTATTGATTGAGAATATGCGGCGAGTACAATGGTCTAGCGAGGTGCTGATCTCGCTAGGGTTTGGTGGTTCTGATTGGACGTGTCCTTCATCGGCCACCCTCCTGTACTTTATATAGGGGTACAGGTCTCGGTTATGTAACCGACTAGGACTACAAGTAAGGAAAATATAACCGACTATTGTCTATCTATGGTAATGATCTTCGTCTTGGGCTTCGCTTGTTGGGCTTCTTCAGTCTATTGACAATTGGGCTATAGTCATCACGTGCACCAGATACCCACACGATAGGGTACCCGTTTGGTATAACCTCGTCATTAGCCCCCGAGTGCTTGGCTAATTCGGAGAATCAGTCATGGACTCACTACATAGTGCACGTCTCATGTTTATGCTTTTGATAGTTTATCTCTGCGTTTTTGTCTTTCGACTGTGAATTATGACAAAGTATTTCGACCGAGTAGGCCTGGATTTACTCGATGAGTCGAGACCAGTTAACTGCACTTTGGGCAAAACCTTACTAGTCTTCAATCAAATTCGAGTCCTTGGGCTCGAACCTGTAACATACTGGACAGACTCGACTCAGGCCACTCGATGGACTTACTGATTTGTTCTGCAGTTTTAACTTTGCTACCCAGCGCGTCCGCCGGGATATTCATCGCATCTGTTGACGCGGAAAGTATAAGGACTAACACTGCCGGAGTGGTCCTCAGCCCTACCCGACTGGTTGGTGGGTCTTACCTTTCCATGTCATGTATGCAGCATCCGAGATGTCATCGACTGACTTTACTCAGAAATTCTTATGATTTTTTGCTTTTTGACTGAGGCGAGTCTTTTATCGACTGTTCGCTTTATGCTTTTTGATTCTATCGGGTGCACGACAGTTCTCCCGATGGGAGTAGCCCCCGAGATTATCCTTTATTGCTTGTAATGAAGGATAATCTCATAATTTGTTCTTTCTTACTTCTATGGTAGTCGAAAAAAACTTTTTACTCACTCCCGATGGGAGTACACTTGACCACTCTAAGAGCGTTCTGACTAAGTGCCTAGTCGAGAGACCTTTGCATGTTTGCGCATGTTTGTCCAGTCGACCAACTGTCAACTGAACTCTTATGATTCTGCTGCTTCTGCTAGCTTGGGTGACGTCACACATGACGTCTTTGGCGTGTGTGCAGAGCCTATGACAGGACATGTCATTGTGGGGCCATTTGTTTGACCGTGGGAGACGCCGGTTTGGCTCTGATTTGACCGGACGTGGCGAAATTTCCGCGGGCGTGATCATAACCTTCTCGTTTTACGTGCGTAGTAGGCGGCGTGGGAAGCGACGGTTGCTCTCTGATGGCGCCACGTGTTGTGGTGGTTTTGCACGGACGGCTGCGATCAACCTTCTTACCCTGGTAAATATGGATCTTGCCGTCGTAGATTTTTTTTTACCCTGGCATTTGCTTTCTTCCTCCTTGGCTTATCTTCCTCCTCGCGCGCGCTTGCTCTGCTTCCCTGCTCCTCCGTTCACTGTGCGCCATGGCCCCGAAGAAGAACACTGGTGCAACTGCGCCTACCTGCTCGGCCATCATTGGCAAGAAGAGGAAGGGCGGCGCTTCTGCGTCTGCCATCGCGGATCCTTCTGCCGCTTTGAAGAAGGGTTCTGGTTATTGGAGCAAGTCCTCCATCACCGAGAAGAAGCTGGCGGTTTTCCGGAAAGAGGGGCTGCTACCGCCAGCCGACAAGCTCGCCGCCCGCGCGCCCTCCAACAAGGAGGTCATCCCCGAGCCGCGTCCCGGCGAACGGGTATGTTTTGCTGAATTCCTCCCCCGTGGATTTGGTTTCCCGCTGCATGACTTTGTGCGCGGGTTGCTGTATGCTTACGGGATACAGATCCATGATCTGGTCCCCAATGGTATCTTGCACATTGCCTGTTTTATGGTGATGTGCGAGTGCTTCTTGGGGGTATCCCCTAGCTGGGCACTCTAGAAGTCCATCTTCCAGGTGCGCCACATGGTCCGCAGTGGCCGTGTGAATCCCGTGGGGGGAGTGGGTTTCCAGGTGCGAGGCGACTGCAAGTACTTCAATTTGAAGACAGTCGACTCTGCACAAGGGTGGAGGACCTAGTGGTTCTACGTCCCTGTTGATCAGGAGGTGCTCCCAGGATTTTCGATTGGGACTACTCCTGTGAAAACGAAGGCATGGGAGCACACACTCTCGCCAGCCGAGAAGAAGGAGGCTGCTCCCCTTTTGAAGAAAATCAGTGAACTGTTGAGTACCGTTCGAGGTACTCAGCTAATATATGTTTTCCTGAAGCGTCGTGTGTGCCCCCTCCAGCAGCGCGCCCATCCTATGTGGCAATATGATGGTGCACACGACGTTACCAGGATGAGTGAAGTGGAGTTGTCGCCAAATGAGCTCGACTCTCTTATGAAGTCGATAACCAATCACAAGGCTGACGATGTTGTCGATTATGACTTCTCCACTTCTCCTTTTGGTTTGGAGAATGCTCTTCCTGAAGTGAGTGTTCTAGTACTCCATGTTTTGTTTCTTGATCGTCGTATCTTTTATTCGAGTGGTACTTGTGACTTATGTTTTGTTCTTCTTCCTTTTTGTTTTGCAGGGGCATTCGACTGTGACATCTCTTCCTCCTCTTCCTGAGGTTGGTCCTGTTGAAGAGACGACTGTGCTGAAGGAAGGGGAGAAACCTGCTGACTCTTTGCCTGCCGCCAATTCTTCTTCCTCGGAGAGAACCGAAGTGGATGGAGAAGATGAAGGCCAAAAAGAGGTCGAGTCCGCTCCCGAGCCTGTCCTCAAGCGCCATCGTCTGCTTCGTGAAGACGAGCATGAGGAACTGGCGGACTCCGGCAGTTCTTCACCTGTGAGGAATGTGTCG
The DNA here is from genome assembly GCA_026929855.1 of Poa annua. Taxonomy (NCBI): domain Eukaryota; kingdom Viridiplantae; phylum Streptophyta; class Magnoliopsida; order Poales; family Poaceae; genus Poa; species Poa annua. Next base: position 11,601,114 of record CM049433.1, on the reverse strand, counting down.
CCTCTGGCCCAACGCTCTCCGCCACCCTCCACTGGCCTGACTGGCTTTGGAGGTCCTCGTTTCGATGCTGATCCTAGTTCAGACGAGGATGAACAGAGGTATGTATTTTGGTTATGGCTGTGAGCATTTTGCCTCTCTGTTGTTTGATTATCTGCTCGTCTGACTTGTAATCTTCCTTTCTGTGTTAATAATGCTAGTGACGAGCGGGTGGCCACTCCTCCAGCTGCGGCAGCGGTGGCTGTGAATTCTCCACGTGGTGTGGATACAACAGTCAACACTTTGCTGACTGCCGGACTTGCGCCCGAGGTTCAAGCGCAGCCTGCTACTACTTCGACTGCTGGGCCTTGTTCTGCAGCTGCACCTTCTTGGCTGGAACATGTAAGGTTTTTATACCTTGTTATGCTTTTTTGCGAGTTGGTCTTTTGTTTATGACATGCGGCTTTATTTTATTGTAGCCTGCCGTAAGAGGCCTTGTTGCCTTCGGCGAGGCTTTCGCACAGTCGGAGGAGGAACGGGTTGCCCTCCGCGCTCGACTGGACGAGCTGAGCCATAAGTCTCTATTCCTTTTTGGATGTTCTTCCTTTTTGATATCTTTTTGCGACTGGTTTCTTTGTCTTTTCAGGGGATAAGACTGCCCTTGAGTCCCGGCTAGCTGACGCGGAGAAGGCCCTTGCCTCTCAGCAGTCGTTTGCGGAGAAGGAGCTTGAGAAAGCTCGCAACTCTGCCCTTGCTTGCGAGGAGGAACGCGCCAAGCGACTGCTTGGTTTTGTGCACTCCCTAGAAGGTAAGAGAGTTTATGTTTGCGTCTGCGTTCCTCTTCATCTTCGTTATTTTTCTGAAACTTCACTTTTGTGCTTTTGTGAAGGTTCTTCTTCTGGTTCTGATGGTGCGGCGAGTGACATTTTGTCACTTGATCGTGTGATCGACCGGGTCGGCGCGGCCATCCATCATGCCAAGAGCTCTTTGGATACATCCACCCAGACTCTTGGTGCTGTATTCAAGGAAGTGCTACCGTCGACTGAAGTTCCTTCGACTGTGCCAGAGTCCGCCGCGAAGCTGGATCCCGAGTCGTCAACTATGAAGGCCTTTGCACGCGATCTGATGGTACGCGGCTCGGAATCCACCCTCAAGGTTCTTCTTGGGAACGGCGTAATCGCCGAGTATGAAATTGCCCTGTCTGACTTTCCTAAGAAGCCAGACGGGAAACCCTTGAGCATGAGGAAGATAGGCGAGCGTGCCTCTTTGCTTGCCCAGGCCAGCATTTCGACTATGGAGCGTAGGGCAGTAGCAGTCGCTGCTATTTCTAGGTCTCGCAAGGATGGGTCTAAGTCGGCTTCTCATGCCTGAACGATACTGTTGTCGGTTTTATTCTTTTGTAACTTATGACTCTTCACATATTTTGTGTACCCTGCCGCTTGCTTTTGAAAATATGAATGCTATGGTAGCTTTTGTGTTTCACATGCTTATATTGTGATTGTTCCCTCCGTTTGAGATTATCATTATGCTCCTGACAGTCGGATGATTCCCCGTCCGAGATGGCCTCGCAGCTGGGTGTCTGATGCACCGGTGAGTTGTTGTTGGGAACCCCAAGAGTAAGGTATGAAGTAGTGCAGCAGCAAATTTCCCTCAGTTGTGAAACCGAGGTTATCGAACCAGTAGGAAACTAAGAATCTTCTCAAGGTGACAACGGCGCCAGAAAAGTGCTGGAATAGTTGACGTGGAACCTGCACACAACACAACCAAGATACTTTGCCCCAACTTAACAGTGAGGTTGTCAATCTCACTGGCTTGCTGTAACAAAGGATTAAACGTATGTGTGGAAAATGATGTTTGTTTGCAGAGAATGAAAGTAACAGGATTGCAGTAGGATTGTTTAACAGTTTAAGGAAAAAGGACCGGGGTCCACAGTTCACTAGTGGTGTCTCTCCATAAATAATAATAGCATACATGCGGGTAAATAAATTACAGCTGGACAATTGACAGAATAAAAAAGTGCATAATGATGCATATACTATAGTTATGATGTCTAGTGTGATATTCATTTGGGCATTACAACAATATACATAGACCGTTCCAACCGCATCTATGACTAATAATCCACCTTCCGGTTAGCGTCCGCACCCCTTTCAGTATTAAGTTGCAAGCAACAGATAATTGCATTAGGCAATGTGTGTAATGTAAGTAATACAAATACCCTTAGATAAAGTAGTACTGTTTTATCCCTAGTAGCAACAGTACATCTACAATCTTAGAGCTTGCTGTCACTACCCCAGATTAAATAGAGACATGAACCTACTATCGAGCGTAAATACCCCATCTTGGAGTCACAAGCATCTACTTGGCCAGAGCATCTACTAGCAACGGAGAGCATGCAAGATCATAAACAACGCACTCACAAGATATATTATGAAGCAATAACACAGTACTCAATATTCATCGGATCCCAGCAAACACAACATGTAGCATTACATAAAGATGACCTTGATCATGTTAGGCAGCTCACAAGATCTAAACATGGTAGCACAAGAGGAGAAGACAACCATCTAGCTACTGCTATGGACCCGTAGTCCAAGGATGAACTACTCACGCATCAGTCCGGAGGCGGGCATGGTGATGTAGAACCCTCCGGTAATGATTCCCCTCTCCGGCAGGGTGCCGGGAAGAGCTTCTGAACCCTCCCGATCTAGGGTTGACGACGGCGGCGGCTCTGGACTTCGTGGAGGAAAAAGGTGCGCGTACTAGGGCTTGTATTCTCGGGGGGTATTTGTAGGCGAAAGGGCGAAGGCGGCGGGGCCTCGAGGGCCCCACACCCCTTGCTCGCGCGGCCAAGGAGGCTGCCGCGCCACGAGGGGGTGTGGGCCCCTCGGGGTCCCCCTCCGTGTCGTCTTCGGTGTTCTGGAACCTACTAGGAAATATAAGCACTTTGACGTTTCGTTTGTCCAATTCCGAGAATATTTCCTTAACAAGTTTTCTGAAACCAAAAAAGCAGAAAACAGGCAACTGGCACTGTGGCATCTTGTTAATAGGTTAGTCCCAGAAAATGCATAAAATGATATAAAAGTGTATATAAAACATGTAGCAAGTGGTATAATATAAGCATGGAACATAAGAAATTATAGATACGTTTGAGACGTATCAAGCATCCCCAAGCTTAGTTCTACTCGTCCCGAGTAGGTAAAACGATAACAAGAATAATTTCTGAAGTGACATGCTTCACACAATCTTGATCATATAATAATGTAAGGCTCATGTTATGAATGAAGTGATTCAAAGCAATGGTTTATAGTTTGCTAACAAATAGACAAGGAGTAAACAACTACATGATATAAGCAAAAACTTTTCATGGATAGTACTTTCAAACAAGCATCAAAATGATTCACATGAGAGTTAACTCATAAAGCAATAGTCTCTAAGTAAAAGAGCATTGAAGCAACACAAAGGAAGATATAAGTTTAAGCATTGGCTTTCAACTTGTAACATGTATATCATATAGATAGTTGTCAACACAAAGGAATATAACAAGTGCAATAAGTAAGCATATAAGAATTGTTGCACAAAGTTGACACAAGTGTTTGTTTCTAAGACAGAAAGAAGTAGGTAAACTGACTCAACATAAAGTAAAAGAAAGGCCCTTCGCAGAGGGAAGCAGGGATACAAACATGTGCTAGAGCTTTTTAGTTTTTATAGGTTTTTGAAATCATATAGAGAGCATAAAAGTAAGTTTTGAGAGGTGTTTGTTGTTTTCAACGAATGGTAATGGGCACTCTACCCCCCTTGTCAACCAGACTTTCAAGAGCCGCTCCCATTGAAGGACGTTATTTCTACCAGCAAGGTAGATCATCCCTCTTATCTCTTTTGTTTACACATATAGTTAAAAACTGTTGTCATTGCTTGACTGATTAGATCAGGGCAAAAATGTGAAGAGATTGAAGCGGTTAAAGTTGTAATTCATTGGGACTAGGCACCCCATTTGCCAGCTCTTTTTGCAAAGTTAATGGATAAGCGGATGTATATGCCACTAGTCCGGTTGTGAAAGTCTGTCTAAAAGCAAATGACAAGGTTGATATCTGTAACACCACATACTTACTCATGAGCTAATAAACATTGACACAAATAAGAGATAATGTGTTTTGAATAATAAAAGGTAGCACACGAAGTATTTGCTTGGAATGGCAGGAAATACCATGTAGTAGGTAGGTATGGTGGACACAAATGGCATGGGTTTTGGCTCAAGGTTTTGGATGCACGAGAAGCATTCCCTCTCAGTACAAGGCTTTGCCTAGCAAGGTTATTTGAAGCAAACACAAGTATAAACTATGACAACAAGACGTATATAAAAACATATTGCAAGCATTATAAAACTCTACATTGTCTTCCTTGTTGTTCAAACACCTTTACTAGAAAATATCTAGACCTTAGAGATACCAAACATGCAAACCAAATTTCAACAAGCTTTACGGTAGTTCTTCGTTAATAGGTTTTAACTACATGATGTAAAAGCTTAAATATGATCTACTTGAGAGCTCAAAACAATTGCCAAGCACCACAACATACAAGATAACAATCCATAAGAGCATGTATATCTTTTCATTATACCATCTACCACATTAAGCATTTTCTGTTTCCAACCAAACACCAATCAACTTATTTAAAGATAAACTCTCCAAGTATATAACAATGAGATATGAGAGTATAACATATGAAAAACTAACAGCTCCAACAAGAGATGTATGAAAAACAAGAGCTAATAGTATTGAAATAACATAGGAGAATACTCAACAAATATAAGTGAAAAATACGAGTATTCATAAGAAAAAGCGGAGCGTGTCTCTCTCCCACAAAGGAATGCTAGGATCCATTTTATTCAGAGAATGAAAATAACAAAAACAAAAACAAACAGACGCTTCAAGTAAAGCACATAAGATGTGTCGGAATTAAAATATAGTTTCACTATAGATGACCTGATAGTTTGTTGATGAAGAAGGGGATGCATTGGGCATCCCCATGCTTTGACGCTTGAGTCTTCTTAAAATACGCTTGGGTGACCCACGGGGGCATCCGCAATCTTTGGGTATTTCATCTTCTCGATCACATCACATCATCCTTCTCTCTTGATCCTTGAAAACTTCCTCCACACCAAACTCAAAGTAAACTTCATTAGAGGGTTAGTGCACAAAAAATTCTTATATTCTGCATGAACACAATTGCTACCAATGCTACTGGACGTTAGCTACAGCCACTGATAATTTATGTAACAAAAAGATCCTTTCAAAATAGTAAAAAAGGCATTGCAAAATAAATGGCAGAATCTGTCAAAAACAGAACAGTCCCTAAAGACGAATTTTTTAGAGTCACTTAACTTGCTCAAATCAGAAAACTCAAAACTAATGAAAGTTGCATACATATCTGAGAATTACGCACAGAAAATATCAGATTTTTTCAATTTTTCTGTAATGAGTTATGAATTTAACGGTGGACAGCAGAAAACAGTTTTAGCACAGCAATCCAAATTTAGCATCAACTTTCTACTAGAGGCTTAACTTGACACAACAATGCAATAAAGTAAAGATACAAAGGAATTGCTACAGAGGTAGACATCTTACTTGACTCAATAAAATAAAATAACAGAAATAAAAAGTGGGTTGTCTCCCATAAGCGCTTTTCTTTAACGCCTTTCAGCTAGGCACAGAAAGTGATATTCAAGTATTATCCAAATCAAGAACAGAAATCCTTTCAACTATGCATTGTATTTTTATCTATATAAGGTTCATAGGTTCCTTTTTCATTACTTTTAGGTTTACTACATTCATCAAATGGGTTTTGAGGAACAATCCAAGGCTTCATGCATGGCTACAAGTTTAATAGGTATTGGCACTTTGATTTCCTCCCCCTTAGTAGGTTCAGTTTTACCCAATTTTTCAAGTGCATTAATAACATCTACACATGAGCCTAGCATATCACAACGATCAAAGACTTTCCTAGCTTCTATAGCAACATCACCAAATTCATTAAGCAAGGTTTCTGTCGGAGAGTGACTCCCAAGATACAGGGGTGGTCACACTCTGAAGAGTTTGTTCGAAGGGGGGCTGAACGCGGAGGTCAAACAACCCTCAACCGGCACGGCGACGGTGCTCGTCGAGCCTGAGGAGGGACATCACGACAGAGATAGACACCAGCCCGTACCCAGGTTCACGGCCCTCGGGAGGAGGTAACACCGCTACTCCTGCTTCTCTGTGTTGCGCTGCAGAGGGTACAGTACAATGAACTTGCCGAGGGCTCTCTTATGGCGGTGTGGAGCTCAAGGAGGGAACTCTAGGGTCTTTTCCTCCTCGAGTGCGCTTGGCTAGGCTACGCTACGGTAGAGTGCTCAAGCTCCGATTGATCGATCCCTTGCTACGGAGGTGCTCCCTCTCCTTTTATAGGCGCCCCGGGCCTCATCCCTGCGTCCTGCGCAGTGGAAGGGTTCCCACATGGCGACGAAAATGGAGGGGCGGGGTGTACCGCAGCTGGGTTGTCCATGGACTCGATCCATGGTCGTAAAGCCTGCCCTTGGGGCAGGAAGACCACCGTCCGCGCAGGGCGGCCAGCTGGTGCCGCAGAGATCGTGGGGCCGCCCACGGTGACGTCGCCGTTGGAGCGTAGCGCCGGCCATCCGCTTTATCACCAAAGGGGAAAGCTTCGTAGTCCGGTGCGGGGGGCACAGCATTGTTGACCCCTTTAATCACCAGAATGGCAACTGCGGCGTCGTCGTCACCGCGCGCAGGCGCACGCGTCACTCTGCGGCCGCGGCAGAGGCCATGTGCGCTCTGCGGCGGTTGCTTCACAGCGAAGCATCTCTACAAGGCCTGAGCGGCCTTGTGGAGGGATTTGCGTTGACTCCTCTCCAAGCGAGAGAGCCTTGTAGAGGGGCACTCGCGGGGGGAGCCTCTTCAGGCCTTCCCTGCCCTTTAGGCCCTGTCTAGGACTTTCTCCCCTCGAGAGTCTCTCCAAGCGTTTGGCTTGGTCCTTAGTCATTTCTTCGATACCGTCGCGTGCGAGGGCTGTGGAGAGTGGGCCCCCGCACACCCTGGTTTCCACTGGGCCGACAGTAGCCCCCGGGCCCATGACGGGCACGACGAAGCCCACCAGGCTCAGACGAAGAGTCGTGGGCCCAAAGTGTCCGGCCGGCCCGAGACACGCGTCGATCAGTTGCGCGTCTGCGACGACACGATCTCTTCGGCGGGGCGTGCGTCGTGGGGGGTCCCACCACGCCCCGGTAACTGCCCCAGACAGGAGTTAAAGCCTGCGCGCCGGCTCGAGCAGCCGTTACTGCTTCCATTCTGCGCGCCCGGCCTTTCGATCTCCCCCTCTGAGCTTCTTCACTCCGGCGATCTTCGTCTCCTTCCGCGCTCTTTCACACTTCTCCCTTCCCGACGATGAGTCCAGCGAAGGGCAAGGCGGCGATGGCGAAGCTCCCTGTGGACGCGCAGGGGGAAGAGGCGCTTGGCCCCGCCCTGGTCGGGGAGCGCTTCAACGAGGCGGCGCTGGACAAGATCCAGCATTTGGTCGTCGGGAAGACCAACGAGCATGGCGCCAGTGCTCTCCAGGCCGCAAAGCTCGGCCGGCTCCCGAAGGGGTTTTTCTCCATCTTCGTCCACACCATCTACGCCGGGCTGGTGCCTCCCTACTCGCCCTTCCTGGAGGCGATTCTGGAGTTCTACCAGATCCATCTTCTCCACCTGCATCCCAACTCTGTCTTGATCCTCTCCATCTTCGCCTACCTGTGCGAACCTTACTTGGGAGTGCAGCCTTCTGTGGCCCTCTTCCGGAGCTTCTACGCGCTCCGGAGCTCCGCAAACCTCGAGCGGACGGGGTGCGTCTCCTTCCGCATCGTGGACGGCATGGGGGATGTCTATATCCCCATGTCGTGGAACGGCGAGAAGCCTGTCACGGCGGTGGTGAAGAAGCTGGATGACTTCCAACAGCGGTGGTTCCTCATCGGCGCCAAGTCGCTGAGCTCCTTCCTCGACATCCCGGAGGCGCCGCCCATGAAGAACACCCACTGGGGCAAGCTGGTCTTCCGGAGCCCGCAGATCGCGGACCTGGTGGGCCGCATGAAGCTTCTTCGGGATAATGGCCTCACCGGTCAGATGATTGCGGAGGACTTCGTGAGGTGCCGCATCGCTCCGCTTCAGGCGCACAAGAAGCCGATGTGGATGTACTTGGGCCTCACGGACCCGATGCGGCTCCACCGCTGCGACCACCGCCCCGAGGCCGTCTCCACCATCATGGGCGTCCTCTTCATCAACCCGGACATGCCAGTGGCGGTTGCTGAGGTGCTGAGGCCTCTCCACCAACTCTCCATGAACACGCGCCTGGCGATTCTGGAGCGGATGCCGACGTTCACCCCGCTTGGCTTGGCGGGGGAGGAGAAGGACGAGGTGGCCATGCCTGTAGCGAAGAAGGCAGGAGCTGCGGAGTCGCCCTCCGCATCGGACGTCGAGCTAGGCGGTGAGGCGGCAAGGGCGAACCCCACGACCGGCGGGGCGAGCTCGTCAAGGGCTGCGCCCCCTGCCGAGGAAATCTTCGAGGTCTCGTCCGGCGACGACGAGCCCTTCAGGGAGGCCCCTTCACGCCCTGTTACGGAGGGGGAAGATAGCGACGACGATGAGGCTGTGGCGGGGCGACGAGAGCCCCGGTCCAAGGCGGCCCATGACAGGCCGGTTGGGGAGCCAATGGGCGCTCCCCTCAAGAGGAAAGCAGAGGCGCCTCCCGAGGGGTCTGGAGCCAGGACCACGCCTTCATGGCGTTCGCCTGGCATGGTGTGGGTTGACACCCGCGCCAAGAAAGCTGGGTAAGTATCTTGATCTTGGTTTTCTCTTCCTCAATCTCTGCTTGCCCATTCTCTTCTGACGGGTTTCCTTGCTCCTTGCCAGCGACCTGGTGCCTGCGAAGCGTCGAAGGCTTCGCAAGGCTGCTGAGGTGAAGAGAGCCGCGCCAGAGGCCGCGGCGGACGAGGCCTCGAGGCCTGTGGTGGAGGACACCGCAGGCCCTGCCAAGGGTGTGCCTCAGGCTGAGGCGACTGCGCCGCCTCTCGAGGGGAGGCACCCTGAGGAGCAAGCGGAGAGGGCGCCTACTCCGCCTAGCACTGCCACTCCTCCGGCGCAGCAGGAGGCCGAGGCGGACATAACGCCAATCCAGAGCCCGCCAAGGGCCGACGAGACGGAGGGGGAAGCTCCTCCGCCGCCCCCGCCAAGCTTTGCAGCGGAGGCGGAGACAGTGGCTACGGGGCAGGCCTCTCCTGCCCCTGAGGCTCACGATGAGGTGCCGCTTGAGGGCGGCGACACTGGCGCGCGGAGCGCAGGTGCTGAAGGGGAGAACTCGCCGCCAAGCCCCCAGGCCCGCGACGCTGCAGGGCCCCGCGCAGAGGCCCCCTTCTTCAAGCTCGACGCAGGTGCTGGGACCTCCGCGCCGCGTGGGGCTTCACAAGACCTGGTCCTGAGCGGCTGGGACTGGAGCAGAGGACGCCGCGGCGTCGCCTTCCGCCTGGTGCGGGAGTCCCTGGACGGGTTGGAGGCGCACCTCGCCCTCGAGGACGTGGAGATCGCCCAGCGGCAGGGCGAGCTTGCGGAGGCCTGGGTGGCCTTTCTCGCAGCCGTGGAGGTTCGCCGGCAGAGCGATCTGGCTCTGCAGACGGAGCGCGAGGAGGCACTGTGCTTTGCCAAGGAGGTCCGTGAGGGCGCCGTGCGCGATACCGAGGAAATCTTGGAGCCCCTCCAGGCCGAGCGCCAAGCGGCGGCGGACGACTTGGCCGCGGCCAGGGCGGAGCGGGAGGCGGTGGAGTCCTCGCTGGCGGACAAGCATCGCGAGCTTGTCCAGCTTGAGGCCAAGATCCTCGCCGACTCTGAGGTCGTGCGAACCTCTCTGGAGGCGGTCCGCGCGGCCTTGGATGCCAGGGGGCAAAGGCTGAATGAGCGCGAGAACGACGTGCGTCAGCGCGACGAGCAGCTGCTGCAAGAGGAGCAGGAGCTGTCGGTGCAGCGCGTCGACCTTGAGGCCCGGGAGGGGAATCTGGCCGAAGCCCTCGGCAAGTTCAACCGTGAAGTGGCTACCCACAAGAAGCTCGTGGAGCGCTTCAACGCAAGGTTTGCCGAGCGGAAGGAGGAGGCGGAGAAGGAGTTCCAAGACCGGGAGAAGGAGTACCTGAAGGAGATATGCCCTAGAGGCACTTAATAAATATAGTTTATTCGTCATATCTCAATTGTTCATTATATGTTTTATACCATGCTATAACTGTATTAAGCGGAAACATTAATACACGTGTGGTAGATAAACAACTAGGTCCCTAGTAGCCTCTATCTAACTAGTTCATTGGACAATTGATGATCGAGGTTTCCCGATCATGTGACATTTATGTCAGTTGACAATGGAGTCATGTCATTGGGAGAATGACGTGATGGACATACCCAATATTTGTAGGACGTAGTCATTACGCCTTTGACCGTGAGATCTACTCTTATTGCTATTCCTGGAAGACACTTTGATTGCATCAAACGTCATATCTTACATAGTGTGACAATAAAGGTGTCCCTCTCGGGTGTCGGAAAGGAGTATGTTGAGACGGGGGGTCAAGAGCGGGATTTGCCAGTCCGCATAGCAGGATAGATATTCTAGGGCCCACTCGGTGAGATTATGTCAAACGAGCTTGCAAGCGTGTGACTAGGTCACCAGGACATAATATCATGGACGAGTAGAAGTTAGCAGTGTCGGTAACGAGATCAAGCTGGGTATGGAGATATCCATGAACGAGTCTCGGGCACGCTAAGTATCGCATGGCAAAAGGTTTAAGACTCAGACGTCTAGGTTCGAACAGTAAAGTATTCGTTATCTCCCAGGGATTAATTCTGGGTATCCTCGGTCAACGAATTAGTCATTGATCGGAGAGGAGTCTCGATCATGTCTGGTGAGATAATCGAACCGCTAGGGTATCACACTTAAGGGGGGTCGACATTTTACCGGAAGAGAAAAATAGGAAAAGAGAGCACCGGGAACGTCCCGGGAAAGTTCCGATGGAGATCGGGCAGCGACGAAATAGTTTTCGGAGCCGGAATAAATTATGTAATATGTATTTAATATTAATTAATGTAATTAATAGTTAAATATATTTTTATTTAATTTTTCCTGAATTTTAAAGGCAAAAATCCCTAAATGGGCCTTTTTGGGCAAAAGGGCCCATGAGGGGGGGGGGGGGAGAGTCCCCCCAGGAGCAGTGGCCTGGTTCGGCCAGCCCCTAGTGGGCCACATGGGGCCCACTAGGGCCGGCGCACCAGCCCTGGCCGAACTGGTGTGTGGGATTAGTCCCACACCGCCAGCCTGGCAAGTTGGGCAGCCCCTGGCCTCCTATATATAGAGGGGTACCCCTGGCCTTTGAAGGACACAACCAATTCTCTCTCTCTCTCTCCTTGGATCCCGTGACTCCCTTGTTTGGAGTTGCGCCGAGGATAAGTTTTCTCCACCATACGCACGCCGCCGTGCTGCTGGTCTTCCGGTCCCAGTCTTCCGCTGCTCGTCCCTGGATCGGGCCCGGAGTTCGTCGGCTTCACCGTATGTGTGTAACGCCCTGCGAGGTGCCATGCTAGTGGTGCTGGAGGTCTGCTTCCTCCACACGGCCTCGAGGTCGTCGTCGGTTTCATCGACATCGCCGCGTCATCGTCTTCTTCGTCGCGCCAAGTTCTCCGCGACCTTGAGGTCGGCTACGGCGTCTACGTCAGCAACGCTTGTGCGGGAGCGTAATCCCCGCTTTTCGGTCTACAAGGGTATGTATACCGGAACCCCTTCGTACTACTATATCTGCATAGTATAGATCCTAGCTAGTTTAAGGTTATCGATGTTAGGAAAATTTTTGTTTTCTGCCTGCGATCCCCTTCAGTGGTATCAGAGCCAGGTTTATGCGTAGATATAGCTGTGTGCTAGCTGCACCCGTGTTTATCACGGGGACAACGTTTTTATTATTTGCTACCCTCTCGCGTGCACTTGCACTGCCGGCAGCAACGAGTTGATGAAGCGGCCCGGACCGACCTTACGCGTACGCTTACGCGAGACTGGTTCCACAACTGACATACGGCTGGTTCCGTATATGTGGCTGGCGGGTGTCTGTCTCTCTCTCTTTAGTTGGCTTTGCATTTTCAATGGAGGGCCCGAAAGGGATGAATAAATATGCAATTATTTGATCGTTGTTGTGTTCATAGGTTCGTAGGTATGAAGCGGTTCTATTTACGACCGCCCCAAGCCACGTAAAATATGCAAAAGATAAAGTAGAGGCGTCTAACTTTATTTTGCAGGGGCTATGTGATATGGTCAAGGTAGGTTTATTAAATTGTTTATAAACTGTGGGCGCGAAAGAGACCATCGGCGCAAGGACCATATCATGTCGCATTACATTTTGATGTTTTGTGTGCATCTTATATTGTGTGAATATATATAGTATATATTAGTTACACGGCGGTAGTAATATAAGATGATCCCTCCAAAATACCATTTGTGTTCTCCCTTCGACGTGCACCACCAAGAAAGTTCTACGTTATGAGGCAGGCCGTGACGATCGGGTGTCAGACATATCGTCGTTCACATACAGTGGGTGTAAGCCATGTTGCACGCGCATTTACGTTGAAGGTTATTATGGCGAGCCTAGCATGTACAGACATGGCCTCGGAACAAGGTGACCGAAAGGTTAAGCATGAGTCACAAAGCTGTTGTGATTGACATGTCGATGTCTACCTTTGAAGTTATGTTGCCGGCTCTGATGATGAGGGGTTGCATAATGGATGAGGATCGTGTAATCACTAAAACGATTAGAGGGATACTCGTTTTGAGTGGGAGTTCTGGTAGTTTTATTTTATTAAAACTTGAACCCTATTTTATAATGAACAAAGTTTTTATGTTTTGCAAAACCTTTGTAGATATTAACCAATGTGATAGCCTTCTTTAAAAATTAGGCGCAATCCTGCGATTGAGAAACTTAAAAGGTTGGGTCCAAACTTCATAGTTTTATACTTTAGCTTGAGGATATTCCTTGTTTAAACCATTAGCTCTTTGTGATACAATACCCGCTAGGAGATAAACCCGGAGATTCCGCTAACAAAAGGATAATTTGGATTATCAAGTTTTTGTGCGGATAATATCATCATAGTCCAGTGTATGCTGTGATCTCTACCATAGAGCATTGACGGTGGGTACGAGTTGTTAGATCGCGAACATATGAGATGATCGCTAAACTCGGGATACACCTAAAGTTGGGTTGATGAAGTTTAACAGTATGTTGACTGTTTTTCTTATCAACCAAGATGGAAGAGAATACACGCATTGAAGGAGCACGTGACAGTCATAATTGATGACACTGGTCATACTCGATGACATTGGTCATATTTGATGACATTGAGACGCCTCGCTCAGCTCGATCACTGGATGACAGACGACGTTGCCAGGTGCAAATGCTTTGTCATAGACTATGTCATGCAAGGGGAATCGTTCACCTTCATGGTTCTTGATTGCGTTGGAAGAATCAAGAAGATGAAACAGATCGCCGGGAAGTCATCAATGATGATGGTGTATATATATGATATACACGTTATGAATGTTTTACCTAAGCAAGTACTCGCAGTAGTGACTAAGTTTTTGATACTAGTCATGTTTTATGAAAACCAGATTTACTGCTTGAGTAGCTTGGAAGGATGAGGTGACAATGTGTGTTGATGATGGCATACAAAATGTTGTGATGGCCATAGACACTCTCCCTCTAGATCTACCATTTGAATAAATTCTTTTATGATCGCCTGTTAGTATGATCGTTATAAGTGTGTCTTCTCTAGCAAGACAATTGTTCATATATGTTAGTGACAAAATCGTTGTCCTATATTTATGAAGTAATGATCATAAGCCGATTTGAATTTAGATGGTAGAAGTTCCCACATTCATAATGTTAATGCCAAAGGATACAAACTTAATAAAGACACCACATTCGTGTGGCACTACCGTTTAAGTCATGTCAATGTTATAGTCAATGAATAAGCTCCATACGGATGGATCTACAAGTCATTAGATTTGATCTTTTGACAATTGCAAGATAACTAAGACACCGTTTTCGGAAAGCGGGCATATAACTTATTGATAATCATGCATATAGATGTATGTGGATCAATTAACGTGTAGTGGAGACCTTTATTTCGTAAGCTTCAATGAACGTTTGACTATAACTTGTTGAGAATCATGCATGTGGGTGTATGTGAATCAATGAAGTACTTTAACGTATAGTGGAAGTCTTTGTTTCCTAGACTTCATGAATATTCCGAGTAGATATACGGATATCCACTTAGGAAATGTTGGTCTGAAAAATTTGATTCGATCAAACAAGTTCAGAATGAAGTAGGAAAATAAATTTAACAAGAAAATCAAATTCCTGCGATACAGATCGAGAAAATAAAGATTTAAGTTATAATGTTGGCACATCATTGGAAGACTTATGAGAAGAGTTCCACAAATTACGTCGCATGGAATACCATAGTGTTATGGTATGTTAGGACGTCGTAATCGCACCCTATCGGATAGTGTGTGGTAAACAAATCTCTTACCGAATTATTGTGATCATTTGAGTAGTATGGTAGAAACATAACATTCACGTTAGATAATAGGGAAATCATTTTAATCCATGGAGACAATACCATATGAGTGATGGCATGGCTTTTAGCCTAGATTGTCGTTTCAACAATTTAGTGTTTCGATGTGATCAAACCTAAAATGGATAAATCTTTGTAGTGTACCGTACCTAAAGAATTAGTTGGGTACATGTCTCACGACATAGGCAAAAACGTTGCCGGAATATGCCTTGCAAAAGAAATAGTTTCTTGTCCAAGGGTATAAGTGGGAAAGAAAGTAGAGCAATACGAAGTTAATGAACTTTCTCTCCAGACATCAGAGTGGCGCAACGGAGAGTGTTTCCGGTGTCATGCTCCTCAACTTGAAAGAAGCTGATGATAAAGATCATGATGCTCTGAGCTCATACTGAGAACGTAGGTGTACGAGGTTGTGTTCCACACTGTGTGGTACGACAATCTTGTTATGAAGGTCATATTAATGGAATATGACAGACCTACGAACTACGAAGAAGAGATGGTAGACCTAAGTCCGAGAAATGGCTATGAGTCATATATGATCCGAGATAAAATCCATGTACGATTACCAGGTAATGACTTGGGAGATCTTCTTGATGGCATCTAGGCTGTTAATAGAATATGGAATTTTATGAGAGAATAGACATTGATAAGGATCGATTTGTCGTGAAACAGTTCCGACAGATTCAAAAGTTGACCACAACGAGATTTTGTCTCAAGTGGCGAAGCCTAAATCTATTCGGGGTCGTTTAGCAATTACTATAATTTCAAACTGAGAAATTGATAGATGGATAAGGAAACCATGTTTCTTAATGGTATCATTAAGAAAGAGTTGTAATTAGTACAATGAAATGGTTTGGTGATCCTGAGGATGCTAAACATGTATGCAAACTTCAGCTGTCCATTCATGGGCTGAAGCAAGCATATCGGAGCTGGAATCTTCACTTTGATGATGTGATCAAAGGATTTTGGAGTTGTCCAAAATAGTTGAAGAAACTTGCAAAGAAGTGAGTGGGGGCTAAGTAGCTTTTCTTGATCTTATATGTGAATGGCATATTTGAGTGGGAGCTAAAAGAAATTCCTTGGTCTTATATACGGATGGCGTATTTAAGTGGGAGCTAAGTGTCATTCCTGATTTTATGTAACGACATATTGAGAATGATACAGATCCTCTAGCAAAGTATAAAGGATTATTTAAGTGATTAAATTTTCTATGAATGAAGTTAGGAGTATTAGGCATTCGATCTATAATTGTATAGATCAAAAGGGGCTTAATAACATTAGGTCGGAATATTTTCCTAGGTTAAGATTCTGAAGTGTTTCAGAATAGAACAAGCGAAGAAAAAGGTTCTCACTTGTATGACTAGGTAAAATATTAAGTTTATCTTGGCATTTTCAATGATAGCTGATAAAAGAAAAATGATGTTCGACATCCTCTATGCCTCAGACATAGATTCTATCAGACTGAAAGCTCGACTTGGTGTGACCCACGTTCTTGGTTGAAGAACGGGTTCTAGAGTGATCCTTGTGTGGATCAATGAACAAATGTTAAGTATATTCTTCAGTGTCTGTGAGAACTGAAGATATGTTTTCTGGTAAAGGGTAAGAGTGGAAAGACAACTTGCCGTAAATCGGTTACGATGATGCAAGTTATGACACTGACCCATACGACTAGAAATCACATATAGGAGATGGCCTTTGTTTTGAAGAAAGACATGGTTAGCTTGCGAAGTCGCATATGAATGCACTGTCGCATAATCTACATAATAGGTATAGAAATATATGGCAACTTCAGAAGTAGCTAGTGTGATTGGACTGAGTCTCACTCCATCGACTAAGATATATTTCGCCGTCATCGTAAGATGTGGGATGATGTCAAACTGGTTGACATAGAAGTGTTGCAAAGCACATACAGATCTCAATGTGTGAGATCTGTTGACTGTATTCCTCTTCCACGAAGCAAGCATGCACCAAGTTGCTATGGGTGTTGAGCTTTTACCAAGTTGTAAACTAGATTAAGTGTTACTCTAGTGCAAGTGGGAGACTGAAGGAGATATGCCCTAGAGGCACTTAATAAATATAGTTTATTCGTCATATCTCAATTGTTCATTATATGTTTTATGCCATGCTATAACTGTATTAAGCGGAAACATTAATACACGTGTGGTAGATAAACAACCAGGTCCCTAGTAGCCTCTATCTAACTAGTTCATTGGGCAATTGATGATCGAGGTTTCCCGATCATGTGACATTTATGTCAGTTGACAATGGAGTCATGTCATTGGGAGAATGACGTGATGGACATACCCAATATTTGTAGGACGTAGTCATTACGCCTTTGACCGTGAGATCTACTCTTATTGCTATTCCTGGAAGACACTTTGATTGCATCAAACGTCATATCTTACATAGTGTGACAATAAAGGTGTCCCTCTCGGGTGTCGGAAAGGAGTATGTTGAGACGGGGGGTCAAGAGCGGGATTTGCCAGTCCGCATAGCAGGATAGATACTCTAGGGCCCACTCGGTGAGATTATGTCAAACGAGCTTGCAAGCGTGTGACTAGGTCACCAGGACATAATATCATGGACGAGTAGAAGTTAGCAGTGTCGGTAACGAGATCAAGCTGGGTATGGAGATATCCATGAACGAGTCTCGGACACGCTAAGTATCGCATGGCAAAAGGTTTAAGACTCAGACGTCTAGGTTCGAACAGTAAAGTATTCGTTATCTCGCAGGGATTAATTCTGGGTATCCTCGGTCCACGAATTAGTCATTGATCGGAGAGGAGTCTCGATCATGTCTGGTGAGATAATCGAACCGCTAGGGTATCACACTTAAGGGGAGTCGACATTTTACCGGAAGAGAAAAATAGGAAAAGAGAGCACCGGGAACGTCCCGGGAAAGTTCCGATGGAGATCGGGCAGCGACGAAATAGTTTTCGGAGCCGGAATAAATTATGTAATATGTATTTAATATTAATTAATGTAATTAATAGTTAAATATATTTTTATTTAATTTTTCCTGAATTTTTAAAGGCAAAAATCCCTAAATGGGCCTTTTTGGGCAAAAGGGCCCATGAGGGTGGGAAGAGTCCCCCCAGGAGGAGGGGCCTGGTTCGGCCAGCCCCTAGTGGGCCACATGGGTCCCACTAGGGCCGGCGCACCAGCCCTAGCCGAACTGGGGTGTGGGATTAGTCCCACACCGCCAGCTTGGCAAGTTGGGCAGCCCCTGGCCTCCTATATATAGAGGGGTACCCCTGGCCTTTGAAGGACACAACCAATTCTCTCTCTCTCTCTCCTTGGATCCCGTGACTCCCTTGTTTGGAGTTGTGCCAAGGATAAGTTTTCTCCACCATACGCACGCCGCCGTGCTGCTGGTCTTCCGGTCCCAGTCTTCCGCTGCTCGTCCCTGGATCGGGCCCGGAGTTCGTCGGCTTCACCGTATGTGTGTAACGCCCTGCGAGGTGCCACGCTAGTGGTGCTGGAGGTCTGCTTCCTCCACACGGCCTCGAGGTCGTCGTCGGTTTCATCGACATCGCCGCGTCATCGTCTTCTTCGTCGCGCCAAGTTCTCCGCGACCTTGAGGTCGGCTACGGCGTCTACGTCAGCAACGCTTGTGCGGGAGCGTAATCCCCGCTTTTCGGTCTACAAGGGTATGTATACCGGAACCCCTTCGTACTACTATATCTGCATAGTATAGATCCTGGCTAGTTTAAGGTTATCGATGTTAGGAATTTTTTTGTTTTCTGCCTGCGATCCCCTTCAGTACCGCGCCGCCGTCTCTCGAGACTACAACGAGAAGTTCAAGAAGCAGGAGAATCACTTCAGGAAGAGGCGCACCGAGGATGACGCCCGGATCCGTGAGCTGGAGCATATGAATGCCAGGCTGAACTCCCGGGCGAGGCGTGCGGCGGATGGTCACCGCCTTGCCGAAGAGGCTCGCGAGCGCATGTCGCAGGACCTCGCCGCCCTTATGGCGGACATGGAGGAGATGAACAAGCAGGTGGGCCCTGCCGTGGATCGAGCGGTGGAGGCTGCCGAGAGCGCTCAAGCGGCGCGGATGCTGTCGCAGCAGCGGGAGCGTATGTTCCAATCCTTGGTGGCTCGGGCCAACGATCTCGCGGCGAAGCTGGGAGTGGAGGCGCCGCACGTCCCTGCTCAGGGCAACGCCGACGCCGCCGCGTACCTCGCCTACTTCGACCAGCTCTTCACGGCGCTCGAGGGCCCCGCCGCGGAGCTCCGCGACGTCGTCGAGGAGGAATGCCGCCAACTCCTGGCGGTGGCAGTCGACCGCATCTTCACCAACCTCCAGCACCTCCAGCCCGGCTTCGACTACACATCGGTGACCGAGCCTCTCGAGGGGGAGGAAGGGTGGAAGATCTCCAACTCCGTCCGAGACCAGGTCGACGACTTCTGCAGCCGCTTCAAGCGGGCTGAGGCGAGGGAGGACGACGGCGAGGAGGCAGGCTCCGAGGGCGAGCCTGGAGAGGAAAGGTCTGCGGAGGAGGGCGACGAAGCTTCTGCCTGATCCTCTCCTGTATAATGATGCACTTGTAGCGCCGTTAAAAGACTTGGCTTAGAGACTTTTGCTCCGCAGTCTGTAATATATTTTTAAGTAGATGCTATTAAGTTCGCACGTGTGCCCCTCGAAGGGCCTTTTGCTTCAACTTCATGTCTTTGTTCGCTCTGCGTCGCTAGGACCCTTCTCCTCGCGCTATGACTCCGCCGCTGCGGTATGCCTGAGCAATGACTCGGCAAGGCCGGGGGGAGTTTAAGGCTTAGAGAGGTAAGAGTCCTCGAGGCGCGATGCTCAAGGGCCCCCCTTTGACGTGCAAGCAGTCCATGGAGTGTGAGGGAAAAGAATCGCTCGAGGGACGACGAGTGCTCGTGAGAGATATGAAGAGATTCTCGAGGCGTGAGCGCTGAACTTAGCTTTGCCAGGCTTTTGCTCTGCGTAGGCTTTGCCTGGCGATGCGCTCTCCTCTAGGGGCCGAGTTTCGCCTCCACGAGCTTGGAGGGACTCTTGTTCCCTGCGGATGTTAGAGAGGCGAACCCAAACGCTAGTGCATGGAAGTAAGGACTCATGTGCGCTTATAGGTTTCCTCATGTGTGTCTCGCGAGGAGAGTAAGTACCAAGGTCCTTTGGAGAGGTGGCGTGTTTTTGGGAGCATGCCCTTTAGCCAGAGCTCGGATCCCTTGGGTTTTGCAGTGCTGCTGGGGTGCTCTTGAGGCACAGGCACCGTACTCAGCCCCCGCTCGCGAGGTGCGCATGGGAAGAATATAAGCGCACATGGAAAGGCAAAATGATGAAAGTAAACTCACCACAAAAATATTCATAGCGGCGCCTTAGCGCATAGTTCACTTGGGAACGAAATGGTTCATTACGCTTGGGGTTGCCAAGCTAACGTTCTTTCCATGTCGAGGCATGGGGACCACCCATTAGTGGCTGAGACTCTCTACGGCCTACGGTGGCTCGTTAAAAGGAGAGCTCGGAGGGCTGGCCCTCAGGAGAAGCTTTGTGAAGCTTGGAGGTGAAGCCGTGAGCTTCCCTCTAGAGACAAAAATACCTGACGTGACAATGATCACGGGCGTGACTATGATCACGGGTAGAACTTGCGTAGATGCGCGATGTTCCACGGGTTCTTGACGGGGATGCCGTCTTTAGTCTCGAGGCGCGCAGCGCCAGGCCTGGCGATGTGAGAGACCCTGTAGGGGCCTTCCCACATAGGCGAGAGCTTGTGGAGACCTTCTCTGGAGAGGATTCGTCTGAGGACGAGGTCGCCCGCCTCCGGAGTTCGCGAGCGCACGCGGCGGCTGTGGTAGCGTCGCAGGTCTTGCTCGTACTTTGCCGCTCTGAGGGCGGCACGGCGGCGCAATCCCTCGAGAAGCAGCAGGTCGTCGTTGTGGAGATCCTCTTGGGTGTCCTCATTGAAGGCAAGGACCCGTGGGGATCCGTGCTTGATTTCTGTGGGGAGGACTGCTTCGGCTCCATAGACGAGGGCGAACGGCGTTTCACCAGTGGGCTTTGAGGGAGTTGTGCGTATGGACCAGAGCACATATGGGAGCTCGTCGATCCAGCCCTTGCCGTGGCCCTTGAGGATGTTGAAGCTTCTGGTCTTGAGGCCCTTGAGGACTTCCGCATTTGCTCGCTCGGCTTGACCATTGCTCTGCGGATGAGCCACCGAGGCGAAGCAGAGCTTGATGCCGAGTTTTTCGCAGTAAGACCGGAAGATGCCGCTGGTAAACTGCGAGCCATTGTCGGTGATGATGCGATTAGGCACTCCGAAGCGGCAGACCAGGCTCCTGATGAATTTCACCGCTGCCCCGGCTGGTATACTGCGCGCTGGTTCGACCTTGGCCCACTTGGTGAACTTGTCGACGGCCACGAAGAGGAAACGGTAGCCCCCTTGCGATTTCGGGAAGGGGCCCAAAATGTCCAGCCCCCAGACCGCGAACGGCCAGGAGAGCGGGATGGTCTGGAGCCCCAGCGCCGGCTGATGGATCTGCTTGGCGTGGTACTGGCAGGCGTCTCAAGCTTGGACGATGGTGACCGCATATTGAAGCGCTTGCGGCCAGTAGAAGCCGCTCCTGAAGACCTTGCCTGCGAGGGTGCGCGCGCACGAGTGGTGGCCGCACTCTCCGCTATGGACGTCTTTGATCAGCATTCGGCCTTCTTCGGGAGGGACGCATTTGAGCGCGATCCCATTTGGGCGCTTGCGGTACAGGTCTCCCTCGAGGATGTAGTAGGATTTTGCCTGTCGAGCGATTCGCTCTGCTTCCGCATCTTCTTCGGGGAGGACCCCCTTCATCAGGTAGTCTTTGAGCTCGTCAATCCAGCATGTTTCTTGATGTGCCGCTGTTAGCAACAGACGCTCCCCTGTGTGAGGACCACAATCGGGTGCCCCAGCCTCAGGAGGTGGTGGGAGTGCTTCGTCTGTGCTTGCGGCCGTAGCTTCTTGTGGCTGCTTTATGGATGCCTTGGTGAGCCTTTCTTCAAAGACGCCTGCTTGCTGGGCTTGTCTTCGCGAGGCTCGCTTGGCGATGTCGTCGGCCTCCTGGTTCTCTTTCCTCGGGATGTGCATGAGCTCCATGCCTCTGAAGTGCTTCTCGAGCTTACGGACCTCTTCAAGGTATGCAGCCATGTGGTCGTCCTTAGGCGTGTAGCTTTTGTTGGAGAAGTTGACAAGCAACTGGGAGTCGCCCTTGACGAGTAAGTGCTTGACACCTAGAGCGATGGCGGCCCGTAAGCCGGCGAGGAGGCCCTCGTATTCAGCAATGTTGTTGGAGATCTTGTCAATTGTGAAGCACAGCTGAACATCGTAGTGGAGTTTGTCGCCTTTGGGCGAGGTCAAGACGACGCCTGCCCCGCCATTGCGGCAGGCGAAGGCTCCATCGAAGTGCATGGTCCAGTGGCTGGGCATCGTGTCTCCAGAGAGCTCGGCTTCTTCTCCCCGAGGCTCTTCAGGGCTTGGGTCAGTCCATTCGGCGACGAAGTCCACCAGCGCTGTTCCCTTGATGACTCTTGTGGTGTCGAAGCGCAAATTGAATGGCTGCAGCTCGATGTTCCATCCCGCAACACGATCTGTGGCATTGGGGTTGCGCAGGATCTGCTCCAGGGGGAAGGAAGTGACCACCGTGACGGGGTGGCCCTGGAAGTAGTGTCGCGGCTTCCTGAAGGCGATGAGGAGCGTGACGAGAAGCTTCTGCTGCATTGGGTACCGTTCCCGAGCGTCCCGCAGTACAGTACTGAAAAGTAGACGGGGTGCTCGACAAGGGTTGTCGATGGAGGTGCATCGTCAGCTCTCTGCGGAGGCTCTTCAGGGCCCTTGTCGAGATCCGCCTGTGGAGGGGTCTCGGCAAGGGTGTTCGGAGCAGACTCGACTTGAGGCTGTGAGCCTGGCGGTGGGTCTGTGGAGACTGCTCCTTTGCCGAGATCTTTGTCGGGCGGCATTGGGCTTGGAGTGGCAGCGCTTTTCTTGGGGAGGACTGGCCCTTCCCTTTCGGCCACCAGGACGGCGCTTGCGGTCTGAGGAGTGGCTGATAGGGACAGCTTCAGATGTTCGCCTGTCCTGGGGGCTACCATGACTGGTGGGCTGGCCAAATACCTCTTTAAGTCTTCAAAAGCTTTGTCTGCTTCAGGGGTCCACCTGAATGTGCCGGACTTCTTCATGATCTTGAAGAATGGCAGGGCTCTCTCGCCGAACTTGGAGTTTAAACGGCCCAGGCTGGCCATACAGCCTGCTAAGCGCTGCATGTCCTTGAGCCGGCGAGGAGGCTGCATTCCTTCTATGGCCTTGATCTTGTCAGGGTTTGCTTCTATGCTGCGGTGAGACACGAGGAATCCGAGGAGTTTGCCTGAAGGTACCCCGAAGACGCACTTGGCGGGGTTCAGCTTGATGTTCACCTTGCGCAGGCTGGCGAAGGTTTCCTTGAGATCCTTCAAGAGAGTGTCTCCCTCGCGAGACTTGACCACAATGTCGTCGACATAAGCTTCTGCGTTTCTGCCCATCTGCGCCCCCAAGGCTATCCTCATGAGCCTCTGGAAAGTGGCGCCGGCGTTCTTCAGGCCGAAAGGCATGCAAGTGTAGCAATACACACCACAAGGGGTGAGGAATGCTGTTTTCTCCTCGTCCTCTTTAGCCATTTTGATCTGGTGATAACCTGAGAAGGCGTCCAGAAAACAAAGGAGGTCGCAGCCGGCGGTGGAGTCCACGATCTGGTCTATCCATGGCATGGGGTATGGGTCCTTGGGGCAGGCCTTATTGACGTCTGTGTAGTCGATGCAGAGTCGGCCTCCTCCAGCGGGTTTAGGGACAACCACGCCATTGGAGATCCAAGTGGGGTGCGCGACTTCGCGGATGACATTTGCCGCTTTTAAATTTTCTACTTCCTTGACGATGAAGGCTTGCTTCTCGGGGGCTTGCTTCTGCGCTTTTTGCTTGACGGGGCATGCATCTGGACACACGGCTAGGTGGTGCTCGATCACCTCACTTGGTACGCCGGACATATCTGACGGAGTCCATGCGAACATGTCAGAGTTTGCCCGAAGGAAGGCGACGAGCGCGCTTTCCTATTTCGCTAGCCCCGGAGCCCTCAGCCCCCGAGCCACTGGTGCTCAGCGACACCTTCTTCGTGGAAGCTTGCTCTTGAGAGAACATCTGTTTCTTCTTCTTGGGCCTCTCGAGAGGCTCCATGTCCTCGTCAGCCGGGAACGCCATGGCGGCTGCCTTGTAGGCGCTCTCGACAGCGCGCGTGGCATCCAGGATATGACCATGGATGGTGATAGTGCCAGCGCTGCCGGGGATCTTGACCATGTTGTAGGCATGATGCGTGACGGCCATGAACTTCGCGAGGGCGGTGTAGCCGAGGATGGCGTTATACGGCAGGCCAATGTGCGCGACGTCGAAGTCGATCAGCTCAGTGCGGTAGTTCTTCTGCGTGCCGAAGGTGACAGCCAGCCGGACCTGCCCCAGAGGTGCGATCGAACCACTGGTGACCCCTGTGAACGGCCTGGAGGGCATGAGCCACTCGTAAGGCACTTGAAGCGTCTCGAAGGTCTCGACAGAGATGACGTTCAGGCCAGCGCCCCCATCAATGAGCGTCTTGGAGACGGCAATGTTGTTGATGGTGGGGGAGCAGACCAGGGGGAGGGTTCCAACAGTCTTGGTCGACTTGGGGTGGTCCTTGGCGTCGAAAGCAATGGTGTACTGAGACCACTTGAGGGGCCTGGAGGTCTCGACGCTTGGGAGTGCGGCGTTGAGCTCGCGGGCGAACTGCTTTAACTGGTTGTTAGACTTAGGCACCTGAGCTCCGCCGAGGATGCAAGCCATAGCCCCCCTTGGGGCCTGGTAGCCTCCATCTTCCTCGTCGGGGAGGTTATTGTTCTTCTCGACGGCGTTGGCCTGAGTGCCCGGCGGCTTCTGGTAGCTGCCCTTGCGTCCGCCTCTGCGGTAGCCGCGGCCTCTGCCGCAGCTCCCGCTGCCCTCTTCTTGCTCGCGCTCTCTGCTCAGCCTCTTGAGGTCGAAGCAGTTCTCTGTGGCGTGGCCGCGCCTGTTGTTGTAGACGCAGAACGGACGGTTGTCCTCCTTTTTGTCGCCAGGCTCAGGGGAGTCTTTGCGGGCGTACTTGGCATCTGGCTCAGCCGCTAGGACAGCGGTGGTCTTGCGCTTGGTTTCTTCCCGCTTCTTGTGACTCTTGAATCCTTCGGCCTGGTCGTCTACCCGCTGGCTCATCTTGACGAAGAGGAGTCCCTCTTCAGCCTTGGCGCACTTGTCAGCGAGGTCGAACAGCTTTACCACAGAGGTGAGCTTGTCGTGAATGCCCAGCTTCTCGAGCATCCTGCGGCTTGTGACGCCCTCTCTGAAGGCGGCAATGACTTGTGTGTCGGGGATGTTCGGGATCTTGTTACGCACTTGGCTAAAGCGCTGGATGTACTTGCGGAGGGTCTCATCTTTCTTCTGCACCACAGCGCGCAGGTCATTGTGGGTGAGCGCGCGCTCATATGTGCCCTTGAAGTTGGCGACGAACTGCCTGCAGAGTTCCTCCCACGAGCCGATGGAGTCTTCAGGCAGGTTGAGGAGCCATGACAGCGCGGAATCCCTAAGCGCGTGGGAGAACTAGTTGGCCATGACCTTGTCGTCCCCTCCTGCAGCTTGGATAGAGGTGGTGTAGAGCTGCAGGAACTCGATGGGGTTGCTTGACCCGTCGTAGCCCTTGGGAAGGGCAGGCCTAAACTTCTGTGGCCAGACCACGCGGCGCAGAGCGCGGGTGAAGGCCATGCAGCCGGTGGCGTACGTGGCGGTTCCGCCCTGGAGAGCCCTGCGGTTCGGCTGCCCCGCCTGGCCGATTCCCTCGACGAGGCGGTTCTGGAGGTCCCTCTGGCGCTCCATCCCCACCCGCGTGTCAGGCGCGGTACGCTGCACGATTTGGCAGTCGCGCGGCGAGGACGCATGGGAGGCGGCCCTCTGCGCCGCAGCCGGAGGTGGTCCCGGTGGTGGCGGAGGCGCATCCGGCGCGGCCGTTCCTGCGCGGCCAGAGTGGTGAACCAGAGAATGCGACGGAGCGGGGCGCGTCGTCGCGATGTCGACGAGGTGGTGGAGGCGGTCGAGCCAGTGGTCGTGGGCCTCCGGGTTGGGCCGGTAGCGGAGAAGCTCCTGAGCCATGAGCAGCGCAGTGTGTGGACCGGGCTCTGGACGTCCCTGAGAGGACGCGCTTTGGCGCCGAGACGGACGCGAGGATTCAGCGTCCTCGTGGTGCTCGGAGAAGTCCTCGTCGCCGCGGCGGTCGCCGCTGCGGCGATCCTCGCTCTCGGGCTCCTCCACGTGCGGGCCGGTGTTGGCGCGCTCCGCCATGCGAGGGCGGCCACGGTGGCCGCGAGTGGTTGCGGTGCCGGGCTCAGTATGAGCCCTGTCAGCTGCGCGCCTGTTGGCGCGTGTCGTGCGGGTGTCTGTCATGGCGCGGAGGCTGGTCGAAGGTTGAAGACGCGCTTCAGCCCCCCTACCTGGCGCGCCAGATGTCGGAGAGTGACTCCCAAGATACAGGGGTGGTCACACTCTGAAGAGTTTGTTCAAAGGGGGGCTGAACGCGGAGGTCAAAGAACCCTCAACCGGCACGGCGACGGTGCTCGTCGAGCCTGAGGAGGGACATCACGACAGAGATAGACACCAGCCCGTACCCAGGTTCACGGCCCTCGGGAGGAGGTAACACCGCTACTCCTGCTTGTCTGTGGTGCGCTGCAGAGGGTACAGTACAATGAGCTTGCCGAGGGCTCTCTTATGGCAGTGTGGAGCTCAAGGAGGGAACTCTAGGGTCTTCTTCCTCCTCGAGTGCGCTTGGCTAGGCTACGCTACGGTAGAGTGCTCAAGCTCCGATTGATCGATCCCTTGATACGAAGGTGCTCCCTCTCCTTTTATAGGCGCCCCGGGCCTCATCCCTGCGTCCTGCGCAGTGGAAGGGTTCCCACATGGCGACGAAAATGGAGGCGCGGGGTGCACCGCAGCTGGGTTGTCCATGGACTCGGTCCATGGTCGTAAAGCCTGCCCTTGGGGCAGGAAGACCACCGTCCGCGCAGGACGGCCAGCTGGTGCTGCAGAGATCGTGGGGGCGCCCACGGTGACGTCGCCGTTGGAGCGTAGCGCCGGCCATCCGCTTTATCACCAAAGGGGAAAGCTTCGTAGTCCGGTGCGGGGGGCACAGCTTTGTTGACCACTTTAATCACCAGAATGGCAACTGCGGCGTCGTCGTCACCGCGCGCAGGTGCGCGCGTCACTCTGCGGCCGCGGCAGATGCCATGTGCGCTCTGCGGCGGTTGCTTCACGGCGAAGCATCTCTACAAGGCCTGAGCGGCCTTGTGGAGGGATTTGCGTTGACTCCTCTCCAAGCGAGAGAGCCTTGTAGAGGGGCACTCGCGGGGGGAGCCTCTTCAGGCCTTCGCTGCCCTTTAGGCCATGTCGAGGACTTTCTCCCCTCGAGAGTCTCTCCAAGCGTTTGGCTTGGTCCTTAGTCATTTCTTCGATACCGTCGCGTGCGAGGGCTGTGGAGAGTGGGCCCCCGCACACCCTGGTTTCCACTGGGCCGACAGTTTCCATAATAAAATCTTTCTTTTTAGCATTTTTAACGTCATGAAGATTAAGAAACATTTGTTGTATTATGGGATGTAAGTTAACAAACCTAGCCTCTAGCATGTGAACTAAAGAAGCTGCAGCAGTTTCATAATTAGGGGCAAGTTCTGCTATGGATTTCTCCTCAAGATTTTTATGCTTACTAACATGATTAAAGAATTCTTCAATATTTTCCTTCCCAATTATAGATCCACTACCTACTGACAGGGCTTACAGGGTGTACTTAGGAAGCAACATTATAGCAAAAGTAAAACTAAAATCGAAATGATAAATAACAAACCGAAATAAAAATAGTAATGCAAGTAACTAATTTTTTTATATTTTTTTGATATTAAGCAAACAAGACAATAATAAAAATAAACTAAGCAAGACAATAACAAAATAAAAAGATTGGATGTGAGAGACTCCCCTCGTAGAAGAATCTAGTTTCCCCGGCAACGGCGCCAGAAAAGAGCTTGATGCACCGGTGAGGTGTTGTTGGGAACCCCAAGAGGAAGGTATGAAATAGTGCAGCAGCAAATTTCCCTCAGTTATGAAACCAAGGTTATCGAACCAGTAGGAAACTAAGAATCTTCTCAAGGTGACAACGGCGCCAGAAAAGTGCTGGAGTAGTTGACGTGGAACCTGCACACAACACAACCAAGATACTTTGCCCCAACTTAACAGTGAGGTTGTCAATCTCACTGGCTTGCTGTAACAAAGGAAAAAGGACCGGGGTCCACAGTTCACTAGTGGTGTCTCTCCATAAATAATAATAGCATACATGCGGGTAAACAAATTACAGCTGGGCAATTGACAGAATAAAGAAGTGCATAATGATGCATATACTATAGTTATGATGTCTAGTGTGATATTCATTTGGGCATTACAACAATATACATAGACCGTTCCAACCGCATCTATGACTAATAATCCACCTTCCGGTTAGCGTCCGCACCCCTTTCAGTATTAAGTTGCAAGCAACAGATAATTGCATTAGGCAAATGTGTGTAATGTAAGTAATACAAATACCCTTAGATAAAGTACTACTGTTTTATCCCTAGTAGCAACAGTACATCTACAATCTTAGAGCTTGCTGTCACTACCCCAGATTAAATAGAGACATGAACCTACTATCGAGCATAAATACCCCCTCTTGGAGTCACAAGCATCTACTTGGCCAGAGCATCTACTAGCAACGGAGAGCATGCAAGATCATCAACAACGCACTCACAAGATATATTATGAAGCAATAACATAGTACTCAATATTCATCGGATCCCAGCAAACACAACATGTAGCATTACATAAAGATGATCTTGATCATGTTAGGCAGCTCACAAGATCTAAACATGGTAGCACAAGAGGAGAAGACAACCATCTAGCTACTGCTATGGACCCGTAGTCCAAGGATGAACTACTCACGCATCAGTCCGGAGGCGGGCATGGTGATGTAGAGCCCTCCGGTGATGATTCCCCTCTCCGACAGGGTGCCGGGAAGA
Source organism: Poa annua (assembly GCA_026929855.1). Lineage (NCBI taxonomy): Eukaryota > Viridiplantae > Streptophyta > Magnoliopsida > Poales > Poaceae > Poa > Poa annua. Next base: position 11,572,368 of record CM049433.1, on the reverse strand, counting down.
GCTTCTGAACCCTCCCGATCTAGGGTTGACGACGGCGGCGGCTCTGGACTTCGTGGAGGAAAAAGGTGCGCGTCCTAGGGCTTGTATTCTCGGGGGGTATTTGTAGGCGAAAGGGCGAAGGCGGCGGGGCCTCGAGGGCCCCACACCCCTTGCTCGCGCGGCCAAGGAGGCTGCCGCGCCACAAGTGGGTGTGGGCCCCTCGGGGTCCCCCTCCGTGTCGTCTTCGGTGTTCTGGAACCTCCTAGGAAATATACGCACTTTGACGTTTCGTTTGTCCAATTCCGAGAATATTTCCTTAACAATTTTTCTGAAACAAAAAACAGCAGAAAACAGGCAACTGGCACTGTGGCATCTTGTTAATAGGTTAGTCCCAGAAAATGTATAAAATGATATAAAAGTGTATATAAAACATGTAGCAAGTGGTATAATATAAGCATGGAACATAAGTAATTATAGATATGTTTGAGACGTATCAGTGTCGTCAATAAAACCTCTGCATGTGCTAAGAATGATGCCAAGGTTTTGGCTTATGCGAAGAAAAAAGTAGTACAGCTGGAGCAGGAGTTGAAGACAACCCAGACTGAGTTGAAAATTTTGAAAGCTAGACCATCTCTAGCCACCCAAAGGGAGGAGTATATACTTGGCGAAATCGACCTCTCGAACAGGCAACTCGAAGGTATTTTACCAGTCGAGTGTTTTTGTGATATCTTCTGTGCCTTCTTATGCTTATCCTCATTTGATTTTTGCTCGCCCGCAGTCTTTGTTCATGATTTGGATGAAGAAGGTGAGCGGATAAGAAAACGTCTAGCGGCTGTGACTTATGACGCTGTCACCGGTTCTCAGCACTTCTGGGCAGACGGGTATCACGCCGCTCAACTCGCCATCCTAAAGGATCGAGTGTATCGCGGCGCTGTATTACTCGAGCGTTGTCGAGCGGCGTTTATCCGCGTGAATCACTTCTTGTTTCCTGACGGGCCGCAGCCATTAGGAATCCATGCCCTGTTTGTGAAGGGGTTCGCATGCAGAAAACAAAAAAAATCCTAACAGCGATAACCTTAAACTAGCCAGGATCTATACTATGCAGATATAGTAATACGGAAGAGATCGGTATACTTACCCTTGTAGACCGAAAGCGGGGATTACGCTCCCGCACAAGCGTTGCCGATGAAGCCGACGAAGACGACCTCCAAGGTCGTGTAGAGGAAGCAGACCTCCAGCACCACTAGCGTGGCACCTCGCAGGGCGTTACACACATACGGTGAAGACGACTACCTCCGGGCCCGATCCAAGGACGAGCAGCGGAAGACTGGGACCGGAAGACCAGCAGCACGGCGGTGTGCGTATGGTGGAGAGAACTCCTCCTTGGCGCAACTCCAACAAGGGAATCACGTTATTCAAGGAAGAAGAGAGAGAGAGAAATTGGTGTGTAGAGAGGGGCTCTCTCCCCCTCTATATATATAGGAGAAAAGGGGCACCCCACCTTGCTAACCAGGCAAGGTGGGACTAAACCCCAGCCGCCGGCCCCCACATGGGCCCCTAACGCCCAATTTGGCCCCCCTTGGTGGGTATGGCCCTTGGGGGGAAATTCGGCCCCTATATGGGCCTTCTCCCCTCCGGGGAAGGCCCATTTAGTGGGCTGCATGTTTAAATACGAATTTAATCATTATAAATTCATTAAAATAATATTAATTTAACATATATAAACAATTTCCTCTCTTCCGGAACTTTTCCGAAACTCTCCGAACTACCTTCGGTACTCCGATACGACTTCGGATTCTCTCCCGGAACTTTTCCGGTGCTTTCTCTTTTCTCTTTCTCTTTCGGTAAAAATGTCGACTCCCCTTAAGTGTGTTACCCTAGCGGTTCGATTATCTCACCAGACATGATCGAGACTCCTCTCCGATCAATGACTAATTCGTGGACCGAGGATACCCAGAATTAATCCCTGCGAGATAACGAATACTTTACCGTTCGAACCTAGACGTCTGAGTCTTAAACCTTTTGCCATGCGATACTTAGCGCGTCCGAGACTCGTTCATAGATATCTACATACCTAGCTTGATCTCGTTACCGACACTGCTAACTTCTACTCGTCCATGATATTATGTCCTGGTGACCTAGTCACACGCTTGCAAGCTCGTTTGACATAATCTCACCGAGTGGGCCCTAGAGTATCTATCCTGCTATGCGGACTGGCAAATCCCGCTCTTGATCCCCCGTCTCAACATACTCCTTTCCGACACCCGAGAGGGACACATTTATTGTCACACTTTGTAAGATATGACGTTTGATGCAATCAAAGTGTCTTCCAGGAATAGCAATAAGAGTAGATCTCACGGTCAAAGGCGTAATGACTACGTCCTACAAATATTGGGTATGTCCATCACGTCATTCTCCCAATGACATGACTCCATTGTCAACTGACATAAATGTCACATGATCGGGAAACCTCGATCATCAATTGCCCAATGAACTAGTTAGATAGAGGCTACTAGGGACCTGGTTGTTTATCTACCACACGTGTATTAATGTTTCCGCTTAATACAGTTATAGCATGGTATAAAACATATAATGAACAATTGAGCTATGACGAATAAACTATCTTTATTAAGTGCCTCTAGGGCATATCTCCTTCAGTCTCCCACTTGCACTAGAGTAACACTTAATCTAGTTTACAACTTGGTAAAAGCTCAACACCCATAGCAACTTGGTGCATGCTTGTCTCGTGGAAGAGGAATACAGTCAACAGATCTCACACATTGAGACCTATATGTGCTTTGCAACACTTCTATGTCACCTAGTTTGACATCATCCCGTATCTTTCGATGACGGTGAAATATATCTTAGTCGATGGAGTGAGACTCGAACCTTCGCGTAGCATGGGCCTTAAAAGTCTAAGAGATCTATTAAGGGGAACCACATATGCTCGGAAAACTGCTCAGTCCAATCACACTTGCTACTTCTGAAGTTGCCATATATTTCTATACCTATGTAGATTATGCGACAGTGCATCCATATGCGACTTCGCAAGCTAACCATGTCTTTCTTCAAAATAAAGGACATCTCCTATATGAGATTTCTAGTCTTATGGGTCAGTGTCATAACTTGCATCATCGTAACCTTTTTACGGCAAGTTGTTTTTCCACTCTTACCCTTTACCAGAAAACAAATCTTTAGTTCTCACAGACACTAAAGAATATACTTAACGTTTGTTCATTGATTCACACAAGGATCACTCTAGAACCCGTTCTTCAACCAAGAACTTGGGTCACACCAAGTCGAGCTTTCAGTCTGATAGAATCTATGTTTGAGGCATAGAGAATGTCGAACATCATTTTCTATCACTGAAAATGCCAAGATAAACTTAATATTTTGCCTAGTCATACAATTAAGAACCTTTTTCTTCGCTTGTTCTATTCTGAAACACTTCAGAATCTTAACTTAGGAAAATATTCCGACCTAATGTTATTAAGCCCCTTTTTGATCGATACAATTATAGATCGGATGCCTAATACTCCTAACTTCATTCATAGAAAATTTAATCACTTAAATAATCCTTTATACTTTACTAGAGGATCTGTATCATTCTCAATATGTCGTTACATAAAATCAGGAATGACACTTAGCTCCCACTTAAATACGCCATCCGTATATAAGACCAGGAATTTCTTTTAGCTCCCACTCAAATATGCCATTCACATATAAGATCAAGAAAGGCTACTTAGCTCCCACTCACTTCTTTGCAAATGCAAGTTTCTTCAACTATTTTGGACAACTCCAAAATCCTTTGATCACATCATCAAAGTGAAGATTCCAGCTCGGATATGCTTGCTTCAGCCCATGAATGGACAGCTGAAGTTTGCATACATGTTTAGCATCCTCAGGATCACCAAACCATTTCATTGTACTAATTACAACTCTTTCTTAATGATACCATTAAGAAACATGGTTTCCTTATCCATCTATCAATTTCTCAATTTGAAATTATAGTAATTGCTAAACGACCCCGAATAGATTTAGTCTTCGCCACTTGAGACAAAATCTCGTTGTGGTCAACTTTTGAATCTGTCGGAACTGTTTCACGACAAATCGATCCTTATCAGCGTCTATTCTCTCATAAAATTCCATATTCTATTAACAGCCTTGATGCCATCAAGAAGATCTCCCAAGTCATTACCTTGTAATCGTACATGGATTTTATCTCGGATCATATATGACTCATAGCCATTTCTCGGACTTAGGTCTACCATCTCTTCTTCGTAGTTCGTAGGTCTGTCATATTTCATTAACATGGCCTTCATAACAAGATTGTCGTACCACACAGTGTGGAACACAACCTCGTACGCCTACGTTCTTAGTATGAGCTCAGAGCATCATGATCTTTATCATCAGCTTCTTTCCAATTGAGGAGCACAACACCGGAAACACTTTCCGATGCGCCACTCTGATGTCTGGAGAGAAAGTTCATTAACTTCTTCTTGCTCTACTTTCTTTCCCACTTATACCCTTGGACAAGAAACTATTTCTTTTGCAAGGTATATTCCGGCAACGTTTTTGCCTATGTCGTGAGACATGTACGCAACTAATTCTTTAGGTACGGTACACTACAAAGATTTATCCATTTTAGCTTTGATCATATCGAAACACTAAATTGCTGAAACGACAATCTAGGCTAAAAGCCATGCCATCACTCATATGGTATTGTCTCCATGTATTTAAATGGTTTCCCTATTATCTAACGTGAATGTTATGTTTCTACCATATGACTCCAATGATCACAATAATTCGATAAGAGATTTATTTACCACACACTATCCGATAGGGTGTGATTACGACGTCCTAACATACCATAACACTATGGTGTTCCATGCGATGTAATTTGTGGAACTCTTCTCACAAGTCTTCCAATGATATGCCAACATTATAACTCAAATCTTTATTCCTCGATCTGTATCGTAGAAATTTGATTTTCTTGTTAAATTTATTTCCTACTTCATTCTGAACTTGTTTGATCGAATCAAAATTTCCAGATTAACATTCCCTAAGTGGATATCCATATATCTACTCGGAATATTCATGAAGTCTATGAAATAAAGACTTCCACTATACGTTAAAGTACTTCATTGATTCACATACACCCATATGCATGATTCTCAACAAGTTATACTCAAAACGCTCAGTAAAGTTTACGAAATAAAGGTCTCCACTACACGTTAATTACTTCATTGATCCACATACATCTATATGCATGATTATCAATAAGTCATATGACCGCTTTCCAAAAACGGTGTCTTAGTTATCTTGCAAGTGTCAAAAGATCAAATCTAAGGACTTGTAGATCCATCAGTATGGAGCTTGTTCATTGACTATAACATTGACATGACTTAAACGGTAGTGCCACACGAATGTGGTGTCTTTACTAAGTTTGTATTCTTTGGCATTAATATTATGAATGTGGGAGCTTCTACCATCTAAATTCAAATCGGCTTATGATCATTACTTCATAAATATAGGACAACGATTTTGTCACTAACATATATGAACAATTGTCTTGCTAGAGAAGACACACTTATAACGATCATACTAACAGGCGATCATAAAAGAATTTATTCAAATGGTAGATCTAGAGGGAGAGTGTCTATGGCCATCACAGCATTTTGTCTGCCATCATCAACACACATTGTCGCCTCATCCTTCCAAGCTACTCAAGCAGTAAATCTGGTTTTCATAAAACATGACTAGTATCAAAAACTTAGTCACTACTGCGAGTACTTGCTTAGGTAAAACATTCATAACGTGTATATCATATATACACCATCATCATTGATGACTTCCCGGCGATCTGTTTCATCTTCTTGATACTTCCAACGCAATCAAGAACCATGAAGGTGAACGATTCCCCTTGCATGACATAGTCTATGACAAAGCATTTGCACCTGGCAACGTTGTCTGTCATCCAGTGATCGAGCTGAGCGAGGCGTCTCAATGTCATCAAGTATGACCAATGTCATCGAGTATGACCAGTGTCATCAAGTATGACTGCCACGTGCTCCTTCAACGCGTGTATTCTCTTCCATCTTGGTTGAGAAGAAAAACAGTCAACGTACTGATAAACTTCATCAACCCAACTTTAGGTGTATCCCGAGTTTAGCGATCATCTCGTATGTTCGCGATCTAACAACTCGTACCCACCGTTAATTCTCTATGGCAGAGATCATAGCATATACTGGACTATGATGATATTATCCGCACAAAACTTGATAAACCAAATTATCCTTTTTGTTAGCGGAATCTCCGGCTTTATCTCCTAGCGGGTATTGTATCACAAAGAGCTAATGGTTTAAACAAGGAGTATCCTCAAGCTAAAGTATAAAACTATGAAGTTTGGACCCAACTTTTTAAGTTTCTCAATCGCAGGATTGTGCCTAATTTTTAAAGAAGGCTATTACACTGGTTAATATCTACAAAGGTTTTGCAAAACATAAAGACTTTGTTCATTATAAAATAGGGTTCAAGTTTTAATAAAATAAAACTACCAGAACTCCCACTCAGAACGAATATCCCTCTAATCGTTTTAGTGATTACACGATCCTCATCCATTATGCAACCCCTCATCGTCAGAGCCGGCAACATAACTTCAAAGGTAGACATCGACATGTCAATCACAACAACTTTGTGACTCATGCTTAACCTTTCGGTCACCTTGTTCCGAGGCCATGTCTGTACATGCTAGGCTCGCCATAATAACCTTTCAACGTAAACGCGCGTGCAACATGGCTTACACCCACTGTATGCAAACGACGATATGTCTGACACCCGATCGTCACGGCCTGCCTCATAACGTAGAACTTTCTTGGTGGTGCACGTCGAAGGGAGAACACAAATGGTATTTTGGAGGGATCATCTTATATAACTACCGCCGTGTAACTAATATATACTATATATATACACAAAATATAAGATGCACACAAAACATCAAAATGTAATGCGACGTGACATGGTCCTTGTGCCGATGGTCTCCTTCGCGCCAATAGTTCATAAACAATTTAATAAACCTACCTTGACCATATCACATTGCCCCTGCAAAATAAAGTTAGACGCCTCTACTTTATCTTTTGCATATTTTACGTGGCTTGGGGCTGTCGTAAATAGAACCGCTTCATACCTACGAACCTATGACCACAACAATGATCAAATAATTGCATATTTATTCATCCCTTTCGGGCCCTACATTGAAAATGCAAAGCCAACTAAAGAGAGAGAGACAGACACCCGCCAGCCACATATACGGAACCAGCCGTATATCAGTTGTGGAACCAGTCTCGCGTAAGCGTACGCGTAAGGTCGGTCCGGGCCGCTTCATCAACTCAATGCTGCCGGCAGTGCAAGTGCACGCGAGTGGGTAGCAAATAATAAGAACGATGTCCCCGTGATAAACACGGGTGCAGCTAGCGTACAGCTATATCTACGCATAGATCGGCTCTGATACCACTGAAGGGGATCGCATGCAGAAAACAAAAAATTTCCTAACAGTGATAACCTTAAACTAGCCAGGATCTATACTATGCAGATATAGTAATACGGAAGAGATCGGTATACATACCCTTGTAGACCGAAAGCGGGGATTACGCTCCCGCACAAGCGTTGTCGATGAAGCCGACGAAGATGACCTCCAAGGTCGTGTAGAGGAAGCAGACCTCCAGCACCACTAGCGGGGCACCTCGAAGGGTGTTACACACATACGGTGAAGACGACTACCTCCGGGCCCGATCCAAGGACGAGCAGCGGAAGACTGGGACCGGAAGACCAGCAGCACGGCGGTGTGCGTATGGTGGAGAGAACTCCTCCTTGGCGCAACTCCAACAAGGGAATCACGTTATTCAAGGAGGAAGAGAGAGAGAGAGATTGGTGTGTAGAGAGGGGCTCTCTCCCCCTCTATATATAGGAGAAAAGGGGCACCCCACCTTGCTAACCAGGCAAGGTGGGACTAAACCCCAGCCGCCGGCCCCCACATGGGCCCCTAGGGCCCAATTCGGCCCCCCTTGGTGGGTATGGCCCTTGGGGGGAAATTCGGCCCCTATATGGGCCTTCTCCCCTCCGGGGAAGGCCCATTTAGTGGGCTGCATGTTTAAATACGAATTTAATCATTATAAATTCATTAAATTCATTATAAACTCTCCGAACTACCTTCGGTACTCCGATACGACTTCGGATTCTCTCCCGGAACTTTTCCGGTGCTTTCTCTTTTCTCTTTCTCTTTCGGTAAAAATGTCGACTCCCCTTAAGTGTGTTACCCTAGCGGTTCGATTATCTCACCAGACATGATCGAGACTCCTCTCCGATCAATGACTAATTCGTGGACCGAGGATACCCAGAATTAATCCCTGCGAGATAACGAATACTTTACCGTTCGAACCTAGACGTCTGAGTCTTAAACCTTTTGCCATGCGATACTTAGCGCGTCCGAGACTCGTTCATAGATATCTCCATACCTCGCTTGATCTCGTTACCGACACTGCTAACTTCTACTCGTCCATGATATTATGTCCTGGTGACCTAGTCACACGCTTGCAAGCTCGTTTGACATAATCTCACCGAGTGGGCCCTAGAGTATCTATCCTGCTATGCGGACTGGCAAATCCCGCTCTTGATCCCCCGTCTCAACATACTCCTTTCCGACACCCGAGAGGGACACCTTTATTGTCACACTTTGTAAGATATGACGTTTGATGCAATCAAAGTGTCTTCCAGGAATAGCAATAAGAGTAGATCTCACGGTCAAAGGCGTAATGACTACGTCCTACAAATATTGGGTATGTCCATCACGTCATTCTCCCAATGACATGACTCCATTGTCAACTGACATAAATGTCACATGATCGGGAAACCTCGATCATCAATTGCCCAATGAACTAGTTAGATAGAGGCTACTAGGGACCTGGTTGTTTATCTACCACACGTGTATTAATGTTTCCGCTTAATACAGTTATAGCATGGTATAAAACATATAATGAACAATTGAGATATGACGAATAAACTATCTTTATTAAGTGCCTCTAGGGCATATCTCCTTCAGTTTGACTTGTTCCAGTCGACAGACGCGATCCGGGAGGAAGTAACTCAAAGGGTTAAGCTTGGGGCCAACGTTGCCATGGGGTATATCCGTAGCCAGTATCCTGCTTTGCGCTTTAGTTCTCTTGCAGCTGGCTCGCGTTTGGATCAAAAGTATTTGGACGGGACAGCGGCCTCGGCAAAGATGCTTGTTGATCGTATGTATGACCAACTCATAGGTTCAAACCTGCCTATGAAAGATGAGCCCGAATAGCCTTGTGTCATTTTGGTGCCGCTCCCGAGTCCATTCGCTGTATGTGTGTAAAAAGAGAATGTATGTGTACTTGTGTGATTAACCAGTCCCCGAGTCCATCGGGTGGATGTATGTATGAAAAATTATTTCATGTGCGATTGTGAATACGCTAATTGTGTTTGCCAGCATATTTTGTGTGATAACTTGGCACTTACGATCCAGCCCCCGAGACTTCGGGTGCGACCGAGCTTTTGCCTTTATTGCCAAGATCCAGCCCCCGAGACTTCGGGTGCGACCGAGCTTTTGCCTTTACCGCCAAGACAGCCCCCGAGTCCTCAAGTGGGTTATTTTGATTTTATCGTAAAGATAAGGTATGCGAATAGAGTATGAACGAATATTCTCATTATTGGCGATATTGGCCAGCAGGCCGCCTCATTAAAACCCTCCCAGTCCCCTTAGGTACCCTGGTAAGGAAAAGAGCGCGTCTGAAACCTGCCGGCTCTTCCGACATATATGTTTTATTACATTGTCTGGGTATGACTATTGGCTATTGGAGCAACACCAGGAGCCGTCTGAGTTGTTTGGTGACCCTTGCATTGTCGACTTGTCTGCGCCGGCGTCGAAGGAGGATCTTTCATGTGTGGATGCAGTCTTGAAATCTTTCTTGCGTCTTCGTCGAGGTATCTGGTTTTCTTCTGGGGAGGATCTTGTCCATGTCCATATGATGTGCCTTTCTACACGCCCCTCGAGTGGCAGTATTGCCTATGCTTTGTCTGTCTTCTGAGGGTGTTCCTCAGGTTGTGCTGTAGCATCTATGATGACACCACTTGGGGTTCCCGAGTTGGAGATGACGACGTCGCCTTTTGTGGTCGTGGCCAAACTTGTGGTTGATGCGTTGGGGTGAGCCGTTTTTACCGTCGCCCCGAGTGTGGGATCATCCTTGTCCGGCTTCTTTTTTGCGATGGCGACTGTTGGAGTGGGTTGAGGATGCCACTTTTTGACTGATCTGTGCCTGACTCGCCTGAAGAAGGCGTCTGGCGGTATTTGCGCCTTTGCTGACCCGATACTGGCCAATTTGCTTGCTTGTTTGTTGCGAGTGCGTGTCACATGCTGTAGCTCGCACCTATGAAATCTTTTCTGCAGAACGTTATAAAGGTCTTGATACTCGGCTAGATTACCTGCCTTGGCCTTGCTTGCTCCTATTGCGTTTTGTGCAATTATGCTGGAGTTTCCGCGGATGATAATTTCATCTGCTCTTGAAGCTCTTGCCAGTCGCATGCCTTGGAATAGGCCTTCATAGTCTGCTTCGACTTTTGATGGAGAGGAGAAATCTATCTGCAAGATATAATTAATTCGTTCACCGTTGGGTGATATGAGTGTCATACCTGCGCCTGTGCCTTTTCTTCCTTTCGATCCGTCGAAATATATTACCCAGGTATTGGGTCTGTTAAGCTCGTCGATCTGCTGGTTGTCTTCCCCCTCCAATGGTTCGACTGTCCATATGGCATGTACTTCGTGTATGACGGTTGCGACTGCCTGTTTTTTGAGCTCTGGTTCCATTGCGGAATTTCTGTCGGGTGATTGTTCCTCAAGAAATTGCTCCATTCCAAACGCTTCTGAGATTTTGCAGAAGTCTCTATCGCAGGCGTCTGATCTCTGGAAGTTTCCGTTGACTGTGATCACCCCCTTTGGGCCTGACATCTTTAATTTGAGGTATGCATATGTGGTACGGCCAAGAATCGAGCGAATGCCGGTCGCCCTAGTATGGCATGATATTGTGATTTCCAGTCGACGACTTCGAAGTCAATCGACTCGCTCCTGAAGTGCATTGCGTCTCCGAATGTGACATCGAGTTGTATTGTCCCTTCTGGCCGTATAGCTTTGCCTGGAACAATGCCGTGGAAGGTGTTTGCTGATTGTGGTAAGTTCTCGACTGACCTATTCATCCGACGAAGTGTGTCAGCGAATATTATATTGACGCCGCTGCCTCCGTCCATGAAGATTTTGGCCATGGCATATCCAGCAATTTGGGCCTCGAGCACCAGGGCGGCGTGACCTGGTCGATAAACTGATGGTGGGTGATCTTCTCGACTGAACACGATTGTCGTTTCGGATCCTCGTAGAAATTTTGGTATGGCGGGTGGCGCCATAACTGCCATGTTAACGTGTAGAGTATGGAGTTTTTGCTGCCTGTTAGAAGGGCGGCCTTTCTCAATCATGTACATCTGCCCCTTAGGCTTCGGATATTGCTCCTCCACGACTTGTGGTATGTGATGTATGGCGCCTGCGATCTGGCTGCTTGTGTTGTGTGGAGGGGGAGGTGGAAGCGCGGCGACTGGTTGTGGTGGTGGTGGTGGTGCTGCGTATGATGACGGAGCGGTCGGCGGCGGATCCCTTCTGAGTCGCTTCATGTAGTCTGCTGCTATCTGCTCGAATTCGCGGCAATTTCCCATGGTATGATTGTATATTAATCTTCCAGTCGCCGGGTCTTTAAACAGGTGTAGCCTGCATTGATATTCCATCTTTTCTTGGAATGACTTATCTGGTTTTGGATCTGGTCGCTTGCGCCAGTCTTGTTTTCTGTATCCCCCACCATACTGATTACGATCTCGACTGTTGTGACGGTCGTCTACCCGGTGATTGTGATGGTCGCTGCTTCGTGTGTCACGACGGCCGTCATTTCGACTGCTGTTGCGGTCGTCGTGTCGTCTGTCTTCCCGACCATGGTCGTCTTGTGAGAAACGAGCCGCGACGAATTTGACTTTATCTTTGCTGCCGTAGTCGCCGCTACGTCTTCGTCGCTTTTCGTCTCTATCGCGACGGTCATGACTATCCCGCCGATCGTCATGATCGTGTGAAGAAGATGTTCGCTTGGATCGTAAGGCGTCTGATGACCCACAAGTATAGGGGGTATATCGCAGTACTTTCGATAAATAAGAGTGTTGAACCCAACGAGGAGCAGAAGGTGCTGACAAGCGGTTTTGATGAGGATTTCACTGTAAACACTAGCAGACAAGTTTTCAGTAGTTTTTGATATGACAGATAAATAAAGTGCGAGTAAATAGAGCGCGGCAATTATAATTGCAGCGAGTGGCCCAATCCTTTTGAGAGCAAAGGACAAGCCGGTTTGTTTACTTATGATGACCAAACGTTCTTAAGGACACACGGGAATTCTGTCTAGTGCTTTCGCTTCATATAGATGATTAATCTTTAGTGTTTCGATAAGTGTCATGTGGGTGAACCTATGCTAATGCACCGCCCTTCCTAGGACTAATACATACTTATGATTATACCCCTTGCAAGCATCCGCAAATACAAGAAAGTAATTAAGATAATTCTAACCATAGCCTTAAACTCTGAGATCCTGCTATCCCTCATGCATCGAAATATCAACGGGGGTTTAGGTTTCTGTCACTCCGGCAACCCCACAATTAATAATCGAATACACAATGCATTCCCCTAGGCCCATAAAGGTGAAGTGTCATGTAGTCGACGTTCACATGACACCACTAGAAGAATGGCACCACAACTTAAATATCAAAACATTCAATATTACTCAACATAGTACACTACTAACATCTAGACTTCTCCCATGTCCTCAAGAACTTAACGAACTACTCACAACACATCATTTGGAACATGATCAGAGGTGATATGATGATGGATAACAATCTGAACATAAACCTTAATTCAACGGTTTCACTCAATAGCATAAATAACAAGAGTAATCAACACCGGTAGAGTTTCCCCTATCAAATACACAAGATTCAGCCCTAGATGTTACAGCGGGAACGGAGTGGACCGATGGAGATGACGGTGTCGGCGATGGAGATGGTGGTGTTGATGATGGTGATGGAGTGCAGCTCGATGACGGTGACGATGGCGACGATTTCCCCCCTCCGGGAGGGGATTTCCCCGGCGGCTACGCAGCCTGCCGGAGAGCTTTTCTCTCTCTGTCTTATACGCCTCGTGGTGGCGGCGAAGAGGATTTCTATTCACCGTATAGGTCTTAGGTTTTCGGGGGGATCAAGTACGTGAAGGGGCACGGCCAGAGGTGGGCCAGGGCGGCCCCACCTGGTGTTCGCGCGGCCAGGACTCCTGCCGCGCCTGGGCATGGTGTGGGCCCCCTGGGCCCCACCTCAGGCTCCCCTTTTGGCTCCCTCCGGCATCTGGCAAAATAGGAACTTCCAGATTCTTCGTTTGGTCTTCTGAGCTTTGCAAATATTGTATCTCGATGGTGCTTTTTCCAGCAGAATTCAGACTCCGGAGCTCCATCCTCCAATGATCATCAAACATGCAAAATAGATGAAATAACATAAGTATCATCTCCAAATACGAAATATATCAATGAATAATAGTAAATTATGATATAAAATAGTGATGCAAAATGGACGTATCAACTCCCCCCAAGCTTAGACCTCGCTTGTCCCCAAGCGAAAGCTGAACTCAGTAAACATGACCAAAGGTTTATGGAGTGAAGTGTCGATATAAAATATACGGACAAGAAGCATCACATGTATAAATGCACAAGTCATCTTAGATATCAACTCCATTCATATAAATCAACTGGTAACAAGTAGAGGAAAATCACAATAAGGTACATAGAGAAAACCATAGTCGGTGTTGGCAAACTTAGTCCTTGGTCAGAGAACAATGAACATAGTGAGCTTAGTCTACAAAACTGCCCTCTTTATTAGTTGATAACTCGAAAAATCAGATTCATTAGATGCCAGCAATGTGCTAAGCAAGAAAGAATAAAAGACATGATTAACAATACCAATGTATAAATGGTTGAATCACAATCAACTCAAATGCTTGCTTAAGACAGAAGGAGATAGGTTTACTGACTCAACATAAAGTAAAAGATAGGCCCTTCGCAGAGGGAAGCAGAGATACAAGCATGTGCTAGAGCTTTTGATTTTATAGGTTTTCGAAATCATATAGAGAGCATAAAAGTAAGTTTTTGAGCGGTGTTTGTTGTTGTCAACGAATGGTAATAGAGTTCTTGTCATCTTCCATACTAAGCAAGTTAAGGGTGGTTCCGATTTATTTTTAAAACAAGCCTTTATGATATGCATCTTCTTTTTCCTTTATTTTCACAGCCTTGACACTCCTCCCCACCTTTGCTAACACAACCATGGCTAACCGAATCCTCGGGTGCCCACCAATCAATCTCAAACCATGGAGGAGTGCCTATTTTTTTTTAAATCTCAACCTTTTGATATTATAGTGGTCTGACCACCCCCTTGCAATATTAATGACGAGCAGATGTAGCATGCAAGTCAAGGGTTACTTAATTAGTATGGAAGATAACAAACCCAACTATTATTTCCTCATGAGCTAATAAACATTGACACAAATAAGGGATAATAGTTTTGAATAAAGATAGCACATGAAGTATTTACTTGGAGTGGCGCAAAATACCACAAAGTAGGTAGATATGGTGGACACAAATGGCAAGGGTTTTGGCTCAAGGTTTGGATGTATGAGAAGCATTCCCTCTCGATACAGGTCTTTGGCTAGCAAGGTTGGGTAGCAAGCATAAGAGTTGATGGATACAAACAAATATACATGTAGTAAAGACAATCATGCAATTCTTACTTGAAGGCACAAACAATTTTAAGTTGTGAATACTAAACTCATCGTCTACAAGTGAGAAAGATCAATGAATGCTATATCTACATGTAATTCTTTTTCCACTTAAGTCTCAAAGTATTGTAGCTACTGACCAATGCTAAGTTTGCCAAAGCCAAAAGATTTACTATATGTTCCCAAAGTGATACCAATACTAACGACAAGGTCAATCATATATGATAGAAATTGCAACCTAAAATAAAGCGTGCAGAAAGTAAATGATAACACTTCTCATTAATATTCCATAACGACAACTCACACCAAGGGATACATAGATAACCAACTAAAAGAGAGATACTTCCACATTGCAAACCATCATATAAGATAACTTCTCTACTCATGATATGACACTACTAAAAGGTAAAAAGTAAAAGATAATGGTGATACCGCGGCACTCCCCCCAAGCTTGGAATAAGCTAAGGGAGATGCCAATACCGGTGATGAATTACTCCTTCGGTGGTGATGGAGAATCCCTGATAAGCTTCTCAACCAACTCCTTCAGTTCGTCAACCTTGTAAGCGAGGGTACGAATCATCTCTGTGTTGTGCTCAATTCTGCTCATGAATATATCAGACTTCGAATCCCAGCTCCTGGAGTTGTTTCCCCACTCCTCATCGGGCGTGGAGCTCCTTTTCCCTGCATTGTTAGAACGATCTATATTCCAAGGGTTTGGCCGCATCACCTCAGGAATCTTTTCAATTTGATCCAAATAGATTAAGTTGTGGAAAGGGTAGTTGGTGCTTGATGAAGATGTCCTTGGAGCTAACAGATGACGTGGAACTCTCCCTCCGGTGCTCATCCGTGCGCTCATCTTGCGGTTGGAGGGGTTCTCCACCACTCCAATGCTCGCCACGGTTGCGCGAGGGTGATGACGCTTGTTTTCTTCCTCCTCCTCTTCGTCTTCACTCTTGATTTCTTCCCCTAGCTTGGGACCTTGGAGTCCATCCTCCAAAGTCTTCTTTCCCTTGCCGTTGGCGGAGACCATGATGCCTCTAAAACTGGGACAAAATTCTGGCAGGAAACAGCTCGAAACAAGAACACGTCGAAAACACGATATACGGACCTCGGGGGATCCGGGGGATTATATAGCAAAAATTTATGCAATAAAAGGAAGGCAACAGGGCGAAACCGAGTAGGGAACGAGCTCCGAGGCTCCCTCACCACGTGCAGGCGCGGCCAGGAAGGGGCCCGCGCGAGCACATGGTGACGGTGCCTCGGGCACCGTCTCGTGCTCGTTTTGGTCTTGTATTTTTCCATATTTTCCAAAAAGAAATATTCCATAGCTCAAAATTAAATTCGCGAACTTTTTCTTACCGAAACTGTACCTTTTCGAATTCAGGTTCTGCAGACTCAGAAATATTTTCTTTAATAAAATCTTCCGGAGTAATTGCTTGAATAATATGAACATCTTCATTATAAGAATCTCCAGAAATATAATGCTTGAGTCTTTGTCCATTTACCACTTGTGTAGAGTCATCCTTAAGTGAGGCAATTTTTATCGCACCCGAACGAAACACCTCCACAATGACATATGGTCCTTCCCACTTGGAGAGTAATTTCCCTGCAAAGAATCTAAGACGAGAGCTATACAATAGAACTTTCTCAACAACATGAAACTCTCTCTTAAGGATCCTCCTATCATGCCATTTCTTAACTTTTTCTTTAAAGAGTTTAGCATTTTCGTAAGCTTCACTTCTCCATTCATCTAAAGAACTCAAATCAAGTAATCTCTTCTCACCAGCAAGTTTAAAATCTCTATTTAGTTCTCTCACTGCCCAATAAGCTTTGTGTTCTAATTCTAAAGGCAAGTTACAAGCTTTTCCATAAACCATTTTATAAGGAGACATACCCATGGGATTTTTATAAGCAGTTCTATAAGCCCATAATGCATCATTTAATTTACTAGCCCAATTCTTCCTCGTTCTATTAACAGTCTTTTGCAAGATAGATTTAATTTCTCTATTCGATAATTCTACTTGCCGACTAGTTTGAGGATGATAAGCTGAAGCAATTCTATGATTAACATCATATTTAGCAAGAACCTTTCTAAAACCACCATGAATAAAATGAGAACCTCCATCAGTCATAAGATATCTAGGAACACCAAACCTAGGGAAAATAATATCTTGAAGCATTTTTAATGATGTTTCACCATCAGCACTTTTAGTAGGTATAGCTTCTACCCATTTAGTAACATAATCAACAGCAACAAGTATATGAGTATTACCTTCTGAAGAAGGGAAAGGACCCATAAAGTCAAATCCCCAACAATCAAATGGTTCAATAACAAGAGAATAATTCATAGGCATTTCATTACGTCTAGAGATATTACCAACTCTTTGACATTCATCACAAGATAAAATAAACTTTCTTGCATCTTTAAAGAGAGTAGGCCAATAAAAACCTGATTGTGAAACCTTTTGTGCGGTTCTATCTCCAGCGTGATGTCCTCCATAAGCACTACTATGGCACTTTCTCAATATCTCTTTTTGTTCATACTCCGGAACACATCTTCGCATAATACCATCAACCCCTTCTTTATATAAGTGTGGGTCATCCCAAAAATAATGCCTCAAGTCATAAAAGAATTTTCTTCTTTGTTGAGCTGAAAAGGTTGGAGGCAAATACTTCGAAACAATAAAGTTAGCATAATCTGCATACCAAGGACTATCTCGTGAACTCACCCTTATTGCAGCCAATTGTTCATTCGGAAAACTATCATTAACAGGTATAGGATCATATGCAATGTTTTCCAATCTAGACAAATTATCAGCAACAGGATTTTCAGCACCTTTCCTATCCACAATATGCAAATCGAATTCTTGCAAAAGTAATACCCATTGATGTCTACGCACGCTTCTATTGTCGTAGACAGTGTTGGGCCTCCAAGAGCAGAGGTTTGTAGAACAGCAGCAAGTTTCCCTTAAGTGAATCACCCAAGGTATATCGAACTCAGGGAGGTAGAGGTCAAAGATAACCCTCTCGAACAACCCTGCAATTAAGATACGAGAAGTCTCTTGTGTCCCCAACACACCCAATACACTTGTCAGATGTATAGGTGCACTAGTTATGCGAAGAGATAGTGAAATACAAGTAATATGGATGATTATAAGTAGTAATTGCAATCTGTAATAAAAATGGCAGCAAGCAAACATGTAGCAGAACTTGTTGGAAACGGTGTTTTAATGCTTAGAAACAAGGCCTAGGGATCCTACTTTCACCAGTGGACATTCTCAACAATGACATCAAAGTTAAATAAATAAACACTACTCTCAAACACTCTCATGTTGGATAACAAACACCATTCATTGTGTAGGGCTACAAGAGCACCCTCAAAGTCAGAGTAAACTAACACCAACAACGTCATAAAGGAATCACACACGGTGCACACACTGTCACCGTTACAACCGTGAATAACCCCGGAGTTCATATTAAAGTAACCTCTAGAGTGCATAATAGATAAAGAGTAGCATCACATATTCAACTAGGTTACAAAGCTCATGATCACATAAAAGATCACATGGGAGAGAGAGATAGACCACATGGCTACCGTAGATCCCGCAGCCTCGGGGGAGAACTACTCACTCCTCATCGTAGGAGTCAGCAACGGCGATGGAGATGGTGGTGGAGTCGATGGAGATGGCTCCGGGGGCAATTCCCCGTCCCGGCAGGGTGCCGGAACAGAGACTTCTGTCCCCCGAATCTTGTCTTCGATGGCGGCGGCGCTCTGGACCCGTGGAGGAAATATCAAACACCGTGCTAGGGTTTTTGGTCGAAGGGGTATTTGTAGGCGAAAGGGCGAAGGCGGTGGAGCTCCGTGGGCCCCACACCACCTCCTCGCGCGGCCAGGGGGGCTCCCGCGCCTGGGGGTGGTGTGGGCCCCTCGGGCTCCGTCTTCGTCTCCTCTTCGGCTTTCTGGAACGTTCCCGATGAAAAACTGACTTTAGAAAAGAAATCGTTCGATTCCGAGAATATTTCCTTAAGTACTTTTCTGAAACCAAAAACAGCAGAAAACAGGGAACTGGCACTGTGGCATCTTGTTAATAGGTTAGTCCCAGAAAATGCATAAAACTATATAAAATGCATATAAAACATGTAATAACTTGGTATAATATAGCATGGAACATAAGAAATTATAGATACGTTGGAGACGTATCACCCATCTAATAAGCCTAGGCTTTGCATCTTTCTTTTCCATAAGGTATCTAATTGCAGCATGATCAGTATGAATAATAACTTTAGAATCAACAATTTATTGTCTAAATTTATCACAAGCAAAGACAACAGCTAGAAATTCTTTTTCAGTTGTAGCATAATTCTTTTGAGCAGAATCAAGAGTCCTACTAGCATAATGAATAACATTTAACTTCTTATCTATTCTTTGTCCAAGAACAGCACCAACAGCAAAATCACTAGCATCACACATAATTTCAAATGGTAAATTCCAATCAGGTGGTTGAACAATAGGAGCACTTGTTAAAGCTTTCTTAAGAGTCTCAAAAGATTCCTTACAATCATCATCAAAAACAAACGGTACATCTTTTTGCAAGAGATTAGTAAGAGGCTTTGATACCTTAGCAAAATCTTTAATAAACCTTCTATAGAAACCAGCATGACCAAGAATACTACGAATACCTTTAACATCTCTGGGGCAAGGCATTTTCTCAATTGCCACCACTTTAGCTCTATCAACTTCAATACCTCTTTCAGAAATTTTATGTCCAAGAACAATTCCTTCATTAACCATAAAGTGGCATTTCTCCCAATTAAGAACAAGATTAGTTTCTTCACATCTCTGCAAAACTTTATCAAGATTGTGCAAGCAATTATCAAAAGAAGTACCATAGACGGAGAAATCGTCCATGAACACCTCCACAATTTCCTCACAAAAACCATGAAAGATAGCAGACATGCACCTTTGAAAAGTAGCAGGAGCATTGCATAAACCAAAAGGCATACGTCTATAAGCATAAGTACCATAAGGACAAGTAAATGTGGTTTTCTCTTGATCTTGAGTTTTAACAGCAATTTGAGAGAAACCAGAATAACCATCAAGAAAGCAAAAATGAGTTTTACTGGCTAATCTCTCCAACATTTGATCAATAAAGGGTAATGGATAATGATCTTTCTTAATAACTTTATTAACCTTTCTAAAATCAATGCACATTCTATAACCAACAACTACTCTTTGAGGAATAAGCTCATCATTATCATTAGGTACAACAGTAATTCCACCTTTCTTAGGGACATAGTGCACATGACAAACCCATCTACTATCAGCAATAGGATAAATAATACCAGCGTCTAGAAGTTTTAATACCTCATTTCTTACCACTTCCTTCATCTTGGGTATTAAACGGCGTTGATGTTCAACAACTGGCTTTGCATCGGGCTCCATATTAATAGAATGTTGACATATAGTAGAAGAAATCCCTTTTAAATCATCCAAAGTATAACCCATAGCACCACGGTGTTTCTTCAATACTTCCAATAATCTTTCTTCCTCTTTACCTGAAAGGTTAGCACTAATAATAACAGGATATATTTTTTTATCATCAAGATGAGCATACTTAAGATTATTAGGCAAAGGTTTTAACTCAAAAACAGGATCCTCTTTAGGTGGAAGTGTTTTACCCAAGTCTTCAACTTTTAAATTATGTTTAAGAATAGGTTGACGGAGGAATATGTCCTCAAGTTCATTCCTTTGTTCCATAAAGGTTTCACTCTCATGATCTTCCATAAATTGCTGAATATAATTATCAGGCGCAAGAGCAATAGAGGCAAGTTGTTCTACTCTAAAATCCTCATTGGGCAATTCGGTTTCATAAGGGGTTTTAGCAAATTTCGGAAAATTAAATTCATACGAATCACCAGCAAACTTAGTAAAGATTTTCTCTTTCTTACAATCTATAACAGCACCACAAGTGTTTAGAAAAGGTCTACCAAAAATGATAGGACAAGTCTTACTAGCAGCAGAACCAAGTACGAGAAAATCAGCAGGATATTTAGTCTTACCACATAAAACTTCAACATCTCTAACAATACCAATTGGAGAGATAGTTTCTCTATTAGCAAGTTGAATAACCACATCAATTTCTTCAAGTTCACTAGGACCAATCTCATGCATAATTTCTTTATAAAGATCATAAGGAATAGCACTTGAACTTGCACCAATATCACATAAACCGTAATAGCAATGATCACCAATTTTAACAGACAGCACAGGAACACTAGCTTTCCTTGACTTTGCAGGATGAGAAACAACATTAGAAGCATCTTCACAAAATATAATATACTCCTCTCCCACATTTTCAGAAACAAGTTCTTTAACTATAGCTACAGAGGGTTCAATTTTAATTTGTTCATCAGGTTCCTTAGCTTTCTTTTCACTTTTGTTAACCACAGTAGCCATAACAGAATGTTCTTTCACTTTAACAGGAAAAGGAATTTTATCAATATAAGGCTCAGGAATGATATGATCAACAATATTAACTTCAATGCCTTTAGCTATAGGAGCAATAGATTTATCTTTATAAGGTTCATGATATTTTTCAAACCCCTCCTTGGGCAAACCGAAATAGGTAGCAAAGGATTTATAATAATTTGCAACAACTTGAGAGTCAAGACCATAAGCATTATTAATATTTCGAAATGCATCAGTATTCATGAAAGTTTTAATGCATTCAAAGTCATATTTTATACCTGACTCCCTACCTTTGTCGTTCTCCCATGCTTCAGTATTTTCTTCAATACGATCAAGAAGATCCCATTTAAACTCCTCCTTATTACGAGTGAATGATCCAACACAAGAAGTATCCAATAATGTTTTATCTTCAAAGGAGAGTCTTGCATAGAAGTTATCAACAATAATATTACCAGGAAGCTCATGAATGGGGCATTTGAGCAATAATGCCTTCAATCTCCCCCACGCTTGGGCAATACTTTCTCCATCATGAGGCCAAAAATTATATATAGAATTCCGATCTTGGTGAATCTCACTGGGAGGATAAAATTTAGAATAAAAGAGAGGTACAATTTCCTCCCATCCAAGAGAATTCCTGTTCTTCAGCAATTTATACCAATGCGCAGCTCTCCCAGTAAGTGATATGGAGAATAATTTCTTCCTGACTTCGTCCATTGTAATACCTGCACACTTGAACAACTCGCATAATTCATGTAAAAACAGTAAATGATCACCGGGGTGGACAGTTCCATCCCCTTCATAGCGGTTATCCATAACACGATCAATAATTTTCATAGGTATTTTATATGGCACAATTTCATCAGGTGGCGCCTCATTTTCTACCTCAGCAGCGGTAGAAGACTTCCCAAACAGGAAAGCAACATTTCCTCTCTCCATAATTAAGCAAATCAGGAGACAGAAATAAAAACAGCACTTATAGTTAAAGTTTTCCTTACAATTCCACTCACCAATAGCGCTAAGCTCCCCGGCAACGGCGCCAGAAAATAGTCTTGATGACCCACAAGTATAGGGGGTATATCGCAGTAATTTCGATAAATAAGAGTGTCAAACCCAACGAGGAGCAGAAGGTGCTGACAAGCGGTTTTGATGAGGATTTCACTGTAAACACTAGCAGACAAGTTTTCAGTAGTTTTTGATATGACAGATAAATAAAGTGCGAGTAAATAGAGCGCGGCAATTATAATTGCAGCGAGTGGCCCAATCCTTTTGAGAGCAAAGGACAAGCCGGTTTGTTTACTTATGATGACCAAACGTTCTTGAGGACACACGGGAATTCTTTCTAGTGCTTTCGCTTCATATAGATGATTAATCTTTAGTGTTTCGATAAGTGTCATGTGGGTGAACCTATGCTAATGCACCGCCCTTCCTAGGACTAATACATACTTATGATTATACCCCTTGCAAGCATCCGCAAATACAAGAAAGTAATTAAGATAATTCTAACCATAGCCTTAAACTCTGAGATCCTGCTATCCCTCATGCATCGAAATATCAACGGGGGTTTAGGTTTCTGTCACTCCGGCAACCCCACAATTAATAATCGAATGCACAATGCATTCCCCTAGGCCCATAAAGGTGAAGTGTCATGTAGTCGACGTTCACATGACACCACTAGAAGAATGGCACCACAACTTAAATATCAAAACATTAAATATTACTCAACATAGTTCACTACTAACATCTAGACTTCTCCCATGTCCTCAAGAACTTAACGAACTACTCACAACACATCATTTGGAACATGATCAGAGGTGATATGATGATGGATAACAATCTGAACATAAACCTTAATTCAACGGTTTCACTCAATAGCATCAATAACAAGAGTAATCAACACCGGGAGAGTTTCCCCTATCAAATACACAAGATTCAGCCCTAGATGTTATAGCGGGAACGGAGTGGACCGATGGAGATGACGGTGTCGGCGATGGAGTTGGTGGTGTTGATGATGGTGATGGAGTGCAGCTCGATGATGGTGACGATGGCGACGATTTCCCCTCTCCGGGAGGGGATTTCCCCGGCGGCTACGCAGCCTGCCGGAGAGCTTTTCTCTCTCTGTCTTATACGCCTCATGGTGGCGGCGAAGAGGATTTCTGTTCACCGTATAGGTCTTAGGTTTTCGGGGGGATCAAGTACGCGAAGGGGCACGGCCAGAGGTGGGCCAGGGCGGCCCCACCTGGTGCTCGCGCGGCCAGGACTCCTGCCGCGCCTGGGCATAGTGTGGGCCCCCTGGGCCCCACCTCAGGCTCCCCTTTTGGCTCCCTCCGGCATCTGGCAAAATAGGAACTTCCAGATTCTTCGTTTGGTCTTCTGAGCTTTGCAAATATTGTATCTCGATGGTGCTTTTTCCAGCAGAATTCAGACTCCGGAGCTCCATCCTCCAATGATCATCAAACATGCAAAATAGATGAAATAACATAAGTATCATCTCCAAATACGAAATATATCAATGAATAACAGTAAATTATGATATAAAATAGTGATGCAAAATGGACGTATCAGCGTCTTCCCCATCTGCCCATTCAGTCGCAATCTGCATGAGCTCTGCCATGGACTTTGGCTTCTGTCTGCCGAGTGCCTCTCTGAAGTCGTCTCTGTAGACTCCTAATGTAAAAGCGTCCATGGCCCTGTCTTCTGAGATTGTGCCGACTGAATTACGTATGGCGGTCCACCTTCGAATGTATGCCCTCAGCGTTTCGCCTGATTTTTGCTTCCACGCCCTAAGTTCCTCGAACGTTTTGGGTCTTTCACAGAGAGGGTCGAAGTATTTTATGAAGTCTTCTTTGAAGTGTTCCCAGGAGTCGTAAGTTCCTTCGGGTAGTGATCTGAGCCAGTCGCGGGCTGTGCCCTCAAGCATTAGCTGTATGTATTGCAGGGCTGTTGTAGTTGTTCCTCGTTGGCATACGACTGCCAACTTGTAATCCTCGAGCCAGCCTGTAGGCTCTTGTTTGCAATTGAACTTTGGTGTAGTCGGTAGGCCAAACTTCTTGGGTAGCTTGGCTTCGCGGATTCGCCGAGTGAAACATTGTGCCCCGCATGATCCGATACTGCGGTTATCACCCGATTCCCTGCTGCTCGACCTTCTGGATCTGCTTCGCGATCGGCTTCTCGATCGACGGCGACTAGAGTTCCTTCTTGTGCTACTTCGTGGAGGGCTGCGACTGCGATGATTTCGTGAGCGGCTTCGGCTGCGCTCTTGGTTTCTTCCTTCTGCGAGTTCTTTTGCCGCAATAGCCAGAGCTTTCATCTGCTGGAGGTATAACTCTTTCGCTGGACCCCCTGGTGGAGGTTTATTTGCTTGAAGGTATACTCCTATTGACATGAGTGCGCCCTCGCCTGTTTTTGGCAGGAGTATGCCCTCTGAGTCTAGCGTCATGAACGAGTGCTCTAGATTCCGAGTGACTTCTGATCTTTCTCTTTCCGGGATTCTTGCGAGTCTGGATCTGCGTCCTCCTTCCGTCGCTCCTGTGGAGCTAAGGGATAGCTGTCGCCTGCGTTCACTTGAGAAGCTTGCCTGCCTCCTTCTTTCTTCGAGTGTTGCCCTGTACTGCTTTAGTTGCATTGTTTCTTGCCAGTTGAAGTAATTATATGTCATAATTTCTTCATTGGTTGCATCTGCTGGCATCATGGTGCAGTCCGCGATAATTTTGTCTACCTTTGCCACCGTTTCTGCTGTTATGTTTAATTTTGTCACGCCATCTGGCAACGTAACTTCATAGGGAAATTCCGTAGGCCTACGATTGGCAGCGGCCGCCGAAGTTTCTGCACTAAACGCGACGTAGACCTGCCGGGGTATGACTGGGAGGTATGCGTGTGTGCTGTCAATGCCACTCATTGATTCAATTTCGCCATCCCAGTTCGTGTCTGATTTTTTGTTTTTGCTGATCTGAGTGTTGACACTGACACGCGTCTCAAACGACTGTTCAGGAGGTTTGTCGTAGTCGGTGAAGACGTCATGAAGAGCTTGGGACTCCGGATCAACAAAATCGGTCATATGGATGCTGTCTTCTGGATCCTCTGCCCGCGTGTGGTCGCGTGTTTCGTCGAGTGGATCTATGCTTTCACCGGTGCTGGTTTGAAGGCCAGGTTGTACTTCCTCGTCTAATTGGTTTTGAGTCACGTAATCCTTGAATTCCTTTGTAGTCATGGAGTCAGTCGGAGATCCTAGTGGTGAGATCGGACTGATCTGTGATGAAGTAGTTCTGACGTATTCTGCCGACGCGATTTGTGTGACCGACGCTTTGACTGGATTGATATGGTAAGTCGACTGGACTTCGTCTTCAGGGAATTCTTCTGTCATGAGTTTGTTGAATTCTCGTGACGACATGGAAGAGACCGGGGATTTGGGCGATGGGATCGAGTCGATCTGTGATGAGGTGATCTCCTTGTCTGTCGAGGATATGATTGCAGTCGACTTATCTTCGGGTGCTTCAGTCGCGATCTGGTCGGTTAAGTCCTGCACACCAAACTGATCAACGAAAAAGTTATGCTTACCAACTATTAGATCGAATCCTGAGTCGAGGCTGGAATAGTTTTCTTGTGCTTCTGGTGAATATGGCTTGATCCTCTTTGACGTAGCTGTTGGTGATCTTGGCGAGTGGTTGTCTGTGGTCTGGATGTGATCTGAAGTCGCCGATGTGTATCCCTGATGACCCACAAGTATAGGGGATCGCAACAGTCTTAGAGGGAAGTAAAACCCAAATTTATTGATTCGACACAAGGGGAGCCAAAGAATATTTATAAGCCTTAACAGCGGAGTTGTCAATTCAGCTGCACCTGTGAATAGACTTGCTCGAGACAGATTATCAGTAGCAACAGTTTTATAGCGGTGACAGTAGTAATATAACAGCAGCTGTAGAATAAAAACAGCAGTGATGATTATAGTAGACAGCAGGATTAAAATACTGTAGGCAAGGGACGGATGAACGGGCGTTGCATGGATGAGATATTTCATATAATAATCAAGTCATGGGCATTTGCAGATAAATAATATAAAGCATCCAAGTATTTATTAACCATAGGCATGTGTTCCAATTTAGTTGTGCGTGCTCGCAATGAGAAACTTGCACATCATCTTTTGTCCTACCAGCCCGTTTGCAGCGGGGCCTCAAGCGAAACTACTGGTAATTAAGGTACTCCTTTTAATAAAGTACCGGAGCAAAGCATTAACACTCCGTGAACACATGTGATCCTCACATCACAGCCATTCCCCTCGGCTGTCCCAATTATTGTCACTTTGGGACCTCGGGTTCCGGACAGCAATATGTGTATACAACTCATAGATATGATCTTAAAACAATAATTATCTTCATGATACAATAACATGTTCAGATCTGAAATCATGGCACTCGGGCCCTAGTGTCAAGCATTAAGCATAACAAGTTGCAACAATGACATAAAAAACCGATAACGGATACTAGGCACCATGCCCTAATGATATTACAGCTATTACATGAACGATCTCATCCAATACCTACCATCCCCTCAAGCCTACAGCGGTGGATTACTCACTCATGGATGGGGGAAACATGGATGGTTGATGGAGAAGTGGTGGCGATGACGATGGCGACGATCTCCTTCGATTCCCCGTCCCGGCGGAGTGCCGGAACAGGAACTTCTGGTCCCCGAATTGAGTTTCGAGGTGGCGACGGCGCTCCGATGGGTTTTCTGGAAAAGTCTCCGCGTGATAGTGATTTTTAGGTCAGGAGGGGCTAAGTAGTCGAGAGGGGGGCGCGAGGCGGCGCCTGGGGCCACCACACCTGGTGCTCGCGCGGCCAGGGGCCTGCCGCGCCACCAGGGGGTGTGGGCCCCACGTGGCCCGTCTTCGTCTCGTCTTCTGGCTCCGTGACTCTCCTGGGAAAATAAGGACTTCTATGATTTTTCTGGTATTTTTCCTAAAAGTTGATTTCCTGCACAAAAATGAGACACCAGGGCAATTCTGCTGAAAACAGCGTTAGTCCTTGTTAGTTGCATTCAAAACACACAAATTAGAGGTAAAACAATAACAAAAGTGTTCGGGAAAGTAGATACGTTTTGGACGTATCAACTCCCCCCAAGCTTAGCTTATTGCTTGTACTCAAGCAATTCAGTTAACAATTGAGTGCGATAAAAGAACTTTCACGAACACATTTGTTCATATGATGTAAATATTCTCATTGTGAGGACAAATGCTTAGACTATTCATAATAAGATATATGCAAACGGTGTCAACTAATAACCATGTAAACTATGAAGAGATGCCAATCATATTAATAATAAACAACATGAAACATATCAATTCACAAGATTGCAAAGCTCATAATAAAGTATGATAAGGTGGTATCTCGCTTGCCCGAATGTGTACAGCAAAACATAAATGCCCAAGCACCTCTGAGTTTCAAGAGAAGATAAGAAATAAAGATATCAAAGATAAGAGCATCAAAATTATACCGCAGTTAACAGTATTCTGGGACAAGCACATTACACTAAGAATGACAACTATGCTCTCAAGAAGGTGCTCAAAGAATGATGGTGACTCAACAATAAAGTAAAAGATATGCCCTTCATTGAGGGAAGCAGGGATTTAACATGTGCTAGAGCTTTTCATTATTTTAAAAACAGAGGTAAAATTGTTTTTGAGTGGTGGTTGTTCCGTCAACGAATGGCAATAGAGTTCTTGTTATCTTCCATACTAAGCAAGTTGAGAGTGGTTCCGAATTTTTTAAAAACAAGCATTTATAATATGCATCCTTATATTCATTTATTTTGATAACTTGACAATCCTCCCAACCTTTGCTTTCACAAAACATGGCTAACCGAATCCTCGGGTGCCCACCAATCAATCTCAAACCATGGAGGAGTGTCTATTTTATTTTCTCAAATCTTTTTGATATTATAGTGGTCTAACCAGCTCTTTACAAAATTAATGACGAGCAGATGAAGCATGCAAGTCGGTTACTTAATTAGTATGGAAGATAACAAGTCCAACTACTACTTCCTCATGAGCTCGAAACAGTGGCACAAATTAAGAAGTGTTTTGAAGGTTTTAAAGATAGCACATGCAAATTTACTTGAATGGTTTGAAATGCCATACATAGGTGTTTATGGTGTACTCTTTGGGATAACTTGGTTTTCAGGGATTTGGAAGCACAAGCATTTGCAGCTTAGTACAAGTGGAGGCTAGCAATAGACAAGGGAGCGACAATTCAAGAGAGCAATAGCCGTCATAATCATGCTTGCGACAAAATAAAATTAACGGAGGCATAAAAATGATACTAGAACTCTGAGGCAAAATAGATAATCGAGGATTAATTGACTTTTTGTTTTCAGTCATAACATGTGTAAGCATGTGCCAAGTCGATTCAAATGAATTATTCAGAGCAGGATACCACAATGTCATATTCTACTATGAACAGAACAATGCAAGCAAACATCTATGAAGCATGTTGTCCACCATTAATAAATGGGACTGATCATAAGAGAACATGAACTACTAAGCATCCACCAATAGACATATACCGTATGCGAACCATCTAAGCATGCTCACATAAATGAGTATATGTACAAAAATGAAAACAAATAGAGTTCATTACCAGCCTCTTACCCAACTCGAATTGTCATAGATCATCATTATTGCCTTTTCACTTGTTCTTTTGTGTTTTTGCATATGGAACTGAACTAAATACTGAGCATACTAATACTAAATACTACAGCAAACTAGCAAGGGAAATAACAGAAATATTTTTGGTCTTTTTGAGTTTTAAGAAAGTAATGCAAATCATGAATAAATAAAAGAAAGAATGAAAACGAAAACGAAACATGGATATACAAAGTACCGAATGATTATGATATGTAGATGAGTGTGCTATCGGTATACCTCCCCCCCCCCCCCCCCCCCCCCAAGCTTAGGCTTTTGGCCTAAGTGGAGATCAATCCCATGGTGTCCAGTCCTGGGCTTCATCGTGGTATGTTGAGGAGCCCTCCCCATAGTACGAGCTCGAAGACGCCCCGGTATAATGCGAGGTGTAGTCCGCGGTGTAGTCCTCCTCGGGTGCATCTTGAACGAGGTGCTGCCCATAGAAGCCTTGCACGCTCAGCTTCTTGTCCAACTCCACCTTCGTGATCGACCACGGCCTCCTGTAAAGATCAAACAAACCAGGCTGGGGCAAAGGGACTTCCCTCTCGTTCGTGTCAGCAAATACCATCCTATACACAAGATGGTCCATAGTAGAGCTAAGAGTAACAAATAGGTAACCTTTCATTGCATCAAGGTCAAGTTTACAGGCAGTAAGTATTTCATCATTTGGATCAATGTGAAGTCCTAGATGTGCAACAATACGAGAGGCTATAACCCCCCCATAAATGGGTACCTTAGCGGACAAACGGCGAGCAATAAGAGCACCAAGATTATATGTAGTGATGTTGGTAAGTGCAGCATTAAGGAAAGCAAGATGGAGATGTGAAATGTTACTAGTGTTTTCCCTACCATGCACACTAGTACAAAGATAGTAAATAAAATACTTAATGGCAGGGTATTGGATGCTCCTTATCTTGCCGCGTTCTGCACGGCGGGTATCATCACCTGTCACCTCGCGGTAGAGCTGTGTCAACTCTCGTGGCTCCACTTGGATCCTCTTGGTTGTTCCTTGATATGCAGTACCTATTACATCACAAAACTTGCGCAGAGGCATGGTGATAGGCCTGTCATAAATCTTAAAGGAAACAGTTGGGTTGAACGTTTTGTTATTAAAATCAAAACTCTCAACAAAAATCTTGGTGAGCCTGACATATTGTGGACTCTCGTCCATCATCTATGTGGTCAAGCCCACCCTCTGCACAAGAAGCAAGAAATCATCAAGTAATCCTGCAGCACGCAAAAAGTCAGTACATGGGAAAGTAGATGAGTTTGGAAACCCATCATCCCTCTCTTCTCCGATGCTCGGTGCCAAGATTTCCTCATTGTAGAATTGCCTAATGCGAGTGGTTGATCTTGAGGGCCTTGATACCCTTGGTACATCACTCTCAAAGACCTCTCCAAAGGTGTGGTTGTACATTTTCCTTTTCTGAAATTTTTAACCAATGTCATAAAAATTGATTTTTAGCCAACTAAATGAAGGGAAACTACTATAGTGACTTGCTAGAGGCTTAAGCATGCATCAAAACTAGTTATCCCAACTTGAAACAAGCATTCAAACTCACTAAACATGGCACCTACAGCAGCAAAATACTCAACATATAATCCACTAAACAAAATTCTATTCGGATGAGCGGAGGAGTCACATACCGGAGAGCAAATGCCCCAAATCTCAGCAACAAAGATGGGCTGAGGAAGGAGATCGAAAATCCGAGGGCAAGAACAGCAAGAACACGATTTTTTCGAATGTGGGAGTGTTTGGTCGGGAGAGAGGAAGGCAGGGGAGGAAGGAGAGTAAGTGGGGGGCCATGTGGGCCCCACACCATGTGCTGGCGCGGCCCAAGGCCTGTCGCGCCACCATGTGGTGTGGGGGGCCTGTGGGTCCCCCAGACCACTCTTTGGTCCTCCCAGGTCCCTCTCAGAAAAATAGGAATTTTGACATAATTTTTTTAAAATTCTGAGAATTTTTATTTCTGGGCATTTTCTGGAATTTAAGACATTAAATTTAATGCATGAAAATTATTTTTCAAATCATATTCAATTAAAAACTATGCAAACCAAATAGTATTACAGTAGGTAAAGTAAAGAGGAGAAGAGAAATGTTGTTTAGCTCTTCCATGCATTTAAAACATATTTGTTAGCAAGGTTGATCAAGTCTTGCCACCAAATAAATTTTAGATGACATAAAAGGATTCAAACATTATGAGACACTCATGTTACCTTATATGGTATTGATATGGATCCAATAACAAGAGTTTTGAATTCTTCTTTATAAGGGCAATCAATACTTCCCACTTTGATGGACCTCACATTAGTAATTGTATTAACTCCAGGCATTTTATCCATTTTCTTGGGGAAATAAACAGTATGTTCCTTGTCATTCACATTGAAAGTTACTTTTCCTTTATTGCAATCAATAACAGCCCCTGCAGTGTTTAGAAAAGGTCTTCCAAGAATAATAGACATATTATCATCTTCGGGCATTTCAAGCACAACAAAGTCAGTCATGATTAAACAATTATTAGCCACTTGAACAGGAACATCCTCACAAATACCAACAGGAACAGCAGTAGATTTGTCAACCATTTGGAAAGATATATCAGTAGGTATCAATTTATCAAGGTAAAGTCTCTTGTAAAGAGAGAAAGGCATAACACTAACTCCTGCTCCCAAGTCACATAGAGCAGTTCTAACATAATTATTTTTGATAGAGCAAGGAATGGTTGGTATACCTGGATCACCCAACTTCTTTGGAACCTTGCCATTGAAAGAATAATTAGCAAGCATAGTAGATATTTCCTCATTAGGAATTTTCCTTTTGTTAGACACAATATCTTTCATATACTTTGAATAAGGAGGCAATTTAATAGCATCAGTCAAAGGAATTTGTAAGAACAAAGGTTTCATCCATTCACAAAATTTATTATAATGTTCTTGTTCTTTTGTTTTAAATTTCTTACCAGGGAAAGGCATTTGTTTTTGTACCCAAGGCTCTCTTTCACTACCATGTTTCTTAGCAATGAAATCTTCCTTATTGTACTTCTCATTTTTATTAAGCTTTTCAAGTTCCTCTTCTAATTCTTCTTTATCAGAATCATCATTATTATTATTGTTATTAGAACTATCATTGTTGTGTTCATTACCACTTTCAGTTTCAGCATCAGAAACAGATATTCTATTAGGATCATTAACAGGTTCAGAGGATTCTACAACAGTTTTATGTGTCTTCTTCTTTTTCTTAGAAGGAGCACTAGGTTCATTAACTCGTTGAGAATCTTGTTCAATTCTTTTAGAATGCCCCTCAGGATATAAAGGATCTTGAGTAGATTTACCACCTCTAGTTGTTACTTCACAAACATGTTTTTCTTTAGCTATAGAGGCATTTACTAACAATTCTTTTTGCACTTTAGTAAGTTGATCAATTTGAGTTTGAACCATATGAAAATGTTTAATGAGTATTTCAACATCATTGGAGGTTCTATCAACAACATCATGCAAGTTACTAATAGCTCAAGAATTTTCCATTAAATGATTTTCTATTCTCATATTAAAGTTACTTTGCTTAGGAATAAAAGTATCAAATTCATCTAAGCATTGAGCAGGAGGTTTAGAGTAAGGAATATCTCTATCATCAAACCTTTGGAGAGAGTGTACCTCAATTAATGGTGTAGGAGGGATTGGCTTACATAAGTCTTCTATAGGAGGTAAGTTCTTCACATCTTCAGATTTAATACCCTTCTCCTTAAGAGATTTCTTGGCCTCCTTCATCACTTCATCATTTAATTCAATAATACCCCTCTTCTTCGGTGTTGGTTGATACGTCCATTTTGCATCACTATTTTATATCATAATTTACTGTTATTCATTGATATATTTCGTATCTGGAGATGATACTTATGTTATTTCATCTATTTTGCATGTTTGATGATCATTGGAGGATGGAGCTCCGGAGTCTGAATTCTGCTGGAAAAAGCACCATCGAGATACAATATTTGCAAAGCTCAGAAGACCAAACGAACAATCTGGAAGTTCCTATTTTGCCAGATGCCGGAGGGAGCCAAAAGGGGAGCCTGAGGTGGGGCCCAGGGGGCCCACACCATGCCCAGGCGCGGCAGGAGGCCTGGCCACGCGAGCACCAGGTGGGGCCGCCCTGGTCCACCTCTGGCCGTGCCCCTTCGCGTACTTGATCCCCCCGAAAACCTAAGACCTATACGGTGAACAGAAATCCTCTTCGCCGCCACCACGAGGCGGAGAAGACAGAGAGAGAAAAGCTCTCCGGCAGGCTGCGTAGCCGCCGGGGAGCCGGGGAAATCCCCTCCCGGAGGGGGGAAATCGTCGCCATCGTCACCGTCATCGAGCTGCACTCCATCACCATCATCAACACCACCATCTCCATCGCCGACACCGTCATCTCCATCGGTCCACTCCGTTCCCGATGTAACATCTAGGGCTGAATCTTGTGTATTTGATAGGGGAAACTCTCCCGGTGTTGATTACTCTTGTTATTGATGCTATTGAGTGAAACCGTTGAATTAAGGTTTATGTTCAGATTGTTATCCATCATCATATCACCTCTGATCATGTTCCAAATGATGTGTTGTGAGTAGTTCGTTAAGTTCTTGAGGACATGGGAGAAGTCTAGATGTTAGTAGTGAACTATGTTGAGTAATATTTAATGTTTTGATATTTAAGTTGTGGTGCCATTCTTCTAGTGGTGTCATGTGAACATCGACTAAATGACACTTCACCTTTATGGGCCTAGGGGGATGCATTGTGTATTCGATTATTAATTCTGGGGTTGCCGGAGTGACAGAAACCTAAACCCCCGTTGATATTTCGATGCATGAGGGATAGCAGGATCTCAGAGTTTAAGGCTATGGTTAGATTTATCTTAATTACTTTCTTGTATTTGCGGATGCTTGCAATGGGTATAATCATAAGTATGTATTAGTCCTAGGAAGGGCGGTGCATTGGCATAGGTTCACCCACACGACACTTATCGAAACACTAAAGATTAATCATCTATATGAAGCGAAAGCACTAGACAGAATTCCCGTGTGTCCTCAAGAACGTTTGGTCATCATAAGTAAACAAACCGGCTTGTCCTTTGCTCTCAAGAGGATTGGGCCACTCGCTGCAATTATAATTGCCGCGCTCTATTTACTCGCACTTTATTTATCGGTCATATCAAAAACTACTGAAAACTTGTCTGCTAGTGTTTACAGTGAAATGCTCATCAAAACCGCTTGTCAGTACCTTCTGCTACTCGTTGGGTTCGACACTCTTATTTATCGAAAGTACTGCGATACACCCCCTATACTTGTGGGTCATCAAGACTATTTTCTGGCGCCGTTGCCGGGGAGCTTAGCGCTATTGGTGAGTGGAATTGGTAAGGAAAACTTTAACTGTAAGTGCTGTTTTTATTTCTGTCTCCTGATTTGCTTAATTATGGAGAGAGGAAACGTTGCTTTCCTGTTTGGGAAGTCTTCTACCGCCGCTGAGGTAGAAAATGAGGCGCCACCTGATAAAATTGTGCCATATAAAATACATATGAAAATTATTGATCGTGTTATGGATAACCGCTATGAAGGGGATGGAACTGTCCACCCCGGTGATCATTTACTGTTTTTACATGAATTATGCGAGTTGTTCAAGTGTGCAGGTATTACAATGGACGAAGTCAGGAAGAAATTATTCTCCATATCACTTACTGGGAGAGTTGCGCATTGGTATAAATTGCTGAAGAACAGGAATTCTCTTGGATGGGAGGAAATTGTACCTCTCTTTTATTCTAAATTTTATCCTCCCAGTGAGATTCACCAAGATCGGAATTCTATATATAATTTTTGGCCTCATGATGGAGAAAGTATTGCCCAAGCGTGGGGGAGATTGAAGGCATTATTGCTCAAATGCCCCATTCATGAGCTTCCTGGTAATATTATTGTTGATAACTTCTATGCAAGACTCTCCTTTGAAGATAAAACATTATTGGATACTTCTTGTGTTGGATCATTCACTCGTAATAAGGAGGAGTTTAAATGGGATCTTCTTGATCGTATTGAAGAAAATACTGAAGCATGGGAGAACGACAAAGGTAGGGAGTCAGGTATAAAATATGACTTTGAATGCATTAAAACTTTCATGAATACTGATGCATTTCGAAATATTAATAATGCTTATGGTCTTGACTCTCAAGTTGTTGCAAATTATTATAAATCCTTTGCTGCCTATTTCGGTTTGCCCAAGAAGGGGTTTGAAAAATATCATGAACCTTATAAAGATAAATCTATTGCTCCTATAGCTAAAGGCATTCAAGTTAATATTGTTGATCATATCATTCCTGAGCCTTATATTGATAAAATTCATTTTCCTGTTAAAGTGAAAGAACATTCTGTTATGGCTAGTGTGGTTAACAAAAGTGAAAAGAAAGCTAAGGAACCTGATGAACAAATTAAAATTGAACCCTCTGTAGTTATAGTTAAAGAACTTGTTTCTGAAAATGTGGGAGAGGAGTATATTATATTTTGTGAAGATGCTTCTAATGTTGTTTCTCATCCTGCAAAGTCAAGGAAAGCTAGTGTTCCTGTGCTGTCTGTTAAAATTGGTGATCATTGCTATTATGGTTTATGTGATATTAGTGCAAGTTCAAGTGCTATTCCTTATGATCTTTATAAAGAAATTATGCATGAGATTGGTCCTAGTGAACTTGAAGAAATTGATGTGGTTATTCAACTTGCTAATAGAGAAACTATCTCTCCAATTGGTATTGTTAGAAATGTTGAAGTTTTATGTGGTAAGACTAAATATCCTGCTGATTTTCTCGTACTTGGTTCTGCTGCTAGTAAGACTTGTCCTATCATTTTTGGTAGACCTTTTCTAAACACTTGTGGTGCTGTTATAGATTGTAAGAAAGAGAAAATCCTTACTAAGTTTGCTGGTGATTCGTATGAATTCAATTTTTCGAAATTTGCTAAAACCCCTTATGAAACCGAATTGCCCAATGAGGATTTTAGAGTAGAACAACTTGCCTCTATTGCTCTTGCGCCTGATAATTATATTCAGCAATTTATGGAAGATCATGAGAGTGAAACCTTTATGGAACAAAGGAATGAACTTGAGGACATATTCCTCCGTCAACCTATTCTTAAACATAATTTAAAAGTGGAAGACTTGGGTAAAACACTTCCACCTAAAGAGGATCCTGTCTTTGATTTAAAACCTTTGCCTAATAATCTTAAGTATGCTCATCTTGATGATAAGAAAATATATCATGTTATTATTAGTGCTAACCTTTCAGGTAAAGAGGAAGAAAGATTATTGGAAGTATTGAAGAAACACCGTGGAGCTATGGGTTATACTTTGGATGATTTAAAAGGGATTTCTCCTACTATATGTCAACATTCTATTAATATGGAGCCCGATGCAAAGCCAGTTGTTGAACATCAACGCCGTTTTATACCCAAGATGAAGGAAGTGGTAAGAAATGAGGTATTAAAACTTCTAGATGCTGGTATTATTTATCCTATTGCTGATAGTAGATGGGTTAGTCCTGTGCACTGTGTCCCTAAGAAAGGTGGAATTACTGTTGTACCTAATGATAATGATGAGCTTATTCCTCAAAGAGTAGTTGTTAGTTATAGAATGTGCATTGATTTTAGAAAGGTTAATAAAGTTACTAAGAAAGATCATTATCCATTACCCTTTATTGATCAAATGTTGGAGAGATTAGCCAATAAAACTCATTTTTTGCTTTCTTGATGGTTATTCTGGTTTCTCTCAAATTGCTGTTAAAACTCAAGATCAAGAGAAAACCACATTTACTTGTCCTTATGGTACTTATGCTTATAGACGTATGCCTTTTGGTTTATGCAATGCTCCTGCTACTTTTCAAAGGTGCATGTCTGCTATCTTTCATGGTTTTTGTGAGGAAATTGTGGAGGTGTTCATGGACGATTTCTCCGTCTATGGTACTTCTTTTGATAATTGCTTGCACAATCTTGATAAAGTTTTGCAGAGATGTGAAGAAACTAATCTTGTTCTTAATTGGGAGAAATGCCACTTTATGGTTAATGAAGGAATTGTTCTTGGACATAAAATTTCTGAAAGAGGTATTGAAGTTGATAGAGCTAAAGTGGAGGCAATTGAGAAAATGCCTTGCCCCAGAGATGTTAAAGGTATTCGTAGTATTCTTGGTCATGCTGGTTTCTATAGAAGGTTTATTAAAGATTTTGCTAAGGTACCAAAGCCTCTTACTAATCTCTTGCAAAAAGATGTACCGTTTGTTTTTGATGATGATTGTAAGGAATCTTTTGAGACTCTTAAGAAAGCTTTAACAAGTGCTCCTATTGTTCAACCACCTGATTGGAATTTACCATTTGAAATTATGTGTGATGCTAGTGATTTTGCTGTTGGTGCTGTTCTTGGACAAAGAATAGATAAGAAGTTAAATGTTATTCATTATGCTAGCAGGACTCTTGATTCTGCTCAAAAGAATTATGCTACAACTGAAAAAGAATTTCTAGCTGTTGTCTTTGCTTGTGATAAATTTAGACAATAAATTGTTGATTCTAAAGTTATTATTCATACTGATCATGCTGCAATTAGATACCTTATGGAAAAGAAAGATGCAAAGCCTAGGCTTATTAGATGGGTGATACGTCTCCAACGTATCTATAATTTCTTATGTTCCATGCTATATTATACCAAGTTATTACATGTTTTATATGCATTTTATATAGTTTTATGCATTTTCTGGGACTAACCTATTAACAAGATGCCACAGTGCCAGTTCCCTGTTTTCTGCTGTTTTTGGTTTCAGAAAAGTACTTAAGGAAATATTCTCGGAATCGAACGATTTCTTTTCTAAAGTCAGTTTTTCATCGGGAACGTTCCAGAAAGCCGAAGAGGAGACGAAGACGGAGCCCGAGGGGCCCACACCACCCCCAGGCGCGGGAGCCCCCCTGGCCGCGCGAGGAGGTGGTGTGGGGCCCACGGAGCTCCACCGCCTTCGCCCTTTCGCCTACAAATACCCCTTCGACCAAAAACCCTAGCACGGTGTTCGATATTTCCTCCACGGGTCCAGAGCGCCGCCGCCATCGAAGACAAGATTCGGGGGACAGAAGTCTCTGTTCCGGCACCCTGCCGGGACGGGGAATTGCCCCCGGAGCCATCTCCATCGACTCCACCACCATCTCCATCGCCGTTGCTGACTCCTACGATGAGGAGTGAGTAGTTCTCCCCCGAGGCTGCGGGATCTACGGTAGCCATGTGGTCTATCTCTCTCTCCCATGTGATCTTTTATGTGATCATGAGCTTTGTAACCTAGTTGAATATGTGATGCTACTCTTTATCTATTATGCACTCTAGAGGTTACTTTAATATGAACTCCGGGGTTATTCACGGTTGTAACGGTGACAGTGTGTGCACCGTGTGTGATTCCTTTATGACGTTGTTGGTGTTAGTTTACTCTGACTTTGAGGGTGCTCTTGTAGCCCTACACAATGAATAGTGTTTGTTATCCAACATGAGAGTGTTTGAGAGTAGTGTTTATTTATTTAACTTTGATGTCATTGTTGAGAATGTCCACTGGTGAAAGTAGGATCCCTAGGCCTTGTTTCTAAGCATTAAAACACCGTTTCCAACAAGTTCTGCTACATGTTTGCTTGCTGCCATTTTTATTACAGATTGCAATTACTACTTATAATCATCCATATTACTTGTATTTCACTATCTCTTCGCATAACTAGTGCACCTATACATCTGACAAGTGTATTGGGTGTGTTGGGGACACAAGAGACTTCTCGTATCTTAATTGCAGGGTTGTTCGAGAGGGTTATCTTTGACCTCTACCTCCCTGAGTTCGATATACCTTGGGTGATTCACTTAAGGGAAACTTGCTGCTGTTCTACAAACCTCTGCTCTTGGAGGCCCAACACTGTCTACGAGAATAGAAGCGTGCGTAGACATCAATGGGTATTACTTTTGCAAGAATTCGATTTGCATATTGTGGATAGGAAAGGTGCTGAAAATCCTGTTGCTGATAATTTGTCTAGATTGGAAAACATTGCATATGATCCTATACCTGTTAATGATAGTTTTCCGAATGAACAATTGGCTGCAATAAGGGTGAGTTCACGAGATAGTCCTTGGTATGCAGATTATGCTAACTTTATTGTTTCGAAGTATTTGCCTCCAACCTTTTCAGCTCAACAAAGAAGAAAATTCTTTTATGACTTGAGGCATTATTTTTGGGATGACCCACACTTATATAAAGAAGGGGTTGATGGTATTATGCGAAGATGTGTTCCGGAGTATGAACAAAAAGAGATATTGACAAAGTGCCATAGTAGTGCTTATGGAGGACATCACGCTGGAGATAGAACCGCACAAAAGGTTTTACAATCAGGTTTTTATTGGCCTACTCTCTTTAAAGATGCAAGAAAGTTTATTTTATCTTGTGATGAATGTCAAAGAGTTGGTAATATCTCTAGACGTAATGAAATGCCTATGAATTATTCTCTTGTTATTGAACCATTTGATTGTTGGGGATTTGACTTTATGGGTCCTTTCCCTTCTTCAGAAGGTAATACTCATATACTTGTTGCTATTGATTATGTTACTAAATGGGTAGAAGCTATACCTACTAAAAGTGCTGATGGTGAAACATCATTAAAAATGCTTCAAGATATTATTTTCCCTAGGTTTGGTGTTCCTAGATATCTTATAACTAATGGAGGTTCTCATTTTATTCATGGTGGTTTTAGAAAGGTTCTTGCTAAATATGGTGTTAATCATAGAATTGCTTCAGCTTATCATCCTCAAACTAGTGGGCAAGTAGAATTATCAAATAGAGAAATTAAATCTATCTTGCAAAAGGCTGTAAATAGAACGAGGAAGAATTGGGCTAGTAAATTAAATGATGCATTATGGGCTTATAGAACTGCTTATAAAAATCCCATGGGTATGTCTCCTTATAAAATGGTTTATGGAAAAGCTTGTCACTTGCCTTTAGAATTAGAACACAAAGCTTATTGGGC
Source organism: Poa annua (assembly GCA_026929855.1). Lineage (NCBI taxonomy): Eukaryota > Viridiplantae > Streptophyta > Magnoliopsida > Poales > Poaceae > Poa > Poa annua. The sequence continues at coordinate 11,532,298 of CM049433.1, read as the reverse complement.
AGTGAGAGAATTAAATAGAGATTTTAAACTTGCTGGTGAGAAGAGACTACTTGATTTGAGTTCTTTAGATGAATGGAGAAGTGAAGCTTACGAAAATGCTAAACTCTTTGAAGAAAAAGTTAAGAAATGGCATAATAGGAGGATCCTTAAGAGAGAGTTTCATGTTGGTGAGAAAGTTCTATTGTATAGCTCTCGTCTTAGATTCTTTGCAAGGAAATTACTCTCCAAGTGGGAAGGACCATATGTCATTGTGGAGGTGTTTCGTTCGGGTGCGATAAAAATTGCCTCACTTAAAGATGACTCTACACAAGTGGTAAATGGACAAAGACTCAAGCATTATATTTCTGGAGATTCTTATAATGAAGATGTTGATATTATTCAAGCAATTACTCTGGAAGATTTTATTAAAGAAAATATTTCTGAGTCTGCAGAACCTGAATTCGAAAAGGTACAGTTTCGGTAAGAAAAAGTTCGCGAATTTAATTTTGAGCTATGGAATATTTATTTTTGGAAAATATGGAAAAATACAAGACCAAAACGAGCACGAGACGGTGCCTCGGGCACCGTCACCATGTGCTCGTGCGGGCCCCTTCCTGGCCACGCCTGCACGTGGTGAGGGAGCCTCGGAGCTCGTTTCCTACTCGGTTTCGCCCTGTTGCCTTCCTTTTATTGCATAAATTTTTGATATATAATCCCCCGGATCCCCCGAGGTCCGTATATCGTGTTTTCGACGTGTTCTTGTTTCGAGCTGTTTCTGTCCAGATGTCATCCCAGGGTTCTTGTTCCGAAGACTACGCGCTTCGTCGCCAACACGAACTCCTTCAAGATCTTGATCAAGGGTCTTTTGTTGGATGGGCGGACGATGAGAGGGTGAAGGCTAGGCGCAAGGACATGGACGAAAGCGTCATGGAGGAAGTGAAGAAGATGCAGTCGGCCAAAAGAGATCGCGCAAGGACAGGGACTAGCAAGCCCACCTTTATGGGATCAATTAACGCCCAACGTGCTTTTTCTCATAACATGCAGGGAGCAATACCACCTGTTCCGGATCTTAGCCCTTTTCCAGATGCGGCCGATGCTCTCCGAGTCAAGGATCAGTTTTGCGATCAGTACCGCGTCCTGAGGATGGAAGTGGATATACTTCAAGAGGAGAACAACAGGCTTCGCAAGATGTTGGACCGTTACCTTACTCCACTCCGAGTCGTCCCTCCATCGCCACCGAAGGAGTAATTCATCATCGGTATTGGCATCTCCCTTAGCTTATTCCAAGCTTTGGGGGAGTGCCGCGGTATCATCATTATCTTTCATCTTTTACCTTTTAGTAGTGTCATATCATGAGTAGAGAAGTTATCTTATATGATGGTTTGCAATGTGGAAGTATCTCTCTTTTAGTTGGTTATCTATGTATCCCTTGGTGTGAGTTGCCGTTATGGAATATTAATGAGAAGTGTTATCATTTACTTTCTGCACACTTTATTTTAGGTTGCAATTTCTATCATATATGATTGACCTTGTCGTTAGTATTGGTATCACTTTGGGAACATATAGTAAATCTTTTGGCTTTGGCAAACTTAGCATTGGTCAGTAGCTACAATACTTTGAGACTTAAGTGGAAAAAGAATTACATGTAGATATAGCATTCATTGATCTTTCTCACTTGTAGACGATGAGTTTAGTATTCACAACTTAAAATTGTTTGTGCCTTCAAGTAAGAATTGCATGATTGTCTTTACTACATGTATATTTGTTTGTATCCATCAACTCTTATGCTTGCTACCCAACCTTGCTAGCCAAAGACCTGTATCGAGAGGGAATGCTTCTCATACATCCAAATCTTGAGCCAAAACCCTTGCCATTTGTGTCCACCATATCTACCTACTATGTGGTATTTTGCGCCACTCCAAGTAAATACTTCATGTGCTATCTTCATGGTTTGAGATTGACAACAATATCAAAAGGTTGAGATTTCTAAAAAAAATAGGCACTCCTCCATGGTTTGAGATTGATTGGTGGGCACCCGAGGATTCGGTTAGCCATGGTTGTGTTAGCAAAGGTGGGGAGGAGTGTCAAGGCTGTGAAAATAAAGGAAAAAGAAGATGCATATCATAAAGGCTTGTTTAAAAAATAAATCGGAACCACCCTTAACTTGCTTAGTATGGAAGATGACAAGAACTCTATTACCATTCGTTGACAACAACAAACACCGCTCAAAAACTTACTTTTATGCTCTCTATATGATTTCGAAAACCTATAAAATCAAAAGCTCTAGCACATGCTTGTATCTCTGCTTCCCTCTGCGAAGGGCCTATCTTTTACTTTATGTTGAGTCAGTAAACCTATCTCCTTCTGTCTTAAGCAAGCATTTGAGTTGATTGTGATTCAACCATTTATACATTAGTATTGTTAAGCATGTCTTTTATTCTTTCTTGCTTAGCACATTGTTGGCATCTAATGAATCTGATTTTTGGAGTTATCAACTAATAAAGAGGGCTGTTTTGTAGAGTAAGCTCAATATGTTCATTGTTCTCTAACCAAGGACTAAGTTTGCCAACACCAACTATGGTTTTCTCTATGTACCTTATTGTGATTTTCCTCTACTTGTTACAAGTTGATTTATATGGATGGAGTTGATATCTAAGATGACTTGTGCATTTATACATGTGATGCTTCTTGTCCGTATATTTTATATCGACACTTCACTCCATAAACCTGTGGTCATGTTTACTGAGTTCAGCTTTCGCTTGGGGACAAGCGAGGTGTAAGCTTGGGGGGAGTTGATACGTCCATTTTGCATCACTATTTTATATCATAATTTACTGTTATTCATTGATATATTTCGTATCTGGAGATGATACTTATGTTATTTCATCTATTTTGCATGTTTGATGATCATTGGAGTATGGAGCCCCGGAGTCTGAATTCTGCTGGAAAAAGCACCATCGAGATACAATATTTGCAAAGCTCAGAAGACCAAACGAAGAATCTGGAAGTTCCTATTTTGCCAGATGCCAGAGGGAGCCAAAAGGGGAGCCTGAGGTGGGGCCCAGGGGACCCACACCATGCCCAGGCGCGGCAGGAGGCCTAGCCGCGCGAGCATCAGGTGGGGCTGCCCTGGCCCACCTCTGGCCGTGCCCCTTCGCGTACTTGATCCCCCCGAAAACCTAAGACCTATACGGTGAACAGAAATCCTCTTCGCCGCCACCACGAGGCGGAGAAGACAGAGAGAGAAAAGCTCTCCGGCAGGCTGCGTAGCCGCCGGGGAAATCCCCTCCCGGAGGGGGGAAATCGTCGCCATCGTCACCGTCATCGAGCTGCACTCCATCACCATCATCAACACCACCGTCTCCATTGCCGACACCGTCATCTCCTTCGGTCCACTCCGTTCCCGCTGTAACATCTAGGGCTGAATATTGTGTATTTGATAGGGGAAACTCTCCCGGTGTTGATTACTCTTGTTATTGATGCTATTGGGTGAAACCGTTGAATTAAGGTTTATGTTCAGATTGTTATCCATCATCATATCACCTCTGATCATGTTCCAAATGATGTGTTGTGAGTAGTTCGTTAAGTTCTTGAGGACATGGGAGGAGTCTAGATGTTAGTAGTGAACTATGTTGAGTAATATTTAATGTTTTGATATTTAAGTTGTGGTGCCATTCTTCTAGTGGTGTCATGTGAACGTCGACTACATGACACTTCACCTTTATGGGACTAGGGGAATGCATTGTGTATTCGATTATTAATTGTGGGGTTGCCGGAGTGACAGAAACCTAAACCCCCGTTGATATTTCGATGCATGAGGGATAGCAGGATCTCAGAGTTTAAGGCTATGGTTAGATTTATCTTAATTACTTTCTTGTATTTGCGGATGCTTGCAAGGGGTATAATCATAAGTATGTATTAGTCCTAGGAAGGGCGGTGCATTGGCATAGGTTCACCCACACGACACTTATCGAAACACTAAAGATTAATCATCTATATGAAGCGAAAGCACTAGACAGAATTCCCGTGTGTCCTCAAGAACGTTTGGTCATCATAAGTAAACAAACCGGCTTGTCCTTTGCTCTCAAAAAGATTGGTACACTCGCTGCAATTATAATTGCCGTGCTCTATTTACTCGCACTTTATTTATCTGTCATATCAAAAACTACTGAAAACTTGTCTGCTAGTGTTTACAGTGAAATTCTCATCAAAACCGCTTGTCAGTACCTTCTGCTACTCGTTGGGTTCGACACTCTTATTTATCCAAATTACTGCGATACACCCCCTATACTTGTGGGTCATCATTGGTGTAGGTTCAGGAATATCCCAATCATCATGATTCTTGCATATTTTAGCTAATAATTCCTCAGCTTCTTCGGGAGTCCTTTTCCTGAAAACACAACTAGCAAAACTATCCAGGTATGTCATAGATTTAGCAGTTAGTCCACTATAAAATATATCAAGTAGATCATTTTTCTCCAAATCATGATTCGGCTGGCCTCTTAATATGGAACAAAAACGAGTCCAAGCCTTAGGCAGTTTCTCATCCTCTTCTTGATTAAAATTATAAATTCTTAACAAAGCATCATGTTGAGCACTAGCAGGAAAATATTTCTGAAAGAAATTATCAAGCAAACCGATGGGACTAGTAATGGAACCAGGAGATAAATTATTATACCAAGTTTTAGCTTCTCCTTTTAATGAGAAAGGAAATATTTTAGTAACAAAGTAAGTGTGCATTTTTATGTCTTCAGAGAACATACCACTTAAATTAGAGAGTTCATTCATATGTTTTACAGCACTTTCATTTTCAATTCCACATAAAGGTTCTCTTTCAACAATAGCTATGTGAGCTAAATCAATAGAGAAATCATAATCTTTATCTTTAATGCTTATGGGAGATGTAGCAAATTTAGCATCAGGAGATAATTTATATCTAACAGCATGTTTTTCAAAAAGGCTTTTCATAGCACTAGCATCTTTAGTGGCATTAATTTCATCAACAAAATCATCATCAAGCTCCACATACATTTCATCAGGATTATCAATATTATTTGTAAACTCGGGTGAATTAACATGTGTTTTAGCATCTTCATTAGGAATTCAGCATTTTCAAATTGTTTAGATCTAGCAATTGTAGCATCTAAAAAGGGACCTAATGAACCAGTATCATCAATAACAGTAGAAGCATCATCATAAGTAATTTCAGATTCAGCAGGAGTAACAGTGCAAGAAGCCTGAGGTGGTGTAACAAGCTTACTTAAAACAGACGGTGAATCAAGAGCAGCAGCGGAACTCAGAGTTGTACCTTTTCTCGTAGTGGATGGTATGATGGGAAATTTCTTATCACCAGGTCTTCCCATGATGAATGAATTCCAGAGAGCAATATCACACTCAGGTGAACTTATAAATAAAGCTATGCTCCCCGGCAACGGCGCCAGAAAATAGTCTTGATGACCCACAAGTATAGGGGATCGCAACAGTCTTCGAGGGAAGTAAAACCCAAATTTATTGATTCGACACAAGGGGAGCCAAAGAATATTTATAAGCCTTAACAGCGGAGTTGTCAATTCAGCTGCACCTGTGAATAGACTTGCTCGAGACAGATTATCAGTAGCAACAGTTTTATAGCAGTGACAGTAGTAATATAACAGCAGCAGTAGAATAAAAACAGCAGTGATGATTATAGTAGACAGCAGGATTAAAATACTGTAGGCAAGGGACGGATGAACGGGCGTTGCATGGATGAGATATTTCATATAATAATCAAGTCATGGGCATTTGCAGATAAATAATATAAAGCATCCAAGTATTTATTAACCATAGCCATGTGTTCCAATTTAGTTGTGCGTGCTCGCAATGAGAAACTTGCACATCATCTTTTGTCCTACCAGCCCGTTTGCAGCAGGGCCTTAAGGGAAACTACTGGTAATTAAGGTACTCCTTTTAATAAAGTACCGGAGCAAAGCATTAACACTCCGTGAACACATGTGATCCTCACATCACAGCCATTCCCCTCGGCTGTCCCAATTATTGTCACTTTGGGACCCCGGGTTCCGGACAGCAATATGTGTATACAACTCATAGATATGATCTTAAAACAATAATTATCTTCATGATACAATAACATGTTCAGATCTGAAATCATGGCACTCGGGCCCTAGTGTCAAGCATTAAGCATAACAAGTTGCAACAATGACATAAAACACTGATAACGGATACTAGGCACCATGCCCTAATGATATTACAACTATTACATGAACGATCTCATCCAATCCCTACCATCCCCTCAAGCCTACAGCGGTGGATTACTCACTCATGGATGGGGGAAACATGGATGGTTGATGGAGAAGTGGTGGCGATGACGATGGCGACGATCTCCTTCGATTCCCCGTCCCGGCGGAGTGTCGGAACAGGAACTTCTGGTCCCCGAATTGAGTTTCGAGGTGGCGGCGGCGCTCCGATGGGTTTTCTGGAAAAGTCTCCGCGTGATAGTGATTTTTAGATCAGTAGGGGCTAAGTAGTCGAGAGGGGGGCGCGAGGCGGCGCCTGGAGCACCACACCTGGTGCTCGCGCGGCCAGGGGCCTGCCGCGCCACCAGGGGGTGTGGGCCCCACGTGGCCCGTCTCCGTCTCGTCTTCTGGCTCCGTGACTCTCCTAGGAAAATAAGGACTTCTATGATTTTTCTGGTATTTTTCCTAAAAGTTGATTTCCTGCACAAAAATGAGACACCAGGGCAATTCTGCTGAAAACAGCGTTAGTCCTTATTAGTTGCATTCAAAACACACAAATTAGAGGTAAAACAATAACAAAAGTGTTCGGGAAAGTAGATACGTTTTGGACGTATCAATCCCTCTGATGAAGTCGGCGAGTGGCCGTTTGAAGCTGGGACCGAAAAATCCGTAGATCCAACACTACCGTTTCCCACAGACGGCGCCAATTGACGAGGGGTATCCCCATCAATACCCATGGCTGATAGCCTAGGGTTAGAATTACGAGGTAGAGAACGCGTAGTGTTAGTAGATTCGTCGGCTGACAAGCGGGAGTTACCTAGGTTCAGGGCCCTCGACTGAGGTAACACCCCTACTTCCTGCCTGTCTGTATTGATTGAGAATATGCGGCGAGTACAATGGTCTACCGAGGTGCTGATCTCGCTAGGGTTTGGTGGTTCTGATTGGGCGTGTCCTTGATCGGCCACCCTCCTGTCCTTTATATAGGGGTACAGGTCTCAGGTATGTAACCGACTAGGACTACAAGTAAGGAAAGTATAACCGACTATTGTCTATCTATGGTAATGATCTTCGTCTTGGTCTTCGCTTGTTGGGCTTCTTCAGTCTATTGACAATTGGGCTATAGTCATCACGTGCACCAGGTACCCACACGATAGGGTACCCGTTTGGTATAACCTCGTCAGCAGGGGTAGCCGGAGGCGGAAAGCATCTGCGCCGCGAGCAAGGGGAGTGTGGGGGTGATGGAGGAAGCCATTGGAGTGTGATCGAAGTGCCAATGGCGGCCGCGACTACATATAGGACGGGAGGCGGCGGGATAGCGCGGGAAGCAACTGGAAAGCGCGGGAACGCTAGGCGGGAACGCGGTGGCGGGAGATTTTCGCCGCCGCGTGTCTGTCGAAGGACAGCGACGCCTGACTATCAGACTGTCAAAGCGGGCCCGCACCGCGACACACGTGCATCCGGCGCCCCCGCTAGCCCCCCTGTGGATTGGGTTCGGCCTGGGGGCGCCGGAGTTCTGTTTGGGCCTGACCGGCGTGATTAAAAAAATAGGGGCCGCGGCTGGGCGCGTTTTTTTTACGCTGGCGCCCCCCCCCCCCCCCCCCCCCATAGGCCTTGGGGGGCCTTTGGAGGGGCGAGTGGGGATGCTCTCAATTCTACTCCGCCTGAACTCGCCGCGCGAGCACGGCAGCAGAAGGAAGCCGAGTAGATGCTGCCATGCATTGTCGCGTCGATCTCTGTGTCAAAACTTGCCGATCTGCCGAGACCGGCAGGTGAGAGAACCCGCCGCCCCCAGGGCGGCCGCTCCTCTTCGGGAACGTCCTCCGTCGTATACAGAGGAAAAAGTGTAGGCTGCCCCCCGTCGTGCACTCTGCACGCCCACGCTCTCGGGAATCTCATCGCGACATCGCCCACCTCTTCCTCCTTCAGGACATGACGACGTCCGTACCTAGGGCGGCTCTTGCTCGAATGCTCGGCGTGCCGCCTGCCTGGTGCTGTCCGGGGTATCGTACGTACTGGTCGTAGATGTCGCAGGCCCTACTCCTTTCCTCGTCGTAAGTAGACACGACGACCCTCTCTTTGGCTCGCTCTCTTTCATCGAGATTTATCCTCATACTACAATCACGATGATCGTCACTGATCAGTGGCAATTGTTGGATATTTGCGTGCGCGCGACTACTATACTACAGTACAATCGATGGAATCATTGCTATCGAAGCTAGACACGATCGAGCTGACGATATTCCCCCCTGGCGATTGCGGCACGTCGTAGCCTCCCACCAAGGCGCAGGGAATGGAAGCGGTTGTTGCTGTGTACGCTAGCTGTAGCTGTTGTAGGCCGTACTACGTGCGATCGAGGGTCCTGGGAAAACAACAAGTCAACCGACCGGCCGACCCTACGTGCACCCATCAGATAAGATCATCGATCGGGGCCTATATATGCATGGCAGTGGGACGAGATCTCCTCAGTCTCGTGCATACGGAGAATCGAGATCCTCAGCATGAGCACGTCTCGATTATGCTCTTCCTTTTCTTTTGGCATGTCGACCTCTCACATTGTCATAGCGCCCACAAGATTACTGCTCCTTCATAGCATTGCTATTTGTGGGATTCACTAGTAGGCTATCTTTACCCTTCTCTCAAAACACTAGCAAACCATTGTTGACGATCGTCTGTCCGTCCACAAGAGCACCTGTCCTCCATTTAGTTTTGTTCACATTCGAAAAAATTAAAATGTGGGTCTGAAAAGATTTCAAAATATAAAAGAGAAACACAAGCCACAAACGCCTCACAACACCTCAGAAATACAAACTAGAGGAAGACACAACACCGTCTTAAGAGACCACCAGACATCACCGCACCGCAGACACCAAGTTGTGGCCGTAGAGGGTCATGTGGCCACAAAAGGCTGCGTGCCCTCTTGCCCCGGGTCGTGGAGCACTGGAGCCAATGCAAGAGTGACGACAAGGTCACATGCGATAGTTAGAAGGGCACCAAGATCGCCGCACACAAAGAACCGAAGGGGTTTTGATAGGGGGTCCAAACTTGTATGCCAATGATGATGATACACGATCGTATGTGTACGTTGAGCTCCACGTCGATGACCCAATATGGATCTACGCAAATCGTTGTCGTCGTCGTAGAGAATGAAACGGTCATCGAGGGGTTTTCACCCAGAGCACTGACACGAGATATGACTACGACAACGCCCTAATAAAGGCCACAACGCTCACATGCAACACCGTCGATGGCATGAATGGGCTGGGTTTTCTCCCAAACTCACCCACGACCACAACCACGTGCCATGGAGCTCCCACTTCCACCAAAATAGAGCTCTAGAATGCGACCCGGGAGCCGCCACTGTCGAAAGACCGCCAACACACCATCATCCCCCACCAACTGCTCCTCGTGATCCATACTTTAAAATTTAAAATATAGAGTAATCACCACCGTAGCGCCGCTCGGGCAAGAGTCGGACACGCAAACCACCTTCCAAGTCGGTAGCCCCTGTCATCAGAGGACTCACACCAGTGAATCAACACATCCCTCTGGGCGGACAACATATAATCGTGTCAGGAGAGGGTGGCCAACATGATAGAAGTGGCGCCTCCATGCCACCTTTTATAATCGCTCTGCACGCATCCCGAAAAACCTAGCTCTGCACGCATCCCGAAAAACCTAGCTCTGCACGCATCCCGAAAAACCTAGATCATGCTTGCCGGACTGCTGTACAGATATAGGCCCGTCGGCCCATATCGGGACATGTTGTCTCCACCCCACGGCCACACCACCATCGGCATTGATGGAACTGCATACCGCCCTCCCGGGTCGCCTCGTCCCGCTCCCCCAACCTAAAAGAACTTACATTAACATGCTAAAAACTCAAAATTCAATTCAAGGAACGTAAATTTGATGAGCTAAAACGTCATTTTTTATCCTTTTCAAACACACGTCAAAGAGTGCATAACTTTGCGCGAAGCTTTAAAAATCAAGTCATATAGCATGTGCTTATTTTATTATTGAAATAACAATTCTTTCGTGTAAACTTATCATTTCAAAAGGATTTTATAGGTTGATGGTAGTTTGCTAGTACCATCCTAATACAAAGACGTGCATCCTCTGTGGGTTATAAAAAATGACACTTGCAAGCGTAAAATAATCAAAAAACACTATGACACCGTCTGCGCTTTACTGTTACTCTGAAAACACATAAATAAACCACTTTATAAATAAATATAGGACGACCCCTTGATTTCTCTAGTCACAAAGAAATCATAAATTTGAACGGATCTTATTTCTGATACAGTGATTGTGATGATATATATTGTTTGCCTTTTACCGGGAATATGTCACATTGTCTTTAGATATTGTACACCGGGCCCGTTAGAATGTCAATTAATTTCATATCCGAAGAGATATGCATCCCATTTTAGGTCGTCGTGTAGCAGAACCGGTCCTTCCTCATTGTGCACGACGTGCATGGCACGAGTCACTTTCCTGTACATTTTTTTATTTTTGTCCCGCCCTCTCCATCAAAGATCAGACACGTCCTGTGCCTCTATTTATTCCTTGGGTTTTTGGCTGGCACAGTGCGTGACACCATCAATTAAATCCTTCAGTCACAGACCTCCAATTTGTATTTGTTTCCTTTGAATTGTTTATTTTCCACACTGTATGCAACAAGAACAAAACTGCATTCGCAATCGCACGGCCCCTCTGCGCTATTCACCAGCAGTCTTATTTTCTTTTATTAGTTAGTTGCCCACCATAATAATAGATTGGAATTGGATTGGTATATATTTGAACAGCAAAGTGATGGACACAGAAGAGCAGAACAGGATCAACAGTGCGGCTGTTCAAGAACAATGCGGTTGACCTCACAATATGTCCAACACTATTTTTTTTATTTTTTTGCCACTATTAGCTCATGGTGAGCTGGTCAGGTTCTTTGGCCGGCCACAAGAAAAAAAGAATGGTGTTGCTGTTGTGGGAGAAAATAAACACAGCTGTGAGGACAGGGTCACCTAAGTGCAGGCAAGGACGCTAGTTTAAGAAATGGATCAAGATCCGATCACTTGCTCGGGCGCACGACGACGACGACATGGTTTATTTATGCACCCTAGTTTATGTGGCGTTTTAATTCGATGGCGGTGCATTGTAGGACATGGGAGTACAAGCTTACTACTAGCTACCGTATGTCAATGCACTTCACTGCAAAGAAAGAAGAAAAAGTTCGTTGCCATTTTCAATGCACTTGGTGTCTCGAAGATATACTTACTAGCAGAATCAATTTTTTCTTTCTTTGTGTGCGCAGAAAAACTAGGATGGAATGGTAGCAGATCATATGGTAAACAAAATCTACTAATGAAAAATGAGATCTTCTTGTAACTTTCTTGGGAAGCCAGGTTAACAAATCCGTGAACATGCCATGTTTCGTGGGTTCTGTTGATGCTTTCTGCAACCGAGCTCTCTTCACTCTGCCACTGATCTCAAACAAACGCAGTACTCCCAGAACTTAATTAGTTTTGGATCAGGGCGCCAAAAGTCAGCCCAACCTTAAACACATCTCCTCATCCTTGTTGTTTAAATACCACCAAAGTGCGAGGACAGGGAGTACATACAGATACATACGCTGCCTCTGCATCGCATGACAGGAGAAGAACCAACAGCAGGATCCGGCCAATTCTGCTCCCGAGAGAAGATGGCGCGCATGTCTATATCTATCTGTATCTCCTCAGATACCACCTCTTTTTCCTCCATCTGGAACCGAGCTTCACGAGTAGTAGTAGCAGTGCTTGATTTGGCTAATGTGTAAAGCAAGATTAGAGGCTTTGTTGGGCAATTTTCAATGCCTTCACCAACTAGTTGAACCAACTTGTTAGACCTGACAAGTCAAGAGATTAGGACCATGCTAGCACCACTGCAAATGGCTAAATGAGGCATGACAAGGTTACCATATACTTATATCACTATCTTGCTGCTGAGGCTGGTCCTGCAGGTATGCTATGTACAGAGACAAGACACTACCCAAATGTCAATTCGAAGGCTGAATTGTAAAGTAAACCGAGTATTACTAAATACCCAACAAATTAAAAGTAAACTGTTTTCTTTTTCAGAAGTCTCTGTAAACCGATTCGTGTTTCCCTGTAGTCCGGCCACGTAGTGAGATTACACATTGGCGTTTCCTGCAGGCGCTGATGGCTGAACTGTTGTGTGCAGTGCAACCAAGGGGAAAGATGGCAACACCACCACCGCTTGATGAGGGGACAATCCCCTAAATTAAGCCAACGATTGATTGATTAGTTGGCTGGTACCGGAGCTAAACTGAGCTTAGGGACAGCACTACGACCCACGCATTAACCTAGCTAGACCAGAGGAAGAAGACAAAGCACCAGCACTAATAACAACAACTGAAAACCACCACAATAACTACCAAGAACTGTTTGCAGCAGTGCATCCATTTTGGTTGCAAAACTAATTTTTATGGTTTCTGATCGATTGATGAAACTAAAAATTAGACAGACTGGTCAGCGTCCAATAGCATCCACCGGGGCTCCAAATGACACTACCAAGGTCCAGTTAAGGTCCAGACGTCACAAAAAAATCAAGTTTGGAGCCCCTCTAGCGGGTGTCGTACAAGTGTTCGACACCTCTCCTGACAAGGGATGCCCGTCGTCATACACACAACGCCGAGTGCGCGTGTTAAAGAAGGCGTCGTAGGAGGCCATTCCACCCCATTTAACGGCACACAGTCGCCGGACGGTTTCCCAAACGACACGACCGAACGGGAGGTGAGGCGTCAAGAAGGCGCAGCAGGCCTGCCGGACATGCGTCGCAATAAAGTCGGCGACAACGTACACGGCAGTCCACGCGAAGGCGTTGTTGAGTTCCCATGCAATGCATTTACACCGGCGCGGATGCTCACGCACCGCTCACACCTTCCTCTCTAGCCGAGCATGGGAGCTGTACCGGTACTATCTACTCGTCCCGCCGGATACCCACCTCCTCAAAGGGTGGACGACGTCGTTCAACGGCAGGCTCCCCGTTCCAGCGCTGCCGGAGACCGAGGAGCAGCTCGCATCGCCATCTCCCAGCACCGGAGCTGGCTCACACGAGAGCAGCACGCCGCCTCGGAGTACGACCACAACAACCAGACGACGTGGATGGCGCGCTTCTGGCGTAAGCGTCGGGAGGCCCAGGAATTCTACGACGGCCCCACACCGCTATACTGCTATAAACGGGAGGGGCGGCACCGCTGGTGGGGGAGCACAAGCCACACCGTGGCTTAGGCCATCGCGACCACCCGCCGGCTTGCCGAACCCTAGCCTTTTGCGTATGATGCCGCTGCCACGCCACAGAGTGTCTACTCCTCCTCCTCCACGGGCGCGTCTGTAGGGTGAAGGAGGATGAGCAACCCCCTGTGTCGTGGAGGAGGAGGCGGCGGCATCATCGTCATCCACGAGCGTGAGGCCCGAGCCCAATCCCCCTTGCGCGGTCGGCTGTACATACGCCACCATTGGACGCCGCCGCTGTCGGTGGACGTGATCCCAGCGGGGGTACGATGTGTCGGCCTCTCTACGGAACAAGCAGGATGACGACACTCTCGGGTTCCTGGCGGCGCTCATGGACTCGGTGGGCACCATCGAGCGCGATAGTCCCGGCTACACTACCACGATGGGCACCTCGGTGGCAACGGCGGACCCGCTCTCCTCCGGCGGCCCATCCTGCAGCCGTCCCCCGCCACACGACCACGACAGCCCCTCCACCAGACGTGCGGCCTCCTCCTCCACCCGTGGTGATGCTCGACGAGGACGACGAAAACAACGACTCGTAGTTGGACGATTCCTACGAGGAGTAGGCTAGGGTTTAGTTCAGGTTTTTGTTCAAATTCAAGTTTACTTTTTATAATATTGTAGCGCCGTTTGAGTTTTAAGCAAATTATATTTCTGGTAATAATATGTTTGACGATTTGTGAGCCGTTTGGGGATGGATCTTTTAGAGGACGTTCTTATGGGTTGCGGCCTCTAATTGACCGGACACATGTCCGACACCGTTCAACTAGACCTTAACTGGGGGGTAAGGGCACCTCCAACGGCCCTCCGCATATGGACAGCCAAAGCGGACCGATTCTGTCCGCTTTGGGCTGTCCGCGGACAGATTTTGGGCCTCTGTCCTCTTTGGGGAGGGAGTGCCTCCAACGGCCCAGCGCAAAATCAGTCTGTTTGTGTGGAGGGTGGGAGGAATGCGGACAAGGGAGGGCAAGGGTTTGTGTGGAGGGTGGGAGGACAAGAAGTTGTCCGTTTTCTACCCCAAATCTGGACCAAAAGGTTTGGGGTCGAAAACCTGTCCACGCGGACAGTTGTCAATATGCGCCGGACCGTTGAAGAGCCTCCTCTGTCCTTCGGACAGATTGGGACAAGCTCTGTCCATATGCGCTGGGCCTCGACTTTGCAGGTGCCCTAAGTATAACCTAGGACAAGAACCGTGAATAAACCAGATTGAATGACAGAGCCATCTTCCTTCCGTGGGAGGAAAGGGGTTGCATAAGAATCATAGTACGGAGTACAAAATTTGGACAAAATCCCAGACGGGATGTGTGTGCATCAAAGATCAAAGGCAGCAGATAAAACAAGACAAAAACAAAGCGAAAAGACACCCCTTCCACCACACCACCGCTCGCCATTCCATCCCCTGTCTTCTTCCCCCAACCCCTCACCCCAAAGCACATTTCTTTCCCTCGCTCGCCTTGCGTCGTCGCGTGTTCCCATTAATTCCCCGCCACCACCCGAGCAATGCCGCCGTAGAGGCTGCGCGCGTGCGGCCCCCGGCGGTGCTAGATCCACCACAGCAGCGGCGTGCGTGCGCGCGGGCGTCCAGACAGGGCCGTGGCGGCGGCGGCGGCGGAAGAGGAGCGACAAGAAGAAGGAAAAGGTGTGGCAGGCCGGGACAGGCGGGCGCGCCCGATGCACGAGCACACCCTGGCGAGGGCGTGGGAGGCGACGGTGCGCAAGGGGCAGCAGCAGCATCCGCAGCCCGGGGGCAGGCGCCGGGTCGCCCCGATGCTGCCCGCCGACGACTCCGAGACGGCCTCCTCCTCGGCGTCCTCGTCCGCGGGCGTCGACGATGCCGACCACCACAACAGCAGCCAGGAGGAGTACGTCGAGCGCGGCCTCCCCAACGGGGACTTCTACACGGGCCAGTGGCGCGGCGGCGCGCCGCACGGCGCCGGGAAGTACCTCTGGACGGACGGGTGCATGTACGAGGGGGAGTGGCGGCACGGCAAGGCCACGGGCCGGGGCAAGTTCTCGTGGCCGTCCGGCGCCACCTACGAGGGCGAGTTCAAGGACGGCTTCATGGACGGCGCCGGCACCTACACCGGCGCCGCCGGGGACACCTACAAGGGCTCCTGGTCCATGAACCTCAAGCACGGCGACGGCAGGAAGAACTACGCCAACGGCGACCAGTACGACGGCGAGTGGCGCTCCGGCCTGCAGGACGGCGCCGGCCGCTACATCTGGCGCAACGGGACCGAGTACGACGGGGAGTGGCGCGCGGGCCTCATCCACGGCCGCGGCGCCCTCTCCTGGGCCAACGGCAACCGCTACGACGGCGGCTGGGAGGACGGCTGCCCGCGCGGCCAGGGCACCTTCCGCTGGGCCGACGGCAGCGTCTACGTCGGCTTCTGGACGCGCGACACCCCCAACGGCATTGTCCAGCAGAAGGGCGTCTACTACCCGTCTCCGGCGGCGTCGTCCCCGAGGGCGCGCGACCCCCGCGACGAGTTCGCCAGGGAACTGCCGGGCTTCACTCTGGGCGGCGGCGGCGGCAGCTCCGACTCGATGTCGCTGCAGAAGCCGCTCAACAGCTCCGGCAAGAGGACGGCCAATGGGCGGGCGAGCTCGGTGTCAGGGCTCAGCAATTGCTCCGTCGGCGACCGGAAGTACGACAAGATCTGTATCTGGGAGTCGGACGGCGACATCACGTGCGACATTGTGGATGGGGCCGCCTTGGTGGACGACGCGCGGAGGAGCGTCGGGACGGCGGACAGCGCGGACGCCGGGGTACTTCTTCTGCCGCCGCCGTCACCGGCGCCACGCGTCGCCAAGTGGGTGCAGCCGCCGCGGGAGGCCAAGCAGCAGGGGGAAACCATCGTCAAGGGACACAAGCACTACGAGCTTATGCTCAATTTGCAGCTCGGGATCAGGTGGGTGCTTCCTTCGGTCATTGGCATGAATCATCAAGATTTTTTGGGGGTTTTACAAGTCTGAATTAGGGGATATTACCATGTGAATCAATCAGCAATGAGTTTGCTTCGGATCATGTAATGGTTAGGAGATCAAAAGAATTGTGGGTTTGGCCAATCCGATCTCCATTACATTGGGAAGGCTTCAATCGTGTGGATGCTCAATCATTACGACAGCTATTAGTGATTTTTTTAATCCATAGTTAACTGTATCTCCGTCTTAACAATGATGTGTTGACACAGGCATGCAGCTGGGAAGCAAGGTTCAGCTACGCTAGATCTGAAATCATCGGCTTTCGACCCGAGGGAAAAAGTATGGACAAAGTTCCCCCATGAAGGCTCAAAACATACTCCGCGGCACAATTCTTGTGACTTCAAATGGAAGGATTACTGCCCACAGGTGTTCCGGTTGGTCATCACTCATCACTCTCTGTTTTAAAGGTACATGATGCATCCTTGTTCTGGTGTCATTATGCTGATCAACATGCCATTTGCTCTGAACTGAATCGCAGGACATTGCGCAAGCTGTTCAAGGTAGATGCTGCTGACTACATGTTATCCCTCTGTGGAAGCGAGGCTCTCCGGGAGCTCTCGTCTCCTGGTAAGAGTGGAAGCTCCTTTTACCTAACACATGACGATCGGTACATGATAAAGACAATGAAGAAATCAGAAGTGAAGGTTTGTTCTTTCTTCTTCCCCTCTGTCTCTAGACTTTCTAAGGTTCATAATAGGGCAGGCTTATTCTAAATGCGAGAAACACTTGTTAACATTGCAGATGCTTTTGAAGATGCTTCCAGCTTACTACAATCATGTCCGTGGGTTCGAGGATACTCTGGTGACCAAATTCTTTGGCCTGCATTGTGTCAAGTTAGCTGGCGCAAATCAGAAGAAGGTTAGAGATGAATGCAACCGTATATTCCTTCTCCATACTTGGAGTTACCTTATTGTATAAATTATGTGCCCTGACTCTTTTCTATTCTACTACTGCCAGGTTCGCTTTGTCATAATGGGAAATCTGTTCTGCTCTGATAATTCTATCCATAGGCGTTTTGATCTGAAAGGTTCATCTATTGGCCGCACAACTGACAAGCCACAAACTGAGATTGACCAATATACAACTTTGAAAGACCTTGATCTGAACTTCATATTTAGATTAAAGAAGCAATGGTTTCAAGAGTTCCAAAGGTGCAACAATCTTTCTTTTCATGTTCTAGTTTATCTTTTAGTTTAGTGTTAATAGAAATTTGTGCTTGTACTCTATTAATGTAAAAAAAGGGGTTAATTGTATTTATGCAGGCAAGTGGACAAGGACTGTGATTTCCTTGAGCAAGAGAAGATTATGGATTACAGTCTCCTGGTTGGTGTACATTTTAGGCATAATGGAGAGAGGCTTCTAACAGAAGGTTGGTTGGAAGACTCAAAACACATTTACAAACTTATAAAGAATAATCAATTGGTTATTTATACCTTACTATGTGCACTGATTGATTGAAGGTTCAACTGACCATGATATCAACACAGTGTCAACACCTCGGCAGTTTCTTGCTGATCCAAATGGGTAAGCTATATAGTGTACTTATCTCTTATACCATTTACTTACGTTGTACTGGAGTTTGATTATGTTTGGAATAATCATGCTTCTGTATATCTGTGTTTAATCCTTCCATCGTAATCGGTATTTGGTAGGCTTCATACCCGCAAATCGTCAAATATTTCAAGTCATTTCTATGCCTGAAAGTACACAGTGATTTTTGCTTACTCAAGATTTTTGGTACTTCAATCTGAAGAGGAATTTTAACCATAAGGAGAACAACTTCATCTTTCAAATTTACAAGTGAATAGAACCTCTAATGATTAATTTTATTAACAGTAGCCTTGACAACTGCAAATTATATTATTGAAAATACAATTGATGTGATCATTGTTCTTTGACCTATTCGAAATCTAGAACGTGCCGCGTTCTTTTGAGCCCACTATGACTTCTTTTTACACCTGCACCCTATCTTCTCCAAGCTTTCCATTTACATTTCCAAGCAGTCTGGATATTGATGTCGACTAGCTTAACAGCTGGTAGTAAATATCACGCTGCTGAAACTTCAAGAAAAGACTACACAAGTGTTGCGCAAAACCCTGATTTATGCTTTTATGATATTTGCTTGAGATATTGATCTGAATATTGTGAATGACCAGGTTGCCTAAAATCAAACTCGGGACAAGAATTCCTGCAAGAGCTGAACTGACTACTAGGAAGAATGACAGCGAGCTGAAGCTCACTGGAGAGCCAACTGGGGAATACTATGATGTTATATTGTATTTCGGGATTATAGACATACTTCAAGATTATGACATCAGCAAAAAGCTTGAGCACGCATACAAGTCTTTTCAGCATGACCCAACCTCGATATCAGCTGTGGATCCGAGGCAGTACTCGAGACGCTTTAAAGATTTTATATACAAAGCATTTCAAGAAGACAGCTAAAAGCATCCTGAAGCTTGACAACCAAGCCAGTCCCCCTCGATGCAGATGAACGTTGAAATGTCGAAGGAAAGCTCAACCTCTGCACAGCGAAGTGGGGTATCCAACTTGTTTGCGGTTAATTATCTGCACAAGAAATGGATGAGTGTGCAGCTTCTGGATGGTAGAGCTGCTCCCAGAAATGGCCCGGTTCTCGCGTAAATATTAATAGTTATAATTATACATAGATACATAGAGCTCACTAATGTTTTGTAGGTAGGAGATGGTAACTTAGTGATTCATCTTACAAATAGAAAGGCTGTAGCCACAAGTGCGCAAGCCAGTCCGGGAGCTGTAAATGTTTTTTTTGTTTTACCTGATGAGGGTAGCAGCATGTATTAGGATTTCTTTTTTTGGCGGGGTAAGTTTCTTGATTCATACTTATGAACGTACCCATAGGAACATCCTTGGATTTGTTCTGTCTCCACATTGTACATTGTGTTTTTGGGACCTGGCAGGCAGGCAGGCTAGCAGTGATACCTCAGTTTTGTTCTCCTTTCCTGGACTGAATGATCATGTCTTGTCCATTTGCCAACTTCCAATGATGCTACACCAAAATGGGTCCAGGCCAACTGAAACTTAGTGGCGGCTGAGGCATCAGCATTTTGTGTGCTCCAGGGTCAGCCTGTGATGATGGTTTATCCGCAGCTTCTGCATTCAAGCAAAAGTCACAGAAATGGGTGTAATTCTTGCACGTCCGGTAGCAACTTGCTCCCCAGCCATGAAAGAGACAGATTCATCGGCTAAGCTGGGTGCATGTTTAACCTGCAGATCAAGCATGTACTAGCTAGAATCAACTGCAACAGTATCTGATCACAACATCACATGTCTACATCGATATGCATGTCAGCAATCAGATTCAGGCCACTATTCAGCAACTTAATTACACGACCTTGCTTGCTGATGCCATATATATAGTGGGATTACTGTATAATTCTGTGCTGAAATGAGATCTTTGATACGCTTGTCGGCCTGCCTGAACCTTTCAGTCACAGTCATCAAGTCATGTATAAGTAGCACCTGGATGTTCGTTCTGGATATTTTTCACCTTCTGCACCTTGATCTGGAGCTCCTAGGAACGATTGGACAGTTCTAGGTCCGGTGAATCTGTCGCCAATGCATGACGTGGATCCAAGTTAGTTCATGGAAGAAGCTAACAACTTTCAAAAGCGTTTCTCGCCAGGTTCGAACAGCTCTGGAAAGTCGAACAGAAGGCTTGTAGCTGGTGCTGCCTGCCTGCCTGCCTGCCTGCCTGTGCCGGATGAGCTTTTGGTCGCTGCATTTCTCCCTCTAAAATACTCTTCTGATCTTGTTATTCTGGTAGTATTTTATGGTGTTGTGCTGATTGATGTAAGCATAGAAAAATCGACGAGGAGGTTGAAAAGATCAGACAAGTGAGAGACGTGTTCCCGTTATTTTTCTATGTGTTGCTGAGGAGATCGTGGCCGGCAACTACCGACACCGAACCTTCTCTTGTACGCTGATTGGACATCGAGGATCATAATTAAATACTACTCCTAGTAGTATTCAGAAGACAAAGAAGAAGGAGAAGAGAAGCGTGAGGAAAGTAGTGTGCATACACCCAGGATCATAATTGCAGATAACACCAACCTTTGCAATTTCCTCGAACAAATGGGCATCCTATGACTATGAGGGAAGCATGCCAGGTACAACAGAAACTAATCTGAAATAATTTTAAAAGAACAAACCCTATTATTCAGGAACATACTATAGTGCATGATAATCTTTGGCTCTGGACAACATATGGTAGCCCATGATTGCAGGCATGTACAAAAACATATATTTAGGTGAATACGAATCGGCAATGATAGTGTTGCCTGCATGTTCTCTCCACTTGCCGTCACATAGCATATATGTTACTCCACGTATGTAAATCAGCAAAATCCATCTATTTTTAGTATTTTCACCCTCTAATTAAGCTAGAATCTGAATACGTATCTGCATGATTAATTAAGCAGATCTCTGTACAGCTACGCCTAGCTGTGTTGATAAACGTGTCTCTTACTCACGATTGCCATCGGCTCCGCAAACTCAGGCTTCGTGCGCAGCCACTGCTGCCAAAAGCCAGGCAAACGCATGCTAACGATAAGCAAATTTAAAGTCCAGAGACGATGGTCCTGAACCCTCGGATAATGGACGTTGTCTCCTAGAACTAACTCTGAAGATGTGTTATATGGAGTATCTTTCCTGAAAGCAAATTGATCAAGTCCCATGATTGCATCATCCCAAGAGATCAAGGCCCGGATTTGGAAGGTACCAAGTTCATCGTCTGAAAGTTAAGCGGCGCTGTACCTTCCCCATGGCCGCCCGACGAAGCCTTTTCTTTTCGACTCCGATTGCTGCTGCTTGTATCGTCGTAGTGCCCGACTGAAGTAGTGCATGGCAATGCTGCTTGCCTTTGTTCTTCTCGATCAAAGGCAAAGTCATAGTGGTGGCTTCAAACTAAAGGGCAAAGTTACCGCAGGTATTGCTCTCTGTTAATTGGTTCAAACCGGACGGCAAAGTGGAGGGCGGCTGTTCTTTGCTTGCTTTGCCGGCCGGAGTGAGCGAGCTCCTGCTCCTCGGCGACATGCAGCAGGTTAAAGTCAGGAGCGACATCGGTGAAAGCTCTGAACAAAGACAATGGCATGCAGGCAAACTGACTGACTCGAACATGTGGTGCAATACATTATACATACACCACATTGCAGTGAGAGGAAGAAAGTTGAAGCCCACCTCCCAGGTGCTTTATTTTTTTCACGAGGGGAGCGTATTCTCGTCGGTCTGGAGTTTGCTCATGTTGTGTATGGCATGCTCTTCAAGGCGCAATAAGAATGGTAATTTTTTTAGACAAAGATTGGCAATTGTTATGGGGCTCTCCACGCGAGTTCTTGAGATCGATTTCTGGTGGGCTGCACAATCTCGACACATTCGTCCTCGATAACAAGCTTAGCGAGCTAGCATGGTTCTAGTGGCACATTTAAGCTTGGGCCAGATACTCAGATAACAGGGAGCGCCTATTTGCCGCTCTTTGCGGGCACTAGTGCTCCCGCGTACCCCAGTGTGAATATGGCCTCGTCCATTTCCTAAGCCCTGCTTATTCCCTTCTCTTAGCTTTCTCTTTTCCTAGGTTCGCTGATATTTTTTTGTACGTGCTGTCTGTTTCTACGATATCTGTTTTAAACTTTTCCTCTCCCCTTTTCATTATTACTAATTGATTTCTTCTAACTATAAATTAATTATTGTAGATTTACTTACCTTTCTAATTTTTAGTTAAATTATGGATTTTTAGACACGTGAATATTTAATTTAATTATTGTAGATTTACTTACCTTTCTAATTTTTAGTTAAATTATGGATTTTTACACACGTGAATATTTAATTTAAAATCATAAACATATATTTTTAGTAATAGGTCAATTTAATATTTTTCAAATACCATAAATATTTTTTGAATACATGACATGTTTCTTCAAAATCATGAACGGTTAATTATTATTTTGAACCGGTGAACATTTTACCTCATTTGAAAAAAAATTGGAGCTAAGGAAATTTATCAGATTTGAAAAATAAATCAATAAGAATATTTACCTTGTGTGAATGGTATTTCAATAAAGAAAAATTATCTTTTTTAAAAGGAAAGGGGTGGGGGAAGCCCCCATAGGGAGTTTTTTTTTCGAATAATAAGAACGCAAATTCGCGTCGTAAGGACTTGAACCTGGGTGGCTGAGTTGCACACCTGCATCCACTCCACTAGCCAAGTGAGCTGGGCGCACTTCTTTAAAGAACAATTATCTTATTTTGAGCGTTTTCCATAAGAACAATTAGCTCATTTAAATGGTTTTTAATAAGAAAATTATACTTACTAAACAATTAATATGATATTTATGATTTTTCAATGTGAAAATTTATGTTAGTATTTTGAATCTAGGAATGTAATTTTTATTCACACGAACCCTTTTTTTTTAACCAATGATCATATTTTGGAATTATCGTGATTTTTTTTCAAACATCCGAGAATTTTCTGCATGGCCGGAACATTTTTTTTATAAACCTCAAAAGTGTTCCTTTATTTTGCCAAAAATAAATAGAATGGTAAAGAAAGAATAAACAAGAAAATATCTGCACAAAAATTAAATGGGAATAAATAAAAAGAGAAATGAAACAGGAAAACTACAAAAAAAAATTGGAACATGTGAAAAAGAATTTGGGAACAAGGGAAACAAAAATGAAGAAGAAAATATAAAAGAAAGGAGAAGACAAAAAACGAAGCAAATTTTAGCGAAAATGGCTTCATGGTCGGCTGTGTTCCCGTAATCCCGTGTGTGCGAGAGTCTTCGTGTTTGTCTCCTAGACAGTGGAGTCAGAGCTATGTTTCTCAAGATTTTCTTTGAGCGGTCTATGATTACCGGTAGTGGGCGGTATGATGGTGAAGATCTCTTTCGGTGTAGGATCTCCGGCCCAGAGCTTGTTATCAAAATCAGAGGTGTCTACCTCTCCACGAAGAGCCATCTATCTGGCATAGGCCGACATGGGCTTCTCGATACCGCTTCGGCAATGGTCTCCTTGGTGTTTTTTTGGTGAAGTCGGAGTCACTGCAGGGTGTGGAGTTTGATGACGACGACACATGTGTAACCTCGACGACGACTCTAGATTTGGTCGCTTGTGTAGTTTGTGTGAGTAGCCTGTATGGCAGTATGTGCCCTCACGACGGTCGTCTTTCATGACGGCCGTCGAGGGTTTTGTTTCGGTTTTAGGCTTGTTTTCCTCTAATTAACCGGTCAATTTCCATTTCTTCTTAATTAATAAAAATGACAAGTCTTTTGACTCGGTTAAAAAACAATTACACTATATAAATGTGTCCCATATAAGACTAACACAACCATAATGTAGTCAAGGAGGTTATGTTTAGTCACATTTCTTTCCTTCCTTCTTTAAGCACTTCTTAAGTTCCCCCAGCCCACCAGAATTTAAACCCGAGGTTTGACGCCGATGTTTCTCATTTAGAAGGAATATTTTTAGTGGGAGACGACGTTCCCGTCGACTTCAAGTCGCACTTGATGACTCTGCCAATGTTAAGACATGATCCGCCGTCTCAGTCTTTCAGAGGTGCTCATAAGAGTACAGTATATGTGCGTGCGTTTATAGGAATGACTGTATGCATGTGTATGTCAGCAGGGCGGAGCTGGGCCCCAAACGATCTGGGCCATGGCCCGGGTCGTATCGAAAAATCATCCTTAGCATCTAGGATAAGAAAATCTGACTTGCGGTGGAGCCTAGCCAGGCCCATCCCAAATCCTCGCCCGGACGAAATCAAGCGAAGCGAGCAGGCACCGTTTCCTTTGAACGAGCAAAGGAAACGGTCTTTTTGAAGCAGAGAAGCGCGTCGCCGGTCCGCCACTGACGCCCAGTTCCGCCTTGGCGCCCTGCTGCAGTCGCTGCCCCGCCGGCAGCCGGCCCTGATCCGTCGCACGTGTCCCTACCCCTTCAGCCGCATCTCCCCTTCTCCTGGCCATGCGAGATTTCGTGTTTGGCGCTCCCCTCAATTGATTTCTCGCTGGCTCGGTGCATCTAGGCGATTCCTCTTCGTCTTGGTGTTCTCCAGAATTCAGTTCCATGCCTCAATTGGTTTTCAATTGCATTTATTTAACAATTGGTTGATATCGGTTTCATACTATTTCGTGTACATTTATACTACTTTCTTTAGAATGTTACCGTCATTTATGTACTTTCTTTAGAACATTATAAGAATTGTAGTTGAAAACATGTGTCTATCTTTACAATCATACCAAATTTGTATGTCATTAGTAGAGATTTTGTCCGGGTCTTGCTCAAATCCTGCTCTACCACCGTATATAAGTGTTTACGTTGTACCGTGTTAAATTTGTTTTTTGATCGGACGGTGCGGACACTGTTTCGAATCGTATCTTTTGGATCGCAAGCTCAGATGCGTAAGTTACGTTCGCGGAAAGAAAACTCGTATCTTTTGGACGCAGCGTAACGTTCGCGGAAAGAAAAAGGAAAAAGTTCAAAACAAACCTTGAACTCGTAGCCAAAAGCTAAATCGAACCCTGAACTTGCAATCCCCGAAATTGGCACTCTGAACTCTGCAATCCCGGACATTTTGAACCCTAGACCCGGGATGATTCGTAAATAAAAATAAAGTGTTTAATCAATAATCTTATGCTCTCACTGACAAACAAGGCCCACTTGTCATCCAATTAAAAAATTGTAGAAAGAAAAAAATAAAAAAAGTCAACGCTCGTGATGTCGCCCCCGCCTGACCGGACCGCGTCCACGCCATGGACGCCCATGGCCGGAGCTCGTCCGCGCCCGCGCCATAGCCAAAGCCCGTCCGCGCCTGCCCATGGCCGGAGCTCGTCTGCACCCGCACCTTGCCATCCATGGTCGGAGCTCGTCCGCGCCTGACCGGATCGCGTCAGGTGCCTGTGGTCTGCGTTAGGGGCGACGCGGTGGTGACGTCGCGCACGGACGCGGCGGCATCCGTCCAACCCGTCCCCTCCCTCCTGGTATCACAGGGCTCGCCACCACTAGAGAATGGCCGACGCGGCGTGGTGGCGGAGGAGCTCGCTGTCCTCCTGATCGAGACGATGGCGGAGGAGCTCGCCCTTCTCCTGGGCAAGTGCGGCCATTTGTCTCTGTGGTGGTCGGCGCCCGTGCCCGGAGCTCCTCTAGTCCCCTGTTGGATTTAGAGAATAAAAATGAAATTTATTAATTATGACATGTGGGTCCCACATGTAGTGTCACTAATCTGCAATCCCGGTCAGGATTATTGCTTTCCCGGTGTGCCAAACAGGCGTAGGGTTCAAAATGTCCGGGATTGCAGAGTTCAGGGTGCCAATTTCGGGGATTGTAAGTTTCGGGTTCGATTTAGCTTTTGCCTACAAGTTTAAGTTTTGTTTTGGACTTTTTCCAAAGAAAAATCAAATTCTGAGTCGACGTAAACTCAGCCACCTAGGAGCCTCCACATCATGGTGACTCTCCGAACCGTCGGATCATGTAGAGAACGGCCCAGATCATCCATGTATGCCCGGGAGGTCGCTGGAACTCGTTTTGTTCGTGAACAGTTTTAGTAGTTTGCATCAAGGACTCTTGGTTATGCTCTTATAATTTCACCGAGAGCTCCAAATCTGAGGACTCGATCGAGCGCGGATTCCTTCCCTGATCACGCGCCGCCGCCGATGGCGTCCCCTCCGCGAAATCTGTCGCCCAAGCTTGTGTGCCTCCCCCTCCTTGTCGCGGTCGCCGTCGCCGTCGCCACGACGCTGTTGTGCGCTGCCGGACTCGACGGTTCGCAGGAACACGTCACGGATCTCCACCTCGCCGCACTGCACCCAGATCACCCAGCCACGGGCCCACGGCCACCACGGTCCGCGACGGGCAGACAACCCTAGCGCTCCGCCTCGCCAAGCAACTCGCGCCGGCGAGCGGCGGCGCCGCCAGAGGCAACGTCGCCTTCTCTCCGGTGTCCATCCACTCGGCGCTGGCGCTCGTGGCCGAGGGGGCGCGCGGCGACACGCTCAACCAGCTGCTTGCCGTCCTCGGGGCGCCGTCAGCGGCGAGCCTCGCCGACTTCGGGCGCCGCGTCGTCCATCGCGTCCTGGGCGATCAGGCGGATTCCGGCGGGCCGCGCGTCCTCTTCAGCGGCGGTATCTGGGTTGAGGCCTCCGGCGGCGGGCTCAAGACGGCGTTCCGGGACGTCGCCGTTGAGGCCTACAAGTCCGTGGTCCGCAACGTCAGCTTTGCCAAGGTTTGTTGCTACTCTACTCGGTTGATCCGTCTGTTTGTTTCATTATTTGTTCATGTTTATAACTAAGAATTTCGCATCATCAACTCTGAATCTCTGACAAATTGTGAAGCCCGTGGAAGTAGCCGAGGCGATCAACAGCTGGGTAAAGAAGGCCACGAACAATCTCATCGAATCCGTCATCTCCGCCGAGAGCATCAGCGCCGGCACCGACCTGGTGGTCGCCAACGCCGTCTACTTCAAGGCCAAGTGGCTCAGTCCGTTCCAAGCGCGCAGCACGCAGCGGCGCACCTTCCACCGGCTCGACGGCATCAGTGTCGACGCACAGTTCATGTCCCAGACCATCCACGGCGCGCACTACGTCTCCTCCGCGGACGGCTTCAAGGTCCTCAAGCTGCCCTACGAGAATGGCCGAGACGACACGCAGTACTCCATGTACATCTTCCTCCCGGACCAGCGCCAGGGGATCACCGACATGGTCGACGCCATCACCACGGGGCCGCCAGAGCACCTGTACAATATCCTACCCAAGACGCCGGCGAACGAGGCCGTCACGGTTAGGCTGCCCAAGTTCGAGATAAGCTACGACTGGAACGACCTCAACGGCGACCTCCGTCGGCTGGGGCTCTCGTTGCCGTTCTCGCCGGAGTCGGCCGACCTGCGGGGCATTCACCACGACGGGCGGTCCACGTCCATAGGCGCACTTCTGCACAGAGCAGTCGTCAAGGTGGACGAAGATGGGACGGAGGCGGCCGCCGTCACAATCATGATGTTGGGTTCTGCAGCTGGTGGCCGGATGCCGCCACCTCCTGTCGAGTTCGTCGCTGACCATCCCTTCACTTTCTTCATCATGGAGGAGCGCTCAGGGGTCATCGTCTTCGCCGGCCATGTCGTTGATCCCACCACCTAGTGATTACCCATCGACATTACAGAAACTTCAGGCTATCCTTGTACTAGATGCTTAATATGCTATAATCTTGGAATGAACACTACTTGTTTTCGAACCATGCATGAGAACGGAATGAACACTACTGGTTGTATATATCCCCTCATTTTGTATCAGCTCGACAACTAAGATGTTTGCTAGTTCGGAGGTCCATCAGTGCTGCTGCTTTGTTTCTTCGCTTCAGTGTGTGATTGTGGTTTCGCTAGTCAGTAAAGGAGTTGGTTCGTTGATCCTTGCCAGTTTTGGTGTCTGGTAGTCGTCAAAATTCTTATGTTGGCACATTTCTTTGCTTGTTGTCAGTTGTAGGCGTTCTAGCTGGGTAGTCTTAGTTTCTTTGTTTTTTCTGGAGTCTAGGAGAGTTGCTCTCATCTCTGTTGGTGCTGCTCTGTGGAGTGTGTTGTAACTCAAAAATTTAACAATTTCAATAGAAATTGGGGGCTGTATGGCTCCTTTCATCAAAAAAAAAATTGTATCTTTGTCCAAAAATTTATTATTGTTTTCATTATTTTTTCGTTAGCAAGAGATCTTTTTGCAAGTTGACTGGTACAAAACAATGCTAATTGTGGTTGATTTGTGTTTTTCTTTTTCACATAAAAACGTTTGAGAGGTTATTACACATCGACATTACAGAAACTTCAGGCTATTTGTTTTGTATATATCTCCTTGTACTAGTAGCTGCTTAATATGCGATAATCTTGGAATGAACGCTACTTTTTTTCTAACCATGTCTGAGAACGGAATGAACACAACTGGTTGTATATATATATCCCTTAAAGTACACTACTATATTTCAGCTTCATGTATTGTGTCAGATATTTTTTATGAAAATATCAGGCGCAAAAATCACAGGCAAAAATACTGTATAAGCACTTTATAAGTGCGACAGGCTTAAAATGAACAAGCATATTCGAGTGTTTTGCTGTCATAGATTAACGACCGCAAGATAATCAAGCCAGCTAAACCGCTAGCGCGGCAGAAGCAATGCAATAACCTAACAGTACACATATATACCTACTACACCTATGCATCAAGCGGGAACAAGGCCAATATCATCCTGACAATTGTCTATCCTAATTAACAAAGCAACGATTGCTATCAAGATAATGATCATGGTCAGAAAACAGAAAATTTGTCTTCTTATACTCTCTCTGTTACAGAATGTAAGATGTTGTAGCCATTTTCCATATTCATATGTACACATGTATGTAGACATGTTTTATTATACATGTACACTCATTTTTATCCGAATCTATACAACATGTGTTACACCTAAAACATCTTACATTAGGAAACAACAGGAGTACTTACGCATCATCATGCTCTGTGCGTTCAACCCCACATATAGGATTGTTTGCGGGGTATATTCTCAACTTAAGAACTGCACAAACTTGATACATCTTCGTTGCAGACAGTCTAGGTCTGTAAGTTAGCAATGCCTATCATCTAGACATAATGGCAACTCCAACGAGTCGACCCATTTGGTATGTCTCTATCCTTTTGTATCGGCCCAACGTGGGGACCTAATTTGAATTTTGTTCTGTTTTTTGACTGAAGTGCGTGAGCTTTGGTGTGTTGTACAACATGGTGCGAGACAAACGAGATAAGGTCGGAGGGCGAAGCAATGCAGGCTACATGGGCCCATCAATGGGCTCCATGGTTACCAATGGTAACTGAAAGTGCATGGTTGCCCCCATGCGTGGTTTTGGTAATTAATGACAATCTTTATGGACTAATGTTTACATTGAGATATTCTTATAGATCTTGTCCATGGGAATTATAGGAGTTCATGTGTTGGACTCTTCAAGATGACATAATGACCAATGCTCTATTCAAGGGTTTATATGAAGAACGGTCATGTATAGAGTTGAGCTCATTGCAAGTATGGCTTGGAATAGAAGATTGAGTGAACAATCATGTTTACCCCCAAGCCATCATACATATCAAGAGAAGAAGATGAAGTGCAAGATCAATACGATGCATCTCGGAAGATATCTTTTGACTGAATCTTGCAAAGGAGACATGAAGACGAAGCTTGGCGAGGCCCTCCCATAATGGAGTATGGGGGAGCATTTGGAGAAGTCTTCATCAAGCATGTGCTAGCAAGCACAATCAAGAAAGGTGTTTCAACTTGAGAGAGTCAAGATCGTCATCATCGAGCTCAAGTGGAATGCGCAAGGCAAAGGTATGATCTTGTTAGGTTTTCTATTTTACCGGTCTCATGGTGTTAGTGGGAGACCGGGTTTTAGGATAGACGGCGTACTATCAAGAGGGGCTCTCAAGTGAGTAACTTGATCGCATCTTTGTGGAGAGCTCAAACCTTTGCATACTTGCCATTTCATCTTTCTTGGTTCTTACTTGGCTTTTCTCCTTGTTGGGTTTTGGTGCTTGTTGTGATCTTCACGACAAGCCCAAGTTCACCGAAAACGAATTTCTTATGGAAAACTTGTTGCGTTTTCGGTTTTGGAGGTTTGCCGATCATTCCTTTTTAGAGAGGTTTTAACCTCCTTCATTTGGTTTTATCCTCACATGATGGACTGTGATGTTTCTATGCACATTCAAGTAGAGTTCGTTGTAACGATTCCAACGAGCCAAAAATCATCGAAAACGGAGTCCGGATGGAAAAGATATTGACGTTTTCGTTATCGGTTTTGCTGCAGTTTTTGCTAGGCCGGAGTCTCCGGTCTCAGGGACCAGAGTCTCCGGCCAGGCCGGAGTCTCCGGTCCTAGACCGGAGTCTCCGGTCCTCGCGATCCGTTTTTTGTTCCTCCGGTCGGCACTCTCTGTATGGGGGTCCGGAGTAGGTCCGGAGTGACCCCGGAGTCTCTGGGGGGGCCGGAGTCTCCGGCCTACGCGGTCCGGAGTCTCCGGTGTTTGTTTCCTGCGTCGACTTTTTTTCCTGATCTTTCGAGGCCGGAGTCTCCGGTCTCAGGGACCGGAGTCTCCGGCCAGGCCGGAGTCTCCGGCCTTCCAGACCGGAGTCTCCGGTCTAAGTGGCTGCAACGGCTCTTTTTCTGGGAGGGGTATAAATACCCCTCCACCTACCTCCAGCCACTCAGCTCTTCCAAGCACGAATTTTTCCCCTCTCTCACCTCCATTGTTGACCTTGGAAAGCTTGCCCCTCTCTCATTTCCTCCCATGATTCTTGCATATCTTTGAGGGATTTGAGAGAGGAGATCTAGATCTACATTTCCACCAATCCATCTCTCCTCTAAGTGAGGGGAACCTAGTAGATCTTGATCTTGGAGTTCTTGGTGCATCTCCTCTTTGTTCTTCCTCTCTTATTCCCCCATAAGCATTTGTTGCTTTGTTGGAATTCGAGAGTGAAGGATTTGAGCACTTGTGCTCTTGCCTTTTGCATTTGGTGCATCGGTGTGCTCTCCACGAGGATTCGTGGAAGTTGAAAGCTTGTGAACTTGTTACTCTTGGGTCCTTGGACCCTAGACGCCTTTGTGGTGGTTGGACCCTTGTGTGGTCACTTGAAGCCGTTCGGGAGCCCCCAATCCCATTGTGGGTTGTGCCCCGGATTGTTGTTGGAGGCCGTTCGGGAGCCCCCAATCCCATTGTGGGTTGTGCCCCGGATTGTTGTTGAAAGGCTCCGGATTCCGCCTCGAAGGATTCCGATAGTGGAAGGTGAACCAAGCCTTTGTGGTGCGGTTCATCGGAGAAGAAGGTGAAACCTTTGTGGTTGTTGAACCGTTGTGTCGGTTCACACCTCTCCAACGAGACGTACTCCCTTAACAAGGAGGAACTCGGGAATACATCCTCGTCTCCGCGTGCCTCGGTTATTTCTATACCCAAGCTTTTACTTATGCACTTTACATTGTGATAGCCTTCGTGCTTGAAGTATTCTATATTGCTATCACCTTGTTGTTTGTCTTGCTTAGCATAAGTTGTTGGTGCACATAGGTGAGCCTAGTTTATTTAGGTTGTCGGCTTGTTAATTTAAACACCTAGTTTTATTCCGCAATTATCAAGCCTAAACCGGAGAAGTTTTAAACCGCCTATTCACCCCCCCCTCTAGGCGACATCATTGTCCTTTCAATTGGTATCAGAGCCAGGGCTCTCTTGTTGGGCTTTACCGCCTAGAGAGTAAAAGATGTCGTTTAGGGAATTAGTGCACGATCCCACTTTTATATTCGATGGCACAAATTATGATGTGTGGAAAATTCGCATGCTTAATCTTTTTAGGGCCATGGGTCCAAATTATATTAAGAGGATTGTAGATGTGAATTTATCTCCTCCAAAGGATTCCCAAGAATTATCTTTAGAGGAGGAGATAAACTCTCATCTCGAGACTCAAGTTACTAATGGTCTTATGTGTGCTTTGACCGATGTAGTTCTTGCTTCAATCTTGCCTTTTCGAAATGCACATGAGCTTTGGACCAAGCTTCAAGATATATATGAAGTGTCCAAAATTATTGAGGATGATTGTTCTCCCTCCACCTCCGGCCGTGATGAGTTCACAACTTCTTCCACTTCACCAACATGTGATTTGTCACAAGGTAATGATATGGTGAGTGGTGATAGAAATTGCTTTGTTGATGGTGAATATTGTATTGACTATACTTCATCTCTATCTCATTGCAATGTTCTATCTTTGGACTTAAACTCTTCTAGCACTCCAAATGTCATACATGCTAGAGTTGATAGTCCTTGCATATCATGTAATAGTTGTTTAACTAAATCTTATGATGATATGCTTCATATGTCTTGTTGCCATGAAAACAATACTTCCATATCCTCTATTTCTTGCATGACTAACAATGTAGAGGAATTCCAACATTTGTTGGAACAAGACATGGACCTCAAAGGTGCTTCAAGTTTTTCTTCATCTCCCCCAACTATTAATCATGTTTGCCTTATGGCTAAGGATTCCGAGGTGTCTCCCACCTCGAATCCAAATTTTGATGATGTGGTTGAGGATTCTCATGAAGAAGGTTTTGACTTTGAATCCTTAACTAAGATGGGTGAGATGGTACTTGGTGCTCTCCCCAAAGGTAGTAAAGCTATCCCTCCTCTATGTGAAATCATTGCTTATATTATTAAGAGTAGGGACTTTATTGAGGATTTGGAAAGTCAATTTGATGAGAAATGTCAAATTGAGAGAGATGACTCTATCACCATAGCTTCTTTGAACGCTTCTCTTGAAGAAGAAGAAGAGCTTAGGTCTTCTCTTGAAGAGAAACTTGAATCCCTTGATGAGTCTAATGATCTTATTATTGCTAAAATCATTAAGGAAAGAGATCATGCCCTTGCTAAGTATAAAGTGCTTAAAATGGAAAAAGTTGAATTTGGTGTTGGCAATGCTAGACTAAATGAGGACATAGAGAGACTTGACAAAGCTCACAAGGCTTTAGAAAGTGAACACTCTCTCCTTATCAAGTCTCATGATCAACTCCAAACTCAACTATCTAAGAATGACAAGCTTGTCAAATTGTCTTCTTCCATCTCTAATATTAATGATGCTTGTGCTACTAACTCCACTTCTTGTGAAGCATCTATTTTGAAGGAGAATGTTGAGCTAAGGGCTCAACTTGAGTTGCTATCTAGTAAGTATGGGAAATTGGAAGAAAGTCATGAAAAGCTTTCTAGCTCTAATGATGATCTTCTAGCATCCCATGCTAGGCTAAAGTTAGCTCATGAGGCTATTATGTCAAAGGTAACATCTTGTGAGCCTCATGTGGACAATGGCACAATTTCTACTCTTAATGCTATATTGCCATGTGCTAGTCCTAGTGATTCATCCACTCATAATGTTGCTACATCCTGTGATGAATTACTTTCCATGCCTTGTTGCTCTAACAATGAAGCCTCTACTTCCTCTAGTTTTTGTGTTGATACTAACCATGTAGAGGAATTAAATGAGCTCAAGGCCCAAGTCACTTCTTTGAAGAAAGACTTGGAAAAGCGTCATGTTGGGGACTCTACACTTGACAATATGTTGAGTGTTCAAAGACGCCCCAATGACAAGAGTGGACTTGGATTCAACTCCAATATCAAGAACAAGTCCAAGCTTAACAAGAAGAACAAGGGCCAAGAACAAGTCAAGGATTCGGCCAAGATTGTTTGCTTCAAGTGCAAAGTTGAAGGGCACCATGTTAGATCTTGCCCTTTGAAGAAGAAGGCTCTTAGTGAGAAGCAACAAGGGAAGAAGACTCAAGTTCAAACTCAAGCTCCTCAAGTTGAAGAACGGTCTCTTCCCAAGAAGAATCAAGCTACCCCTCCTCAAGTCAAGACTCCAACTAAGAAGAGAGGAGGAAGTAGATGTTGCTACCTATGCCGTGAGAAGGGTCACCTTGCTTCTTCATGCACAAATGGTACCTTATCCAACCCCATTATAGTTGATGATGTTTATTCTCTTCGGAAGGATAAGGTTGGCAATGTGTTTGCCAAATATGTTGGTACTCAAAGTGGTGTCAAGAAAAGAACCATTTGGGTTGCCAAACCTATTGTGACTAACCTCTTAGGACCCAACGTGGTTGGGGACCAACAAGCTAAAACTTGATCAATAGGTGTTGTTCGAGGACATTGGAGACTTGGCTACACTATGAAGAATTAAGGGATCTTCATCAATTATATTCTCTCAAGTCAAGTCATATGGATTATATTGTTCTATCTCATATCCAATGTTCCTCCTTGCGGTAACTTTTATTTAAATCATATATACATTGAAAGTTGCTTGCACCCTTGCATGTTTTAGGTTTTGTACCTTGCTAGTGTTTGTATGTGTTGTGCTCTCTACTTACTTATCTTGAGAAATCAAGTATGTGTATTTTGGTTTGCACACCATCTACTTGTTTTGAGCCCTATTGCTTTTATTTGCTATCTTATCTTGTTGACTCTCTCTTTGAGAGATTAATGGACTATTCCATTTTGGGAGAGTGATATGCTTCGTGCATTTCACAATTCTAAAAATGTGTGTACATGGGAAATACCACTTAGTGTCGATATATCAATATTATCTATTCTCTTTGTGGTATGTCATGCTCATGAGAAATTCAAATTATATAATGTCCATTAATTTCTCGAGTTGGTTTTGTTTGCCTCTTGTTTTAAATAAATGGATTATCACATTATGGGGGAGTAATAAGCTATGTGCATATTACAAACCTAGAAAATGTGAACATATGAGGTATTGCCACCTAGAATTGATAGTCTTCATTATCTTATACATTTGTGGCATGATTCTCAAACAAGTTCCTTTTTGCTTAAATGCTTTTTGCCTCTCACCGTTAGATCTTGTTTGTGATGGAATTTCTTGATATGGCTTTCCCTAAATATGTTCTCATATATCTTTTTGGGAAGCCAATTGCTTCAAGCTACTCCTTGGAGTTGCTTTGCATGATCACGTGAATATTTGAAGCTATCAAGAATAACTATCTATCTAAGCATGGCTTTTAATTCCTATCCTTTGCCACATGCTTATGTTTTGTGAATATGGTCTTGAATATATCTTTGCAATCCACCCCCGAGAAATATCTCCATACATTACTTGTCGTGACAAGTGATAATCATATTTTGTGGTATATATATTGATCATATTCATTTTGACTCTTGCTTTGAATTGCCTTATTTGATTGCCAAGAATTTAGTTTGATCTAACTTTTTTTGTCTTCCTTGTATCTTTTGGATCCTTTATTGCTCTACTTGAAATTTGTTTTGTGCTTTCTTGAGTTGGGACTAGCAATGAACCAATTCTTGTGCATTGACCTTCAAAAGTCATACTTCTTAATAATGCACTATTCTTTGGGAAGCTATCCTACTTTGAGTAAAACACCGTTCTTTAAATTGGTATTGCAATTTCTTGCCTTTCTTGAACATGACTAGTGTTTGAATATATATATGAAGAGTGATGATCTCATTTGTGTGCATTTTGTATTCAAATGCAAAATCATAAATAATGCACACATCTTGGGGGAGCAATCCTATATGCTTTAGAACATTAGTTGTCTTCATTTGATATTTGATCCCGATGACATGTCTCCTTGGAAGACAAACATTTTTCGTCTTGGCACTTTGTGCCATCATGAAAAGTGTAGAGGGTTTGGTTTATTATTTGATGGTATTTTCTTCAATTGGTTTCTTTCTTTCATTTGTTATCTTTTCAAAGTGGTTACTTCAATCATGTGTTGATTTGGGTCTTTGATATAATTTGGACAATTCCTTTTCTTGTCACACTTGTGTGTGATTTCATGGTTTAATTGGTGTTTTTTTCCAAATTATATCTCATTTGGTTCTTGAAAGTCTTGTGCATGCATACTTACTATATGTATATCTTATGGCATGCGTACTTTCGTTAATCCAATATATAGAATAAACTCCATCAAATCTTAAATGGCTAAGATGTGCATGAAACTCAATTTCATATCAATATGCACATATTTATGTGGAGTTTGTCCTATGTATTGTAGTTGCTCTAACTACTTTGGACCCAATGAGTTTGGGTACCTTTTTGTACTTGAATTTGTTTTAGGTATATTGGAGATGCATTGGAAGCTTGTCTCATCTAAAAGGAAGGTGTTGTCACCATGTGCTTATTGGAGCCAAGCTTGGATGATCATGAGCTCTTATCTTCTACATCACCAATGCTATCTCGGTAACAAGTATCTACCTCATGCATACTTTTCTAGCTTTCAACCTTGTGTAGGTTGATTTCATGGCATGAATCTCTTTGGTTGCAATTATTTTTGGTTCTTACAAAACGTCTTTATTGCAAATGTGAGTAAGCCGGGATGATTACATATAAGGGGACTATATATTCATTAATATGATTTGTCGATCCCAATTATGTCAATCTAGCACTTTCTACTTAAAGTCTCTCAGGTGCAACATTGATGAATTTTCAAAATCATTTGCGTTTTGTGATACTTGTTATCTTACTCGGAGCATCCATTTGTTAACCTTTATCCCTTGTGGATAATTTTTGATGCTATGATGAGTATGTGTTGGAAGTTCATTTATATTCCTTTAAGATAAAATTGGGCTTTGTGCTATGCTTTTAAGCAAAGATCTTATTGGTGTATCTATGACTTCCTCCTGGATATCATAATCTTTACCGTGTATCTATCTTGTGTGTACATGTTTATTTGTAGACCCATATCTTAGTGATTAGTGTCTACTTAGAAACTTATACACGTGAGAATAGTACATCTTTAATTGATATTCCAAATCTTTAGTTACCACCTCTTATTGCTTTTGACTCCTTGGTGGTTTCTAAAAGGCTCAAGCTTTATTTTCCATGTGTTATGCTTGGTGCATTTTACTAAGCTTGTGGAACTATTTGCTATACCTCTTTTGGTGTGTGGGAATGGGGAAGACATGATATGCACCATGTGCAACTCTTTTTGAAAGACTATGTTGATGTGTTTGCTCATCCTTGTATTAGTCTCCTAAAATGTCTTTATATCTCACACCCATCCTTTTATTTGCCGCTCCTTGCTCATGTTGCAAAACATTTTATTTGTTGCAAGTTGTTTTACTTCTTTTCTCATTTATATTCTCTTGCATGTGCTTGTGCTCGATTTTATCTAGGAGGGAGTGAGGATTCCATGTTGTGCACACTATATTGAAATACAAATCCTATTTGTGCACGTACCTTGGGGAGTTCCCTCTTGATATTTAGAACACTTTTCGGATCCTTTTGATTGCTTGCTTCTTTCGTCGAAGTATCTTTCTATTTGATCTTCTCTTGCAATATTTGGATCCTCTATATAGTTTGATCTCCCTCCATCTATTCGTCATTGGATATGTGCATTTGATTTCACTCATATTATGAGAAATGCACACTTTATGGGGGAGCTCACACTATATTGGCCTTCTAGGTTTTTCTTCCCATTTCGGCAATCAATGCCAATGGGGGAGAAATTTAGAGGGTTTAAGGGAATATGGGTTTGTTCTCTTGCATCCCTGCTCTTTGTGTTGCATGGTTGCTTAAATTCATTATATAAACCCTCGTAAAAGGGATTGTCATCAATTACCAAAATGGGGGAGATTGAAAGTGCATGGTTGCCCCCATGCGTGGTTTTGGTAATTAATGACAATCTTTATGGACTAATGTTTACATTGAGATATTCTTATAGATCTTGTCCATGGGAATTATAGGAGTTCATGTGTTGGACTCTTCAAGATGACATAATGACCAATGCTCTATTCAAGGGTTTATATGAAGAACGGTCATGTATAGAGTTGAGCTCATTGCAAGTATGGCTTGGAATAGAAGATTGAGTGAACAATCATGTTTACCCCCAAGCCATCATACATATCAAGAGAAGAAGATGAAGTGCAAGATCAATACGATGCATCTCGGAAGATATCTTTTGACTGAATCTTGCAAAGGAGACATGAAGACGAAGCTTGGCGAGGCCCTCCCATAATGGAGTATGGGGGAGCATTTGGAGAAGTCTTCATCAAGCATGTGCTAGCAAGCACAATCAAGAAAGGTGTTTCAACTTGAGAGAGTCAAGATCGTCATCATCGAGCTCAAGTGGAATGCGCAAGGCAAAGGTATGATCTTGTTAGGTTTTCTATTTTACCGGTCTCATGGTGTTAGTGGGAGACCGGGTTTTAGGATAGACGGCGTACTATCAAGAGGGGCTCTCAAGTGAGTAACTTGATCGCATCTTTGTGGAGAGCTCAAACCTTTGCATACTTGCCATTTCATCTTTCTTGGTTCTTACTTGGCTTTTCTCCTTGTTGGGTTTTGGTGCTTGTTGTGATCTTCACGACAAGCCCAAGTTCACCGAAAACGAATTTCTTATGGAAAACTTGTTGCGTTTTCGGTTTTGGAGGTTTGCCGATCATTCCTTTTTAGAGAGGTTTTAACCTCCTTCATTTGGTTTTATCCTCACATGATGGACTGTGATGTTTCTATGCACATTCAAGTAGAGTTCGTTGTAACGATTCCAACGAGCCAAAAATCATCGAAAACGGAGTCCGGATGGAAAAGATATTGACGTTTTCGTTATCGGTTTTGCTGCAGTTTTTGCTAGGCCGGAGTCTCCGGTCTCAGGGACCAGAGTCTCCGGCCAGGCCGGAGTCTCCGGTCCTAGACCGGAGTCTCCGGTCCTCGCGATCCGTTTTTTGTTCCTCCGGTCGGCACTCTCTGTATGGGGGTCCGGAGTAGGTCCGGAGTGACCCCGGAGTCTCTGGGGGGGCCGGAGTCTCCGGCCTACGCGGTCCGGAGTCTCCGGTGTTTGTTTCCTGCGTCGACTTTTTTTCCTGATCTTTCGAGGCCGGAGTCTCCGGTCTCAGGGACCGGAGTCTCCGGCCAGGCCGGAGTCTCCGGCCTTCCAGACCGGAGTCTCCGGTCTAAGTGGCTGCAACGGCTCTTTTTCTGGGAGGGGTATAAATACCCCTCCACCTACCTCCAGCCACTCAGCTCTTCCAAGCACGAATTTTTCCCCTCTCTCACCTCCATTGTTGACCTTGGAAAGCTTGCCCCTCTCTCATTTCCTCCCATGATTCTTGCATATCTTTGAGGGATTTGAGAGAGGAGATCTAGATCTACATTTCCACCAATCCATCTCTCCTCTAAGTGAGGGGAACCTAGTAGATCTTGATCTTGGAGTTCTTGGTGCATCTCCTCTTTGTTCTTCCTCTCTTATTCCCCCATAAGCATTTGTTGCTTTGTTGGAATTCGAGAGTGAAGGATTTGAGCACTTGTGCTCTTGCCTTTTGCATTTGGTGCATCGGTGTGCTCTCCACGAGGATTCGTGGAAGTTGAAAGCTTGTGAACTTGTTACTCTTGGGTCCTTGGACCCTAGACGCCTTTGTGGTGGTTGGACCCTTGTGTGGTCACTTGAAGCCGTTCGGGAGCCCCCAATCCCATTGTGGGTTGTGCCCCGGATTGTTGTTGGAGGCCGTTCGGGAGCCCCCAATCCCATTGTGGGTTGTGCCCCGGATTGTTGTTGAAAGGCTCCGGATTCCGCCTCGAAGGATTCCGATAGTGGAAGGTGAACCAAGCCTTTGTGGTGCGGTTCATCGGAGAAGAAGGTGAAACCTTTGTGGTTGTTGAACCGTTGTGTCGGTTCACACCTCTCCAACGAGACGTACTCCCTTAACAAGGAGGAACTCGGGAATACATCCTCGTCTCCGCGTGCCTCGGTTATTTCTATACCCAAGCTTTTACTTATGCACTTTACATTGTGATAGCCTTCGTGCTTGAAGTATTCTATATTGCTATCACCTTGTTGTTTGTCTTGCTTAGCATAAGTTGTTGGTGCACATAGGTGAGCCTAGTTTATTTAGGTTGTCGGCTTGTTAATTTAAACACCTAGTTTTATTCCGCAATTATCAAGCCTAAACCGGAGAAGTTTTAAACCGCCTATTCACCCCCCCCTCTAGGCGACATCATTGTCCTTTCAGTAACATCCCAAGAACTTGCAGATTTTGAATGTTTAAATAATAAAATAATAGGGTTTAAAAATTGCTAATAAATTTTTTCAAGTTTTCCCAAATATGTTTTCATAAATTCAAAATAATCAAACATAGTCTCCCTTCCTTTTTCTTCTCGCCCCCATGCATGCTCTGATAATGCTCCGCCTCAAACCAAGCTAGCTCCTCACCCTCCTTCCTATCTTTCTACCCGTAGGGTCTCCTACCATTCTTCTACTCCTTCTACATCATGGTCGCCAGCTAGTTGGGACGACATGGATGAACTCAAGATATGGAGTTCAAGGTGGAGATCCAAAACGGCATGGACGTCCATGGTAGAGGTCGTGAGCTTTGGGGGGATAAGTATTGGGTTGCTAGATTTGGTGCCAAGCGGTGCTCTGGTGGGACGGAATTGTCGCCGGCAAGCCTGATCTGGCAAAGTCGGTGCTTCAACACAAGATTAGTATTTGTGGATCTTATTTTTGTTGCATGAGTGTTTTTCAAATGCTACAAATTCGCGTGTGTGTTTATGTGAACGAACGAGTGAGATGTTGCGATGATTTTGATACTACTAGTAATCTTGCACGTGCAATGCACGTGTAACCTTGCGACTTCATCATACTCAACAGACATGTATTTATCATTATGTATCGACAAAGCGCAAATGACTTCTCTCTTGAGGATCTATAGAAACCTATCCAAATTAAAATATATTTGAGCCATTAACAACATTGAACCTTTATTAAAGAATCAACAAGAATTTAAAACACCAATTGAGAATAATATTGAGTTCCATTGTATGCCATCCCAAGGAGTAAAGAACATCAACTAAGAATTGGGTTCATTAATTGTATCAATTGGTGTTTTAAATGCTTAGAAAGCCACCCCTCTGTAAATGTCAATTGAGTTTCAGTTTTATGCCATCCCAATAGAAAGCCACCCCTCTGTTTACAAATAATAATTGTTTGATATCTGAAATGATAATTGCACAAGTAAAAAATAGAATGTACCTTTGAATAATGGTACTTCGATGCATATTGATACACAACAATCAAAATTCAAGTTGGCACTCCTTAATAGACATGTGCTTAGCCTTGTGCCATGATAATAACATTTAGGCATGGGAAATGGCATCTCAATATGAAGAACAAAAGTTCAGGTTAAGAAAACGGCTATGATAATAGGATATGAAAACAGAAACAAACGGAGAAGTTCAAGAGTGGATCATGCATCTTGGTACATTTTAGAATACCAGTGAAAATATATATTTGTTTTCTTTAACTTAAAATAAAATCTTCAAAACATGGCTATATTGTCAGTCAATAAACACGGGAATAATGTGTTGGCACACTAAAACAAATAGGGTGATGTTGCTCTTAGACTAAATGCTGGATCCCTTAGTCAGTGAGGGTGCGAACATGGTCCCTCCATCTGCAATAGAACAGGCACTCTGATGTATCCATGAAGACACCATGGCTGACCATGCATCAAATCACACGCTGATCATCCATCAACGCACACCATGGCCGACCCCATCTTCATGTAATCATGTGCACTCCAATAGCATGCACTTGAGCAGAGTAATCCAAGAACATGCACCAATTAAAAAAATCGCCCGATGGTGCCGGGCGAGTGCCTGCGGCGACGCATCCCGCGTGGATTTTTTGTTGGATGGTGGCGCTCGGTGAATGGGAGGATTTGTAGCTTCAATTCCAAATGGGACAGAGATCAGTAGATGAGAACTTCAGAAACAATATAAGCTGAAGAGAGCGTAGCCATGGCGGGGCATTGGAGCACATACTTCCTGAGCAAGCGGAGCGGGATGGCGACGTGTAGGATTGTAGCCAGACGGTGGCAGCGCAGCCTCTAGCGGTGGCTAGTTCGGTGGCGGGTGGACTACGGCCAGCTATGCAGGAACGGGGCGTACATCCTCAGCGCGTAGTCGTGCAAGGCGAGCGTGCGGGCAATCCATGGGCGGGCAACGCGACGTCTGCGACAGAGCAATGTGCGAGGAAGACGTGGTAGTTTGACTGGTGAAAGGAAAGACGTCGCCTAGAGGGGGGGGTGAATAGGCGAGGTACACTTTTTACAATTTAGGGTTGAAAAATGCGGAATAAAACTTAGTGTTTAACTTATCAATAGCACAACCTAAATGTACTAGGTGAACCTATGTGCACCAACAACTTATGCTAAGCAAGACAAGCAACAAAGTGATAACAAGGTAAATGACTTCAAGCACGAAGGCTATCACAATATAAATGACTTCAGGCACGAATGCTATCACAATGTAAAGTGCATAAGTAAAGAGCTCGGGTATAGAGATAACCGAGGCACGTGGAGACGAGGATGTATTCCCGAGTTCCTCCTTCTTAGGGGAGTACGTCTCGTTGGAGAGGTGTGAGTGACCACCACAGGTCCGACTCAACGCCACAAAGGCCTCACATTATTCTCCGATGAACTCGACCACAAAGGTCCGGGTTCACCTTCCACTATGAACTCCTTTGGGGCGGAGAACAATCCCGTACAACAACCTTGGGGCACACACCCACAACCGAATTGGGGGCTCCCAAAAGACCACACAAGGTCTTGACCACAACAGGTCTAACTTGACCACAAAGGTCCCAACTAGCCACAAAGGCCTTGACCACAAAAGGTCCTAACCGACCACAAAAGGTCTTCGCCACAAAGGCCGGCCACTAAGGCGTCTAGGGTCCAAGGACCCAAGAGTAACAAGCTCACGAATTTCACCACCACGAATCACGTGGAGGGCTCAAACCGATGCAACCGATGCAATGGCAAGAACACAAGTTCTTCACTCCCAAATCCCACCAAAAGCAACTAATGCTTATGGGGAGAGGAGAGAGGAAGAACAAAAAAATCACAAAGGACTCAAATCCCTCACTCCCTAATCCCACCAAAAGCAACAAATGCTTGTGGGGGGAGAAGAGAGGAAGAACAAAGAAGGAGAACCACAAAGGAACTCCTAGATCTAGATCCACTAGGTTCCCCTCACTTAGAGGAGAGATGGATTGGTGGAAACGTAGATCTAGATCTCCTCTCACTTTTCCCTCAAAGATATGCAAGAATCATGGGAGGAATTGAGAGGGGGCAAGCTTTTCCAAGGTCAACAATGGCAGGAGAGAGAGGGGAAAAACGAGCAGCCCAAGGAAGAAGAAGGGGAGGGGTATTTATAGCCCTCCCAGTTTTCTAGCCGTTGGGAATCGTCAGCTCGGAAATATAGGTCCGGAAATTTCCGAACCCCGGAAATCTCCGGTAGGAAATCCGACTGAGAGCTGAAAGCGACCAGTGCTGATATCAAATAAGACTTGGCGAAAAACTTAACTTGGTTGTTCGGAAATTTCCGAACCGGGACCGGAAATTTCCGGACCCCGGAAATTTCCGGCGGAAAATCCGACTGAGAGCCAGTTGAGTGCAGTGCAGAAAATCTTTAAGACTTGGCGAAAAATTCTCCGGGTCGGAAATCTCCGGTCTGGGGTCCGGAAATTTCCGCCCCTCCGAAAACTGCAGAAACAGCAGAACTGAAATAACTTTTGCATAATAACTCCGAATGAGGTGAAACCAACTCCGTTGGAAAGGTACCGACAAGGAGAAAGCTACAAAAATGCAACAAGTTTGAACCGGTCATATTTCCACACATAAATGCAACAAGTTTTCCATACTAAAACCTTTTTCGAAGAACTTGGTCTTGTCATGAAGATCACGACAAGCACCAAAACCCAACAAGGTGAAAAGCCAAATAAGAACCAAGAAAGATGATATGCCAAGCATGCAACGGTTTGAGCTCTCCACAAAGATGCGATCAAGTTACTCCCTCGAGAGCCCCTCTTGATAGTACGCCTGTCTATCCTATAGCCCTATCAAAAACAAACCTTTGCCTTGAGCAATCCACTTGAGCCTTGAGCATTCCACTTGAGCTAGACGAAGACAGTCTTGATCTCTCCAAGTGGACCACTTTTCTTGATTGCGCTTGCTAGCACATGCTTGGTGAAGACTTCTCCAAATACTCCCCCATACGCCATTATGGGAGAGCCTCGCTTAGCTTCGTCTTCATGTCAATCTCCAAGCTCCATTAGCTTCGTCTTCATGTCTTCATTTCGACCTCCAAGCTACAAGCATAAGATATCTCCGAAATGCTTCTCTTGGTCTTGCACTTCTTAACCTTGATGACGAATACCGCATGACATCATTCTCCATGAGCTCTATGAGATGTTCTTCTTGTTGCAAGCCCATGGTAAGATACCTAACTCCACATATAGATACCACACACACTTGGGTTAGT
Organism: Poa annua; assembly: GCA_026929855.1. NCBI lineage: Eukaryota > Viridiplantae > Streptophyta > Magnoliopsida > Poales > Poaceae > Poa > Poa annua. Next base: position 11,487,945 of record CM049433.1, on the reverse strand, counting down.
TCACAAAGCTATATGGACAATGGCATACCATCCAAGGGATGCATGATCCACTTGGTACATCTTGTAGCTTCGTGTGTTGATCAACATCTTGATCAATCTCGTATCATCCCATCTATCTTCATATAGGTGATGTCTTGACATCTTCAAGACATACTTGCAATATGCTCCCATCTATCTTCATATGGGTGATGTCTTGACATCTTCAAGACATACTTGCAATATGCTCAACACATACATTAGTCCATATGGATTGTCATCAATTACCAAAACCATATAAGAGGGCACATGCCCTTTCAACTGGGTTGTGCGGGATTACGGGACGTGGGATTAGACGATTAGCGGCGGTTTTCTCGCGAGGTGATTAGCGGCATCGAACAATGTTTTACCACTAATGAAGGGTGGGTTTTGAACCATTAGATGTTGGTTTGATGGCTGGGATTGGTTGGATCCCCACACTCTGTGTCTTTTTATATTAGTGGTGATGATGATGACTGCAAATGCTTTTGTGTGGAGTTGCCAAATTTGTCCGCTCATGCTGCATATATGTATTGACCTTTTTGAAAATTTGTTGTGATGGATGGGAATTTGTTACACCTAGTTTGAAATTTGCTACATACTCTTCTTTGTTGTTTCATAGAAAATGATACTCTTGTTTGTTTGGTGCACTCACTTTTTTTTTGGTTTTTCTAAAATATCGTGATACCTTTTGTAATGTTTTAACCCATTTGGGAAAGAAATGATACAAAGATACTGCAATAGTACAAAACATTGTTGCACAAATAAGTGTATGCTGCAAAGGGGAGATTTCACATTTATGACGATTGGACAACGGAGGAGGCGGAGGATCTATGGTTTTCATCCCCGAGGACGCCAAAGAACAAAGAAACAATTTGTTCACACAACCGACGTAAGTAGGTGCAGGCAGTGAAATCCTCTTAAACCTTGACAAACCCAACCCTAGACGGTAGGAAATTAGGACAGGAAATTACTAAACTCTTGACACACATGATCTTAGATAAAATGGGCACGCCGATGGAGACGACACAGACCACTACATGACTACACTACACAAGAATTAAATCACCGGCACGGAGGTCCGGCACCAACAGAACAGAGTCACCGACAACGGTGGCGCAGGCTGGCCCGGCCGGCCCGGTTGCAGTGCGGCAGGTAATGGCGTGAGACAGCTAAGCGGTGGTGCACTGCTCGCGCGCGAAGCCGACGCGTCCGTTGGGCACGTCGAAGAGGACGCGGTGGTTCTGCTGCTGCATGCTGGCGATGACGTTGAGCACCGTGTTCACGCCGTCCGGGGCCGCCGCCATGGCCAGGCAGCTGGTGGTGCCGTAGGTGCTGTGGATCACCAGGTTCTCCGCCGGCAGCGTCACCTGCATTCCGGTGAACATGAACGTGACCGGCGGCCATTTCACCGTGGTGTTGTAGCAGGTGTCGAACCCGCCGAGGGAGGAGACGGGGGCGCCGCGGATGCGGTGGCGGACCTCGTCACGCACGGCCGCGTACGCGGGCGCCACGAGCCGGGTGAACATCGTGCCGGAGTCGAGCACGGTGCCGGCGCCGGTGGCCGGGTCGAACGCTAGCGCCGAGGCAGGGATGGGCACCACCTTCTTGCCCACCCGGATGCCGGTCATGCCGACGTAGTAGAGGGACGAGCGGTGCGGGTTGACGAGCAACGGCGTGGTCTTGATCCGCTGCGGCTGGCCCTTGCGGCCGAGCCTGAGCGTGCCGGAGAAGTTGAGGGACTTGAAGCTCGGCAGGCAGTAGGAGAAGGTGCCCTCGTACATGTCCTTGGTCTGGGACAGGAACGAGAGGGGCCCGCGGCCGAGCCCGAGCAGGCCCTGCGGCGGCGCCGCCGTGCCGGTGGCCTTCTGCAGGCAGCCGAAGGTGTAGCCCTTGACGACGTCGCTGGCGACGGCGAGGGAGTCCTGGGACAGCGCGGCCTCGAGCGAGGAGTCGGCGTAGGTGAGGCTGAAGCCGCAGGACTTGGTGGTGAGCGAGCAGGACGGGTTGGGCGCCCCCGCGCAGGCGGGCGAGCCGCAGGGCACGGCGCGGTAGGAGGCGGACTTTGCCGGGTTGAAGGGCGTGGCGGTCGGGCAGCCGGCGCAGCCGGAGCAGGGGATCCAGGCGGCGTCGTTGCTGGTGTCGACGGCGAGGAGCAGCTGCTGCGGCGGGGTCCCCAGGCGTGCGCGCACCACGTAGGTCGGCGTCTGCAGCAGCTGCCGCCCGGACGCGATGGGCGCGTACGCGCGCCCGGCCACGGCCAGCGAGTCGAGGTACAGCAGCCGCGACGCGTCCCGGGACGACTGGTCAGCCAGGAACCCGGCCCACGACGACGGCGCCGCACCGTTCCCCAGCGGTGAGCACGGCCCGAACGCGTGCGACACCTGCAGCGTTGCCCCGGCGTCCGGCGGCGTGGCCGGGCACGACGGGTGAGACGCCTCCGCCGCAGCAGCCAGCAGCGCCACCACCACCACCATCGCCATAGCGACGCCACGGAGCAACTTACCCGCCATTATCGTCGTACCGACGGACTACCGAGCTAGCCTTGAAGTGTGAGGCGGTGAGGTGAGAAAGTGGCACACCGACACCACACCATGGCTATATATCGGTGAGGTGAGAGTGTGGCTGTGGTGGCACGTGAGCGGTGACGGAACACGGCCAGCGCCCGTGCCATGTCCACTGGCGCGCCCGTGACGACCTCGGCTGGACGCATTGGCCGACGGCCATGCTCTCTCGGCAGAGGCTGGACCCGGTATCCGTACAAGAGAGCAATTAAGCGGCATGCCTGCACAGCAACGTGCTTCTGCCAATGGATGCTCTCCACCACCTCTGCCCGTCCAGCGCGTTGAATTCCGGGATCGCGCCGTGCCGGCGAGCTCGTGAAGACTTGTCTTTGCATGGCGGTGGCCATGGCTCCCCACGAGGTCTGTACGTACAAGACACCGAATAGTCCTGGTGTACATGGACCGAGGAGCTTGGTGGAGACGACAGCATGTGAGCTAGGGAGACGACGGGTGCATGTGGACGGACTGGGATGCTGATTGCAGGTCTGATTAACCGTGATTGCGCTCTGGATCTTGCGCGCGCACGCACACGTGATGTTCTCTGCCGTGCGAACGAGAATTGGATTGTTCATTGTTCAGTAGCAGCCTAGGTTAGAGACAGGACGATACGATTCGCCGTGCCGTGGCCGAGCGAATTTCACCGGCGACGAGGAGGAATGTCACGGGATCGCTGGCGTGGTCCAAGACCCAAAAGATATTTCACGAAAGCTAGCTTCACCGTCTTCTTGCTTGGGCTCGGGGCTCGGGTGATGCATGTCTGTATCTGCTTGTTCCGGGCATTGCCAGCTGACATGCCCTTGTCGCCCGTCGTGTCCATTAGCGTGTAAACGCCATGGACGTGGAGGACCAGGCCGGGTTTGAGTGTGTTACACCGTCAGAATTCAGATCGAACCGAGAATCAAGTGACCGTCACCAGCGGAAGATCTGCCAAACCGGCATGCATGGCTGCCCACACCATGGCGTAACGGGATATTTCAGACATAGGGGCGTAGCCTCCTAGACACGGCTAAATTCCTGTATAGTTGCAATGCATCGGGAATTCGGTCTCTTCGTCTTTCATGTCGCCATGTTTGAGGAGCTGGTCAGGTTTGGTCTGTCCACTCGTACTACTCAGGCCCGTTTGGAATATAGGAAGTAAAAATTGTAGGAATAGGAAAAACGCAGCAATTACGGTGTCATGTTTCCTAAATTCCGATAGGAGCTAAAACCACAACAAATTTTCCCAAGTGACGTTTGGTTGTCACACAGGAAAAATACAGAAATTATAGACACGGGAAGATGATTTCATTTCCTCCAAAATTCTTATGAAATAGCTTATGTCATAGGAATAGCTTATGTCATAGGAATTTTAAAGGAATCTGAGATTCCTATTCCTTTGTTTCAAATGGTGTCATATGAAAGTTTCCTGTAAGAATCATATTCCTACGAATTTCCTTTGTTCCAAACGGGCCCTCACTCGTTTTGAAATATAAGAAGTTTGTTACCTTACCTGTAGTGCGGACTAAGAACATCTCCACCTGGGGCCTCTAAATCTGTGTCCGCCACCCCTCAATTGGGCCTCCTTTGTGAGGTGTCGGACAAGTGTCCGGTCCCCACAGCGGCACTCCCAAAGGTCCACCCCCAACGGATGCAAACGGTCGAACACTTTGCGGGCGCACGAACCGCCGCCGATGAACAACACAAACGATGAAATTCAAATTTCATTCATTTTTCTTATATATTACAAACAAATTGAATGAATTTGAACCCTAGCATAGACCTAGCCTAATGGCGCCCACCCTAATCTAAACTCCGCCCTGGCCTGCCTCGTCGTCGTGAACACGCCTTCCCTAGGCTAGGCGCGAGCGGACACGCCTCTCCTCCCAGAGCGCGCTCGCCGCCCGGCGCATGTCAGCCCTGGCCCTCTCCTCGCGCAGGCGGGTCCAGCTCCTCCTTAACCGCCAGCTGGGCGGCCTCCATCGAGGCCGGATCCTCCCGCTCGGCGGCCCCGGCGTTGAGGTCCGCGTATGCCGCGCGCTCGGCGGCCATGAAGGCGCGGCAGCGAGCGTCTCGCTCCGCGGTCTCGAGGGAGGCCTTCAGGATGGCGGCCTCGACGGCGTCGCCAACCGCCTCGTAGGCTGCGGTAAACTGGGTGGCCGCCTGCTCGGCGCGCCACGTGTCAAACGAGTTCATGGCGACGACCTGGTCGGGCCACATCGGCGGCGGCAGCTCCTGCTCCTGCGCCGGCTCCTCCTCCTACGCTGGCTCCTCCTCCGTCGGCTCCTGCTCCTGCTGGTCCTCCACGTCGATGTCGTGGACGTTGTTCGCCCAGTCCAAGGGCATGTCGACGACGACGACAATCTGGAGCGCCAGCTCCGGCTGGTCCTCTTGGCCCAAAGGGTGAGCGCGGCGCGCTGCCTGGGTGATGGTGGACCAGGTGGTCTGAAGGCGGCGTGGCATGGTTCTTGGTTCGGGGCTGTTTCGCTAGAAAAGGTAGCGGAAACTCTTCCCCTAGGTATAGGGGTTTTTTCCTAGATGTGTACATGATAGTACAATTTACGGGCGTGCCATCTTGTTAATAAAACAAGCAAATAAAATAACAGTAGACAAAGAACACAATATATGGGAACACTGGATTTTATTAATCTCATTGCATTGTGCATATACAAATTGCATATTCCCATAAACTATATATATTTGCCTTCTGCGTCGCGCTCATGGAGTATCTGACTATAGGAGATTGCGTAGTTCATGAATTCCCGGTGCTTTTTGCAAGCAACCCGTTAATTACATCCGCAGGATCGAGCCTGTGGAATACCTCCGATTAAGCTGCGCTGATGGTCGTCGTCATGTTTGGATTGCTCATCCATATGCATTGTGATATTTGTGAATAAATTGTGCGGGTGGCTTTGTTTCGCCGATACCCGGTCACGTGTACTATCGCCATGTTGGTATGACCAACGGGATATGTTGATGAAAGGGGTGACTTTCGCCTCGTCGGTGCCCAGTCATGTACGCCCATATTTCAACAAACGCGGACTTGTATATGTTGCTATCGCCTCGTCGGTGCCCAGCAACGGTGTGTCCAATCCCGTAGGTTTTGTGACATGTAGATAGGATGGTGATCCCGCCTCGTCGGCACTTGGCCATGGTTTCGTCTAGCCTCGTCGGCATTAGACGTATGATCAAAATAACTGGTATAGCCTTTGTCTCAATTGACATTCGGCAAAGATATCAATGTGGAAATATCACTTTGCATGATGGGTGATGTTTGTCAAACATATTAATCTTACTTCCTTGTAGGGATCAAGATCAATGTTGCATGCCTCCTCGTGAGGAGCAAGATCAATATAGTAATTTGACTTCTTCATACTTGGCCTTAGTCACGTACGCTCGTCATGATCTGTACCAAGCAATAGTTGACCACCCTTGTTGGGGTAGTCATACTGCGCTTGTGTATTTTCTGTAGATAATTTCATCACATCGGGAAGCTTTGATTTTAGCCTCTCTTCGACGGTGAAAGATACAATCGCACAGATGTTGCTTTCAGCATTTAGCCTTTTTTGGATCAATCGGCGATGATGAACACAAACACGAACACGCATACACCATAAAATAATTTCCCCACGAAGAAAGAGGGAGAAGTCGAATTCTGGCATGATTACTTACCAACAAAGACAAACTTCACGGACGGCGCCATATCGGCCATCAAAACGGCACCGTGTAAGGATATTTGTAGCTAATCTTATTTGTTGGATGATCTTGTTTGAGATGTAGCCCTTTGGGCAAATCAACTCAAGATTGATCAGTGTGACGTTCGTCGTCCCGCGAAAGCCCTTTATATTGCAGCCTTTTCGCTAAGATCAACGAGTCTGTGTGTCTTTGATTTCTGTGAGCTCTCACGTCTCGTGTATGGCCTCCTCCGGTTTAGCGATGGTGGCCTTTATATAGGCAGGCGCTCCGCGTAGGGCTTGGATAGGGTTTGCTTAGTCGGTTCAAAACGCGTCTCCGTCCATACGATCTTCTTTTTAAACAGATGGTATATATCTCCACAGCGCACATGACGTGCGCCATGAAATCAGCCGTATCTGAAAACCATCGTTGTTATCTAAGTAATCAAGTCTAGGGACATAGAGAGTCCATGACCTGTGGGCCATGTTTTCTTTTATTTCTCCTCGACGTGGAACTCCAGGCTTCACTCATGTGCATGGGACTCCAAGGTTAGCCGATCGATTAGAAACCTGCTAGCTTGTAGTACATGTATGCATCAATGCTTTCAAAGAGCATATTTATGAAACGATGATTCAAAATATTAATCTGTTTGCACCATTATGATGTGCATAATGAACTCTATATGATGAGTCCAATATCTAATATATATTCTTTTAGAAATAATTTATACCTCATAGGTCCCACCTGTCATAGACAAAGGTTGTGCTGAATTAATTTATATATCATGAATTTTGGTACCAAAAATTCATCGAACAGGGGCTACAGAGACTGCGGGCATGACGGGGGAAGTGTTGGTGTGGTGAGGCTGTGGGCACGGCGAAAGAGTGTTATATAGGCGGGGAGGGAAACGGAGGGGCGGGAAGCGGCGGGTGGGTGAGCACGCGTCGCGTCGGAGTTATGTGGCGGCGACGCGATTCGGCCACGCCGACGCTTGGGAAGCCGGGAAAGACTGGGCGCCGGCGTAATTGCGAGGCGTGCCGCAAACGCCTTGCCGTCCCGTCGCTTCGTCGTCTGCAGAAACGCGTCGCCATTAACGCGGGCAGAATATACTGAGATCCTGAAATACAGGTACAAACCCGAAGTACATGCATTCAACTTTTAGAAGTACATAAAAATTTGTCAAAAACCTATCAATATGGATCTAGATTTAAAGTTCTCAACGTCAAGAGTTTAAAAGTAAAATGGTTCGTAATTTGGATGAACAGTTCTCAGGATATTGCGTTTTGAAAGTTCCAATTTCAAAAGAAAAAAGGACTCCCTCCGGTCGTCCATGAAGCCCTGTGCGTCCGTTTTCTAGCGTTGCACGCTTTCGACCAAACCGTAAAAGCAGTAGTACAAAAAATACAGAACACAGTGGTACACAGAATATAGAGTACAAATCACAGTAAAGACGGTGTAAATATCACGTAGAATTGGAAGTACAGAACACAGAGTACGATGTACATATTATACAATATAAGGAGTACAAACTACTCAGAAAGACGGTTTATAAGGTACATAAAACTGGGTCGGAGTACAAAACACACAAAGCATGATGTACAAAGTACAAACTACTCAGAAAGACGGTGTATGAGGTACATAGAACTGGGTCGGAGTACAAAACACACAAAGGATGATGTAAGAAGTACAAACTACTCGGTGTTAAATCACCAACTCATTTGTGTTTTTGTTCCTCTGCTGGTTTGGGGATGCCGTGTCCCGAGGGCCTCTTTGATTGTAGGATAGGAAAATCTTAAGATTTCAATGTCATGCTCATTCCTATCTTATAGGATTTTGCATGTACCAAATTTGTTTGATTCCATCAAAAGAATTGTAAAATGAGCTTGGAGTGAATGTTTAATTTTCTATGGGTAGTACAAAAATTTCTATAGGATTTTTTCGGTAGGATCCAATCCTACAAATCAAGCGATCAAGATAGGAAAAATTCCTATAGAATTCATTCCTCTACAAACCCTTTACAATTCCTTTGAATCAAACGAGCCAACTTTTAGGATGTTCACTTTTGCTACGTTGGTCCGTAAGATCGTCTCCACCGGCATATCAATAGGGTCAATAGAGCGTCCGACAAGTATGTCAGACAAGTGCTATTGGACGTATTGGGAGCAGCGCCCACCAGTGCTCGCAGTAGGGTTTTTTCAAAAAAATGAAACGACAAATTTACTAATTTTCATTCATTTATTGAATTTTATAAAATTTGAACGACATTTAACAAAATGCTAGCCTAAACCGTAGATACCGGTGCAAGCATGTCAAAGCTTAGAAAATCTGAGCGCTTATGTTGTCATGGCAAAGTTCCGGAGCATGCCTTTTTTGCATACTTGTCTGTGTTTTTTTTTTGAAATAAGATCAAATATATTGGCAACATGCCGCCTCATTAAAAACCCTCCAGCCCCCTTAGGTGCCCTGGTAGGGAAAAGAGTGCGTAAGAAACCTGTTGGCCCGAGAATTACATAGTGTTCTTACAATCAAAAATGACCAGGTCCTGAACGCAGTCAGGACTGAATCACGAACCATATCCGACAAACCGGATTTCCCAAGTTGAGCTAAAACATGGGCTACTCCATTACACACTCGGTCTATCTTAGAAATAGAGATATCGTTAAAAACTTTCAGTAGCTCCCTAGCTTCTAGAATGACCGCCCAGCTCGACGAACCTTCATCTCCTGACGATGTGATAGCCTGTACCGCACGAAGACAATCGGACTCCAGGAATGCAGGCCAACGTCGCAACGAGATCAAATGACGAAGTCCTTCAACGCATGCAATAATCTCTGCTTCTTCCGCACTAGAGCAGAAATTGATAAACTTCCACTCCGCAATGATAGGTCTACCTCGATGATCCCTAACAATTATGCCCACGCCAGCATTTTTCCAGGTGGAGTCCCAGCCAGCATCAACATTAGCCTTGGCAGAGCCCAAGCATGGAGCTGTCCATGTCACCCCAGGGGGATTCGGAGAGCCTGTGTCCGTACCTGAAAAGGAGTCAAGATAGCTTACCAGGTATGGGACAGACGTTGAAACCGAGGCTTTCCCATCTCCATGCACGATATTATTTCGATGGTGCCAGGCTCGCCATAGAAGGAAAATAATTTTTGGTCATTGATCTTTAGGAGAATTTTCCGAGAAGTGAGAACAGCCACTCAGGCCTGGCGGCCACAAATTGAGCATATTGGGCTTGTCTGTGTATTTGTTATTTGTATTACTCGATTCATTCTTTTTTTGTGAGCAAAACACGTCTGAAGCTTTATTCATATGTAGTATGTACGTGAAGGAGATATGCCCTAGAGGCAATTAATAAAGTGTTTTATTTATCATATCTCATTTGTCCATAATACGTCTTTGTGTCATGCTATAACTGTATTAAGCGGAAACATTAATACACGTGTGATACGTAAGACAACCAGGTCCCTAGTAGCCTCTACTTGAATAGTTCATTGTGCAATTGATGATCGAGGTTTCCCGATCATGTGACATGGTGTCTGACGAGGATATGCCGAACGGGTATCCTGTCGTGTGGGTACCTGGTGCACGTGATGACTATAGCCCAATTATCAATAGGCTGACAAAGCCCATCAAGGAAGGCCCAAGAACGAAGATTGCTTTCCAAGTTATTCATAGTCGGTTGTAGTTTCCATACTTGTAATCCTAGTCGGTTACGTACCCGAGACCCAGCCCCCCATATAAGGGCTGGGAGGGCTACCGATCAGGGGAGACGCACATCAGAACCTCCAAACCCCAACGAGACGAACTCTCGCTGGACCCTTGTAACCATCGCATATTCACAAGAGCAATAACAGACAAGCAGGAAGTAGGGGTGTTACCTCAGTCGAGGGCCCTGAACCTGGGTAAATCCCGCTTGTCAGCCGTCGAGTCCACCAGCACTACGCGTTCTCTACCTCATAACTCTAACCCTAGGCTATCGACTATGGGTATTGATGAGGACACCCCTCGTCAATTGGCGCCGTCTGTGGGAAAAGGTAGTGTTGGATCTACGGATTCGCTGGTTTTGACCTCAAACGGCAACTCGCCGACTACATCTGCAAACAGCCACGCGCTGACAGTCTCGACTGGCGTTGGAGCACCAGGCAATCAGTCGCCAACTTCGCAAGCTGCATCGCCAAAAAGAATCAAGCCGTACTCATCGGAAGCACAGGAAGTTTTCGCTAATCTCGATTCAGGTTTCGATCTAACCATTGGGGAGCACAATTTTTTCGTCGATAAGCTTGGTGTGCAGGACTTGACCGACGTGATCGCAATGAGGGCGCTCGAAGATTCATCGACTGCGATCGCATCGCCAGCAGGCAAGGAAGATACCTCATCACAGATCGACTCGATCCCATCGCCGACCTCATCCATGGCGACTGAAGAGTTCAATAGGATCATGGCGCAAGAGTTCCCGGAAGATGAGGCACAGTCTACCCATCAGATAGGCGCAGTCGAGAAACCATCTACTACAGTCACAGCTACCGCAGGCATGGAAGCTACGTCGTCAAAGGTCAACTCGATCTCGCCGTCAAGATCTCTAGTCGACTCCATGACGACCCAAGAGTTCAATAAACTCTTGGCACAAGAGCTCCTAGATGATGAGGTACAGTCTGACTATCAAGTCACCACAGTCGAACACATCGCGGCACTCGACACTGCACCCGACTACAGGCAAACTGAAGACACGGGCGACAGCATCTACCTCGCCGACTTCACCGGGCCAGAGATCCGAGCGGATCACGAGTTCCTCTCCAGCAACGAAGACGATCCTGAAAAAATACCCGAAGCATACGTCAACACCGACGCCCAGATCAGCAACAACTCCGACATGAGTTTGGACGACGACTCCGAACCCATAACCGGCGTCGATAGCACATACACATATCCCCCGGTCATACCTCGGCAGGTCTATGTTGCATTCAGCGCCGAAACCTCAGCGGCAGCAGCTAGTCGCAGACCTACAGAATTTCCTTGCACAGTCACATTACCAGATGGCGTGACAACACTAACTATCACAGCAGAGATGGCGGCAAAAGTTGACAAAATCATAAAGGACTGCACAATGATGCCAGCAGACGCGACCCCAGAGGAGTGGATGACATACAATTATTTTAATTGGCAAGAAGCGATGCGCTTAAAGGAGTACAGAGCAACACTCGAAGAACGCAGAAAGCAAGCTAGCATCTCGAGTATGCGGAGAAGGCAGTTTTCCCTTAGCTCCACAAGTGCGACGGAGCACAGACATAGATCGAGATTCGCCAATATCCCAGAGGGCAAGAGATCCGGAGTCACTCGCAACTTAGAACATTCGTTCATGACCCTGGACTCCGAAGGCGTACTAGTACCCAAAACAGCTGAAGGTGCCTTGATATCACTTGGAGCATACCTCAAGGCGACAGCACCTCCAGCAGGCGATCCGGCCGAAGAACTGCATCTCCAGCAATTAAAGGCGCTCGCACTCGCGGCAAAAGGACTCCAGACGGAGAAACACAGAGAGCGCAGCAGAAGCCGTTCGCGAGATCGTCGCAGTCGAAGCCCTCGCAGGAGTGGCACACGAAGGCACTCGAGACGTCGCCGTTCACGGAGCAGGTCTAGGAGATCCGCCAGCAACGATTCGAGTGATGGTCGCGATACAGGACCTTGCGGAGCACGATGCTTCACACGGCGAATCCGCGAAGCCAAGTTGCCCAAAAAGTTCGGGTTACCAACAACGCCAAAGTTCAACTGCAAACAAGAGCCGTCAGGCTGGCTCGAGAACTACAAGCTCGCAGTCGTATGCCAAAGGGGGACAACTACAACGGCACTGCAGTACATACAGTTGATGCTTGAAGGCACAGCTCGCGACTGGCTCAAAGCATTACCCGAAGCATCATACGATTCCTGGGATCACTTTCGGGAAGACTTCATCAAATATTTCGATCCTCTGTGCGAGCGACCCAAAACATTCGAGGAATTACGGGCTTGCAAGCAGAGGTCGGACGAGCCAATTCGAGCATACATCAGGCGATGGACTGCCATCCGCAATTCAGTCGGCACAATCTCCGAAGACAGAGCCATGGACGCCTTCACCATGGGGGTCCTCAGAGAAGACTTCAGAGAAGCACTCGGCCGCCAAAAGCCAAAATCCTTGGCAGAGCTCATGAAGATAGCGACTGAGTGGGCGGATGGCGAAGATTCCATAAGGACCAAGCGTCCACTTTCCCCACATGACCGTGAGGATCGACGCAGTAGTCGAGACCACCACGACAGGGATGATAGAAGACGAAGACGCAAAAGTGGTTACAGCGACAACGACAAGGTAAAATTCGTCGCAGCAGGTTTCTCACAGGACAATCACGTCCAAGACGACAGACAACAAGAAGATCGTCGCGACAGTCGAAACGATAGTCGCCGCGACAGTCGAGGAGACGACCGTCGAGACAGTCGAGGGAACGACCGCCGAGACAGTCGAACAGACGACCGACGAAGCAGTCGAGACCGCGATCAGCGTAGCAGCGGATACCGAAGGCAAGAGTGGCGCAAACGAACAGATGCAAAACCAGAAAAAACATTTCAAGAGAAGATGGATGACGACTGCAGGCTGCACTTATTCAAGGGAGATGATGGAAGGCTAATCTCCAACCACACCATGGGGAATTGCCGAGAGTTCGAACAAATGGTGGTTGATTACGCGGCGAGAATCAGAAGAGCTACACCCTCAACTGCACCACCAGCGTAGATCGCGCCACCGCCAACACAGCCAGTCGCGGCATTACCACCTCCACCACCATACAACCCAGGAAGCCAAGTCGCGGGAGCCATACATCACATACCTCAAGCAACGGAGGAGCAGTACCCAAAGCCCCAAGGACAGATGTTCATGATCCAAAAAGGGCGTCCCTCCAACAGGCAGCAAAAGATCCACACTCGACACGTTAACATGGCGGTTATGGCGCCTCCAGCCATACCAGACTTCTTGCGGGGATCTGAAACCGCAATAACTTTCAATCGAGAAGATCACCCACCATATGTCTACCGACCAGGCCACGCAGCCCTGGTACTTGACGCTCAGATCGGTGGATACGCCATGACCAAGGTCTTCATGGATGGAGGCAGCGGCATCAACATCATCTTCGCCGACACACTTCGCCGGATGAATAGGTCAGTCGAAAATTTACCCCAGTCTACAAACACTTTTCATGGTATTGTCCCAGGAAAACCCGTTCTCCCAGAAGGCACGATACAACTCGACGTCACCTTCGGCGACGCAAACCACTTCAGAACCGAGTCGATTGAATTCGAAGTCGTCGACTGGAAGTCACAATACCATGCCATATTAGGGCGCCCCGCATTTGCTCGGTTCATGGCAGTACCACACTACGCATACCTCAAGTTGAAGATGCCAGGCCCGAAAGGAGTCATCACAGTCAACGGAAATTTTCAAAGGTCAGATGCTTGCGACCGCGACTTCAGCAAAATCTCCGAGACGTTCGGTATGGAGCAAACCCTCGAAGGGCTCTCGCTCACCAGCGACCCAACATACATGCCCGAGCAAAAGAAACAGGCAGTCGACAAGGCATTTAGCACCGCAGATGGCATAAAGAAGCACCAGGTTCACCCGACTGATCCAGCCAAGACAGTCAGGGTGTCCACAAGCCTATCTCCTGCATAGGAAAGCGCGCTCGTCGAATTCCTCCGTGAGAACTGGGATATATTTGCATGGTGTGCAGCCGACATGCCAGGTATTCCCAGGGAATTCGCCGAGCACTCCCTCCAACTTAATCCGGGAACTAGGCCGGTCAAACAAGCAATACGTCGCGTCTCCGGACCCAAAAGAGAGGCTATAGAGAAACATGTAGACAAGTTACTCAAAGCAAACTTCATTCGAGAAATCAAAAAATCAGAGTGGGTAGCCAACCCCGTACTAGTCGAGAAAAAGAAGACAGGAGCAACCAGGATGTGTGTCGACTTCACCGGGCCCAACAAGTGTTGCCCAAAAGATCATTTTCCACTGCCACGTATCGATCAAATCGTCGACTCCACTGCGGGATGCGAACGTCTATCCTTCCTGGATGTATACTCAGGGTACCACCAGATAAGGATGAAAGTCGAAGACGAGGAGAAGACAGCCTTCACAACTCCACTCGGAGTATATTGCTACACCACAATGCCCTTCGGGCTCAAGAACGCGGGTGCCACCTACCAGCGTATGATGCAGAACTGTTTGAAGACACAAATTGGAAACAACGTCGAGGTTTACGTGGATGACATCGTCATCAAGTCGAAAGAAGAAAGCACACTGCTCGCAGACTTGCGAGAAACATTCGACAATCTCAACCGGTACAACATCAAACTCAACCCAGACAAGTGTACCTTTGGTGTCCCAGCCGGAGAGCTCTTGGGATACTTGGTATCGGCCCGGGGAATAGAAGCAAACCCAGAAAAGATACAGGCCATACTGACCATGCAAAGGCCTAAAAAGCTCTACGAGGTGCAGCAATTGACGGGTCGAGTAGCAGCGCTCAGTCGCTTCATCAGTAAGCTGGGTGAAAAGGCATTACCACTTTATCGACTGATGAAGAAGGCAGACAAGTTCGAGTGGACAGATGAAGCTGAAGCAGCCTTCAAAGATCTCAAGCGAATACTCACAAATCCCCCCATCCTGGCGGCACCCAAGGAGAAAGAACCTTTGTACCTGTACGTGGCAGCCACAAACAGAGTGGTAAGTACGGCCTTGGTAGTCGAACGCATGGAGGAAGGGAAAACCCAGAGCATACAGAGGCCAGTCTACTACGTCAGCGAAGTCCTGTCCCTGTCAAAGCAAAGATACCCGCACTTCCAAAAGCTGGCATACGCTGTCTTCATAACATCCAGAAAGCTGCGCCACTACTTCACGGAGCACCCGATAACAGTGATCAGCAAATCAGCAATCGGGGATATACTCACCAATCCCGATGCAACGGGGCGTGTAGCAAAATGGCTCATCGAGCTCGGGCCACTCGGGATCACATACGATCACCCGAAGGCCATCAAGGCGCAGGTCCTACCCGACTTCACAACGGAGTGGATAGAATCTCAGCTGCCAGGAATCCCTGATGTGTCCAACTCATGGACAATGTATTTCGATGGGTCTAAGAAGAACGAGGGCGCAGGCGCAGGCGTCATACTCATATCACCTAAAGGCGACAAACTCAAGTACGTGCTGCAGATGGACTTCAAGCGACCGTCCAACAACGAGGCCGAGTACGAAGGTCTGATCCACGGCATGCGAATGGCTAAGGCGCTAGGGTGTACTCGACTTATGATATACGGCGACTCAAATCTAGTCGTGCAGCAGACAATGAAAGCTTGCGACGCCATAGCCGACAACATGATCGCGTATCGTGACCTCTACAACACATTAGAAGGTGACTTTGACGGATGCGAACTACGACATGTTGGACGAGAAAGCAATGAGGAAGCAGACATACTAGCCAACATCGGCTCGACTAAAGCGCAAGTCCCGCCAGGCGTCTTCCTGGAGCGAATCCAGCACAGGTCCATCAAAAAACAGCGGCCCCCATCGACCTCGACCGCTACATCCAAAGACAAAACGCCCAGCTCAGAAGATCCGCCAGTCGAAGTACTACTATGCCAGGGCGATCAGGTAATTCCAGCATGGACTCAACCTTTCCTAGCATACATGCTCCGCGACGAACTACCAGACGATGTAGCAGAGGCTCGACGAGTCACTCGACGCTCCAAAGCATACAACATCATCAACGGTGAACTCTACAAACGAAGCATCTCAGGTATGTTCCAAAGGTGTGTGGAAATTGAGGATGGAAAAACCATACTTCGCGATATTCATGCAGGAACCTGTGGTCATCATGCCGGCAGTCGATCACTCGTAGCCAAAGCCTTCCGAGCAGGGTTTTACTGGCCTACAGCACTTAAGGACGCAGACGACATCGTCAAAAGGTGCATCGGGTGCCAGAAATTCGCCACCAAGCCTCATGCACCTGCATCAGCACTCAAAACCATACCACTGGCCTGGCCCTTCGCCCAATGGGGGCTCGATATGGTCGGACCACTCAAAAAGTCATCACCCGGAGGACATACTCACCTACTGGTAGCGGTGGACAAATTCACAAAATGGATAGAAGCGGTCCCAATCACAAGCTCGACTGCCGCTACAGCAGTCAATTTCATAAAATCTATCGTCTATCGATTTGGCGTCCCAAACAGCATCATCACGGACAACGGCACAAACTTCACAGCCGAGGAGTTTCGTTCCTTCTGCAAAGAGTGGAACATCGCGCTCAATTACGCATCAGTCGCGCACCCACAGTCCAACGGACAGGTTGAAAAAGCCAATGGTCTCGTCTGCACGGGCATTAAGAAAAGACTACTGGTACCACTCAAAAGGGCCGCAGGCGCTTGGGTCGAGGAGCTCCCGGCGGTACTATGGAGTTTGCGCACAACCCCAAACGCCTCGACTCAGTTTACTCCGTTTTTATGGTCTACGGCGCAGAAGCAGTATTGCCACCAGAGGTGAAATTCAGCGCACCAAGAGTCGAGCTGTACGACGAAGACGACGCAAATGAGTCACTCGAAGACTCGGTGGATCTACTCGAAGAATCGCGCAATACGGCCCTTGCCCGCACAGCTGTTTATCAGCAGGATCTCCGTAACTACCACAGTCGACGACTCCGTCCCAGAACATTCATGGTGGGCGACTTAGTACTCCGGATGAAGCAGAAGAAGGTGCACAAGCTCGCATCACCATGGGAAGGTCCTTTCGTCATCACGGAAGTCATCGACGGTGGTGCCTATCGACTCAAGCACGCCCAGACGAAGGAATTATCAAATAACCCATGGAATGTGGCGCACTTGCGTCGCTTCTATGCCTAGTTGTCATAGTCGATCAATGTAACCGAGCATAAATGTCGGAAAGGCCAGCAGGTTTCAGACGCGCTCTTTTCCTTACCAGGGTACCTAAGGGGACTGGAAGGTTTTTAATGAGGCGGCTTGCTGGCCAATATCTGGAATAAAGAAAGATTTTCTTCTTCGCATAATTTACTATCATAAGCCAAATCACTCCCGACTCAGCCACACTCGAGGACTCGGGGGCTGGGTCTTAGTCATAAACAGCAAAACCCAACCACACTCGAATACTCGGGGGCTGGGTCTTTGTCATAAACAGCAAAAACCCAGCTACACTCGAATACTCGGGGGCTGAGTCTTAGTCATAAACAGCAAAATTCAGCTGCACTCGAAGGCTCGGGCGCTGTACATATACAAACTTACATAAACGCCTTACTATTCACACCCCACCCGAAGGCTCGGGGGCTGGATACATACAGGCTCACATAAACATCTTTCTATTCACACCCCACTCGAGGGACTCGGGGGCTGGTTAGTTACACAAACTACATAGGCTCATCCTTTACAGGTAAGCTAGAGTCGATGAGCTGGTCGTGCAAACAATCCACAAGCACTTGCGCTGAAACCGCAGTCCTATCCAAAAACTTCTGCTCTAGGCGCGAGCCAGCTGCAGGTGAAGAGATACGAAAGGTAGGATGTTGGCTGCGGATATATCCCATGGCGGCGTTGGCTCCAAGGACAACTCTTCGAGTCAAAGCCTCCCGGATCGGAGTTGCAGACTGGAAAAGATCAACCAACGCATGAATTCCTTGCGGCTGCGGCCCCTCAGGAAACAAGAAGTGGTTGATGCGCATAAACGCCGCCCGGCAACGCTCGAGTAGGACCGCGCCGCGAAACACTCGATCCTTAAGGGTGGCGAGTTCGCGGGCGCGATGCCTGTCCGCCCAAAAATGCTGGTGGCCGGAGACCGGGTTATCAGTCGCGTTGTCCAGACGCTCGTTAACCCGTTCCACCTCTTCTCTGAAGTTATGAACAAAAACTGCAGACGAGCAGCTATCAACAGGCTATAAAGAAGACATAAGAAGATCACAAAGGCAATCGCCTGATACATACCTTCAAGCTGCCTGTTCGAGTGTTCGACTTCACCAAGGACATATTCTTCACGCTGGGTGGCGAGAGCAGGTTTTGCCTTAAGGAGTTTCAACTCCGTTTGAGTGGCTTTCAGTTCCTGCTCTAGAGTGACCACTCGCTTCTTCGCATAAGCCAAGACCTTGGCATTATTACGGGCCTCGGCGGCTGCTCGAGTATCCGTGCACGGCTGGGAAGCTTCAGTCGAATTGGTATCGTCTAGCTGGCAAACGTATAATCATATATTTCAGACGAGGGCACGAATCAAGACAAGACAACAGAAGCCAAATACATAGCGAAAGATGCATTTGTAGGGGCCATATCATAAACAAAGCAGGCAGTGAAGTGCCCATGCTAATTGTCAAATCTTCATTACATAAAGTCAAAATCAAAAGTCTAAATGTGAGACACTGACTCAGACCTAGCCCTACGCGACTTCGGCATAGAAGCAACAGCAACAGATCTGCGCTCCATGGTGTCGATACAGGTGCGCGATAGTCGCGTGGCGGCCTCGGTCACACCCTTCAAGGACAAAGGCTGCCCATCTGACCTTTTCGGGAAATCAGACAGGGCAGCCTCATAATCGGCAACAACGCCGTTACCAAGAAGAAGCTTGATGGTAGATTCCGAGCCGCGTACCGTCAAGTCGCGCGCAAACTCCGCCACAGTCGACGAGTCGGGGCCTAGCACGTCTGCAAAACCTTGCGCGGTGGCAGGAACTTCGCTCGACGGAAGCACCTCCTTAAAGACAGCGCCAAGGGTGCGAGTGGACGTATCCAGAGAGCTCTTGGCGTGTTGGACGGCAGCGCTCAGCTTCTCAATGGCACGGTCGAGTGACAGGTCTTCAATCGCCGTGTCCTTGGAGGCGGATGAAGCCGCAGACCCTTTAAAATTTCAAAAGAAAAAAGAGGCAAAAATCAACACAAGGACCAGCAAATAAAAGCGTGAAAGGCAAAAACAAAGCCCGCTAACCTTCCATCACACGCGCGAGTTCGGACACCTGAGCCGCATACCCCTGCTCGCGGGAGGCAGCCGAGCTCAGCACATCGTCCAGATCCTTCTTCGCACGCGACTGCTGGTCGACCAGTTGTCGTTCCAGATCGTTCAGTCGCTGCTCCAGCTCAGACGACCGCTTCGCGATGGTGTCTTTCTCACCTGAGACAGTTAATTCCAAGCTCAGTCGCAAAACACCAAGGGGAAAAAGCGAAACATCTCAGGAGAAAGTCAGAAAAAGCCTACGGCTTAAACCGTCGAGGTGGGAGCGAAGAACGACCCGTTCCTCCTCCGATTGCACAAAGGCCTTACCAGCCGCGACAAGGTCACGGACGGCAGGCTGCGAAAAGATTGGCAACAGATGTCAGAAAGATTAAGGATTCAGCACAATTCATAAAACGTGAAAGCACTCACATGGTCAGTCCAGGAGGAAGACGCGGATGTGGAAGGGTGTGCAGTCGAAGCAGTAGTGGGTGGCGTCAAAGTGGTGGTAGTCGCCTCAACCACCAGGGTGGTCTTAGCGACATCCAAGTCAGCGCGAGGGGAGGCCACGGTCGACTCCTCCACAAAAGGAGGCGATTGCACCCGATCGTCACTGGCGCTGCTGCAATAGTGCCAACGAGCTTAAGGCAAAATATGAAAGCAAGCGAAAGGCGAACATAGCAAAAATGCTTCATAACTACGTACCTGTGCTCGCCCTCATCCGAATCCAGCTCAGCGTCGAGGCAGGGGCCTCCGAAACTCAGGCGGCCAGTCGAGTGCGATGGTGAGCGCCGAGCCAGGCTGGATGCGTCCTTCGCAGGCGAGGAGCGGCCAGAATCCTCCAGGTCCCGTTGCTCCGCGCTTCCCGAGTGAGAACTCGAGACCTCCTGTCGAGGCACACGACGACGCTTGGCGGCAGGCTCAATCGCAGGGTTGCCACCCTTACGAACCTGGTCCACCTCCTCGGCTTCTGTTTCCTCTGTGGCGGAGGTGTTAGCCGAGGGAGGCGGAGTGACGGTCTTCTTCCCCTCATCCAGCAGAGCTGCCTCATCGGCAGGACCAGACTCGGGGAGGGGAGGAAGAGAGGCGGCAGTCGAATGGCCCTGATCGCAAACACAAAAATCGACATTCAAAAGGTACGTACACCAGAAACCAAAGGACGGCATAGTCAATAATATTTACCTCAGGGAGGGCGTTCTCCAATCCAAAAGGAGCGACGGAGGAGTTGAAGTCGATGACTTCGTCGGCCTTGATGCTGGTGATGTATTTCACATGCGCGTCCAGCTCATTGGGCGACAGCTCCACATTGCTCATTCGAGTGGCGTCGAGTGGGCCTTCATATCGCCACATCGGGTGGGAGCGTTGCTGCAGAGGCCACACTCGACGCTTGATGAAGGTGCTCATCAACTGGACACCGGTAACGGTGCCCAGCAGCTTGCTGATCTTTTCCATAAGGGGAGCAGCTTCTTCCTTCTCCTCAGTCGAGAGAGAATGCTCCCACGCCTTCGTCTTCAGCGGAGTCCTCCCAATCGAAAAGGCCGGGCGCACGTCCTGGTCGATGGGGACGTAGAACCACTTGTTCCTCCATCCTTGGGCAGAGTCGACTGCCTTGAGGTTGAAGTAGTGGCAGTCGCTACGGACCTGGATGCCCACCCCGCCAAGCGGGCACACACGCCCGTCGCGGACCATATGGCGCACTCGGAAGATTGACTTCCAGAGTGCCCAGCTAGGGGACACCCCCAAAAAACACTCGCACAAAGCCATAAAACAGGCAATGTGCAAAATGCTATTGGGAGTGAGATCATGGATCTGTACCCCGTATGCATACAGAAGCCCGTGCACGAAATAGTGCAGCGGGAGGGCAAAGCCGCGAGGCAAAAATTCAGCGAAACAAACACGCTCGCCGGCGCGGGGCTCAGGACGTACCTCCCTGTTGGAGGGCGCGCGGGCGGCGAGCTGGTCGGCCGGCGGGAGCAGGCCCGTATGGCGGAACGCCGCCAGCTTCTTCTCGGTGACGGAAGATTTAACCCAGTCACCGGGAATCTTCTTCAAAGCGGCAGCGGGATTTCCCGTGGAGGTCGTGGCGGCCGTAGCACCCTTCCTCTTCTTGCTAGCATTGGCAGAGGAAGAGGGGACGGCGGCGCTCGTGCTCTTCTTCGGCGCCATGGCGAGCAGAGGAGGAGCAAGAGCAAGGGCAAAGGAAGCGCGCGCGCAAGGAACAGGAGTCAGAGGAGGCAAATGGCAAGGGGAGTTAATCCACGGCGGTGAGATCTGTATTTACCACGGTAGAAGAAACAATCTCAGCCGTTCGTGCATAATCACCAGGCTACGTGGTGCTATCGGAGAGAAACCGTCGCAGGCCACAACGCCCACTACGCACGAAAAACGAGGGAAGTCATGATCACGTCCGCGGAAATTTCGCCACGTCCGGTCAAATCAGAACTGAACCGGCGGTCACCACGGTCAAACAAGCGGACCCACAATGACACGTCCTGTCAAAGGTCTGCGCGCACGCCACGGTGGTCATGCATGACATCACTCGGTTGGCAAGTTGGTGAATGCAAAAGTAATAGTCGATAAATAGTCGACTGAACCAATGACATGCAGTCATACGAAAGTCTCTCGACTACACATACAAAAGTTATAGTCGATAAATAGTCGACTGATCCAAGCACAGCCAAATATACTCCCATCGGGAGCGGTTAAAATCTTCTTCGACTGACGTATGCCAAAGTCACGCAACCCTTCAAAGGTCTATCGACTAAGTTAAAAGCAAACACTTCGAGTGTCTTCAAACGCATCTCATCGGGAGTGGGTGAAAATGTCTTCGACTGACATTTCCTTTTACGCTCATTGATGTGAGATTATCCTTCATTACGAGTAATAAAGCACAATCTCGGGGGCTACTCCCATCGGGAGCGCTGTCGCGCACCCGATAGATTCAAAAAGCAAAAAGGCATAAACTCAAAGAATTCCCGAGTTGTGTCAGTCGATGACACTTCGGATGCTGCATGCATGAAATGCAAAGGTAAGACCCGCCGATCAGTCGAGCTGGGCTGAGGACCACTCCGGCAGTGTTAAGTCCTTAATTCTTTTCCGTATCAGCAGATGCGATGAAAATACCGGCGGACGCGCTGGGTAGCAAAGTTAAGACTGCGGAACGATTCAGTAAGACCTCAACGGCCTGAGTCGAGGCTGTCCAGTGTGTTCCAGGTTCGAGCCGGGGGACTCGAACTTGATTGAAGGCTAGTAAGGTTTTGCCCAAATGCGCAGTTAACTGGTCTCGACTTATCGAGTAAATCCAGGCCTACTAAGTCAATAATCCTTTGTCAAAAACATAAGTTCATAGTCGAAAGACAATACAAAACGTACGATATCGGACACAAACATGTGACGTGCACTGTCAAGTGAGTCCATGCCTAATTCTCTGAATCAGCCAAGCACTCGGGGGCTAGTGACGAGGATATGCCGAACGGGTATCCTGTCGTGTGGGTACCTGGTGCACGTGATGACTATAGCCCAATTATCAATAGGCTGACAAAGCCCATCAAGGAAGGCCCAAGAACGAAGATTGCTTTCCAAGTTATTCATAGTCGGTTGTAGTTTCCATACTTGTAATCCTAGTCGGTTACGTACCCGAGACCCAGCCCCCCATATAAGGGCTGGGAGGGCTACCGATCAGGGGAGACGCACATCAGAACCTCCAAACCCCAACGAGACGAACTCTCGCTGGACCCTTGTAACCATCGCATATTCACAAGAGCAATAACAGACAAGCAGGAAGTAGGGGTGTTACCTCAGTCGAGGGCCCTGAACCTGGGTAAATCCCGCTTGTCAGCCGTCGAGTCCACCAGCACTACGCGTTCTCTACCTCATAACTCTAACCCTAGGCTATCGACTATGGGTATTGATGAGGACACCCCTCGTCAGTGTTAGTTGACAATGGAGTCATATCGTTGGTAGAACGATGTGATGGACATACCCAATATTTGTAGGACGTAGTCATTACGCCTTTGACCGTGAGATCAACTCTTATTGCTATTCCTGAAAGATACTTTGATTGCATCAAACTTCATGTCTTAATAGTATGACAATAAAGGTGTTCCTCTCGGGTATCGGAAGGGAGTATGTTGAGACGAGGGATCAAGAGCGGGATTTGCCAGTCCGCATAGCAGGATAGATACTCTAGGGCTCACTCGGTGAGATTATGTCAAATGAGCTTGCAAGCATGTGACTAGGTCACCAGGACATAATATCATGGACGAGTAGAAGATAGTGTTGTCGGTAACGAGATCAAGCTAGGTATGGCGATATCTATGAACGAGTCTCGGACACACTAAGTATCGTCATGGCAAAAGGTTTAAGACTCGACGTTCAGGTTCGAACGACAAAGTTATTCGTTATCTTACAGGGATTAAATCTGGGTATCCAAGGTCCACGAATTAGTCATTGATCGCAGAGGTGTCTCGATCATGTCTGGCGAGATCTCGAACCGCTAGGGTAACACACTTAAGGGGAGTCGACAAGTTTACCGGAAGAGAAATTAGGAGAGAGAACCGGGAACGTCCCGGGAAAGATCCGATGGAGATCGGAGAGCGACGAAATAGTTTTCGGAGCCGGAATAAATTAGATAATGTGTGTTTAATATTAATTAGTGTAATTAATAGTTAAATACATTTTTATTTAATGATTTTCGGATTTTTAAAGGCATCCCACCTTAAATGGGCCTTCCCATGGGAGAGAAGGCCTATAAGGGGGGGAATTCCCCCCTTGGTGCGCATGGAGGGAGGGGGCTGCCCTAGGTGGGCCGAATGGGGCCCACCTAGGCCGGCGCACCCCCCTTGGGGCGGGCTGGTGTGGGATTAGTCCCACACCGCCCAGCCAGCAAGGCTGGCAGCCCCCCTCCACCTATATATAGAGGTGCCCCTTTGGCCTTTAAAGCATACAACCAATCTCTCTCTTCTTCTCCTTGAATAACGTGATTCCTCTATTGGAGTTGCGCCAAGGGTGAAGTTCTCTCCACCATACGCACACCGCCATGCTGCTGGTCTTCCGGTCCAAGTCTTCCGCTGCTCGTCCCTGGATCGGAGCCCGGAAGTCGTCGTCTTCACCGTACGTGTGTGAATCCCTGCGAGATGCCACGCTAGTGGTGCTCGGAGGTCGTCTTCGTCGGCTTCATTGACAACGCTTGTGCGGGAGCGTAATCCCCGCGTTTCGGTCTACAAGGGTATGTATATCGATTTCCTCCGTATTACTATATCTGCATAGTATAGATCCTGGCTGTTTTAAGGTTATCGTTGTTAGAAATTTTTTGTTTTCTGCCTGCGATCCCCTTCAGTGGTATCAGAGCCGATCTATGCGTAGATATAGCTGTACGCTTTTAGAACCCGTGTTTATCACGGGGATATCGTTCTTTTATTTGCTACCCTCTCGCGTGCACTTGCATTGTCGGCGGCATTGAGTTGATGAAGCGGCCCGGACCGACTTTACGCGTACGCTTACGCGAGACTGGTTCCACAACTGACATACGGCTTGTACCGTATATGTGGCTGACGGGTGTCTGTCTCTCTCTCTTTAGTTGGCTTTGCATTTTCAATGGAGGGCCCAAGAGGGATAAATAAATATGCAATTATTTGATCGTTGTTGTGGTCATAGGTTCGTAGGTATGAAGCGGTTCTATTTACGACAGCCCCAAGCCACGTAAAATATGCAAAAGATAAAGTAGAACGCGTCTAACTTTATTTTGCAGGGACAATGTGATATGGTCAAGTTAGGTTTATTAAATTGTTTATAAACTGTGGGCGCGTAGGAGACCATCGGCGCAAGGACCATGTCACGTCGCATTACATATTGATGTTTTGAGTGCATCTTATATTGTGTGTATATATATATATTTATATATTAGTTACACGGCGGTGGTAATATAAGATGATCCCTCCAAAATACTATTAGTGTTCTCCCTTCGACGTGCACCACCAAGAAAGTTCTACGTCATGAGGCAGGCCGTGACGATCGGGTGTCATACATATCGTCATTCGCATACAGTGGGTGTAAGACATGTTTGCACAAGCGTATACGTTGAAGGTTATTATGGCGAGCCTAGCATGTACAGACATGGCCTCGGAACACGTTGACCGAAAGGTCGAGCATGAGTCACAGAGTTGTTGTGATTGACATTTCGATGTCTACCTTTGAAGTTGTGTTGCCGGCTCTGACGATGAGGGGTTGCACAATGGATTAGGGTCGTGTAATCACTAAAGCGATTAGAGAGATATTCGTTTTGAGTGGGAGTTCTTATAGTTATTTTCTAAAACTAGAACTCAAAATTTTATGGACAAAGTTTTATGTTTTTGCAAATTCCATTGTAGATGTCTCGTCCCACCTTTAACCTAGGCCTGTTCCCTGAAAAAGAAAAGCTTAAGACCAATGGGTCGAACTTCATGTCTTGGTTCCGCAACCTGAGGATCCTCCTCACTCTCCACAGGGTGGCTTACGTCCTTGAAGCCGCCCTAGGTGACCCTCCTGCAAACGATGCCTCCGATGATGAGAAGAAGGTCTATCAGACCAAGTCGGACGATTCCTCTTTTGTGCAGAGTGGCATGCTCTACGCCATGGAAGCCGACCTGCAAAAGCGCTTTGATAAGATGAGTGCTTTTGAGATAATTTCTGATCTCAAGGCTGTTTTTGCGCCGCAGGCTAAGGCTGAGAGATATGAAACTTCTGAGCTTTTCTTCTCAGCCAAGATGGAAGAGCATAGCAGTGTGAGCGAGCACGTGGTCAAAATGTCTGGCTACGTTCAACGCCTGAATGCTCTGGAATGCAAGATTCCTGATGAGCTGGCGATTGATAGGGTGCTGCAATCGTTGCCTCCTAGCTACAAAGGCTTCGTCATGAACTATAACATGCAGGGCATGGCTAAGTCCCTGTCTGAGGTGTTCGTGATGCTCAAGACTGCTGAAGTGGAAATCAAGAAGGAGCACACGCTGTTGATGGTCAACAAGACCATCGATTTTAAGAAATCTGGCGGTAAGGGAAGGAAGAACTGGAAGTCTAAGAAGGATGGCAAATACGTTGCCAAATCCAAGACTAACAAACCTGGTCCCAAAACTGGCGTGGAATGCTTCTACTGCAAGGGAGATGGTCACTGGAAGCGCAACTGCCCCAAGTATCTGGAAGATAAGAAGGCCGGCAAGATTGTCGGAAAAGAGAAAGGTATATTTGATATACATGTTATTGATGTGTACCTTACAAGCGCCCGTAGTAACACCTGGTTATTTGATACCGGTTCTGTTGCTCATATTTGTAACTCTCAGGAGGAGTTATGGAATAAACGGCGTCTGGCAAAGGATGAGGTGACGATGCGCGTCGGCAACGGATCAAGAGTTGGTTGTGGCTGTCGGCACACTCCCTCTGCATCTACCATCGGGATTAGTTTTGGTTTTAAATAAGTGTTATTTTGTACCAAGTTTGAGTGTAAACATTATAAGTGGTTCTTGCTTGTTTCAAGACGGATATTCATTCAATTCAGTATCAAGTGGTTGTGCTATTTCGATGAATGATATATTTTATGTTAATGCTCCCGAGAGTAATGGCTTATTCTTGTTGAATCTAGATCGTAGTACTCACATCCATAACATTGATGCCAAGAGGATTAAACTTAGTAGCGATACCACCATGTATATGTGGCATTGCCGTCTCGGTCATATTGGTATAAAGCGCATGAAGAAACTCCATACCGATGGACTTTTAGACTCCTTGGATTTTGGATCCCTCGACACATGCGAACCGTGCCTCATGGGCAAGATGACCAAGACACCGTTCAATGGTTTCATGGAACGGGCGTCGGACTTATTGGGAGTTATACATACAGATGTGTGTGGACCGATGAGCGAGTCGACACGCAATGGTTATCGTTATTTTGTCACCTTCACTGATGACTTGAGTAGATATGGGTATATCTATTTGATGAAACACAAGTCTGAAACATTTGAAAAGTTCAAAGAATTTTAAAGTGAAGTTGAAAATCAACTCAACAAGAAAATCAAGCACCTTCGATCCGATCGTGGTGGCGAATATTTGAGTTTTGAGTTTGGCACACATCTGAAGGCTTCTGGCATCGTGCCGCAGCTTACGCCGGCTGGAACACCGCAACGCGACGGTGTGTCCGAGCGACGTAATCGTACTCTATTAGATAGCGTTCGGTCTATGATGTCTCTTACCAACTTGCCCGTATCTTTTTGGGGATATGCGTTAGAAACAGCTGCATTCATTTTAAATAGGGCTCCGTCCAAATCCGTAGCAACGACACCGTATGAGATATGGCATGGCAAGAAACCGAAGTTGTCGTTTCTGAAGGTCTGGGGTTGTGAGGCGTATGTTAAGAAACTACAGCCCGACAAACCCGAACCGAAATCGGAGAAAGTCGTCTTTGTAGGGTATCCGCGGGAAACCATAGGATACACCTTCTACAACCAAGCCGAGGGCAAAACGTTTGTCGCGAAGAACGGCACCTTTCTCGAGAAGGAGTTTCTCACCAAAGGAGTAAGTGGGAGGAAAATAGATCTCGACGAGATCGTTGATCCTGAACTCGAAATTCCGAGTGGCGCAACGGAAACTGTTCCGGAAACGTCCTCCACAGATGGAGTGGGAGAAAATGTCGAGAATACTATTTTACTTCGTAGGTCTGGGAGATCTCGTACCGCTCCTAAGTCGTACGGCAACATGGTTTGCACCGTCATGTTAATTGAACAAGACGAACCTACGAACTACAAAGAGGCTATGGCAAGCCCTGAGTCCGAGAAATGGCTTAAAGCCATGAAATCCGAAATAGAATCCATGTATGACAACAAAGTATGGACTTTGATGGAGATTCCCGAAGGGCGCAAGGCCGTCGAGAATAAATGGATCTTTAAGAAGAAGACTGATGCTGATGGTAATGTGACCGTCTATAAAGCTCGGCTTGTCGCAAAGGGTTTCCGACAAGTTCATGGAATTGACTACGATGAAACATTTTCACCGGTAGCGATACTAAAGTCTATTCGGGTTTTGCTAGCACTTGCTGCATATTACGACTATGAAATATGGCAGATGGATGTCAAAACAGCGTTCCTAAATGGTAACATTGAGGAAGAGTTGTATATGGTACAACCTGAAGGTTTTGTCGATCCAGAAAATGCTGGCAAGGTATGCAAGCTTCAGCGTTCCATTTATGAACTGAAGCAAGCATCTCGGAGTTGTAATCTTCGCTTTGATGAGGTGATCAAAGGTTTTGGATTTGTCCAAAATATGGAAGAGACCTGTATTTACAAGAAAATGAGTGGGAGCTCAGTTGTGTTCCTAGTACTATATGTGGATGATATATTACTAATAGGGGATGATGTGGATCTTCTGAATAGCGTGAAGAAGTATTTAAGTAGTAAATTTTCAATGAAGGACTTAGGAAATGCTGCATACGTCTTAGGCATTAAAATCTAACGTGATAGATCAAGACGTCTATTAGCGTTGAGTCAGAGTACTTATCTTGATAAAATACTGAAACGGTTCGGTATGGAGACGGCAAAGAAAGGTTCTCTACCGGTTATCAAGAATAAAACATTGAGCAAGGCTCAGTGTCCGGTGACGGAACATGATAGAGCCGAGATGGCTAAACATCCCTATGCTTCAGCCATAGGATCGATCATGTATGCCATGTTAAGTACTCGACCTGATGTAGCATTGGCTCTTAGCTTGACGAGCCGGTTCCAAAGTAATCCTGGAAAGGATTGAAAGGACAATGATGTCGCCTAGAGGGGGGGGGGGGTGAATAGGCGGTTTAAAACTTTTCCGGTTTAGGCTTGATAATTGCGGAATAAAACTAGGTGTTTAAATTAACAAGCCGACAACCTAAATAAACTAGGCTCACCTATGTGCACCAACAACTTATGCTAAGCAAGATAAACAACAAGGTGATAGGAATAGAATACTTCAAGCACGAAGGCTATCACAATGTAAAGTGCAAGTAAAAGCTCGGGTATAGAAATAACCGAGGCACGCGGAGACGAGGATGTATTCCCGAGTTCCTCCTTGTTAAGGGAGTACGTCTCGTTGGAGAGGTGTGAACTGACACAACGGTTCAACAACCACAAAGGTTTCACCTTCTTCTCCGATGAACCGCACCACAAAGGCTTGGTTCACCTTCCACTATCGGAATTCCTTCGAGGCGGAATCCGGAGCCTTTCAACAACAATCCGGGGCACAACCCACAATGGAATTGGGGGCTCCCGAACGGCCTCCAACAACAATCCGGGGCACAACCCACAATGGGATTGGGGGCTCCCGAACGGCTTCAAGTGACCACACAAGGGTCCAACCACCACAAAGGCGTCTAGGGTCCAAGGACCCAAGAGTAACAAGTTCACAAGCTTTCAACTTCCACGAATCCTCGTGGAGAGCACACCGATGCACCAAATGCAAAAGGCAAGAGCACAAGTGCTCAAATCCTTCACTCTCGAATTCCAACAAAGCAACAAATGCTTATGGGGGAATAAGAGAGGAAGAACAAAGAGGAGATGCACCAAGAACTCCAAGATCAAGATCTACTAGGTTCCCCTCACTTAGAGGAGAGATGGATTGGTGGAAATGTAGATCTAGATCTCCTCTCTCAAATCCCTCAAAGATATGCAAGAATCATGGGAGGAAATTGAGAGGGGGCAAGCTTTCCAAGGTCAACAATGGTGGGAGAGAGAGGGGAAAGTCGTGCTTGCTCAAGGAAGAAGAAGGGGAGGGGTATTTATACCCCTTCCACAATTCTAGCCGTTACAGCAGCTTAGACCGGAGATTTCCGGCCTAGGGCCGGAAATTTCCGACCCCCGGAGATTTCCGGAAAGATCTCCGAAGTTTTCTGGACGAAAACAGTACTGAAATTCGCGCGGTTCGGAAATTTCCGGCCCAGGTTCGGAAATTTCCGAGCTCCCAAAAACTGCAGAAATACCAACACGAAAACGACAATATCTTGACCATCCGAACTCCGTTTTCGATGATTTTTGGCTCGTTGGAATCACAACGAAGAACTCTAAAAGATAAAGCAGAGAAACATCATAGTCCAAGATGGGAGCTTAAAACCAAATGGGGAAACATGAAACCTCTCGAAAAAGGAACAACCGGTAAAAAAACCTCCAACATCAAAAACCAAGAAGCTTTTCATACGAACTTTGTTTTTGATGAACTTGAGCTTGTTATGAAGATCACAACAAGCTCCGAAACCTCACAACGAGAAAAACCAAATAAGAAACAAGAAAGATGATATGCCAAGTTCGCAAAGGTTTGAGCTCTCCACAAAGATGCGATCAAGTTACTCACTCGAGAGCCCCTCTTGATAGTACGCCTATCTATCCTATAGCCCTATCAAGATCATACCTTTGCCTTGAGAATTCCACTTGAGCTAGATGATGACGATTTTGATCTCTCCAAGTGGACCACCTTTCTTGATTGCGCTTTATAGCACATGCTTGATGAAGACTTCTCCAAATACTCCCCCATACTCCATTATGGGAGAGCCTCGCTTAGCTTCGTCTTCATGTATTCATTTTGACCTCCAAGCTACAAGCATAAGATATCTCCGAAATGCTTCTCTTGGTCTTGCACCTCTTAACCTTGATGACGAATACCGCATGACATCATTCTCCATGAGCTCTATGAGATGTTCTTCTTGTTGCAAGCCCATGGGAAGATACCTAACTCCACATATAGATACCACACACTTGGGTTAGTTCACAAAGCTATATGGACAATGGCTTACCATCCAAGGGATACATGATCCACTTGGTACATCTTGTAGCTTCGTGTGTTGATCAACATCTTGATCAATCTCGTATCATCCCATCTATCTTCATATAGGTGATGTCTTGACATCTTCAAGACATACTTGCAATATGCTCCCATCTATCTTCATATGGGTGATGTCTTGACATCTTCAAGACATACGTGCAATATGCTCAACACAAACATTAGTCCATATGGATTGTCATCAATTACCAAAACCATATAAGAGGGCACATGCCCTTTCAATCTCCCCCATTTTGGTAATTGATGACAATCCTTTTTACGAGGGTTTATATAAGGAATTAAACAACCATGCATACAAAGAGCAAGGATGCAAGAGCATGAGAGGCAAATGCTTAAGAACAAACCAAAAGCATAAAACCAAATATCCTTAAACCCTCTAAACTTCTCCCCCATTGGCATCGATTGCCGAAATGGGAGGAAAATTTAGAAGGCCAATATAGTAAGAGCTCCCCCATAATGTGTGCATTTCTCATAATATGAGTGAAATCAAATGCACATATCCAATAACGAATAGTTGGGAAGGAGATCAAACTATATTGAGGATCCAAAGATTGCAAAAGAATATCAAAGAGAAAGAAACTTCAACAAAAGAAGCAAGCAATCAAAAAGATCCAAAAAAATGTTCTAAATATCAAGAGGGAACTCCCCAAGGTACGTGCACAAATAGGATTTGTATTTCAATATAGTGTGCACAACATGGAATCCTCACTCCCTCCTAGATAAAATCGAACACAAGCACATGCAAGAGAATATAAATGAGAAAAGAAGTAAAACAACTTGCAACAAATAAAATGTTTTGCAACATGAGCAAGGAGCGGCAAATAAAAGGATGGGTGTGAGATATAAAGACATTTTAGGAGACTAATACAAGGATGAGCAAACACATCAACATAGTCTTTCAAAAAGAGTTGCACATGGTGCATATCATGTCTTCCCCATTCCCACACACCAAAAGAGGTATAGCAAATAGCTCCACAAGCTTAGTAAAATGCACCAAGCATAACACATGGAAAATAAAGCTTGAGCCTTTTAGAAACCACCAAGGAGTCAAAAGCAATAAGAGGTGGTAACTAAAGATTTGGAATATCAATTAAAGATGTACTATTCTCACGTGTATAAGTTTCTAAGTAGACACTAATCACTAAGATATGGGTCTACAAATAAACATGTACACACAAGATAGATACACGGTAAAGATTATGATATCCAGGAGGAAGTCATAGATACACCAATAAGATCTTTGCTTAAAAGCATAGCACAAAGCCCAATTTTATCTTAAAGGAATATAAATGAACTTCCAACACATACTCATCATAGCATCAAAAATTATCCACAAGGGATAAAGGTTAACAAATGGATGCTCCGAGTAAGATAACAAGTATCACAAAACGCAAATGATTTTGAAAATTCATCAATGTTGCACCTGAGAGACTTTAAGTAGAAAGTGCTAGATTGACATAATTGGGATCGACAAATCATATTAATGAATATATAGTCCCCTTATATGTAATCATCCCGGCTTACTCACATTTGCAATAAAGACGTTTTGTAAGAACCAAAAATAATTGCAACCAAAGAGATTCATGCCATGAAATCAACCTACACAAGGTTGAAAGCTAGAAAAGTATGCATGAGGTAGATACTTGTTACCGAGATAGCATTGGTGATGTAGAAGATAAGAGCTCATGATCATCCAAGCTTGGCTCCAATAAGCACATGGTGACAACATCTTCCTTTTAGATGAGACAAGCTTCCAATGCATCTCCAATATACCTAAAACAAATTCAAGTACCAAAAAGGTACCCAAACTCATTGGGTCCAAAGTAGTTAGAGCAACTACAATACATAGGACAAACTCCACATAAATATGTGCATATTGATATGAAATTGAATTTCATGCACATCTTAGCCATTTAGGATTTGATGGAGTTTATTCTATATATTGGATCAACGAAAGTACGCATGCCATAAGATATACATATAGTAAGTATGCATGCACAAGACTTTCAAGAACCAAATGAGATATAATTTGAAAAAAAACACCAATTAAACCATGAAATCACACACAAGTGTGACAAGAAAAGGAATTGTCCAAATTATATCAAAGACCCAAATCAACACATGATTGAAGAAACCACTTTGAAAAGATAACAAATGAAAGCAAGAAACCAATTGAAGAAAATATCATCAAATAATAAACCAAACCCTCTACACTTTTCATGATGGCACAAAGTGCCAAGACGAAAAATGTTTGTCTTCCAAAGAGACACGTCATCGGGATCAAATACCAAATGAAGACAACTAATGTTCGAAAGCATATAGGATTGCTCCCCCAAGATGTGTGCATTATTTATGATCTTGCATTTGAATACAAAATGCACACAAATGAGATCATCACTCTCCATATATATAAACACTAGTCATATTCAAGAAAGGCAAGAAATTGCAATACCAATCTAAATAATGATGTTCCACTCAAAGTAGGATAGCTTCCCAAAGAATAGTGCATTATCAAAAAGTATGACTTTTGAATGTCAACGCACAAGAATTGGATCATTGCTTTTCCCAACTCAAGGAAGCACAAAACAAATTTCAAGTAGAGCAATAAAGGATCCAAAAGATACAAGGAAGACAAATAAGAGTTAGATCAAAAACAAATCCTTGGCAATCAAATAAGTCAATACAAAGCAAGAACCAAAGTGAATATGATCAACATATTTACCCCCAAATATGATTATCACTTGTCAAGACAAGTAATGTATGGAGATATTTCTCGGTGGTGGATTGCATGAATATATTCAAGATCATATTCACAAAACATAAGCATGAGGCAAAGAATAGGAATTAAAAGCCATGCTTAGATAGATATTCTTGATAGATTCACAAATCATGTGATAATGCAAAGCAACTCCAAGGAGTAGCTTGAATCAATTGGCTTCCCAAAAAGATATATGAGAACATATTTAGGGAAAGCCATATCAAGAACATCCTCCACAAACAAGATCCAAAAGAGTGAGAGACAAAGAGCATTTAAGTAAATGGGAACTTGTTTGAGCAACATGCCACATAGGAACAAGATAATTAGCAATATCAATTCTAGGTGGCAAAACCTCACATTTTCACATTTTCTAGGCTTGTAATATGCACATAGCTTATTACTCCCCCATAATGTGATAATCCATTTATTTTAACACAAGAGGCAAACAAAAACAACTAGAGAAATTAATGGACATTATATAATTTGAATTTCTCATGAGCATGACATACCACAAAGAGAATAGATAATATTGATATATCAACACTAAGTGGTATTCCTCATGTACACACATTTTTAGGATTGTAAAGTGCACGAAGCATATCACTCTCCAAAAGTGGATAGTCCATTTATCTCTCAAAGAGAGCCAACAAGATAAGATAGCAAATAAAAGCAATAGGGCTCAAAACAAGTAGATGGTGTGCAAACCAAAATACACATACTTGATTTCTCAAGATAAGTAAGTAGAGAGCACAACACATACAAACACTAGCAAGGTACAAAACCTAACACATGCAAGGGTGCAAGCAACTTTCAATGTATATATGATTTAAATAAAAGTTACCGCAAGGAGGAACATTGGATATGAGATAGAACAATATAATCCATATGACTTGACTTGAGAGAATATAATTGATGAAGATCCCTTAATTCTTCATAGTGTAGCCAAGTCTCCAATGTCCTCCAACAACACCTATTGATCAAGTTTTAGCTTGTTGGTCCCCAACCACGTTGGGTCCTAAGAGGTTAGTCACAATAGGTTTGGCAACCCAAATGGTTCTTTTCTTGACACCACTTTGAGTACCAACATATTTGGCAAACACATTGCCAACCTTATCCTTCCGAAGAGAATAAACATCATCAACTATAATGGGGTTGGATAAGGTACCATTTGTGCATGAAGAAGCAAGGTGACCCTTCTCACGGCATAGGTAGCAACATCGACTTCCTCCTCTCTTTTTAGTTGGAGTCTTGACTTGAGGAGGGGTAGCTTGATTCTTCTTGGGAAGAGACCGTTCTTCAACTTGAGGAGCTTGAGTTTGAACTTGAGGCTTCTTCCCTTGTTGCTTCTCACTAAGAGCCTTCTTCTTCAAAGGGCAAGATCTAACATGGTGCCCTTCAACTTTGCACTTGAAGCAAACAATCTTGGCCGAGTCTTTGACTTGTTCTTGGCCCTTTTTCTTCTTAATGATCTTGGACTTGTTCTTGTTGTTTGAGTTGAATCCAAGTCCACTCTTATCATTGGGGCGTCTTTGAACACTCAACATATTGTCAAGTGTGGACTTCCCAACATGACGCTTTTCCAAGTCTTTCTTCAAAGAAGTGACTTGGGCCTTGAGCTCATTTAATTCCTCTACATGGTTAGTATCAACAAAAACACTAGAGGAAGTAGACGCTTCATTGTTAGAGCAACAAGGTATGGAAAGTAATTCATCACAAGATGTAGAAGCATTGTGAGTGGATGAATCACTCGGACTAGCACATGGCAATAAGGCATTTCTAGAAGAAGTTGTGCCAATATCCACATGAGGCTCACAAGATGTTACCTTTGTAGAGATAGTCTCATGAGCTAACTTTAGCCTAGCATGGGATGCTAGAAGATCATCATTAGAGGTAGAAAGCTTTTCATGACTTTCTTTCAATTTCCCATACTTACTAGATAGCAACTCAAGTTGAGCCCTTAGCTCAACATTCTCCTTCAAAATAGATGCTTCACAAGAAGTGGAGTTAGTAGCACAAGCATCATTATCATTAGAAATGGAAGAACACAATTTTGCAAGCTTATCATTATTAGATAGTTGAGTTTGGAGTTGATCATGAGACTTGATGAGGAGAGAGTGTTCACTTTCTAAAGCCTTGTGAGCTTTGTCAAGTTTCTCTATGTCCTCACTTAGTCTAGCATTGCCAACACCAAATTCAACTTTTTCCTTTTTAAACACTTTATATTTAGCAATAGCATGATCTCTTTCCTTAATGATTTTAGTAATGATAAGATCATTTGATTCATCAAGAGATTCGAGTCTC
Organism: Poa annua; assembly: GCA_026929855.1. Classification (NCBI taxonomy): domain Eukaryota; kingdom Viridiplantae; phylum Streptophyta; class Magnoliopsida; order Poales; family Poaceae; genus Poa; species Poa annua. Next base: position 11,451,840 of record CM049433.1, on the reverse strand, counting down.
TCCTCAAGAGACACTCGAAGCTCTTGCTCTTCGTTAAGGGCATTCTCTAAGGATGCTTTTTCAATAGCATCTTCTCTCTCAATTTTACATTTTTGCTCAAATTGAGTATCCAAATCCTCAATGGTTTCTATACATTTAATACCATGAGCAACAATTTCACATAGAGAAGAGATAGCTTCACTACCTTTGGGAAGAGCACCAAGAACAATCTCACCCTTCTTGGTTAAGGTTTCAATGTCAAAATCTTCTCCATGAGCATCCTCAACCACATCATCACATATCTCGGGATTCGAGGTAGAAGTTACCTTGGAATCCTTAGCCATGAGGCAAACATGATTAATGGGTGAGGAGGATGAAGAATTACTTGAAGCACCATTGGGGTCCATGTCTTGTTCCAACAAATGTTGGGATTCCTCTACATTGTTAATCATGCAAATACTAGAGGATATGGAAGCATTATTTTCATGACAACAAGACATAGAGAGCATATCATTATTATATTTAGCTAAGCAACTATTACTTGATATGCAAGGACCATCAACTCTAGCATGTATGACATTTGGAGTGCTAGAAGAGTTTAGATCCAAAGATAGAACATTGCAATGTGATAGAGAAGAGGTATAATCAATAGTAAGTTCACCATCACCAAAGCAATTTCTATCACCACTCACCATATCATTATCTTGTGACAAATCACATGTTGGTGGAGTGGAAGAAGTTGTGAACTCATCACGGCCGGAGGTGGAGGGAAAACAATCATCCTCAATAATTTTGGACACTTCATATATATCTTGAAGCTTGGTCCAAAGCTCACGTGCATTTCGAAAAGGCATGATTGAAGCAAGAACTACATCGGTCAAAGCACATATAAGACCATTAGTAACTTGAGTCTCGAGATGAGAGTTTATCTCATCCTCTAAAGATAATTCTTGGGAATCCTTTGGAGGAGATAAACTCACATCTACAATCCTCTTCATATAATTTGGACCCATGGCCCTAAAAAGATTAAGCATGCGAATTTTCCAAACATCATAATTTGTGCCATCGAATATGAAAGTGGGATCGTGCACTAATTCTCTAAACGACATCTTTTACTCTCTAGGCGGTAAAGCCCAACAAGAGAGCCCTGGCTCTGATACCAATTGAAAGGACAATGATGTCGCCTAGAGGGGGGGGGGGGTGAATAGGCGGTTTAAAACTTTTCCGGTTTAGGCTTGATAATTGCGGAATAAAACTAGGTGTTTAAATTAACAAGCCGACAACCTAAATAAACTAGGCTCACCTATGTGCACCAACAACTTATGCTAAGAAAGATAAACAACAAGGTGATAGGAATAGAATACTTCAAGCACGAAGGCTATCACAATGTAAAGTGCAAGTAAAAGCTCGGGTATAGAAATAACCGAGGCACGCGGAGACGAGGATGTATTCCCGAGTTCCTCCTTGTTAAGGGAGTACGTCTCGTTGGAGAGGTGTGAACCGACACAACGGTTCAACAACCACAAAGGTTTCACCTTCTTCTCCGATGAACCGCACCACAAAGGCTTGGTTCACCTTCCACTATCGGAATTCCTTCGAGGCGGAATCCGGAGCCTTTCAACAACAATCCGGGGCACAACCCACAATGGAATTGGGGGCTCCCGAACGGCCTCCAACAACAATCCGGGGCACAACCCACAATGGGATTGGGGGCTCCCGAACGGCTTCAAGTGACCACACAAGGGTCCAACCACCACAAAGGCGTCTAGGGTCCAAGGACCCAAGAGTAACAAGTTCACAAGCTTTCAACTTCCACGAATCCTCGTGGAGAGCACACCGATGCACCAAATGCAAAAGGCAAGAGCACAAGTGCTCAAATCCTTCACTCTCGAATTCCAACAAAGCAACAAATGCTTATGGGGGAATAAGAGAGGAAGAACAAAGAGGAGATGCACCAAGAACTCCAAGATCAAGATCTACTAGGTTCCCCTCACTTAGAGGAGAGATGGATTGGTGGAAATGTAGATCTAGATCTCCTCTCTCAAATCCCTCAAAGATATGCAAGAATCATGGGAGGAAATTGAGAGGGGGCAAGCTTTCCAAGGTCAACAATGGTGGGAGAGAGAGGGGAAAGTCGTGCTTGCTCAAGGAAGAAGAAGGGGAGGGGTATTTATACCCCTTCCACAATTCTAGCCGTTACAGCAGCTTAGACCGGAGATTTCCGGCCTAGGGCCGAAAATTTCCGACCCCCGGAGATTTCCGGAAAGATCTCCGAAGTTTTCTGGACGAAAACAGTACTGAAATTCGCGCGGTTCGGAAATTTCCGGCCCAGGTTCGGAAATTTCCGAGCTCCCAAAAACTGCAGAAATACCAACACGAAAACGACAATATCTTGACCATCCGAACTCCGTTTTCGATGATTTTTGGCTCGTTGGAATCACAACGAAGAACTCTAAAAGATAAAGCAGAGAAACATCATAGTCCAAGATGGGAGCTTAAAACCAAATGGGGAAACATGAAACCTCTCGAAAAAGGAACAACCGGTAAAAAAACCTCCAACATCAAAAACCAAGAAGCTTTTCATACGAACTTTGTTTTTGATGAACTTGAGCTTGTTATGAAGATCACAACAAGCTCCGAAACCTCACAACGAGAAAAACCAAATAAGAAACAAGAAAGATGATATGCCAAGTTCGCAAAGGTTTGAGCTTTCCACAAAGATGCGATCAAGTTACTCACTCGAGAGCCCCTCTTGATAGTACGCCTATCTATCCTATAGCCCTATCAAGATCATACCTTTGCCTTGAGAATTCCACTTGAGCTAGATGATGACGATTTTGATCTCTCCAAGTGGACCACCTTTCTTGATTGCGCTTTATAGCACATGCTTGATGAAGACTTCTCCAAATACTCCCCCATACTCCATTATGGGAGAGCCTCGCTTAGCTTCGTCTTCATGTATTCATTTTGACCTCCAAGCTACAAGCATAAGATATCTCCGAAATGCTTCTCTTGGTCTTGCACCTCTTAACCTTGATGACGAATACCGCATGACATCATTCTCCATGAGCTCTATGAGATGTTCTTCTTGTTGCAAGCCCATGGGAAGATACCTAACTCCACATATAGATACCACACACTTGGGTTAGTTCACAAAGCTATATGGACAATGGCTTACCATCCAAGGGATACATGATCCACTTGGTACATCTTGTAGCTTCGTGTGTTGATCAACATCTTGATCAATCTCGTATCATCCCATCTATCTTCATATAGGTGATGTCTTGACATCTTCAAGACATACTTGCAATATGCTCCCATCTATCTTCATATGGGTGATGTCTTGACATCTTCAAGACATACGTGCAATATGCTCAACACAAACATTAGTCCATATGGATTGTCATCAATTACCAAAACCATATAAGAGGGCACATGCCCTTTCAAGGATCATTGGGTAGATGTTAAGAGCATTCTTAAGTATCTCAAGAAGACAAAGGAAATGTTCCTTGTGTATGGTGACTGTGAAGAAGAACTTGGCGTAACAGGTTACGTTGATGCAAGTTTCTGCACAGATCCAGATGATTCTAAGTCACAAACAGGATACGTTTTTAAGGTGAACGGAGGCGTTGTAAGCTGGAAGAGTGGGAAGCAACCCATAGTGGCCCAATCTACAATGGAATCGGAGTACATCGCTGCTTCTGAAGCCGCGAATGAAGCTGTGTGGCTGAGGAAGTTCATCATTGAGCTTGGAGTGTTCCCTAGCGCGCAAGACCCCGTGAGCCTCTACTGCGACAACACGGGTGCTATTGCTAACGCGAAGGAACCAAGGTCTCACTCAACTGCCAAACACATTCTCCGACGCTTCCATGTGATACGACAGTATGTACAGGAAGTCGATGTGAAGATTTGCAAAGTGCATACGGATCTGAATGTGGCAGATCCTCTGACAAAGCCTCTCCTACTTCACAAGCATGTAAAACACCAAAATGCTATGGGTGTTAGGCTTTTACCAAGTTGTAATCTAGAATAAATTGTACTCTAGTGCAAGTGGGAGACTGAAGGAGATATGCCCTAGAGGCAATTAATAAAGTGTTTTATTTATCATATCTTATTTGTCCATAATACGTCTTTGTGTCATGCTATAACTGTATTAAGCGGAAACATTAATACACGTGTGATACGTAAGACAACCAGGTCCCTAGTAGCCTCTACTTGACTAGTTCATTGTGCAATTGATGATCGAGGTTTCCCGACCATGTGACATGGTGTCAGTTGACAATGGAGTCATATCGTTGGTAGAACGATGTGATGGACATACCCAATATTTGTAGGACGTAGTCATTACGCCTTTGACCGTGGGATCAACTCTTATTGCTATTCCTGAAAGATACTTTGATTGCATCAAATGTCATGTCTTAATAGTATGATAATAAAGGTGTTCCTCTCGGGTATCGGAAGGGAGTATGTTGAGACGAGGGATCAAGAGCGGGATTTGCCAGTCCACATAGCAGGATAGATACTCTAGGGCCCACTCGGTGAGATTATGTCAAATGAGCTTGCAAGCGTGTGACTAGGTCACCAGGACATAATATCATGGACGAGTAGAAGATAGTGTTGTCGGTAACGAGATCTAGCTAGGTATGGCAATATCTATGAACGAGTCTCGGACACACTAAGTATCGCCATGGCAAAAGGTTTAAGACTCGACGTTCAGGTTCGAACGACAAAGTTATTCGTTATCTCACAGGGATTAATTCTGGGTATCCAAGGTCCACAAATTAGTCATTGATCGCAGAGGTGTCTCGATCATGTCTGGCGAGATCTCGAACCGCTAGGGTAACACATTTAAGGGGAGTCGACAAGTTTACCGGAAGAGAAATTAGGAGAGAGCACCGGGAACGTCCCGGGAAAGATCCGATGGAGATCGGAGAGCGACGAAATAGTTTTCGGAGCCGGAATAAATTAGATAATGTGTGTTTAATATTAATTAATGTAATTAATAGTTAAATACATTTTTATTTAATGATTTTCGGATTTTTAAAGGCAGCCCACCTTAAATGGGCCTTCCAATGGGAGAGAAGGCCCATAAGGGGGGGAATTCCCCCCTTGGTGCGCATGGAGGGAGGGGGCTGCCCTAGGTGGGCCGAATGGGGCCCACCCGAATGGGGCCCACCTAGGCCGGCGCACCCCCCTTGGGGCGGGCTGGTGTGGGATTAGTCCCACACCGCCCAGCCAGCAAGGCTGGCAGCCCCCCTCCACCTATATATAGAGGTGCCCCTTTGGCCTTTAAAGCATACAACCAATCTCTCTCTTCTTCTCCTTGAATAACGTGATTCCTCTATTGGAGTTGCGCCAAGGGTGAAGTTCTCTCCACCATACGCACACCGCCGTGCTGCTGGTCTTCCGGTCCAAGTCTTCCGCTGCTCGTCCCTGAATCGGAACCCGGAAGTCGTCGTCTTCACCATACGTGTGTGAATCCCTGCGAGGTGTCACGCTAGTGGTGCTCGGAGGTCGTCTTCGTCGGCTTCATCAACAACGCTTGTGCGGGAGCGTAATACCCGCGTTTCGGTCTACAAGGGTATGTATATCGATCTCCTCCGTATTACTATATCTGCATAGTTTAGATCCTGTCTGTTTTAAGGTTATCGTTGTTAGAAAAAAAAAATTCTGCATGCGATCCCCTTCAGTACCATCATAATGTTTACAGAAATATTAAGCCCAACAGGAGGGGTATTAAACCGTAAATGCCTACCAATATCTAGCGTAGTGGCCAGGCGAGCTAGATGATGCGCCACCGGAACACAGCGACCAAAAATCTCTCCCTAAGAGCAGCAATCTCCTTCAAAATCGTGCAATGCTCTCCACGAGTCGGCTCACCAGTGATTTCCTTGATCACATTCAGGCAGTCCGAAGTGATATGCAGCTTCCATTCAAGAAGATCTTCAGCTAGCTTCAGTGCTTCCCAGACGCAAGACTTCCAGACTCAGTTTGCGGGTTGGTGATGCCTTAAAAAATCGCAGCAGAAGCTCCCAGGAATATGCCCGTGCTACTCGATTCATTCAGGTCATACTGAAATCACGTGATTGGGCTTTCGCTGCAGTAAGGCTTAGAATGGGCCAGTCCCCTCAACGCACTGGGCTAGATGATTGCCGTTACACCTTCCCAATTCCAAGTGCGTTGCCATCCTCCCTAACAAAATGCAAGTGCTTCATCAGTCAAAGTACGACATGGTTCTTTTCCCTAAAAAAAAAAGAGTACGACATGGTTCTTCCTTAAAAGAAGAATTACGACATGGTTCTCCACAAAAAAATAGGTCAATACATCCTAGTGAGCTGTGAGCACAAAACAGCAACGCAAACGGAAAAAATGCATCCAGCTGCGATACATCGATGTCCCGGTCTCATGGACCATATAGTCCATAGTTCCCGATCCAACATTTGTCGGCCGAAAGAACAGAAAAGGTTTCCCAGTTTTTAGGTACCCCGTTTGCCTCTTCCACCTGCTGACCTCCCTCTTGCCTTGTTTAAACTGCTAATCACGTCCCCCTTTTTTTTTTTTTTTGAGAAACACAGTACAACGCAAGCGTTCGTATACACGCGCACACACTCACCCCTATGAACGCACGCACGCACACCCTACCCCTATGAGCACCTCCGAAAGACTGAGCCGGCGGGTCAGGTCTTGAGATTGACGAAGTCACCACAGGCGTCTCGCTGTCGACGGGAACGTCGCCTCCCACTGAAGAATATTCCGCCTAAACGAGAAACATCAGCGTCAAATCTGGGATTTGAACTCTGGTGGGCTGGGGGTATAACCACCCTCCTAACCATCTTGCCACAGGCAAGTTCTCTAATCACGTCCCCTTTTGCTTCTACAGACAAAACCGAGCTAATTAAAAGAGTTAAGTAATCTAGTCAGTGGCCGGATTACGCACGGTACGGGGCCTTTCCAACCGGTCTATACATCGCCACGTCGAGGTGATGCAATGATGTGTAATTATGGATCCATGAGTCACTGTATTTGTATCCTAGCATCCGGCCAGCTGAACCGGCTGGAAATGAACAAGACAGGGCGGCGTGAACCTCAGCTCTGACGAGATCTTCCTTGTCTCACGGATTGAAACAGAAAAACATACCGAGACAAACTTTGTCACAGCGTGTCTGCGGCGGACCTGAAAATCATGAACTCAACTGAAGCAAAAGAGATGTACCTAGCGTCGGTCTAATTAGGTGACGTGCTTTTGTCATACTCGAGAGCCTCCAGCAGATCCTTAAAGCTCAAAACCGAAACTAAAACTCTTTTAAGAACATCTCTAGTAGCAAAGACCGAAAACTTTCGACAGTTTTATGGATCGGACTGTTTTTTTGGGTTAGGACAAAGCCTGTAAATCCGCCCCAGCCCGTGAACGGTTTATGGTGGCCTGAGAATCCCCGCGCCGACCCTAGTTTATAACGCACGGGGGTTGTGGATTCAGTCCACAACACGCGTCTCTCAGCCGCCGTCAACGTCAAATCCACCGCCACCGTGCATAGATCGTCACCGTCGCGCCGCGAAGTAGCTGAAGAGGGAGTCAATCAATAGGACGCGGGAGCGGCTCGGCGGCGACGTTGACTTCTCCGACCTTTCCGACGAGGCGCGGAAGAGGCACGTCGTCTTTGACACGACGATGAAGCGGTCGGCGTGCCGCTTCACCAACACGGCTTGTAGCCGCCACCGTCCCAACTCTACCGCACGGCCGACGAGTTCGATCGGCTGCTCCGGTTGGGGTTAGGGTGGCGACGAGCTTAGCTAGGGTTAGGGTTAGTGCTCGGGTGATCTAAATTAATTTTGTATTGAACTTGTAGGTCATCTATGTGGAATATAAAAAAAGTTTCCAGTTTCGTTCTTAGTTTATGTATTGCACTGCTAGTTTTGAAATTGAAAACAACCAAAAAGCAAACTAAAAGCCACGTTTTCAGTTTCAAGGTTTTCAGTCAAGAGATGCTCTAATAATAGTTTTCGTCGAAAAGAATAGATACCCTAAACTAGGCCGAACTGCATGCTTTTTAGTTAAACTGAAAAACTAGCCTCCAAATTACACACTTTAGTGCGAGGGGTCAATTTTTCACTATACTGAAAAGACACACTACGAGTATTTATTCAGAAATTTTGTAGTGTACACGAAAACGAGTTTGCATGCTCTAGGAAGTCTCCCTAAACCGCCGAGCAAGCAGCGAGCAGCAACTTGCGCGTGCCAATAAATTTCGGGTCGCGTGCGCGCGCGAAGGATACAGAACGGGATCGCCGTGACGTCCCCGCCTACGTGTGAATTTTATCTCCAGTTTCAAGCGAGAATCTCCGGATTCTTGTGTGGATTTAAGCCCCACACTGAACTGCCGAACAGGACCAGAATATTCAGAAGACAAGGCAAGCCAGCCTTCTCCTCTCCTCCTTCTTTAAACTCTATCGTTGATAAAACACTCGCCCTATCTTTCCTCTACGATCGGTGATCTGTGCATTATGAATGGTTCACGGATAAGGACATCTCCAATAATAATTGGCTCTGTTGTTAAATTGTTTTTTGTCTCTGTCCCGTAGATAAAGGCACAAGGTTTATTAAAGAAAGGTTTTACCAAAAGGAAAGTCAAGTTGCTTACTACTCTCACACTGCAGAAAAAACAGTTGCTTACTAAGGGATACAAACACTTGTTTTTTCTTTTGTTAATTGTGGAGAAAGATGGGAACGCTTCTGCTGCCTTTTTCAGTCCTGCATTATTTTGCCACCCTGCGTTGTGCGGCGCAAGTGGCCGAAAATTTTGAGCGATGATTTTTGTTTCCAGACCAGACAAGTGCATCGCTCCATCGACTATATAAGAAATTAAACATGTCTATGGCTATGTAAGCATGATGCTATCGTGGTTGGTGAGAGCAGGTTTTGGTTTATTTAATAACCACCGTGATTTTGTTTGGTGGTTGATTCAGATATGCTAACGGCGCCATTGTATCAGTTTCTTAATGTTCCCTCCCAGCTTCGAGCAAAGTAGAAGCACGGTTTTCTGCCAACATAGAAGCACTGTTATTTTCTGGTCCCGCGATATGAAGATGCGGCCTTCTGTTTCGCATCCGCATTAGTTAACAAAGGCTGCAGCCTAGTTAATCGATTTCCTAGGAGAGTCTCTTTTCTCTCCCAAAATTACTTGACAGAAGTTTGTATAGAGGGACCTGCGATGTGGATTTACATATGACTAAACTACTATTCTTACGGGGGGTGATTATAATACTCACAGATGCACAGCCGGTGGGAAATCGACATGCTGGTTTTGGACGAGCTCAGGAGAATAAACAAGATGGCACTGAGCTCAGGAGAATACAACACTCCAGAAGATTAGCTTGGAGGGGAGACTAAAGAAACTTTGGCATCTTTTCTTTTTTACCCGCAGAATTAACCTTCGTTGCTGTAAGGTTCCTAAGAGTCTGGGCTCCTGCACTTCATATTACTAGCATCTAGAGGTTCCGGTGGCGATGATTGCCAGCAAAGAAATACTCCTTCCATTCATAAAAGTACGTCTCAACTTTGTACAAAAATGGATATATCAGTTGAGACATCTTTTTATGAACAGATGGAGTAAATTAGTTTGTCGTACATGTGCACTTTTGTTGGTTTTAAACCTGAATCATTGATATTGCATCACGCAAATCATCTCCGCGTGGTTGCATCTTCTTTCAGATCTAGGTCACCTTTGATGAAATTTTCACAAGAGTTTTAAACAATTGGAATCCTTAGCACTTTGATAATATAGTTGTTTGATTTCCAGGACATTGCACTCCATTTTATAGAAAAGGTCCTTTGACAACGTTATGAGAAAATTGTTTTTCATATGATAATTAAGGAAAATACCCAATTCTTAGAGATTAGCTTTCCTATGATACAATCAAACAACTTATATTCGTATATTATCGTGCTTTCAACTCCAATCACGGTGAGGGGCGAAACTACAAAACTTGTGGGTCAGCTCTCATTTTAATGGCGCAATCTTCCATTAATGAGCATTATGAAAGATCACTTTAATATATTGGATTGGGTTCTTATCAACAAACATTTCTATACCAGCGGAGCGGGTTCTTATGAAAGATCTCTTCCTCTAGAGCGGAGCTACTTGGAGCCAATGGGTTTCAAATGCACTAGGGTAAATGAAACACCTTGCAAGTAACCTTTAAAATGTATGGTACATCATGGCTCAAATGTGCCCATATTCTGGGTAGACCCCTTATTAAGTTTTGTATAACTTTGCTCTTGATTCCAATAATTTTAACATGCCGGATGTCCAGATCCAAAAAAAAAGTTATGTTATTCTTTCAATTTTTACAAATCAAGGCCCTTTGTTTTCATGCATGGTTAGCATCCATAGCTAGCAAATATTTCACAATGCTTAGTTATATAAAATGGAAAAATATTTTTACGATGTCAACATCGAATATGGTAACAACTGGCATGGAAGATCAGAATGTGTCTTTTTGAAAGAGCATATCTTATATTCCCTTGGTTTTGTGTGTTAGGCAACAACACTAGGATATATTCATCTAATGTGTAATAAGTGATGCAGGAAATAAAAGAAATAATCCATAAGGCATCAACCAAATAGTTTTGTGCTGAAATCTGTTCTGGCCGGAGTCTCCGGCCTTTATGGGCTCAGGGGCCGGAGTCTCCGGTCCCAAGGTTATTGGAGCTAAGGGGTCCAGAGGACGGCAGCCTCTGGTGGGGGTCCGGAGTTACCCCGGAGTATCACCGGAGTCTCCGGTCCGGCCGGAGTCTCCGGCCCTCCCCGACCGGAGTCTCCGGCCCTCGTGCATTCGAGATCAAAAGAGCCAGAAGACGGCACCCTCTGATATGGGGTCCGGAGTGAGCCCGGAGTTGCACCGGAGTCTCCGCCCTTGGTGTCCGGAGTCTCCGGTCTCAGGGACCGGAGTCTCCGGTCAGGCCGGAGTCTCCGGCCCTCCCAGACCGGAGTCTCCGGTGCAAGTGGGCTGCAACGGTTACATTTCTGGGAGGGGTATAAATCAAGAAAAACACCATTGTTGCAAGTCCAAGAATCACTAGATCTCCCAATCCCTCCGTCCAAACTTGCTGATCTTTGGAGGATTGAAGGAGAAGGCCTAGATCTACATCTTCACCGAGCCGTTCTTCATTTCCCCCTCATTCACTTGAGGGACCATTTGCTAGGGTTTCCACTAGGAAAACCTAGCCCATTGTTGTACTTACCTATTGTCTTTGTGACAGATTGTAGCTGTTCGGGAGCCCCCAAGCCCTTTGTGGGTCGTGCCCCGAATCGTTGTTGTAAAGGCTCCGGACTCCGCCTCGAAGGTTTCCGATAGTTGAAGTGAACCAAACCTTTGTGGTGCGGTTCACCGGAGATTAGGGTGAGGCCTTTGTGGCCGTTGAACCATTGTGTTGGTTCACACCTCTCCAACGAGACGTACTCCCATTTAAGGGAGGAACTCGGGAATACATCCTTGCCGTCTCGTGCTTTCACTTCGGTTACCTCTATCCTTATTTACCGCCTTTACTTTGTGTATCGTGCTTAGTCGTTAGCTTGTCATATAGGTAAATTCACCGTAGTTACCTATCTAGAGAATTTACCTTTCGTGTCAAGCTTAATTTGAAAAGGAACTAAAATTTGAATTAGCACCTATTCACCCCCCCCCCCTCTAGGTGTCATACCGATCCTCTCACTTTTGTCATAATGATGAGACAATAAATAACTTATCATTCCCTTATATGTTTGCTCGTTTTATGTGGCTAGTCATCCAAATAGTTTCTAACTTGTATCCGTCAGAGAATGTTGCAAATATTTTTGGCAACTGATTACGGGTCATTGATCATAAGTACGTAGTTCTTCTTAAGGTGGGGGTGCTTGTTGTAATATGATCGCTTTGGCAATATATAAATGATAAAAAAATTAATGGTAAAAAATCTTCTCTTACGCGGGTCATCTAACGTTTCCCAGATATGATTCCTTTATAGCCTTCGGTGCAACACATGGAGTAACTAGACCTCTTTATGGAGGTGTCTACATAGTTGGATAATACGATGATGAATATTTTGATCCCACATGGGTGACAACATAATCTTTGGTTTTCCCTCCTGCTCCACGGGCGTTCTACAAACTCTATTTTGATTCATGTTCATTGCCTTTTACACTTTTAAAGTTTATTTTGGCCGTGTGCATCTTAGTTATTCAGGGGTCTAGCAGCGCGCGCTTTATCGGAAAAAAGAAAATCTGGTACCCGATGTTTTCTTGAAAATTTAACATCAACCCAAGAAACATCTTAGTAATATTTGAACTTTCTCTCCCGTTGACTCATGCGATGCGATTGATATGTCGTCTTTTTTTCAAGGATTAACATGCACACTTAGGCCCTCTTTGGGTTGAAAGATTTTTAGTAGGAATTTTGGAGGGTTAGAAACCTATAGAATTGTTTCCTATGGAAGCCCTCTGGATCATAGGATTGGACCCATCAAATTCCCAGAATCCTTTCCTATGCCCCTAATTACATAGGATTCTCAACATAAGCTCAAATCTCGCTTCAATTTTCCTACGCAAAGTCCAATGCAGTTTCACTCCATCTCTCTCTAAACAATCCTTTAAAATTCATGGGTTCAATTCCCGCGCACCATCCAAAGGCGCCTGGTGTGAAAGGCCCGCGTTTCATAATCCTGTGGGGATCCACTACACATGACATTCAATCCTGTGTTTTTCCTATTCGTACCTTTTTTTTTAAATCCTTGCAATTCAAAGGAGCCCTTACGAGCCTTGTAGTCACAAGTACATGTGCTCGTTTGATGCCTAGATTCTGAATCATCAAGTACTCGCATATGCATTATCTTTTTTGTTTAAAAATGTTTTGGTATTTCGGTGTGTACTACATGCGAATTGTAACACTTTTTTTTTTTTTGAAAACGCGAATTGTAACACTTGTACACACAGTGAAATACTACTGTAGAACTAACAAAAAGGAGCAAAAAAACACGTTGAGAAAACAGTCTACATATCCCCCCACCTGTAGATGTGGGCCCAGCACCCCTAAACCCCAGTCCAAAATCTGCTCCAGCCACCTGTGCTTCCCCAACCCCAGAGCGGCAGAGCCTCAGGAGGCCCCACCAAAAGCCGCCGTAAGCCCCACAAAACGCAATCCCCTCTTTAAAAACCACACAAACCCAACCGGGTAGCGCGAGCACGATCCCGTTCACTCGGCGGCCTCTTTCCTGATCCATCCGCTTGCTCCCACCCTCGGTCGCCTGCGCCTGTCGCCTCTCCGTGCGCCCGAGACGCACACCACCGCGCTCCTTCGTCGTCGTCTATAAACTACTCCTCTCCTCTCGTCTCCTCCTCCGCCAGCCACCCACCCCCCCTCCGCTCCTCCTCTATCCTCTCCTCTCCCACCCTCTCCACACGATCCCGGCCCGCCCTTGTCCGCATTCCCTCCCCACCACCCGAGCGCCGCCGCCCCCTATATCCGTCACCCCACCCTGCTGCGCGCGCCCCCGCAGCCGCGTATTCTGGTGTGGCTTAGCTAGCCTAGTCCGGCAGGGGGGACTCGCTCGCGCGTGACCGGATCACGCCGCGGGCCATCCGTCCATGGCCGCCACGCTCCCGCGCGCGGCGGCGCCCTCGCCGCGCCCCGCCGCCGCCGCCGCCGCGGGGCTGCTCCCGCTCCCGCGCGCCGCGCCGCTGCTCCTCGCCGGCCGCGCCGCCGCGCGGAGGCTCCGGGCCAGAGGGGCCAGGGCGCCCGCGCTCGCCGCCGCGCGACGCAGCTGGGCCGTCTCCACCCGCGCCGTGCTCGACGTGCCGCGCCACCGGGCGCCACAGAAGCCCGTGCAGGAGGTACGGGCTCATCCCTCCCTCCCTCCCTCCGATCAACTGCTTGCGTCGCGATTGGGTTTCAGACCGCGTGTTCGGAGGGTTGGGGTTTTTGTACTTTTGTGGGTAATTATTAGATTGGTTTTTACGAGGTCAGCAGCGATGACATGTTGCTGTACCGACGGATCACCGATGGATCGTGGTTTCCAGACCTTCTGGATCGGCCGTGTGCTCCATATCAGGCTTCCGACGGCTATAAATATGGTCGCCGGATCGTGTTGGGAAATTTAGGGGATATATCAGAACTCGAGTCCAGTTTTTTTTGGATGACTAAGGTTCCGCGCTGCCGCAAAATTCATTGCATGTGATAGCTGCTTTGGTCGCTAGCTCATAATGGTGCGCTTGCACACTAACACTATCCCTTTTGTTATGTTGTGTTCCTTTCATGGAGTTTTTAAAGTGCTACAGCAGAGTGTAGCAAGTGCACGAAACACAGCAAAATGCAGGTAGTAGAGTAAACTAAGTGGGGTTTGGTGACAGCTGTCAGCTGTGGTGGTAGGTACAAGTGACGCTTAAGTTCGAGGAGTACCACATTGTGTAAATGCATAGGTGGAAGATTTCTGACGTACTGTACTTGTTTTCATGGTTCCTCGGGAATGCATTTGAATGGGTCTTGCCCTGCTGGTTGTGACAATTACGACTTGTGATATATGTAAATCATGCGCTGCTAGCTGACATCTAGAATTTCCTTTTTTCTTTGGCCAGGCTGCGGACTTGAATGATATCTTGGCAGAACGTGGAGCTTGCGGTGTTGGCTTTGTGGCCAACTTGAAAAATGAGGCTTCATTCAACATTATCCGTGATGCTCTTACAGCTCTCGGGTGCATGGAGCACCGTGGTGGTTGCGGAGCAGACAACGACTCTGGTGATGGGGCAGGATTGATGAGCGGCATACCGTGGGATTTGTTTAATGAGTGGGGCAGCAAGCAAGGGCTTGCTCCATTTGAAAGAACACATACAGGTGTAGGCATGGTCTTCCTTCCACAAGATGACAATTCCGCTGCAGAAGCCAAAGCTGGTAATGTTTCTGATGCTTTGCGCAGCATGTTGTCTACATCGTGGAGCATATGCTGTCTTTAAAACGCAGCAATTAGTATGTTCACATGGATCAGAGATTTCTGTGCAACAATGCATGTCTTTGACATCACACTGCCCTTGAAACCTTTGCTTGCAACATTCTTTTGCTGGAAATTTGTTCCCATTGGCATACACACATTTTTTTTTCGAGTAATCTGCATACAAACTTTTTGAAAATAAAAATATTTATTTTGTACCAACAGTCAGACTACAAATGTTCATTTGAGCTCTACTCTACTACACCACTAGTACGAATTTGCATAGCTTCAAAACATTGTATTTGTTTTGGTACTCACGTCGAGTCGCCGACATCTGCCTCATAAGTAAAATTGTAACACAATTTTTTTAGTTTCTACAGTAGTTGTTGTTTTCTTTACAAAAGTATGTCCCTATGCTTTTGTATGTACAATTGACAATAGTCGCTATTAGTTCTGCTTGTACACGATCTGAAAGTGGCACCATATCACTTTGCAGTTGTCGAGAAGGTTTTTAGAGATGAAGGCCTTGAGGTTCTTGGCTGGAGGCCTGTTCCTTTTGATGTATCAGTGGTAGGTCGCAATGCAAAAGAAACAATGCCTAAGATACAACAGATATTCGTTAAAATTGCGAAAGAAGATGACGCTGATGACATAGAGAGAGAACTATATATCTGCCGAAAGCTGATAGAACGGGCTACAAAATCTGCTAGTTGGACGGATGAACTGTATTTCTGCTCGTTGTCAAGTAAAACTATTATCTACAAGGGAATGCTTCGTTCTGAGGTTCTTGGGCAATTCTATTTGGA
This sequence comes from Poa annua, assembly GCA_026929855.1. Classification (NCBI taxonomy): domain Eukaryota; kingdom Viridiplantae; phylum Streptophyta; class Magnoliopsida; order Poales; family Poaceae; genus Poa; species Poa annua. The sequence goes on along the minus strand of CM049433.1, from coordinate 11,436,099 downwards.
CCTTCGGAATGAGCTGTACAAATCTCCTTTTGCCATATATCATCGAAGATTCAGTACCAACACAAGTCCTAGATGGCCTCTTGCACAACCAATGAGGTTACTTGGACACAATGGAGAGATTAATACAATACAGGTTAGCATTAACTTGCTCAAATAGTACCTATTTAATTTTTTTATGCTTTTTTTTTATCTTACTTTATTATTATTGTTATCTAGTTTCTTCCTATGATGTCCACCAAGTGTTTGATACTGGAAATTATACATGCTTTGGGCATTACTCATAGTGTTCCTTTTCGTTGCAGGGAAACCTGAACTGGATGCGATCAAGGGAAGCCACAATACAATCTCCTGTGTGGCGTGGTCGTGAAAATGAAATACGCCCGTTTGGTGACCCTAAAGCATCTGATTCAGCAAACCTTGACAATGCTGCTGAAGTACGAGACTTTGCACCTTTCATTAATATACACAAAGCATGCATTTCTTGTGTTCTTGTCTGCACAACCATAGCATTCACATGATTTTGCTTTCTTGTCAGTACTTGAATATTTCAAGGCCTTTTGGCTCTGTTGAACTTGCTAAACGACAAATAATTCACACTCATGCCAAGCTGTTACAGGAGATTAACAGTTTAACATTTAATGGACACTAAATAAGTAGAATACAGTATTCTGTTGCAAAAATGACCTCAACTTGACTATTTTGCTGCACTTTTGATGCAGCACAAGGTTGTGAAGGAACAACTCCACCTTGCTGCTACAATATGACCAGCACAAATGTTGAAGGAACCACTTCAACGTGCCGAGCTAGATATCGCTCTAGAGGCGTGAGTTGTCAAGAGTTCAGTCCAAACTCTTGGCACACAAGATCTAATCCAAGATCTCTAGGATAGAACACAAAGTTCCTTTTTATTAGTAGGTAGTGGGTACAAAGTCTGGTTACATAGGTAGAGGTGAGGACCTCTATTTATAGGCTTCATGAGCCTTCACTACTTAGCTCTACTTCTAGCTAGAGTGTTCTAGAGAACACTATCTAAAGTTAGGAAAGTAAATACAAACAACATGGCTACTCTACATGGCTGGAACACTCTAGAAGCCACCACACTACATATGACTATAGTGCCAAAATATGTAGGATATAGTAGAAGTGTGTAGAAGCCACTACACCAGATATGACTCCTAGTTTATGTTATTTTATTTCTCTACTGTCCCTCATCATCCTCCCCTGGTTGTTTAGAACTCGACCTCGAGTTATCCTCATAAAGCGCTTGTTCCGGATGATAAAGAGCCAAGTCTGCCACATTGAATGTATTGGAGATTCCCATCTCAGTTGGAAGATCTATCACATAAGCATTATCATTTATCTTTCTCAGAATTGAGAAGGGTCCATATTTCCGCTGCCTAAGCTTCCCTTTGATGCCTAAAGGCAGTCTTTCCTTGCGCAGGTATACCATTACCTTGTCACCAACTTGGAATGACTTCATCCTTCGTTTGCAATCAGCTAACTGTTTATACTTCAGATTTTGTGCCTCCAACACACGGTGAATTTCTTCAAATAGTTCAGTGTAGTTATCAGCAAAGGACAATGCTGCCTTTGAGTTTCCCCTTGATGGTAGCTTCACTAGATCCACCACATGTGTTGGAACTTTAGTGTAGACAATAGAGAAAGGACTCCTTCCTGTTGATCTATGCTTGGAGTTGTTGTAGGAGAATTCAGCAAGGGATAAAGCCAAATCCCACTGTCCCTTTCTATCTCCACATATGCAACGAATCAGATTACCCAAAAACTTGTTCACAACTTCCGTCTGACCATCTGTTTGTGGGTGAGCAGTACTAGAGAATTTTAATTCAGTGTTAAACTGCTTCCACAAAGTGAGCCAAAATGCAGCAAGAAACTTGCTATCACGGTCTGAGACAATGGACCTTGGAACCCCATGAAGTCTCACCACTTCTCGGAAGAACAGATTTGCCACATGATGAGCATCTGTTGTTTTACGGCATGGAATGAAATGAGCCATTTTAGAAAATCTATCCACCACGACAAACACTGCATCATTTCCGCGTCTTGTTCTTGGCAAACCCAAGACAAAGTCCATAGAGAGATCCTCCCATGGAGCTTCAGGGATCGACAAAGGCATGTACAACCCTGTGTTCGTGACTTGACCTTTGCAGGTTTGACATACGGGGCATCGTTGGACAAACTTTCCAGCATCTCTCTTCAGTTGTGGCCAACAGTATCGAGCCTCAAGATTAGCAATAGTCTTATCGCGTCCAACATGGCCACTAAGATCACTTGAATGGAGTTCTCTAATTAACTTGTCACGTAGAGAACTTCTTGGGATGCACAAGCGATCATTCTTAAAGAGATAGCCATCTTGCACCAAATAGTCGTCACCTAATGGTTGGCCCCTCATGTGCTTTACCCAAACGTGGCCAAAGTCTTCGTCCTCCTCATACAATTCCTTTAGTTGATCCATGCCGGGAAGTTCGGCCTCAAAAGAAGTCAAGAGGCATGCACGACGACTCAAAGCGTCGGCTACTCTGTTGGTGGCCCCAGATTTGTGCACAATGAGATAATTAAACCTCTCCAAATATGCAGCCCATCTTGCTAGCATGCGATCCACATGCTTTTGATTCCTAAAATGCTTCAAGGATTGATGGTCAGTGTAGACAATAAACTCCTTAGGCAACAAATAGACTTCCCAAGTCTTTAAAGCCCTGAAAATAGCATATAATTCATGTTGATATGTACTCCACTTTTGCCTTGCTTCGCTTAGCTTCTCACTGAAAAAAGCAATGGGTTTTCGTTCTTGAGATAGAACAGCCCCAATGCCTACTCCACTTGCATCGCACTCCAACTCAAAAGTCTTACCAAAATCAGGTAGCACCAAGACAGGTGCTTGTGACAATCTTTCCTTTATTTCCTTGAAACTAGCTTCAGCCAATTCGTTCCAATGAAATTTTCCTTTCTTTAGACATTCAGTGATTGGTGCCATGATCGTACTGAAATTCTTTACAAACCGCCTATAGAACGTTGCAAGACCATGAAAACTTCTCACCTCCGAAATAGTCTTTGGAGTTGGCCATTCTCTGATTGCTTCAACTTTAGAGTCATCAACATGAATGCCCTCACTTGTTATGACAAAACCCAAGAAAATAAGTCGTGTTTGAAGGAAAACACATTTCTTCAGGTTGACATAAAGTTCGTTTTCCTTTAGTACACATAGCACCTTATGGATGTGATCCAAGTGTTCATCTTCATCCTTACTATATATCAAGATGTCATCAAAATAAACCACAACAAAGTGGGATAAGAAGGGTCGAAGTACCTGGTTCATCAAGTGCATGAAGGTACTCGGCGCATTTGAGAGTCCAAATGGCATGACCATCCATTCAAACAACCCTTCCTTTGTCTTGAATGCTGTTTTCCATTCATCCCCGGGCCTAATGCGAATTTGATGATATCCGCTCTTCAAATCGAGCTTTGTGAACACTTTTGCTCCACTAAGTTGATCTAACATGTCATCCAAACGGGGGATAGGGAATCTATACCTTACGGTGATCTTGTTGATGGCTCTACTATCCGTACACATACGCCAAGATCCGTCCTTCTTTGGCGTGATCAAAGCTGGTACGGCGCATGGACTGATACTTTCTCGAATGTGCCCCTTCTGTAACAATTCCTCCACCTTTTCCTTCAGTATATCATGCTCTTTTGGGCTCATTCGGTAGTGTGGGAGATTAGGAAGACTTGCTCCTGGAATTAAGTCAATTCGATGTTGAATTCCTCTCATTGGCGGTAGGCCTTGTGGCTCTCCAAGTATGCTCTGAAATTCAGCTAGTAGGCCATGTACCTTTGTTGGAATTTCAACGATCGGTTGTTCTTCACCTTTCACAATAAGTGCAGCACACACATTTGCCTCCTTTAAGTCTTCCATAAACTCACTAGAGGTGTGTGAAATAGTCAACATGTTCTTCTCCTCCTCCTTAGAGGTTTTATGATCTGATTGGTTTGGTAGTATAATGATCTTTCGCTTATTCCAAGTGAAAGAGTAGGAGTTTTCCTTCCCTTTGTGTGTAGAATCCACATCAAACTGCCAAGGCCTCCCAAGAAGAACATGGCTGGCATCCATATCAACAACATCACACAACACATTAGAGCGATAATACTTACCCAAAGAGAGTGGCAGGTTGCATTGTTTGGTGATCTTCATGTTCACTCCTTTCTTGATCCATCCAATATTGTAGGGGTTTGGATGATCATGAGTCTCAAGCTTTAAATGGTTCACCAAATTCTGGGAGATAAGATTCTCGCAGCTGCAACTGTCAATCACTAATTTGCATACCTTGCCATTCACCGTGCATTTGCTCTCAAATATTTTCTTCCGTTGTGTGTTGTCTGATTGTGGTGTTGAGCACAAAAGACGTTGAATCACACACACCACCTCTTCACCCTCTTCTTCACAAACATCTTGTCCTTCTACATCCTCAGATTCATACTCTTCGTTATCTTCATCATCATGGACGGTTGTGTTGACGAATTTTCTCAATGGGCAATTGCTAGATACATGTCCCTCTTCACCACATTTATAGCATTTTATCACCGGCTTTGTCCTACTCTTGCCAGCTTGCCTTGGGGCAGGTTGTTTTGTCTTGGGTTGAGCGGATTTCTCTTCCACTATATGGGAGTGACTCCTAGATAAACCTTCAGTATGAGGATATGGAGTCTTACTTGCCTTTCTTGTCCTTACCAACCTCTCAGCTTTTAACGCTAGAGCTTGTGCTTGGTCAATGGACCAAATTTGTTGCATCATCAAACGATCCTGAATAGTATCATTGAGACCATTGATGTACCTTGCAACTTGTTGATCTTCAGTTTCAGCAAGGTTGCACCTCACTTGTAGCCTCAGGAATTCTTCCGTATATTCCGAAACGGTCCTCTTCCCTTGAGCACAGTTTTGAAACTGAATAAATAGGATCTGATCATAATCTGCAGGCAAGAATCTCCCTTTTAAAAGACTCTTCATCTGCCGCCAAGATCTCACACGAGGTTCTCCTCTTAGTCTGCGGTCTTCTTGAAGGCGATGCCACCATGCACCAGCTCCTCCTTTCAACTTGTATGCGACCAAAGAAACTCTACGGTCTTCGGGAATATTCATGACCTCAAAGAAAGTCTCCACTTCATATAACCAATCAAGGCACCCTTCGATATCAACATTTCCATTAAAAGTTGGGATCTCAGCTTTCACCTTGTATGCATCCCTTGCATATGCAGGGTTGGGTACTCTTGGATATGTATAGAGATCAGGTTCTTCAAGGGTCTCATCATATTCTTCATCTTCCGAAGTTTCAGCATGAGTTGGCCTTCTTGAGGTACGCTGAACCGCATGTCGATGAGGTGTTTTTGCTTCGAGATGACTTCCCTTCCTCCGCTGCTGAACATCTTCCTGCTCTTTTGATGATTCTCCCTCATTAGCAGTAGGAGGAACACCCTTTCTGATCATCTCCACGAGCTGATCGAATCTCCGGTTAAGATCTTCACGTAGTGCTTGGATTTGCTGCTCTGTAGCATCTATTCTCTTTCCCAATTCTTCCATTACTTGTTGCAGCTTACTTTCAAAGACTACACCAAGAACTGGTACGGATCAGCAAGGCTCTGATACCACCTGATGCAGCACAAGGTTGTGAAGGAACAACTCCACCTTGCTGCTACAATATGACCAGCACAAATGTTGAAGGAACCACTTCAACGTGCCGAGCTAGATATCGCTCTAGAGGCGTGAGTTGTCAAGAGTTCAGTCCAAACTCTTGGCACACAAGATCTAATCCAAGATCTCTAGGATAGAACACAAAGTTCCTTTTTATTAGTAGGTAGTGGGTACAAAGTCTGGTTACATAGGTAGAGGTGAGGACCTCTATTTATAGGCTTCATGAGCCTTCACTACTTAGCTCTACTTCTAGCTAGAGTGTTCTAGAGAACACTATCTAAAGTTAGGAAAGTAAATACAAACAACATGGCTACTCTACATGGCTGGAACACTCTAGAAGCCACCACACTACATATGACTATAGTGCCAAAATATGTAGGATATAGTAGAAGTGTGTAGAAGCCACTACACCAGATATGACTCCTAGTTTATGTTATTTTATTTCTCTACTGTCCCTCATCACTTTGACTTGCAGAGATTCAATGGACTGAAAAAGTAGTTTCGTTTTTGAATCTGCATGTAGACATCCTATGCTATTTTTAAACAAGTTTTCATTTTTTTTTGAATAACAAAGTGGTACTTTGTCTAATTGCATTAATGCTAGAAACATGTCAGTTGTTGCTAAGCGGGAAATTCTAACTGATATATTTTCACTGTGCATCACATTTGTACATGCTATTCTGACTGCATTGAGTGTCCCACATTTATTTGCAGTATATATTTATACCTTAGATACTGGTGTATTAATATTTGAGTCATCACATCCTTTCCTCCACCAGTTACTGTTAAGAAGTGGTAGAAGTCCGGCTGAAGCTATGATGATGCTCGTCCCTGAGGCATATAAGAACCATCCAACATTGTCAATAAAATACCCTGAGGTATGTGATGCATTAGTGACTATATGTTGAGCATGCATGGGCCTCTTTCGTTCATTTGTGCCAAGACTCCTGTCCAACTGAAGCTTCTCTTGGTTTGTGTATTTAGGCAGTTGACTTCTATGAGTACTACAAGGGTCAAATGGAGGCTTGGGATGGGCCTGCTTTACTCTTGTTTAGGTAAGTTTGTGTCAATCTGTGGCTGGCCATTTTTTATTTTCTGATGTAAAGCCAGTTTCTTGCCTAGTTTGGTAAAGCTATTTCATGCATTACCAGATTTTGCTTCCTTCTTACTCTCTCCCTCTGTTTCTGAATAGCTTTAATTTTAGAATTTTGCAAGATATCCCAATGCTGCCTTTTCCCAACCGAATAATTTGCTGCAACAGAACCGGCTATATTTACAAGTTATTTTTGGTATACTTTTATATAGTGATGGAAGGACAGTGGGAGCATGCCTTGATCGAAATGGGCTTCGTCCAGCACGTTATTGGAGAACATCAGATGGTTTTGTTTATGTTGCATCTGAGGTAGGTTCTAGTTATTTGTTCTGCCTTCTGAATATTCTGTTTTGTAACAGTGTTATCATAGAGCGGTTTTATCTCACACATTAGTGGAGTGTCAATTTTGAAATTCTGAAATTGGAGCATTTGGTTTATCTGCCAGTAACTTATTGCAGATACACTGACATCCTTCTATACCAAATCGCAGAGTTCAGATGTCACAAGCTAAACTTAATGTAACATTCAGTAAGTATTGTGTCCATTTGCTGAAATGTTAGGTCTGGCAGCTACACTAGGTGATTAGGATAAATTATGTAGTTACCTCTTAGTGTTTAATTCTTGTTTGCATGCTATGTATGCTAATGCATCTGTGGCGGCAAACTTTAGTACTTCCCACATAGGTTGCTGTTGTTGCCCTTTTGGCTGCAAATTCATTCGATGGTGCCAGATTATGTAAACCGTTGTTCGAGTAAAGTTAAGTATATCAATCTGTATTTTGTGTTAGAAGCTTGCACATGGATATACCAATAACTTGACATTTCAACGTGTAGAAAGCATGTTGTGGCTACACTTCTCAGCTTATTCTTTCACAATGCACAGTACTTTGATCCTACTAGAGAGTATACACAGTACCAAGATCCAAGTTCCCCTTTTCATGTTTTCCACATGTATCCGATAAACTTCACCCTTTCTTTTATTCTGTTGATGCATATCGTACAGAGCATTTGGTTCCCACTTAGCAGATGCAATATTCGGAACACCTGTTAGCAGGTGAACAGAACATCTGATGGCTGTGATAGAGGAGAATTACTTTTTCATAAACCTGTTAGTACTACACATGACGCTTAGAATCGTAAGCTCACAATTTGACAATCCCGGTTTATTAGATTTCAAATGATACTCTAGTACTAATTTTCGCCATCTTGGGTAGTTGAATCTGATGTGTTAATTTTAAAAGCAATCTAACTGTATGCCATAGTTGACGTAGTAATCTTTGATCACCTTCTCAAGTGTTTTACCAGAGTTTGGGAAGTATTATGTAGGATTCTCACCAACACCAACTGACTGCCTCTGTTAATGAAAATCTACAGGTCGGTGTTATACCAATGGATGAATCCAAGGTAGTAATGAAAGGAAGATTGGGTCCTGGAATGATGATAACAGTTGACCTACAGACTGGTCAGGTTAGAATACAATAGAACAATTTCTCCCATCCTGCCTTTGACCACTGGAGTCTTTTCAAATGTAGATTCTAAATCTCTGAGTTGTCCTAGGTGCTTGAAAACACAGAAGTGAAGAAGAAGGTGGCTTCAGCACACCCCTACGGGAATTGGTTGCAACAAAGTACACGTTCAATAAAGCCTGTCAATTTCCAATCATCTCCTGTTATGGACAATGAAACAGTTATGAGACATCAGCAGTAAGAATCCAATCCACAAACATTGCTCCTATGAACTCATATCTACCTTTTCCCTTGTATGTACTTGTGGTATGGTGATTAGTATGTTTGTTCGAGAGTTAGCGTGTATGTATGTCTGACATTCTGCCCGATTCTTATGTTTAAAAGGATGTGGATTAGTGGCTGACTATTTCAGCGACATGTATAATAATCTTTAAACTATACTTCATTATCATACGATTCCCTTTTCTCTTTCTGGGTCATGTCATTTCAGAATGAATCCAGTAATTTTTTTAACTATACATAAAATTATTTGGATAAAAGGATTAATATGAATCAACAGCATTTCCACACTATTACATTATGGAATATCTGAATTACACCTAGGGTAAGTATCTAGTGATACCACTATTTAGATTATACCATGATACCAGTCATCATAATTCAAATTTGCAAGTATCAATTTTTTTTGAAACAAATTGTGGGTGCTCACAAGACCTGTTTTCACATTCCCTAAAATTCTCAGAACCAAATTCGGAATACACATGAAGAAACAAAAAAGACAAATTGCTTTGTGAATAGTGTCATTTTGTGTTTTTGTGACACTACTCATCTTGGATTTATCTTTTTTTTTCTCTGCGTCTATATCAAATTTGGTTCTGCAAATTTTAGCATTCGTAAACACACATCTTACGATCACCGACATATTTATTTTGGAATTTTTTGAAACTGCAAATTTGATTTTTAAAATTTGGTATCATGGTATCACTTTGAGATGTGGTATCACTAGATATGCTCTCGCACACCTAGCTTGGAACAGAAAGATTTATTCAGGTTTTAGACAAGAAACTGCAAAACGGTACTTTTGATCTTTGTATCATGTTAGTCATGCCCAGAAATATATTGCCAGATTCTGGCTGATTTTGATACATGCCCCATGTGTATAACGTGCTTATGTTGTTATTACTTCAGACACTACTGCAGGCAAATGTGTATGACTTTAACAATTAGAGATGCTAGATGGTCAGATCCAATGTTTAATTTAATGTTATGTGTTTTTAGGGCATTTGGTTATTCCAGTGAAGATGTGCAAATGGTAATTGAAACGATGGCTTCACAAGGGAAGGAGCCAACATTTTGTATGGGCGATGACATTCCATTAGCTGTGTTGTCACAAAAACCACACATGCTCTTTGATTATTTCAAGCAGCGGTTTGCACAGGTCAGTGAATCCTATAGACATGAATGCTATGTTTGTTAACTTGCCAAACCCTATAGAGTGCTGTTGATTGATTGATATAGTTACTGAGATAAGTATTCTGGTTTGCTGGACTAATGTGTTTCCTGATTCAGTAACGACTAAAAATATGGGTGATGAAACGTCCTCCATTACCCAAATGATTGCATGATATCAGTTTCCTTACGTAACTTCTTATCTAGAGCACAGTTGGTAGTTGGGAAAATCACATTTTGTAGTAAAAATTCAAGGTTATTTTGGAGTACCAGCAAAAATGGAGGTAAACAAAATTGCAATATATGGAGGTAAACCAAATTGCAATATATGATAAATACTAATAAGGAGAATCAAAGTAACAAGGGAACATGCTATTGCTATCTCTATTTCCCAAATAATAGTGCATCTGCAGGGCCTGAATGAACAGTGCACATCTGTAAGGGGTCCTCATTTAAAAATGATTTGAGCAATCATAATCATATCAGCTTTGGCTTATGAGCGCATCTCATTGATTTCTAGGTTACAAACCCTGCAATCGACCCACTCCGAGAAGGTTTAGTCATGTCTCTTGAAGTTAATATTGGTAAACGAGGCAACATCTTGGAAGTTGGCCCTGAAAATGCTGATCAGGTTAGTTACTTTTGAAGGTATTCCTTTGTGTTCTTGGGAGTAATATTTAGGCACTATCTTGTTGATTTCTCAGGTTACTCTATCAAGTCCTGTACTGAATGAAGGGGAACTAGAATCTCTATTGAATGACCCGAAATTGAAGCCCAAAGTACTCTCGACGTATTTTAATATCCGTAAAGGCTTAGATGGTTCCCTTGATAAGGCAATTAATGCTCTCTGTGAAGAAGCTGATGCTGCTGTGCGGAGTGGTTCTCAACTTCTGGTTCTTTCTGATCGTTCTGAAGCACTCGTGAGTAGCTTCTGACTTCTTAATGTGTTAACACAGATGTCTGCAACAGTCTTCATTTTACTCCTCGCTTTGGGACTCAAAATATGTTTGAAGTGGCTTTCATATTTTTACTCAAACATACAATCGAGTAGTAGGTAGTTCTCTTAAAATGATTATTAATCTTGGATTAAAATACGGAACCTTTCTTTTTGTCAAATTCAGTATCTTGCATCTTACTCATGTCCTTTTTTATACACACCTCCTAAATTGCAATTAAATGGATGCATGGTGTAGGAACCAACACGGCCTGCCATTCCAATACTTCTAGCTGTTGGTGCCATCCACCAGCATCTGATTCAAAATGGCCTCCGCATGTCTGCTTCAATTGTCGCTGATACTGCTCAGTGTTTCAGTACCCATCAGTTTGCCTGTTTGATTGGATATGGGGCCAGGTATGTCTTTGATTTTAATGGTTTTCTCCAGTAACCGCTAGCTCGTTACTTATTTTTGCCTCGCATGACATCCTGATCCTGCCTAGATGCATGTATAGACCCCCTGCTCAGGGTTATTAGGTCATCATGACTTACATACACGAAATCATAATATAACCCAGTTGGGATAGCATAATGTCAGTCACTGCCAGTTTCAGTTGCTTATGTCTTCGTACAACATGTTTTGACAATATATATTTACGATTTATGTCTTCAAGATATTCAATACTCTTAGTTCCAGGATATTGTAGCAAATCTCCTGGCAGTAGCATGGTAACAAAGATTGAATTGAACTATTTGATAGAGCTTCAAACTGACTTTAGACTTGTCCAAAAGAAAACATATATGCCCTATCCAAGTCACTGTACCTTAGCCACTTGGCTGGCTAGTATTTCCTTTGCCTATTTTTATAGAACTGAAGTCTAGATGATAATATGATTTTGCAGTCAAATTCCTTCCGAAAACTGACATGCAAAATTTTGAACTTGGAGCATGAATCTTAGAGCATAAGATAACAGCATAAATTCCTCATACGAACAATTAATGAGAAAGTACCCTTAAGACAGTGTTTCTGTGGGGCCCCTATATGAATCACTATCCAAAATAAATGCAAAGTTGATGAAGAAAGGATGAAGAGAATCTACAATGTTCAGCTAGACAAAGCAGCCACACTAGGAAGAGAAATTTGACTCTGTGTCGGTCTAAATCAGCAAATAAAAACCTTTTTGTCTATGTTTTGTTGGGATCTTCTCAAAGATCCAATTATTCCTTCTCTTTTGTCTTTTCAGGAACTTCTAGTTAGATCTAATATTCAGTTGTGCACATTGTCCAGAATTATTAGTTTTCACGTGACAATGTTGTGTTTTCTTACTAAGGTTACTAATATTCAATCTTTTATTGTGCATTAGTGCCGTATGCCCATATCTGGCATTAGAAACATGCAGACAATGGAGGTTGAGCAAGAAAACTGTTAATTTGATGCGCAACGGCAAGATGCCCACAGTGACCATCGAGCAGGCTCAAAGAAACTTTATCAAGGTATGAGTTTGTGCATTGTGAGTTCTGATTATATTGTTGCATCTTGTTGTGCTGCTGTAGTTGTGTGTCTGAACATAGTTGAACTTAATACTACATTTGTGGACTTATGTTGTGGTCGACTCTTAGAGGTATGACTTTATGTTCCATTCTAGATATGTTATCAATCGGTCTATGTTTTCAGGCTGTAAAATCTGGCCTGCTCAAGATTCTCTCAAAAATGGGCATATCATTGCTCTCAAGGTTTGTCTATCTTTGCCATCCAATGCAATATAACAACACCATTATGGTGAAGTACTCATCCAATGGTTTAACATGTCTTATCTTTGGATAGTTACTGTGGAGCTCAGATCTTTGAAATATATGGTCTTGGCCAAGAAGTGGTGGACCTTGCATTCTGTGGAAGTGTATCGAAAATTGGAGGACTAACCCTTGATGAGGTAATTCACACTTCTCCGTGTGCCACATAAACGCGGGGTTTGTCAACGCATACTTGATTTACGTTTTAGGTGTCAATAAGATTTATTGATCTGGTACAGTGCCTATTGAGAAGAGCGTTTAGAATATCACCTGTAGTTGGCCATGTACCTTGTAGCTCTTCGGAGATTTTTATCTACTCACACTTCTCCAAGTTAACTGTTCTATCCATTTGTTGTAAAGCTGGGCCGAGAAACATTATCATTCTGGGTGAAGGCGTTCTCGGAAGATACCGCGCAGAGGCTGGAAAACTTTGGATTCATCCAGTCCAGACCTGGAGGTATACAATCTCATCAACTTTAGCAAAGTTAGATTTTATGACCTGGCTGTCTGTATTCTGCCATTTTATTGCAATATGAGTGTTTTAGTTAAAATGACATCAATTAACGACCTGAGATTCGTCTGCTGTGATGTGTGCGGCATTTGCGTCAAATCATCAATCAAAACATACTAAGGCCACAACTATTTTAGAAATCTACGTTCCTTTGAGTCCTCCTTACAATTCACCAATACCAGTGTCTTCATGGATCCTGTCCTGTTTATTTCAAGGGGAGGTACTGGTAGGGGCCTGGATGATTTCTGGATGTTGTTGTCCAGGGGCGCAACCATTGCAAATGCAAGCTCTTAGATTCGATGCCCGCCAAACAGGGATGAAAAATGCTTATTATTAACGTGATAGTTAAATCCATTTTTTTAGTATGATTGGCACATCCATTAAGTTAACGCTGATAATACCTCATTTCTTCCAAAAACACACCACTTGTTGTTGCTGCAGAAATTGCATTTTAGGTAATAAATTTGTTGGATCAAATGTACTACAATATTTATGTTACTGTTTATTACTGAAATATCGTGTTTTTGCTTTCCTGAACAGGTGAATTTCACGCAAATAATCCTGAGATGTCAAAGCTGCTGCACAAAGCAATTCGTGAAAGAAGTGATAATGCGTATACCATCTACCAACAACATCTTGCAAGCCGTCCTGTCAATGTTAGTGGTGCTTACTCTTTACTTTGCAGGTGGGCAGCCTGTAGATATTTTTGTGTATCACATTTGATTTACCATATATCTATGCTGCAGGTTCTTCGAGATCTTGTAGAATTGAAGAGTGAACGGGGCCCTATTCCTATAGGCAAAGTCGAGCCTGCAACCTCTATTGTCGAGCGCTTTTGCACAGGTGGAATGTCCTTGGGAGCTATTTCTAGAGAAACACATGAAGCAATTGCAATTGCTATGAATAGAATAGGTGGAAAATCGAATTCAGGAGAAGGTGGTGAGGTGGGTCAAATAACCTACATTAATAATAAAGCTTGTTATGTCAAGTAGTGCAAATTACAACATTCTTATGGACTTATTTTGCAGGACCCAATCCGCTGGAGTCCCCTTGCAGATGTTGAAGATGGGTATTCTCCAACACTTCCTCATCTCAAAGGTCTTCAGAATGGGGACACTGCCACAAGTGCCATTAAGCAGGTGCAGCGTCAACTGCTTTATTTTGGCACTTTGCCTTGGGTATTATAAATAGTTTTAGGGCTGGTTATGCTTCTATCTTCAAAACCATGACTATGGATTCCTCTAATTATCCTTGGTAGATATACTCTCATAATGGCCACCTTAAGAATTCTTCACTAATTAGTGAGTAGGATCCACCCAATTTTGTTACAATACCATGGTTAAAGCACCACCTAGAAAACCAATGCTGTGAGCCTGTGAATAAGCCGAACTTATTCAAGATTAAGTTCTGTATCATTCTTGTAGATGAACGTCTTAGTAGGCTAGTAGCCAATAACATTCCAGACGTCGGGACATTAATACGCTGCTGAGTACGCTTATTTTCCCCTAAAATGGGCTAGCACGGTGTTTTTTCAGGCCAAGAGATGAACATCAAAAGAGATCAGAGGTCTGTCAGTGCCTGAAGGTGCTAGTTATATGCACGGTGCTAGGTCACCATGTTCGGGAGAACCCTTTGGCACTTCTCAAACTTGGAACTTTGCAGAAATTCCTCTTTTTCGCGAAAACGCAAAAGCCTTGCGTTTCCATTCATTGATAGAAAGAAGATTTTGTAAAAATCCAAGAAAGGACCAACACCCCACCATACAACTCACCCACTATCTATCTAGACTAGGGGAGGATTTGGCGAAGATCCCCCAAAATTCCTCTTAGACAACGTGTCCTGCTTTTCTGAAAAAGAAGAAAAAGTAGGAGCGTATTAAGTACTTTTATTCTGAACTATAGCTACCATCAAGGATGCATAATTGTCTACCTTGTCATTTATATGTCCTGAATTGAAGTCACAATATACCCTGTACTGTAATTCTATTGGATGCATATATTTGAGTTGGTTCTTATATTTATTATTATTTCACAGGTTGCATCTGGGCGTTTTGGTGTTACACCAACATTTTTAGTTAATGCTGAACAAATCGAGATAAAGATTGCCCAAGGGGCGAAGCCTGGTGAAGGGGGTCAACTTCCTGGGAAAAAAGTCAGTGCATACATAGCTCGGCTGAGAAACTCCAAACCTGGTGTTCCTCTCATATCCCCACCACCACACCATGACATCTATTCCATTGAGGATCTTGCGCAGCTAATTTTTGACCTCCATCAGGTCTGTCTTGCTCAACTACTTGAATACAACATCAGCTTGAAAATAAGTTTTCTGTGTCGCATAAGGATGCTATCTTACATCAAGTAGCAGTGTTGTTTAATTGTCGGTTTCTTCTTAGAAAAATAATTCCATTTAGTGGTACTAATGAAATATTTAATTCATATTTGTCCGGGCAGATCAATCCTAAAGCAAAGGTATCGGTAAAGCTTGTAGCTGAGGCAGGAATTGGAACTGTAGCCTCTGGGGTATCTAAGGCAAACGCAGATGTAATTCAGGTGGGCTAAACATTTTTTTTCTAATAGTTCATTGATTTGGCTCATACTCTTCATTGTCCGCGGATCTGCATTCTCATGAGGGACTATGGTCCTATGGTTTAATGTGATGTTACATTTTATTTGTACACTTGACATTTTGCTGTAAGGTGCTATATTCTCTAGCTGAGGTTGCGTAAACTGTTTTTGCTATTTCATACTCCATACTATATACAGTGACATTTAATGTACTAAATTCACAATGATATATCATCCCTCTGTAGTTCCATCACTATTTAGTGAAAATTGTATGCAATAAACAGTTAGGATTGTGGGGAATAAATCCTCAGAAATCTGCTAAAATTTCCCAAAACACAGCAATGCAGCACAGAGCACACAGTTATTGCATGCATGGACACTGCTAGAATGCTAGGTAAGTCACCACTTGTCAAGATGGTGAATTAGTTTAATGGTTGGATGAGCATGCTAAACCTGATGTTTATTACAGCATTAGTCTTGAGAGGAACCATGCTTTGAACTGCTCCCTCTGTTCCTAAATACTCCCTCAGTTCCAAATTTGATGACTCACATGTCAGTCGTCTAATTTGGAACGGAGGGAGTATAAGACTTTCTAGCCTTTCTGACTTTGTCCTGGTTGAATCAACACACTAAAACATGTCTATGTACGTACGAATCAGGACAGAGGCAAAAAGACTAGAAAGTCTTATATTTTGGAATGGAGGGACTATTATTTGATTAGCTGGGAGTGATTTTTTCCACTTGTCAAGAAGTTTAGCCTACTTATTTTGTGGTCATCTGAATTATCATTTTATTATACAGATCTCAGGTCATGATGGTGGTACTGGAGCTAGCCCAATTAGCTCAATCAAGCATGCTGGGGGTCCTTGGGAACTCGGGCTTACAGAAACTCACCAGGTTTACATTTAGTTGCTCGTTGCAATCAGTTTCTTATAGTACCAAATCACTTTGTTCTAAAGCTAGTTAACCTCCCCCCAGACACTTATACAAAATGGATTGAGAGAAAGGGTGGTACTTAGGGTCGATGGTGGATTCAGGAGTGGCCTAGATGTCCTTTTGGCTGCTGCCATGGGTGCGGATGAATATGGTTTTGGTTCTGTAGCTATGATAGCTACCGGATGTGTCATGGCACGCATTTGCCACACAAACAATTGCCCAGTTGGAGTTGCTAGTCAGGTAATAACAGCACAAGTTATTTATTTTTCCTTTTTTATTGGCTATGCCTTATATCTTACACTCTATGCGACTGCAGAGAGAAGAGCTTCGTGCTAGGTTTCCTGGTGTTCCTGGTGATCTGGTGAATTACTTCCTCTTTGTCGCAGAGGAGGTATGTCATAACTCACATTACTAATGTTTTTGTGTTACTACTCTTTCCGTGCTTCACCATACTGGTCATGTACATGTTTTTTTTTGGAATAACCATGACTTGCATTTAAGTACTCATGCTTAATAACCCAGGTACGAGCCACATTGGCCCAGTTGGGTTATGAGAAGCTGGATGACATAATTGGGCATACCGATTTACTTAAACCAAAGCATATCTCTTTGGTGAAAACACAACACATTGATCTTGGATACCTATTAATGGTATGGATTTAATAGCAATTCTCACTTGGGTTATTGACACTTCATGCATATGCTTGTTATATTAATCAGTGTTCTTGTATTAGAATGCTGGATTACCCAAATGGAGCAGCTCTCAAATAAGAAGCCAGGACGTCCACTCTAATGGCCCTGTTCTTGATGAGACAATCCTTGCAGATCCTGAGGTAATGGTTTCAGTATTGGTTACATTATACTTGAGTAATGACTGTCCTCCTGAGCAGATTTGTGTACTTATTAGAACAGCTTGGCTTTGCTATTTGGTCTTCTTGAAACCAGAGCTGTAACATTGATGATGAATAGCCATTGTAGTCTAAAATGAATTGCATAGTTGCTAGGAACCTAGTTCTGTCCTATGCAGCATTACTAAAGTTATGTAACTGCACTTGGCAGGTAATTGATG
This sequence comes from Poa annua, assembly GCA_026929855.1. Taxonomy (NCBI): domain Eukaryota; kingdom Viridiplantae; phylum Streptophyta; class Magnoliopsida; order Poales; family Poaceae; genus Poa; species Poa annua. Next base: position 11,418,583 of record CM049433.1, on the reverse strand, counting down.
CAATTGAGAACGAAAAGGAGGTTTCAAAGACATATCAAATTTATAATGTCGATAGAGCTGTATGTGGTCGAGTAGCAGGTGCCATTGCTAAGAAGTATGGGGACACAGGCTTTGCAGGCCAGCTGAACATCACGTATGTTACCTATTTCCTTGTTTGCATAATTTTGTCCTTCTATTTTTTTATTATGACAAAGTAGAAAATAAATATTTCCAAACATTTCAGGTTTACTGGGAGTGCAGGACAGTCCTTTGGTTGTTTTATGACCCCTGGCATGAATGTTCGCCTAGTTGGAGAGGCCAACGATTATGTGGGGAAGGTACTAAATACATTCTAGATGAGGATGATACACTAGTCCAAAATATATACTATTGAAAATTCTCTTTGGCCAGCTTCATAAGCCTTCTGTTTCATTGATGCAGGGTATGGCTGGTGGAGAGCTGGTTGTTGTTCCTGTAGATGATACAGGATTTGTTCCTGAGGATGCTGCTATAGTTGGAAACACTTGTCTATATGGAGCTACCGGTGGTCGAGTATTTGTGAGAGGCAAGACAGGAGAAAGATTTGCAGTTCGGAACTCTCTTGGGCAAGCAGTGGTTGAGGGCACAGGAGATCATTGCTGCGAATACATGACTGGTGGCTGTGTAGTTGTACTTGGCAAGTAAGTACACAGCCTGCATAATGACCATTTTGTGTATTAGCTTCGTCCTGATATATATTTCTCAATCCACAGAGTTGGGAGGAACGTTGCAGCTGGAATGACTGGTGGCCTTGCATACATTCTAGATGAAGATGATACATTGGTCCCAAAGGTATGCCAACTTAGAACGTCTAAATATCTACCTAGCTGCTCTGTAGCATGCATGCAGTGAAGCCCCAAATTCAGTGCTCAGGGTTATAATGTCCAAGTGTTTCTTACTAGATTAACAAGGAGATCGTGAAGATGCAGAGAGTGAATGCTCCAGCTGGGCAGATGCAGCTGAAGGGCTTGATTGAGGCTTATGTTGTAAGTCAAGTGCATTTGTTGAAAATTTTATTCCAAACAGGCCATTCACCACGCTCTTCTAATTTGGATGTCGCTTTTATAGGAAAAAACGGGCAGTGCGAAAGGTGCTAAAATTTTGAGTGAATGGGAGGCATACTTGCCACTCTTCTGGCAATTGGTGCCACCCAGTGAAGAAGATTCGCCTGAAGCTTGTGCCGAGTTTGAGAGAGTACTTGCCAGGCAAGCAACAGCAGTAAAATCTGCAAAGTGATCAAGGAAACCACAACCCCAAAATGATCAAAGTTACACGGAAGGAAAGCGTTCTTACTGCAATCTGATCCTCAGACCGTGCTCCTTCGGAAGCACGAACCTTACTCAAAGGCTGCAATTTTGTGGAAGCTCTGCCCAAGGCATCTTTTGGAAACGAGCTCGCAGAACCCATCCAGGATTCTTCTGCACGCTCTTGCACCGTAGGCAAACCCCTGTAAATTTAAATTGGTTTACTGACGCTAGGTTGCAAGGCCCTGCCAAACTTCTCCTTTCTTGTATAGGAATCTTGCCCTGTGTAATTATTATTTATGCTCTGGACACATTAATTATATTTATACGTGTCCAGTGCAAAACATGCTACTTGCATGTGCTTTTAGCACAGTATAAAGAATAAAGTGTAGGGTGAAGTAGGACTTTGAAGGCTGCTCACAATAAGAGTAACTGAGGTGCTAGCATACATGCTATTTAATAAAAATAATACTAATCTGTAAGCTAATTAATGAGGAGCGAAACAAATAATCTAGTAAAATAGATATTTATCATATCATCTTCCTGGTGCAGGTTGGTCAGAGCCGGGCCACTCTCTTAGCCATGTTGTGTTTAATCGTTTGGTAGCCTGGGCTACCACCCCCACTTTGTTTTTCTTGAGGGAAAACAACACTTCATCAAATCATTACACAGAGTCTCCCAGATGCATTCTGGAGCAAAGTTTTTAAAAACAGAAGATACATATTCATTAAACTGACGACGAACATGTCAGAAGGAGATGTCAGTGAACTTGCTAGCAAGAAGCTTGATGTCTGTAGACACAGCAACCTACCAGATACCCCCACTATGGCCTAGCCTGTCTCTGAGAGCACAATGTGCACGGCTTTAGCGTTAAACTGGGATGGTCTAGATACACGCTATAGGTGATAGGTCGGATGCACAAGATATATTGGCCAGAATAATTGACCTGTAAGTTGTCGCTCTCCTATTTCGTCGTACTACCTCCGATCCATATTATCTGTCGTAGGAAAAGGCCTGAGTTAGTTCAACTTGTTAGTAGAGTTGGCGACACATTTTCTGGTTCGGAGGGATTACTATTTCTTGGTGACCATTTCCTTGCAGTTTCCGGTGAAGACTTGGCGTCCCCCCACCCCTCTCTCTCTCTCTCCTTCCCTCCCTCTCTCCCTCCCTCTCTCCCTCCCTCTTCCGGACGCTTAGATGAAGATTAGAGACTGGGAGGGAATGAACTGAGGATCCAAGAAAGGTAGGTTCAAGCTGTTTTGTCTGTTTTCAGAACGAGAACCAGAACGGTTTTTCCCTCTTTTCATCAGCTTATTCTTTTAATTTTGTTGGATCTGCAGAGAGACCACCATGGTCGATGCAGTGGGCGGCGTAGCCAAGATCGTCGGAGTCGCGCTCAAGATCAAGGAGGCGGCCAACACGGTTCACCAGAACAAGAAGGATTGCCATCACATCAAGAGCCGCGTTGACGTCCTCAACAGAACACTTTCGCACCACGAGAATAACACCGAGTTGGTGCAGGACTCCGCGGTGATGGCTGCGCTTGAGGCGCTCGAGGGGGTACTGGCTGAAGCGCTGGAGGTCATCAGTAAGTGCCAGGAGCCGAGGAACATCGTTTGCGTCTATTACACCGCCGGCAATCTGTCCCGGCGGTTAAGCAAGGTGGAGCAGCGGATATCCTACCTAAGCTCGGACGTCATGTTGACCATCATCAGCTACCAGCTACTCAGGAAAGTTCAAGAAGATGCTCCACATCCGCCGCCCCCACAGGTCTGGTTATGATGAATAATAAACTAAAAAAGTTACAACACATGTTTCTATACAAGATAGCCGAGACCACATATATATGCTGGTTCCTGCACATTTTATTTCAAAGTAGTACCATTATTATTATTATCTTGTGTACTTCAAAATATTTAGTTTAATTTAGATGACTCTTACCTTTACATTTTGTTTTGTCACTACTGAATTACATTAATATGCCTCAAATGTGTGTTTATATGGTTATTATCATGTTAGGTAGTTATTTACTTCTCTATACAAAAGTAGTAACCCATTTGGGTTCAACACACATGCATCCGCACATACCAACTATACAAGGTAACCAGATGGCTATAAATTACCAGGCTATGCACATATTAAAATATTAAATGCCAACTATGCAGAAGTGAGGAGGGAGAAAAAATAATGCGGCCTCGAAGCAGACCGGACTAGTCTGCTATGGCATACTGTCAAGAGCGACTATAGACCCCGCTCTTCTCCATTTCCGCCGCCTCGCCGTCGACGCCCCTTCCGGCCTGCGTGCGTAGTGCGTTTCCTCTCCCTACCAGCGTTACGGGCCTTTGGAATTCATGCAAAATTTAGACCAACGCATGGCAACAGCTGGGCAAGGGTATAGGTCATGGACCCCCACCATGTGTGGCCCTCGTGCGTCGCACATGGTTGCCTAGGATCAGAGTCGGCCGCGTGTTGTCCTCGAAGGCTCGGATACATATATGTGTTAGATTTTGAGTCACCAGACTGATCGTTACTATTATGGCTGTTTGTCAGTACTCCCAAAGTATCGATATCTTCTAAGTTTAAATTTTTGTTAACTATTCCAACCCTTAAATGTGTGTTTTGGTGTGAATTCCTCGTGTGTACATGATAATACGTCTGAATTTTTGACCACCAGGTGTCGAAACAAAATCAAGATGAAGACAACAAGAAACATCCAAGGCGGGGATCAGCGGTATACATGACTCTACTCAACTGAATATGTACAACCTACTTATTTTACATTAATATGCCTCCAAGGTGTGTTTATATGGTTATTATCATGTTAGGTAGTTATTTACTTCTATATACAAAAGTAGTAACCCATTTGGGTTCATGACACATGCATCCGCACATACCAACTATACAAGGTGACCAAATGGCTATAAGTTAACATGCTATGCACATATTAAAATATTAAATGCTAACTATGCAGAAGTGAGGAGGGAGTTCCCTTCCATCATGTAGAAAAAATAATGCGGCCTCCAAGCAGACTAGACTAGTCTGGTAAGGCATAATGTCAAGAGCGACTATAGACAACGCTCTTCTCCGATCCCGACCCCTAGGGCTTCCCTTCCGTCGCCCCACCGCCGGCGCCCCTTCCGGCCTGCGCGCGTAGTGTGTTTCCTCTCCCTACCAGCGTTACGGGCCTTTGTAATTCAAGCAAAATTCAGACCAACACAAGGCAACAGCTGTGCAGGGGTATAGGTCATGGACCCCCACCAGGTGTGGGCCCTAGTGCGCCGCACATGGTTCTCTAGGATCAGAGTCGGCCGCGTGTTGTCCTTGGAGGCTCGGATACATATATGTGTTAGATTTTGAGTCACCAGACTGATCGTTACTATTACGGATGTTTGTCACTACTCCCAAAGTATCAGTATCTTCTAAGTTTTAATTTTTGTTAACTATTCCAACCCTTAAATGTGTGTTTTAGTGCGAATTCCTCGTGTAAATGATAATACGTCTGAGTCTTTGACTACCAGATGTCGAAACAAAATCAAGATGAAGCCAACAAGAAAGATCAGAGGCCAATCTCAAAAAAAAGAAAAGATCAGATGCCGGGATCAGCGGTATACATGACTATACTCTACTGAATATGTACAACCTACTTATGTTACATTAATATGCCTCCAATGTGTGTTTATATGGTTATTATCATGTTAGATACCCATTTGGGTTCAACACACATATGCATCCTCACATACCAACTATACATTATACAAGGTGACCAGATGGCTATAAGTTAACAGGCTATGCACATGTTAAAATATTAAATGCCAACTAGGCTGAAGTGAGGACGGAGTTCCCTTCCATCATCTCGAAAAAATAATACGGCGTCGAAGCAGACCGGACTAGTCTGATATGGCATATTGTCAAGAGCAACTATAGAAGACAAACATTCTAAAAAAACTTTGGAATTCACTTGTTTGATTAGTCATATGTCCTTAAATTAGTCAGGCTATCTACATACTTTGTAGTTTGTTGTCATATCAACATATAATGCAAGCACATATGGTGGATGAGCATGCCCCCGAAAAGTATGACTACAATTCTCACTTGTACGTCCATGTACTTCTGCATCCAATATAGGACTAATACAGTCCCATTTCGCATAATACATGACATGGAACTTGTGAAATTTATAGGTTCCTAAGTTTGGAAGTTGGGATGATGCTGCGGCGCACACGGGCTATACGGTATACTTCGAGAAGGTCAGGGACTGCAGGGAGCCAAGGACGGTAAGACCATCCACACTGTAGTATCGATTCATTGCAAAAGACACATTCTGTCAATCATTCCAGTTTTCCTCTAGATCTTGTTTGCCACGGTTTAATTTCATCTCAAAGGTGATTGTGGATTGATGGAGATTTAGTTAAACCCATTTTTTACCCAATATTTTCAAATACTCTTTCATCCCAATCTATTAGTATAGTTGAGCCTTTTTAATTTACACAAAAATAAGGTTTATGGTGATATCTTAGGATCATCCCATAAAAAACCGGCTTGGTAACGATTTATTGGGATTTTCTTACTGATCCTGGATAATCTCATCAGATCATTTAAATACACTTCAAATACAATAAAAGTGAACAAGGCACTAGTGTACGGATACGTCTACGGAGGCCTAGCTGAAACAGAAAATAATTATTTTCTGCCTCTTCCTCGTCTCTCTCCAGTCTCCACCGGGTTCTTCTCTCATCATTTATGTGTCAACAAAGAATTGTTATTTCCTTTATTGAAACAAACCAACTACATGGTTCCCTTTTGACCTCCTAGCACCAAACATCATCGTCACACACTGTATGGAACCGATTCAAAAATGCTGATGATCTAAGGTCTTCCATATTTTTCTATCGTGTGATGTACATACTAGTCTGCCTACTTGCTCAATGGAGCTGAAAACCACCATTCAAGCTTAAAACCAGCACTCACATATTGAGTATATTTCTCACCGATAAGAACCACGAATGCTTGTGATACTCTAACAACCATATCAGCTTTTCGTTCTGTCACATGAGTACAAATGAATGGTCGGAGAGATTCGTTTTGGAACCCGGTGTACTTATAGATATATAGGGAGAGTCAAATGAGAGTAGCAAGATTTGTGCTTTTTGGAGAGCATGCTCCCTTTATCTCAGAAAGTTGCAGAGTTAGAAACTTCCAAAAATAATCCAAGGGAAAATCTGGTGTGCCGATGTCAGAATAAGATCACATGTGTCAATGTTAGAAACTTAGAATGAGAATGTGCGGATGTGCAATCAAGTTACGTGAAAATATTCATTGATTTGCGGTACGAATGAAAAATAACAAAAGTGACGAGCTAGATTAAAAAGATTCAGACTTGGATGTGTGGTAAGGTTTCTTAGCTTTGCACAAATCGTAAATGAATCGCGATTTCCACAAAACTTGAAATGTAGAACTTGAGTCATTTGCAGGTGAGATTTTGTTTTCTTTGAAAAGGTAGTGTGTGCGCTCCCAAGCACACTTCAAAGTTTTCTGAGTCAAACTTTTTAATAGCATAGAGCAAATTTACTGGATATGATCGAATGAAATGACACGTTCTTTGGATACAACACCAAGATACATGTATATATCCAACAAGTACGTATATATTTGGGGCAACCATGTCTTAGATATAGTGCACTGTGTCAGTTTAAGTAGTCATTGGAACATTAAATCAGTCTTAGACTCTTAATGGTAAAACTACTATCATTATAGGCTGTTTCTCCCCATTCATCGTCTGCTGCTGACTCTGCTGGTGAGATGACCGGTGAACCGCGCAGAAGCGTGGTATGCAAAATTGCTGAAGTTACGCAGAACATCAAAGAGGCGGTGGAGACGGTTCTCCAGAACAGGGACGATTGTGTTGAGATTGGCAAGTGTGCAAACAAAGTCAGCACCCTTCTGCTGCAGCTTGAGGATACAAAGATGTTGGACGATCCGGCAATGCCGGGCGCCCTGGAAAAGCTCCTCCTGACCTTTCGTCGCGCGCAAACGCTCGTCATTGCCTGTCAAAGAAGAGGTTCTGTCATCGTGTGGCACTCCACCCCAGCTGCTCGACTGTCCAAACAGCTACACGAGGTGCTGGATCAGATTGCATCTAACATCGCTGACATGACGGCCATCGTCCTCCCTTAAGGTATTTATTACTGTTTACCATTTGATTTGCCTTTGTTATTACGTGTATCATCAATCAGCATGTTGCGCATGCACAGGCCGCTGCCGGCATTAAAAATAAACAAGCATATCTCAAAACTCAGAAGTATAAGACATGTTTTGGTTTGTGAAGACATAAAATTGATGCCATTAGCTTTGTAACCACTGCATCTGACTATGTGATCTGAAATTTGTGTCACTAGATTTTTGAATACTTACGTGTGGTTGTAATTTGTATTGCATAAACCATACATTGGTAGAGTAAATATTAGAGTATCAAATATGTTGGCGGATGAAAATATACTAGAAGGAAAAGGCGCGCCTTGCCGCGCCCGCTTCATTATAACTGACAAAGAATGAACGTTTCTTTTGCTGGAATAGAGAAATAGCCTTATATAGCAAGACTCGCTCACAGACACAAAGCGTCTTCTACATCGTGAAACGAACACTATAATCTAAAATGTTAGGCAAGCACAAGCAACTATAAACAATTAGTGATGAAGTTTGCAAGCTAAGGTTCACAATAGAGTACGAACAACCCATATAAGGCTGTATGGTTTAGAAATAAACGATGCACAAGGATGCTATATTTTTTTTATCTCTAATTTGTGACTCAGCCAAACAACTTGATTTAGTTTGTGTAACACTTCTAAGCATGCAACGCAACTCAGAAGTGAAAGTGGAGTATGCATGAACTCATCATATTGACCAATACAGACAGCGTGAGCCACAATCATAGCAGTCATTCCTGCAAAAAAAAATAGAACTCATAAAATTGAATGTATTCTAGTGATCATCTCGATGGTAAATAAAAAAATCTCCTAAATTAAAGGAAGAAGCAAGTGTATTATTCAAGTATCGAGACTTCATAAATAACAGGATTTACAACTATCACTTGTGGGTGTAGTTTCCCATGATGTATTAGCTCTGGGCATTGACTGAATGATGGAAGGTCAGCCGATACAGTTTTGAGAGAAATCTTCTAAGTGTATCCAAGTATTTGGAAATCATACCACCTTTTGCATTCCGAGAGACTGGAAAAAATAATTGATGTACTAAGGCGTAAATCATCTCAAGGCCATGTATATTTTAGACAACCAAGTCATGTCTACAGTTCCCTAAAACCATGTATATGTTAGACATTAATTTCACATTAAAAATCTCCCAACAGTAGTGATCTTGGTTCTGCATGTATGCCTTAAGCAGCATACACAATCATTCCTCCGCTGCTAACAAAGAAGCATGGAAGATATCCATTCTAAGGCATAAATCATCTTAGGGCCCAAAATGATCTAATAGCTTTTCTTTTATGTACAAAGAAATTCATAGTACACCCCACTTTCTAAAAATATGGAATAAGGACTATACACGAAAACCATGTAGCCGGCAAAGCAATGAACAAATAATTTACCTAGACCTCAATTTGAAGTGCGGTCATCAGGGAATGCTTAACTCAGCCCAAAGATTGCAGGATAAATAGAGGTTGCAAGACAGCTCTCCGGTGCTCTCATGTATGTCCTAAATTACCATCGGTGAAAATTATCCTAATGACTTGATTCAGTACAATCCCGTTGGAAGAGTCAGACAGTCACAATATATATATTGCCATTTACAATCGAAGACTGTTGAAAGCTGGGGCATCCTGCAAGTTTCCAACAACAGAATGATCCATACATGCCTTTTGTCATATCCTAATATTTCACTACCCTAGTAAAATAGATCACATGGAGTAAATAGACCAACCTATAGTTTTTCAACAATGATTACCGTCCACCTGTAAAAAGTGGAAAAGTAATGGATAAGAATTTAAGATCGCAGCAACACCATCTAAAATGTTGTGAAGGAAATCACTGTACATCAGTTCATAGGCAAATGTAAACTCATCTGATCAATATGAAACAGAAACAGGAGAACATCATCTCCATTGACTTACATACTTGTGTTATTTCTTACACAACACTCATGAGACTGTAGCACCCATGATCCAGATTACGCAAGTATGTTTAGCTTCAATTGAAGGAGCATGCATTCTAGATTTAAAACTACCAATGTATTTGGGTTTTCATACATAGACTAAGGCTACAGAAGGAAAAATTAGTAATAGCTTGGTCTACCTATGCAAGTAGTATTTATATAGCAATGAAATGCGGTACTCGAGCAACTTGGATCAATGCTTTACTTAAGTAGTGTAAATAGTGAAGCATAGTAGCTTAATGCTAGAGCAAAAGTCTAAAACAGCGAAGTACTCTTTCAGCACTGCGAATAAGAAATGGAACATATGATCTACAATTTATTACTATAAATTTTCAGATGAGAGTTGATGTGTCATAACATGTTTTCAGAATACTTGTAAACAGACTTTCTAACAAAACAGCTTCTCAACATAAGAATATTTTCTCTATTCCAAACTGAAGTGTTAGAGGAATTATTAAAATATGTATCAATGCTGAAACACACAAAGCTAATCATTTACTTAATTAATCGATACTTATGCTTATGACCTTCTTCTACAAGATTAAATACCATGCTTATCAAATTCAGTTACGTTTTGCTAGACCATATGCCAGTTTAATTAATTCTTAGTTATATGAGCATCTCATTCAGCAGACAACCTAATGAATATGTGAGCCCGTGTATCGGCGCATTTTGGGCCACATGCATGGAATTAGCATCAATACCTTATTAATCTCATAAATAGTCGAATAACTAAAGAATTCGCCCCTAACTTAGTCAGTTCTCATGACATGTTAATATTATAGTGGAACCTGAACTAAAACTAACTGGGAATATGGATTTGCATAAACATGTAATAAACACGAATATTTAAAACATACATACCCCTCTCTGTGAAGAAATACCACACAATTAGTATGTCTCCATCATCGGCAGCTTAGTGCACAAGGTAGAGTTAGGATATCGTGCCTATCTATGTCTAAGTAATTTCCTAAAATAGTTAGTTAAATAACTGAATGGTGCCAGTATAGCTGATGTGCTATCTTGGAAATAAAATAATGTATGGGTCTTTATAGATCAGCGGGATGGATATTCTCGTTGTACAGATGGCCAAAAATAGGGAAACATTTGGTGCACACCAATCTAAGAGACAAAAAATAGCTAATTGTGCAGTTAAAATTTCAAACTTCAAAGTAGTTGATGTAGGACCAAATGTGCTCCTTACATTCCAAAATCTCATGCTCCATGATACCTAAGAGTGTAAGGCCTTGCAAAGAACGTATCAGCAGAATTATGTAATTTTCTCAAATCGCCAATACTTCATTTCACAATTTAAGACCTATCAGCTCTACACCATTTGCTTCAAAACAATTTTGAAAAGAACTTCAAGAAAAATTTAATTGCGGAGATGAAACATATAGTATAGGAAGTTGACTCAATGAATCTCGGTAAAAAGGTCACAGCTTAAAATTACTACTTCACACAGAAATTCAGACATTAGTAGCTAACTATTTCACAAATCTACCATGGGAGATTCAGTCTTTACACCCGACGTCTACACATCAGAATTGCAGACCATGATTTGCATCATCTCCCAAATCTGAAATTAACTAAACTTCTACTCATTACTTACTGAATATAATAACTGGTTCATGCCCGTCTCTGCCACCTCGACAGAACAACAAACACCTTTCTCTAGTTAACACAACTTATTTAGGAAGCCGCTAGACAAACTGCTGGAGGGTACGTACCGGGTCGACGACGATGGTCGCGGCGATGTCCACCAGGTGAGCCGGCAGGCATGGGGCAGCGCCGGAGGTGGTGGGGGACGCGGGCGTGTCGGGGCAACGGGTAGAAGGAACAACAAGCCACCGATCTCACACTCCAACTCATATCCATATCTGAAATCGAAAGAGAAATATGCAATTGAAACAGAAAATGGCAAAAGACCAGAAAGTGGAGCTGCATTGTCGAGCTCACAAACGTAGGTGGGATGCTGATTCGTAGCGGGTGAGTGCAGTCTTCACGTCTTCCAGCGGAGCGGCTTGGCACGGAGGCGGGAAGTGGGAGCAGTGGAACACGGTGGATGGATGTGGAGGCTAGCCGGAGGCATGGTCCCGTGCGAGGCGAGCTTCTGGTGAGGTAAACTACCGCACTCTAAAAGCAAAGGGGAAAAACCTAAATCTAATCGCCAATCACACGAAGCGGCAGCCAACCAAAAACCATAGGAACGGTGTTCGCACAAGGCCGCGTGACCGCGTCGCAGCAAAATCCCCAATTTACAGTGTTGCGGCAAAATGCCCAATTTCCAGCTGCCAAACCGTATCCCAGCTAGCCGAACCCCGACGAAATCGATGCCACAACAACGTCGATGCCCGCCATGTCATTATCCATGCTGCCGTTGTCCCTACTACTTGTGAGAACCATGAGATCGACCAAGATCTTTGGCTCTGCTGCCTACTTGTACAGTTTGAGTCACGAACACCCAACCAAAGGAAAAGAACCCGAATAACAAGCAAAGAATTTTGAAATTAAAAAAAACAAACCGAACAAGATCCAAACGAAGCCCAATGGAACGAAATAGACAATGCAAAACCTAACCAGAAATCCCCCACGAACACCCAGGAAAAAAAAACAAATCCAAAAGTTGAACACAGAAATTGAAGAAAGGTAAGAGCAAAGGAAACCAGGATCCAAACCAAAAGCAAAAGAAAGATAAGAGCAATCTGGTGATGGATTCAGGATCGTATCTGATATCAAGCATAATAACAAAAGAGAGAAGGCAGATGAGACCATACCTCTGGCCTGTGCGACCTGGAGTCGGGGCGAATGTCCGCAACAACAGCTCAGGGTAGGGAGACGACCAGCAGCAGCTCGGGGAGGTACTTAGCCTGCAGATAGCGACCGCGAGCTCCATGGCAGCGCTGCTGAGCTCAACGACTCCTGGTCGTGCAGCACGTACGGGGGGAGGGGGTATAAGGGGCTGGAGGTGAGTGGGATTGTGTGAGAGGATGCGAGGAGGAGAGGCCGGCGGTGGGAGACGCTCGCCGGTCAGGTCCGACAAATCCAGCTCTCGTCCGGTCAGGCCAACCTGCCGCCGTCGCTGCAGGGCGACGACCGGCTACTACGCGCCGTTAGGGCGAGGAGCTGGAGGGGAGGAGGAGCAGCCCGTGGCGGCGGCAGTGCGGAGCGAGGAGGGAGGGGAAGGCGCGGCCGCGCGGGTCTTGAGTGGATTGGGCGAGGAGGAGGCAGGGCCGACGACGAGGTCAAAGGCAAAATCAACATCGGTATCATCCTGTTGCGTGTCATCACGTTACTGGTGCGGGCTTGGAGAAAAGAAACCGACCTATTTCTACTCGCTGACATGTAGGGAAGGTTGGAAGGGATGTGTCACTGAAACGTGGAACCAACTCAACGATGAACCACAGCTCTGCATTTCCAGGGAGCTTAGTTTTGGGAAGGGATATTCATTTTGTTGACGGAAGGAGTATTGCAAAGATCACTAACCCTTTCCATGGAGGCGGCTAGGTGACAACCATTCGAGGGTGGTGGCAGTGCCTAAGCCTTAGAGGAAGGCGACGGTAGCCAACTGTACTTTGTATGTCGTTTGACATCTATATATGGAAGGAAGGAGCGTAGCAGAAGAGGTTTTCAGGGCAAGGCGATCACTGCAGTCTCCCTTGCCGCTAGCCGGCTATGATTCATTAACTAGAAGAATCATGGGCATCGCATGAGCTTTTTTATGACATGATATATGCATATTGTGTTTCAGTGGGAGACGACACAAGGAGATGCCGTGTTTGGCGCATGGAAGGTTGGCTCAAGAGGTGGACACTGACGATGCGCCGTCATTTGGCGCAGGCCGGGGCTACGTACCATATAATTGCTCAATTTTGAGTAGGTTAAATCTACTAAACCTTGAGCCCATATATAGGACACGGAATTGTAGTACCCGAGTATACTGGTTTTTGTTTTTCACTAGTGAAAAAAGGGGCTCTGTAACACGAACCGGGACTAGGGTTTTGCTTTTTTTTATTTTAATTTCGACTAATTTTCAGGGTTTTGTTTTTTATTTTCATTTCGACTAGTTTTCAGGGTAGGGGTTTCGGATGGTACCACGTCGATGCGCGAAAAACACGTATAAATTATTATACGGAGCTAGATCAAGTTGATGCATATATTTACAAACTACATGAAGATCATTTTGATGACACATACACAATTCAGCACGTAGTGCATGAAGATCACGTTTCCCGGTTCCAAGTTCAAGGTACTTAGTTACATGAGATCGCTATTACATATACGCCTGCTACTCAGGATTTTTATAGTGGTACTCTCCGGAGGCCGGTATGACATGTGCAAGGTAAAATCCCGCCAACTCCTCCGCAATTGCTCTGAAGCGGGCATTTATTGGTATCTCGTTGCGCTTTCTTGCCAAATGTAAAAGAATGATATCAGAATGAATACATGAATTGTGTGTATATATATGATATGAATAAAACTCATCACGATTGATGGTATAAAAATAATGTTGTGAATAATTACGTACTTCTTGACTTCTTTTGCTCTTCAAACTTTCGTTGACCACAGTGTGCATGTACTCGCAAACGTAGTATCCACATAAATCAGTCGCCGGTGGCTGTGTAAGGCAAGTCTATAGAAGAATAGAATTTAATCAAACAATAATCAAGTATGATAATGGTGCATGGGTCTAGGTACGTGTAGTACTACTTACGTTGTTTCTACGCCATAGCAGCTTCTCTGGCCATCCACCGGTCGGATCTTTTGCGATGAACGTTCGCCAAACGCTGCCCAACAAAGAAAATGAACAAATTAGTCATAAATTTTTTGATATTAGAAAATGAACAAAAAATGCGATAAGAAATGAAATTACTTTGTCACCAAATCAAAACATGACTTGTATTGTTTGGGGCATCTCCTTAACGAGTCAAGGACAAGAATTTCTCCTTCCCGCAATTTAATGACGAGAAGAATGAAGTGGTACCTGCGCACGTTTATAAATAGTCATGCATAACTCATTAGTTAAACGTAACATCGGGTGAGAAAAATAGAAAGTGTAATAAACAGTAACACTCACTTGAAGTTGTAAGGCCATAATATATATGTTTTGTCAGCTTGTCGCTTGAAAAACATTAGCAAATTCGCCGGTGTATCCTTGTTAAGTTTTGGATCTTCTATGATCTTTTCATGCATTATATCGGGGTCAATGAACCCAATGTGCTTGATTTTATCCTTTTTGCATTCGAGCATCTTCATTCTGCATAATACAGCGCCCAAAATATTATAGTGAGGATAATCATAGACAATGAACGAGCTGAGCTAAAGACTTAAATTACATAAATAGATCACATACAGACAATAGGAACTGATGACAGATTTGTCGAGGCCCCGAAGATTGTATAACTGAAAAAGTTCGCTGAAGTCAATGATAATAGCGTACTCTTGGAAATAGTGCTCTTTCCTAACTGCCAACATGAGACTGAAGTACCCGTCCTTTGCGGCATTCTTGTACCAGTCATGCAACTGACGCATTCTTGTTGGTAAGTCGCCCTCGAATAAATTTTCCCCGTGAACATAAGTAGCAACAACATCAGCGACGGGGAAATCAGCTCCCGAATATACCATCTCCCGCACATTGATGTTTTTGAGAACATTATCGCCAAACACCTTGAGCGGGGGGACCGATTGTGCCTCTTGATCTCCGAGCTGGGCAACTTGTTTTCCTTTTTTCGATCGAGTTTCCATCTCTTCTTCTTATGACTTATCAATTGAACGAGCATAGTCTGTTGGCGGCGGCGGTGGAGGGTTATATAGGTTATCAAGGCAATGCCAAATTTTCTCCTTAAGAATTCCGGCAGTAAATTTTGGAGGAGGCAATTGCTTCGCTCTCGCTTTCTCTTTCACGCCAGCAAGCCACGCATCCGTATTTTCTTTGCAGGCGATACTGTTTTCCTCGACGGTTCTGTCCCAAGGTAACTTTGGAGGAGGCGGCGGTGTTTTCTGCTTTCTAGGTTTCTTCCTAATAGGAGAACCGGACTGGCGCTTCCTCGAGAGCAACTTACTGGGCGGTGAAGACTGAGATGGCCTCGCGCTGGGCTCCCTCTCGGGGAGGTGTGGGCTTTGCTGATGAGGTGGAGATGGACTCGGGCTGGGGTCCCTCTCGGGGAGGTGTGGGCTTTGCTGATGAGGTGGACTTGGCAAGGGGTCTGGAAAGACGATGTATTTCTTGTTCCACACGGCGAAGCCACGCCTGACGTCTGCCAATGTCTTCTCCTCGTCACCTCCAGGAATCTCAAGGTCCAAGGTTTCAAATCCCGGCATAATTTCGTCCACCCCGACACGAGCATAGCCAGCTGGAATTTCACTACAATGGTAGAGTTCTCCAGGTTCAATTACTAAAGCAACGCCCACCGCCACCTTCAAAGTTATGTTTCTCATTGATATATGTAGCTCACAACTTGTCGGCTCTGTGATGTCATCCACGGGGTAGGGACCATCGCCTTGATGCATGGAACCCACGCTGCTTCTACGCTGAGATGGGGCGGCATCGGCTGCTTGATGCTCTACTTGTAGCCGCTCTTGAGGTTCCCTTCTTTGCTCTTTCAATGCTTTCAGTTCCTCCCGCGTCTCCTTCACCGCACGTTCCAATTCTGATAACCGGTCGGCCTCCTTCTTCTTACTTCTACTACGGCTTCTATAAGTGTCAGCGCAATCCGGCCACGCACTCTTAAACGTAGTACCGCCGGGATAGCCTCGAGCTCGTCCAACATGTTCAGGATTCCCCAGGGCCCGTGTCAGCTCATCATCCTCTCTATTGGGTGTGAACACACCATTGCGAACATCTCTTATTGCATCTTCAAGCTTCTTCGTGACTATTATGATTTTCTCCTTCCATTTTCCTTGTGCAACAATATTTCCTGTCACTGGGTCCAACCCTGCCCCATGCGCGTACAACCAGAATTTTGACCTCTCGGGCCAGTCAAGTGTCTGTGGACGGACCCCTGATAGAAGCAGTTTTTCTTCGAAGGCTAACCACTTAGGAATGGCGCTCTTGTAGCCACCTGTCCCCAATTTATGGTGGTGTTCCTTCCGCTTAGCATTCAACTTATTTGTCTCCGATCGGGACACAGCCGTAGTTGATTTCCTATACACGTTAAACGCCTCCCAGTCAGGTTCTAACTTTTTCAGTGCTCCACTGAAATCTGGATCTTCTTTTGTTTCTTCATACTGATTCCATAACTTTTTCTTCCAGTTCCAGAATTGTTCCGCCATCTTCTTAAGAGTCCACTTCTTGAGGTTGTCGCTCTTGACTTTAGAGAGATTTGGCGGGAGGTTGAAATGTGTCAAGAGCGTGTTATAGACCAAATCCTTAAGAACGTCGTGGACATAACATGGGTCCTCCTTATCTGCGGCCGCCGGCTTATTCCATTCACGTATGCTGATCGGGATCATGTCCCTAACAATAACTCCAGCTTCACTTATAAATTTGTTGCGGTTCTGTTTTGGTTCGAGCGGTTCGCCGGAATCAGCAATTTCCTCAATCGGTAACTTTGGATCCTCGCTCTTCATTCTTTTTGCCATGCCTCGAGGAGCACATGCCGGTTTTTTGGCTGATTTGCTCGATCCGGAGGGCTAAAAGAAAAGTGAGTCATTAATAAGTGCAATTCAAAATCAAGTAATGCATCTAGTGATCAACAAAATATCGCCCTATTATATACACATATACACATCTCCGCCGGAGTTTGTTATGGCCACATCTGCTGACTCCATTCCATCACCATAGTCGTTTAAAAATTGCGAGAAATCATCATCTTCGACATCTCCTCCACCCCGGGCCTCGTTATAAATGATCTGCTCCATTTGGTCTTCTCTCTCCTCGTCTCGTTGAAGTAGGTCTTCTCTCTGCTCGTCTCGCAAGTGCTCCATAGCTCAAATGTACCTGCAATCAAGAAAATTGGCATATGTCAAATTTGCAATCAAGTGCTCCTGTTTTTTAAATCAAAAGTTGACATTATAAAGGCAAGTCCACAAACAAAATCATTAACAGTACTATAAGAATTCATTAACATCACCAACTAAGATTTTCGTGAGAACAATAATTCATATACGGTTCCTTGTAGTACTATGCATATATATAATTCACACAAAGTACCATGCAAATATCAAAATGGTTAACTAGTAGTACTATGCGAATATATGCATATATATATAATTCACACAAAGTACTATGCATATATATAATTCACATTTACAAAACTTACACAATTTTTATACACATTTACAATTTTTCATCACAAAATTGCCTACTGATGGTTCTTGCTCCATTCTACAAAATTTCATCACAAAATTCCCTACCTTCTGGTTCTTCTCCATTCTACAAAATTTGCATACACATTTACAAAAAAAAATCTGCCAAATTTATTCAAAATCGTTGCTTTACACCAACTGCATAGGAAAAGAATATCTCACTTTTGCTGTCTACGTGCAAGGCACATCAGGATTAACACAAATAATGCAAAAAAAAAACAAATTAATATGGCTATAACAAATTCGGAACGGATACGAAACCGATACAAATATAACAAATTAATAGACTCGTGTCTTATATAACGAGTCAACTATAAGCAGGTACAATGATCAATATAGCTATATAATACACAATACTTAAAGTTCAGTCACAAAGAAATATATTTGTCCACTTCCTTACTCTTTAGCAATACTGGCTAACATAATTTTATTCGGATACTATTCGGATACGGATATATCCATTTCTATATACACATATTTGCTTCAAAATTCAATACCACATTCGTTCGGATATTTACCACATTGCTTAAAAACGAATCCGCATATTTACCACTTCCATTTCTATTTCGTTCGGATACGAATATTTACCGCTATGAGTAATACTTGATCTATTTTCATGTAAAAAAAAAACACCGGGGCAAGGACCAAACCCTAGCCGGCGTGAGGGAGCCGGGGCGTGGGAGGCAGAGCACGGGCCTCGGCCTCGGGCGTGGGAGGCGGAGAAGACAGCGGCGTGCGAGGCTGAGCACGGTGGCCTCGGCCTCGGGCGTGGGAGGCTGAGCAGGGCCTCCTCGGCCTCGGCCTCGGGCGTGGGAGGCGGAGGCGACCGCGGCGTGGGAGGCGGAGGCGTCGGCGGCGTGGGAGGCGACAGCGGCGTCGGAGGCGGAGGTGTCGGGCGTGACGGCGGTGTGGGAGGCGTCGGGCGTGACGGCGGAGGCCCTCCGAGGCGGAGGCGACGGCGGTGTGGGAGGCGGAGGCGACGGCGGCGTCGGAGGCGGAGGCGTCGGCGGCGTGGGAGGCGGCGGCGTCGGAGGCGGAGGCGTGGGCGGCGACGGTGGCGTCGGCGGCGCAAATCGCGTCGGAGGCGTGGGAGAGGAGGAGGCAGAGGCGATTTGGGAAGATTGTGAAAATTTCCGACCGGAAACCGCACTAAAGCGCCTGAAACTGACCTTTAGTCCCGGTTCCTATAGTCTCGGTTGGTAACACCAACCGGGACTAAAGGTCTGTCTGGACCGCGAAAAATCGCGCGCGAAGCCCAGCGGCCCTTTAGTCTCGGTTGGTGTTACCAACCGGGACAAAAGCTTTTTTTTTGTTTCCTAGTTTCTTTTTCTTTTTCTTTTGAATGGTTTTTGCTTCTGTTTTCTTTTATATACTTTGGTTTACTTTTTTTTGAATTGGTTTGTTTCTATTTTCTTTTTCTGTTTTGTTTTATATTCTTTGATTTAAAAATGCCTAACTGATTTTTTAAATTAGTTTCCCCTATTTAAATGAGTTTATGTTGATTTTTCGAAATTAATTCAAATTTGAACTACAACTGTTTGATAGTTTGTTCTAAAATTTTTGGAAAAATCATTTTAAGGTACACAACTAGTGGTTATATCACAGAAACATTGATGATTCTAGAAAATATTACCTCTTTCGATGAATAGTCATCGCTACCGTTTTTTCTGTTTTTACGAAAAAATGAAATAAAGTGATAAACACCTCAAAAAAATGAAATACTTTGGCATGGGCTCCTTATATGTTTACTAGTTGCTATGAAAAATGATAAACTTGATTTTTGACAAAATTTGCAAAAAAAGTCTTCACAAAAAGGTCTATCATGTATGAACATCTACAAGTTTCAAGACAAATGACCAAGTTATGGTCATTTCCACGGCATAGTTTGTGATAAAGATGTCATACTCCACAAATAGGTGCATCTTGGTATAAGAAACAACCTTGCCAAAGGAAATCTTGAAATTATTTTCATAAATATCATTTTCCATTTTTTAAGTGCAAAAAATGACTTTTTTTGTGAACAAAGTACCAAAGATATGATGCAAAATGGGACCCATTTAATTTTCATGGAAACTAGTACACATATGATGGATAATCCCCAAGTATTATGTTTTTCCTTGATTTCTACCTAATTTCTCCTAGTTAAATGAGTTTATGTTGATTTATCGATAGTAATTCAAATTTGCAATACAACTGTTTGATAGATTGTTCTGAAATTTTTGAAAAAATCATTTTGAGGTACACAACTAGTGGTTATATCACAAAAATACTGATAATTCTAGAAAATATTACCTCTTTCTACGAATAGTCATCGCGACCGTTTTGATCGTTTTTACGAAAAAATGAAATAAATTGATAAACATCTCAAAAAATGAAATCCTTTGGCATGAGCTCCTTATATGTGTACTAGTTGCTATGAAAAATGATAAACTTGATTTTTGACAAAATTTGCAAAAAATGTCTTCACAAAAAGGTCTATCGTGTATGAACATCTACAAGTTTCAAGACAAATGACCAAGTTATGGTCATTTCCACGGCATAGTTTGTGATAAAGATGTCATATTCTACAAATAGGTGCATCTTGGTATAATAAACAACCTTGCCAAAGGAAATCTTGAAATTATTTTCATAAATATCATTTTTCATTTTTAAGTGCAAAAAATGACTTTTTTTGTGAACAAAGTACCAAAGATATGATGCAAAATGGGACCCATTTAATTTTCATGGAAACTAGTACACATATGATGGATAATCCCCAAATATTAGGTTTTTCCTTGATTTCTACCTATTTTCCCCTAGTTAAATGAGTTTATGTTGATTTATCGATAGTAATTCAAATTTGCACTACAACTGTTTGATAGTTTGTTCTGAAATTTTTGAAAAAAATCATTTTGAGGTACACAACTAGTGGTTATATCACAGAAACACTGATAATTCTAGAAAATATTACCTCTTTCTACGAATAGTCATCGCGACCGTTTTGATCGTTTTTACGAAAAAATGAAATAAATTGATAAACATCTCAAAAAATGAAATCCTTTGGCATGAGCTCCTTATATGTGTACTAGTTGCTATGAAAAATGATAAACTTGATTTTTGACAAAATTTGTAAAAAAAGTCTTCACAAAAAGGTCTATCATGTATGAAAATCTACAAGTTTCAAGACAAATAACCAAGTTATGGTCATTTCCACGGCATAGTTTGTGATAAAGATGTCATATTCCACAAATAGGTGCATCTTGGTATAAGAAACAACCTTGCCAAAGGAAATCTTGAAATTATTTTCATAAATATCATTTTCCATTTCATAAATATCATATTCTAGAAAATATTACCTCTTTCTACGAATAGTCATCGCGACCGTTTTGATCGTTTTTACGAAAAAATGAAATAAGTTGATAAACATCTCAAAAAATGAAATCCTTTGGCATGGGCTCCTTATATGTGAGCCGTTAGATCAGGGGAGTGTTTCTTTCAAGCACTTGTGAGCCGTTAGATCAGGAGTGTGTTTCTTTCAAGCACTTGTGAGCCGTTAGATCAGGTGAGTGTTTCTTTTGTCCCGGGTTGAGCCACCAACCGGGACTAAAGATGCCTCCCCCTGGCGATGCTATAAATAGGTGCCCAGACCTTCTGGGTTGAGCCACCAACCGGGGCAAAGACAGAGGACTCCTTTAGGAACCAGCTTCTCGAAGATGTCCTTGTGAGCATACTTAGGACATCTTCGAGAGGCTGGGCTTAGAAGCATTCTCTTGTGAGGTAGGAGGAGGAAGCAGACATGTCTAAGCTATGTCAAAACTTAGTGTAGTTCATTTGATATACAAAGCATTCGGATTCCCTGCATACGCCCAACAGTGCATTTGATATGCGGGCACTCACGAGCCACTGTTGGGCTGTATGCAGGGGAAACCGTGTGTTTTGTTCCATGCATCTACAAAATACTTCAGTTCATCGACCGAATACAAAACATTCGGATTCCCTGCATACGCCGAATACAAGAGCATCCCTATATAGTGTTCACTTGTTCTTCTGATTGCGCCGTAACCATGGACAATCTTCTTCATTTAACTTGATACTTGGGTCAGTGTTCACTTTGAAGGGCGGAATGTCATGAAACTTATCGTAATCTTCTGACATGTCTGTCTTGTCCTCCACTCCCATGATTACTCTTTTCCCTGAAAGAACTATGTGGCGCTTTGGCTCATCATGTGATGTACTCGGTTGCTTATCTTTTCTTTTTCTCGGTAGGGTAGACATGTCCTTCACATAGAAAACCTGAGCCACTTCACTGGCTAGGACGAATGGTTCGTTCTCGTACTCAAGATTCTTGTGATCCACTGTAGTCATTCCGTACCGTGGGTCTACCTCTACCCCGCCTCGTAGGTTGAACCATTTGCACTTGAACAAAGGGACCTTAAAAGTAGGTCCATAGTCAAGTTCCCATATCTCCTCTATGTAACCATAATATGTGACCTTTTTCCCATTGCAGTTTGTTGCATCAAAGCGGACACCACTGTTTTGGTTGGTGCTCTTTTTATCTTGGTTGGCTGTGTAAAATGTATTTCCATTTATCTCGTACCCTTGAAAAGTCAATATAGTCGAAGATGGTGACTGGGCTAACAAGTATAGCTGTTCTCCAACATTGGTGTCATTAATGAGACGTTTTTCAACCAACTGCTGAAAGTGTTCATGTGTTCTCCATCAATACCATCTTCAGATTGCTCCGGGTATATGGAGCGTAAAACATTCTTGTGTTCCTCAATATACGGAGCCACCAAGCTGGAATTATATAGAACTGTGTCGTGTGCTCGAGTGAAAGAATTTCCGTCTTGACATATTGTTGATTTCTTTCCTAGGGTGCCTTTTCCATGTAGTCTCCCCTCATAGCGCGATTCAGGAACACCGATCGGCTTCAGATCAGGAATAAAGTCTACACAAAACTCAATGACCTCCTCTGTTCCATAGCCCTTGGCGATGCTTCCTTCTGGCCTAGCACGGTTATGAACGTATTTCTTTAAGATTCCCATGAACCTCTCAAAGGGGAACATGTTGTGTAGAAATACAGGACCGAGAACAGAAATCTCTTCAACTAAGTGAACCACGAGGTGTGTCATAATATTGAAGAAGGTTGGTGGGAACACCAACTCGAAGCTGACAAGACATTGGACCACATCCTTCTCTAAACTTTTTAGAGTTAGTGGATTGATAACCTTCTGAGAAATTGCATTGAGAAATGCACATAGCTTCACAATGGGTTCTCGAACATTTTCCGGTAGAAGCCCCCTCAATGCAACCGGAAGTAATTGTGTCATAATCACGTGGCAGTCATGAGACTTTAGGTTTTGAAATTTTTGCT
Organism: Poa annua; assembly: GCA_026929855.1. Taxonomy (NCBI): domain Eukaryota; kingdom Viridiplantae; phylum Streptophyta; class Magnoliopsida; order Poales; family Poaceae; genus Poa; species Poa annua. The sequence goes on along the minus strand of CM049433.1, from coordinate 11,395,495 downwards.
CTGCCATGTTTATTATTCCCTTTATATTCGACGAGAAGCCAGATGGAACCTTCATACTGCGAAGACATTCAAAAAATATTTTCTTCTCTTCTTTCGTAAGAGCGTAGCTTGCAGGACCTGGATGATTCTCTGAATGAGTGTCGTCTCGATGCATCTCTTCGCTCATACGTTGATGGGCCTGCCTTCCTTTCGGTGTATCTTTTGACATCTTTTTTTGACTTCCCTTTTTTTGACTTCCCATCTTTTGACTTCCCATACACGCAAAAGAAATTTAGCAGGTTGCAGCAAATGTTCTTTGTCACGTGCATTACGTCGATTGCAGATTGAATCTCTAGCATTATCCAATAGGGCAGCTCCCAAAATATAGATTTCTTCTTCCACATGGGTACGTGGTTGTTTGCGTCATTCGGAACAGTGAGTCCGCCAGGACCCTTTCCAAAGATTACTTTTAAATCCTTGACCATATCATGTATAACAGAACTAGAAGGGCGAGTAGGCCTCGGCCGATGATCTGCCTCACATTTGTAATGTTTGCCTTTCTTCCTTAAGGGATGCTTGGGTGGAAGAAACCGACGATGGCCCAGGTACACATTCTTGTTACCTAAATGTATACTATCAGTCTCAGCTAAGCAGTGCGTGCATGCATTGTATCCCTTGTTTGACTGTCCTGAAATGTTACCAAGAGCAGGCCAATCATTGATGGTTACAAAAAGCAAAGCTCGTAGATCAAATTCCTCCTGTTCGTGCTCATCCCACACACGTACACCTTCTTCACGCCACAACTGCAAAAGTTCTTCAACTAATGGCCTGAGGTACACATCAATGTCGTTGCCAGGTTGCTTCGGGTCTTGAATGAGCACTGGCATCATAATGTACTTCCGCTTCATGCACAACCAAGGAGGAAGGTTATAGATACATAGAGTCACGGGCCAAGTGCTATGACTGGAGCTCTGCTCTCCAAAAGGATTAAAGCCATCTGTACTTAGACCAAATCTTAAATTCCTTGCGTCATCTGAAAATGTCGGGAACTCTCTGTCAATCTTTCTCCACTGGAACCCATCAGCGGGGTGTCTCAACATCAAGTCTTTTTTACGGTCTTCTTTATGCCATCGCAACAACTTGGCATGCTCTCTGTTGCTGAACAAACGTTTCAACCGTGGTATTATAGGAGCATACCACATCACCTTTGCAGGAATCCTCTTCCTGGGGCGCGGCTTGCCCTCAACATCACCAGAGTCATCTCGCCCGATCTTATACCGCAATGCACCGCATACAGGACATGCATTCAAATTTTCGTGCTCACCACGGTATAGGATGCAATCGTTAATGCATGCATGTATCTTCTGCACCTCTAATCCTAGAGGGCATACAACCTTCTTTGCTTCGTACGTACTAGAGGGCAATTCGTTATCATTTGGAAGCATTTTCTTAATTATTTTCAACAAATTTTCAAATCCCTTGTCAGAAGTACCATTCTCTGCCTTCCATTGTAGCAATTCAAGTGTGGTACCCAGCTTTTTCTGGTCATTTTCGCAAGTTGGGTACAACAATTTTGCGTGATCAGCTAACATGCGCTCCAATTTCAAGCATCACGAATGGCCCTACGAATATCATCGTCATGCTCATCAATATTGGGATCTTCTTCAGCTTCGTCTTCTCCCATTGTAGTATCACTGAACCAAGGATAGTTGTCATTATCCTCCTCTTCTTCATTTTCTTCCATTATAACCCCTGTTTCTCCGTGCTTGGTCCAACAATAATAACCAGACATAAAACCATTCTGCAACAGGTGGGAGTGAATGACTTTTGAGTTAGAGTGATCACTCATATTCTTGCAGACATTACATGGACAACGAATAAAACACTTCTTCGGCTTGTTTGCCTCAGCCACATGGAGAAAATTATGCATGCCATCAATGAACTCTGGACAACATCGGTCACCGTACATCCATTGCCGGTTCATCTGTATTATATCGAACCCCATTATTACACTACAGTCATGAATAAAATGCAAGACCAAATTAATTAATATAAGTTCATCCCATTAAAAGCAAACTAGAGTAGTGACAGCTCGTAATACATAGTTCTCATAAAACATACATTAATTGAAACAAATATAAAAACTATCTAAAGAATTTAAATCCAACAACAAATGCGATCAAAATCGCAACTAAGGTAAATACTGAACCAACAGCAAAATGATACCAAGCCTCCTGATTAATGGCATATTTTCTAATCCTTTTAATCTTCAAGCGCATTGCATCTATCTTGATCTCGTTACCATCGACGACGTCGGCAAGCTTGAGCTCTAATTTCATCTTATCTTCTAAGCATTGGAGATAAAGATCTTCACTTCTTTTCAATTTTGCTTTCAAATCATTGTTTTCTTTATCCAAAAACTCGATAATAGGGCCAGTTTCAATTTCCGGTTCAACTACCTCCTAGATAAAAATAAATCTATGTCAAGTTGGTAGCCATAATTGTTAGAAACACGAAATGAAACAAATAGTTTTGAAAATATACCACATCCGAATCATAGACCGGACGAGTACCGACGGGGACAGATATCAGAACCATGACACTATACATATAATACAAGTTAGAAAATTATACAAGTAATAACTATGCATCTAAACCATAAAGCTAAGTTTTTAAAAATAAAATAAAATAAAAACAAGACACTCACCGAGGTGGTGCCGGTGACGGGACAACGCGGGCGATCGACGGCGGTAAGGACGGGGAAGACACTAAAACACATAAATCATAATTTAGTTTGAGCTCAAATTGCACATATAAAACAAATGAAATCCTAACTTAGGCATTTCATCGAACACCTAGCTTGCACTAGATATTTGAAATGAGCTAAACAAACAACGCCGGAAAGAGGATGAAGCTGCTAACCGTGGGGTGTCTTCAATCTTGCCAAATGGTGAAAAAAATTTGAGGATAAATTAAGCTTGTGGAGAGGAAATGGAGATAAAATGGAGTTGAAAATGGTGAGCTCGGGTTGAGCTGAGAAAATGATGAGCTCGGGTGGGGAAGAAGCTGACATATAGCCGAAATATTAGTCCCGGTTCCTAACACGAACCTCCTGACAAATTGCACCTCGGAGCTTCCACCCCTTTAGTCCCGGTCCGAATTTAATTTCGGACTAAAGGGGTGAACCTATGCCCCATTTTCTAGTAGTGTTTGAATGTACTAAAATGGCACTTTGGAGTTTCAAAAAACATCCAAACACAGTTATCATGAATATTGTATATCTGCGTGAAGTTTTGGTTGAAAAGGCATTCTTTTTCGGGTGGATAATAGAAAATTCTAGCTATATAAAGGAACAAAAACTCTTTTTATCCCCAAGTTTGTATTTTCTGTGTAGCCCAAAATAATGACATTTTAAAAGGAGACTTGTGGCATACTGGATATGTATATTTGGCTCTGTCAATAACACTATAAAAATCTCAAAAAAAAACACTATAAAAATAATGTGAGGCAGAAGGATCGGGGTCATGGCGGCTTGGGGAGAGATGAACAAAGTTTCACTTTGCATGCAATCAATGGATCATCTTCATGGTGCGGCTTTTGTGATAAATCTCAACAAACCGAAGACCTGCAATTAGAAACAGATAAACATGCTAGTGGTGTAATCTGACATCGGTATACCAGAGGTATTTGTCTTGCGTCCCGATGTTGTTACGAAGAAAAACTCTACCAGTACAGCAGTACTAACAGCAAATTAAACACGTATACTATTGTAATTCGGACGCAGAAAAAGCACGTATTCATTTGTTAATGTAAAGTATATTATTTCCGCTTTAGAATCCTTTTTTCTCTTACAACAACTAATGCTGCGTGGTATACGTACGTGCGCCACAATGCAAAATTGGTGGTGCACATCGATCTCTACCAATTAATCAAGAGATTATCGCATCCACCGGCCGGCTGATTGCCAGTATGGCGAACGAAAACACGGACTCCTCGTCGACGACGACATTGCCGGACGACAGAGATCCTCCCTTACCTGCCGGCCAAGTCGGTCAGCCGCTTCCGCAGCGTGTCGCGCGCCTGGCGCGCTACGCTCTCGTCGGCGACCTTCGTCGAGCTCCACCTCCGGCGAGCCAACAGGTCAGCGCGCCCAGGCTTTTCTTCTGTCCATGCGACGTGCCATCTGGAGAAGACGAGTACCTCCACGCTCCACGTATGGCAGCCCGGTGGTCCGGTCAAGAAGCTCGCGCCCAAGCCCAAAAAGTTCTGCGACCCGGTTCCTATGACCAGGCCTGTCCGTGGCCTCCTCCTCGCCCGCAGCAAGCAGGGCTACTTCGTTTTCAGTCCTTCCACCGGTTCATCCTTGCTTCTTCCTGACAGCATAGCGCCACTGAAGATGAGTCGCTGGTATGAGACATCGACACAGCCCCAGCCAACCCGTTTCTTGAGGGTATCCTACGGCCTGGGCTAATGCTCAGTTACCCGTGAGTTCAAGGCAGTGCGCCTATTCAGCTATGGCCTCTTCAACCACAACCAGGATCCACCCTGCTGCGAGGTCTATGTCCCCGGCAGACCGTGGTACTGGAGGCCTACCGCCCAACGGCCTCCCCCGTGCACCGTGTGGGAGGACAACCCGGGCGTGTTCCTTGATGGGTATTTGCACTTCCTTTGCGACGACAGTGGCATCGTCACTTTCAACATAGCATAAGCGATGAGACCTTTGATCTGCTCATCACACCGACGCCGTCATCACCCGACGACGATGCTGACTTCCAGATACGGGAGCTACATGGGCGTTTATGCGTGTGCCAATGGGACCTCGACGGCCTATACCGTATATGGATGTTGGGAGGTCGACACGAGCCACGGCAGTGGAAGCAGCTCTGCTGCATCCATATAACAACGATACCTGAGTTGATGCAGGCCGACTGGATAGCGTCGTTCTACATGTTTAACAGCGATGACAATGACGGCGGGCACCAAAAGATCATGTTCTGGACAGGTAACACCGAGGTAACTCCGCCTCCGCTCTACCTGTTTACTCTGGACGCCAATGCCGGCATGGTGGAGAATTGGGTAAGAGCGAAGGACGCAATCACGGGTAGCTTTGTTGACTGTTGTCACCCGTACCTAGGCTTAATCCAGGAGAGCCTCGTGCCCGTGGGATGAACGGTCGAGGAGATTGTCTTCTCATCACCAGATAAGCAGGCTTGGTTTCACATCCTGAAATGGATGCCCGCACACTCGGTCGCCGACTTGAGTTTGGTTTGCAGAGAATGGCGTGCCATGATCAAGACTGACCGCTTTATATGCAAACTGGAACAAGATCCCTCGGATAAGGATGATCATTGGTTCCCCATTTGAAGGATGCAGCGATTTGCAGAACTTCAGTGATGTTGATGAGCCGGACTTGGGTCCTATAGTATTGCATGTTCACAACCTTGTCATGGCCTCAATGTCGGAACCAGCCATGATGCAGGGAGTTTTGTTTGCAATCCTATCATGGGTTACCGTGAGTACATAGAATACGAAGATGATGAAGACACTTCGTTTTCCGGTCGTAGGCTTGGGCTACAACTCGGAAACTTGGAAGCATGTGCTAGTGCTTACCAGCTACAAAGAGAAGAATTTGTCAACACTCGAGTACCAGCTTGAGTGCAAGCTGCGGTATGTGGAAGATGTTATTTTTGGTGTGTCAAATATGTGTATAGGCTACAGTTGGACTTGGACTACGGTAGGGTTTAGGTGTTGGAGTCGAACACTTGTAACCCGGGGCTGTTATATAAAGGCACCGGTGGTAGCCAAATAGACTATGAGACGAAAGCTAGGTTAGACATAAGATCTATTCGAGGACGGGCGGCGTCCGTGGCAGGGGCGGCCGCGCCGGCGTGGCGTCGTGTGATCTGATATGTCTGTATACCGTGGCGGGCTTGTCGTCGACGGTACTATGTTGAATAGTACGATGGGGAGGAGCGCCCATAAGCATGCCCCGCAGATGTGGGCAATGTTGCCGAACTGCGTTACCAAACATCGTCTCTCGCTCTACTTTCTGCAATGATCTAATGCGTGTATTTACAACAAGTGGTATCAGAGCTGAGGTTTCGCAGGATTGGATCATGGTGCTGATGATTTAGAGGAAGACGTGGTGATGGTTGTTCTTGAAGGGAGGCGGGCTTGTGGAGGAGCGGAGTGGAGCGAAGCTCGGCTCCGGTCGCGTAGCGACGGTCGAGCGGAGCGAGAAAGCCGAGCAAGCGGAACGGAGGCACAACAAGGCCGGCGGCCCAAGGTGCAAACATCAACTAGTACACACACGTACATGCGACCAAGGAAACCAGCTGCCCAATGGTTGCATCTAGTACCAATGCGCATGTGCGTTAGGTGGATGGATGTGTGCAGCTAGCTGAATCAGATGAACTGGATACTGCTGCACGCACTGAACAAGAACAAAAGGAACAGCCAGATGCTACTTGCTAGTGTTGCTGACGACCGGGGAGTTAGCTCGGAGCTCAAGGTCGGTGGAGGAAAAAAATCTTGCTGCTGCGACATGGAGGAAAGCAGCGCGGGCGTACCCAGCGTCCCTGACATCGCAGCTGGACAGGAGTGGGGACCTGGCCACACGCCGGAATCAATGGCATCGACTGTGCACGGAGCGAGGTAGAGGAGGACACCGCCGGCGACCACACGAGGAAGGGTGACGAGCAGTAGGTCGCAGTGGAGGAGAGGGTCGACGGAGGGGGAGCCGCGCTGACCTTGTGGTGGAGGCATTGTTCTCAGGCAGCAGCAGCAGCAGAACGGGGCCGTGGCCGAGCTTGGTTGGCGACGGACGACGGGGTTCTACGAGGGGAGGCAGACGGATTACAGAGCAGCCGTGGCGGCGGTCTTGCTGGAGGGAGGACGGCGGCGCTCCAAGGGGCGAGGTCGATTTGGCCGGGAGCGGAAGGACGGCGGTGTGGTTTCCCCGTCAGTGCACGTGGGGTGGAAGGGAGGATATCGGGATGAGTGGTCCAGGTTGTGCGGTGTCGTTTCTTGGTCAGTGCGTTGAGGTGCTCAATCATGTCCGTTCCCTCACGATCCAATGGTCCACGAACGTGCGTCGAGTTTTGCCAGTTGTAAGGCGCCTGCTAGTTAGCTTTTCCGTAATAATATTAGCGCTATTACTGGACAGTTCTCCACCAATTCTCCATAAAAACTGTTCAATCCTTAAATATTCAGTTATACACTGAAGATTGCATGTTACTCTAATCGGCTAGAATGGAGAATGGGGTGTTGGAAACTTGGACTTGTACCTGACTTGGCTGAACAATCAATCGGTCAGTCCTCTTGCGTTGGAGCGCTTGGAGAGTTGGATGATTCGGTTGGAGTCTGCTGGCTGCTGCACGACGCCGGCTCGACAGGAAGGAGCCGATTGCCGCTGGTGCGGCGGCACTGGGATGCCGAGGCGGGCGTGAGGCTCCCCTGCTTTGTGGTCTCGGCTAGGGTAGGGGAGCCGGGGACGGGGAGGGAGGTGGGGAATGCCATGGCGGCGAGTCGCCAGAGACGGGAGGCAGAACAGGGGAACGAGGGGAGAAAAGTTGGAACCTTTTTTTCTTCTTAAAACTGTGGTATATGGACCGTCTCAAGATCCCAGGATGGGCCACAGTCCGCCTTGTCAATTTTCTGGATCCGCCTATGTTTGGCCATTCTGCCTTAAAAAAAAGATTATTGGGTAAACCTGAGAGTGTCACCAATCCCCGTTTCCGGACAACGATCTCGAGATTGTGGTTGCTGGCCGTAGGGGAAACTCCTGCTGTCAATCCCCTGACATTTTTTGATGTGCATCGACGCTTCCCAACCGTTGTTTCTCTAACATGTCGAAGGCCCAGAGGCGGCATCGAGATTTGCTAATGACGCATCGTCGAGGGATGCAGTAGGAAGATGTTGCTTATTTTTAAGTATTTGTGTTTTTTCTTATAAGGATATTCTTGTAAGGCCTAGTTTCACATAATATATGACCTTCGGCCTTATCTGCAAAAAGAACAAGTCAGTAATGCCCCTAATGAAGTTGCTTTTGCTGATCTAAGACCATGCAGGACTAAATGTATTTATTAAGCTAGGTTATAGACTAGGCTTCTACTCCCTCCGTTTTTTAATATAAGCTATTGCACATGTTGGCTACATACACATAAAAAGAGAGTGGTTATGGGCACTAAAACATGTCAAGATACAAATTTATACATGTAAATGTGAAAAAAAAGACTAAAATGTCTTATATTAAAAAACAGAGGTCGGGGATGTTAGACATGTATAGTCTTGTTTTCCTATTTCCCCGTAGTATAAGGGGCTCTTTGCATAGTCCACACATGTATATGTATTGGCCTTTGGCCCCCTGTGAATGGTTGTTGGTCATTCCCTAATATGGTATCAGAGCGCTAGGTTAGCCTCTCCCCGCACGCAGCAACTCCGTGCTTGTTCCTAGCCGCCGACGATCATTCCGGTCGCTATCTCTTCCCCCACCTGTTCTAGTTCAATTTGAGCTCCTTTTGGATCGTCTCACCAGATTGAGCAGCCGCTCGATCTGCCGGCCGCCTGCCAGAGCAACCGCTCGATCTGCCGGCCGACGCCCCGATCTGGCCAGTCCTGGCTGCTCGCATCTGGTGCGCTGCTCGCTGGTCCTTGCGTGCATGATCTGCTTGATCCAGGAGAGGTGCTAGTGCGTGCGTGTCTGCGTGCTTGAGCCAGCAGAGGTGCTGGTGCCTGCGTGCTTGATCCAGGTTTCAGATCGGTGATTGCTGAGAGTTGACTTCAAGCAGGATGGCATCCTCTTCTTCGGGCTATATTGCTATTCCTCGCTGCCCGATGGTCTTTGATGGTAGCAACTATGCGGATTTTGCCGCCCACATGCGCATCCATATGCGCGGTCTCAAGCTTTGGGGTGTTCTTTGTGGCGAGGTCCCCTGTCCTCCGCGTCCCATTGCTCCGGTGGCTCCCGTCCCGCCAACGCCACTAGTTATTGCTGCTGATGCTTCAGAGGCTGACCAGGCTGCAGCCAAGACCGCCGATGATGTTGCGGTCGATGCCTATGATCAGCAGGTAGCAGATTTCTCCGAGTCTCTCTCCACTTATCGTGAGGCTCAGTCTGCCTATTCTCAGTGGTGTGATGAGGATGCCCGTGCTGCTGCTGTTCTCATTGCTAGTGTTCAGCCTCAGTTTGCATCTGAGATTATGGGCCTTGGTACTGTTCATGAGATGTGGAATCATCTTCGCCAGCGGTATCAGCCCTCTGGTGACTCTCTCTATTTATCTGTGATCCGTCAGGAGCATGCTCTCCAGCAGGGTGATTCCAGTGTTGAGGAGTTCTACACACAGAGTTCAGCTATTTGGCGTCAGCTTGATTCTCTCCGCTCTGTTGTTTGTGGTACTTGCCCATGTTGCCGGACTGTGAGGTCTGATCTGGAGTTTCAGCGAGTCTATGAGTTCCTGTCTCGGCTTCGCCCAGAGTTTGAGCCTCGTCATGCTCAATTGATTGCTCGAGGTCATGTTCCTCTCTCGGTGGTACTTTCTGAGCTCCGTGCTGAGTAGACCCGCCTCCGTACTGCTGGCCTACTTGGAGTTCCCTCGGTTCTCGCTGCTCAAGCCCCTACTGTGTTGGCTGCTACTCCAGTGCCCCATCGTTCCAGTGCACCACCTCTGCTGGCTACTCCTTCTGATGGTATGGGTCGCTCATCGTCTAGCGGTGGAGGTCGCCCCTCTCGTGGTGGGGGTCGCTCTCGACCTCCTCGCATTCAGTGTGGCTATTGTCAGAAGCCAGGGCACCCCGAGACTGATTGCTACAAGAAGATGCTGGACATGGGTCGTGCTTCTTCGTCTGGGACTCGCCCTCCTTCGAGCTCGTTTCTCTCTGCGCGGGATATGGCGACGCTTCGACGCATATTGGCTGCCTCTGGCTCTCCTTCCTCGACAGGTACTGCTGGTTCTGTGACCGCTGTCTCCCGCACTGAGGGACCACCGCCTCCACAGTCAGGTACTTCCTCGTGGGTCTTAGATTCTGGAGCTTCCTTTCATATGACTTCTGACTCTTCCACATTATCTTCTCTTCGCTCTCTTGAGTTTCCTCTTTCTGTTCTTACTGCCGACGGTACTTCCCTTCCCGTCGCCAGTCGTGGCAATCTTTCTACTCCTTCGTTTTCTGTTCCTGATGTTTCTCTTGTTCCTCGCCTCACTATGAATCTGTTGTCTGTTGCTCAGACTGCTGATTCTGGTTGTCGTGTTATCTTTGATGCTGATTCTGTTTCTGTTCAGGACCGTCACACCAAGCTTCTGGTTGGAGCTGGCCCTCGGCGCCGTGACTCCCCAGGACTTTGGGATCTTGACTGGCTTCGTCTTCCATCTGCCGACACCAGCACCACCACTTGCTCACATGCTCTTGCTACTTCCGCTTCCGCTTCATTTCAGCAATGGCATCATCGACTTGGTCATCTTTGTGGCTCTCGCTTATCGTCTTTAGTTCATCGCGGTCTTCTGGGGCCTGTCTCAGGAGATGTTTCGCTTCAGTGTCAGGGTTGTAGACTTGGCAAACAAATTCAGTTACCTTATCCTACTAGTACCTCTGTGTCGGAGCGTCCCTTTGATTTGATACATTCTGATGTATGGGGTCCGGCTCCCTTCGCTTCGAAGGGGGGCCATCGCTACTATGTTATTTTTATCGATGATTTCTCTCGCTATACTTGGCTTTACTTCATGACTTCTCGTAGCGAGGTTCTCTCTATATATAAGCGATTTGCTGCCATGGTTCACACCCAGTTCTCCACGCCTATTCGTGTTTTTCGAGCTGATTCTGCTGGTGAGTATGTCTCCCAAATGCTGCGTGGTTTTCTCGCTGAACAGGGGACTCTCGCTCAGTTCTCCTGTCCTGGTGCTCACGCTCAGAATGGCGTGGCCAAGCGCAAGCATCGCCATATGCTTGAGACAGCTCGTGCGCTGATGATTGCCGCCTCTCTTCCGCCTCACTTTTGGGCTGAGGCTGTTTCTACTTCCACCTATCTCATCAACCTTCAGCCCTCGGCGGCCTTAAAGGGTGATATTCCTCTAGAGTGTCTCTTTGCTCGCTGCCCTGATTATTCAGCACTTCGCTCGTTTGGTTGCATTTGCTATGTTCTTCTTGCCCCTCGTGAGCGCACCAAACTGACCGCTCAGTCTGTTGAGTGTGTGTTTCTTGGCTACAGCGATGAGCACAAGGGTTATCGGTGTTGGGACCCCATTGGTCGTCGGATGCGCATTTCTCGTGATGTCACTTTTGATGAGTCGCGTCCCTTCTACCCACGTCCCTCCTCCCCGGCTTTCTCAGTGGATGACATATCCTTTCTCTTATTTCCTGACACAACACCCTCTGTGCCTATCGATCCTCCTCCACGCCCCATCCTTGCCGATGACCCACCGCCACCCTCCTCCTCACATAGTCCCCCTCCTTCCTCTTCCGATACTCCACCTGCCTCTACACTCTCTCCTTTTCCTTTTCACTACTCTCGTCGCTCTCATGTTCCGGATGCCTCCTCCGACGTTTCCTCCTCTTCTTCTTCTGAGGTGCCCTCTTCCTCTGATGAGCTGACTCCTCCTCTTCCTCCTCGCCATCATCATCCACCTGATCGCTACTCTCCCAGTCACTATGGTCTTTCTGTTGCCCTTGAGCCGACTTCTTATCGGGATGCTCAGTGCCACCCCGAATGGCAGCTTGCCATGGCTGAGGAGATTGCTGCGCTTGAGCGCACTGGCACCTGGGATCTTGTCTCTCCTCCTCTAGGTGTTCGTCCCATCACATGCAAGTGGGTCTAAAAGATTAAGACTCGCTCTGATGGATCTCTTGAGCGCTACAAAGCGCGTCTTGTGGCTCGTGGCTTCCAGCAGGAGCAGGGTCGTGATTATGATGAGACCTTTGCACCTGTGGCTCATATGACCACCGTGCGCACTCTTCTTGCCGTGGCCTCTGTTCGCCATTGGTCCGTGTCTCGGCTTGATGTTCAGAACGCATTTCTCAATGGTGAGTTGCGTGAGGAGGTTTACATGCAGCCTCCTCCTGGGTACTCTGTCCCTGATGGCATGGTTTGCCGTCTTCGGCGCTCTCTTTATGGCCTGAAACAGGCCCCTCGCGCCCGGTTTGAGCGCTTCGCCTCTGTGGTGACTGCTGCCGGCTTCTCCCCGAGCGCCCATGACCCCGCGTTGTTTGTTCACACTTCTCCTCGAGGGCGGACCCTTCTCCTCCTCTATGTTGATGATATGATCATCATCGGCGATGATTCCGAGTATATTGCCTTTGTTAAGGCCCGCCTTCGCAAGCAGTTCCTTATGACTGATCTTGGTCCTCTTCGCTACTTTCTTGGGATTGAGGTGTCCTCCACTTCTGATGGTTTTTGTATCTCCCAGGAAAAGTATATTCAGGATCTCCTTGCTCGTGCTGCTCTTGGTGATGAGCGCACTGTTGAGACTCCTATGGAGCTCAATGTCCAGCTTCATGCTTCTGATGGTGATCCTCTCTCCGATCCGACACGCTATCGCCATCTTGTTGGGAGCCTTGTCTACCTTGCTGTCACTCGACCAGATATTGCCCATCCTGTTCATATTCTGAGTCAGTTTGTTTCTGCTCCTACCTCGGTTCACTATAGTCATCTTCTTCGTGTTCTTCGCTATCTTCGAGGCACGATCACTCGTCGTCTTTTTTTCCCTCGTTCCAGCTCCTTACAGCTCCAGGCCTACTCTGATGCTACGTGGGCTAGTGATCCTTCGGATCGTCGCTCACTTTCTGCCTACTGTGTGTTTCTTGGTGGTTCTCTCATTGCATGGAAGACAAAGAAACAGACAGATGTTTCCCGCTCCAGTACAGAGGCTGAGTTGAGAGCTATGGCCAGTTTGACGGCCGAGCTGACTTGGTTACACTGGTTATTGGAGGATTTTGGTGTGTCTGTCACTACACCGACTTCTCTATTGTCAGACAGTACAGGTGCTATCAGCATTGCGCGAGATCCGGTGAAGCATGAGCTCACCAAACACATAGGTGTTGATGCCTTCTTTGTGCGCACTGCTGTGCAGGATCAGATTATTGATCTTCAGTATGTGCCTTCCGAGTTGCAGTTGGCGGATTTCTTCACGAAGGCCCAGACTAGAGCGCAACATAGTTTTTTTCTCTCCAAACTCAGTGTTGTTGACCCACCATGAGTTTGCGGGGGTGTGTTAGACATGTATAGTCTTGTTTTCCTATTTCCCCGTAGTATAAGGGGCTCTTTGCATAGTCCACACATGTACATGTATTGGCCTTTGGCCCCTGTGAATGGTTGTTGCTCATTCCCTAACAGGGGAGAGGCTGAGAGGTGAGGCTCTGCAAGACACTCTGTAGATAGTAGGTTTGCTCCTGCTATGTGGATTTGGACCGAACCTGGTGGTCGGGATTCGTTCCTTCCCAGTTAAACGCGGCGTGTTTGAATGATGATCGTTTTTACGTGGGGTCAGCGAAATTACCACATGAACAACATGGTTGGTATTGCTAGTGTCTCCCTTTTCTAACCAAGTAACCAGGAAGCAGTACCGCTCCAGCCATCATATATAACACACTCTAATGCGATCTCTAGTAACCAGCTAGAGCAAATCTTGCTAGAGTAGAGCATCAAAATGTAACTTGGTTTAGGTTCAGGATCCGATGATTACTTCGGTTTATGGATCTAGATCGCTGTGTAACCCTACCTGTATAATGAAGTCCTGTTTCACCCGCAAAAAGAATGGTTATGATGGTAAATTTTGTAGAAATGAGACCCTGCTCCTCTCAGTAGTTGTTTTATTTACTAAAACGAGGAAAAAAGTTTTACCATAATATATTAATTATGAAGGAATTTTATAAGAAAGTAATTGTTTACGAAAAGCCACTATCCTCGCGGCAATAAATTACTCAAACACTTCGCATCGGCGTTAGCCCAAAGATAGGCCTCCCATTCAATGGAAGTGAGGATGACCTTTTGTTCCCTGCCTCCCGAAATTTGAGATAGAGAAAAAAATTGAGAATTTTTTGGCCTTTTGCGACCCCAAACGAGCCTAGAATACCACATGCCCTTATACCTCCAGAAGACTTGACAACATCTAGCTAGTTTTGTATGGAAATCACAAACGAGATGAGACGTTTCACACGCTTGCTACTTGCTAGTGCCCATATTATTTGCGGGAAAGGAGAAGTAAGACTGTAGAGAATCCTTGGGAATCCTTGGGAATCCTAAAGACGTCAGTCTCGGTCAATTAGTTAAGCATAATATAATTATTATCGCATTCAGCATAGAATTTCTGGAGTTTGTGGTAGCCACATTGGCTGGTGCCATGTGGTGGCTTGTTAACAGCTGATTACACAGCCAAAGAGAAAGAAAACTAAATCAAAACTACTGCATCCATATGGATTATGGTGCTCTTTCTGATGCAATAGATGTTGATCAAACCCTGCCTGTTGTCTGAATAATGAATAAGTCTGAACTTAGCTGTCGAAGTCCACTGTCGCGTATCACGCTGTTGTCGGCAACGGCTGGAAAACTTTCAGTTAGGCAGGTTCAGTTAGAGTTTCAGTTAGCGGTTTATTAGCTAGCTAGGACGCGGTCTGTGCGTCCAGCTTCGTAGCTTTAGGATCGCAGTAGCGCATGATCTTGTCATGGGATGGCATGATCCAGTAAACGGTCGTGGCCTCGATCGTAGACATATAAGTAGGAGTTGTAACAGAAAAGCAGTAAGCGAGTTGAAGACTCCACAAACCCTGTGTCTTTGCGTCTTTCAGTTTCGTCAGAGAGCGAGAGCGAGAGCGAGAGAGAACGCAACAACATTTGGTATCAGAGCTTTGTTAGTTCGTCACCATGGTAGGAACTCAACCCCCGAAGCGAACCACTCCACCTCCTCGAGCGAAGACTCCACCTGCTACATAGCCACCGGAGCGCAGTCGCGGACGCAGCCTGTCACGGCGTGGCGGGGGCGGCGCCGGCACGCGCGAAATCGTGGTGCGAGAGGTGGTGAGGGAGACCGGTAGCGGCGGTGGCGGATCCATGCATCTGCCGATGCTCACTCGGACGAATTACACCGAGTGGGCGATCCTCATGCGAGTACAGCTGCAAGGGGCATGCCTCTTGGAGGCAATCGACCCCGGTAGCAACGACGGTCGGCAGGAGCGGCTGGCGCTGGGCGCCATCCTCCGATCTGTCCCGCCCGAGATGGTGCCCGTCCTCGCCGCGAAGGACGACGCGCAGGAGGCCTGGAACGCCATCAAAGTGATGCGCGTAGGCGTGGATCGTGTGTGCGAAGCCAGATGCCAGAAGCTTCGCCGAGATTTCGAGAACCTCGCGTTCAAGAACAACGAGGCCATTGAGGATTTCTCCTTGCACCTCGCCGGGATTGTTACTGAACTGCAGTCCCTCGGCGACGCGGTGACAGAGCTCGCCGCGGTTCAGAATTTCCTGCGCGTCGTACCGCCACGGTACTCGCAGATGGCTTGTTCGATCGAGACACTACTGGATCTCGACGGCATGTCAATCGAGGAACTTAGCGGCCGCCTATCTGCATCGGATGGTCGCGGCGGCGGCGGCGAGGCGGAGAAGGAGATCGGCGGCAAGCTGCTGCTGACTGAGGAAGGATGGGCGGCTCGGCAGCGCCAGCGCCCACAGGGCTCGTCGTCCTCCGGCGGCGGCGACAAGAGCGGCAAGCCCAAAGCACCGTCTGGCGACAGACCGGCGCACCCGGGAAAGGGCGATCGCAAGCCCGGGAACTACCGATACTGCGGCAAGCCCGGCCACTGGGCAAAGGAGTGCCGCAAGGCGCAGCGCGATCGTGAGAAGCGCGCGGCGAGGTCGCAAATCTCGCTCGCGAGGAGGAGAAGCCAGAGGAGGAAGAAGAGCGTCCCGGACTGTACATGGCGCAGCTCTGCACCCTGACGTAGAGCGAGGAAGTGAAGCTGAACGAGGAAAAGGTAATTCCCGTGCCTTCACCTGACGGTGTCTGGTATCTGGATTCAGGTGCTAGCAGTGGTATGACTGGGTCCCGCCACATGTTCACGGTGCTCGACGAATCAGTGCGCGGCACAGTTCGTTTCGGCGACGGCTCCGTCGTCAGGATCGAGGGACGCGGCATGGTCGTGTTTGAGTGCCTCACCGGCGATCAGCGCGTCCTCGGCGACGTCTACTTCATCCTGAGCCTCAAGAGCAACATCATCTCTCTGGGCCAGCTCGACGAGACGGGATGCAAGATCACGATCGAGGATGGGGTGATGCGCATCCTCGACAAGGCGCGCAAGATCATGGTGCGGGTCGGCAGGACGGGGAACAGGCTGTACACGGTGCGCCTGCACATCGCCTCGCCTGTAAGCCTGCTCGCGCAGACTGACGACGACGCCTGGCTGTGGCATGGCCGCTACGGCCATCTGCACTTCCGCGCGCTCAACAATCTCTCCAGCAAGGCGATGGTGCGCGGGATCCCGGAGATCAAGCATGTACACGCGTTCTGCGACGGCTGCGCGATCGGCAAGCAACACCGTACGCCGTTCCCGCGCGCGACGGCGTTCCGCGCGGAGCGCCCACTGGAGCTGGTGCACACCGATTTGTGCGGCCCCGTCACGCCACCCACTGCCGGCGGTAAGAAGTACTTTATGTTAATTGTCGATGATTACTCGAGGTACATGTGGCTTGAGCTGATCAGGACCAAGGATGAGGCTCTGCGCTTCTTCAAGAAGGTCAAGGCGATGGCGGAGAACGAGAAGAACTGCAGGCTGCTCGCGTTCAGGTCTGATCGCGGCGGCGAGTTCAACTCGACAGTTCACTGAATTCTGTGAACACAACGGGCTCAGGCACTACACCACCGCGCCGTACACTCCGCAGCAGAACGGCGTGGTTGAGCGCCGCAACCAGACGGTGGTGGAGATGGCACGCTGTCTCCTGAAGGCAATTGCGGTGCCCGGTCCGTGCTGGGGGGAGGCGGTGAAAACGGCCGTCTACCTGCTGAACAGGGCGCCGTCGCGGAGCCTGAACGGGGTAACTCCCTACGAGGCGTGGCACGGCAGAACGCCGAGCGTGCATCACCTGCGCACCTTCGGGTGCGTTGCACACGTAAAGAAGCTGGGTCCAGGGCTCCACAAGCTGGCAGATCGCTCCGTCGCGGGCATCGTCGTCGGCTACGAAGAAGGAGAAAAGGCCTACAAGGTGTTCGACCCTGTCGGGCAGCGTCTGTACACGACGCGCGACGTCGCGTTCGAGGAGCGGCGCGCATGGGACTGGTCGGTGCGGCGCTCGAATGTGGAAGAGATCGCGCCACCAAGCTTCACCGTCGTGTACACGACGGCAGAAGACAACCTCGACCAACCTGGCGTCGAGGAGGGACCTGATCTGGCGTGCCCAGATCCCAGGTCGCCGCCAGGGAGTGTGACGCGGAGCGACACGCCCGTTCGCTCGCCGCCTGCGCCACACGATGCGGCAAGCCCGGACAGTACTGAAGCTGAGGGCAGTCAAGCAGCAGTGCCACGGCAGCCAGTTCCCATGCCCACGCACAAGATGGAGACGCGGGCGTAGCACGGCATCTTCAAGCCGCACCCGCGGTACGCACAGCTCGCCATGTCAGATAACAATGACGGCGACGAGATCCTGCAGCACATTACTGCAGAAGAACCTGGCAGCGTGGAGGAAGCAATCTCAGTACCAGCTTGGCGAGAGGCGATGGAAGCAGAGCTCAAATCCATCCACGACAACGACACTTGGTCGACGTCGGCTCTCCCGAGAGGACGCCGTGCAATTGGCATGAAATGGGTCTTCAAGGATCCTGCTGGAAATGTGATCAAGCACAAAGCCAGGCTGGTGGCGAAGGGATATGCGCAGAAACAAGGCATTGACTTCGATGAGGTGTTTGCACCTATTGCTCGAATGGAAACAGTGCGGCTGCTACTTGCTCTTGCAGCGCACAAGAAGTGGGAAGTGCATCACATGGATGTCAAGTCTGCATTTCTAAATGGTGATCTGACAGAGGAGGTGTATGTGCAACAACCTCCAGGATTTGCAGTAGATAAGGACCTAAGCAAGGTTCTGAAACTGCGAAAGGCGTTATATGGTCTGCGTCAGGCACCTCGAGCATGGAACGCCAAGTTGGATGCAACGCTCGCTACTCTCGGCTTCACACGGTGTCCACAGGAGCACGGTGTGTATCGTCGAGGTGACTCAAGCTCATTTCTACTGATCGATGTATATGTTGACGATCTAGTCATCACAGGCACTAGCAAAGTGGAGATCAACAAGTTTAAACTTCAGATGAAGCAGGAGTTCGAGATGAGCGATTTGGGTCTTCTCAGCTATTATCTCGGGATAGAGGTACAACAGCGCGAGGGTGAGATCACCTTGTGCTAGGCTGCGTATGCTGGGAAGATACTGGAAAGGGCAGGTCTAAGCGACTGCAACAGATGCAGCACACCGATGGAACATCGTCTGCAGCTTGCAAAACTCGGGGGAGATGCCCCAATCGTGGATGCAACAGCTTACAGAAGCTTGGTTGGCAGTCTACGATATCTGGTTAATACCATACCAGACATTGCTCATGTTGTTGGAGTTGTAAGCCGACACATGGAGGCACCAGGAAAGGAACACTGGACAGCTGTGAAGCAGATCCTCAAGTATATCAGTGGTACAATGGACTATGGAGTCAGATACAAGACGGGAAATTCAGCAAAGTTGCTCGGCTTCAGTGATGGTGATCATGCAGGAGATATCAATGACAGAAGAAGCACATCAGGCTTTGTATTCTTCATTGGCGACAGTCCTGTGTCCTGGGCCTCGCAGAAGCAAGGAGTTGTGGCCGTCTCATCATGCGAGGCGGAGTACGTTGCTGCAGCAGCTGCAGCAAGCCAGGGAGTCTGGCTGAACAGGCTCATTGGCGAGCTCGAAGGAGAAGAGCAGCCAAAGTTCTTACTGAAGATGGACAACAAGTCTGCCATTGCCTTGTGCAAGAATCCAGTGCATCATGGACGAAGCAAGCATGTTGACGTTAAGTTCCACTACACTCGTGAGAGGATTGAAGCCGGAGAAATGGACGTCGACCATGTTTGCACTGAAGAACAGCTCGCTAACATTCTGACGAAGGCGCTTGGGCGATCAAAGTTCGTGGAGATGCGTAAGAAGGTTGGTGTGCAGAGGATCATTGCGTGGAAGCAGGTTTGAGGGGGAGAAATGTTGATCAAACCCTGCCTGTTGTCTGAATAATGAATAAGTCTAAACTTAGCTGTCGAAGTCCACTGTAGCGTATCACGCTGTTGTCGGCAACGGCTAGAAAACTTTCAGTTAGGCAGGTTCAGTTAGAGTTTCAGTTAGCAGTTTATTAGCTAGCTAGGACGCGGTCTGTGCATCCAGCTCCGTAACTTTAGCATCACACTCGCAGTAGCGCACGATCTGGTCATGGGATGGCATGATCCAGTAAACGGTCGTGGCCTCAATCGTAGTCATATAAGTAGGAGTTGTAACAGAAAAGCAGTAAGCGAGTTGAACACTGCACAAACCCTGTGCCTTTGCGTCTTTCAGTTTCGTCAGAGAGCGAGAGCGAGAGAGATCGCAACAATAGAACTATAAAATTCTGGGCTAAAATATTGTACTCAGTAAGCAGCTGTAATAACAAGTTGGTATACGTCATGCGTACAAAACCAAAGAGAATCAAAACTACAACATTCGCATGCTCTGATGCAATAAAATGTAGTAACAGAAAACCTCATCAGTGACGCCCTCCTTCTCCTGCTTCTGAGAAACATCAACCACCCTCCATTTCCCCCTTCAAATGTAGCCCCTCGGCCAGCCAGCAGTGTAATAGATTATGTTTCCTATTCGTCATCGGAGAAGTTGTCCAAAGGAACCTCGGGTTGCCTAGCCACATCAGAATCCTGCACCATGAGCAAGACATCAGTTTCTTCTACAGGTACCCGTGTTGCAATGACAAAAAAATGATGGTAAACCACGAGGTTTTACCTGTGCTTTGTCCCAATCCTTCAATTTGGAACCAAGCATGTACGTGTCACGTAGAGGTGCCCACCCTGGCTCATCTTCATCTTTGCCAACATGCTAATAAGAAGATCAATTATGAGAAATTGCATGCACAGAAATCCACAGGTAACGGTTTGGTTATATATGCAATAATGGAGAATGAAATATGTTGCAAAATATTTAGATACCGCCATTCAAGGTATTTAACTACACCAACCAGTGAACTGGCAACTTAGTTGGCTCAAACGTGATCCAGCTTCTGTGACTAATATTAGGATCCTCTCTTTACCTGGCGATTATACTATACTGCTATTTATCCCCTTATCCCTCAAGGCCTCAATTATTAGATATATCCTGGAGCACTTGCTGTCTTGCAGCTCATGGCAAATCCTCATTTTTCAAATTTGCTAGCTTCAACAAAGAAGACAGGACATAATGTGTTCAAACTGCACTCTACTACAGGCTAAGATTCATGTGCAAAAGAGCAGGGTTGCGCAATGGCCTTTGCTTTAGTGTTTCATGCAAGTCCTTGGTTTCATGTCAAGGTGCACTGTGGCAGTTTTTTCCATCTATTAGCTTATATGATACTGTTATGCATATGATTCAGTTTTTCTGTAAACTAATTTTAGAATTCAGTCTTGATTGAAGTTTAGTGCGAGCGCTTAGCACACTATTTTACAACAATGACTTCCACCATCCACTAAGCTGAATCGGAAGATACGACATTAATATTTACTAACATAAGCCCCATAAACTGAAGGGAGAGATTTTCAGTAAAGAAAGAATTAGGTATAGTAGCTACCTTAGAAAACTTGGAAGATGCCTGGCCCTTTTGTCCTTGGTTAGATGGTACAGCGTGTGTTCCTTCTTTTGCCAAAGATGCTACTATAAACAGGAAACTGATTAGTCCATTTGGATAACAGATACAAATGGTCGTGTATATCAAAACCAAATGCAGATATAAAGCATGTTGTGCACAATTTCATGTCAATATAATGGTGTGCTGCATTTCACGCTGCAGCATGTGACATCTCTAATTGTTTTCAGTTCTTAAGTTCCAGGTTTGTGCAATATTAGACCACATGTGCCTAGTGCCTACCTATATTATTCACAGTAAAACATCAAGTTGTAGAATGCAAAACCTCTAAGATGTTAAGTTCTATGCCTCTCCCAATACATGTTTATTCAGTGGCAATGAAATGATGTGGTTTTTATAGGGTAGATAGCAGAGTTCGTATGATCATTTTCACTCTTAACTAAAACAACTATTCTTACACACCACAGGCACATGAGTGCATGCTGCTGATGACCCACTATTGGATACAGAATGCAAGCATAAAACAGAGAAAAAGAAACCCCACATGATTTAACTGTACGTTATAAGTTGTTCTGCTCACTCAATAACTAGCAGTTGTACAGGCAGTTTACAAGTTTGACATATGGCTAATCCAGATCAAAGAGAAACTAAATGGATAACAATAAAGATAACAAGATTGTAATAATCGTGACTAATCGACTTAAACTGTGTTTACAACTAATGTTCTATTTCTAACAAGAAATATGTTTTATCATCCAGTCTGTCCCAAACCCTCAGATGCTTTGCTTTTCGAGATACTGATAATAATGCAAAACCTAAGGCTTCGTTTGGCTGTTCAGTACTTCAAAAAAAAAAACAAGTTATGCCTAAACTTCAGTATTCCGGTTTTTTGGGCGTGAAATACTACAGTTTAAGAAACCACAATTTTCTGCAGTTTTGGCAAAAAATCTGGGTTGTTCGGCATATCAGTATGTACTGCAGTATTAATTGCTATGTTCCAACTTTTGTCCGCGATTGAACGAAGGGGAACCAGCACGAGGCCCCCTTGTGAACCGTTCTTTCGGAGGCGGGGGCTTTGATGCGCATGGCGCCGGCGCGCTCATCGCTGATGGCAGCCACCGCGGTGACGATGGTCCGGCGAGGTGGGCAGCTGACGTTATGGTTGAGCAACGTGTGTTGATGCATCCGATGTGGCAGCAGGTTGGCAGTATCTTAAGCCGCTCCCTGTCACAAACTCGGTAAGGAACACGGTGCACTCCACCGCCGCCGCTGATGATGCAAACCGCGGCAGGGACTTGACGACAGGGACCGCGGCAACGGCGTCCCCCGTGGAGATGCGCTGCCTCCACGGGGTCACCGTCGTGGTCGGTGAAGAAGACGGTGGAGATGTTCTCCACGAGGTCACCGTCATCGCAAAGGACCAATTTGGAGCCTGTCCCGTTATCGTTAGCACCGACGCGTGGCCCACCGGACAAGGAGAAGGTAATAACTGACGAGGAGGTGCTCAGGTGCATCTCGACATATCTCCCCGTCTCAGAGACCGGAAAACTTGATCGCCACAATCATCTCGACTTGCTAAGCTGGATGGATCACTGGAGAAGATGGGTGTGAACGTGTGGTGGCGCTACAGGACTATCTAAGAATGTAGTTTTTATTACAGACAAAGACACCAAAGTATTCAACACCACGGTATTTTAAAAAAATGTGGTAACTCAGAAATACTTTGAAAATACTTTTCTGCCAAAAAGGGCCTAACCATCCACAAATCATATGTTCAAATTTTTTAAAAAATAGCTGAAGGAATATTGACAATAATAGAGGGAGAAAGTCCATAGCATGAAAAGGAAAAGGTCACACCTTTACTTCTTGAAGGATTCAAACCTTTCCGAGTCTGTCTCTTGCTCACCTGGAAAGAAAAAAAAATCAAGACTTGTTAATTTGGTTGCATGATTTTTTCCAAAGTATATACAGAATATAATGCAAGAGACTCCTTGGGAAAAAAATCAATACAGGTAACAATCCTGCTAGTCAAAACACCTACACGAGAAGAATTTCTGTGGATTCATGTCAAAAAATCCTACGGATTTTGCATGAATCAAAGAAGACCTTAGTAGATATAGACCTAATGCAGCTTAAACTGAGCAAATTTCTTTGTTGAATACAGGCAGTCAAACTGAGTATGCATGCATGAAAGAGGCTTCCATGTAATGTTCATTAGACAGATGGGAGAGGTATCAGTGAGCTCGGTCTCAAGTCCAAATAAATAACTACAGTTCCATAGCACATATTTCCGAACGCTTGACACAATTGAAGGAACCACAAATTTGCTTTAGGATAGAGTCCATGGAATCTCCTGAGAATGGATGATCATATGCATAATACAAACACAACATGTATGTCTAGCAATTTAAGATAAGAAGTGTGCTTACCTCATTGAACAACCTGACAACTGAATCATCAACAGAGTCCATGCAAAGATGTTGGAGAGCAAGCCATAAGTGAGAGAAGTTTGATATAAGAGGCATGCAGAATGACATAGTAGTAAAGAGAAACAGAACCACATGTGCCCAGAACATTACCCCCTTGGGTTGCAACCTTGATGAGCAACTTCTCTTTGTTGTCAATATGATTTGCAGGTATGACATGGCCCTTCTCCATAGCCTACATTTGTCACCAAAACAAGGGGTCATGCCTTGAACACAAACTCGTTTTAAGGGCACGGCAAATCAGCGAGCAAGCAAAAGAGGTGTAAAGCATACAATCCGCTTCTCCTTGCGGGCATCTCCCTTGGACTTGTGCTCGTCCGCCTCCTCGGCCAACTTGGCGGCGACCAATTTCTTGTGCGCTGATAGAATTGGACCCTAATAGCAAGAAGAAAACAGTGTCAGCTCCCCCTTCTGCGCAATGCATCATGACAGAGATGTAGAGAGGTTTGAGAATTAGTGGGGAGTTACCAACCAATGGGTCGTCGATGAGCTTCTTGGACATGATCTTGGTGAAGGCGACCCGGAAAGCCCTGCAGCCCTGGTTGAACATCGTGACCACCTTCTCCCCGTCGTCGGACTCCCCGCCGGAGCTGGAGGCCTCCTCCTCCGACGAGGGGGCAGCCTCGACCTCGTCCACATCGACAGCAGCGTCACCGTCACGCTGCTTCGATGGCGGTGGCCGTGGCCGCGACCTTCTTGGCTGTCCCTGTACGACGTCGTCGCCGTCGTCGTCGGAGTTGTAGTCGCGGGCGCGCTTCTCGAGCAGCTTGAGGAACTTGGCGCTCGGCTTGCTGCGGCGGCGGCGGGCGGCGTCGTCGGGGCCCTTCAGCTTCTGCTTCTTCTTGTTGGGGTTACCACCTCCCTTCCCCTTGTTCTTGCGCTTGTGGGGGTTCGCCGCCGCGGCGGGCGGTGCAGGTTGGTCGGGGGTGGCCGCCATGAATGGCGCTGGTTGCACGAAGGAGGGCCCTAGGGAGGTGGTCGGCCGACGGGGTAGAAGCTAGGTGGCGGCCGGCCGTCGCAGGCGGTGGTGGTCGTCCTTGTTCGTGGCGGCGGAGTCGCTCGGATACGAATCGGGTCTGAATGGGGACTAGGTCACGAGGGAATGGAGCCTATCTGTTATGTTGGGCTGGGCCCTTGCTATGTGAAGCGATTTTTTACTACTGTAGGCTTTTTTCCAAATTTCAGCTATTTTTCCCCTTTTTTGTGCAGATTAAATTGGACATCACAATGGGCCAGCTTCTGGCTTTTCTGGGTGGTATACACTTCACAAATCTACAGTCGGATGTCACCTTAATAAAGTCAACTGGAGTATATCGGATGTTGTTACTATAGTCCATGCAGGCTTCAGTTTGCAACCCAACAAGCAAACAGACATACGCATGACTAGCATCAGCGACCAAGGTTAGGTGGATAAATAGTAGAGAGAATTGCCGGTATACCACTAGTGAAAACCTAGAGTTTCAAAATACCACTGAAAAAACCAACCTTGCCAAAATGACACTACCGTTTAGGTTTTTAGTTCCAATATAGCACTGCCGTCAAAATTCAACATACTTCCGTTAGTCAACATGTGCAATTGTTGTGAGGTATTCAAATTGCCCATCTTCTAATCTTCTACACGTCCAGACCAAGAGCCGCGAAACCTAGCCGCCGGCCGCCGGCCACCGGCACAGGTCCCTCCCTTGCTGCTCCATCTCCATCACCCGGCCCCTTGCTTGCCGTCGCCCAATCTCTGCTCGGGCTGCGCCGCTCCTCCCTCCCCATTGCGCTAGTTGCTGGCTTGCTGCCCTCGGCTCTGGCCCGACGCGACCGGCCTCCTGCAGCAGCAGCCCAACCTCCACGACGTTTCAGTTTTGCTACATGAGCTCACGTGGTGATAGATTTATGCATCTTGATTCTTGAGCTCACGCTTCAGTGTGAGTACCTAGATAATTTTGATTAGTGGCCTTCGCAGCCATCTGAACATAGCGGCTTCCCAACCTTGTGAATCTTGGCGGCGCATTTTGAAGGACATCCCTAAACTGATATTAAAGTGCTGCTCTAATCATGATTAGATGTTGATGAACTCCCAACCTTGTGAATCTTGGTGGCGCATTTTGAAGGACATCCCTAAACTGATATTAAAGTGCTGCTCTAATCATGATTAGATGTTGATGAACTACCGTTGTTAATTTGTTGCTGAAATGAATAGATTTGAGAGCTGTGTGTGAAGGGCACAAGTGTATTTTTATGTTGGAGTTAGTCTCAGTTTGTGTCTAGTGGTATTTTGGCATGAAAAACTAGATTGTAGTGTTATTTTGGCAAGGTTGGTTTTTTCAGTGGTATTTTGGAACTCCAGGTTTTTACTAGTGGTATTCCGGCAATTCTCTCTAACTAGTACTCCATATATTTGAAGGCAAATAAGCATCAAAGACACAAGAAACCACAGATTCAAATTATGTTTACTGTAAAGTGTAAACCCAGGAATATAGCTAGGAGATTCCGCAATAACAGATCACTAGTTATGCAGACGTCAATGGGCTTACAAGGAAGACACCTACAATCTTATAGAGCAAGACATTACATGTGACTGCTGCACATAACATAGTCTACAGCCGGATTTTATGCCATCCGACACTAACAGGCGACGGCCGACACAGATGGTAGGTAGCTCATGGCTCAACTTATCCCAACACCCCAGATACTAGCATGTCAGCATCCTAAGCGACATAGACATGAAGAAACGCTGAAAGCAAAAGATAAGAAAGGGGTGGCATGTCATCCATCGCTCCAGGAGAATAGAAGTCAGTTTAGGAGACAGTAACGCCATCCAGCTCTGCTTGAGCCACTGCTGCACCAATTGCATCGATCACTTCCATCTTTCCAAGGGTCACCGCTTCATCCATAGGGGTTTTCTCGTGGCTGCAGAATACCAAATCATGCCTTAGAAACACAATCGTTTCTTACAAAAAAATATCTAATAATGCCCCTTGAAGGATTCATTTTTTTCACCATACCATAAAGTTTCACGGATATTTTGATCATGGAATAACTTTTGATCGGTAATGGATAGAGACCTTAGCAGACGAGTTCAAATATTTACAATAACTTGAAAACTGAGATAGCATAACAGGAGGTAACACTCATCTGCGTTATTGTTTGGGTAACACACTATAACCTTAGAAATGTTGCAATCTGAACTGGGACTTAGTAACTACGAAGAGTATATGTACATATCCTACACCAGGAAAAGAAGGCATGCCTATCCTCCCGGCCAAAAAAATGTGCATTACATAGTCTCAACACACCATTTCTAACTTCATTAGTTATCAAGAAAACAAACTAATTGGTTAACATAACGTTCAAGGTTGTACTTGGTTAAGGTGCTCAAGACCACATTCAAAAGTTGAACTAAAAACATTATAATCGCGTGCAAAACAGAAGGGCGAAATTATTGGGCAAGGTAAAAAAAATGGTGTGCAGCCTCAGAAAGTGCAGAGGGAGGAAATGAGCAGGCGCGTGGATTTGGGTGTACGATGTCGCGTCTGAGGGAAAATGAACTTTGTCTTTAATTTTTGGGTAAATCCCTTTATAGTGGACTATTTAGCTAATTTGTAAAGAAAACCTAACCCTATTATAATTCATACTGTATGCATAACTCATTTGGGTCCGTTCGTATCCGTCCCTTTTTTAGCAGTGTATCGTACATTGTTCGACGGCAAGAATAAAAAGCCCCCATCGTAGCAGCAGCCCTCAAGGTTCCCTCGGTGTCTACCATGGCCGATGAGGACATTGCCATGGGGCGCCGGAGGCGGCAAGGTCAAGGCAACTAAGAGTTTAACTGATAAAAATGCGGTCTTGAGCACCTGAAACTGCTTTAGTAAATGCCTGAGCCAGGTAGTTTGTTTTCTTGATAATCATTAGAGTTGGCAATGATGCATTCAGATTCCTAATACCATTCCTTGAGCGGCCATACCTAACCCCAGTTCCGATTGCAACAGTTCTATGATGTTATTCCAGTGTGTCACCACCTGTTGTGTTATCTCAATTATGTTAAGATACTGCAAAAATGTGACTGCACTGCTAAGTTCTAAAATACCTACCAATGTAAAGTTACTTTATGATAAAACTATCCATGATGCTTAACTGTAAAATGAAAACTGAATTGACTGCAGAAATAAACCAGTACTTAGTGGTACAGTCATTTGAGGTGTCAAAAGAAACTATTGGTGCAATCATTTACATTTGATGTACCTGTTCAGTGCACTTACGGTAGCCCCAGCACATATCAAAGCTTTGATTACCTGGGTAGGTGTTTTTATAAGCAGTGGTGAGAATAAATATTAAAATTAGTACAACAAAAAACATTAGAACAGTGAGGCAACTGGACCACCTCTATATGTCCATTGAGGCATGCCCAGTGGAGAGGCGTGTTCTTCTCCAAGTTTGTAGAGTTAACATTCTGTATTTAATTTTACATCCATAAATAACAGTTAGCACTATAACATGAACTTCTGAAGAAATGTGCAAATTGGGTTTAAAGTCCATAAGATTTCTTCAAATTTTCAGAGCAACAAAGAAAGAAATATTGAAATAGTAGTATAGTTTATCTGGTAGAAAACTACAGTAAAAACCCCTAAAAAACAGTAGCTTTCTTACCGCTCCATTTTGAATCAAGTACTCCACCACAGCAAGATGACCATTGGCAGAAGCCATATGAAGAGCTGGCAGTAATGGGAAAAGGGTTAGGTATCTCCCTAAGTGGTCTACAGGCATGTTTGGTTGAATAATCAAGTTTGTCACTAAGCTTCAAATGAATTTGATTTTGAAAGTTGTCAATTTCAGAGACTTCCAGTGCTTGTAAGTTAAACTATGATAGTGGCACATAGCAGTTTTGTAAGAGCATCAACATGAAAAAATAATCATTGTGAGGCACACACACAGTAAAAATCAAAAGACTCATTGATTCATTAGAAATTGCGCTTCTACCCCCACTTCAACAAAATCACAACGATTTAATCTCCCAAAAAGAGTAATGATGTCTATTCACCTATCATATACCTAATTTCCCATGCTACATAGTATATTATATGCAGGTATGCAGCTATCTCCATGACATACTCACAAACATTCCTCAAAAAACATACTCATACACCACACTTAAATCAAGTGGCAGCACCAAAAAAAATCTGAGCACGGACGCAAGAGCAATCCCGGCAATTGAACTTGAACAGTTTGGGCAACAATAAAACCAACCCGTTCGCCCTTGCGAATCTGCGGAGTCCAGGGATACTCCGACGGAGAAAAGGGCGACGACGTCTTCCAGCTCGTCGTACCTCGCAGCCTGACATAACAACTAAATTAAAACCAGCCGAAAAGCAGAGTATACGTACGAGCAAGGGAAGCAGAATCCATAGGTGAGGTAGTGTGCGGGGAGGTTCGGTGCTTACGTCGATGAGATCCTGGGCCTGCTCGGCGGCGGTGGCGGGGGTTGGCTGCGCCGATTCGACGCCCATCGCCGAGCACGCGAGAAATCTGGGACGATGAGGGGAGTTTGTGTCGCGGCTTCACCGGCTGCGCTGCGCTTTCCCTGCGTACGGCGGCGGCGGCGGCGTGCTGCTCCTCTCTCTCTGTCTCTCTGTTTTTTTGTTGTTGTTTAGAACTGCTTTTTTTAATTATTATTTTTTAGATAAGAACTGCTTTTTTTAATGGGAGTTTAGAACATGACGAACAAGAAACGTTAACTCGGCCCACCCCACGTTGGTTGTGTCGATTCTTCCCGGCTTATGGGCTTTAATTGGTCGGGCCGGAGCGAAGAGGAGACACGAAAAGTCTCTTTTGTAGCCTGGATTTTTTATTTGTTTTGGAATTAATATTTTAAAGTTTTGAAAATTCCGAGAAAATCAAAGAGGTGCACAATCACATACCTTAAGGTTATGAAAATTTTCAACTCGACATATGTTGTATCTAGGCCTACACGAAAATAACAAGTTGCTGACAGATCTGAAAATTCGAAATCTACACGGTTCACAACCCCATATGTTGAAATTTATCATTTTTACACAGCACTAAATACAGAATATGTATCGTTGAAACTTTTTACACTGGTGTAAATAATCATTATATACATCTAGGAATATTTTAAAAAAAACGTTGAAGTGTCGTTTTTTATTTTATTTTCAAAGAAACGGGCTACATGTAGCTTGTCCTACAAAACGCCCCTCTCTCAGACACGAAAAGTATCTGCACAGTTTTCATATGAATTTGGATCACATTTCAAATATTAGAACCATCCGATATAAAAATTTCGAGTTCCTCACACACGTTTAAAGCCCTTAGAAAGTTTAGCATTGTGGTCACCAAGTTCAAGCAGAGAAGAGACGTTGGGGCTCATTGCACATGCTCTCCATGTTTACTCGTCTCAACATTATAGTTTTGATGATTGGTCATCTTTTTTTTTGTTTGGGTGAATTTTTTATTGTCATCTTGTGCCGTTTAGGGCTAAGCGCATCTATCAAATACTCTTTCGAGAGTAGAAGGCAATAGTTTAAATTACAAAGAATGTTCTTGCAGTAAAAGACAGCAAAAGAAACATCAACACACCCACAAAGATCACTCGTCTAGACCTATCTCACACTACGTGTGGGTCACCCACACTGGCCTTGCTCCACATCTGCATGTATTCAATGATTTTTTATTTTTGAGAGAATGTATTCTATGGTTTTTGCCGCTGGGCCATCTTCGTTATCTTGTTGGTTTAAATTGCAGAACACACGACCGTTTCTTTGCTTCCAGAAATTCCAGCAAACATGAATAACCCAGGAGTCCAAACGCGTTTTGTTTTTCATGTTCAGCAATGCCCTCTCCTCAAGCCACGAAGACTCCAGCCGGTGTCATGCATAGCCTGTTGACAATTGTGCCAAACTTCTCGCGCACACGCACTGAATCATAATATGATCAACTGCGTCTTCTTCTTGCGAGCATCGGTCGGCCTGTTGTTGCAAGCCATGGCGAGCTCGACAGTCTAAAGTCCATAACCTGTATTTTATCGTGAGCCACACTCTTCAGGGTCGCCCGGCAACCCCAGATGCAATCAGCAGCCGCAAACCTTTCCTAACCCTGACAAAGCATCCCGTGCGTAGAACACGCAGTGTACTTGCTGGTCGTGGACCAAGGCCAACTGAAAATGGATCCTCGCAGCGCATCACGTTGATCTCAACCCAGAGCCTGATCAGTTGTGCCCTTCTCAGCTGAAAGATCCCCTGCCATCCACCTATTGTTCATCAAAGCTTCTTCGACCAAGCGCTTGTTTTTGCATCATGTTGGAACGCGTCTGCCAAATACGACTCCCTTTCAAGACAGATGAGTCCAATAAGACTACACGGAGTATTGCAAGAAGTTCCAGAACCAGCTTCTAGTTTATAGTTTCTGTTAAGAGATATCAATTTTGAAACTGAGAACTTCAAATATTAACTAAGGGAAACAGATGACACCAAGAAAGAAAACAGCAGACATCACAACATATTCCTCTACTTCATTAATGACATAACTTTTTTTTTTGCAGAGATGCTTTCATTACATATTCCTAAGCTAGGGCTCGGCACCAGAGCACTCATTTTCCAGAATTACCGTCCTTCGCAATAATGTCCAGTAGTGGAATCAGAAACATCGCTGGCTCACAGCTAGGTCCAGAGGGCATGACGCAAAGACAACAGATGAGTTCTAATTTATTTTGTTGCGAGAAGAGTTCGGGTACACAAAATGAGATGCATCCTGAAATATCTTAAGCTATGATTTAGCTCGTTTGTCTCAGCTCGTACTGGTGGCAAATCCTCAACGGTGTGTCCTTCGAAACCGGCCTTTCCTCCGACCAAAGCTCCATGTTCAAATCACCTGTTCCCCAGTGCACCAAACATTTGCTAACCTGACTGATCTCAAACCGATTAACCAAACTCACCCCTGCACATTTGTCGACTAGCATCCATTCTCCTGGTAGTTTGCAAGATGTAAAATGAAGCAATTTTTTCAAAAGAAACATAGCAGTTTTGTGTACAAAATGCTCATCAGGCAAAAATAAATCTTAGAATGTTGAACAAATTAATTTACCATTTGGCCGGAGGTCTCCCTCAAATGTTACTTCTGAAGATTCTGGGGAGATCTCTTGCTTTGAACCATTGATGGCAGTAAAAGCAACAACCACCTCGGTTGGGTGGAGAAGAGTGAAAGTAGGATGCACTCGCAAACATACCAACCTTCAAAGGAAAAAACATACTTCAGTGTGCCGACAAATTATTTCACTTTGAATATTCAAAGATGTATTTGACAGGAACTTTGAATAATCATCAATTATTATTATTAATTGGAAATTAGACCGAAATAAATATCAACTTCTGTTTTCAAATTGCTAGGAGAAAAGGTGCAAAACAGGTAATCTCCGATAAAACCAAATCTGAGAACGTTTAATATGTTGTGAACCGCACAATTCCTGATTAAAGATCTACAAACATTTAAAAAAAAAGAATGTAGCACTTACCTTGAAAACCCACCAGAGCCAGCACCAACAGTTCTTGCTTGAATGCTAGAATCAATCTGAACAATCTTTGCATTGTCTTGCAAAATGGATATCTGGCGCTGAAGAACCAGACCACCCCCAATATCTCCTTCCAAACAAATAGATTCCTCCTCTCCTGATTGCTCGAGATACCTTCTGCAATTTTGTATTAACAGTTATTTTGTTGCCAAAACTGGAACCACACAATAAATAGTCCACCCACAAGGAAAATAGACTCAATGATGATCTTACTTGACGACTTTGTACTCTTCTGTGCAGCCAGCAGACCTATATTCAGTCCCACTATATTCTTCATAACCATTGATTTCGATCCTGCTATGAAGCCACTGGGAATCTGCAGTGTTTAAGTGATACTTAAGTTGACAACATATAAACTAGTCTCTATCTGCAATCCATACGCAAATCATCAATGGCCTAAAGGAATGAAGTTAAAGCATCTAGAATAACTTCAAATTTATCCCTTTGCAGCAGATGCACTAGCATACCAAGAACAATTCAAGGCTATCTCTATTTGATAGAATATCCTATCAGCACAATGAGATAGTAGGACTGGCAGGAGTCCATTAATCATGTAACACAGATGAGACCATACCAGTAGGAAGATGTGTCATCGATATAATACGACCACCAATCCATGGTACAACTTTAAGCAACCAGTCTCCACTCTTCAAATCAACAGGTATTTTTGAGAGCTCAGCACCTTCCTGTCCTGACGGTTCATCTATATCAGGTATAGGCTGAATCATCTCTGTACAACCATCACAAGATAGCACTGTAAGCCAACTTAAGAGGACTTATACTACAGTACTAGTAAGGTATTTTAGATCTAAGACATTAGAGCCATCGTAAGTGGTAGGACCAATACCCAAACGTTTCTTGAGCTCAAGTTCACTTGTTGCGACTAAACTGGACACTTCAGACTCGGAAGGCATTGCAAGATGTAGTTCTTCGCCATCAACACCATGTGAACTTATCTGAGTTCACAAAAAACATTAAAACCCTTCAGCCAACTTTTGGTTATTTCCTCATGAGATAAATAAGAAATAAACCAACAGACATACCATAGCACCTTTACCAAGTAATAAACTTATGTTCAAGTTGCGTTTGGGTTTTTTCAAAGATCCTTCAGTTTTCAGAACTTTCACAGAAACCACTGATGAGTGGACTTCGGCAACATAATAAGTCAGGAGATAGTTTCCCTGAGTGAAACCGTATCCATCCCCAGCATCTTCAAATAGGACACCTTCAGCTTTACCTGTAAAACAAGTCAGTCGTGGTGCAAAAAAGAATATATCATTCAGTATGGCAATGATTTAAATCAGTAGCTTGAACGCAGAAAATATGCTAATTAATGCAGTAGAATATTAGATGGACTGCAGATTCTGTTATTTTTCTAACAAAAATATGCAAGTATTCGCAGATTAATCTAAGTAACTAGATATAATCGTCAAAAAGGGGAAAGGGAGGTTTGATTATGAATGGTTTTAAGCATAACAAACTGCCACTAGCCACAGACCACAAACACAAGTTACTCAAGACAAAAGTTGAAGAACGGAATGTAAAAGGTGTGTAGTGCATACCATTTTCATCCAGCGAAACAATTAGTGATAAATCATCCTCTAAACTTGCTTCACCAACATGCTTAATAGGAAGGCCTACAGGAAGTATAGCTCCACCTTGTAAATACATCACTGGCAGATCCTGCATAATCATTCATATGTAGATAAAGAACACTTCAGTTATATAGTAGCATTCAAGACGGCATAATATGATGGTGTACCAACCAACTTACAGGGTGGGAATCTCCAAAATCAAAAGGTGACCAAACACCTTTTGGCAACTTATGTGCACATTCATGAGCTCCTTTATTAGGCACAGTGCTGCCAAAATACCAGAATGGTTGAAGTCACACCAAAGCACAGACAAACTTACAATGTATTTCATTATTTGAGCATTTATTTCTCGATACATAAAAAACATGGCTGAGTTGAACATTTTATAGCCAAAGGTGCAAAATCAGATTCCAGAGAAGCCCACTGACACACCACAACATTCAAGCACATATAGAGAAGAAACATTCAAGCATATATAGAGAAGAAAATCAGGAGCAGATATCAGGTCTTACAAGATAAGAAGCAAAAAAATATGCTGTAAGTGCACTGATGTGAAACCATTACCTTGCACAGATTAAAAGTGGTCCCAGGAGAAATGAAGTCTCTATTTTCCTCAATTCAGGGTCTTGCGAGTCTATAAACAAGAGATGTGATTGAGTATTACATTAACAAGACTATTTTCTATCCGCATACTAATGAGATAATCCCAGTAAGGAAGAGCCAAAGGGCAGAAATGTTTTTCAGCGTGTAGCTAGCATTATCTTAGTCTTAGGCCCCACTTAAGAAGGAATTTCACAGGTTCCAATTTATAAAGTCCTGCAAAATTAATCTAACGTCTCCATTCTCCGGAGTCCAAAGATAGGGTAATAAAGGGTTTTAGCTAATGGAGCAATTGACTCTTCCGGAAACCAGTGACGAGTAAACCATGTCAAACCAAGACCGATAATCAATATCCAAACAGAACAGATTCGAACTTCTCCTAGAAAAGTTTCCGGTGCGAAATTAAGAAAATGAGTAATTCAAATGGGTGTTCAGTAAGTTAGAAGTATATTTTTGTGAGGTGCAACAACAACTTGCTAGAATTAGTAATGATTTCTCTAACCAGATTCTGATTCTGCAGTTCAGCAACCACAGCCTGAGCCTTAGAGTGTATGAGTCTCCGCCACTTAAGGACATTAGTTAATAGCATGACAACAGCAATTATTACCAGCAAAGAAAAGTGGAGCAGCAACCGGGACACCCTTCTTATGTGAAAGGTAAAATAGAGTGTAGATGTGTGGGAGTAACCGATACCGTCTTAGCAGCGCAAGACGACAAACTTCCTCGCACTGAAATATGAATGAACTGTTAGAATTTAAGAATCTGGAAAGCCTCGAAGGGGCTTCAGTCAGCACCTCATTAGAACATGTAAACGTCAACGTAATAACCTACAAAGTTACTTCTAATACAAAATGGCAAGCTTCAGTTCTGGTTCTAAGACACTGTACACCGTCATGAAACATCTTCAACTTCAAACAATGGCGCAGTGACAGGAGTTTAGCCCCAACACAAAAATGCATGTAAAGAAAGTCAACAATTGATCATCATTAGAAAGAGTTTACTTGCATCACGAACAATTCATAGTTCATAACTGGCAATGGACCATGGGTATTTGACTATTTGGGTGCAACTTAAAACGAGGAAAATGAGAAGAGAGCAATAGGCCGAGAGGAGATATACTGGATGCATGTGGCAACGTGCCCTCTAAGTTGGCCAAGTACCATACAGGTTCAAATCTAGATGGTTTAAGAGTTCAGAGCTGAGATGTAGATTTTTGCAAGATCTTATTGCTGAGAAGTAATGAAGTAACGTGCCAGGGCAGCAGTCAGCAGCTGTAACGTGCCAGGGTTTCTCACAGAGCAGCCTTAGTCTATATACTGCCCCAGCCTCCCAGGTCACTTGGGTTAATGGGCCCCATGGGCCAGAGAAAACAAGCTCCTAGACACGTACTGTCCAACAAGTAGGACCCTTTCTTTCAGAAATAGCAAGTGAAAGAATCATTACCCTAGAAATACCGGATTGAGTAATTTTAGGATCATGACAGAGGGTGGTGTAAATAATGAAAATGGAGGGAATTTGGAGTAGGGTGTGTGTGTGTGTGTGTCAGCGTGTGTGCATGGGAGTGGGGCATGGCTAGATGAGGAGTAATTTGATAATTTCATTTTGTATGTGATCCATAATCTTATTTCTTGCTGGAAAAAATGTCTAAATATATTCCATTTGCATGGACCAGGTCCAGGAAAGATTAGCATATTCACAAGGCCAAGTACACATGATATTATGTACTGTATATAATGAGAAACAAAAGTTCCTAGAACAGTAATATGTAACGACCTCCTTTATGAAGAAAAAGTTAGCCCGATAATTATTTATCAAATAAAAAATAAATCCTGATGGGTCACTAAATTACTGAACTAATGTATAGCTAAACAAAATGTGTATCGTTATCTTTACTCATAAGGATCTGAGTTGGTGGCGATCTAATCATCTCACAGATTGCCTCTTGAAGTTGCCGGAAAATTAATTTCCAAAATTACCATACATTCCCATGCAGTAAACAAATGTGCCATAATCTTGTTTATTAGTACAAAGAGGCTATGATGACAAAAGTGTTCAAGCAACTCATGAAATCTAAAAGTTCTATGGCAATGCACAAGTATTTAGCTAGTTATCTCAAAATCAAGAGGGCTCCCTTATAGATCTGACATGTAAAGAAAACTGATACTACCTCCGATCCGGTAAAACTGTCGCGAGAAATCAACAGAACGCGTACAAAACTACCATACTAGCCGCGACTCTTTTTTCGGATCAGAGGAGTATTAATGAAAAATACCTTTACTAGACATTTATGCATCATATGGCAAAGGTAAATGAACAAAAGCATCACGCAAGAGAGATCTAGGCTTCTTGGTTATGTGCATGTATGGGGGCGGGGCATGAAAAGTACCTCTTCACCGAAGGACCATGGCTCATGGTCAATGCTTCCAGTTTCAGAATGGCCACGTGCAAATGGAAACAATGCACCCACTCCCATCCATCTACCAAAAAGTTTTGGAGTGGCATTTCCAGCAAACCCACCAATATCAGGACCTGCCAATGGCTGACCACTGAGACCCTGACCAAATAAACACGACATTAGACTCCTGAAAATGTATGCTTATATATTTTTCAGATCCTATCCACTAAAAGTAAGTTTGCCGGTGATATTTTTTTATGTAAACACATTAAAAATACTGTAATTACTTATGCAACAGCATGCTTAAAAGTAATACGCATAATGATATCAAAACTTACAGAACAACCAAAACATTAATACAGGAAGCAATGTATGTTGCTTTCAGGTCACAAGATTGCACCCACATATAAATAATTTGAAGATTGATGGATTTTTCATCCGTTTATAAGAATAAATTGAGATTTTTTCTAAGGTGACTTGGGATGATATTGTCAATAAATATTAAATAGAAACGGCCAATATATGGGTACTAATTTTAGATGTAAGTATTTGACTTGCATAAATACTTCACTTACCAGCTGAAGAACCATTGGTAGACTCATGTGCATATGCTCCCAATTTGACAGATTATCACCAGTCCAGGTTGCAGCATAGCGCTGGCTTCCTATAAAACCAGCTCGTGTAAGAACAAATGGTCGTTTGTCTGTACTAGACATTGCCATTCCTTCATATGTAGATCTTGCCATTAGCATTCCATAGGCCTGAAAATTATAAAGATCAATGCAAACACATAAAGTAGCCAAGCTATGTGACTGTGTTTCAACACCTTTTACTTATAAAGGGACAAAAATTTACTTATAAAGGGACAAAATTTTACATTATGATAGTAAGAATGATTCTGCACACCACCAATATCCTCATCTCCTCTATGTATATTGCTTTCAGGCATTGTCTTTGTAGTAGTCTGCAAGTTGACACCATTACATTTATTACACGGAGAAAAATGAAATAATATGGTATAAATAAAGAATAATGATATATCATTTCGACACTACATAATAAATAAATTATGCTAGAGCATATACTTTGAAGATAGCAGGCTCATTCATATCATTCCATATTCCATCGACGCCATTGGAGACAAAATCCTTTACCAAACTAGCCCACCAGGTGCGTGTTCTTTCACACGTAAAATCAGGAAAGACACAATCACCAGGCCATACCTCCCCTGGATTTAGAGTACATGAGGCATTGTTTACTGTTAAGTCATCGAAAAGACAAAGGATCTCATTAAAGTCAGCGAAGCATACCAATGAATGTGCTGTCATCTGCTTTTTTAATCCAAACATCATTTTCAGAACCACTCTCATATACAAAGTAACCGTTCTCTTTCTTGATTCCTGGGTCAAGCATCCAGATTGACTTGCAACCGATGCAATGGAGATCATCGACCATAGATTTCGGATCAGGGAAACGGTTCTGTAAAATATGATCAGATGCCAAATTAGTCAAACAAAATCAATACTATGCCTCGGAAAATCAATCGATAGTCATTGAGCAAACTTGTCAAGCTTGCACCCAGTAAACTACCTGTCAAAGAAATGCACTCAGAATAACACAATCTAGTTCACATTGTGCCAAGTTCGTTCCATAGCCAGTATGACAGCAATAACTGGAACAATTTACATGCTATCTGGCATTTTTAAGCAATATACATTTAGCATGTATAAGAACCTAATCCAAATGTTTGACGTTACTACTATCATGGAGCAATATGATAAGAACAAAAAAACTTACGCCGTCAAATGTGAAGCATCTAAAACCATCCATATAGTCAATATCCATCCAAACAACATCACAAGGAATGCCTTTCTCCCTAAAAGTCCTGACAACCTGTGAAAACAGCATGAAAATTCCATGCCTCAGAGTGCGTTTACAGAGAGGACTCAAGTATTATTTCCATTTCTCTTTGCATGGTCAGATTATAAGAACTTTTTGAACATATATCATGCTATTGTAAAAATACTAGATCAAGTAAAACACTACGATAATCGGCATCCACCACCACTATTTTATTCTACAGCTCTAACTTCAGCAGGGCATACTACGGCAACACAGGACTGATAGGGTGGGGGCTTGTTGTCTACTTGGCGAACCTTCACTGTCCTTTGTGAGTGTTAGTGTAGATATATGTATTATTATGGTAGGACTACAATTGGCGGAACATTTCTTATGATCGCAGTGCACTTTTTTTTTGCGAAACACAGTACAACGCAAGCGCTCATATACACGCGTATACACTCACCCCTATGAACGCACGCACGCATATGAGCACCAAGACTGAGCCGGCGGATCAGGTCTTGAGATTGACGAAGTCACCACAGGCGCCTCGCTGTCGACGGGAACGTCGCCTCCCACTGAAGAATATTCCGCCTAAATGAGAAACACCAGCGTCAAACCTGGGGTTTGAACTCTAGTGGGCTGGGGGTACTACCACCCACCTAGCCATCTTGCCACAGGCAAGTTCTCACATACTAAGCATAGCAGCTGAAGATCGCCTATAAGTGAAGGCATGCAGCAGCATACGCAGCTATAGTAAGGTCAAGGCGGTTGGTTAACTGGAAGGATTAAGGTCGAATAACTTTGCTTTGATACAGGTTATGTTTCCTCCTCTAGAGAGAAAAAATTGTTTCACTATCAAAGATCAATGGGCAGTGACGTAGCTTGACAAGATCGCCAGAGGGGGCCAAGAGGCAAGAAACTGAGTCCATGGGCCTAAGGGGACAGAATGCTCATCTAAATTGGCCCATAGTGAAAAATACTTCAGGAAAATAGCATGGGCGGGGCACGGGCAACTTTGGCCACAACGTAGCTCCGCCGCAGTCAATGGGGTTTTACAAGAGATGGAAACGGGATAGTAAGGGTAGAACATGTGGGCAAATTCCTATTCATGATACATATATATTAACAATGAGGGGCCTAGCACATATGGACTCCACACTGAACTCTCCAGTAGTCCCCATCCGCCCCTGTTCTTAGTTCACATATTTACGCTATCAGGTTCTAACAGAGATTTCAGACTAAGGGTATGAATCTTTGCCCCTAGTATTACCTTCAGAGAAACAATATAAGTGAAAAATAAAATACACTATGACAAGAAATACCTTGAGTACTTTCTCAGAAGAATCATAGCTCCAACGACATTGATGATAGCCCAGAGACCATTTTGGAGGCATGGACACAGTTCCTGCAATGGATCTCTTAAGATATCTATATTTTCAAATGGAGAGTAAGTTATATATTCCCTCCAGGTCCCTAAATGTTGCATTTTAGACACAGGCAAGTCAAGCTTTCAGAACTTTGATTACTTGTATTTAGGGGTGAAAACGGTACGAACTATTTCCGGAGGCACACGGAAGGAAAATACGGATTCGGTTGGATAGTTTCAAGATACGGTCGCGTATACGGATAGTAATTAGCAGATACGGAAAAGGATGTGGTTCTAGTAATATCCATCCGTATCCTAAGATATACCATATTTCACGGTTATATCTAACAAGTATCTGGCACAATATACACAACTAATACCTCGAACCTCGGGTGACCGAGCATTGGGAAAGATAAAACTCATGTACTGACACAACTCTAGAAAAATCTTGTCAATGCACTACCATGTTTGTGAATCACATTTGTTGGAGGCACACTTAGGTCATTCAAGGGCAAACCTAAAAATACCCACTTTATTAAAACATTCTCTCTTAGTATATCACAATACATAAAGTTAATTTGGAGTAAGTTGTTCCATTTCAAGTCGGCATCCGGCAAAATGTTTATCCGGAACCGAACCGTATTTGTCCCGTATTGGATCCATATTCGAAACTGTATCCTCACTATATGGTTTCCGACCGTATCCACTCCATTTCCATCCCTACTTCTACCATTCAAAATATTTAATTTTGGTGACTTTTTAATGGAATTGGAGAAGTAACATAGCCACATATAAATTTAAATCTTAGGTTTTGTTACGGAAAACTAGATATGAATTTTATCTAGTATAATTAAATAGGAGCATCCCACCAACCTATTTTTTATCTATAGCTCATGCGTCTTTGAATAGATTTAAAAGTGACAATTTCCGACCAATAGTTCTTAATCGGCTAAATTAGAACCAAATACTTTACTCATCGGCGCCATAACATCATACTAATATACACTTCTTAACAAAATGGAATTCTATATTTCCTTATAAAAATGCATGCTTTTGTATTGGAGATAAGATATATAACTTTAGAGTTTATATACAATACAAATTAAATTCATGAAAGCAAGCACTGGACATGAAAACATCTGACAACCCTTTACAGATTTAGAGAAAGTGAATGAAGTACAAATATTAGTATGGGAACAGATTGGTTATGATAAGTACCAATTGCATGAGACAAGGATGTCATAACTTCAGCTGGAGAATTAAGTGGTCCAAAAGTAATGACAGGGTAAGCATATGGGGCAGAAAACTTGATAGTACATTCTTGTCTTAAGTCAATCTGGCATAATACAAGATAATTAAGTTAAGATCAGTTGATTCAAATAAAAGCTATAGAGAAATGCAGGGAAGATACCTCACAACGTCGTGTGGTGTCAGCAAGGACACCGAATGCCTTTCCATCAGGGAGTACAGCCAACACCCAAGGGTGTGACTGATATAATGATGTAGTTCCTGGCCCGAAACCCCATGCATCTGTGTTCCAAGTGAAAACCTAACGGAAATATACCCCCAGGAGGTAAATATTTGTTAAATATGCAGCAAGGGGGGCATAAGAATACGTTCAAGGAAGACCATACTCGTTTCCCAGTTCGTTCAAGTGGGCCGCTTGCTTCTCCCGTACCATATAAAGACGTCCCTGAAGGAAGCTGTTTGTTTACAAGAATATTCAAGTTAGCCTAAGATTCAATGTTCGGGCAATATTACAGTTACATTAACACTTAATCATTATATTAAGAGATAACTGCCTGTTACCCTCCTGAACCATGGGATGAGTTAAGCCTGAACTTAATGTTTAACATTATAGAAATTTATCATGTTTGGTAGGTAAGTCACTATTCACTCTGTTCCAAAAAAAAAACGTACAAAATTTAGTCAAAATTCGACCTCTTCTAAGTTTGACCATTTTATAGATAAAAATATGAACATCTACGATACCAAATCAATATCAACAGATTCACGATAAATAAATATATTTACATAGAGTATTTATTCAACATTGTAGATGTTGATATTTTCTTCTACAGAACTGGTCAAACTTAATAAGCTTTGACTTTCAGCTAAATCGTATGCTAATGAAACATGTAAGTGATTAATTTCCTAATCACCTGCTTGTCTCCTCCACCACCAGCCAGAGTCCAGAGAAGAAAAAACCCAAACACTAGCGCGTCCGTGCTAACCAACCAACCACGCGTACCTTGATGACAACCTTCTGGACGTCCCCCGCCACCTCGCACGCCGGAAGGACGGAGGGGCAGTCGTCCTCCCCTCCGTCGTCACGCTGCACCTCCCGCCGCCGCGGCTCGGCGAACGAGAGGCTAGGCCCCGCCGCGGCCCGCGCGTCCTCCGACGCGTCGAAGCGGAACACGCCCTCCGCTAGGATCGGCAGCCATGCCATCTCCATCTCCCCAGCGGCCGCCGCCGCCAGCGCCATCGACCGCCCCGCCGCGGCCTCGGGCGGAGGGCTCACGCCGAAGCACCTGCGATCGAAGGCGAGGAAGTACTACCTCCGGCGGTGAGTGATCCGGCAATCCGGCACGAGGTCGCAGATCGACTGGGGAATAGTAAGGATCGATCGGGCGAACGAACGAAGGAACACACCTGAGACGAGGAGGGAGACGAGAGGGTCGCGGCCGGCCTCGTGACTCACGCTGGTGGCAGTGGGAGTGGGAGTGGGAGTGGGAGGCGAGGAGTGGAGGTGCGGTTCTGTGGGTGCACGTAGCCACCAGCATCTCGTATTCTGGAGACGATTCGCATACGTGGCGTGGTAGGTGGGGAAGTGGCTGTTCCTCGAGAGCGGAGAGTGTAGTGGGATGGA
Organism: Poa annua; assembly: GCA_026929855.1. Classification (NCBI taxonomy): domain Eukaryota; kingdom Viridiplantae; phylum Streptophyta; class Magnoliopsida; order Poales; family Poaceae; genus Poa; species Poa annua. The sequence continues at coordinate 11,352,989 of CM049433.1, read as the reverse complement.
GGTGATTGGATCCAGGTGCCTCACGGCATGGGAGGCTGGAGCTTCAGCTGCTTGCCACTTGGCACATGGCGATAAAAGATCGGGTATCACCACAAGATAAAGCTTTATTAGGTGTGTTTGGCACCAAATTATTTTAAAAGTATTTTCTGATAAAACGTGGTTTCTAAAAACACAGTGGAGTGCTATATATATATATATATCAATGTTTACGATATTACACTAACTTGAAGTGTAAAAAAAGGTTTTGACTAGCTTTTCCAACATCGAAGTAATGCTTATGGGTTGCACTTGAAGTCGGCAATAAAAACTTTACAAACAATGTTGGGGCATGACTCCACAAAATAATTGGAGACTCCCAACACGAACGAGGCCTTACACCACAATAATTGAGATTTGGGGACGATCACTTCTGTTTAGGGTTCCAATGAAGTTCGGAGTAACAAGTTTCATAGTAAAACAAGGGGGAAATTATGAAAGGGTAAATTTAGGTCTTCACACCCAAACTCTAGAACGGCTTTAGGTTGGAGTGAGTGGATAGGATGAGAAATCTAGAGTTTTGGAGCTCACCAACAATGGAGGAGAGAGGAATGAAATGTGTGGGGAAGGGGGCTTGTATAGGTCCCCTTAACACAAGCGGATGTAGGAAACTTACCCAGCAGTATCCGGGCTTAAGACAGGAAACTGTAGAAGGTAAGAAGTTCAGAGAATTCATGAGGCTTATATGCACCTTTTTCGCCTTGATGAGAATGAAGAACCAAAGTAGGACGAGATTTACAAACTGATTAACAATTTTTCCTTGATGCATTAACCGAGGCAGCCTTAATGTAACAATTAAAGTGTTGTATAAATTAATCATATGGCTGAAGAGGCAGCCTTTAAGCTTAGTCGCCGATCTTAAGAGTATATAAAATTATATCAAAGACAATAAATATAGGATGAGTCAGACAAAAAAAGAACATTCCGATACATTTTTGTTGGATGGATCACATCACACGCCCCTACAGCTTCCTTCATTTGATAGAATGTCGAAGTGTGGGACAAAATGCAACGACTACATCTCTAAGTTTCTCGTTTCCTTCACGACTCAAGTTTCTCGGTAGAAATAAGCCACCCTAGAAGCGACCCACCCCAGGACTACCGACCTACTATTCCAACCGTTGTTTGATTTGAGGGATGTAACAATTTTAGCGTGCCACCATTTAAACGTACAGTTTGTATGTATAGGGCCAACGAACCATCACATTTGATCCCAAGTTAATAGACAGTAGTAGAGATAGAGATTTAAAACAACTATATTGAACGCAACCATGAGTGTTGTACTAATATTTGAGTGCAACCAACGATCAGCAAATCCAGTCGTTATCTGACAAAACACTCGTGATAGCTTCGTGCCTTACTTCTGAAGGTGGATATAATTTATCTCTTCAATCATTAATCCAATTGACGATTCGTTTTCACCTTTTGATTCACATCAGCGAGAACTTTAAAACAAGATCTCATCTCACTATGCAAATCCAGTCGTTATCTGACAAAACACTCGTGATAGCTTCGTGCCTTACTTCTGAAGGTGGATATAATTTATCTCTTCAACCATTAATCCAATTGACGATTCGTTTTCACCTTTTGATTCACATCAGCGAGAACTTTAAAACAAGATCTCATCTCACTATGTTTTTTCAAACTTTTTTTTCATCGTCAGTTGCCAGGTAAATTACTCTAGTTAGCAGTTATCATTAAAATAATTACTTACCAGGTAAATTAATTTACCTCATGATCTACACGTTCAAAAAGTGAGAATTTGATCCATTCAAAACAACGTAAAATATGAAATATTATTATAAAAGGATTACATTTGTGAGTAAAGAAGTTAAAATAACCGTACAACCTTTTGATTTAAATCTGGTAACCAACTTGACAATACCTGATGACTAAATGAATATAACCTGGTAACTTGAATTGAAAAAATATTATCAAAACATATCAAAATGGGATTTTGTTTTAAAGATCTGGTTAGGCTAAAAGTAGCCAACCATAAAAATAGATTTTAATTTTAATTTACGGTTTAAGAAATAACATATTTTTAAAGTCTGAAATCCAAAAATAATCTTGGCTTTGGTTGCCATATTTTTTCGTGGCCATAAAAGGCTAATCTAGGGCACGTATCCTCAGTAGTACAATCCTTATTTCAGTGTTTTGGATTATTAGACCACACATATAATTATGTGTTTGGATTTATGAACAGAGAAGGCATTGACCCTATTTCACTGAGTTGCACCTATGATTTGTACTTCGCACTAAACTGAAATTACACCAGATTCAAGATAATCTCGGTCTTCAAAGAATTAGCGAAACCAAAAAGAAAAGAAAAAAGGCGACGCATTGCATTGGACCTATTGGTTTTGTCCCACCTTCTCTCTCACAAGCAGCTCCAGCAGAGCAGAGGAGCAATCTTTCTTCATCTGCTCAAAATCATCCGTGTCCACGATCTTTTTCAGGTTATCAGAGGATAAGAGGAACCGCATGCATGCCTCCCTCAGCTCGGGGCAATGATGCCGCTCCGCCAGCGCGAGGGTGGCACCGACGGAGCTCAGGCGGATGGTCGGCAGCAGCGCCGTCTCGCAGAACTGCTTAAGTTTCTCCAGCTTATACCTGTCCGCCGCGATGAGCAGTCGCTCGGCCATTGCCGCGGTCTCTAGCAAGTCTGTACCAGGTGTCTCGTTGTCGATGAACCGGATCAGGCCCAGATCCAGTCTGTCGGTGTACATGAACTGGAGCAGAGCCTTGCACACGTCGGCATCCATGTCGTCGATGCGTAGCTCAGCGGCACCCTCGCCGGCCGCCGCCGAGGCAAGCGATAGATCTTCCGTGAAGACGGGGGACCTGGCCTCGAGCACCCACCGGTGCACGACGAACGTCTCCCCGCCGGCCACGATCTTCACGTCCGGTTTTTGCTTATTCCAGATGGCTTCTCCAAGTTGCCCATGCAAGTCGAACCGTGGGGACGCCGGCACAACTAGCGCCGGTACCGGCTCGGCAACTTCTGTGTAGTCGTCTACGTGCAGCCCGGTGACTGTGACGTCGCACACGACGGTGAGGCAGTCGTCCTTGAGATGCTTCTCCTTGTCCAGATCCTCGTGTTTTATGAAGTTTGTCCATCCCCAAGCGCGCTCATGCGTCTCCGAGAAGCGAAGCTCCTGTGAGACATGCGCGCACGATGGCTTCAATGCCTGGTCCAGTATACTCATCCCGAACGCCGCCGTAGCGTCGCCGGTCTTGGCGTGGCTGGCGTGGTCGAGGAAGAGGGAGAGGGAGCCGTCAGGTGTCGCGCAGCCGTTTGGATAGCATTCCACACGCCAGTCGTGGCCGCCGACGGTGAACGTGCGTGATCTCATCTTCTCGCCATTGGCCATCCTCCTCCTGACCTGATCGTACGAATCGATCTGAAACACGTGTGACCCGGTCGCCTGCCTCACGACGCCCCTGGAAGCGGAGAGATGCTGCCGGTGCCGGCCGGCGGCGCGGACGGCGGACAGAACTGCGGACATTGACGGCATGGTGTCGTTGGCGACTTGGCGTGGACGGGTCTCCCGATGAGGAACAGGAGAGGTCGATCGTGGTTGGTTTGCAGATATGCAGGTACCGTATGGGTATATATTTGTACGGGAAACCAGGAGTCCAGGAGGCGTTGGCATGTGCAGAGATAGAGAGTTTGGATTGATGTACTGATCAGGAGATCGTATTCCAGCAGATCTCTTACTACTTTCCTACGTGTACAACGTTGAGCTGCAATCAATTACTCCTGTTAGCATTGATAGGTAGGATAATTGTTTAGGTGGAGCAGAGAGAATAAAGAAAAAGAAGGTTGCCTTATACCTTATATAAGAGATGATCTGTTACGAAATAAGAGAAGGCTAATTTGCCTATTGTATTATTTGTCTTCCCTTAGAAATTTAATTTCCTACTAAAAGATAACTAATTCTCATTAATTGTTAGGGATGGCAATAAAAGATAATGCATTGAACAACATATAATCTTGTCTTCCCTAAATGATGTGGATGTCTAAGAGAAGGCGTGTCTTGTCTACCATTGTACATGCCGTAACGAGTTACATAAAGGTACAAAAGCCCGCATTCGAATAGGTGTTGCGGCCATATTATGGGCTATTTGGAATTGCCGCAATGATGTTGTATTTAACAAAAAAACATTCCTCTCATTATTTGCAGGTTATCAACATGGCGGTCTACTGGATCCGATTGTGGGCTTACCTACTCCCTTCAGATCAGCGGGGTATTATGGAGGCTGGGTGTACCTGTATGATATCGGTTGTAAGGGCTATCTTCTGCCGGGCTGGGTGGCAACATACTAGACGTATCGATGTCTAATTTTGCGTTCTTTAAGTGGCTGATCTATGTAGCCACTCTATGCTACCCATGAATTGTAAACTTTGAATACTTTCTCTAATAATTGCGGATGGTTGTGTGCATCTTTTTGATGCAGAGGCCGGGGATCCGCACCCCCTTTTCTAAAAAAAGGTCTCGACGTCTCGTTTTCCTCTCCTCTCCTAAAATGGAGAGGCTGCGTCGCCAACTCCTCCAAATCTCCTCTGGCCAGGACGCTTATTCTGATCCCTTTCCCTCCAGTTGCCGCTCGGGCGGCGGTAAGAGGTAGGGGACCTCTTTCCTTTGATTTGGCCTAGTAAAGTTAGGTTTTGTCTTCTTTGATGCACCGTTAAGATGGTGGGAGCGGTGCCTAAGTAAATAAATCTGTCTCAACTCTATGATACGTCTCCAACGTATCTATAATTTCTTATTTTCCATGCTTATATTATACCAATTGCTACATGTTTTATATACACTTTATATGGTTTTTATGCATTTTCTGAGACTAACCTATTAACAAGATGCCACAGTGTCAGTTCCCTGTTTTCTGCTGTTTTTTGTTTCAGAAAAACTGTTAAGGAAATATTCTCGGAATTGCACGAAACAAAAGCCAAAGTCCCTATTTTTTCCGGAAGCATCCAGAAGACCGAAGAGGCGTCGAGGAGGGGCCACAGGACGCCCACACCTGGTGGAGGCGCGGCGCCCCCTCTGCCGCGCCACCATATGGTGTGGGGCCCATGGCCCTCCACCGACGTTGCCCTTTCGCCTATTTATACCCCCCCCCCCCCCCCCCCGACAAAATAACCCTAGGCACCCGAGCACTTTTCCATGATACGTTACAGAGCCGCCGCCGCCGTCAACCCTAGTTCGGGAGGGTTCAGAAGCTCTTCCCGGCACCCTGCCGGAGAAGGGAATCATCACCGGAGGGCTCTACATCACCATGCCCGCCTCCGGACTGATGCGTGAGTAGTTCATCCTTGGACTACGGGTCCATAGCAGTAGCTAGATGGTTGTCTTCTCCTATTGTGCCATCATGTTTAGATCTTGTGAGCTGCCTATCATGATCAAGATCATCTTTATGTAATGCTACATGTTGTGTTTGCTGGGATCCGATGAATAATTGAGTACTATGTCATTTGCTTCATTATATATTATGTGAGTGCGAAATTTATGATCTTGCATGCTCTCCGTTACTAGTAGATGCTCTGGCCAAGTAGATGCTTGTGACTCCAAGAGGGGGTATTTATGCTCGATAGTGGGTTCATGTCTTCATTTAATCTGGGGGAGTGACAGCAACCTCTAAGATTGTGAATGTACTGTTGCTACTAGGGATAAAACAGTAGTTCTTTGTCTAAGGATAATTGTGCTACTTACATTATACAATTTACTTAATGCAATAATCTGTTACTTGCAACTTAATGCTGAAAGGTGTTGCGGATGCTATCCTGAAGGTGGATTATTAGTCATAGATGCAGTTGGATAACGGTCTATGTATCACGTTGTAATGCCCAAATGAATCTCACACTAGACACCATGATTTGTACATGCATCATTATGCAGTTCTTTATTCTGTTAATTGCCCAGCTGCAATTTGTTTACCCTCATGTATGCTATTATTATTTATGTAGAGACACCACTAGTGAACTGTGGACACCGGTCCTTTTCTTTAAACTGATAATACAACCTACTGCAATCCTGTTACTTTCATTCTCTGCAAACAAACATCATTTTCCACACATACGTTTAATCCTTTGTTACAGCAAGCCAGTGAGATTGAACCTCACTGTTAAGTTGGGGCAAAGTATCTTGGTTGTGTTGTGTGCAGGTTCCACGTTCGTGGTTGACACCGGTAGTGCGCCCTGCCAAGGTCAACCGCAGCAACCTTCGGAAGAATTCTAGTTTCCTACTGGTTCGATAAACCTTGGTTTCACAACTGAGGGAAATTTGATGCTGCACTACTTCATACCTTCCTCTTGGGGTTTCCCAACAACACCACACCGGTGCATCAAGCTCTTTTCTGGCGCCGTTGCCGGGGAAACTAAGCTCTTCTGCGAGGGGAGTCTCTCACTTCCAATCTTTTTATTTTGTTGTTGTCTTGCTTAGTTTATTTTTATTACTATCTTGTTTGCTTAATATCAAAAATAAAAAAAAAGTTACTTGCATTTATTTCTGTATTTCGGTTTCTATTTAATTTTGCTAAAATGAGTACCGCTGAGAATACTAAGTTGTGTGACTTCACTAGCACAAATAATAATGATTTCATATGCACTCCTATTGCTCCACCTGCTTCTAATGCAGAATTCTTTAAAATCAAACCTGCTTTGTTAAACCTTGTTATGAGAGAGCAATTTTCTCGTGTTAGTTCTTGATGATGCTGCTGCCCATCTTAATAATTTTGTTGAACTTTGTGAAATGCAAAAGTATAAGGATATAGATGGTGATATTATAAAACTGAAATTATTTCCTTTCTCTTTGAGAGGAAAGGCTAAAGAATGGTTGCTTTCATTGCCTAGAAATAGTATTGATTCATGGATTAAATGCAAAGATGCTTTTATTGAAAAATACTATCCTCCTGCTAAGATCATTTTCTTAAGAAGTAGCATCATGAACTTTAAACAATTTGATAATGAACATGTTGCTCAAGCTTGGGAAAGAATGAAATCTTTGGTTAAAAATTGCCCTACCCATGTACTGACTGCTTGGATGATCATCCAAACCTTTTATGTAGAACTGAATTTTTTCCTCAAGAAACCTTTGTGATTCGGCTGCTGGAGGTACATTTATATCCATCACTTTGGGGGCTGCAACAAAACTTCTAGATGATATGATGGTTAATTATTCTGAGTGGCATACTGAAAGAGCTCCTCAAGGTAAGAAGGTAAATTCTGTTGAAGAAACCTCTTCTTTGGGTGAAAAGATTGATATTATTATGTATATGCTTGTGAATGGTAAATCTCATATTGATCCAAATAATATTCCCTTAGCCTCTTTGGTTGCACAAGAAGAGCATGTTGATGTGAACTTCATTAAAAACAATAATTTTAACAATAATGTCTATAGGAACAATTATGGTAACAACAACTACAAGCCCTATCCTCCTAATAATGGCAATAGCTATGGTAATTCTTATGGTAATTCTTATAGCAATAATAGGAATACCATCTCTGAATTTGAAACCATGCTTAAGGATTTTATCACTACACAAACTGCTTTTAATAAAACTGTTGAGGAAAAGCTTGGTAAAATTGATAGTCTTGCTTCTAAAGTTGATAGTCTTGCTCTTGATGTTGATCTCTTGAAATCTAAAGTTATGCCTAATGATGCTAAAGAGAATAAGAGCTTTGCTAAAATTAATGTCATCCAAGTTCGAATTGATGATAATGTTATGATGATGGCTGAATTACGTGCTAGATGGGAAAGTGAAGAAGAACTAGCTAAAAAGGATAATATGGCTATAGTTTATACTATTACTACTACTGAAAATAATGTTACTTCACATGCTAGTAAACCTCATACTATTAATGGTAACATAATTGGTGTTGGCAATGTTTACTCTACTTCTTCCAAAAAATTAAAATTGCCTAAAACTGCTAAAACTGTTCTTGATAAAAGTGCTGAAATTTTTAAGAACATAGGAGATAATGGTTCAGTTTACTTTGATAATAATGATTTTGATTTTGATAATTGTAATATCTCTGAAGTTATTAAGTTCTTGAAAAAGTTAGCTACAAGTCCTAATGCTAGTACCATAAACATGGCATTTACTGCTCATATTACAAATGCTCTCATTAAAGCTAGGGAAGAGAAATTAAAACTTGAATCTTCTATCCCTAAGAAGTTAGAAGATGGTTGGGAGCCTGATGCACACGGTGGGTGTGTTGTTGAGAGACCCCAAGAGGAAGGTATGAAGTAGTGCAGCAGCAAGTTTCCCTCCGTTGTGAAACCAAGGTTATCGAGCCAGTAGGAAATAATGAAAAATCCCCCGAGGTGTCAACGGTGCCAGAAAATGCTTCCTGGGACGTAGGTGACGTGGAACCTGCACACAATACAACCAAGATACTTTGCCCCAACTTAACGGTGAGGTTGTCAATCTCACCGGCTTGCTGTAACAAAGGATTAAACGTATGTGTGGAAGAAAGATGTTTGTTTGCAGAAAGTAACAGGTTTGCAGTTTGTGGTTTATCAGATTAAAGAGAAGGACCGGGGTCCACAGTTCACTAGTGGTGTCTCTCCATAAATAATAATAATAACATTCATGCGGGTAAACAAATTACAGCTGGGCAATTGATAGAATAATGATGAGCAAACCAATGCATATACCAATGTTATGATGTCTAGTGTGAGATTCATTCGGGCATTACAACAATATACATAGACCGTTCCAACCGCATCTATGACTAATAATCCACCTTCCGGTTAGCGTCCGCACCCCTTTCAGTATTAAGTTGCATGCAACAGATTATCGCCTTAAGCACTGTGTGTAAAGTAAGTAAGTAACATCATCCTTAGACAAAGTACTACTGTTTTATCCCTAGTAGCAACAGTACATCTACAACCTTGGAGCTAGCTGTCACCACCCCAGATTTAATAGAGACATGAACCTACTATCGAGCATAAATACCCCCTCTTGGAGTCACAAGCATCTACTTGGCCAGAGCATACACAAGTAACGGAGAGCATGCAAGATCATTAAATAGCACACACATGATATATTATGAAGCAATAACTTTAGTACTCAATATTCATCGGATCCCAGCAAACACAACATGAAGTATTACATAACGGTGATCTTGATCATGATAGGCAGCTCACAAGATCTAAACATGATAGCACAAAAGGAGAAGACATCCATCTAGCTACTGCTATGGACCCGTAGTCCAAGTGTAGACTACTCACGCATCAGTCCGGAGGCGGTCATGGCGACGTAGAGGCCTCCGGTGACGATTCCCCCTCCCGGCAGGGTGCCGGGGGGAAGTTCTGATCTCTCCCGAATTGGTGTTGACGACGGCGGCGGCTCGGGACCCGTGGAGGAAAATATGAACACCGTCCTAGGGTTTTTGTTCCGGGGGGTATATGTAGGCGAAAGGGTGAGGTCGGTGGAGGCCCGAGGGCCCCACACCTGGTGCTCGCGCGGGTCCACCCCCTGCCGCGCGAGCACGTGGTGGCGGCGCCTCGGCCTCCCACTTCGTTTCGTCTTCGGTGTTCTGGAACGTCCCCAAATAAATATGCACTTTGGAAAAGAAATCATCCGATTCCGAGAATATTTCCTTAAGTACTTTTCTGAAACAAAAAACAGCAGAAAACAGGGAACTGGCACTGTGGCATCTTGTTAATAGGTTAGTCCCAGAAAATGCATAAAACTATATAAAATGCATATAAAACATGTAATAACTTGGTATAATATAGCATGGAACATAAGAAATTATAGATACGTTGGAGACGTATCAACATCCCCAAGCTTAGTTCTACTCGTCCCGAGTAGGCAAGAACGATAAAAGAAGAATAATTTCTGAAGTGACATGCTTAAACACGATCTTGATCATAATATAATGTAATGCTCATGTTATGAATGAAGTGACTCAAGGCAATGATCTATAGTTTGCTAACAAATAGACAAGGAGTAAACAACTACATCATATAAGTAAAACTTTTCATGAATAGTACTTTCAAACAAGCATCAAAAAGATTTACATAAGAGTTAACTCATAAAGCAATATTATCTAAGCAAAAGAGGCTTTCAACTTTTGAACATGTATATCATATAGATAGTTGTCAACACAAAGAAATATAACAAGTGCAATAAGTAAGCATATAAGAATTGTTGCACACAGTTGACACAAGTGTTTGCTTCGGGGATAGAAAGAAGTAGGTAAACTGACTCAACATAAAGTAAAAGATAGGCCCTTCGCAGAGGGAAGCAGGGATACAAGCATGTGCTAGAGCTTCTTAGTTTTATAGGTTTTTGAAATCATATAGAGAGCATAAAAGTAAGTTTTGAGCGGTGTTTGTCGTTGTCAACGAATGGTAATGGGCACTCTACCCCCCTTGTCAACCAGACTTTCAAGAGCGGCTCCCATGAAGGACGTTATTTCTACCAGCAAGGTAGATCATCCCTCTTATCTCTTTTGTTTACACATATAGTTAAAAACTTTTGTCATTGCTTGACTGATTGGATCAGGGCAAAAATGTGAAGAGATTGCAGCGGTTAAAGTTGTAATTAATTGGGACTGGGCACCCCATTTGCCAGCTCTTTTTGCAAAATTAATGGATAAGCGGATGTATATGCCACTAGTCCGGTTGGTTAAAGTCTGTCTAAAAGCAAATGACAAGGTTGATATCCGTAACACCACATACTTCCTCATGAGCTAATAAACATTGACACAAATAAGGGATAATAAATTTTGAATAAAAGGTAGCACATGAAGTATTTACTTGGAATGGAAGGAAATACCATGTAGTAGGTAGGTATGGTGGACACAAATGGCATAGGTTTTGGCTCAAGGATTATGGATGCACGAGAAGCATTCCCTCTCAGTACAAGGCTTTGACTAGCAAGGTTGTTTGAAGCAAACACAAGTATAAACTATGACAACGAGACGTATATAAAAACATATTGCAAGCATTATAAAACTCTACATTGTCTTCCTTGTTGTTCAAACACTTTAACTAGAAAATATCCAGACCTTCGAGATACCAAACATGCAAACCAAATTTCAGCAAGTTTTACGGTAGTTCCTCACTAATAGGTTTTAACTACATGATGTAAAAGCTTAAACATGGTCTACTTGAGAGCTCAAAACAATTGCCAAGCACCACAACATGCAAGATAACAATCCATAAGAGCATGTATATCTTTCTTTATACCATCTACCACATTTAGCATTTTCTGTTCTCAACCAAACTCCAATCAACTTATTTAAAAGATAAACTCTCCAAGTAATTAAACAATGAGATATGAGAGTATGATATAATAAAGCTAACAGCTCTAGCAAGAGATGCATGAAAAACTAGAGCTAGAAAGCATTGAAATAACATAGAAGAATACTCAACAAATATAAGTGAAGAATACGAGTATTCATAAGAAAAAGCGGAGCGTGTCTCTCTCCCACAAAGGAATGCTAGGATCCATTTTATTCAGAGAATGAAAATAACAAAAACAAAAACAAAAACAAACCGACGCTTCAAGAAAAGCACATAAGAAGTGGCGGAATTAAAATATAGTTTTACTAGAAAGGACCTGATAGTTTGTTGATGAAGAAGGGGATGCCCAAGGCATCCCCAAGCTTTGACGCTTGAGTCTTCTTGAAATATGTTGGGGATGAACCACCGGGGCATCCCCAAGCTTTGGCTTTACTATCTCCTTGATCACATCATATCATCCTTCTCTCTTGATCCTTGAAAACTTCCTCCACACCAAACTTAGAGTAAACTTCATTAGAGGGTTAGTGCACGAAAAATTATGATATTCTGTAGGAACACAATTGCTACCAATGCTACTGGACATTAGCTACAGTCACTGATACTTCATAGGATAAAAAGATCCAATCAAAATAGTAAAAGAGGCATTGCAAAATAAATGGCAGAATCTGTCAAAAACAGAACAGTCCGTAAAGACGAATTTTTTCGAAGCACTTAACTTGCTCAGATCAGAAAACTCAAAACTAATTAAAGCTGCATATATATCTGAGGATTACGCACAAAAAATCCCAGGTCCATCCGATGTTTCTGTCAAGAGTTATGAATTTAACGGTGGACAGCAGAAAACAGTTTCAGCACAGCAATCCAAATTTAGCATGAACTTTCAACTAGAGGCTTATCTTGACACAACAATGCAATAAAATAAAGATACAAAGGAATTGCTACAGAGGTAGGACAAGTCCTTGACACAAACAAAATAAAATAACAGGAAATAAAAGTGGGTTGTCTCCCATAAGCGCTTTTGTTTAACGCCTTTCAGCTAGGCACAGAAAGCAAAACTCAAGTATTATCCAAATCAAGAACAGAAATCCTCTCAACTATGCATTGTATTTTATCTATATAAGGTTCAGAGTTTCCCTTGTCATTGCTTTTAGGTTTACTACATTCATCAAATGGGTTTTGAGGGACAATCCAATCAAAATTTTCTTCCAAGGCCTCATGCATAGCTACAAGTTTAATAGGTATTGGCACTTTAATTTCCTCCCCCTTAGTAGGTTCAGTTTTACCCAATTTTTCAAGTGCATTAATAACATCTACACATGAGCCTAGCATATCAAAACGATCAAAGACTTTCCTAGCTTCTATAGCAACATCACCAAATTCATTAAGCAAGGTTTCCATAATAAAATCTTTCTTTTCAGCATTTTTAACATCATGAAAATTAAGAAACATTTATTGTATTATAGGATGTAGGTTAACGAACCTAGCCTCTAGCATGTGAACTAAATAAGCTGCAGCAGTTTCATAATTAGGAGCAAGTTCCACTATGGATTTCTTCCTAAGATCCTTATGCTTACTAACATGATTAAAAAAAATCTTCAATATTCTCCTTTCCAATTATAGAACCACTACCTACTGACAGGTCTTCCAGGGTGTACTTAGAAAGCAACATTATAGCAAAAGTAAAACTAAAACCGAAATAACAATAATACTAAACCGAAAAAAAATAGTAATGCAAGTAACTAGTTTTTTTGTATTTTTGATATTAAGCAAACAAGACAATAAAATAAATTGCAAGTAACTAATTTTTTTGTATTTTTGATATTAAGCAAACAAGACAGTAATAAAAATAAACTAAGCAAGACAATAACAAAATAAAAAGATTGGATGTGCGAAAACTCCCCTCGTAGAAGAATCTTCAAATCACCGGCAACGAAGTTGACGGAGGAGTGTGAAGGTCTTCAAAGGAATTCTTATTTCCCCGGCAACGGCGCCAGAAAAATTGCTTGATGCACACGGTGGGTGTGTTGTTGGGAGACCCCAAGAGGAAGGTATGAAGTAGTGCAGCAGCAAGTTTCCCTCAGTTGTGAAACCAAGGTTATCGAACTAGTAGGAAATAATGAATTCCCCCGAGGTGTCAACGGTGCCAGAAAATGCTTCCTGGGACGTAGGTGACGTGGAACCTGCACACAATACAACCAAGATACTTTGCCCCAACTTAACGGTGAGGTTGTCAATCTCACCGGCTTGTTGTAACAAAGGATTAAACGTATGTGTGGAAGAAAGATGTTTGTTTGCAGAAAGTAACAGGTTTGCAGTTTGTGGTTTATCAGATTAAAGAGAAGGACCGGGGTCCACAGTTCACTAGTGGTGTCTCTCCATAAATAATAATAATAACATTCATGCGGGTAAACAAATTACAGCTGGGCAATTGATAGAATAATGATGAGCAAACCAATGCATATACCAATGTTATGATGTCTAGTGTGAGATTCATTCGGGCATTAAAACAATATACATAGACCGTTCCAACCGCATCTATGACTAATAATCCACCTTCCGGTTAGCGTCCGCACCCCTTTCAGTATTAAGTTGCATGCAACAGATTATCGCCTTAAGCACTGTGTGTAAAGTAAGTAAGTAACATCATCCTTAGACAAAGTACTACTGTTTTATCCCTAGTAGCAACAGTACATCTACAACCTTGGAGCTAGCTGTCACCACCCCAGATTTAATAGAGACATGAACCTACTATCGAGCATAAATACCCCCTCTTGGAGTCACAAGCATCTACTTGGCCAGAGCATACACAAGTAACGGAGAGCATGCAAGATCATTAAATAGCACACACATGATATATTATGAAGCAATAACTTTAGTACTCAATATTCATCGGATCCCAGCAAACACAACATGAAGTATTACATAACGGTGATCTTGATCATGATAGGCAGCTCACAAGATCTAAACATGATAGCACAAAAGGAGAAGACATCCATCTAGCTACTGCTATGGACCCGTAGTCCAAGTGTAGACTACTCACGCATCAGTCCGGAGGCGGTCATGGCGACGTAGAGGCCTCCGGTGACGATTCCCCCTCCCGGCAGGGTGCCGGGGGGAAGTTCTGATCTCTCCCGAATTGGTGTTGACGACGGCGGCGGCTCGGGACCCGTGGAGGAAAATATGAACACCGTCCTAGGGTTTTTGTTCCGGGGGGTATATGTAGGCGAAAGGGTGAGGTCGGTGGAGGCCCGAGGGCCCCACACCTGGTGCTCGCGCGGGTCCACCCCCTGCCGCGCGAGCACGTGGTGGCGGCGCCTCGGCCTCCCACTTCGTTTCGTCTTCGGTGTTCTGGAACGTCCCCAAATAAATATGCACTTTGGAAAAGAAATCATCCGATTCCGAGAATATTTCCTTAAGTACTTTTCTGAAACCAAAAACAGCAGAAAACAGGGAACGGGCACTGTGGCATCTTGTTAATAGGTTAGTCCCAGAAAATGCATAAAACTATATAAAATGCATATAAAACATGTAATAACTTGGTATAATATAGCATGGAACATAAGAAATTATAGATACGCAGGAACAGTTTTCTGCTGTCCACCGTTTAATTCGTAATAATTCACAGAAAAATCAAAATGACCTGAGAGTTTTTGTGCGCGATCCTCAGATATGTACGCAACTTTCATTAGTTTTGAGTTTTCTGATTTCAGCAAGTTAAGTGCCTCGAAAAAATTCGTCTTTACGGACTGTTCTGTTTTTTACAGATTCTGCCATTTATTTTGTATTGCTCCTTTTGCTGTTTTTTAATGGATCTTTTTGTTCCATAAAATACCAGTGGCTGTAGCTAATGTCCAGTAGCATGTGTAATGGTTTTGTCCATGCAGAATATGTGAATTTTTGATTATGCACTAACCCTCTAATGAAGTCTACTTTGAGTTTGGTGTGGAGTAAGTTTTCAAGAATCAAGAGAGAAGGATGATATGATGTGATCAAGAAGATGAAAGAGCCTAAGCTTGGAGATGCCCCGTGGGACACCCAAGCATATTTCAAGAAGACTCAAGCGTCTAAGCCTTGGGATGCCCAAGACATCCCCTTCTTCATCAACAAACTATCAGGTCATCTCTAGTGAAACTATATTTTAATTCCGTCACATCTTATGTGCTTTACTTGAAGCGTCTGTTTGTTTTTGTTATTTTCATTCTCTGAATAAAATGGATCCTAGCATTCCTTTGTGGGAGAGAGACACGCTCCGCTTTTTCTTATGAATACTCGTATTCTTCACTTATATTTGTTGAGTATTATTCTATGTTACTTCATTATTTTCAGCTCTCGTTTTTCATGCATCTCTTGTTAGAGCTGTTAGTTTTCTTATGTTATACTCTCTTGTTTCATTGTTAAATACTTGGAGAGTTTATGTTTAAATAAGTTGATTGGTGTTTGGTTGGAAACAGAAAATGCTAAATGTGGTAGATGGTGTAATGAAAAGATATACATGCTATTATGGATTGTTATCTTGTATGTTGTGGTGCTTGGCAATTGTTTTGAGCTCTCAAGTAGATCATGTTTAAGCTTTTACATCATGTAGTTAAAACCCATTAGTGAAGAACTACCGTAAAACTTGTTGAAATTTGGTTTGCATGTTTGGTATCTCTAAGGTCTAGATATTTTCTAGTAAAGGTGTTTGAACAACAAGGAAGACAATGTAGAGTTTTATAATGCTTGCAATATGTTTTTATATATGTCTTGTTGTCAAAGTTTATACTTATGTTTGCTTCAAATAACCTTGCTAGCCAAGGCCTTGTACTGAGAGGGAATGCTTCTCGTGCATCCAAAACCTTGAGCCAAAACCTATGCCATTTGTGTCCACCATACCTATCTACTACATGGTATTTCCTGCCATTCCAAGCAAATACTTCGTGTGCTACCTTTTATTCAAAACTTGTTATCCCTTATTTGTGTCAATATTTATTAGCTCATGAGGAAGTATGTGGTGTTACGGATATCAGCCTTGTCATTTGCTTTTAGCCAGACTTTCACCAACCGGACTAGTGGCGTATACACCGCTTATCCATTAATTTTGCAAAAAGAGCTGGCAAATGGGTTGCCCAGTCCCAATTAATTACAACTTTAACCGCTGCATTCTCTTCACATTTTTGCCCTGATCTAATCAGCAAGCAATGATACCAGTTTTTAACTACATGTGTAAACAAAAGAGATAAGAGGGATGATCTGCCTTGCTGATAGAAATAACGTCCTTCAATGGGAGCCGCTCTTAAAAATCTGGTTGACAAGGGGGGTAGAGTGCCCATTACCATTCGTTGACAACGACAAACACCACTCAAAAACTTACTTTTATGCTCTCTATATGATTTAAAAAACCTATAAAAACTAAAAAGCTCTAGCACATTTTTGTATCCCTGCTTCGGCCTAGTAGGGTTAGGTTTTGTCTTCTTTGATGCACTGTTAAGATGGTGGGAGCGGTGCCTAAGTAAATAAATCTGTCTCAACTCTATGATACGTCTCCAACATATCTATAATTTCTTATGTTCCATGCTTATATTATACCAATTGCTACATGTTTTATATACACTTTATATGGTTTTTATGCATTTTCTGGGACTAACCTATTAACAAGATGCCACAGTGCCAGTTCCCTGTTTTCTGCTGTTTTTGGTTTCAGAAAAACTGTTAAGGAAATATTCTCGGAATTGCACGAAACAAAAGCCAAAGTCCCTATTTTTCCCGGAAGCATCCAGAAGACTGAAGAGGCGTCGAGGAGGGGCCACAGGGCGCCCTCACCTGGTGGAGGCGCCCCCCCCCCCCCTGCCGCGCCACCATATGGTGTGGGGCCCACGGCCCTCCACTGACGTTGCCCTTTCGCCTATTTATATTGAAGGGGTTCCGTAGCAGAAAACAATAATTTTTCTAACTAACGAATACCGAAACATGCCAGGATCTATCTATCTAGTAATGCGGTAACGGTGGGCGGAACTGGTCACATACCTCTTGTAGACCAAATAGCGGGGATTACGCTCCCGCACAAGCGTTGCTGACGTAGACACCGTAGCCGACCTCAAGGTCGCGGAAAACTTGGCGCGACGAAGAAGATGATGATGACGGCGGAGGCGATGACGCCGGGCAGCAGCACCGGCGAAGACGACTACGCCGGGCAGCGGCGGCGGCGGCGGCGGGCGGCAGCGGCGGCGGCGGGCAGCAGCGGCAGCGGCGAGACGACGTCGCCCAGGCACCTCAAATGTGGCGCCTCCGAGTACTCACACACATGCGGAACTTGACGACAACCCCCGGTCACTCAGATCCAACTGAGATCGCAGGAGTAGAACTTTGGTGGAATCTCGCAGTGCAACAGGGCACCGCAAAATAGCATTGTGGGAGAGAGAGAGAAGCGGGCGGAGAATTAACTCAGGCCGGCATATACAACATTAATTGTATTTTGGATGTATTTAAATCAATTAATATGCCCTTCTATATAAAGGGGGGAGGGGGTGTCCAAACACCTTGCCTCCCCCATGTGGGACTAAACAAAGGAACAAGGGAGGGGGGGGGCGGCCGGCCATGGCTGGTGCGTGGTGGCCATGGGCCCCACCGCCCCCACATGGTGCGCCCCCACCATGGGCCCAATTCGGCCCATTAAGTGGGCTGCCCCTTTTTCCTTCCTTTTTAATTGATTTTAATTAATATAAAATATATATAATTCATAATTAATATATTTATACATTACTTAATATCCTGTGACTCCGAAACAATTTCCGGACCACCCGAACCACCTTCGGACATTCCCGGAACCCTTCCGATGTTGCCGGAACTTTTCCGGATTATTTCTCTCTCTCCTATATCTATATTATTCCTAATAATATATAATTCCAATGATCTCTATGTGTCGGCAAGACCTTAAGCGTGTTACCCTACGGTTCGAGAACACTCCAGACATGGCCGAGACCCCTCGCTCGCCAATGACCGCCAGGGAAACCTGGACGTCTGTGACGGTCCCTGTGCATTCTACGAATATCGTCGTTGAACCATAAACATGATATTCACTCCTTTTGTTCCTTCGATACTACCTTGTCCGAGATACGATCGTAAACATCCGATGTCCTGTTTTATCTCGTTACCGACAAGGGTCAATTAACTCGTCTGTGATATTACATCTCCATGACCTAGTCATATGCTGCGCAGCATTATAGACGTAATCTCACCGAGTGGGCCCAGAGCATCTTTCCACCACGAGGATGAACAAATCCCGCTCTTGATCCATATGCCTCAACGTACTCTTTCGAGATACACAAGATACACCTTTATTGTCACCCATTTATGAACTGACGTTTCATGCACTTAGAGTATTCTACGGAGCAGCAATTAATATGATCTCACGGTCTGAGGAATAAGCTATCATATTACTTTCCTATTGCAAATGATGAACATCGTGATACGATCCTATTGCAATACTTTGTTGGGTATGTCCATCACCTTATTCCACTAATAAGATGACCTCATTGTCAACCGACGTGACTGTCCATGATCGGGAAAATCTCGATCAACAGTTGCCCAATGAACTAGTTTATATAGAGGCTTACTAGGGACTCTGGTTTGTCTATGTATCACACGTGTATTAACAATTCCGATTAATATAGTTATAGCACGATACAAAAACATATTATAAACTTAATGGGATAATGCGATAAATACTATATATTTATTTGCCTCTAGGGCATATCCCCTTCAGTCTCCCACTTGCACTAGAGTACAAATTAACCAGCTGCATTTTACTTTTAATCATACCATCTTATCCAATAAGCGTTCTATGATAATGCCTGCTCGTGGAAGAGTGTTACTTCAACAATCTGTACCATACGGAATTGTTCGTTCTTTGCGATTGATATCACCTTGTTTGATATCATCCTGATAACATATATGCACATACCGTAACTAAGTGAGACTTTTATTTCCCAGCGCTTACTCTGATTCTGTTAACCAGACAATTGCTTTGTAAACACACTCAGTTGTAACATGTACAATCTCGCGATATATATATACCTTTCATATCTATGTAGAGTTTCGACATTTCAATGTCAATCTAGTGCCGAACACTTTTCTACTTCTAGTAAATTCTAAATTTACTTTGATAATTGTTCTTCTTTTAAGAACATGAGTCATATTTTTATCGAGCACATAATATGGTTCATATATGATGTCTATTATCATAATATAAGAGACCAACATATCTTGTAACCACTATTATTGTGTACCAAATACACTTAATGTTTTAATTGGATTTCCAAGGACCTTTCCATTGGTTTTATTCCATTCTGACCTTTCGGAATCCAATCTAAATAAAACAGCTCGACCTTCTATTTAAAATTCCTGTTCTATTCGAAATAGACGCTACCTTTTAAATCATTTCACAACTTCATCTTTTATTTAATTCTACATGATATGTTATTTACCTACGTGGATTTAAGCTCCCACTCAAAATATGTCACTCACATATTAAATTTGAGTAAACTAATTCGACTCCCACTTAAATTAATAAATGGTTTAAGCTCCCACTCAAAAATATGTCACTCACATACTAAATTTGAGTAAACAATTCGACTCCCACTTAAATTAGTAAATTCATAATTTCTTTCGATATTTTGGTCAAACCAAAATCATTGATCATTTATCAATTCGAGTTACAATGCGATCTGACAGTATTCTATTAATACATATCCCACAGACATTAAGCATGTCTACACTTATGTAGTCAACAATTTTGATTTTGTCCAAGACACTTTTCTTGACAAAAATTTGCTTCCATGTCTTTCTTATAGTTGCATTTCTTTCATATAACATTTTATATGATGATTAAGTAATCTTATTCTCTTAATAAGATTCAGAGTAACATTTACTGTTTTAATCCTTTTAAATGTAACTTGGATTTTAAGACTCAAAATCTTTATTCGTATTTTGGTATTTCCTCAACTTTCTTTGTACTTTTAAGGTGTATCTTGTTCTGTCAACAAGATCTAAAATACTGAATATCAAACTGTGACCTGACAACAAATATTCTTAAAATAACACCTCATCTAAAAGCTTCTTGTTTGAAAATACTATGATCTCTTATCATCAAATTTTCAATTCCATTTGCAGAGATATTCTTTTCCGGAACATATTCCGATATTCCACTTTTATGGAAAAGGTCTAACACCTCATTTTAAGCTTCTACTTTTATTCCATTTAACCTTAATTCGAAAAATCATATTTTCCTTTGAATTACGCAGACAGCAATACAAGTTTTGCTTCTGTTGGTGTTTGGAATACACTCTCATCTTAATATGAGTATTCTACAAAGAACTATTCGTGTATATTATGTATTATCGTATAATCATCTACACCACGACACTTATGTCGATCACACGAATCATCATTGAAAAGTATTCATTCCTAAAGTGGATGTCGACTATAATGTTTGAACATATTAAGAGATTCTAAAAGACCACACTTTATCTAAAATAGAGTATGATTATAATATTTCATATATCACTATATCTGATATTATAATTTGTGGAACGAATTTTCACAAGTCCTTTTACGTTTAAACCATAATTCAAAAATATTGTCCTTTTTGATCGAATCCTGTGGATATAATTTCCATCCACCTTTCTTCTGAAAAGTTCCTTTGATCTTTCATCAAATTATTTTTCAGACTCATGTTTCCTTAGGCAAATACATTTATTTACTTAGAATCATAGAAAGATTCGAAACAATGATATTCACCACTTATTTGATTTAATAATCATCTAGTATGACTTTCAATCAATTCCCTTGTATATTGACATTTCAATATCTAATGTAATTTAATCAATTCGGCACATGTAACTTTGATAGATCGAAGTATCTATATTTCTTACACTGCTTTTATGATCAAATTCGGTGGTGTTTTGTTCTTGAAACAAAATCATTTAATCTTTGGACATTTAATTTTATCATTCCTGGTTTTATAAATGTATATCATGTTATCATTCTAATAATGTAATCGAGATGTGATTGCATGAAAACTTTATTCATAATGTAAAACAACTGACTTGTTCCACAACCTAAAACAACTGGTTTGTTCTATTACAGGTATGAATAACTTTGTCTTGTAACATTCAAGACACAAAAGAAAATCACACTCTCACTATTACAAAAGGTCTTATCAAAAACTATTAATGATAACTATAATGACAACTTGAGGACGTGAACACCACTGGCCATCAACTCCTTTGCTTGCCATCACTTGCGCACTGTCACATCATATATCTTCGCATACTTGTGATAATCAGGTCATGTTTCGTAAACAGAATAAGTGTCAAATACTTTTCATCAAGTATCATGAGAATAATACATTTATAACTTTGTATATCAAATATACCTGCGGCGTCGAAGATTTCGCCTTCGTTGGGTTCAACCTTTACAGATCTGAACTGGATTATGAACTCGAAGAAAGTCATCGTATCTCTTCTTATAGCATAGCCACGGACATGTTTCTCATAGCTGGGAGGTAAATAAACCAACGCAGCAGCTATCGCACATGAATCCGCCATCCAGTAGTCGTAGACATTCGTAAGTTTCAAGTAAATGTCATACATTTTCTTCAAATGAGTTTCCAAACAGGTATGTTCCTCCATCTGGAGTGAATGGAACTTCCTCAGCTGTCTGTATTGCTCATACTTAATTTCATCTATGAAATGCGCCTTGATCGAATCTATCATGTCATAAGGTTTCATTTGTTGAAACTGCTCTTTCAACTCTGGTACCATGCTTATGACCATGATGGTTTGCACTTCTATGAAAATGTCACGACGCTGATGAAAATCCTCATCTTCTTCTTCGCTAGCAGAATCATCTGGTTCATCTCCTAATCCTTGTTCTATAACATAGAGTATATTATTGTGTATGAGACCTTCTCTTAGTTTCTTGTACCAATGGATGAAGTTGGACCCATCAGCCAACAAGGGCGGACTTCTAAGGAAGTATTCGAAGTAGAACTTGTCTCGAGTGTAGAGCACCATCTCTAGATAAGATCGCAAAGTAGGTAAGGCTAAGTTTATAATAATATGAGCTCAGTTTATAATCAAATTATTTAAACATGCTCCACTAAGATTATTATCCCTACAATAATTTTAGCGATTACACGACCCCAATTCACTGCACCACCCCTGATCGTCACAGCCGGCGGCACAGTTTCAAAGGTGGACATCGAAATGTCGATCACAACAATCATGTGACTCATGCTCGATCTTTCGATCTTCCCGTGTTCCGAGACTATGTCTGTACATACTAGGCTCGCCAATTAAATCTCGATATTTTTGCGCGTGCAACATGGCTTACACCCACTGTATGCGAACGACGAAATGTGTGACACCCGATCATCACGGCCTGCCTCATAACGTTGAACTTTCTTGGTGGTGCACAACGAGGGAGAACACAATTTTGGTATTTATTAGGGATCATCCTATTATGGCTACCGTCGTATATCTAATATATATATATACATAAGCACTCAATAGGATGCACACACAACAACACAAGATCAAATAATGTAATGAAGTGCGATATGACATGGTCGTGCGCCTGGACCTCCATGGCGCCATGCGCCTGGGCCGGGCGTCCCGGCATGGCTCCGAGTCTACGGTGCCTCCTTTGTCTCCGACAGTACGAATAATTCAAAACTTACCGTAACCATGTCATATTTAAATGCCTCTGCAAAACAAAGTTAGACGCTTCTACCTTTATCTAGTTTTGCAAGTTTTACGTGGCTTTATAGGCTTTCGCGAGAGAACCGTTCCCTACCTACGAACTTTGTACCACAACGTCAATCCAACAATTGCATGTTTATGTATCCCTTTCGGGCCCTTCATTGAAAATGCAAAGCCGACTAAAGAGAGAGAGACAGACACCCGCCAGCCACATATACGGTACCAGCCGTATGTCAGTAGTGGAACCAGTCTAGCGTAAGCGTACGCGTAAAGTCGGTCCGGGCCGCTTCATCAACTCAATGCTGCCGACAGTGCAAGTGCACGCGAGAGGGTAGCAAATATAAGAAAGACGTCCTCGTATTCAACACGAGTTCTAACCGTACCAGCATACTACGCATAGATCGGCTCTGATACCACTGAAGGGGTTCCGTAGCAGAAAACAATAATTTTTCTAACTAACGAATACCGAAACATGCCAGGATCTATCTATCTAGTAATGCGGTAATGGTGGGCGGAACTGGTCACATACCTCTTGTAGACCAAATAGCGGGGATTACGCTGCCGCACAAGCGTTGCTGACGTAGACACCGTAGCCGACCTCAAGGTCGCGGAGAACTTGGCGCGACGAAGAAGATGATGACGACGGCGGTGGCGATGACGCCGGGCAGCAGCACCGGCGAAGACGACTACGCCGGGCAGCGGCGGCGGTGGCGCCGGGCAGCGGAGGCGGCGGGCAGCAGCGGCAGCGGCGAGACGACGTCGCCCAGGCACCTCAAATGTGGCGCCTCCGAGTACTCACACACATGCGGAACTTGACGACAACCCCCGGTCACTCAGATCTAGCTGAGATCGCAGGAGTAGAACTTTGGTGGAATCTCGCAGTGCAACAGGGCACCGCAAAATAGCCTTGTGGGAGAGAGAGAGAAGCGGGCGGAAAATTAACTCAGGCCGACATATACAACATTAATTGTATTTTGGATGTATTTAAATCAATTAATATGCCCTTCTATACAAAGGGGGGAGGGGGTGTGCAAACACCTTGCCTCCCCCATGTGGGACTAAACAAAGGAACAAGGGAGGGGGGGGCCGGCCGGCCATGGCTGGTGCGTGGTGGCCATGGGCCCCACCGCCCCCACATGGTGCGCCCCCACCATGGGCCCAATTCGGCCCATTAAGTGGGCTGCCCCTTTTTCCTTCCTTTTTAATTGATTTTAATTAATATAAAATATATATAATTCATAATTAATATATTTATACATTATTTAATATCCTGTGACTCCGAAACAATTTCCGGACCACCCGAACCACCTTCGGACATTCCCGGAACCCTTCCGATGTTGCCGGAACTTTTCCGTATTATTTCTCTCTCTCCTATATCTATATTATTCCTAATAATATATAATTCCAATGATCTCTATGTGTCGGCAAGACCTTAAGCGTGTTACCCTACGGTTCGAGAACACTCCAGACATGGCCGAGACCCCTCGCTCACCAATGACCGCCAGGGAAACCTGGACGTCTGTGACGGTCCCTGTGCATTCTACGAATATCGTCGTTGAACCATAAACATGATATTCACTCCTTTTGTTCCTTCGATACTACCTTGTCCGAGATACGATCGTAAACATCCGATGTCCTGTTTTATCTCGTTACCGACAAGGGTCAATTAACTCGTCTGTGATATTACATCTCCATGACCTAGTCATATGCTGCGCAGCATTATAGACGTAATCTCACCGAGTGGGCCCAGAGTATCTTTCCACCACGAGGATGAACAAATCCCGCTCTTGATCCATATGCCTCAACGTACTCTTTCGAGATACACAAGATACACCTTTATTGTCACCCATTTATGAACTGACGTTTCATGCACTTAGAGTATTCTACGGAGCAGCAATTAATATGATCTCACGGTCTGAGGAATAAGCTATCATATTACTTTCCTATTGCAAATGATGAACATCGTGATACGATCCTATTGCAATACTTTGTTGGGTATGTCCATCACCTTATTCCACTAATAAGATGACCTCATTGTCAACCGACGTGACTGTCCATGATCGGGAAATCTCGATCAACAGTTGCCCAATGAACTAGGTTATATAGAGGCTTACTAGGGACTCTGGTTTGTCTATGTATCACACGTGTATTAACAATTCCGATTAATACAGTTATAGCACGATACAAAAACATAATATAAACTTAATGGGATAATGCGATAAATACTATATATTTATTTGCCTCTAGGGCATATCCCCTTCGTATACCCCCGACAAAATAACCCTAGGCACCCGAGCACTTTTCCACGATACGTTCCAGAGCCGCCACCGTCGTCAACCAGTGTTGGATTAGGCGGCGCCTAGGCAACACTTAGGCACTAGGCGATGGACAAACGCCTCGCCTAAGTCATAAGCGGAACTCTAGGCAACACAACTAAGAAATTTTCTTCTCTAGCAAGAAATTCATTCCTTATTGCACTTTGAAATCAGATGGACCATAATCAATGGTGATTGTTGTTAGTTTACTCCTTTATATGCGCTAAATTAGTATGTATAGATATAAAATAACCCAAATATACACCTGATGGCAAAAACTATATACCGCCTAGGCCACGCCTGGTGCGCTTAAGCATCGCCTAGGCGCTAGGCGAATGCCAACCGCCTCGCTTACGCCTAGCGCTTTTTCCAACCTTGTCGTCAACCCTAGTTCGAGAGGGTTCAGAAGCTCTTCCCGGCACCCTGCCGGAGAGGGGAATCATCACCGGAGGGCTCTACATCACCATGCCCGCCTCCGGACTGATGCGTGAGTAGTTCATACTTGGACTACGGGTCCATAGAAGTAGCTAGATGGTTGTGTTCTCCTATTGTGCCATCATGTTTAGATCTTGTGAGCTGCCTATCATGATCAAGATCATCTTTATGTAATGCTACGTGTTGTGTTTGCTGGCATCCGATGAATAATTGAGTACTATGTCATTTGCTTCATTATATATTATGTGAGTGCGAAATTTATGATCTTGCATGCTCTCCGTTACTAGTAGATGCTCTGGCCAAGTAGATGCTTGTGACTCCAAGAGGGGGTATTTATGCTCGATAGTGGGTTCATGTCTTCATTTAATCTGGGGGAGTGACAGCAAACTCTAAGATTGTGAATGTACTGTTACTACTAGGGATAAAACAGTAGTTCTTTGTCTAAGGATAATTGTGCTACTTACATTACACAATTTACTTAATGCAATAATCTGTTGCTTGCAACTTAATACTGAAAGGTGTTGCGGATGCTATCCTGAAGGTGGATTATTAGTCATAGATGCAGTTGGATAACGGTCTATGTATCATGTCGTAATGCCCAAATGAATCTCACACTAGACACCATGATTTGTATATGCATCATTATGCAGTTCTTTATTCTGTCAATTGCCCAGCTATAATTTGTTTACCCGGTCCTTTTTCTTTAAACTAATAAAACAACCTACTGCAATCCTGTTACTTTCATTCTTTGCAAACAAACATCATTTTCCACACATACGTTTAATCCTTTGTTACAGCAAGCCAGTGAGATTGACAACCTCACTGTTAAGTTGGGGCAAATTATCTTGGTTGTGTTGTGTGCAGGTTCCACGTTCGTGGTTGACACCGGTAGTGCGCCCTACCAAGGTCAACCGCAGCAACCTTCGGAAGAATTCTAATTTCCTACTGGTTCGATAAACCTTGGTTTCACAACTGAGGGAAATTTGCTGCTGCACTACTTCATACCTTCCTCTTGGGGTTTCCCAACAACACCACACCGGTGCATCACTCTACTCTCACATCGACGTTATTCTCTATGACGAAGTCTCGAAGTTGGTGGCATCTTGTGCTTGTCGATCTTTCATATCAGTGGATTTAGGGTTTATTAATGGTGCCGGGGAAGCGGCGGTGGCGACTCCATCAGATGAGTTTTTTCTCCTGCCCTGTCCCCGTTGATGTGGCGTTTTATCCAACGTCATGATGGAGCACAGAGGATTTGTCAAGTAGTACGTGCAGACGGCTGTCTCTTCTGGTGACTGATGGAAGATGGTGCACCTTGTGTTGGGTTCGTGGTTGGATGAATGGAGGTTGACGGTTCTTGTTCCCTATTCCATTATCGTCGTGTGGGGGTGTCGGTTATTAAGTTCGATGGCGTATCCGGATTCGTGCTGCCCCGGTCTGATTCTTTTAGCAGGAACGATTTGTCCTATGTCAAACTACTTTGGAGATCAAAAAAGTTGCTGATCAAGTTGGAGCCGTGTCGAGCTCGGTTGAAGAGGTGATCTATCTCGCTTCACTTTGGTGGCAACTACGATGGTGCCGAAAAAGAGGGATAGACGTTGGTTTGCCACATAGGTTTATCCGATCTTTACAGATCTGTAAGATTGGTGTGTACGTGCTTTGTATATGTTCTTTATTTATCAACGAGAAACATATTACCTTGCAAAAAAATACAATCAATTACTAACAGATATCGTTCTATGTGGTATACGTCTCAAAAATATTGTTTATTAAACCAGGACATGGACGACCGGACCCGGCGCGGCCCGAAAAAGCCGGGCCGAGTTTGCACATCGGGCTGGGGTCAAGCCTAAATTTTGAATCCAGGTTTGGGCCGGGCTTACAAAAATGTGATTTAGGTTGGGGTCAGGCCGAGACATAGGGCCTGGGATGGCCTTTTCTATTTAGTCTGCCTCGGGCCGCAAGAACACGCAAAAGGCTTGCGTGTCTTTCATATTAAGATAGAGAACGAACAATTACAAGATTGCCAAGGATGATCACATGCGATCTCCCTCAGCCCAACCCACACCAAGAACAAGTACGCGATTACTGTAAATCCACTCCACAAAGCTTGGCCTTCCACCAAAGCTCGAACTCCTCTCTAATTCCCTTACAAACTACCCACGGCAGTGACGCTATTTTGTCGAAACCCCTACTGTTCCTCTCTAACCACAGTGCCCTTGCCACCAGGACAATGAGAGAGTTCACCTCCTTCCTTCGCCGCTTCGGAGTCGCGTTGGAGAGGCTTGGCCACCAACTAGCGATCGTGGTTTGCGGAGTGGGTGTGAATCGGTGTAGCCGGAGCGGCAGCAGCATAGAATACCAAACCTCCCTAGCGAAAGAGCACTGCACTGTCAAATGTTCCGCTGTTTCTTGTTCCTGACAGCAAAGCGGGCAGGTTGCAGGATGTTGCAGGTTTCGCCGCGCCAATCTATCCGCTGTCCACAATCGACCCCACAGCGTGAACCACATATGCAGCTTGTACTTGAGGGGCGCTCGAGAGTTCCAAAGTTCCTCAGCAGAAGGGAACCCCTCTCTACCCAGAAGGAAGGCTTTGTACGCCGATCTTGACGAGTATTTGCCGTTTGCCGTCAGGAGCCAAGTAAACTTGTCTTCCTCCTCCCTCAGCTGCCCCACCAGCGTTTCCCAAACGTCCACGAACTCCACGATAGCTGGGATGGAGGGCGCTCCTCGGATATCCGCTACCCAAGCATGGTTCGGCAAGGAATCTGCGACAGTCTTCTTCAATGCCGCGGGACTGACGAACTCCACCAGATTTGGGGCAAGTTGCGCAATGCTCTGCCCCTCTACCCATCTGTCCGTCCAAAACAGTAGCCGCCTCCCGTTCCCCAACTCGCATCTAGTACAGGCCCGAGCGATCTCTTCCGCCTCTTGTGACAAGGAGAAATCCAGTCCTTGCCACGGTTTGGTTGCATCTGTCATTTGCATCCAGCGCCATCTCGCCCGCAGTGCATGGTTCATGATTCTCCGATTCTTGATGCCTAGACCTCCCATCTCTTTCGGTATGCAGACCGTGCGCCACGCCACCACACACTGCCCTTTCCTCGCTTCCGTACTCGCTGACCAAAAGAACCCTCGGAGAAGCTTGTCTGCATGCACAAAGAACCACGGCGGCAAGTCCAACGATAGCATGTGATAAATTGACGTCGCCGAGAGAGTGGAATCAATCAGAATCAGTCTGCCGCTTTTCTCCAGTAGCGACGCCTTCCAGATTGGGATGTGTCTCGCAAGTTTGTCCACCACTGGTTGCAGATCAGTTTTCGACAACCGCCCGATGGTCAGTGGCAATCCCAAGTACTGGATGGGGAATTCCTTGATAGAGCAACCCAGAATAGCCATAATTGGCTGTAAGTCTATCCCCTCGCAGCGAATCGGCGATGCCGAACTCTTCGCCAAATTGCAGCGCAATCCCGAGGCATCGCCAAACAAATTAAGGATTTGCATCACTGCTGTCGCCTCTCCCACCGTTGGTTTGATGAACAGCACGACATCGTCTGCGAACAGCGAAAGTCTGTGTCGAATCCCACAGTCCGCCAAAGATTAGAAAAGGCCTCTCTCCTCCGCGAGACGCACCACGGCGTTCAGCACATCAATCACAAGTATGAAGAACATCGGAGAGCTGGGGTCTCCCTGCCTGAGTCCACGCCCATGCCAGAATTGATCTCCGGCCGAGCCATTGATTAACACTCTGGTGGAAGCCGTAGAGAGCAATGTGGTGAGTCTAGCGATCCATCTCTGTCCGAACCCTCGATGCCACAGAATCTCAAGCAGGAAGGGCCAGGCCACCGAGTCAAAAGCCTTAGCCACATCCAGTTTTAACATGAGTGCCGATGTTCGCCGCCTGTGTAGGTTCCTAACCGAATGTTTCACCATGAAGAAATTATCTTGGATGGTGCGCCCCTTAACAAACGCACTCTGGTTGCAGTCCACCAATTGAGAGAGAGGCTTGGCGAGTCTTGCTGCCATGGCCTTGGAGATAATCTTCGCGAAGCTGTGAATAAGACTAATGGGGCGGAAATCTCCCACGTCCACCGCTCCCTCTTTCCCGTAAAAGCGTGATCAATGCTTCATTCACCTTCGAGAATCCTCTAGCGTCCGCCGAATCAAACCAGTTCACCGCCCTCATGATCGCGTCTTTGATCAGAGGCCACGCCGATTGATAGAATCGTGCTGTGAAGCCATCGGGGCCTGGCGCTTTATCCGCTGGCAGAGATCGAATCACCTCCCAGATCTCCTGCTCTGAAAACGACAACTCTAGCTCAGTTAGATCACTCGTCGGTAGATTTAGCGCAGCCAAATCGATCGTGTGATTCAGCTCTACCGGAGCACCAATCAGTTCCTCGAAGTGGCTCGTGGCCAATTCACACATTCCTTTGACCTCCGCTGATTGGTTGTTTCCCCTGCTCAATCTGAAAATATGGTTCCGCCTCCGCCGGGTACTCGCATGGATATGAAAGAAAGCCGTGTTAGCATCTCCTTCCTGCAACCATCCAATTCTTAAACATTATCTGGCAATGGTACGCTCCAATGAAGCCAACCCCAAGACCTTCTTCTTCAGTTCTCTTCGCAGCCAACATTCCCCTTGATTCAATTGCCTATAGTCCATTACTTTGTCCAGCTGCAAAATGACTTCATTTGCCTTGAGGATTTGTTCCTTTATGTTCCCAACTCTCCGCTGACTCCAACGACTCAGCACCCTTGCCGTCGCCCACAGCCTGTTGCACAGGTCAGTAAAGGGATCGTGATGTTGTTCCACATCGAACCAAGCCGCCGCCACAGCTTCTTGATACCCCGCGATCTTCGGCCAGAAAGCTTGGAAGTGAAAGCGCGATTTCCGCTGGAATGTGACGTTGGTGGACATCATGATCGCGCAGTGATCCGAGAGTGCAGATGAGAGTGAGGCAATTCGGATGCAGTCCGTCCCAATCCACAGTGCAAAACCAGCAGTCGAGTTTTTCCAGAGTTGGGCTTCTACACTCATTACTCCACGTGTATCTCCGGCCCACTAGGCCTTGCTTCTTAAGCTCTAGATCATTGAGTAAGCGTCGGAAACGGCCCATCATGCGGCGATGCAGACGCCCATTGTTCTTGTCCGCTGCTTCTAAGATGAGATTGAAGTCGCCTGCAACCGCCCAGCAGCCTGGGAAGGCCGCGCGAACTGCTCTTAGTTCGTCCAGAAACTCCACTTTCAGTTGATCTTGCGTAGGCCCATACACCGTGGTCAGTGACCACTCATCCCCTCCATCAACACTAAGCGTGATCGTAACTGAAAATCTGTCAATCTGTGATCTTGTCACCTGAATGTGATTCGATTGCCACGCCACAATAATTCCCCCCGAGTGTTAATTGCTGGGAGCGCCACGAACCCATCAAAATTTGGGCCGAGTATGCCCATCACAGTGAACCTGTCCACTGTGGCTAGTTTGGACTCAACCATGCACACGATCGACGCAACAGCATCCTCCACCACCGTCCGCACAACCGTACCCCTATTCGGGGCGTTTAACCCTCGCGGGTTCCACACTAGAAAGTTATGATTCATACAATTCATAGGAAACTAGTTTGTTGTCCACACCACCAATGGACGCTAAGCCTCAAGCGTCCCACAACGCCGTCGCCCTGGCAGCGTCCAGGAAGAACAGCTTAGCTATCGCTTCTACGCTCTGCTCATGCATTGGGTCTCGGAAGTAATCCGCGTATTTTTCCAAGCAATCCACTGGCTCCTTCCCCTCTACATCACAGATGTCCAACCGCGTCATGAGCACCTTCTGCGCCTTCTTGATGTACGTCGTGGTGTTTCTTGGAGCCTTTGCGACAATCCGCGCACTCCGGCGCCGATCTTCTTCTGCCACGAACAGCTTCCTTCTGCGGCCTCTTTGCACCTTGGGGAGGGGCAGCACTGGTGCTTGGATGTGTTGTCTCAGCTGGGAGATGACAGCCCTCAAATTTCTCTCCCCACTCGCGTTCCTGTCTGGTGTAGCAAAGCCGCCAACTGGCGACCCGGGCGCAGAGAAGGAGCGCAACGAGGCCTGCGGCGTTGTAGCCTCATCGAGCTCAGTATCATGGCCCAGCAGTCCAATTCCGGCCATCTCCCTACTTGTCGCCACTCCCAAGCTGGCTTCTCCTCTTAGCGGGCTAGCCACCGGGCCCAGCCCACCGGTAGCCACCAGTAGCCCACAGCCGGCTTCTCCTTGCGCGACAGGATGGCAAGGCGCCAAAACTCACGCCAAGACCGAGTCTTCGCCACCAGCATTGGCTTGCCGTCGCGGTCCCACCACTGACAGAGGCGAAGCCTCTGGACTCTCCACGAGGATCGGCGGCCTGCCAATGGATGGCCTTCCCGCCACCGAAGCACAGGACCCAACCGAGCAGTCCTGCCTGTCTGCACCCGATCCCGTGCAACGACCCACCAGCGACTGGAAGCTGCCAAAACTGCCAAAGATGATTTGTCGCTGCACTGCAGTGTCCTGCAGCTGCGCCTCCTTTTGCAGCATCCCGTCTCCTCCACTTTCCACGTCACACGCTCCGCCGCCCACCGAATTCGAAATTTGAACGCAAAAGTAATCCTCGCCGGTCATCTGCTCCGCTTCCGGTCGTCCGGCCGCGGCCTCCGTCGCCGTCGCCAGGCCCAAACTACCGGCGGCGCAACTTTCCAGCGAGGCCTCCACGCCCGCATCGGCCGCTACCAATGCCTCCCTTGCTGCCTCCCCGGAGGCCGCCACACCCGCTGCAGTGCCGCCACCAGTAGAGCTACCCGCAGCCCGACCAGCGCTTGCCGAACGACTGCCTTCTCCCCTTTCCTGCCGCGACCACCGGTTCGCGCACCCGAAGGAGGTGACGGCGGTGGCGGTGGCGTAGGAGGAGGGGGCGAGTCCGACACCTCCGCAACCACCGGTTCGCGCACCCGTCTGATGCGAATAGGGTAAGTCAGCGTTTTGGCTCTGCGCCGCATCACTGGCCCACGGTGTCGTCCACCCGGCCGATGATCCACTGGCGGTTCCTCGACGAACAGCAGTTTCCGAGTCAGAATTCTCTCCGGCGCATCCGTGCGCACCCACACTCTGAAGTAGGACATGTCGTGGCGGCGCGCCGTGGGCGCGGCCACATCCACCACAAAGCCGGTACCTTTCAGCACTGCCTCCGCCGTGCGCCGCGACCAAGCATGCGCCGGTAACCCCAGTAGGTCCAGAGCCACGAGGTACGGGAGACTCGCCGCCGTAGCCTGTGCTTGCCGGATCCACGGTCAGCGAGAACCATGGCCCCTCAGCTCTGCCTCGCCGCGTCATGCGATCCCGCAGCCGCCCATCCGTGCAGTGGACGAGGAAATCTTCCGGCGAGAAGGCACGAATGGACGTGTCCTCCGGTCCGACGCCGAACTCCGCATGGAGCACGACCGCCGCATCGAACAGATCCACTTCCGGTTTGGACCCGATGATGGAGACCAGCACCGCTCTCCGCAGTTCCTCCTCCATGATGCCCATCTCGTCTGAGTACTCCGGGAAGCAGGCCTCCCCCAGCGGCCCCGCGTCATCCGCAGCCGGCCGCCGCGCCGCAGTTGCAGCGGGCTGCGCCGCGGCCGCACGGCTTGCGTCAAAGGGTGCGCTAAAGCCTGGTCCCCGCGCAGAGCTCTCGAGAGAGCCCTCACGGACGACATGATTCTACGACCGCTCCATCTGCGCCGCCTC
Organism: Poa annua; assembly: GCA_026929855.1. Classification (NCBI taxonomy): domain Eukaryota; kingdom Viridiplantae; phylum Streptophyta; class Magnoliopsida; order Poales; family Poaceae; genus Poa; species Poa annua. Next base: position 11,319,456 of record CM049433.1, on the reverse strand, counting down.
TGCAGGGGGCGGGCCCGGCGGCGGCGGCAACACCGTCTCCTGCAGCCTTACCGTACCCGGAGAGGGCGGCCCCGCCGGCGGCGGCGGCAGCCTTGCCTCCACCAGCCTGACCGCAGCCCGAGGCGGCGGACCTGGTGGCGGCGGCGGCAGCCACACCGGCGACCTCGAGCGCCCCGGCGGCCCACGGCGCTCCACCTCTGCCGCTTGCGGGCTAGGCGGCCGCGGCCGCTTGCAACCTCTGGCCATGTGTCCTTCCCTGCATCTCAAACAACGTACCTTATTTGTGCAGCCCTTAGCTATGTGCTCCTCGCTGAGGCAGTTGTAGCACAGCCCCACCATGCCAGGAGGGATGTACTTGTGCGCCGGCGGGTTCCAGGTTGGGCGCACCGGTCTACCGCGCTCCCTCAGCAGTTCGCGCCGTTTGCTCCTCTCCCCCCCCCCCCCCCCCCCCCCCCCGGCAGCCAAGGACGCACCTCCCCGTCCACCACCGGCCTGTCCAGCGGCTCCGAGCGGGCGCCCACGGACGGGGAGGAGAGGTCCGAGTCCGAGAGCTGAACCCTGCTGCACGAAGCCATGCCCGCCGGCCTTGGGCGGCGGCGGCGACTGGCCGCTTTCTCTCTCCTCTCCCCGCTCTCCTCTCTCACCGCTCTCCTCAACCGTCTCAATCTAGGATGCGGCTTCAGTGACTTTGAGCATAAAAGTCTAGCCGTGACTTTGCTCTCATCTCAACCATCCAAAGAAGATCCAACGGTCAGAAATAGATATATTTGACAAATTCAAAATTAAAAGTGGTCAGAAAATTTTGAAAAAAATCCAACAATTCCTATATGTTGCGTTCTACATTCTGTGAAAATTTTGTCAGATTTAGAAATTCGAAAATACAGTTTTTGTTCAAAAATTGGTGGGAAACTTAAAACGAGGTTTATTCATAAACCGTTTGTCCAAATCTTACAAAACTTTCTCAGAATGTATAACGCAACATATAAGAATCATTGGATTTTTTTCAGAATTTTCTGACCACTCTTAATTTTGAATTTGTCAAATAGATCTATTTCTGACCGTTGGATCTTCTTTGGATGGTTGAGATGAGAGCAAAGTCACGGCTAGACTTTTGTGCTCAAAGTCACTGAAGCTGCATCCCTCAATCTATCGGCCGGCTGCCTCGGGCCCGATGTATGTGCCCCTACTATTGAGTCGCACCGAGCCAGGCTCGGGCCTAAAATTTCAACGTCACAATTTTTTTGTCAATGATTATATGGCTCGATTATGGGGCCAGGCTCGGGCCTGAAGTTTCAACTTCTAGTCTATAGGCAAGGGATGTTGTAAGCCCTAATTGACGTTCATTTTATGTGATAGCATGGTTTTGTTTACATTACTGCATAAATGATCTTCTAAAACTCTTTGTCACATATGACCCGCTAAAACCTACCTGATAAAAGAGACTGTGTTGTGCGTGTGCGTGTCGAGTAGAAATAGGTCAAATTAGCCACCTCCAAAGCCGTCCAAACTAACTTAAGTGTGAGATTCCACCACCCAATCCAAGGTTTTTGAGTCGTTGATTAGTCACTTTACAATCACCAACTAATCGCCAAGTCGTTTGTCCAAAATAAGAGTGACTCATGACTATACAACGATTTATATATGCCGACTTGTTTTGGCTCGGCGACTCAAAATCTGATCCAATCAGCGCAATACTGAACCTCCTAATACATTCTATTTTATGTGTATGTAACATCACATACAACATTCTTATGAATTTGTAAAACTTGTGGATTTCAAACAGCCCTTGTAGCAGGAGACAAAATGTGTGCAATTAATAATCCTTCTCTGTTTTTTTAGATAAGGGGTGCGGTCCCGGTCCGTGCGGATCCCGGCCTCTGTATACAAAATATGCACACAGCCATAATAGTCCTTTGTCTGGTTGCAGCAAAACATGAAAATGAGTACGTCCCCGATCGACTGTCAGGCGTCAGCGGTATGCAAGTTGAAAAACGAAAAAGCTTCTTCTTGGATCGATCCGGCTCCGGTCGGCGGCCGTACGTGTAGAACGTTGTGGACGGTTTCCGTGACTTTGCTGTGCATGCAAGTTTGCATCACTGACCAGTGGCCACTCGCCGACTTGGCAGCACCGTCGTCCACAGATCCAGCGGGGGGCTTCCTACATCCGACTAGAGATCTTCGCACGAGCCCTCGCCGGCACGGCAACCGCCATGCACGCGGTCTCGGATGCAGATGCGCGCCGCCCTTTGCGCCTCACGCCACGAACCCTAGCCCCCACTTGCATTGCCGCGGAGTCAGAGTCCATGGATGCACGTTCATGTCAAAGCTGCAGCGCTAGCGCACTACTTGTATCCATCCACCACAGCCAGCTCTGCTCGCCATGGTTTATTATATAGCAACCGCGCGCGAGCGTCAACGAATTCCATAATGCGCAACTAACTAAGTAGCCCGTCGTGAGCTCGTGATCGCAAGCTCCATCGATCGATCTCGTTGGCCTTGGGTAGGTGCGTGCGCGCGTGCCATGGGAAACGGCGTGCTCCGGTGGCTCTGCGTCGTCCCCGCCCGGAGCCGGAGGCGCCGGCGCGCGGCGAGGCTGGTGCTGTGGGGTGGGGAGGCCCGGGCGGCGGAGCCCGGGAGGACGGCCGGGGAGGTCATGGCGGAGCACGGCGCGGGCGGCGGAGGCCTGGTCGTGTGCCGCGCCGACGGGTTCCGCCTCAGCCGCCCCGCGCCGGCGCTGGACGTCGAGGACCGGCTCGAGGCCGGCCGCACGTACATCGTCGTCCCCGTCGACCGGCTCCCGGCGCCGCAGGGGCGGGGCGCGCTCACCGCGGGGTCGCTCGCGGCGCTCTCGTACGACAGGCACCAACACGAGCACGAGGGCGCCGCCCGCGCCTCTTCGTCGCTGGCCCTGGCCTGGGGCGGGAGGAGCCCGTTCGAGTACGCCAAGGACGGCGACGGCCGGACGGTGATCAGCGTCACGGAGGAGTTCATCGTGAGGGCCGTCACGGGGCGGCGTCCTGGTCCGGCCGATGGGGACGACGACGACGAGGAGAACGGGCCGGCGCTGATCTGCAGCACGCCGGAGCTGAGGAAGCACTACGAGCAGCTGGTGGGGGCGGCCAGGGACAGGCCGTGGTCCCCGAGGCTGGACACGATCGAGGAGCGGAAGAAGGCGCGGAGGGTGGTGGACGTCGTCATTAGTCCCCGGAGTTTCTCGCCGGCGAGGCTGCTGGGCTTGGTCAAGGGATCGAGCGAGCGAGCTACGTAGGTCGTCTCGTCGGCCTTGTGTATACGTATGTATAGTTGCACATACATATTTATTCCCTCTATATATGCAACATTCGGCCATACGCACGCGCGCGATTCACGCATCCGAGGATGTACATTTTGCTGAAGGCAATTTCCACAAGAATTTTGTTCAGCTGGGTGGATTTTTAGGCCCCGGTTGAAAAGGGTGTTGATTTTTCCCCTCCGTATTTCTCCACCCCTCCTAGCGCGTAAAGTACACGAAGCTAATCAGGCCCGGATAAAAAACTGATCGTTTTAGCTAAAAAAAACTGGCATCCAAAGGGGCCTTAGTTGTAAGTTACATAGTAAAACGGAAAGCCATGGTGGGCAGGTTCAGATCCTATGGGGCGAGGGCCAGCCGAGGCGAGATGCGTGCGGTGAGCCGTCGTCAATTCGATCATCGGCTGGCTGCGAGCGAGCGTTTCTTCATCGAGCAGCAGGTAACCGTTCGTGACTCGCATCTCGCCTTCATCAGTGTTCGCCACCTTGTAGATATCCTAGCAATACAGATCAACAAGCAGGATTATGTCTTTACCTAACCACGAGGGGCTGAAACTGGGTAAACCTCTCCTTGTTAGCCGTAATTTCTACCAGCGCCATGCTTCTCCTCCCATACAAAACCCTAGGTAACTCGACCATGAGATTTACCATGGTAACCCATGTCAATCGCTGTGTGTGTGTGGGTATCATGATGTTTATCACTGATGTTCGAGTTCTCAAGCGTTACCCCGGGCTATTCAGCATGCGGGTGCATGTTGTAGTGATCACTCTTCTTAGCTGTAATCCGTGCATGGTACAATCTAATCAAAACATATTACGACTTAGCAAGACTGGATAAAGCTCCATGAACTGTTTGAAACCAGACTGGTTTTTAAATTCTTGGAAGAGTAAATTGCGCTGGCGGTCACACAAGTTCTTCGGTGAGTGCACGTAAGTCACTCATCTGGGAAAACTGGCGAACCCATCAGTGCGCTAGCGGTCACACAAATAGTTTGTTGACCACTTTTTGACCGAAATCAGTCATGTGCGCCTTACGTGAGCTCACTGTGGATCGTTGTTTCCATAAATAACCCCTACAATCTAACCAATTTTCTGAACACAATAATCTAACCAATAAAATGTTTAATACAATGCTTCTTCGAATGGTCCTAATTCTTTCTCAAAAAATTTATGGGGTGTATGCCTCGGCGCTGGGTGGGGCAGTGATCACGCTTTGTCCAATTCGTAGCTAACTAGTAGCTGATGATCAAAAAATTCATTTTGGGCTGGGGGGGAGGGGGCGGCGGCGGCCCCCCTCACCTCAACATAGCTCCTCTGTTGCTCCCCTCCTCCGCAACCTCCTTCCCCTTCCCCTTGTCCCTGCAGGTCGTCGCGGGAGGGAGCCCAAATTGTGATGGTTAGGTGATCCCTTGGAGTGAAACCGGCGCCGACACAAACACCAGCCGACGTTGTTCCCATTCTTTTGAGAGCTTTGATAAGTTCTGGGAGGGATGAAATCGAGGTAACTATGTGGTTCAACTCTCCACCTAGCAACTGTAGAAACCCTAAGATGAACCCTATAAGACCAGCTACAATGGGGTTGGATTTGCCTGGACCTAAAACTAGAAGAGACAGTGCGACGGATAACACGCCTTAAGCCGCATTGTTGACGAAGGATTCCACCCAAGACATGCTGGTTCAAGATGTAGACGAAAATTCGTCATCGAATATACCATAGAGAAATACAGTTGAAAAGTGTGAAGAGGAATATATATTAAAATACTGGCATAGACATAGTCTAACCGCCGTCAGAAAGGCCGGTAAAACGTGTAACAAAATTGCCACCAAGTAGTTAAGAAAAAGGGATCGATGATAGTCGAGCCCCCAGCGACAATGTAGTTAGCCTAATACTTATGGGACAATTTGGCAACGTAGTTAATTTACACTCATGAACATCATTTTAAATTCACTAAGAATTTTTACATTTTAAATAATTAGGAATTTGTCTAAAATACCAAAACTTATACCTAATTGTTAATGTAATTAAAAAGGATCCAAAATTCAAACAAAAAATATGGGAAGCTCCTTAATAATAATAGAGCCTCCGTAGATTTTCTCTATATTTTTAGGCTATTCTAAAGCATAATAAAATTATTGAAAGTTGAAAAATACAACTGAAAAAATGCAGTTCAAAATTATGGAAAAAGAGCTAATATATTACTATCGTACATGTCGAGGACGTCGGGAAATCGACATCGAACCACTAAACAAAATGCATGAATCATGTACCCGTTATTGTGGATTTTAATTTGGATGTGTCCAAATGAAGGGGGGGAGGGGGGGCAAGGCATGTTGTGCGCTCCGCGTGGTACCAACGGCTGCATCGATGGCTCGCTCTCTTTGTTGAGACAACTTTTTTTGCGGGAAATTGAGGGAGCTTTTATTTAATAACAGACCTTGCATGATCAGCCAAAATGCTGACAGCGAGGAAATATGGAGGGGTTCCAAACCAACTATCCGTCACCATGATGCAAACAAACTTAGCACAAAGATGAGCATGGACATAGGCTGACTGAGGTACATGTTTAATAGAAAATTCAGAAAAAATACACGCTGGTACTCCAATTTCTAGCAAAATAAACGACACAGCCGAATAAGAACCATCACGAGCATTCCAGAGATTAACAACGACCAAGCAACCGGTCTCCATTACCACCTTTGAGAAATCTCGAAGACGCGCGAAGAGGGCACCATCTCGCACCACCAAAACTTCCGTAATAAGTGGATCCGATACCCAGCCCCTGCTTATGCACCGGCACGGCTTCAAAAGCCTAAGCCATACACTATTCTACGCGGGTTCATAGCAAAATGTGTTTGAGTTTTATTCGGTCTCTTTTTTCTGCTATGATGAGTCCAACTTAGATAAATCAAGATTTTTTTACTCCCTTTCCAATCCATTCACGTGGACGGAACTTCCCTACCATGCACTGACATGCACCCAATCATTGTTTATTTGAATGAATCGAACCAACAAGTTGCGCTGTTTTTTTTTGTCAGACGCGATGAAGCGAAGTCCTACTATATATCAAACCGATTCAAAGGTTTCAACGAATCGCTTTGGGAGTTGGGACAACATAGCGGCTGGTCTAAAGGTCCAGACGTAAAAAGCAGGCACAACAACACCCTCAAAATGTCTGGGCCGCGTTGCGCAGCAGGCCGTGCGCACGCAGTTGCCAATTTGCCACCAGTCAGTAAGCCGCGGTGACACTTCTGACCCTCCACGCCGCCTAGTTGCACTCGCCGGCGGTACATAGTACAAGCGGGCCGCAACTCCGGCGGAAAAACATAAAACTTGGCTACAATGACAGAGAGCCAACCAGATTGCCCTGAACCTGATGCTGTTTGTGCGTCCTGTGTCAGTATCAGGGAATTCTCCTGAGAAGTTTGGTAGCAGACTGCGCGGGTTCACGACGCCTCCCTGCTCGCGGAATGGTGACCTACTTTCGACGAGGCGGCTGCTCGCCAACTGAAAAAGGAGATTTGCTCCATGATCAAGGGGGAATTTGAGCTTTGGAGGAAAGCCAAGCTGTGTTGGAGCGAAACTGGGAGAGATAGAGTAGTTTGCTTGTTTTTCATCTAGTGGGCGGAGCTCGGAGTTTGTTGATCGGATTGTGATCTTTCTCTAGAGCTCAGGTCTTGTAATCAATAAATATTCTCTATATATTAATTAATACAGAAGACACGCAATCCTGAAAAAAGAAGATTTTGACCAGAGTGGGATTTGAACCCACGCCCTTTCGGACCAGAACCTTAATCTGGCGCCTTAGACCAACTCGGCCATCTGATCAGTTATGCATACTCGTCATCTTAATCGCAATTTGTCCTGGGCAGACAAGACATCCTGTACATCTCGGTTACTTTTCTCCCCCAGTAATCCCCACTTTTCCCTGCCAGGTTAAGACCTGGCTGTAAATAATTACAACAAAACGTACTCGGGCAATGAAAAATGAAGATATAAGGTAGAGAATCCTCTACCTTTTCCTCTCCAAGAAAAAGAAAACAAATGCAGGGAAAACGCTGGGTTCAATTCTGTTGGAACACAGGATTCAGAACACACATCACGAAGTATCCAAGGGGTAAATCGAGTTTTCTTAACTACACACATTGTTCATTGTTGCCACAATATACTAGGAAAATTAAGGCCTGACACAAGAGACGCTGCCCTCGGTTCTCTGGAAAAATATGTACAGCAGAGAGCAGACAACCAGACACCCGAGCAAGAAGGGGGCGGCACTACGTACAATGGTAAGGAGGTAAGACGCCTCCTCCTCCTCCCAGCCTTTTATTGAAACTCAGGGGGCTCGGCGAGCATACTCGTCAGGAAGAAAGGAAGGGTAGCGGTTCGCGCAACCGAGGAAGTGTCGCTGACTGCCACACACGGTAGAGTCGACTTATGGGGTAGAGGTTGAGCAAGCGTAGCGAATCACATGAAGTTGCCCATACCCATGCTAACTCCGATCCTTTCCGCAACCTGCAATACGGATGTGCTGACGTGAGCAAACATAACTTTCTAAAAAAATTGGAGCTCATATAAAAGGGATGTTGCCAATTTGCATCAGCGAAAAGACTAGTGAAATCTCTAAAAATAGAACAGTCACCAAGGTGCACCTAGCTGAGTAATCTGTAATGCTACAGCCCTGATTCTAACGAACAGATCTTGGTAGCAGCGTAGAGCTTACATGTTGAGTATTATCCTAACAACCGTGACACCAAAATGCTACTGCAAGATGTCATGTTTGCAGTCAGCTTACCTCCTTGAAGGAGTGAACATCACTGCCCCAGAGCCAAGCATCACAGCCTGCGTCCCTTGCTCCCCATAAGTCGTTCCTTCGGTCATCACCAATATGCACAGCCTCTTCAGGTTTCACGTCCAACAGCTCACAGGCCTTCAAGAATATTGTTGGGTTTGGCTTTTCTGCTGCAACCTGTTAGCACAGAACAAGAGAACATAGTTTAATGACAAAGATTAGTAGGAAAATTGGCCATACTTAGATACAAAGGATGGAAGCCACAGATGAAGCCTGGGTTCAAATAGTACACCAAGTTAAACCAGCTCATCTGACAATGGATACGCACCTCAGCAGATACAGCAACTGCATCGAACCAGTGATCACACTTCAGAGCCTGTAAAAGTGGCCATAGACGTGTGTCAAAGTTGGATACAACAGCTGTTCTTACACCAGCCCTTCTCAATGCTTCAAAAACATATTTAGCATCAGGGTCGATAAGCTGCCAAGCCTGGAGAACATAAAACACTTGGTAAGGTACAACACATAATAAGATGGTTTCAAAAATATTGATTATGCAGTTTATTTCACCTTTTCAGTTGTATAGTAATGATAAAGTTCCTCAAAGTACTGTAAATCTGAGCAGCCTGTAGAAGCACTGACTATGTGTTGCCAAAAGGGTCTTCCATCATCAACATACCTGGAGATGTTCAGGAACATTAATACATGTGGCAGCGGATTTCGAAGAGGGGTTCGAAATTTCATATGAAATCTTCGAGTGAAAGATGCTACGCCAGAATGTAAATAACAAATCCACCCGCAGACGGCTGCAAGGAAAGCTCAAAATCCTATTTTCTGGGACACAACAACTTGAAGTTCCAAGGAGGAATGTGAATGCAATGGCATGATAAGCTACAAAAGAATGAAATGAATGTACCAGTACTACCTATCCCCATCGTCCAAATCTGCTGAGAAATATTAATTCCACGTGATTACCACTAAGATGCTTCTCCTGATTGTGACGTACTGTGATTAAACTCTTTTTTCAACATACTGACAGAAACTCACAAAATAAATGCTCCTCTACCCGACTCTTAGTTAGCATCACCAAAAACAATGAAAGTGTATTATTCCTGTCCGGGAAGACAATTTTCAAGGGCCCTGTACCAGACAAAACTTGGGACCATTCCAGTTCCTGGATCTCGATCTTTAAAAACCTGAATTGTTCTTGCAAGTACCCCTTTACTTTCTGATGACAAACTTATTTCCACTGAATTTTACTCGTCATGTAAGTTTTCATAGCTCGCAGTTTCACGTAGATTGATAGATGCTATTTTTTGTTCTGGCCTAGTTGTGGGCGTGCAACCGTGTATACTCATTCAAGCAATCTAATTGTGTGCTCGGCTGATCTGTGCAGATCACAAAACTCTTCTACCTATGAGTGAAAATATGTGCAAATATTTTTGAGTATTCATGAAAAAAAAACTAACTCTATCTTGAATTTTCTCATGTCTGCATGTTTATACTCTCAGTTTTCATGAGGCGGTATTTTCATGCTGGTTGATTACAAAACCAACTTCCATGATGAAGTGAATCAAAAAATTTAGCTCCCCATTTTTGTGCCATAGCCTTGCTTAAACTCTATGAGAGCAAATGATGGCATAAATATCCCTGCCTTAAAAAACACAGTTGGGCTGAAAAGCCTCCCTATGGGAAAATTCGGCCTTGAAAATTCCCTATGGGATAAATATCCATGAAGTGAATCAATTCTATACAAGTCTTGCCTTCAAGAAATGCAATACAATTCTCCCTTGAAACAATTCAAGAGAACGCATCATACAGAGCCGTCTGACGACATATAGCAAATTTGCATGCAAACTCATAGAACAAGGAGCAACAGGATAGGCAAAAGTTAAATGGGTCCGCCGCATACCTAAGCCGTGATCCACCCCATGGTTGCGCATACGCCTGTCGGTACCTCCTCAAGATCTCATCCTCCGAGTACTTCACTCCATACTTTTCGCCGAGTGTTCTGTACACCTAAAATCAACATTCAAAACAGGCCACATCAGAACACATGAACATCACATCATTATATGCACGGATTGATCCATCTCAACAGAGATTGAATAGTAGAACAAATAAATCTCCCCATGCCCAGAGAACCCAAATTCATGAACACACTCGATCGAGCAGAACGGGCACGGATCAGATCGATGACCCAGATTGCGCGATACGCAATTTCCTAACCGCACACGCAACATACACACAAATGGAAACATGCAGGCCTCCTCGGCCGTCGGCATCTCAAACAGAAACTAAAAAGAGGAATAGGAATTGGGGATGCGATATTTTTGGGGGGCAATCGGGCGTGGAGCAGACCTTGGCCATGGGCTCGGTGGGGGCGAGGAGGGTGCCGGCGGCGTCGACGAGGATGGCCTTGTGGGTGATCTCCCCGTAGATGGCCCTCCGGTAGTCGTAGTACTCCCGCGCCCCCATGGGCTCCCACCTGGCGCCCCCGGCCACGACCGCCTCCGGGACCTCCTCCGCCACCGCGGCCGTCCCGAGGCGCCGCGCGAGCGCCGCCGCCGCCGAGGAGGCCGAGCGCAGCCGCGCCACCGCCATTGTCAGCGAGGAGGGGGGGAGCGCGTCGGGTGGTGGTGGTGGGTCCCGGTGGCAGGCTCAGGCGGTGGCTCCGGCGTGCCGTCCCCCAGCGTGCTCTTGTGCGTGTGTGGGTGTGATGCGGTGTGTGGCCGTGTGCGGGGGCGGAGCGGTTTATAGGCGGAGGCGAGTGGCGGCCGGCCGGTGACGCGATGGTGATGGATGTTGGCCTCGTCCCTCGTGTGGCTGCTTTCAGTTCCTGCTTTCGACAGGTTTCAGAGAGAGTTTCCAGTGGGTATGTGTAATCGCGATATATACGAATTGAAGAGAAAAATGACTAGTACTCACGAGTAGTTTGAATTTTGTTCTGAGTTTTTCATATACATTTTAAAGATTTTGATTAAAAAAATAGCCCTGCAACCAAAGTTTGTCCCTTGAAAATTAAACAATGAGAAGTGCTCTGGTGCTTTCCGAAAAGTTTTTCTGCACGAATTTAAAAGCGCTTTGACGGTTACGATTAGATTCAAGTGATCTAATAGGAGTACTAACCATGTGATATTAGCATCCTTAATCATCACCCCTAATCACAACCATCGATTTGCTTCAAAATTCGTAAATGTCTTCTTATTCCCACATTAGTGGAGCAACTTATATTTTCGTCTTAAACAAGCAAAAAAAAAGAAGAAATTGTTTCATCTCACCAGCTTAATTAACCGTGTGGTTGTCGGAAAACACGGTTATTAGAATGATATGAAAAAGTGTATAAAATAATTTAGTAAATCTAGCATGTAAACTATATGACTAAATGGGAGAGAGAGATTTTCATGATTGTTGATATAATTAAGAGCTGAAAATAGAAAATGCAGTGCATCAAGGAAAATGTCTGGATTTAACGAGGTTACTAAATTACTATTGTCCATATTTGCTCCTCCATTTTTAGGTGTAAGATGTTTTACATGGTGTCTAGATACATACTTAAATCAGTGAACATACACACTAAACGTATCTAGATACATTTATATAGATATGAATATGAAAAAAATGCTAAAACATCTTATCTTATATTAATTAAAAACGGAGGGAGCAGTAAGTTGTGTTTCCTATAGTCTATAGCTAATCAAACGCCACATGTTCGCTAGGAAAAAAGGTGCACAGGTGCATCATTGGACAAGACTCCCGGGCATCAAAACCCTGACAGCGAAACTTCGCAAAACAAGCATCTTCTTCCCCGATCGAACATGGCCTCCATGATCGAGAGTTCGAGACACGTTTCAGGGCGACAAACTAATCTAATCAGCCGTACGTCGCTTCAGGCCTTTGTTTTTTGCCCTTCACGTCGTACTGGCCGGTAGCTAGCTACCTGATCAGTGATCAGTGATCTGCTCTCGCGCATCACATCACATGCCGATCGAGAATCGATTCCGTCGGCCCTCCGCCGCGGTCAATCATGCATGATGCATGCGATTGGTTTAACAACATGAATAATCGGCGACCCGGCGCAGAGGAGGTCCTTGAAAAAACACCAGTGGATTCCACGGCGATGCGGCTAGCTTGGTTTTTTCGCAAATCGTGCTGGCTTCTCGATCATGATTCATGAGTGAGTGCCGTTGTTCGTTCCGTCTCGTTTGCTTCCGCTAACTTGTGAGTGAGGTTGGAGCCGAGCAGAGTGGCTACCTGTACCCATGTTTCTTATTACTCATATAATTTAAGAATTCATTGTTATTTTACCAATGAAAGGTTGATTGATGTGGACGCCAACTCTTTAAACCCAGGCAAAAGCCTAAATCAGTCGCCACCACATCATATATACTCCCTCCGTATCGAAATATAAGATGTTGTGGCCACTTTTGATCATTATGCATCTAGACACGTTTTAGTGCATAATGATCAAAAGTGGCCACAACATCTTACATTTTGATACGGAGGGAGTACTAGCTAGCTCGTGGTTTTCCGTCGGCAAGAACACCAAAACGCCGGTGGTTTCTCCCTTGAACTTTGTACACTTGTGTTGTGGTCTCTCATTGGCCGGTGTGTTGTGTTGATTCATACGCACCGAGCCGTCGTCTTGCTCCGGCGTTTTCTTGGCGTTTCACGCACGAGGACGCGTTTGTTTCTGTTTCTGTCAATCAAAAATAAATAAAGAGCACGTACTAGGTAAACGACACCAGCTGTCCAGCTGCTGCAGCTGATTAATTACTCTGTAATTTTCTTCAGGTTTTGTCATTTTTTTCTCCCTTATTATCAAAACAGAATGCATGATCGTTCCTCTTGTTCCAACGCTATACTACGATGCAGAAATATCGCGGGAGGAAGATGAAGATGCTTCCAGCTAGCGGGCGCAAGTTTCAAGCGAATGATCGGATTAGCGCGCGCCAGACACGTTCGCGCCATGCATCGGCGGCTCGGCCGGCGTCGCCGCGTGGCGAGCCGACGCGCGCCACAGCTTCCGTTTCCGAGGTCCAGAGGCTCCGGATTCTGCACTCCACAGAACGCAGACGTGTGCAAGTGCTCCGTTGGATTGGACCATTTGCTCTGGACCGATCGGGACGCTGAGACTCACTCAGTAGGGCTCCGATCGTGAACCACTAATCGACCTGGCAGCTGGAGCCGCTGAACCAAGGGAAAAATCGTGTGGACGGACGGGGGCGCGGCGTGAACGGCGAAGCAATCGATCGCGCGTCCTGCTACTGCTAGCTTGTGGGAGACGGCAGTGTGTGCGTGGGCCTCGTGCGTTGTTGACAACACCAAGCGTAGACGGGAAGAAGAGCACAGAGTTTGTAGGCAGGGCCTTAACTTGTCGATCGAGCAGCAACGGATGGGCACGCCAAACGTTGGCTGTAACTTGTAACGCACTGTAGTATGTGTGATTGACGTTGTTACAATCCTCGTTATAGTTGTCGTTAGAAAGCCGACTTGGAAGCGTACGGCTGGCTAAAACATGATGCTAGCTCCCGTTTCCGTTCTACATGCTGTTCGTCCCCACTGTCTCTGGAAGGAGGAAAAGAAATGACAGTCCATCGTCATGCTGAAACCGAAACCAAACCTGCGTCAATGAACATATCCATCAGCATTCAGCAACGATCGAGCTTGAGAGGAATCGGCTAGCAGCCACGCAAACAACCGGTGGCTGGAGCAGGCCCCGGGGAACGTGAGGAGGAGCGCGTCGGGGTCCGTGGCGTCGCCGTCGCCGTCGCGGCTGAATTTTCATCTCTCCACCGGACGGACCAAACATATCTGCTCCTGCGAGGAGGAAAAGAGTCGACGGAGCGTCCGTGGCTGGGAGCGGCCCCGGGATCGGAGGCAGTGGATAGGGGACAACGACCGCTCCATTGCGTGGCCAGCAGGAACCGTCGCTCGCAGTCACCGTCTCCGTCTCTCCAGGACGAGGTGGCGAGTCGCTGCTGCTTCCTCCAGCATTATTGGGGTTGCTTACGGCTAATAACAGTGGCTGTTGCCATTAACTTTCTCCGTTACTTGCTTGCTTGCTTCCCCTTCTAACCTGTTGGTGTCTGGTCCCGTGTTCTGGGTGGTGGCAAACAGGATAAGCACGGTCATTTTCTTCGCTGACGGGATGAAAAAATATCGGTCGATTCAGCCGGTTTATGCACAGAAATACAGAGGTTATGCATCAGGAGCTTGTACAGAATTGTTCATGCAGCAGGATCATGCAAAACAAACTGTAAATTCAGCTGTTATTAGAAGACCAGGCATACATCGAGTTCTGAACTGTTAGTACTACAAGATACAAGTGGTCCTTGTTCGAAGGAATACAAGCAGTCGACATGGTACTTGGGAGCTGGCAAGGATTTGCAAGCCCAACCTAGACCAGCAAACAATAGTTAGACAGCGTCTGGACTCAGGACCACTGCTGGCTTCAGGATCTCAAGGCGAGATCGTCGCCAAGGAGTTGACACTTGGTCCATAACACACTGAAGCAGCAGCAGTTCCAAAACAGCGGGTGTTGCCTTCACTGTCTGCACAATTTGCCAGGAAGGGTATTTCAAATTAGAAGAGGAAAAACATGGACTGAATATGGAGATCAATGAACAGAATGGCAAGTGGAAGCACCTTCTACTTGAGCGGGTCGAACGCCTAACGACTGTACCACTGTCTGCCGAGTCTTCTAACACAGGTCCACCCATCTTCTTTACGGTTGATCGTGACGAACCTGCACAGTAGATGGAACAAGTTCCATTAGAAACTGGATGCCACATCTGGATATCAGGGCTGGAAGTACGACTCTCACCTTTGCGAACAGGTCGTCGTGCTGATTGAACTTCTGCGCTACCGTCATCTGATTTTGTAGTCGTGGCTGATGCCTGACTTTTTTCCGAAGAAATGTTGTCGCTGCATTCTGGCTTGTTCTCCTTATTTTCAGCATTGCCATCATCTACCGAAGGATCAGTATCCTCACCAGATTCCTCTGTCTCCTTATCTGCAGCATTGCCATTATCTACTGAAGGATCGGTAACCTCATCGGCTTCCTCTGTCTCTTTATCTTCAGCATTGCCATTATCTACTGAAGGATTGGTAACCTCATCGGCTTCCTCTGCCTCCTTATCTTCAACATTGCCATCATCTACTGAAGGACCAGTAACTTCATCTGTTTCCTCTGCCTCCGTATCTCCAGCATCGCCATCATTTACTGAAGGACCAGTAACCTCATCGGTTTCCTCTGCCTCCTTATCTTCAGCATGTGTATCATCCACCGAGAGACCAGTAGCCTCAGCAGCTTCCCCTGTCTCCTCATCTTGAGCATTGCTATTCACTGAAGGACCAGTAACCTCACTAGCTTCCCCTGTATCCTTATCTTCAGCATTGCTATCCACTGCAGGATCAATAACCTCACTAGCTTCCTCTGTCAACCAAAAAAAGCAGTGAGGTCTCTAGTGAACACTCTACTGTCTAGTGTACTGTAAATTCTCCATATTTTCTAGTGTACTGTAAACTCTCTCTACTCTCTAGTGCACATGTCATATAACTCATAAACATCCGTTTGGGTTGTAAACTTGTAATTCATACAAGAATGATCCACTTGACTCTTAGTCATCAGATGATGGATACATAAAATACTCGCCAGGAAAATAACTTACATAACAAAGAAGGTAAGGAGACACAGAAAGAAAAGTAATGACTCTAGCTTTACCTTCAGAAGACTTTCCATCACTCTGTCCAACTTCCTTAGTAACTAGGATTCTATCAAGAGAACCAATTCTCTGTTTATGTGCCTCAGCATTTCTAGTTGTGGCCTCTTGTTCTTTCTTTTCCTCATGAACCTTGTTAACTTTCTCCTCAAATTCCTCAATGCAAATTTTAAGCTCTGGCTTCGCGAACTTCTTACACTGTTTGGGCGAATTATCATAGATCAGTTAAAGCATAGAATTCCCAAATTCAGTCCACTGTATTCAACAAAGCGTGAAAAGTTTGAAAAACATCCAGGCTATGCAACCAACCTTTGCTATCACGCTTCTGAAGTGGTTCAGTACAGAATCTTCGGATAATGCATGCTCAAACATCTTGAAATTATCGATGAGTTTTTTCAAACCTTTCTCGGTGAAGGTTAGCTGAGAGAGGCAGTAAGAGATATACTCCCACTGTCTAACATCTGAAACTCGAGCAAAGAAAGAATTAAACACCTGAGAAAGGGGTAAACCCAAAGTTATACAATTCATGAAAACAGTCAAAACAATGCATGCAGCAAAGTACAGCTGTTTCAAGGAGACGGGACTGAAATGAGGGAGTCAAAGAAAGTCAGCTGCCTTGCTAAATTTCTATATTGCTAACTTCTTCGGAGAAACTTACATAAGACGACAAATAACACTAATTGCTGATTCAGAGCATTACATCTCTGGTTAGTGCTCCCATTTTCTTCGTAATTTACAGTGTCCGGTGATCAATGTTTATTTATCTCATGGTTTCTTAAAACACTAAGGTGGACAGCTGATTAACCATTAATGGAAACACACACGAAACAACATAAATGTCCAGCATAATTTGATTGTAGAAGTAAGCATTTTACCATTTCCTCCAGTAAACCTATTGCAGAGCTTATCGACAAGAGCTTCCATTTGTTTGTCCTGAGATTGCAATAAGAAATGGATATAGTTAATGACGGACAAAATCCGAACTGCACTAATGGCAAGCAAAGAAGGTGACGTGTTAGACCTTTTTAATAGAACCAATTAAAAATTGCATGATGCTACGGAACTTTTCTTCCTTGAGGTGCTGATTGCACAGTCTGCTCAGAATATCCGGAAGAAGATTGTAAATTGGATTGCTTCCTTCATAGTCACCAAAGGAAAAAAGAGGTAACAATATTAGCTATATTCAAACAGCAGTATCTGAGTAAACAAAATTCGCTCGCATGGTATAGACATGTACCTTTTTTTGACAACTCATGAAAAAAGAGTTTTGCAAGACTTGATATCCTCTCCTCTTCATCTTCTACCCTGACAGCCATTTCGTTGATATAACCTTTAACCTATATAGAATTTGCAAATGTCAAATGTGTCTAAACGTGGGAGGAAGTGAAAAGTGTTTCAACCATGGGTGAGAGAGAGAGACCTTCATCATATCATTCAATATAAGATGAGAAATGACCAGCACAGCATTTTTCCTCACAGATGCCGACGGATCACTCAATCGGGCATATATGTGTTCTGTCCAAGGTTCTAAGAGGTTTGGAAAGCGAACTGCTAGATCACCAAGGGCTATAGTGCAGTTAGATCGGACGGTTTCAGAGGGTGCGCTTTCAGCAACAGTAAATAGGATTTGAAGATTTGCTTCGCTGAAAATTGAGTATATCATGAGATGCAATATTGTCATTAATTGTATACAACTAGGATGCTGCCATAATAGTAAAGAAATGCAGTCATGTCAATTATAATCACGTACCAGAATTCTGCATCGATAATCATTAATATGCAAAGAGCAAGCTTTGCAGAAGCATGTAGCACTGGGAACTACATCAAAAAATATCATCAGGAAAGAATTAAATGGAGCAGCGGAACCAAGTATTGGAAGTGTAATGCAATACAAACCTTCTGTAGCAAAGTTAGGTTCCTGCAGAGTTTTGATAGAAATGGTCCACAGTATCCAATAAGGTTCTTTTGACAGGAATAGGAAACGATCTCCCTTTCAGCTTTTTCAGCAAGAAACTCTATTGCAATATCTATTGTTGCACCAAGTCCCAGTTCAGCATTTATGCCTTGTGTCTGCCAGCGTCACACAGTAGACAATAACAAGTTCAAGTCACATGAAAGAATGACAAGTCAATTCCAGAAGGTTCAAATGGTTAAAGATGTAGCAGCCGGGTAAGGATTACCTCTGAACTCTTGGAGGGATCTACCTCACCGTCCTCATTAGTGGGCTGTGATTTGTCATTCTTCGGTTTTTGTTTCTGAATCTTCTTAACAGAAGTCTCAATGTAAACCAAATGATTAAGTGCTACATGACTAATAATAAAAAGAAATCTACCCAACTTTGTGGCTGATACTGCTGAAATCAGTGCACCATTTTGGGTTTCAACTTCAGCTCCATTTGACATGCCATCCATTGGCAAGGCACTGAATACAGAATTGAGGGATTTCTTTGCAATCTCGGTAGTAAAGATTTCAGGTGCTGGGTGTAAGGTATAGATGGCACTTATTGCTTTCTCTGCTGCTCCATACCATATTTTCTCAGGAAGAGAGAAGCTAGTTATCAAGCCTTGCAATGCAGAAAATACTCTGGTACTAGTACTTAATAATTTGACCTTGTCTTCTTCTGATAATCGGTGCAGGGCAAGGCATGCAGTTCTAGCAAGCAGAGGGTCTTCCTTAGCCCAGCGCCCAAACCCAATGTCAACAATATCTTGTAAGTGTGTACCGAGAATGCTGGGAGATGACTTTGCTGCCATGCAAAGAATTGATAAAGCCCCACGGCATTGTGCTGGCCTCACTTCGTTGATGTTAAAGCAAAAATAATCCCACAAAGCTGACACCTGCAAGAAATCATGGGAGTTAGCAATTGTGCTCCCCCGAGGAATATAAGATAGCATGCACCACTGAAATGAGACAATAAATTCAACAGAATGGCTATACTTAGGCCTGATAAGTCAGTTGTTACAGGACCCTTCACTAGACACGACAAATCAATGTAACTTCTATTATCAGAATATTCGAAAGAAAATAGCTGGGAGCTTCTTAACATGCATCTAAAGTTCTTAATTGCTGGGTGTTCTAAAATTAGTGCACTCAACTAAAATTTAGTTAATTAACTCATCTTGCACATCTAAACTACAACATAATAGCAGAAAAAATAGAACAATCTAAGCACCGTCAAGTCACTAAAATGGAATTCCATATGCAAGAATCGAAGAGAACTTAGCATTACTGTAGTTACGAGTATCAGCAATAACATATTCAGATCATAAGATTGATCACAGCAAACATTAAAAGGAAAGAAGAGTGCACCGTGTTTGATGAAATCTCTCCTTTCAATACCAATGAACTAACTAAGTTCTCCAGAGCCGCAAGGTCACCGAGGCTACAGTCAATGCTGAGGTTTATCAAACTTTTAGCTGTTTCTGTTGGGATTCTCTTTGTGTAGATGGAGATGAATGCGCTCTCCACTGCTTCGTATATTGACTTGTCCTGAGAAAATACCTGCAAAAGCTAAAAGAGTCAGGAAATCGTTAACAGATACATGAGCTCATATACCAGCTAGACTTTCTTGGATATTACCAGAGGTAACATTTTCCGGAGTGCTTCTTCTGAACCTTCAACCTGAAACTGTCTGCACCTCATAAGTAGAAGAATAGTGTTTTCAACATCTGTAGCTGAAGATGATGCCAATAATTGGATAAGAATTGGCATTAACGACGTTATACATGTCGAGAATCGCAAGCCAGCATCAAGGGATGCAACCAAAGCTCTAATCTGTTCCAAGTTTGTTATATCTGCAGTCATTGGATCTTGATCTCTCTGGTCTTGACTAGAAGGTAGGCAACTATCACTTACACTCTCGTCCTGCCCCACAATCACTTCTCCCAGTGGATGATCATTCGAAGGTTCACCTTCCTCAGGAGACTGAGACTCTATTCCTTGCATCTTCTCCTTGTACTTCTCTAAAGTTGCAGCAAAGGTTGCAGTCCTTAATTGAGGCCCAAAAGGGTTGTGTTGCAGCATTGTGATGAGAAGTTGTAATGCTGATTTTCTCACAATTGCACTTTTGTCCTCCAATCTCCCTGAAGCAACTGATGCCACTTCATTCCACAGGCCAATTGAAATGGCATTTTCTTCGCACAACTCTGCCCATACCTGAAGCACACGACTCCTCGTGTATGCTGACACATCCCTACAGCGCTCAATCAAAATTTCTAGCATAGCCTGCTTACTTCGGAGCCTTATGGTATGAGCACTATTATTTCCATCAGCATCTTTAAATGCCTTTGCGGCCAACTTGCCCAAGACCCCAACAAGAGAATTTCTAATCTTGTATGACTCCCCACCAAAATGTGGTATCAGAACACCAAGATTGGTAGACATAAGTTTTGGCAGGCGATCTGCAAGTTCTACTAGGAATCTCCCGACATTGTCAGCACCAGCACCATCTCTCACATAATCTTTTGGGTCAGTGCGACCTATTTCCCTGATCAGGGAAATTGCCAAGCTTCCATCACCAAACTTTTTCTCTGCAGCAGCAACTGCTTCCGCAAGATAAGCGACAGTGAAATCATACTTATGGATCAAATGCAAGACAGATGCACTGGTTTGAGAAATCCTTTGATGATTTGTAGCTACTGCACCAATTATCCGGCATAGACCATTTCTTGTTCCCTCGTCTTTTAACACAATTTGATTCTCAAATAGAACAAAAGTACACCTATATGTGTAAGAAAGTAAGATCCCTATAAAAAAGGTGTACTGAAAAGTGTAGTATACAAAGTTTCCAGAGTTTACTTTGAAACAAAAGAGAGATATCGTTCATCAGCACCGCCTGGTCCAAAAAGTAGTGTAAGGTCAGCTTCAAGAGAATTAGCAATAAGATTCATGATTCGCCCTCTTTGTGCTTCCCAATTCCAAGCATAAACAGGATTTTTCTTCCGACCATGTGCTGCCACCTAAAGACAAAGGGCAGAACAGGCTCAATATAAAAAGGTATAAAAGCTAAATAATCGTATCATTTGCACAAATATTACCTTCGCGCCAGTGCCACTATCAGCTGATGTTTCCTGAGTTAGGACAATGGAAAGGAGGAAAAAGGAGTAGATCTTGAGGGAGTTGCGGTGAGAGGCAATGCGTTCAGTGATGGGTATCCCATCAGAAGGGGATGACATGGAAGCTCGTGAAAGGGAGTCAATGTTCGGTAGAAGGACACTGAGATTGGAGCGCAAGGCCTCAACAAGGTTGAACTTAAGGGCTGGGGGCAAGCATGTGAAGTCACGCACAAGAGAGTATATGTTATTAAACACATCCTGCTCCTCGATACAGAAGAGTTCTTTGTCAGACAGATCAAATGATGTGCCTATAATTTAGGTCAAATCAAAAGAAAGAATTAGTTCATATAGACAAGATACACACAGTCACAGATTGACAAAATTAATAGCCTAGAGTCTAAAATAGTCTAGAGACGAAGTAAATTAGTCTAGAGAGTCTAAAATTTTGGTGCAAACATTTGCTAATTAGTTGACAAACTCAATTGATTGTTAATATGATGCACAGAGTCTGAAAACATGTCGAAGGGAAAGAAAGCCAGCTGCCTGTGCTAGAGACTTACATTTATAGGACAAATTTACTCCAACAATAGAGATACTAGTTTCAGTTTTGATAACTGGAAAGACAGTTCACTATTATATTTATCTTCTTTTTATTGTCTATTTTCACCTCTTAATATATTTTCCAGTACAGCTCTATCATAAATGTTTCTTCAAAAGGAAGGGACAATACTAAGGTACCCAGTATTTTGCAAAATTAACCCAGTGTGGCTTACACAAAAGTCAAAAACTATATGTGAACTAGCTTTCAACAATTGAAAAGTTTAGAGAACATGAAAATTGGCAATCTTCCGTATGAAAAGACGACTTTGTTATAAAAAGTACTCCCTCTGTCCAACAAAAGATGTCACACTTTCTATCAAATTTGGATGTATCTATACACAAAATTATGTCTAGATACATCCAATTTTTGATCAAGTTATCCTTTATTGGACGGAGGGAGTATGTATATATTAGCTCTGGAAAGGTGAGCCCTTGGATGAACAGATTGATGGAAGTGACTTTTCTAGATATTCAGGACAGTAGTTTCAAATTTTCAAGCACAGACTAGGTTTTCATGCAGGTGAGCATAGATTTAGTCCAAAAATGAATAAATGATATAGGAGCTTAAAATTGTGATACTACAGTCTTTCATAAACAACTGAAACAACATTGACTTCAGCAGGGCTTGCCAATCTGGACGCCCAAATACACAACGGAGAATCATAAGACAAAACTTCCAAAAGGTATCGGGGATTTGGGATAGGTGACACTAGTTCACTGTCTGAGACATTTACAGAATTTGCAGCTGTAAATGATAATGCTACAGTTCATTGTTGTACATAATTATTATTTTCAAGATTGTTGCGCATAATTTTGATATAATGCAACTCACAAAGTTACCTGGTCTCTTGAAATTGAAAATGAAGGAACGGAAATTACTGAGTCATGTGCCCTGTGGGGCTTATGTTGAAGTCAAGCTAATACATATCAACCCATTAGAATATAGAGATCCTTTGGGGTAGTTTGGTCCACTATGCATGAACTAGCCTAATTAAGTCAAACGTTTCGCTATGCTGCAGGTTGTAAAAGCAGCGCTGCAACACATAAGGCCGTCAGCTTCCAGAAATTCGTTGAGAGCAAACACAAAATGATCAGGAATCAGGAGAAGCATTCGGCCAAACCAACACGGGTTAGCTCAGTCAAAACGACAAGGCGGGCTATCTCCAAACCTGACACCCCCAATTCCTAGGGACGACTAACATGGATCATTTCGAGTGGAATTTTACACCGGTAGGTGTCAAACAACAGTCCGGTACTCTTATGCTATGAGGACTAGGGAGGGTGTTTTCTTAGGTGTGGTTTTAGATTTCGAAATTTCTCTGCGCAGGCAGCAAAATCCGCAAAATCCCTTGGGACCGTTCGCGAAGACCAGGAATAGTAGGGCGCTGGACACGAAATTAACAGGATCTAGGGTTTACAGCCTCAGGTCCGAGGCAAATCGGACGGCGCAGCTGCACTGCGAGCGCCACCCCCGTCGTCGTGCATCGAGGCTACGGAAAGATCCAACCGGAACTCTGAATTCGAAGGAAGAGGATTGTGGGGGAGGGAGTGGAAGGCGGAGCGGGCACGTACCTTTGACGAACTCCTCGAGGTCGGCGGCGCGGAGGGTCGTGACGGCGACGGGGGCCTCCGGCCGGAGCGAAGGCTCGCCGTCTTCGTCTCCGTCGCAGTCCCGCTCGAGATCCCGCAGGCTCGAGGGGAACACGAAAGGCGGGGCCATCGCGCCGCGGAAGAACGCCGACGAGAGGGAGGCGGAGGGTTTAGGTTCGGGCTGGGGACGGCAGGAAGGGGAGAGGTGGGGAAGAAGAGTGGGGGGCGATTTCGAAATGGAGAGCGGGACTGCGGGAGGGTGAAACTTTGGTGAAGAGACCTCGGGTGGGGGCCCGCACGTCATCGGCTGGGTTCATGGACTTCTTGGCCCACCGGTGGCTTCTTTTTTTTGTTTTTTTTTTGTTAAAGTGAGACTTTATTAATAACCCTAAGATTAAAGATCTATCCTGTGAAAAGTGCACTTGGATGTGCTCCTTTTATTTTATAAAATTAAACAAATGATAAGTTTAAAAACTGAAGAAAAAATCTGGATGTAGTGAATGGTACCATATCCTTATATTATGGGCTACTCCCACCATGTAAAATCACAAATGTGTAATTCTTTATATTATGGACTACTCCCTCCGTCCAGTTTTTGGACTTAATTTATAAATCTCTTGGCCCAAGTTGCTAAATGATTGGGGTTCTAATTTTGCACGTATTGGTGGGGAGAGGCAACCAACCACTAATTCAGATGGAATAATGTAATTGTCTCTAAGAGGTCTCGAGTTTTGGGACTAATTGTTTTTAGGATTATGCCTTAGAAACCGGGACGGAGGGGGCATAAAAATGATAAAACTTGTAAATTTTAGAGATTTAAAACATGTGCCTTGTTCGTCGCAACTTAATATGTAAGTTTTTCATTTTTTGTGAAACCCAAGATACAAAGTATTCACCAAAAAAAAGATACAAAGTATTTCAATTTGGAGTGAAATGCATAAACAGTTCTCGAAGGTGTTGGCAATGTCCAGAACAGTCTCCAAACTCATAATTTGCCTCGGTACAGACCTAGAAGTTGCTCTCCGTGTCCATCTACAGTCCTAGATACGAATGCGCAACGTATAACGCTGACGTGCCAATAGAACGGGCTCATTTCGGTCCTCAAACTTACCGACGATGTCCAAAACAGTCCTAATAAAAAATTCAAAAACAAAAAAGTGGGAAATCACTCAAGTGAGATTTGAACTCAGGAATACCCAGGTGCGAAGGCCACTATGATGGTTCTGTCAAGCATTGGAGTTGAAGTAATATGAAGGAACGTTAACTAAATTTCAACAAAAGGATCAGGTTTTCACGAAATTTTATTTATAAAACTATTAATCTAATTAACTAGTTTCACTAGTTGAATGGCGCGGACGATTATCCTACTATAGAATAACTTCCTTCTATAACTATATAAATAAAATGCCTCTATGTATCAAATAATTTATGTTTTCCTTCTCCGAATCAAACAATTTATGTTTGATTTAATCGTGATACATTTTACCTTAGTATCCTACTATAAAATTACTTCTTGAGATCGAAAGTGGATTTTGATGAAGTGCAGCTTATACAGACAACAGATTTTTAATTAAGAGAGACATATATAATACATATAGTACTCATCTAAAACCAAAATTTATATTAGTTGTTGAAAAATTAAGGATTTAATAAATCGCTCCTAGGATGAGCACCGTGCTCTCCCATGTGCACCTGCACCGTCAAGGTCTTGTGCACGCGCAAGGATCTTCGTCTTCGTCGCGAAAGGCTAAACTTTTGGTTAAAATTTAGTTAACGTTTCACGGTTCCTTCATATTACATCAGTGCCAATACCTAACAGAACCATCGTGCTGGGTCATTGGCTACGCACCTTTGCCGCATCAGGGAGTTAGAGTTCGAATCTCAGATGAGCATTTTTTTCACCTTTTTTTTTGTTTTTGTGTTTTTTTATTAGGACTGTTTAGGACATCGTCGTAACTTTGACGACCGAAGTGAGCCTGTTCTATTTGCACGTCAGCGTTGTACGCCGCGCATTCGTATCTAGGACCATAGATGGACATGGAGAGCAACTTCTAGGACTGTACCGAGGCAAATTCTGAGTTTAGGGACTGTTCTGGACATGGCCAACAACTTCGAGGACTCTGGATGCATTTCACTCTTCAATTTGACATGTTTGACGTATGTAAGATACTCCCTATGTTTGTAAGTATAAATATAATATATTTTAGTTTTTTTCGTAGTCAAATGTATCTAGACGTTTTATCATTCATTCCAGACCCTACATAGTCTCCATTGAAAAATCCAAAACATTTTCTAGTTAGAAACGAAGAGAATATATCATTGCGAACATGTGGGGTCTTGTTTAAAAAAAGTTGTAAATATATTTTTAGTTTTAAAGAGATCACTAGACCTTAGGATTCAAAAAATTCCATTCATCTAAACGGATTGTGGTCATATGAAGGATTCAGATGGCGCTCTTAGCAAGTGTTTGTAGCGCCTTAGTTTTTGTGGTTCTGTATGTCGGCGTGGAGAGAGAGAGTTATCTTCTATATCTAAATAGCAGTGACCCACTACAAGGAATTCTCTCAACATGCAGCTATGTGATACGTCTCCAACGTATCTATAATTTCTTATGTTCCATGCTATATTATACCAAGTTATTACATGTTTTATATGCATTTTATATAGTTTTATGCATTTTCTGGGACTAACCTATTAACAAGATGCCACAGTGCCGGTTCCCTATTTTCTGCTGTTTTTGGTTTCAGAAAAGTACTTAAGGAAATATTCTCGGAATTGGACGATTTCTTTTCTGAAGTCAGTTTTTCATCGGGGACGTTCCAGAAAGCCGAACACGAGACGAAGTGGGCCACCGAGGCGGCACCACCACGTGCTCGCGCGGCAGCACCCCTGGCCGCGCGAGGACCAGGTGTGGGCCCCTCGGGGCGCCACCGACTTCGCCCTTTCGCCTACAAATACCCCCCAGACTAAAAACCCTAACACGGTGTTCATATTTTCCTCCACGGGTCCCGAGCCGCCGCCGTCGTCAACACCAATTCGGGAGAGATCAGAACTTCTCCCCGGCACCCTGCCGGGAGGGGGAATCGTCACCGGAGGCCTCTACGTCGCCATGACCGCCTCCGGACTGATGCGTGAGTAGTCTACCCTTGGACTACGGGTCCATAGCAGTAGCTAGATGGTTGTCTTCTCCTCTTGTGCTATCATGTTTAGATCTTGTGAGCTGCCTATCATGATGAAGATCACCGTTATGTAATACTTCATGTTGTGTTTGCTGGGATCCGATGAATATTGAGTGTTATTGCTTCATAATATATCATGTGTGTGCTATTTAATGATCTTGCATGCTCTCCGTTACTTGTGTATGCTCTGGCCAAGTAGATGTTTGTGACTCCAAGAGGGGGTATTTATGCTCGATAGTAGGTTCATGTCTCTATTAAATCTGGGGTGGTGACAGCTAGCTCTAAGGTTGTAGATGTACTGTTGCTACTAGGGATAAAACAGTAGTACTTTGTCTAAGGATGATGTTACTTACTTACTTTACACACAGTGCTTCAGGCGATAATCTGTTGCATGCAACTTAATACTGAAAGGGGTGCGGACGCTAACCGGAAGGTGGATTATTAGTCATAGATGCGGTTGGAACGGTCTATATATATTGTTGTAATGCCCGAATGAATCTCACACTAGACATCATAACATTGGTATATGCATTGGTTTGCTCATCATTATTCTATCAATTGCCCAGCTGTAATTTGTTTACCCGCATGAATGTTATTATTATTTATGGAGAGACACCACTAGTGAACTGTGGACCCCGGTCCTTCTCTTTAATCTGATAAACCACAAACTGCAAACCTGTTACTTTCTGCAAACAAACATCTTTCTTCCACACATACGTTTAATCCTTTGTTACAGCAAGCCGGTGAGATTGACAACATCACCGTTAAGTTGGGGCAATGTATCTTGATTGTGTTGTGTGCAGGTTCCACGTCACCTACGTCCCAGGAAGCATTTTCTGGCGCCTTTACGTCGCAGATTTTTCTGGCGCCGTTGACACCTCGGGGGAATTCATTATTTCCTACTGGTTCGATAACCTTGGTTTCACAACTGAGGGAAACTTGCTGCTGCACTACTTCATACCTTACTCTTGGGGTCTCCCAACAACACACCCACCGTGTGCATCACTATGCCACCTCATTTTTCTGCCACGTCAGTTCTTCTGCCACCAAAGCAAGTAAGCATTCCACGTCTTCTTAAGCCACATCGTCACTTGGTTTGATGGTGCGTATCATTTTCCCTTTGACTCCCCGCACGTATGTGTCCTTTCCTCTTCGTCTCCCACCAGCAGATCATTATTATTTAGTAGTACCACCAACAGACGCCTCTTTCGTCTCCCCGTCCATTACGTCCCCGTCCATTACGTCTCTGTATAAATTGAGTCCGATAGACTAATCGCAGCCGGAGTCGGAAAACTGCCAATGCCCAATGGCGTCTTTCTTTGTTCTTCTTATGATAGTACCGATCCTCCATCCGATCTTCCATCTCTCCATCACATTTCACTCGTGCCATTGTCCGACAGATTTACCATGGTACCGAATTACTCTAATACTGTTCTAGATTAGCGCATTTGGTGGTGTTCCTGGACTAGCGCATCTTGCAAGTTTCTTCTTCTCAAATGTATGCGGAGTCTTTTCTGGTGACCACGCGCGCGAACGATATGTATATTATGATCATCACTCTCTCCATTGCGGCTCTTTGCACGGTACAACCATGGGATTTCGAGTCAGATGCGAGGTACAGAGTAAATCTAGGCTAACATACGTACATCTTTCTGACATATGCATTTCTGATCAACTGGGCCGATTCACATTGATGCATCCACGTCGTATTGATGCTCTGCCATTGCCACTGCAAGGCAAGTGATGAGGAGTGTCTCCATCAATACCCTCGACTGATAGCTTAGGGTTAGAGTTATGTGGTAGAGAACGCATAGTGTTAGTAGATTCGTCGGCTGACAAGCGGGATTTACCCAGGTTCAGGGTCCTCGATTGAGGTAACACCCCTACTTCCTGCCTGTCTGTATTGATGGTGGAATATGCGGCGAGTACAATGTCTAGCGAGATGTCGATCTCGCTAGGGTTTGGTGATTCTGGATGAGCTTGTCCCTAATCGGCTACCCTCCTGTCCCTTATATGGGGGTACAGGTCTCGGGTACGTAACCGACTAGGACTTCATACATGGAAACTACAACCGACTATGCTAATCTTGGAAGGCAAGCTTCGTCTTGGGCCTTCCTTCGTGGGTTTCTTCAGTTTATTGACAATTGGGCTGTAGTCATCACGTGCACCAGGTACCCACACGACAGGGTACCCAGATGGTATAACCTCGTCATTAGCCCCCGAGTGCTTGGCTAATTCGGAGAATCAGTCATGGACTCACTCAATAGTGCACATCCCATGTCTCATGTTTTATGTCGTATGTTTTGTATTGTCTTTCGACTATGAGTTTTGACAAAGGATTTCGACTTAGTAGGCCTGGATTTACTTGATGAATCAAGACCAGTTAACTGCACATTTGGGCAAAACCTTACTAGCCTTCAATCAAGCTCAAGTCCTTGGGCTTGAACCTGGAACATACTGGACAGACTCGACCCAGGCCATTGCGGTCTTATTGATTCGTTTTGCAGTTTCAACTGTGCTACCCAGCGCGTCCGCCGGGATTTTCATCGCGTCTGTTAACACGGAAAGAATAAGGACTTAGCACTGCCGGAGTGGTCCTTAGCCCAGCTCGACTGATCGGCGGGTCTTACCTTTGCACTTTACGCGTACAACATCCAAAGTGTCATGGACTGACTTATCTCGGGAATTCTTTTGTGCCTTTGATTTTGACTGAGGCGAGTCCTTTATTTCGACTGCCTATTTTTGCTTTTGAAAATCTATCGGGTGCGCGATAGTGCTCCCGATGGGAGTAGCCCCCGAGATTGTGCTTTATTATCTGTAATGAAGGATAATCTCAAAAATTCGTTTTCCTTACTTTCATGCCAGTCGAAGATTTTTGTTTAACTGCTCCCGATGGGAGTACATCGACCATTCGAAGAGTGTCTGTTTGATGCGTAGTCGAGAGACTTTTGTAAGTTCGTGTGTGTTCGGTCAGTCGAACAACTATCAACTGAACTCTTGTGATTCTACTAGCTTGGGTGATGTCATGCATGACGTCTATGGCGTGTGTGCAGAGCCTGTGACAAGACATGTCATTGTGGGCCCATTTGTTTGACCCCGGAGACGCCGGTTCAGTTCTGATCTGACCGAACGTGGCGAAATTTCCACGGGCGTGATCATAACTTCCTCGTTTTACGTGCGTAGTGGGCGGCGTGGGCAGCGACGGTTGCCCTTTGATCATGACACGTGGCTTGCCACAAGCGCACGGGCGGCCACGATTGAACCATGGGTTGTGATAAATACCGGTTTTCACCGCCGTAATATTTTTTACCTTGCCATTTGCCCCTTTCTGCTCCCCTGTTCATCTTCTTCCTCGCGCGCTTGTTTCCTCTGCCTCTGCTACATCCTTCTCCATGGCTCCAAAGAGGAAAAACACTGCTTCATCGTCTGCCGCCGACGCCGGCAAGAGAGGGAAGGCGACGGCGACCGCGGCGGCTCCCGTAATGGATTCCTCGGCGGCTCTGAAGAAAAGCTCCGGTGACTGGACCCGGTCATCTATTACAGAGAAGAAGTTGGCGGCATTTCGCCAGCAAGGGCTACTGCCTCCGGCCGACCAGTTGGCCGCCCGCGCACCGGCTAATAAGGAGGTACTCCCTGAGCCTCGCGCCGGCGAGCGTGTTTGCTTTGCTGAATTCTTGCCCCGAGGCTTTGCTCTCCCGCTGCACGATTTCGTGCGCGGACTTCTTTATGCATATGGGGTACAGATCTATGATCTTACCCCCAACAGTATCTTGCATGTTGCCTATTTTATGGTAATGTGTGAGTGCTTCTTGGGGGTAACCCCTAGCTGGGCGCTCTGGAAGTCCATCTTCCAAGTACGCCATATGTGCCGTGGTGGGCGTGTGAATCCCATTGGCGGCGTGGGCATTCAAGTGTGCGGTGACTGCAAGTATTTCAATCTGAAGGCAGTCGAATCAGCGCAAGGGTGGAGGAGCAAATGGTTCTACGTCCCTGTCGACCAGGACGTTCGTCCGGCGTTTTCGACTGGGACGCCTCCTTAGAAGACCAAGGCGTGGGAACACATTCTCTCAGCTGAAGAAGAGAAAGAGGCTGCTCCCCGTCTGACTAAGGTCAGCAAGCTGCTGGGCACTGTTAGAGGTATCCAGCTGATAAGCACCTTTGCGAAGCGCCGTGTGTGGCCGCTACAGCAACGCTTCCACCCGATGTGGCGATATGAAGGCCCACACGATGCTACCAGGACGAGCGACGTGGAGCTATCTCCAAATGAGCTGGACTCATTTGTGAAGTCTGTTACCAGCATCAAGGCGGACGAAACCATTGATTACAACTTCATAGTCGCTCCTTATGATCTGGAGAACGCCCTCCCTGAGGTAAGTGTTTTAGCTTTTTGCTTTCTCTTTCAAGTGTTGCACTCCTTTTACGTAGATATGTTCATTTTCTGAACGTTTGAGCTTGCTCTTTATGATTAGGGGCATTCGACTGTCGCCTCTCTTCCTCCTCTCCCTGAGTCTGGACCTGCAGAAGAAGCTGCTCTGCTAGACGAAGGGAAGAAAACTGTGACTTCTCCCCCTTCGGCTAACTCTTCTTCTACCGAAGAAACCGAAGTTGAAGAGGAAATTCAGGCTCCGAAAGATGACGATGATGCGGCTGCGCCAGCCCTCAAACGTCTTTGTGTGCCTCATCCAGGAGCTCTGAGTTCACACTCGGGAGGTGCCGGGCGGAAGGATTTGGAGGATTCTGGCGCATCCTCGTCTGCCAAGGGGGTCTCACTTCTGGCTCAGCACTCTCCGTCCCTTTCGACTGGGCCTACGAGTTTCGGAGGCCCGTGTTTTGATATTGATCCTAGCTCAGATGAGGATGCGCACAGGTATGCTTTTTTTTTGCTTTCCGTTTTACTTGTTTTCTCATCTGGCACTAATTGCTATTTTGATGACAGCACTAGTGCTGGGCATGCGCCAACTCCTCCAGTCGTTGAAGAGACGACTGTGGCATCCCCCTTTGCTGACGCTAACATTGCCGAAACCACTCAGGTGGTTGACGTGACGAACGAGGGTGGGATGCCCCCTGCTTCTGCTGCTCCTGTTGCCCGTCCGTCCTCGTCTACGATTTCTTCGTGGACTGAGCATGTGAGTACGTCTGTCTATTTTGTTTGAGCATGAATTGGCCCTTGTACCGATATGTTTTTACTATCTTTTTTGCAGCCTGCCGTATGCGGACTTGTAGCAGTTGGTAAAGCTTTTGTCCAAGCAGAAGAGGAACGGGTCGCTCTTCGCTCCGATCTTGACAAACTGAGCCGTAAGTCTTCTTTGTCTTCTTTTTTGAAGTATTTTGCGTTTTTGCTTTAAGGTGTCTTGCATCTGAGTTAGTTCTTGACCTTCTCAGGCGATAAAGGCATCGTGGAGAAGCGAGCGACTGAGCTAGAGCAGCGACTGAAGGATCTGGAACGTCAACTTAGCGATCATCAGTCGCAGACGAAGAAGGATCTTGACACCGCTCTACGCTCGGTCGCCACTCGCGATCTTGAGTACGCGAAGCAGCTATCGAGCTTTGCGCATGTGCTTGAAGGTATGCGGACTTCTTTCTTTGCCCTTGCATTTTGTTGTGGTCTTTTATGCTGACTCCCCGTCTATTCTGTTTTTGAATTTGCGAAGGATCGGACGCCTCCTCTTCTTCCAAGGGTACGGCGAGTGACAATCTACCCCTCGACCATGCCATTGAAAGGCTAGGCGTTGCCGTCGAGCACGTCAAGAGCTCTTTAGAGACGTCCACTCGAACTCTTGGCGCTGTCTTCAAGGAGGTGCTCCCTTCGAGTGAAGTTCCTGCGACCGCGCAGGAATTTGCTGATGTGTTGGGTCCTGGGTCGATGACCATGGCTGCGTTTGCACGCGACTTGACGGTACGCGGCTCAGAGACCACTCTCAAGCTTCTTCTTGCTAATGGCGTGACTGCCGAGTATGAGGCTGCTCTATCTGACTTCCCTAGGAAGTCAGATGGGAAGCCTTTGGCCTTGAAGGGTGTAGCCGAATGTGCGGCGCGCTTGGCCAAAGTTAGTATTTGTACAATGGAGCGTAGAGCGAGTGCAGTCGCTGCTATGCCCAAGTCGCGCAAAGATAGATCTGAGTATGTATCCCATAACTAGTTTGTCTTGTAATTGTAATCCTCGCACAGCATGTGTGCTTTTGCTACCTTTCCAATTTACGATATGAATCTCCAAGATGAAAAAACTTTTGAATTTTTATCTTCTGTTGGTGTGCTGTGACTTGATTCTTGTGCCTGAGATTTATGATTATGCTCCTGACAGCCAGTTGATTCTGTCCCGACTGAAGCGCAACCATCAGGCGTTGATACTTTCGAATCCGCCAAGGAAAGGAATGATGCCAAAGTATTGGCTTATGCGAAGAATCGGGTG
This sequence comes from Poa annua, assembly GCA_026929855.1. Taxonomy (NCBI): domain Eukaryota; kingdom Viridiplantae; phylum Streptophyta; class Magnoliopsida; order Poales; family Poaceae; genus Poa; species Poa annua. Next base: position 11,286,825 of record CM049433.1, on the reverse strand, counting down.
GCAAAACTAGAAGGCGAGCTATGGACCGCACAGACTGAGTTGAAAATATTGAAAGATAGACCATCTCTAGCCACCCAAAGGGAAGAGTATGTACTTGGCGAAATCGACCTTTCGAACAGGCAACTCGAAGGTATTTTACCAATCGAGTGTTTTTGTGATATATTTTGTGCCTTCTTTTGCTTATCCTCCTTTGATTTTTGCTTGCCCGCAGTCTTCGTTCATGATTTTGATGAAGAAGGGGAGCGGATAAGAAAACGCCTAGCCGCTGCAACTGATGATGCCGTCACCGATTCTCAGCACTTCTGGGCGAATGGGTATCACGCCGCTCAACTCGCCATCCTGAAGGATCGAGTATATCGCGGCGCTGTATTACTCGAGCGTTGCCGAGCGGCGTTTATGCGTGTGAATCACTTCTTGTTCCCCGACGGGCCGCAACCACTAGGAATCCATGCCCTGGTTGACTTGTTCCAGTCGACAGACGCAATCCGGGAAGAAATAACCCAAAGGGTTGTGCTTGGGGCCAACGCTGCCATGGGGTATATCCGTAGGCAGTATCCTGCTTTGCGCTTTACTTCACTTGCAGCTGGCTCGCGATTGGATCAAAAGTATTTGGACGGAACAGCGGCCTCGGCAAAAATGCTTGTGGATCGTATGTATGACCAACTCATAGGCTCAAACCTGCCTATGAAAGATGAGCCCGAATAACTTGTGTCATTTTTGTGCGGTGTATGTGTGTAAAAGCAAATGCATATGTACTTGTGTGATTGACCAGCCCCCGAGCCTATCGGGTGGGTGTATGTATGAAAAAATCATTTCATGTGCGATTGTGAGTACGCGAGTTGTGTTTGCCAGCATAGTTTTTGTGATAACTTTGCACTTGCGATCCAGCTCCCGAGCCTTCGGGTGCGACTGAGCTTTTGCCTTTATTGCCAAGATCCAGCCCCCGAATCCTCGAGTGGGTTATGAATGTACCGTAATATAGAGCATGCGAAAAATGTGTACGGCGAAACATTTTTCTTTATTGTAGATACTGACCAGTAGGCCGCCTCATTAAAAACCTTCCAGTCCCCTTAGGTACCCTGGTAAGGAAAAGAGTGCGTCTGAAACCTACCGGCCGTTTTGACATGTATGCTCCGTTACATTTGATCGACTATTGAGTCTAGGCATAGAAACGACGAAGGTGCGTCACATTCCATGGATTGTGTGATAATTCTCCCGTCTAGGCATGCTTCAGTCGATAGGCTCCACCGTCGATAACTTCCGTGATGATAAAAGGTCCTTCCCATGGTGATGCGAGTTTGTGCACCTTCTTCTGTTTCAGACGAAGTACTAAGTCGCCCACCTCGAATGTCCTGGGTCGGAGTCGTCGACTGTGATAATTGCGAAGATCCTGCTGGTAAACAGCCGTGCGGGCTCTATTGCGCACTTCTTCGAGTAGATCAACTTCATTTTCCTGTGCGTCGTTCGCATCTTCTTCGTCGTACGCTTCGACTCTGGTGGCAGTACTGCCTCTGCACCGTAGACCATGAAGAACGGGGTGAACTGAGTCGAAGCGTTCGGGGTTGTACGGAGGCTCCATAGCACTGCGGGGAGCTCGTCAACCCAAGCACCTGCAGCTCTTTTCAGTGGTACCAACAGTCTCTTCTTTATTCCTGTGCATACAAGGCCATTGGCTTTTTCGACTTGTCCGTTGGATTGCGGGTGTGCAACAGATGCGTAATTTAGTGTGATGCTCCACTCTTTGTAGAAGGAACGGAACTCATCGACTGTGAATTTTGTGCCGTTGTCTATTATGATGCTGTTCGGAACGCCAAAACGATAGACGATAGATTTTATGAAGTTGACTGCCGTAGTGGCAGTCGAGCTTGTGATTGGAACTGCTTCTATCCATTTTGTGAACTTGTCAACTGCTACAAGTAGGTGAGTATGTCCTCCCGGTGATGACTTTTTGAGTGGTCCAACCATGTCCAACCCCCATTGTGCGAAGGGCCACGCGAGTGGTATGGTTTTGAGTGCGGATGCAGGCGCATGAGGTTTAGTAGCGAACTTTTGACACCCAACACACCTTTTGACTATGTCTTCCGCGTCCTTGAGTGATGTAGGCCAGTAAAACCCTGCTCTGAAAGCTTTGGCTACGAGAGATCGACTGCCGGCGTGATGCCCACAGGTTCCTGCATGAATATCGCGAAGTATCGTTTTGCCATCTTCAAATCCCACGCATCTCTGAAACATGCCTGAGATACTCCGTTTGTAGAGTTCACCGTTTATAATGGTATATGCTTTTGCTCATCGAGTGACTCGTCTCGCTTCTGCTGCATCATCCGGTAGCTCGTCGCGAAGTATGAATGCTAGAAGAGGTTCAGTCCATGCCGGTGTTACCTGATCGCCTTGACATAACAGTACCTCGACTGGCGGATCCTCTGAACTTGGCGCTTTGTCCTTAGGTGCGGAAGTCGAAATTGCCGGAGGACGTTGTTTGCTGATAGACCTTCGGGAGATTCGCTCTAGGAAGACCCCAGGTGGGACTTGCGTTTTAGTCGAGCCAATGTTGGCTAGTATGTCCGCTTCCTCGTTGCTTTCTCTTCCAATATGCCGCAGCTCGCATCCATCGAAGTCGCCTACCAATGTGTTGTAGAGGTCACGATATGCAATCATGTTGTCAGCTATGGCGTCACAAGTTTTCATGGTTTGTTGTACGACTAAATTTGAGTCACCATATATCATTAGTCGAGTGCATCCTAAAGTCTTGGCCATGTGCATGCCATGGATCAAGCCTTTGTATTCTGCCTCGTTGTTGGATGGTTTGGTGAAGTCCATCTGCAGCACATACTTGAGCTTGTCACCTTTGGGTGAGATGAGTATGACACCTGCTCCCGCGCCCTCATTTTTCTTGGATCCATCGAAGTACATCGTCCATGAGTTGGACACATCGGGAATTCCTGGCAGTTGGGACTCTATCCATTCCGTGGTAAAGTCAGGTAAGACTTGTGCATTGATGGCCTTCGGGTGATCATATGTGATTCCCAGTGGACCGAGCTCAATGAGCCCATTTGCCACTCGCCCAGTTGCGTCTGGATTGGTGAGTTTATCTCCGATTGCCGATTTGCTGATTACGATAATCGGGTATTCTGTGAAGTAATGTTGCAATTTACTTGTTGTTATGAAGACTGCATATGCTAGCTTTTGGAAGTGGGGGTATCTTTGCTTGGACAAGGACAAAACTTCGCTGGCGTAGTAGACTGGTATTTGAACACTTTGTGCTTTGCCTTCTTCCATACGCTCAACCACCAATACTGTGCTTACCACTCGATTTGTGGCTGCCACGTACAGGTACATTGGTTCTTGTTCTTTGGGTGCTACCAAGATGGGTGGTTTTGTGATTATCCGCTTGAGATCGATAAAAGCCGCTTCAACCTCGTCCGTCCACTCGAACTTATCTGATTTCTTCATCAGTCGATATAGTGGTAGTGCCTTTTCGCCAAGTTTGCTGATGAAGCGACTGAGTGCTGCAACTCTTCCTGTCAGCTGCTGCACCTCATAAAGGCTTTGTAGGCCTTTGCATGGTTAATATGGCCTGTATCTTTTCTGGATTTGCTTCGATTCCGCAAGCTGATACTAAGTATCACAAGAGTTCTCCGGCTGGAACACCAAAGGTGCACTTGTCTGGGTTAAGCTTGATGTTGTATCTTCTGAGGTTGTCGAATGTTTCTCGTAAGTCTGCGAGTAGCGAATCCTCTTCTTTTGACTTGACAACTATGTCGTCCACATAGACTTCAACATTTCGACCGATTTGTACCTTCAAGCAGTTCTGCATCATGCGCTGGTAAGTGGCCCCTGCGTTTTTGAGCCCGAAGGGCATCGTGGTATAACAATATACTCCGAGTGGAGTTGTGAAAGCTGTTTTCTCTTCGTCTTCTACCTTCATCCGAATTTGGTGGTAACCCGAGTACGCGTCCAAAAAGGATAGACGTGCACATCCTGCTGTGGAGTCGACGATCTGGTTGATTCGTGGAAGAGGGAAATGATCTTTGGGACAACATTTGTTGAGTCCTGTGAAGTCGATGCACATCCTGGTCGCTGTTGTCTTCTTCTTTTCAACTATCACGGGGTTTGCCACCCACTCGGATTTCTTGATTTCTCGAATGAAGTTGGCTTTGAGTAATTTATCCACATGTTTCTCGATGGCCTCTCTTTTAGGGCCCGATACACGACGTACTGCTTGCTTAACTGGTCTGGTTCCTGGACTGAGTTGGAGAGAGTGCTCGGCGAATTCCCTGGGTATGCCTGGCATGTCAGCTGCGCACCATGCAAACATATCCCAGTTCTCACGGAGGAATTCGACGAGCGCGCTTTCCTATGCGGGAGACAAGCTTGTTGACACCTTGACCGTCTTGGCGGAATCAGTCGGGTGAATCTGGTGCGTCCTTGTGTCATCTGTGGTACTGAACGCCTTGTCGACTGCCTGTTTCTTGTGTTCGGGCATATACGTTGGGTCATTGGTGAGCGATAGCTCTTTGAGTGTTTGTTCTGCGCCGAACATCTCAGAGATTCTGCTGAAGTCACGGTCGCAGGCGTCTGATCTTTGAAAATTTCCGTTGACTGTGATTACTCCTTTTGGACCTGGCATTCAGCTTGAGGTATGCATAGTGTGGTATTGCCATGAATCTGGTGAATGCAGGACGTCCTAGTATGGCATGGTACTGAGACTTCCAGTCGACAACTTCGAACTCAATTGTCTCTGTTCGGAAGTGTTTTGCGTTCCCGAATGTGACATCAAGTTGTATCGTGCCTTCTGGGACGATGGCTTTGCCTGGAACAATGCCATGGAATGTGTTTGTAGACTGGGGTAACCGGGTAAGTCCTCGACTGACCTATTCATCCTGCGTAGTGTGTCTGCAAAGATAATGTCGATGCCGCTGCCTCCGTCCATGAAGACCTTGGTCATGGAGTACCCTCCGATCTGTGCCTCAAGTACGAGGGCGGCGTGGCCTGGCCGATAAACGGATGGCGGGTGATCTTCTCGACTGAAGGTGATCGCTGTTTCGGAGCCGCGTAAGAAGTCTGGTATGGCTGGTGGCGCCATAACCGCCATGTTAACATGTCGTGTGTGAAGTTTTTGCTGCCTGTTGGAGGGACGCCTTTTCTGAATCATGTACATCTGTCCTTCAGGCTTTGGGTACTGCTCTTCTGCAGTTTGCGATATGTGATGTATGGCTCCGGCGATTTGGTTACTCGGATTGTATGGTGGCGGTGGTGGTAATGCCGCGACTGGCTGTACTTGCGGTGGTGTAGTGTGTGCTGACGGGGCAGTTGGGGGTACATCCCGTTTGAGCTGTCGTGCGTAGTCTGCCACAATTTGCTCAAACTCGCAGCAGTTTCCCATGGTGTGGTTGGAGGTTAACCTTCCAGTAGTTGGGTCTTTGAATAGATGCAATCTGCATAGATCCTCTATCTTCTCTTGGAACGACTTTTCTGGCTTGGCATCTGATCGTTTGCGCCACTCTTGTCTTTGGTAACTGCCGCTACGCTGGTCGCGATCCCGATTGTTGCGACGGTCATCTGATCGACTGTCGCGACGGTCGACGCCTCGACTGTCCCGGCGATCATTATGCCGTCTCTCCTCCCGGACGTGGTCGTCCTGTGAGAATCCAGCTGCGACAAATTTTATCTTGTCTTTGTCGCCGTAGTCGCTCCTACGCCGCCGCCTTTTATCGTCCCTATCGTGACGATCTCGACTGTTCCGTCGCTCTTCTTTGTCATGTGGGGACAGCGGGCGCTTGGTCCTGACAGCGTCCTCTCCGTCTGCCCACTCAGTCGCTATTTTCATGAGCTCTGCCATAGATTTTGGCTTCTGACGACCGAGTGCCTCTCTGAAGTCGTTTATGTAAACTCCCATAGTGAAGGCATCCATCGCTCGGTCTTCAGAGATTGTACCGACTGAATTGCGGATAGCAGTCCACCTTCTGATATATGCCCGAAGTGTCTCGTCTGACCTTTGCTTACAGGCTCGCAATTCTTCAAATGTTTTGGGTCGCTCACACAGAGGGTCGAAGTATTTGATGAAGTACTCTTTGAAGTGCTCCCAAGAGTCGTAAGATCCTTCGGGTAACGCCTTGAGCCAGTCACGGGCTGTGCCTTCCAGCATCAGTTGTATGTACTGCAATGCCATTGTGGTTGTTCCCCTTTGGCATATTACTGCCAGCTTGTAGTCCTCTAGCCAGCCTGAAGGCTCTTGCTTACAGTTGAATTTTGGCGTCGTTGGAATGCCAAATCTCTTGGGCATCCTGGCTTCGCGAATTCTTCGGGTGAAGCATTTTGCTCCGCAAGGTCCTGTATCGCGACTGTCTCCTGAGCTATGGCTTCTGGATCTGCTCCGCGACCTGTAGCGGCTTGAGCTTCTTCTTGCACTACTCCTGTGCGGACTGCGACTGTGATGGTCTCTTGATGTGTGCCGCGAGCGGCTTCTGCTACGCCTCCTGCTGCAACCCGACTGGAGCCCTTTTGCAGCCAAGGCGAGTGCTTTGAGTTGCTGGTGATGTAACTCTGCGCCTGGATCGTCTGATGGTGGTGCGGTTGCCTTGAGATATGCTCCGACTGAAATCAGAGCGCCTTTGGGTGTTTTAGGCGCTAAAATGCCTTCTGTATCCAATGTGAGGAATGAGTTTTCGAGGTTGCGAACAATTTCTGATCTCTCGCCTTTCGGTATATGTGATAACCTTGATCGGTGTCTCTGTTCAGGTGCACCCGTAGAGCTGAGAGACAGCTGCCTCCTTCGTGCACTCGAGATGCTGGCTTGCCTTCGTCGCTCTTCGAGTGTTGCCCGGTACTGCTTCAGTCGCATTGTTTCTTGCCAGTTGAAGTAATTATATGTCATAATCTCTTCCTTGGTTGCGTCTGCTGGCATCATCGTGCAGTCCGTGATGATTTTATCCACCTTTGCCGCCGTCTCTGCTGTGATGTTTAATTTCGTTACGCCATCTGGCAACGTAACTTCACAGGGGAATTCTATAGGCCTTCGACTGGCTGCCGCCGCCGAGGTTTCTGCACTAAATGCGACGTAAACTTGCCGTGGTGTGACCAGAGGGCATGTGTTTGTGTTGTTGATATCGGCTATGGATTGAACTTCATCGTCCAAGCTCCAGTCGGAGCTGATGCTTTTGCTGATCTGAGCGTCGATATTGACGTACGTTTCGAGCGCTGGCCCAGGATGATGGTCATAGTCGGAGAAGGAATCTTGATCCGCTTGGATCTCTGGTCCGATGAAGTCGGTGAGGTAGATGCTATCCTCCGCATCCTCCGCTCGTATATGATTGGGTGCATTGTCGAGTGAGGTGACGTGCTCGACTGTGTTGTCTTGACAATCCGACTGTACTGCATCTTCTAGCTGTTCCTGTGTCACGAGATCGTTGAACTCTTGTGTTGTCATAGAGTCGACTGGAGATCCTGTCGTCGTGATCGAGTTGATATGTGTTTGCGTTGCTTCCATGCTTTCTGGCAACTTAGCCTCAGTATATGATTCTTCGACTGTCTTGTCCCGATAGATGGATTGGCCTTCGTCATCAGGGAACTCTTCTGCCATGAGTCTGTTAAACTCCAGGGTTGACATGGAGGAGGCTGGGGACTCGGGTGGTGGGATCGAATCGATCTGTGATAAGGTGGCTTCTTTGTCTGCTGAAGATGCGGTTGTAGTCGACCGCCCCTTGTTCACCTCAGTCGCGATTATATCGGTCAAGTCCTGCACACCAAACTTATCGACAAAAAAGTTATGTTCTCCAACAGTTAGATCAAAACCTGAGTCGAGGCTAGAGAAAGTTTCTTGTGCTTCTGACGAGTATGGCTTGATCCTCCTCGGCGAGATTGTTCGAGGAGTCATCGAGTGTTCGCCCGTTGTTTCGACGTCAGTCGATTCCGCCGGCGTGTGGCTGTTCATAGATGTTGCCGGCGAGTTGCCGTTTGAAGCTGGAACCGATGAATCCATGGGTCCAACACTATCGATTCCCACAGACGGCGCCAATTAACGAGTGGTGTCCCCATCAATACCCTCGACTGATAGCCTAGGCTTAGAGTTATGTGGTAGAGAACGCATAGTGTTAGTAGATTCGTCGGCTGACAAGCGGGATTTACCCAGGTTCAGGGCCCTCGATTGAGGTAACACCCCTACTTCCTGCCTGTCTGTATTGATGGTGGAATATGCGGCGAGTACAATGTCTAGCGAGATGTTGATCTCGCTAGGGTTTGGTGATTCTGGATGAGCTTGTCCCTAATCGGCTGCCCTCATGTCCCTTACATGGGGGTACAGGTCTCGGGTACGTAACCGACTAGGACTTCATACATGGAAACTACAACCGACTATGCTAATCTTGGAAGGCAAGCTTCGACTTGGGCCTTCCTTCGTGGGTTTCTTCAGTTTATTGACAATTGGGCTGTAGTCATCACGTGCACTAGGTACCCACACGACAGGGTACCCAGATGGTATAACCTCGTCAGCAAGACTGTCAAGCAATCCTCAGACGTTGACGCCCAAGCGAGGAAGTCAAATGGTGATGATGCAAAGGAGCCTAGCACGTACTGAACCCCTTCCTCAGGTGAATTTCCACAACATCGATTCCATTCGGTGCCCAGAATTAGGATTTCTAACTGATGTGGCACTACCCCTTTCGTATTTGGGCGTTTTTTGCAGCTATTTACTTGCCGCTCCTTGGATCAGTGGGGTCCATATGTGCCTGCTATTTTTATCCATAGTGGCAGGTTTCAATTAGGCCGCTTACAATTGATTTTACTTGAACTGTTCTCCTGTTTCTGCTGCTTTGTGTCTACATCTTTTGTTTTTCAGTTGATCTAACCTTTCTTTTGTGAGTCAGTCGATCCAACCTTTGGTTTCCTCATGAAGAATACAGTGAAGCACATCAACTCGATTTGGTCATACTATAGTTGTTTTTGGCTTTGTATGTGTTCTTAGCTTTTCCCCATGTTTTGGGTACATGCAAGTTATTCAATTCAGTATCTATACATACAAGAAAAGGTTGGTAGAGATTAGAGAAATATACTTTCCTTTCTGATTTTTAATGCATCACCACTAATCCACTATCTTTAAAGTGTTGCATCCTGCAGATGATGACGTAAGTCAAGCTCATGAATGTATGCATATTTTTCGAATTACGATGTTTTAAATTCCAAACTTGCTTCTATTTCGTATAATTTCTGAATAATGGACTCCATTGTCAATTTGTGATGCAGTCACATTTTCACAATTGCTTACTGTTTCACTGTCCAGCTTTTCAACTGATCTTTCAATCTATCAATGATTCGAGTTCTAAAAGGAAAATATAACAGTGCGATGAGGTTACAATCTAAAAGCAAAATATAGCAGTGCGATGAGGTTACAACAATATTCATGTATAATTGATGCAAACTTTGCAACACGTTTCTTTGTAGTGCACAACGACCCAACACCTTCATTCATTTTTTGGCCGAATGTCCATTGACTTTTAAAGCGATTCACACTCACCTTAGTTTTGGTTGTTCTTTCATTTAGGGTTGTCTAGATATTTGGTTTTCATTATGCTGCATAGCAAGTAAACCATTGTGCCCTCACCTTGGTTCTATAGAGAAGTATTTTGTCTCTCCTGTACTCTATTCCTTCACAGCAATCACATGCATGCATGCTGATGGTGCAAATTTGAATGCTGCAGATATTTGGTTTACATTATGCTGCGTCACCTGTTGGCCTGCATAGAAAGTAAATCCTTCTTATGTACTACATCAGGATAAGAAATATTCATTGTAATTGCCTGAGACGAGGCCAAGAAAATAATGTAAACAGAAGTATTTTGGCTCTCATATACTATATTCCTTAACCCCAGTCACATGCATGCTGACGGTGCAAGTTTGAATGCTGCATGTTACTATAAGTCCATCTGTCTATGTCTAACATATATATACATTGTGAATGCTCAAAATGTCATTTTTACTTGACATCTCGGTACATACGAGTTTTTAGCTTAAGCATACAAGGTTTTGTACTGCTATAAATCCTACGTTAATATAGTGTTGTTTAAGTGTCATTTCTCCATTTCAATTGTTCTACATAATATAAGATTTTTTGGTAAATACTTCCAAGCTGCAATTATACTGGACTCACTGCCCACTGCATTTTTTCATATGAGTGTATTTTGTAGTCCAAGTATGCTTAATATTTTGTGCATATAATTTCCGCAGCAACGCGCGGGGTACCATCTAGTTGTTCTAAGTTATAGTCATTGACAACTTAGCTAGTTGTCTGACTGTAAACCGATGAAACTGAGTTCATCGTTTTCGACACCTATTTTTTTTGTTAGAAGATCAGCATGAACGACATGGAAAAGCGTGCTTGAGAAAAAAGGTGAAGAGGAAGGCTAGGAGGAAAGGAGATCATCAAATGGAACCGCCCCCCATGACCATTGTGACATGTCGTCAATGTAGATGAAACAAACGAACGATAAACTCTTGTATCATTTCAAAGCATCCTATGAAACGTTATACACTGACACCTTGTTTTTAAATCTCAAATAGCTAACCAAGGAAGCAATTGGTGTAGGTGTTGTGAAGTTTATACATGTATTCCGATGGCAAGTTAACTTGTAAATGAAGCACGGATTACATTAAGGAATGGATCAAAGTGAATATACATGCTTAGTTGTACTCAATTATAAATTGACACCATGTTCTTTATTGTAATTTTGCTCTTTCGTGATAATCTAAAATATTCCCGTTCTAACCTTTTTCCCAAATAATATATTATTCGTCAAGCACTTCAGAACTAAAGTTCATGGCCATTGAAAACTTCTCCCAGCTCAGCACAAGATATAATCTTGTATTCTATAAATCGGAAACAATAAGGGAAAATAGTTTGACCTCCCCATATCTCCATGGCAATCCATAAGCCAGTTTCTTAGGAAAGTTACGCTAAGAGGAAGTGGAACATAAAGAGTCAGAAGGAAGTGTACGCGCTTGGTGAGTATTGATGTTTCGACTTGGACAAAAAATGCGTAGCAGAGTTTACAATGCTTACCTTTTACGATTTAAATTCTCGCCGCGTTTTGTAAAAACAAGATAAAAAAAAGAGTTGATAACGTGGGATGAGAGCGAGCGCATGCGCCACGCAGCAGGCTTTGATCACTAAGCAAGCCCGAGTAACGTTGGCCCTTCGAAACATGATGAAGGGCGCGTTCTCCGTGGAAACCATCAGGTAGAGAATTCCCCTTATGCTCAATCAAGTCGGACTCCCATCATTTCGAGCGTGGGCTTTCGGACTGAAGATTTCAGCCCACTAATGCCCTCCAGCCTAATTTGAGGCCGCGACACCGAATGGCCAAAGCCCGGCACGTAAACCTTATGTAAAGTCCACCAAATATGGGGTGGATATTCCTTCCGTGCAGGCTTTCACATGGGCTTCTAGCTCACGCCCCAGTGTTATCTACTCTTTAGCCCTCCAGGAGCTGGAGTGACAGGCGCGCGCGACCACGCCGGGCTGCGGCATGGGGAGGCGCGCTTATTTAAGCTGGTGTTCGTGTTAGTGCGTTAGCGGTGTGGGACTAATTAGAGTTGCATTTAATTAAGCAACGGATGAAAATGGCGTGTTGACGCGTTGGTGACTGGGTTTGCTCCGTTGCATCGAAAGTCCAGAGGGCCTTTTCCGTTGCAAACTAGCCTGTTAATATATTGCAAGTTTATGTCTTTTGATTATTTATTATAATTACTTGACTAATTTTATTGGAGTAAGCTTAAATGATCTTGCTGACTTCAGATTAAATTGTATGTCCAAATTAAATTCCGTATGCTTAAAGTATGTTTTTTTGTGATTTTTCCATGATCGTTCACGATTGTCGCAGTAAAAAATTCAGAAAAACGACGCAAAACGAGGTGACAAATAAATTTTGTAATATTACAGGTGCGTTACACGTGCACCTTTACTAGTCTAAGAAAATTCAGCTAGTCTCAAGTCCGTCACTTCCACTAAAAAAATATGAATCAAAGAGGGATCCTTAGGCATTCTCTCATGGTGTTTGTTCTCCTTCGTCCTTTATTCTTCTTCTAAGAAACATGGTACTTCCTTCGATCCAATAAATCTGTTGTCAGCAATGAACTAATTACGTGCAACGTGACAGTACAGATCTCGACACTTTTTTAGGATCGAAGGGAGTACATATTACATGTACATATACTCACCCAAATTAATGCATGTACCACACCCTATTCATATGAGTACCTCCGAAAAATTGAGTCGACGGGTTGGATTTTGAGATTAACGAAGGGACCTTTAGAGAATGTCGCTACCTATTCATCGAAATAATATCCAATCTTTATGATTTATGGGACACATATGTCAAACCTTGGTTCCTGGTGGGCTGAGTGTACTCGATAACCATGCAACCACAGATTGCTAGAGCATAACTTGCATTTTGGTTAAAAAGAAAGTTGTAGGACGTGGGTGCAACAATTCACATACGAACAAAGCAAAAAAAATTGATTTATTTCAGATTTCAGATTACAAATCCGAAATTGTGGCCATAATACAAATAAAAACGGAGGATGTTTTTCTGATCTGACAGCACAAATAAAATTAATTTTGAAAAGTACCAGGCACTGATTTCCCAAATGTAATTCCGTGACCAGACGTAATTCAGCATGGATAGCATCGTTCCATTTTTGCTACACATTCTTCCTCGCTCCCGACCAACGCCAGCAGCATGTCCTTGTAGCCGAAGGAGGTGTCGCCGGCGACGTCGCGCGCCACGGTGGTGTTGAACCTGACCCTGTACTCCGCCTTGATCAGCTCCATGTCGACCTCCGCCCGCGACACGATCGCCCTGGTCAGCATGTCCTCGTACGTCCCCAGCCCCACTATCGAGTTCCTGATCACCTGAAACAACACACATTCCAGGTTTATTTTTACAAATTGTTTAAGAGGGAGACTTGATTAATCCATCTGTTTTATGTTATGTACCTCTGCAAAGTGTTTTTCAGGCGATGTCAAGCACCAAACGGCGCTCTTCAGCGTCTTGGCGAACTGGCTGCTGCAGTGGCTATCGATGTCCTGAAAAATTAACGATCAAGCTAATGATTTTCTTGTTGCGTGCATTGTTCCATCATGTTCTTCTCGTTCATGGATGTCGCTTATTACCTCGACGAAGTCTGTTCCGTGGCCGTCTCTGTACAGCTGGAGCGTCGCCCGGAGCTGTGCCTTGCTCCGGGTGCTCACGATCCGTATCACCTCGTCCCGGTGCGGCTCCTTCTTCCTCATGGCCTCCGACAGCTGCGACGCCTCCAGCTCCGCCACGTCCTCGTCGACGCGCTCGCCGCCGTAGCGGTAGGAGCTCAGGAGGTTCACCAGCATCTGCACCACAACAAGCACACGTCAAAAAACAGAAGAAACATAGAGTAAGCTGAAGTTTCTGATTGTTTGCAGTCAAATTATCCGTTTCTGAGACGGAGCCTTGCCTTCTTGAGGGGCTGTTCGAGTGCGGAGGAGGACGCGATGTCCTCCTCGACGGAGCTGGCGAAGAGGGCGAGGTAGGCGCGCCTGACGCCGACGAGATGGTCCGGCCCGTACGCGCACGCGACCTCGACCAGCACGGAGAGGTAGTCGCCGTTGTGCCGCTTCAGCGCGCCGTGCACCAGGTTCGCGTCCCTCTCCGCGGGATCCATCGTCCACAGGATCATCGCCTTCTGAGAGATCAACCGAACGAAGCAAAGGTCGTCAGAGAATTCCACATGCATGATTTCTAGTATCAGTTTCAACCAGCCGTGCTCGTGAGTGACGCGAGAGTTAAGTACCCAGAAGTCGTGGGAGACGGGGCAGTGGCGGCGGGACAGCCGCTGGCGGAAGGAGTTGAGCATGGGCTCCCGGAAGTGGAAGGCGTAGGCGCGGCGTATCGCCGTCCGCTGCGCCGCCGTCCTCTGAGCCAGCACCCGGACCAGGGCCTCCTTGTCCGCCCGCCACCCTGCACGCACCACCAAGAAATATCACCATGCATATGTCAGGCTATCTGCTGCAACATCAAGAAGCTGGAACTCAAAACCCAGTAGAACCCAGGCGAGCAAGAGCATTGCCTTGGAGCGCCTTCCTGATGCTCTCGGCGTCGTCGGAGGGCGACGGCACGGGGCTCGGTATGGTGATGCCGGGCATGATGATGATCGGAGAATGACCAGCCGGCAGCGGAACCTAATATAAGATCGTCGTCCAGCCGCTAGCTGCAACCGCGACACAGGGATGATAGGAGCAAATCAGGGAGGGAGTACTTATAGGGTGATGCAGAGGAGGCACTAAAACAACTCGTGGCTCAGTACACAGATCATAAAGCATCCTCCATCTCCCCACTAAGTACGGTGTAAACTAGTGATGTTCTTCAGCAGCGTTATGGGCTTCGGTTCTCGCCACATCTCAGATCTCAGCGATGGACCTTGCTTATGCGCTAAGCTTCCATGTGGAACTTCGTTCAACAACTCGCTCGCAAGTCGCAACACCGACGAATCTATCCGAGAGCTGCATTTCTATTATTTTGCCACACTTTAACGAAGTTCCACAAAAGAAGTTCTCCCTTCACCACACTTTTAATGATGGAAAAGAATGATCTAGGAACGATAATTGAATCTTGCTGTATGGTGGTTTCATTATACAGTATTATGTTTAATGGAACCGGCGTGAGGCCCTGTTTTTTCTATAAAAAAAAAACGAGACCCAAGAGCACTAGCACCCAGGGCCCTGTTTTTTCTAAAAAGAATGACTACCACAGCTTGAATGATGTAACGGCGCTGCTATGCGTACGATGTTTTTCGTCCGATACCCGTACGATCCTGTAGCGACTAGCCAGCTTGGCTAGCGATTTCTAGTTGAGTTTGTTGTTCGATCGCACCGGCTCTAGGCCCACCTCTTAAATAATACATCCTTCTCTAACCTTTTTCTCCTTGTAATTCTTTTTGCTAATGCTTGGACGGAATATTTTAGCAGCCATTACTTATACGCTAGACTTTAGAAAGGAAAAAAAAAACAAACACTACAATTACCCCAAGGCATCCCAAATACTTGTAGGGTGCCGGATATGAAAAACAGCTACACTTGTGTCTGGTCCGATCCTTTTTTGTCCGGCACCGCCAAGCGGTCTCCAAACTTGAGGGCGGACTCGAAGCTGCCTAACATTGGTGTCTGGCCCAATGCCTGTAGAAAATATAAAAACTTAATATTGTTTTTGTATTGTCTCATGACCGTTTATGGGCTATATTGATGGGAGTTCTTGAGTTGATGTAGACTTGATGTTGATGTTGAGATAGTCGTGGTGTAGCCAAGGTCGATTTTGTGTAGCCGATAATGCCATAGGCCCAAACAAATTGCGCGATTTTTATGCAGCAAGGATCTGCAGCGGCGGTGACAAGTTTTTGGGCGGCGGCGGCAAAAAAACAGGGCGTTGCGTACGCGTGTAGGTTGCTGCCAGCGGCCGACGAGCATGTCTATATCTAGCTGCGGGATACCATGTAGATAATATATAAACTCTAATGTTGTTGTTGTATTGCCAATGACCCTTATGTGGTATATATAGTACTACAATCGGAAGGCGTGGCGTGGGTTGGGCGTGCCGAACAAGAAGTTGGGTCGCGCCGGACTGAAAACGATTTTGGACGCCGCGAGTAGGAGCGAAAATATGTCCGGCACGCTCCAAAGGGGTTTGAGTGGCCGTCTGAGCGCCACGAGTAGAGTTGCCCTAACTTTATGAAAAAATATAGGCAAGATGATATATTACTCTAACTTTATGAGAAAATATAGGCAAGATGATTTTACTCAGTTATGGAGGGAAAGTGGTGCGACAGTGTAGCAGGTTTGTGTTCGCACTGGACTCTGCATGGGGGAGAGCATTAGTTAATTAGCACAACGTAGTAACTACTCCAAGGTGGCAAGCGTCGTACAAACGTCGGACGCGAATCGTCGCATGTGAAGCATTTTCGATGATGGAATTGTACGACCAGTATGGTGGCTAGTATTTTTTCAGCAAATATTAACATAAAAAATTAGACCACAAAAAGTTGCAAGTGGAGGACAACCAAAAGGAGAGGAAACTTTCTCATAGTCTTTCCTTTTTCATCAAACCCCGAACACAATAAAAATTAAAATTTATACACCAATATTAGTAGATCTCTACAAATTTGTTAGACCAAAGAGAGGTGCTCTATGAAATTAGTGAATAACCAAGTTTGAAAAGAGATTACAACATGCCCAAGAGTAAAGCATCACACGGACATAGCTCTCTCTTCTTATTAAGTACCTGCCACATAAATAAACTTATCTTGAGATAATATTGGTCATGGATGTGTTGACCAGACCAACACACCCGTAAACATTGAATTCGAAAGGGTACTTACCGGAGACAAATGGGACACATGCCTGCATTTAGTTGTGCGTTCAACAAGCACGAGGGCTTTCTCTGTTAAGTGTATAGTGGAGTTGGCGCCGGCTATGCCGCGCCCGTGTAGCAATTAAAATTAAATTTCGGTAGTTAATGTATATGGAATTGATGTAGGGCTGAAAATTAATGAAGTTCGGAGAATTTTGTGTTTATTGGGGCATTCTGTAAATTTGAATTTATCTTGCGTTTCTAATATGAGTAAGCCTTTTTTGTGACTGTCTCGACATATTCGGATGGAACATAATATGTAAGCAATTATTAATTTCAAATTGTAATATGGGGGCTGAATATAGATTTTTTGTAAATATTCACCTCATGGGAAGAAGCAAACATCTTTCCATTTTAACATAAGTAATTAGATTATTTTACTGCGATCATTTTGATATATTTTTTGTATTTTTCTGATGTGTAGATCTGAAGATATGATTTTTCCAATATTATTTATTTTCTGGATTTTTATTTTTCGGGAAAATCATGTCACACTGACAGGCGGGTCCCACCACGGCGTCACGCTGACGTCAGCGTCGGGCGGAGCTGCCCGCGACGGCGGCGGAGCCCGGCCGAATTCCGGCGAACCAGCTCGAACCAGCTCCCGCGGATGGCCGCGGTGGATGCGGGCGGATGCAGAGCACTCTGTTGCGGCGGCGCCGCTGCTTTCTGGTCGCCGGAGATCGCCGGAGCGCGGCCAGAGGCGCGCGGACACGGCGGTGGAACTCGAGCGCGGCGGCGCGGATTCCGGCGGCGACGGAGCGTCCCGGCAGCGAAGCTTCGGCGAGGATGCAGAGGGAGAGACGGCGCACCTCACAGACCCCGTAGATCTGAGCGGGGAGGCGGAGAACGGCGGCGGCGTGTGGCGGCGGCGCCGGCGATCTCGGAGCCGCGGGAGGGGGATCTGCGGGTGATTTTTGCAAAAAAGTCTTCCATGTTTTCCTTATTAGCGAAAAGGTCCTTCGACGTGTTAAACTTTGGACTGCGGAGCACGGGGTTGTTTTTCCAGATACTTTTATGCAAAATAGGCAGGGTGACCGGAGGGACGGGCTTCCACCGGATGGTGACCGGGACACGTGGCAAGTTCTGATTGGAAGATAATACGAATGAACAGTGATCTGCGGGGAAGGGGTGGGCGTGGCCGCATCCTGGCCGTTGGTCGCGAAGATCGGACGGTGCGCGGATGGGGGGCGACGTGGAGCTCTGTCTGGAGGCGAATCTTGGGCTCTTTTATATATTAGGTATGTGAAATCTATGTGTTTGGACCTATGAGTGGTCATACTATATACTTTGCGCAAATATATGTGGAAATTAAAAGTGTTGAATATTAAGATCGTTCATATGGTTCATTCACCGGAATAGTTTGCTTACAAAGAACATTCTTGCAAAGAGAAAGTGGGCTGGTTGTAAGAAATGTGTTTTTTGTAGTATAAAGTAGTCGTACTACTAATATATTTGGTAAAAAGTTAAATGACATTGATAAGAAAAGTAGTCTTATTTGTGGCATTTCAAAAAGAAAAATTTGAAGACTTAAATCCTATGTAGGGGTGTGTGCTTTGTGAGCAATATAGAATTGGTGAAATGATGTTATTTTTATAATTATGAAGTTGCTCACTTTATGCAAGAGATTCATTGGGATCCATATATAATACTTCTTTCTTCGAGTCGATTTGTGGAAACTATAGGCCTTGATCGGTTAAGCCCCCATCACGAAGGGATTGGAGAGTATTGGAGGGGATTTCAACTTGGGGGATTTAATCCCCCTATATACTTGTCAATCGTCTTCTATTTATTCTAAACCAAACAAGTTCATAATTGTTATTTTGAACTGAACAAATCTAAAAAAGTTATCTCTCTAGTCTGTTTTAATGTCGAAAGAAACATACTGTGCTACTACAAAATCCTGTACAACTGTCAGACATTCTTTTTGCTTCCTTCAGATCAGCGGGACCTTATGATTTCTGGATACACAAGAGTCGTGTTGGTGTTACAAAAAAATTTCTGCCGACGTAAATGGCAACATATTAGCCGACTTTTAGAGCCGTTCTTAGCTTTGTTATTGCTGGTTGTGACTTGTCTCAGTCTTTTTTTGTAATTGCTGAGTTGTAAAACTTTAATACTCGTAAACTCCCTAATAAATGGTTGTATGCATATGCATCACTTCATGTAGAGTCCGGATTCTCCCCATTTCTAAAAAAAAGTTTTCAGACACTCTTCGTAAGGGCATGTACAATGCAAGATGTTTAGAGATGGTCTGGTTAAAAGGGTGGTTATACCCCAAACCACAGGTTTGACGTTGGTGTTTCTCATTTACGCGGCGACGTTCCCGTCGACAGCGAGACGCCTGTGGTGTCTTCGTCAATCTGAAGACCTGATCCGCCGGCTCAGTCTTTCGGAGGTGCTCATAGGGTAAGGTGTGCGTGCGTGCGTTCATAGGGGTGAGTGTGTGCGCGTATATGAGCGCTTGGCTTGTATTGTGTTTTAAAAAAAAGATGGTCTTTTAAAAAAATAAACATGTTTTTATTTAAGCATAGGTGCTTATTTACACTAGGTAGATGTCTAACTAAGCACCATTCCTACAAATAAGCACTGATGTTTGAGAAAAAAAATGGTTTATTTTTTATAAACACCTTTTTTTTTTAGAATTATTTTTTATAAACACCTGACTAGGCACTCTTCTTCATTGTACGTGGGCTGAGAATACTATCATTGGGCAGGGTCACTAGGCCCAACAGAAAAGAAGGAAAGGAAGAGAAAACGCGCGTAGCAATAGACTGGTAGGACCCAGAGAAAAATCGTGGGATAGAAAAAAATAATCCGCGGTTGTGAATCGTGTCCTGTCCCCGTGCTCCTGCCTACCTTGCGAACGGTGGCGCCGCCGCATGCCGTAGATGAGAGAGGGGAAGGGGGATTCGGAGATGGTGAAGCGGCTGCGCGAGGCAGCGCCGTGGGGCGAGTCCCCGGGCTCGCCGGCGAACAGCCTGGACGACGGCTGCCTCATGCACATCTTCAGTTTCCTCAGCCCGATCCCAGGTTCGATTCGCTCCCCCCCTTCACTTTACCAGAAGAAATGGTTCGATAAGAATCGGTGATATCGTTGCGTGTGTGTGTGTGTGTGGTAGTGGTTGACTTCGGATTTGGGCGGAGAGTTAGCGGGGATGGTAGGAGGATGGGCCAAAAAGAATGGAGTTTGACCTGCTTCTCTGAAGAGCCAGATTCCGTTCTGGTGCGATTCGTTGCATTGGGCACTGATTTCACTCTGCCCTGTTGCTAAATTAGTGGGATTTGGGGGATTACTGTCGGACATGATGGGATGAACGCCTTCCAGTAGTGAAATATGTCTCAGAATTATATCCTGGATGGATTTGGACTTAGGACTAGTGAATGTTTCCTCAAATGTCCAGGGTTTTTGTCACGTCTCACGCTGAGATTGAAAAAAAAACAAGTTGGCACCATATTGTTCTAACTGACATGTTGTTGTGGGGAGGGGGCTGATATTTGACCCTTTTTGGCATTGGATCGTTGCTCAGCTAGTTGATTTTTAATAAGTTTGCACCATATTGTTTTAACTGACTTGGTGTTTTGGGGAGGGGGCTGATATTTGTCCCTTTTTGGGCATCACGGCTACGTTTTGAATCTTTGTTCACCTAGTTCGTTTGCCCACTGGCTGTGCTGATTACATTGGTACCTTAATGCCTATGCTCGGCAACGTTTTGTATATCAAGGAATTTTCTGCTAGCCCGATTGTCTTGAGCAGGATCAGAATTGGAGGTTGACGTGATTGATTCCGTAATGACTGCAGTTCTGATTCTGTTTTCGTATCTTCATAATCAAGCAATGAGTATATGCATTTGTTAAGTAGTGTGAATGCGGAAATGTTGAGTCGCTTGAGTGATCTTGATTAGACGGAAAACTGGTTTATGTCAGGTCTTAGTCTATGAGCACTACAGCTAGTTACTGTTCTTACATTTCCATTGGTTGGTTTCTTGTTCGTGGAAAACAAATAATCTGATTACGCCTAGTTACAGCCATACAATGGAAATTCATTTGGTGGTTCGGGAAATACTTTCTTGCTATTTGTAGATAACCAAATCTTAACCTACTGCTGATGTTCTTGATTGTGTCGCTGCTATCATTGTGTTTGATGAAAAAAATGAGCTTTTTTTAGCATTTCATTTTTGAACCTGCAGATAGGTATAACACCGCCCTCGTTTGCCACAGATGGCGCTACCTTGCATGCCATCCTCGGTTGTGGTTGCGTGTTGAGAGGCCACTTAGAAATGTGACAGAGCCTGGAGTTTATACAAATCTTGAGGCTGCTGTTTCTGCTGCTAGGTTCGTTTTATCCATGTGATTTTACGTTGTGGAATGAAGGATGTTATGGATGATATCTGCTTTGTTGAAGGCCTGGTGACACTATTCTGATTGCTGCCGGTGGCACCTATCTTGCATGTAATATCAAAATAAAGAAGCCTCTTTGCATTGTAAGTTTTTGCAATCCATGTTCCTTCTAATCTTGGTATATTTTTTCTCTGGTGAAATGTTCCTGCATTATTCACCAATTATTTTACGTGTGCTTATTGTTTGTCATTTTCTATTCCATCAGATTGGTGGGGGTGAGCTTCCTGATGATACTGTATTAACATGTTCCCGTGGCTCTGAGAAGTATGCTCCTTTCTTCTGTTATTGTATTTCCTGTGTTTTGTACTGTTTTTGCCGGTTTGCTGTTGTTGCTGAACTCATAATGTGTTGTCATTATAGCAGTTTTTTTAAAAGGCTGATGTTCTCCGCTCATACACACATAGTCTGTACCTAATAAACTCGATTATGAGCTTCCTGTCTATCACATTACCCAGCCTGATGGCTAGGGTGCTCTATGCTAGTGCAGCCAACACCACAGACATAATGCCCCGTTTCACAAAGCATTTTCTTTATCAAACACTTTCTTGTTTCTGCTTTTGGTAACAGCTATTTGGAAATACCCTTTTAGGATTTCTTGGGGTAGAAAGGAAAAGTTTTCTATATATACCTCACTATAGCTTGTTGTGAACTTCCAATTTGGAATGTTGATACTGGGAATTGTATCTTCTACTCCTGTATATTGGTTGTAATAACATATTATATTATGGGACGGAGGGAGTAGATGCTAAGGGATTATGGGGTTTATAGCTCTTTGGTTCATGAATTTTTATCAGTGAACTAAGGTGGTAGTGTAAGTTCAGCTTGCTTGGGGAATTGTTGACTCTGTTCACTTTTACATGCTCCCATTTACCGTGCCATTCCCCACTTGGTCTCACGTCTTTGTGCATAACCTGTGTAAGCAGTGCCTTGGAGTTCCTTTCGACCTGCAAGATCGCCAATCTCACCATCAAGGCGGAGCTTGGATGCTGTCTGCTTCATCGAAGCGGCAAGCTGACTATTGAGGAGTGTTTGCTGCAGTGCGAGCAAAACCCTCTGGACTATTTGTCCTTCCCTATAGTTAGCACAGCGATTGAATTTAATTCGCTCAAGGAGCAAGGGCATGGCTTGACGGTCGTCCGCACCCGGATCGAAGGGGGTGCCAAGGCCATCAGGACGAACGGAACCTTGGCGCTGCAGCGCGTGCGGGCCATCTACGCCCGCAGCTCCGTTTTCTTCTGGTTTGAAGTAGGAGAAAAGCAGGAACTCGTGTAAACCAATAAGCTCCTGTATTATGTACGTATCACCCTAGCGTTCTGCAAGCTGTTGTATCATAGTTATCTCCTCCCTGTTGTAACCTATGATGAATTTGTGTACAACAACATTTGAATCGTCAAGGAGCATGCTGCCCCTTGCTAGTGAAATGAAACTGAAAAATTTGTTATGTTGCGGTAATCATTATTGCAGGAAAAAGTATACCATTACATCAATTGTGGAAGTCGGCCCAGCTGGTTACCGGTTGTACCAAAACTTGCTTTTGTTCGTCATATTTATTCTGTTTTAATTACCAGTGCAGTCTGCAGGGTCGATATGACACTGCGAACTGTCTGAAGCAGCGGTGGCTAGTTAAGACTTGGTCGTTAATTACTGTTTCTGCGTCCACCAGTACTACGTACAAATGCATAATTACTCTGATTAATCGCACACCGATCGCTGTCCTCTCCTTGTACCCGAGGGAAACGAATAGTAGAGTGGGTGTTGTGCATTGGAGTACTTTCCCCCTTGTTTTTACCTTTCGAGATGGATTTTTGTGCTTGTTACTGCCGGCTCAAATGGAGTAAACCACCGAGGTGAAAACAGGGTTAGCTGGATCCGTTGTAAGTAGTGATCCGTGTCATTGAATAGCTTAATTAAATAGCTCGTTGGCAGGTAGCAATTCAAATAGGCCGCAACGGTCGGTAATCTCAGAGTAGAGTGGACCAGTGAAACAATTGGTACTGCTCTAGTACAACAGTAACTGTGGGTTCCTAATTTCCTATCCACTAACAGCATACTGCTCTGTTTTGTTTTTGTTTTTGTTTTTGAGAGAAGCATACTGCTCTGTTACCATTGAGACCGTACTGTACTCCAGAGCTCTGCAAACTATATATACAGTACATGTTTATGGCCACTAACTATGTATACATGTTTATGTTCGTTATTTCTCTGAATGATTCATATGTTTCTCGGTGAGTTGATCCCTTTAGTCCAGAGCTCTGCAAAAGCTGGTTATCCGTGCTCTCTTTGGCGAGGGCCAAAGCAGCAGCTGACTCGCAGCATTTAAAAAAGAAGTTGAAACTCTGAGGTGTGAAGCTCTTTTCCGCCCCATGCCATCGACATGTCACAGGAGCGGAGCAGGTGAGGGATCTCCCAGCAAACAAAGCCGACAGGAACAACACACGGAGGACATGCATTGTTTTATTTCCCAGATCTTCTGCCTCGTGTAGGAGTACTATCTTTGTCACATCTCACTCAACTTCTTCCAGCTAAATTCTTTTCGACATTTTTAAATTTAATTTGAACCTTCAGTCACCATCCATCTTGGCCGGTCCTCGGTCTTCATTGAATAGGTCATGCGGAGACGGAGGAGTAACTACCGCTGCTCTTGACCGTTGATCATCCCTGCGTGATCAGGCCGACAGACAGGGCCCCACCCGCCTTCAGATCACCATGAAAGAACAGAGATCTCGGCCCAAATAAAATGGCACAGCTCCCTCCAACTCCAAGGTCCAAGCCCCGAGAAGGAAAGCTCCGCTCTTCAGAAACTCTGCAGACAGACAGAGACGGGGAAAGCTCCTCTCTTTAATTCGAACGCGCTCGCCTCCTCCTCCCCACCCTCTCTCGAGCCCTCCGCCGCAGCGCTACATCACGCCAAGCCGTCCCACCCGAGGTCAAACCCTCCTCCTCCTCCACCTCCTCGCCGGCCCTGGCGGCCTCCCCTTGCGATCGCCGCCTCCGCCCCTCCCTGCTCAGGTACAGCGCCTGGTTCCCTTTCTTTCTTCGATGCGGGCGTTGGATTTCAGCGGGGTTTTGACTTCTGAGGTGCGCGTGTGGGTGTGGGTGTTTGGGGTCGGATGCGCGTGCGGGACGGGAAATGCGGGTGCCCGGCGCGCGCCGTGGCGGCCGCCGGCTAGGGTTTTAGGTTGGGGGCTGGGGATTTTGCGGCGCTGGGGACTGACCTGACGGGGTTTATTTATCCGTGTAGAGATGTGCTGGTTTACCTGGTGTTCAGAACACGCCCCCACCCTTGCTCTGTTTGTTGGTGGATACTTCAGCTCGGGACGCTGTCGATTACTGCTTTTCGAGCTAGATAATGATGCTGTATCTAGATTCTATAGGTTCATGATTTAGTTGCTTCTGTACTGTTTCTGCGTTCCCCATTGCCAAGACTCATGATTTGTAGTCTGGAGTAAAAAGGAAGAAGGGAAAGGTTCAGGGTCTCTGTTGATTGGCAATCCTTGCAGCTGCTGCATGCTGCTAGCATCTCCTTGCATAAGGTGGAGACTGGAGAGATGCTTTATATGATGAACTGCGTGTTTCTTGTTTGGGTGGTTCGTTGCAACTTTATGCTGCCGCTGCTTTGAGTGCAAGGCAAGGTCCGTGCCTCCATGGGAGTGTCACCACCTTTCGGCCTTCCTGTTTCATATTCTTCCACTCCATCATTTGCCTCGGCTGCCGGATTTCCTCCTCTTGCATCTTTTGCTATTTTCTGTGAAGCAGATATATAAAGATAAACCGGTAACCCAACATTTCCTCTGTCCCCTTTGATAAATTTGGGGGGAGTGGCACCAGTGATGTCGTTTTTTGCTATGTGCGTTGGCTTGTTAATAACAAAATAAAGCTTTAACGAGTACTTAAATATGATTCCAGACTATGGACAGAGACTGAAAAAGTAAGACTAGAAAAGTTGAATAACAGTACAGTGATGAATGACTGAAAACCATTATATGTTATGATGAAAGCTATGAGACCAAGCACCACAGCATCTATGCTTACAAGTTTGTTCTTAGATCCAAGCCATATCTACTCATGGTTCCTGCCCTGTTAATGATCTTCTTTACATAACCTTGAAGTGATATTCACTTTATGATGGTTTGGCCTAGGAGTTAGGACTTGGCAGACGAAATTTACTTTTGTGTGTTCCATAGAGAAGTGAGCTAAATTGGTATGGAAATGATGTTTGCAAATAAACAAGGGTGTCTAATTTCTGAAAATGATATATGTTTTTATCATTTACTTCCAAGCCTAATGTTTCCCTTTTTATTTCTTTTTTCCTCCATACATGATTCTATTTCTATAGGGTTGACCATGGCATCGGTTGCTTATCTTGATGACGCTGAAGTTATTGACCCTCCAAAGAATGAGCTGTTAGATGTTGCCGAACTCGTCGGTGATCTTATCCAGCATTCACCGAAACCAAATGTGATAGTTTCTAGCAATGTGCGTGAGCTACTGGAATGCCCTGTGTGTTTGATTGCCATGTATCCTCCAATTCATCAGGTATGCCTTGTTACCGAACTAATTACTAGTTAGCACCTTGTTACATTATACTGGCATCATTCTTGGCTTTGAACTCCCCATGCATTATCTGGAGAACACACAGTTGTAAAAGAACATGAAAATAGTAATTAACCTTTAAAGTAGCTAGAACTTAGGCTTTCTGTTGGTAACAAGCGGCATCCCTTCCTTTATGATAACTACCCCATGCATCAGTCCCACCTATTACTACCTCATTGCAAACATGTTGAATTTACACCACACTCTTTGTTTTCATTTTCGACGTTCTCCTTATAGTTCCCTATCAAATGCAAACATATTATGAAGGTCTGATATCAGATGATCATTCTGTATTTACATTGCATATTCAGATATTTCCTAAGCTCAGAAAAGAAAGTTGAATATGAATTTGTATACAGATTCTTTAACTATTTTGTTTTGTTGCATTTGTGCGTGCAGTGCTCCAATGGTCATACCATATGTTCTGGATGCAAGCCAAGGGTCCATAATCGCTGCCCCACTTGCAGGAGTGAATTGGGTAACATAAGATGCCTTGCTCTGGAGAAAGTTGCCGCATCTCTAGAAGTTCCATGCAAGTTCCAAAACTTTGGATGCTTGGGAATATATCCGTATTATTGCAAGCTGAAACATGAATCCCAATGCCAATACAGACCCTATACTTGCCCATATGCGGGATCCGAATGCACTGTCGCTGGTGACATCCCATATCTAGTGAATCACTTGAAGGATGATCATAAGGTTGACATGCACAGTGGAAGCACATTTAATCATCGTTACGTCAAGTCAAATCCTCATGAAGTTGAGAACGCCACATGGATGCTTACGGTAATTATCGCCTATCTCTGTATGTTGCAATCCGAAAAATTCCGGAAAGTTAAGGTTGAATTGATTGGACGTATAAATTTATTTGACTTGGATAGTAGTGCACTACTCCTCACCACCCTCTGTCGATGATCAGACACCGCAAAGTTATATCTATCATAGTATTTGACAACATGAGTATGGATTGCTCATTGTGTTCACTAAATCTGGGCGTACTTGATAAGGTCGTCAAGGTTGCTCATGATAGTGCATGCTTGCTTGCTATTATCAGCTTATCGCTCAATATAATTATGCTACTTTTTCAGCTGTCTTCTGTTTTCCTATATTTAAGTGAGAGTTGTAGAACTAACTCTAGAATATTTGTCCAGGTTTTCAGCTGCTTTGGACAGTACTTCTGCCTGCACTTCGAGGCCTTCCAGTTGGGCATGGCGCCTGTGTACATCGCCTTCCTCAGGTTCATGGGAGATGACGCCGAAGCTAAGAACTACACCTACAGCCTGGAGGTTGGAGGCATTAATCGTAAGATGACTTGGCAAGGTATCCCTCGAAGCATCAGAGATAGCCACAGGAAAGTTCGGGACAGCTACGACGGGCTCATCATCCAGCGGAACATGGCCCTGTGCTTCTCTGGTGGAGACAGGAAGGAACTGAAACTGCGGGTCACCGGGAGAATTTGGAAGGAACAATGACTTGTAACTATCACCCTAAAAAGGTGCATTCGTGCATTCTGGTGAACCGGTGCTAGGTGTGAGGGACGTAACTAGGACTAGGTATTGGTTTGTAGACTTGTCTTAGCCGCCAGCAATCTTCTAGTAGTCCAAAGGTGTTTCCATGGATGGTTTTAATGCGAACCATGTGATAGGCCTGAAGGCAAATCTCATTCTTTTGCTTTGAACAAGAGCTGGCTGGCCATTTCGCTGCTGTTTTAGTGAGATCTTGTTGGTGACTGTGTAATGTAAATGATGTAGCTCCCCTTCCTCTGTATCAAAACTCGTATCAATATCAGCCCCAATGATGTTCTGAATTACTCGTGTTGGTGTTAGAGAGAGTTGAGACAGCCGTTTCTGATGGCAATTTTGCGGCTGCTCGGATTGGAATTTGTCTCTTCCTTGGACCTTTGTGCACCAGTAGGTCACAACTCCGCAGCTTTACTAGATTATACAAAATATAATGGACTTCTAGCTGCATCAATCAGAAGATGCTTTCGCTCTTGAGATCATCAAGAGCTCTTCTTGACGAATTGCTCGCCATTCACCACTCACCTCTCACCAAGCTTTATATTGATACAATGGATCTGAAAAACACAAGGCATGAGCTTTACTAGATCATGCAAACATTAAAACACAGTCAGCTATAATACAGCTGAAATACAATGGGACGAAAATCACATGATTTCAAGCTATATTACTTTGCATTCATCTATGCATGAAGAAATGAAACCATTTGGATGACAAGTAAAGATAAGAGAGACTAAAAACAAGAAGTAGACAATAAATAAATTTCCAAAAGAGTTTTATTTATACTCAAGTGATATATTACATAAAGACCAAAAGAGTTGGACCTAATTCAAAATATGCAGCTAAAGGACAACATGATTACAGTTTGTGAGTGAAGTTGACCACGGCTAATTTCGGCCTTAAAAGTACAGTTGGATCATTTCTTGATCAGGATCACACTGTTTCGAGCTGTATTACTGTACAACCAGTTAGTATCCATGAAGAAACATTATCAAACCATGGATAAGATGGATCGGATGAAGTAAAGATAAGAGGGGGGAAAAGCAAGAACTAATCCCTCCAACTCTCCAACCTAAACCCTGTCCGATTAAGTGACACGAATCTGTTTAGCGTTCAAAATAGTCCTGGCCATGTTTAGCCCGGCCCGACAAGCCCGGCCCGAAAAACTCGGGCTTGGGCCTTAAAATTAGGCCCGACGGTCGGGCCGGGCCGGGCCTGGGCTTTGTTTTTTGCACAAATCAGGAAGAAGCCCGGCCCGCAGCTTTCGGGCTTTTTGACTGGGCCGGGCCGGGCTCGGGCCTGGGTTTTCTGTGTCGGGCTTTTCCAGGCCCGGCCCGAAGCCCGGCCCGGCCCGAGACATGGCCAGGTATAGTTCAAAACAAAAAGATGCATACTGGTTGGCATATCAGACTTGTCAGTATATCACTTGTTCTGTTACATAGATGTCCACAACTTATACATACATATGGGTGCAAGTTTGGCATGCAATACTAGATAAAAAAGGGTGGCATTTCAAAAGAAAACTTCAAAAGTACACAAGATTTCAATATTATTACCCAATTGATCCACCAGAGTTCCCATTACACAAGCATCTGAGAAACCTGAGCTCAATCTGAAACTAGCTGAGAGCAGATGCCATGCAATGAAGGGTTCTTGGCAATCTCTGCTTGGTGACTTATAATCTATCCAACTCGGTTTGATTCGATTCATGGCTTCATGCCAAGCATTTCAAAGGAAGAAATTATGACAGAAGATCACTAAGTCAATTGATCCAGCAGAGTCACTCACTCACTGTTACAAGAACTACTAGCTAGCATCTGAGCTCCAATCTGAAACTAGCTGAAGAGCAGATGCAGTGGAGCTTCCCGGTGAATGGAATTAGTCAAGAGCAGATGGGGCAGAGGACGAGGCCGTTCTCGTTGCACTCGCCGCAGCGCATCACCACGCCCCTCTGCCTACGCCCCTTCACCACATCCACTCCAGCAGCTCCAGCTCCCGCGACGACAACCTTGCGGCTGCCGGAGCAGTCGAAGCAGGGCAGGAAGCGCATGCCGCCGCAGCCGTCGCAGCAGCGGCCCCCTGGGCGCGCGCGCGGGAGGCCGCGGAGCAGGGCCCCCAGCGCGCCGTCCTCGTCCATCCGCAGCACCTCCTCCGCGCCGCCGACGTGGCGGCCCCGCACGAAGAGCCGCGGGAGGGGCAGCGGGAGCGTGGGGAGCGGGAGCAGGAGGGCGCGGAGCTCGTCCCGGAAGCTGCGGTCCATGGAGACGTCGCGCTCCCGGAAGGCGACGCCGTGGGAGTGCAGGGCGGCCCGTGCGGCGTTGCAGGCCTCGAAGGTGTCGCGGAGGGCGCGGAGGGTGGTGGTGTAGAGCACCGCGCAGTGCGCGCCGCCCGGCGGGCATTGAGGTGGGGTGGGGTTGGGAGGAGGGAGAGGGGGGATGTTGCCGTCGATGGCGCGGAGGGGGAAGCGGATGCAGCGCGGGGGCTTGCTGCCGCCGTCGGGATCCTTGGTGGTGTTGTTTGGGCGGCGCGGGGAGGCGGCGGCGGCGGGCTTGGGCTTGGCCGGCGTTGTGGGGTCGTGGAGGCCCGCCATGAGCTCCCAGGAGTTGATGACCTCCGCCTCCGGCGGCGTCGCGTCCTCTTCCGGCGGCGCGTCGGCGGGTGGCTTGGGCTTGGACGACCTGGAGGGGAGGGAGAGTTGCGGGGGAGGCGGCGGTGGTGGCGGTGGAGGTGTGGATTTGGGGGCGGAGGCGGAGGCGGCGAGGTTGTAGGTGAGGATGCCGTAGGTGGAGGAGGTAAGGGAGACGATGTGGGACGCGGAGGAGGAGGAGGCGGCGGAGACGCCGATGATGCGGCGGTCGTCGTCCTCGAGGAACGTCGACGACACGCACCCCATGGGCGGATCGAAGGACTCGGGTTCGAATCGACTCGATCAGGAATTCAGGATCGTGAGCTGGGTGGTGGCGGTGGAATGAAGGAAGAGGGCCGAATGGGGGGAGTGAGGGTTCGTGGCTCGAGGATTCAAAATTTCAATTTGGATTCTTGGGAGGAAGGAGAGGAGTGAGGAGCAATAATTCAGGAGGGGAGGGCGCGGCGGGACAGGAGGAAATGGTGGCCGCACTCACTGCCTCACTGGACTGGACTGCAGACACTGCACCTGCAGAGTTAAAGCCGGCACCCACCTCGATAGGCCCGCACGCACACACACGCTCTCGAATGGACCGGCTAGACTGCTATGGCCCATGGGTGAGAAATGTGGTGCTTCTCTATGCATGGGCCAGAACACGGCTGAAGCATCCTTGGGCCAGGCCGTGTCAACTTCTTCAAGATCAAGTTCCTCATCACACATTACCGAAAATTCAGGACCGGGCCATGCTATTATTAGCTTGCTAAAATTAGTTGCATTATAAAACAGTGTGAATATTAATTTAGTCCGGATGTCGGGTCCATGCTATATGTTCGGCCTCTGCATATGGATGAGGCATGTTGGTCTTTTCCTATGCTCATGTTGGGCTTGAGCCCAATTTTTTTAGTCCAACGATCCGCCCCGACTAAGCTCGGGCTTGAATTTTTGTCGGCAAGATCTTTTTTTGCACGACCCAACCAGATGTATGACCCGGCGAAATCATTAGAAAAAGTCTTCCCTTCGCGAAGGTCTATCCACGCCCGCTCCGCTGCTGACAAGTGTCGTCTTTTCGTTCGCTTTCGCTCCCCACCTTTTCTCCGCGCGTGACAAGTGGCAGTTTCCTAGTGGTGCGCAAGTTTGTGAGTTGCGGGTCCGCAACTTTAACGGGTAGCGGCTTTCTTGGACCCGTTTCCGCGCTGGTGTTCCCTTTTTCCCTTTTCTCCTTTTATTTTTTAAATCCGAATGCTGAAAACGAAATATCTCGAGAACCGTTTATACGAATTACGAACTGTTTTCACTTTTGAACTCCCCGCGTCAAGATCTTCAAAAGTAGATCCCATGTCGATAGGTTTCAAAGATTTTTTTTGTACTTCTGGGTATACATTGTATGTACATCCTTCTGTGTGTACTTTGTACTCTCTTGTTTCTTCTTTGTCGTCCATTTTCCCTTTATCTCTTGCTAGATCCAGTACACCAAGCATTTTCCCTTTTTCCCTTTGTTACGAGCAGATTGAAACCAACTTTCTAACTTTCCCGTTTAATTTTTCCCTTTGTCATTTCCGGGAAGGGAGTTTTCAGGGGTAGTTATGGGAGGGAGGTGGCAACTTTCAATCAAAATATGAAGAAACTTTCAATTACTGCTGAACTATAAGGTGTACGATTCAGGTGTTCCCACATATCGAAAATAATTCTGACCTGTACAACCCGAAAAACATATCGCTGAATCACATGTTCGTACGACCATTATTTTTTTTCCTGTACAACCTTTCATTCGAGTTCGTACGCGTCGGTAGGTCTATCCTGTACAACAGGTTCCCTGAACTAGGATTAGCACCCCCTCGTTCTTCGTACAGGCATTTATGCTTTCATGTACATCCACTTAGCAGTGGCCGTACGTACCACGCGTTCTGACCTGTACAACCCGAAAAACATATCGCTGAATCACATGTTCGTACGACCATGATTATTTTCCTGTACAACCTTTCATGCGAGTTCGTACGCGTCGGTAGGTCTATCCTGTACAACAGGTTCTCTGAACTAGGATTAGCACCCCCTCGTTCTTTGTACATGCATTTCTGCTTTCATGTACATCCACTTAGCAGTGGCCGTACGTACCGCGCGTTCTGACCTGTACAATCCGAAAAACATATCGCTGAATCACATGTTCGTACGACCATGATTATTTTCCTGTACAACCTTTCATTCGATTTTGTACGCGTCGGTAGGTCTATCATGTACAACAGGTTCCCTGAACTAGGATTAGCACCCCCTCGTTCTTCGTGCATGCATTTCTGCTTTCATGTACATCCACTTAGCAGTGGCCGTACGTACCGCGCGTTCTGACCTGTACAACCCGAAAAACATATCGATGAATCACATGTTCGTACGACCATGATTGTTTTCCTGTACAACCTTTCATGCGAGTTCGTACGCGTCGGTAGGTCTATCATGTGCAACAGGTTCCCTAAACTAGGATTAGCACCCCCTCGTTCTTCGTACATGCATTTCTGCTTTCATGTATATCCACTTAGCAGTGGCCGTACGTACCGCGCATTCTGACCTGTACAACCTGAAAAACATATCGCTGAATCACATGTTCATACGAGCATGATTGTTTTCCTGTACAACCTTTCATGCGAGTTCGTACGCGTCGGTAGGTCTATCCTGTACAACAGGTTCCCTGAACTAGGATTAGCACCCTCTCTTTCTTCGTACATGCATTACTGCTTTCGTTGTATATTCTCTTAGTAGTGGCCGTACGAACCGCGCGTTCTGACCTGTACAACCCGAAAAACATATCGCTGAATCACATGTTCGTACGACCATGATTGTTTTCCTATACAACCTTTCATGCGAGTTCGTACGCATTGGTAGGTCTATCCTGTACAACAAGTTCCCTGAACTAGGATTAGCACCCCCTCGTTCTTCGTACAGGCATTTCTGCTTTCGTTGTACATTCCCTTAGTAGTGGCCGTACGAACCGCGCATTCTGACCTGTACAACCCGATAAACATATAGCATGTGATAACATCCAGTACAAGAAACCTGGAATGATCCTTTAAGTGTGTGAAATATACATTTTGCGTGATTCAGAATAGTAGCTTACACAGTTCACATCACTAGTAGTAATGTTTTATGAAAAGGAAATTCCAATTATAACTATTGCCTGTCATACTATTCATCTTGTCATACTATCTTTCTCTTTCACCTTTATCAGACTATCTTCTTGTCATTGTCTGCAATACGAAGACGAGTTCAGCACTCCACCCCTGTCCCCTGTCTCCTACGAAGACGAGCACCTTCGGTCAAAGCGGTAAAGCTGCCTCCTCTCCCTCCTCTGCCCATTGCCCAGCTGTGGAGGCGACCGAGTAGCCTCTATGGCCGCCGTTGCAGGCTCGCGGAGAGTAATGAAGCCAGCGGTCTTCTCTCCCCTCGATCGCAGCGCAATCCCCGAGCGGTCTAATCACAATTGATGCTACCAGAAAGCCTGCCTTCTCTTGTGTATTTACCCCATCCGCTCACAGATGAAGAGTTTTCGGAAGCAGCCGGAGCGGAAGGCTCGCATCATAGGAGCAAGGAAATCAAATCGGCAGAAATCTTGGAAGGTTTGTTTCTTTTGATTTTATTTTTCTTCCAGTCTTCCTCTCCTCTCTCTCCCCCTTTTGATTTTGAGGGGATGCAATCTAGATCGGTTTCTCGGGTAACCGAGGCATGAGACCGATTTTTTCAAAATAATTTCGGTTCCTATAAACTGCTGACCGAATTTATGACTAGTATTTTTTTATTTCGGTCTATTTGGTTTCGGTTTCCAGGTTATTTCGGTTCGATGATTCGGTCCACGGTTAATAGGCCCACCCTAGACCGAACCCGAAGGGTCAGATTCGGCTGAAAATTCAAAAAAACGCCACCCCAAGCGACGAAAATTGGATCTGGGTATTTCACCCGACGGCCGCCTCTCCCCCCAACCAAAGTATTTCACCCGAATCCCGACGGCCGCCTCTGCCCACCGAGTGTCGCCATGCCCACTATGCTTTCCTCTACTTCTCTGGTCCTCTTTCCTCCTCGCCATCCAGATCCCGTTCCTCCCGCCGCCTCTGTGATCTAGGTCAGCCGCCGGCGAGCTCGTCAACCTCTCCTCCACCGCAGGTTAGTTTCCCCCTCAGTCTCTCATCTTTTTCCCCCTCTCTCTCACTTGTCCTGTCCATGCTTTTGAACCCTAACCCTAGCCGTTTCGAATCTGCAGGTGACGAGGGGTGTCCTCATCAATACCCATAGTTGATAGCCTAGGGTTAAAGTTATGAGGTAGAGAACGTGTAGTGCTGGTAGACTCGACGGCTGACAAGCGGGATTTACCCAGGTTCAGGGCCCTCGACTGAGGTAACACCCCTACTTCCTGCTTGTCTGTTATTGCTCTTGTGAATATGCGATGGTTACAAGGGTCTAGCGAGAGTTCGTCGTGCTAGGGTTTGGAGGTTCTGGTGTCCGTGTCCCCTGATCGGCGACCCTCCCAGCCCTTATATAGGGGGCTGGGTCTCGGGTACGTAACCGACTAGGACTACAAGTATGGAAACTACAACCGACTATGGATAACTTGGAAAGTAATCTTCGTCTTGGGCCTTTCTTGATGGGCTTTGCCAGCCTATTGACAATTGGGCTATAGTCATTACGTGCACCAGGTACCCACACGATAGGATACCCGTTCGGTATATCCTCGTCACTAGCCCCCGAGTGCTTGGCTGATTCAGAGAATTGGGCATGGACTCACTCGACAGTGCACGTCACATGTTTGTGTTCAATATCGTATGCTTTGTATTGTCTTTCGACTATGAGCTCATGTTTTTGACTAAGGATTATCGACTTAGTAGGCCTGGATTTACTCGGTAGGTCGAGACCAGTTAACTGCACATTCGGGCAAAACCTTACTAGCCTTCAATCAAGTTCGAGTCCCCGGGCTCGAACCTGGAACACACTGGACAGACTCGACTCAGGCCGTTGAGGTCTTACTGAATCGTTCTGCAGTCTTAACTTTGCTACCCAGCGCGTCCGCCGGGATTTTCATCGCATCTGCTGATACGGAAAAGAATTAAGGACTTAACACTGCCGGAGTGGTCCTTAGCCCAGCTCGACTGATCGGCGGGTCTTACCTTTGCATTTTATGCATGCAGCATCCGAAGTGTCATCGACTGACGCAACTCGGGAATTTCTTTGAGTTTATGCCTTTTTTTTTTTTGCTTTTTGAATCTATCGGGTGCGCGACAGCGCTCCCGATGGGAGTAGCCCCCGAGATTGTGCTTTATTACTCGTAGTGAAGGATAATCTCAAATCAATGAGCTTTAAAGAAAATGTCAGTCGAAGACATTTTCACCCCCTCCAGATGAGATGCGTTT
The DNA here is from genome assembly GCA_026929855.1 of Poa annua. Taxonomy (NCBI): domain Eukaryota; kingdom Viridiplantae; phylum Streptophyta; class Magnoliopsida; order Poales; family Poaceae; genus Poa; species Poa annua. Next base: position 11,251,877 of record CM049433.1, on the reverse strand, counting down.
GAAGACATTCGAAGTGTATGCTTTTTAACTTAGTCGATAGACCTTTGAAGGATTCACGACTTTGTCATACGCCATTCGAAGAAGTTTTTATCCCCTCCCGATGGGAGTATATTTGGCTTTGCTTGGATCAGTCGACTAGCTATCGACTATAGCCTTTGTATGTGTACTCGAGAAACTTTTGTATGACTGCATGCCATTGGTTCAGCCGACTGGCATATCGACTACTACCTTTGCATTCCATCAACTTGCCAACCGAGTGATGTCATGCATGACCACCGTGGCGTGTGCGCAGACCTTTGACAGGACTTGTCATTGTGGGTCCACTTGTTTGACCGTGGTGACCGCCGGTTCAGTTTTGATTTGACCGGACGTGGCGAAATTTCCGCGGACGTGATCATGGCTTTCCTCGTTTCTCGTGCGTCGTGGGCATTGTGGCGTGCGACGGTTTCTCTCCGATAGCGCCACGTGGCCTGGTGATTATGCGCAAACGGCTGAGATTATTTCTTCCACCGTGGTAAATACAGATCTCACCGCCGTGGATTAACTTCCCTTGCCATTTGCTTCCTCTGTCTCCTGCTCCTTGCGCGCGCTTCCTTTGCCCTTGCTCCTGCTCCTCCTCTGTTTGCCATGGCGCCGAAGAAGAATACGAGCGCCGCCGTCCCCTCTTCCTCTGCCAATGCTGGCAAGAAAAGGAAAGGTGCTGCGGCCGCCGCGACCTCCGCGGGAAATCCCGCCGCCGCTTTGAAGAAGATCCCCGGTGACTGGGTGAAATCTGCCATCACCGAGAAGAAGCTGGCGGCGTTCCGCCACACAGGCCTTCTCCCACCGGCCGACAAGCTCGCCGCCCGCGCGCCCTCCAACAGGGAGGTACTCCCTGAGCCCCGCGCCGGCGAGCGCGTTTGCTTTGCTGAATTTTTGCCTCGCGGCTTTGCTCTCCCGCTGCACGATTTTGTGCGCGGGCTTCTTTATGCGTACGGGGTGCAGATCCATGATCTCACCCCCAATAGCATTCTGCATATCGCCTGTTTCATGGCTTTGTGCGAATGTTTTTTGGGGGTGTCCCCAAGCTGGGCACTCTGGAAGTCCATCTTCCGAGTGCGCCACATGGTCCGTGATGGGCGTGTGTGCCCTCTTGGCGGGGTGGGCATCCAGGTCCGCGGCGACTGCCACTACTTCAACCTCAAGGCAGTCGACTCTGCCCAAGGATGGAGGAACAAGTGGTTCTATGTCCCCATCGACCAGGACGTGCGCCCGGCATTCTCGACTGGGAGGACCCCGGTGAAGACGAAGGCGTGGGAGCATTCTCTCTCGACTGAGGAGAAGGAAGAAGCTGCCCCCCTTATGGAGAAGATCAGGAAGCTGCTGGGCACCGTTACTGGTGTCCAGCTGATGAGCACCTTCATCAAACGTCGAGTGTGGCCCCTGCAGCAACGCGCCCACCCGATGTGGCGATATGAAGGCCCGCTCGACGCCACTCGAATGAGCAATGTGGAGCTGTCGCCCAATGAGCTGGACGCGCACGTGAAATACATCACCAGCATCAAGGCCGATGAAGTCATCGACTTCAACTCCTCCGTCGCTCCTTTTGGGTTGGAGAACGCCCTTCCTGAGGTAAGCATTATCGACTGTACTATTTTTTTTCTTTTTTTCTTTTGATTTCTGGTGTACCTTCCTTTTGAATGTTGTTTTTATGCTGGCGATCAGGGCCATTCGACTGTCGCCTCTCTTCCTCCCCTTCCCGAGTTTGGTCCTGCCGATGAGGCGGCTCTGCTAGATGAGGGGAAGAAAACCGTCACTCCTCCTCCCTCAGCTAACACCTCCGCCACAGAGGAAACGGAAGCCGAGGAAGTGGGCCAGGTTCGTAAGGGTGGCCACCCTGCGACTGAGCCTGCCGCCAAGCGTCGCCGTGTGCCTCGACAGGAGGTCTCGAGTTCTCACTCGGGAAGCGCGGAGCAACGGGACCTGGAGGATTCTGGCTGCTCCTCACCTGCGAAGGCCGTATCCCCTCTGGCACGGCGCTCACCATCACACTCGACTGGCCGCCTGAGCTTCGGAGGCCCCTGCCTCGACGTTGAGCCGGACTCAGATGAGGGCGAGCACAGGTATGTAGTTATGAAGTATTTTTGCTATATTCGCTTTTCGCTTGCTTTCATATTTTGCCTTAAACTCGTTGGCACTATTGCAGCAGCGCCAGTGACGATCGGGTGCAATCGCCTCCTTTTGTGGAGGAGTCGACTGTGGCCTCCCCTCGTGCTGAAGTGGACGCCGCTAAGACCACCCTGGTGGTTGAGGCGACTACCACGTCTTTGACGCCACCCGCTACCGCTTCGACTGTGCGCCCTTCCGCATCTGCGTCTTCCTCCTGGACTGACCATGTGAGTGCTTTCACGTTTTATGTGTTATGCTGCATCTTTAATCTTGCTGACATCCTTTTCAAATCTTTTCGAAGCCTGCCGTCCGTGACCTTGTCGCGGCTGGTAAAGCCTTTGTGCAGTCGGAGGAGGCACGGGTTGCTCTTCGCTCCCACCTCGACGATTTAAGCCGTAAGCTTTTCTGACTTTGTCCTGAGATTTTCCACTTGGTGTTTTGCGACTGAGCTTGGAGTCAACTATCTCAGGTGAGAAGGACGTCATCGCGAAGCAGTCGGCTGAGCTGGAGCAGCGACTGAAGGATCTGGAACGACAACTTGTCGACCAGCAGTCGCGTGCGAAGGAGGATTTGGACGATGCGCGGAGCTCGGCTGCCTCGCGTGAGCAGGAGTATGCGGCTCAGGTGTCTGAGCTTGCGCGTATGATGGAAGGTTAGCAGGCTTTGCTTTTGCCTTACGCGCTTTTATTTGATTGTCCTTGTGTTGATTTTTTGCCTCTTGTTCTCTTTTGAAACTGTGAAGGGCCTACTGCTTCATGGGCCTCCAAAGACGAGGCGAGTGAAGACCTGTCACTCGACCGTGCCCTTGAGAAGTTGAGCGCTGCGCTCCAACACGCCAAGAGCTCTCTGGATACGTCCACTCGCACCCTTGGCGCTGTCTTCAAGGAGGTGCTTCCGTCGAGCGACGTTCCTGCCACCGCGCAAGGTTTTGCGGACGTGCTAGGCCCCGGCTCTTCGACTGTGGCGGAGTTTGCGCGCGACTTGACGGTACGCGGCTCGGAATCCACCATCAAGCTTCTTCTTGGTAATGGCGTTGTTGCCGACTATGAGGCTGCTCTGTCTGATTTCCCGAAAAGGTCAGATGGGCAACCTTTGTCCTTGAAGGGTGTGACCGAGGCCGCGACGCGACTATCGCGCACTTGTATCGATACCATGGAGCGCAGATCTGTTGCTGTTGCTGCCATGCCGAAGTCGCGTAGGGCTAGGTCTGAGTCCGTGTCTCGCGTTTAGATTTTTGCTTTTGAATTTATGTAATGAAGATTCGATGTCCAGCATGGGTATCTCAGTTCCTGCTTTGTTTATGCCCTGGACTCTATAATGCGTTCTTTTCACTATGAATTCAGCGTTTGCTGTTTTGTCTTGATTCGTGCCCTTGCCTGAAATATATGATTATGCGTTTGCCAGTCGGACGATATCATCTCGCCTGAAACTTCCCAGCCGTGCACGGATACTCGAGCAGCTGCCGAAGCCCGTAATGACGCCAAGGTTTTGGCTTATGCGAAGAGGCGAGTGGTCACTCTAGAGCAGGAACTAAGAGCCACTCAAACGGAGTTGAAACTTCTTAAGGCAAAACCTGCTCTCGCCACCCAGCGTGAAGAGTATGTGCTTGGCGAAGTCGAACACTCGAACATGCAGCTTGAAGGTATGTAATAGACGATTGCCTTTGTGATCTTCTTATGTCTTCTTTATAGCCTGTTGATAGCTGTTCGTCTGCAGTTTTTGTTCATAACTTCCAGGAAGAGGTGGAGCGGGTTAACGAGCGCCTAGACAACGCGACTGATAACCCGGTTTCCGGCCATCAGCATTTTTGGGTGGACAGGCATCGCGCCCGCGAACTCGCTACCCTTAAGGATCGAGTATTTCGCGGCGCGGTCCTACTCGAGCGTTGCCGGGCGGCATTTATGCGCATCAACCACTTCTTGTTTCCTGAGGGGCCGCAGCCGCAAGGAATTCATGCGCTGGTTGATCTGTTCCAGTCTGCAACTCCAATCCGGGAAGCTTTGACTCGAAGAGTTGTCCTTGGAGCCAACGCCGTCATGGGATATATCCGCAGCCAACATCCTTCCTTTCGCATCTCTTCACCCGCGGCTGGCGCGCGACTAGAGCAGAAATTTTTGGATAGGACTGCGGTTTCAGCGCAGGTGCTTGTGGACTGTTTTCACGACCAGCTCGTCGACTCAAACTTACCTGTAAAGGATGAGCCTATGTAGTTTGTGTAACTAACCAGCCCCCGAGTCCCTCGAGTGGGGTGTGAATAGAAAGATGTTTTATGTAAGCCTGTATGTATCCAGCCCCCGAGCATTCGGGTGGGGTGTGAAAAGTAAGGCGTTTATGTGAGTTTGTTTATGTACAGCGCCCGAGCTTTCGAGTGTAGCTGCGTTGTGTTGTTTATGATTAAGACCCAGCCCCCGAGTAGTCGAGTGTGGTTGGGTTTTGCTGTTTGTGACAAAGACCCAGCCCCCGAGTATTCGAGTGTGGTTGGGTTTTGCTGTTTGTGACAAAGACCCAGCCCCCGAGTATTCGAGTGTGGTTGGGTTTTGCTGTTTGTGACAAAGACCCAGCCCCCGAGCCTTTGAGTGTGGCTGAGTCGGGAGTGATTCGGCTTGTGATAGTAAATTATGCGAAGGAGAAAATCTTTATTTATTCCAGATATTGGCCAGCAAGCCGCCTCATTAAAAACCTTCCAGTCCCCTTAGGTACCCTGGTAAGGAAAAGAGCGCGTCTGAAACCTGCTGGCCTTTCCGACATTTATGCTCTGTTACATTGATTGACTATGACATCTAGGCATAGAAGCGACGCAAGTGCGCCACATTCCATGGGTTATGTGATAATTCCCCCGTCTGGGCGTGCTTGAGTCGATAGGCTCCGCCGTCGATGACTTCCGTGATGACGAAAGGCCCTTCCCACGGTGATGCGAGCTTGTGCACCTTCTTCTGCTTCATCCGGAGTACTAAGTCGCCCACCGTGAATGTTCTGGGACGGAGTCGTCGACTGTGGTAGTTACGGAGATCCTGCTGATAAACAGCTGTGCGGGCAAGGGCCGTATTGCGCGATTCTTCGAGTAGATCCACCGAGTCTTCGAGTGACTCGCTTGCGTCGTCTTCGTCGTACACCTCGACTCTTGGTGCGCTGAATTTCACCTCTGGTGGCAGTACTGCTTCTGCGCCATAGACCATAAAAAACGGAGTAAACTGAGTCGAGGTGTTTGGGGTTGTGCGCAAACTCCATAGTACCGCCGGGAGCTCCTCGACCCAAGCGCCGGCGGCCCTCTTGAGTGGTACCAGTAGTCTTTTCTTAATGCCCGTGCAGACGAGACCATTGGCTTTTTCAACCTGTCCGTTGGACTGTGGGTGCGCGACTGATGCGTAATTGAGCGCGATATTCCACTCTTTGCAGAAGGAACGAAACTCCTCGGCTGTAAAGTTTGTGCCGTTGTCCGTGATGATGCTGTTCGGGACGCCAAATCGATAGACGATAGATTTTATGAAATTGACTGCTGTAGCGGCAGTCGAGCTTGTGATTGGGACCGCTTCTATCCATTTTGTGAATTTGTCCACCGCCACCAGTAGGTGAGTATGTCCTCCGGGTGATGACTTTTTGAGTGGTCCGACCATATCGAGTCCCCATTGGGCGAAGGGCCACGCGAGTGGTATGGTTTTGAGTGCTGATGCGGGTGCATGAGGCTTGGTGGCGAATTTCTGGCACCCGATGCACCTTTTGACGATGTCGTCTGCATCCTGAAGCGCTGTAGGCCAGTAAAACCCTGCTCGGAATGCTTTGGCTACGAGTGATCGACTGCCGGCGTGATGCCCGCAGGTTCCTGCATGGATATCACGAAGTATGGTTTTTCCATCCTCAATTTCCACACACCTTTGGAACATACCTGAGATGCTTCGTTTGTAGAGTTCACCGTTGATGATGGTGTATGCTTTGGAGCGTCGAGTGACTCGTCGAGCCTCTGCTGCATCGTCTGGTAGTTCGTCGCGTAGCATGTATGCTAGGAAAGGTTGAGTCCATGCTGGAATTACCTGCTCGCCCTGGCATAGTAGTACTTCGACTGGCGGATCCTCTGAGCCGGGTGTTTTGTCTTTGGATGTAGCAGTCGAGGTTGATGGGGGCCGCTGTTTTTCGATGGACCTGTGCTGGATTCGCTCCAGGAAGACGCCTGGGGGGACTTGCGCTTTAGTCGAGCCGATGTTGGCTAGTATGTCTGCTTCCTCATTGCTTTCTCGTCCAACATGTCGTAGTTCGCATCCGTCAAAGTCGCCTTCGAGTGTGTTGTAGAGGTCACGATATGTGATCATGTTGTCGGCTATGGCGTCGCAAGCTTTCATTGTCTGCTGTACGACTAGATTTGAGTCGCCGTATATCATCAGTCGAGTACACCCCAGCGCCTTAGCCATTCGCATGCCGTGGATCAGACCTTCGTACTCGGCCTCGTTGTTGGATGGTCGCTTGAAGTCCATCTGCAACACGTACTTGAGTTTGTCGCCTTTGGGTGATATGAGTATGACGCCTGTGCCTGCGCCTTCGTTCTTCTTAGACCCATCGAAATACATTGTCCATGAGTTGGACACATCCGGGATTCCTGGCAGCTGAGATTCTATCCACTCCGTTGTGAAGTCGGGTAAGACTTGTGCCTTGATAGCCTTCGGGTGATCATATGTGATCCCGAGTGGCCCGAGCTCGATGAGCCATTTTGCTACACGCCCCGTTGCATCGGGATTGGTGAGTATGTCCCCGATTGCTGATTTGCTGATCACTGTTATCGGGTGCTCCGTAAAGTAGTGGCGCAACTTTCTGGATGTTATGAAGACAGCGTATGCCAGCTTTTGGAAGTGCGGGTATCTTTGCTTTGACAAGGACATGATTTCGCTGACGTAGTAGACTGGCCTCTGTATGCTCTGAGTTTTTCCTTCCTCCATGCGTTCGACTACCAAAACCGTACTTACCACTCTGTTTGTGGCTGCCACGTACATGTACAAAGGTTCTTTCTCCTTGGGTGCCGCCAGGATGGGGGGATTTGTGAGTATCCGCTTGAGGTCTTTGAAGGCTGCTTCAGCTTCATCTGTCCACTCGAACTTGTCTGCCTTCTTCATCAGTCGATAAAGTGGTAATGCCTTTTCGCCCAGCTTACTGATGAAGCGACTGAGCGCTGCTACTCGACCCGTCAATTGCTGTACCTCGTAGAGCTTTTTAGGTCTTTGCATGGTTAATATGGCCTGTATCTTTTCTGGGTTTGCTTCTATTCCCCGAGCCGATACCAAGTATCCCAAAAGCTCTCCGGCTGGGACACCAAAGATACACTTGTCTGGGTTGAGTTTGACGTTGTAGCGGTTGAGATTGTCGAATGTTTCTCGCAAGTCTGCGAGTAATGTGCTTTCTTCTTTCGACTTGATGACGATGTCGTCCACATAAACCTCGACGTTGTTCCCAATTTGCGTCTTCAAACAGTTCTGCATCATACGCTGGTAGGTGGCGCCTGCGTTCTTGAGCCCGAAGGGCATTGTGGTGTAGCAATATACTCCGAGTGGAGTTGTGAAGGCTGTCTTCTCCTCGTCTTCGACTTTCATCCTTATCTGGTGATACCCTGAGTATGCATCCAGGAAGGATAAACGCTCGCATCCCGCAGTGGAGTCGACGATTTGATCGATACGCGGCAGTGGAAAATGATCTTTTGGGCAACACTTGTTGAGCCCGGTGAAGTCGACACACATTCTGGTTGCTCCTGTCTTCTTTTTCTCGACTAGTACGGGATTGGCTACCCACTCTGATTTTTTGATTTCTCGAATGAAGTTTGCTTTGAGTAACTTGTCTACATGCTTCTCTATGGCCTCTCTTTTGGGTCCGGAGACACGACGTATTGCTTGTTTGACCGGCTTAGTTCCTGGATTAAGCTGGAGGGAGTGCTCGGCGAATTCCCTGGGAATACCTGGCATGTCGGCTGCACACCATGCAAATATATCCCAGTTCTCACGGAGGAATTCGACGAGCGCGCTTTCCTATGCAGGAGATAGGCTTGTGGACACCCTGACTGTCTTGGCTGGATCAGTCGGATGAACCTGGTGCTTCGTTATGCCGTCCGCGGTGCTAAACGCCTTGTCGACTGCCTGTTTCTTCTGTTCGGGCATGTATGTTGTGTCGTTGGTGAGCGAGAGCTCTTCGAGGGTTTGCTCCATACCGAATGTCTCGGAGATTTTGCTGAAGTCGCGGTCGCAAGCATCTGACCTTTGAAAAATTCCGTTGATTGTGATGACTCCTTTTGGGCCTGGCATCTTCAACTTGAGATATGCGTAGTGTGGCACTGCCATGAACCGAGCAAATGCGGGGCGCCCTAGTATGGCATGGTATTGTGACTTCCAGTCGACGACTTCGAATTCAATCGACTCGGTTTTGAAGTGGTTTGCGTCACCGAAGGTGACGTCGAGTTGTATCGTGCCTTCTGGGAGAACAGGTTTTCCTGGAACAATGCCATGAAAAGTGTTTGTGGACTGGGGTAAGTTTTCGACTGACCTATTCATCCGGCGAAGCGTGTCGGCGAAGATGATGTTGATGCCACTGCCTCCATCCATGAAGACCTTGGTCATGGCGTATCCACCAATCTGAGCGTCGAGTACCAGGGCTGCGTGGCCTGGTCGGTAGACAGATGGTGGGTGATCTTCTCGACTGAAGGTTATTGCGGTTTCAGATCCCCGCAGGAAGTCTGGTATGGCTGGAGGCGCCATAACCGCCATGTTAACGTGTCGAGTGTGGATCTTTTGCTGCCTGTTGGAGGGACGCCCTTTTTGAATCATGAACATCTGTCCTTGGGGCTTCGGGTATTGCTCCTCCGTTGCTTGAGGTATATGATGTATGGCTCCCGCGACTTGGCTTCCCGGGTTGTATGGTGGTGGAGGTGGTAATGCCGCGACTGGCTGTGCTGGTGGTGGGGCGATGTACGCTGGCGGTGCAGTCGAGGGTGTAGCTCTTCTGATTCTCGCCGCGTAATCAGCCACCATTTGTTCGAACTCTCGGCAATTCCCCATGGTGTGGTTGGAGATTAGCCTTCCGTCATCTCCCTTGAATAAGTGCAGCCTGCAGTCGTCATCCATCTTCTCTTGAAATGTTTTTTTCTGGTTTTGCATCTGTTCGTTTGCGCCACTCTTGCCTTCGGTATCCACCGCTACGCTGGTCGCGGTCGCGACTGCTTCGTCGGTCATTTGTTCGACTGTTTCGGCGGTCGTTCCCTCGACTGTCTCGGCGGTCGTCTCCTCGACTGTCGCGGCGACTGTCGTTTCGACTGTCGCGGCGATCTTCTTGTCGTCTGTCGTCCTGGACGTGATTGTCCTGCGAAAAACCTGCTGCTACGAATTTTACCTTGTCGTTGTCGCTATACCCACTTTTGCGTCTTCGTCTTCTGTCATCCCTGTCGTGGTGGTCTCGACTGCTGCGTCGATCCTCACGGTCATGTGGGGAAAGTGGACGCTTGGCCCTTATGGAATCTTCGCCATCCGCCCACTCGGTCGCTATCTTCATGAGTTCTGCCATGGATTTTGGCTTTTGGCAGCCGAGTGCTTCTCTGAAGTCTTCCCTGAGGACTCCCATGGTGAAGGCGTCCATGGCTCTGTCTTCGGAGATTGTGCCGACTGAATTGCGGATGGCCGTCCATCGCCTGATGTATGCTCGAATTGGCTCGTCCGACCTCTGCTTGCAAGCCCGTAATTCCTCGAATGTTTTGGGCCGCTCGCACAGAGGATCGAAATATTTGATGAAGTCTTCCCGAAAGTGATCCCAGGAATCGTATGATGCTTCGGGTAATGCTTTGAGCCAGTCGCGAGCTGTGCCTTCAAGCATCAGCTGTATGTATTGCAGTGCCGTTGTAGTTGTCCCCCTCTGGCATACGACTGCGAGTTTGTAGTCCTCGAGCCAGCCTGACGGTTCTTGTTTGCAGTTGAACTTTGGCGTTGTTGGTAACCCGAACTTTTTGGGCAACTTTGCTTCGCGGATTCGCCTTGTGAAGCATCGTGCTCCGCAAGGTCCTGTATCGCGACCGTCACTTGAGTCGTTGCTGGCGGATCTCCTGGTCCTGCTCCGTGAACGGCGACGACTCGAGTGTCTTCGTGTGCTACTCCTGCGAGGGCTTCGACTGTGGCGATCCCGCGAACGGCTTCTGCTGCGCTCTCTGTGCTTCTCCGACTGGAGTCCTTTTGCCGCGAGCGCGAGCGCCTTTAATTGCTGGAGATGCAGTTCTTCGGCTGGATCGCCTGCTGGAGGTGCTGTCGCCTTGAGGTATGCTCCCAGTGATATCAGGGCACCTTCAGCTGTTTTGGGTGCTAGTATGCCGTCGGAGTCCAGGGTCATGAACGAATGTTCTAAGTTGCGAGTGACTCCGGATCTCTCGCCCTCTGGGATATTGGCGAATCTCGATCTATGCCTGTGCTCCGTCGCACTTGTGGAGCTAAGGGAAATCTGCCTTCTCCGCATACTCGAGATGCTAGCTTGCCTCCTGCGTTCTTCGAGTGTTGCTCTGTACTCCTTTAGGCGCATTGCTTCTTGCCAATTGAAATAATTGTATGTCATCCACTCCTCTGGGGTCGCATCTGCCGGCATCATTGTGCAGTCCTTTATGATTTTGTCGACTTTTGCTGCCACCTCTGCTGTGATAGTTAGCGTTGTCACGCCATCTGGTAATCTGACTGGGCAAGGAAATTCTGTAGGCCTGCGACTAGCTGCTGCCGCTGAGGTTTCGGCGCTGAATGCAACGTAGACCTGCCGAGGTATGACCGGGGGATATGTGTATGTGCCATTGACGCCGGTTATGGGTTCGGAGTCGTCGTCCAAACTCATGTCGGAGTTATTGCTGAACTGGGCGTCGGTGTTGACGTATGCTTCGAGTATCTTTTCGGGATCGTCTTCGTTGCTGGAGAGGAACTCGTGATCCGCTTGGATCTCTGGCCCGGCGAAGTCGGCGAGGTAGATGCTGTCGCCCGTGTCTTCAGTTTGAATGTAGTCAGGTGCAGTGTCGAGTGCCGCGATGTGTTCGACTGTGGTGACTTGATAGTCAGACTGTACCTCATCATCTAGGAGCTCTTGAGCCAGGAGTTTATTGAACTCTTGGGTCGTTATGGAGTCGACTAGAGATCTTGACGGCGAGATCGAGTTGACCTTTGACGACGTAGCTCCTGTGCCTGCTGGCGATGTGGCCATGATAGATGGTTCTTCGAGTACGCTTATCTGATGGACAGATTGTGCCTCATCTTCCGGGAACTCTTGCGCCATGATCCTATTGAACTCTTCAGTCGCCATGGATGATGTCGGCGATGGGATCGAATCGATCTGTGATGAGGTACCTTTCTTGTCTGCTGGCGATGCGATCGCAGTCGATGGATCTTCGGGTGTCCTCGTTGCGATCACGTCGGTCAAGTCCTGCACACCGAGCTTGTCGACGAAAAAATTGTGCTCCCCAATGGTTAGATTGAAACTTGAATCAAGATTAGCAAAAACTTCCTGTGCTTCCGATGAGTACGGCTTGATTCTTCTTGGCGATGCAGCTTGCGAAGTTGGCGACTGATCGCCTGATGCTCCAACGCCAGTCGAGACTGTCAGCGCGTGGCTGTTTGCAGATGTAGTCGGCGAGTTGCCGTTTGAGGTCGAAACCAGCGAATCCGTAGATCCAGCACTACCTATTCCCACAGACGGCGCCAATTGACGAGGGGTGTCCTCATCAATACCCATAGTCGATAGCCTAGGGTTAAAGTTATGAGGTAGAGAACTTGTAGTGCTGGTAGACTCGACGGCTGACAAGCGGGATTTACCCAGGTTCAGGGCCCTCGACTGAGGTAACACCCCTACTTCCTGCTTGTCTGTTATTGCTCTTGTGAATATGCGATGGTTACAAGGGTCTAGCGAGAGTTCGTCGTGCTAGGGTTTGGAGGTTCTGGTGTCCGTGTCCCCTGATCGGCGACCCTCCCAGCCCTTATATAGGGGGCTGGGTCTCGGGTACGTAACCGACTAGGACTACAAGTATGGAAACTACAACCGACTATGGATAACTTGGAAAGTAATCTTCGTCTTGGGCCTTTCTTGATGGGCTTTGCCAGCCTATTGACAATTGGGCTATAGTCATTACGTGCACCAGGTACCCACACGACAGGATACCCGTTCGGTATATCCTCGTCAGCAGGTCCCAGAGAGCAGCTGGCCACGTTTTGATCTACCAACCTCGTCTCTGGCTTCTCACACAGACCCTCCACATCGTCCCCTTCATCTGGTTCAGCAGCCACGGTATGCTCATACATACATCTGCCTCTCTCTCCCATTACTTCTCTCTCTGTTATAGTTGATTTATTCTTGTTAAGGTGGTCTGTTGTTGTCATACTGTGTGCAACATCGACCCATGTACGCATTTGGCTAGTCTGTGTAGGACCAAGTTGTAGGTGTTAGTGGCTTTATGATATGCTTGTCTGAGTCCGAATCATGGGACTAATGTTACTAGGGCAAAATCAAGTCTATAAAGATCTAGCTCTCCTTTGTGAAAATCTTCAATTATTGTCTGTGCCTAGCCGGTTCGCAACATATTCTAAGCGAAACATCACAGAAATTAATGTTAACCTGCAAGGAATAAGAACAACAAAAGTGAAATGGCGATGGGGGTGATAAATTGTGATACCTGCATTTCACTTTTAAATAACAAAATGGTAGTTTCTTTTAAATAACAACCTTGAACAATGGAATACATGTCTGATGACAATCAGTTTGAGGTCTGAATGCATTTCCCGCATGAATGAGTCCTATATTGGTTTAAATAGAGGCCGACGTAGCAGTAGCACACATTGAACAATTTGCGAAATTAATCAGTGACGAAGTAATAAGTAAATCCCATTTAAACAACAGAAGGTAGACATGTGGGGTAGTCAACAACTTAATAGCCCATTTTGGAAACTTAATAAATGAAAGAAGGTAAACCGGTATGCTAGCTAAACATGATTTAATTAACGTCACCCTTGCAGCCTGGGAGAGAAGCCTCCCTCTCCAGCCTGCTACTCTTTTGAGGATTTTATCAACTAAGGGTTGGACATCTTCTGTAGATAGATTGTCAAAATGAAGAGGAATACCTATTACTTCAAAGGGAAATCTCCTATAGGGCAAGAAACAATATGAGTCAGTCCATGCACAACATCTGTTTCTGAAAGACCATACTAGTTTTTTGAAGAGTTTTTGGGTGGTTGCTGAGGAATTTGGAGGAAATTGTCTTGGATGCCCAGTGAGGCGTTTGGCCTACTCTGTGTAGAACCAAGTTTTAGGTTTGGTGGCTATATGCTATGCTTATCTGAGCCCCTTGCTTTATGCATATCACATATCTATGCAAACATACTTGCCTCATTGTGATTTGTGAAGTTGACCTTTTGTTTTGGTTGTGCCTTTCTGAACTACCCTTCAGTTTTTCAAAGCATTGGTTGGAAAATATGTTGCATGACTCTGTGTGTTCCATGAAAATAAGCTGCTTCTTAGCCACAAATTTTTAGATTACTGTTTCGGTGAGGGATCAACTTGAAATCAATAACAAAATACATGGATTTTTTTTATAGAATATTAGATTGTTTTAGGCTGTGCAGTGTGCACTAAGAGAGATGCTTACTTTTATGAGTTCATTCCTTTTTCTAGGTAAAAAGATGTCTTCTTCTTCTTCTCGTTTTGAATCATGTGGTGAGGTATGCTCAAGACTCGTGCTCATTAAAACTGCGTTGAGATAACGACACATCTTTAAAAATGTTAATTAGATGATTCAATGATCTACAAAAATGTTGATTAGATGGTTCAATCAAATTGGCTAACTCAGTGTTGAGTTTAGCATCTCTTTTGTCGTTGTGGTGGTTTAGTGTAGGGAAAACTTGGTTCTCCCAGTTAGCCGTTCACAGGGCAGTTGGGTGTCGTGTTTCTGCTCCTGCTTGCAGGTCTAAACTTCTGGTTCCTCTGAAATAGTCGCAGTACTGCTTGTATTTCCGTTGGTTATGCTAAAAGATGGTTCAATCAAATGTTGGATCGATGAACTAAAAATGATGAAAATTTGAAAGCAAATTGTTACCTCCTAATATTTGCATTTGTACAAACTAAAATTCTTCTCCTGGCTCATGATTATGCATTTAACTGTCCTCCCCAGATGAAGAGTCAGAATTCCAGTTTGCAGTTGGGCGCACAAGAAGGAGATGAGTACTCAGGCAGTTTGTGTCTTGACTTTGGCTTCAAGACCCTAGATGTTATGACTGCAGCGAAACTTCTGGATGATGCAGAAGTTAAGCAGGTCGAGGAATCTGTTTTTTCAACTTTCCTAAACCTACAGTTGGGAACAATCTGCGAGCGCAAGGAAACCAATTTGTGTATGAAACTAGTTGATCTTGAAGAGAGTAGGATCAAAGTGCAACTACAGAAAGATGTAATTGGATACATCACACCAGAGGAGATCTATCATCTCTTGAGACTGCCCCGAGGTGATAAGGCCCCCCTTAAATACAATAAGCAACAACAGAAAGACTTTGCTAAATTGCGAACTGAATTGGGGGATCCAAAAATGTCGTTAGAAATTGCAGATATATTGGCCTTGATGAGAAGAGAGGACAAAAAACATTTGAGGGTCAAATGTTTTTTCCTCATTCTCATTTCAAAATTTCTAATGCCTACTACTCAACAAAAGATAAACGTAAATGCAGTCATGTACACACAGGATATGACAAGCATCAAGGATTATGACTTTTGTGCAATAGTGTATGAGCATTTGAGGGAATCTATCAGAACTTGGAAGGCCAGGACTCTTAACAAATCTGACAAGTCAATGACTATGCCTGGTTGCATAATAATAATTCTGGTAAGCATTCTGGTGCTCTCTGTTTTTGTGTATAGAGCCATGTTTAACTGTATATTCGGTTGTCAGGGATACATTGTGGATAACTTGAAACTGACAGAGATTGAGGACAAGAAGTGTCCTCGGATCAATCAGTATACTATGGAGACTTTGATGCGTACTATTGGTAACGCTAAGTGCCACCATGGCAGGATCTCCTTCGACAACTTTAAGGTATTGATCATCTCTTTATCTTGAAAGTATACTATGACTAAGAGTCCCATGTGCTCTGAAAACAATATGCCTTCCATGCTTATATTTCATTTTATGTGGTTCACTTGTCAGGCCCTCCTACCATTTGGGATATTGAACTGTAAACTGACCCATCCATGTTTAGGATGCTAGAATTTCCTGGACCCTGAAATATTTTAATTTATTCTGCATTGTTAATCAATACTAATAATTTTGAATTTCCCTTATAGAAGTTCATAGAGAACTAATTATTGTTATTCTGCTAATCATTGCTAATAATCATGCTTAAATCTTGTATCATGATTTTGAAGTTTGGCATATGAGCTATCAATATTTTGTTACAATTAGTGTCGTACTTGGCTTCAAATCTTACATCTTACAATTAGTCCCCAGTTGATTCCCAACATTCTGCCGTGGTAACTTCTGGAGTGCCTCCTGAGACGCAGATGCCCATGCCAATGCAACTTCTGCATCAACGCATGGGCTCCTTTCTGCAGTGCATCCAGTTGCTCGATCTATTGGAATTGACCCAGAAGCAGTTGATGAATGCATAGCTGGACTTGCTCTCCAACGAGTGCATGGGCTCCTTTCTGCAATGCAGCCACTTGACTTAGAAAAATTTGGTGCATGCATAGCTGTAATTGCTCAATCTGGTGTTGTAAACAGGGGACTCGCTCGATCTGATGTTGGTGCTGTAAACAGGGGACTCGATCGATCTGATGCTGGTGCTTCCTGCAGCTTTTCTGACGTAGTTTTTGGTAATCCCACAACTGAAATCAGTGGAATTGCTGAAGATGCTGAAGCTGCCAAGACAAAGAAGGCAACTGTGCATGAAGAATATACTTCCTGCAGCTTTTCTGACGGAGTTAATGGCAATCCCACAACTGAAATCAGTGGAATTGCTGAAGCTGCCAGGGCTGCCAAGACAAAGAAGGCAACTGGCCGTGCCCAGAAATCTGCTCCTAGGAAGAATGCTGCAGAAGTTGGTTCCAAGAATCCTGCCGGGGAGAATGGTGCTGAGACAAATCCTGGTAAGACGAATCCTGCTCCGCCTACTTCGCGTTGCACCACGAGGTCCATGGTGAGTCCCCCTGTGCTCAAACACAAAGGCGAGGTAGTGAAAAACTACGATGCTCTTGCGGGTGGTGATGAAAGTTCACCTGCTCGGCCAATTAGGAAGCAGGTCAAAAGGAAGTGATGGTGGTCTGTGAATCATAAACTTTGATGTCTTGTACCTAATTGTCTTTTGCTCTCTATGTTTGACGAAGACTTGAATCTGTGATGGGCTGTTGGGACTGCCGGGTGTGCTATTACCTGCTGGAACTTTTTTTAAATCTTTTTAAAGACTTGAATTGAAGGTTGCTGCAGTTTGAATCAGAACTTGTATTATTGTGAACCAAGGATCCTTCGATGAATATATGCCTAAGATTATGCTACTTATTATTATATTTTGGTCTTGTTCTTGTTAGTTCTTTTTTGGTTTATCTGTTGCTGCCGTGCTGCAGATCACAAATATCGCACCCCTCCGATAGGTCTGCTCGTCCTTCCAGTAGCTGCACGGTTTTTGTGTTCTTGCGGAGCAGGGAAGAAATCCAGCCTGCAGATCATGCTTTGGTTGGTTTGCATGATTAGATAAATTAAAGCTTTGCACTGACCAATCTGTTTGCTTATATGAGGACCTGTTGCCCTGCATGACCAATTGATACTACTAGCATCATAGTATGAGCTGATTATTTGGTATTACAGTATAGATTTTTTTTAAAGGATGGCAAAGCTTTGCCGCATGTTTTACAGTACTTCCAACATCCTGTAGGTGGTTCTGGTTGGAAGACACGTTGTTGCTGAACTGTTGCCTCTGGAATGTCCATCGTTGCCTCTGATGTGCCCGTTGAACATAGCCCATTTAGGTCAAATTATGCTACATTTTAGTTTTAACCGACACTGATGATCTCACGTAATGATTTGCAGCCAAAGACTAGGAGATGTTTTTTCATTATCCACCTTAAACTCCGTCTGCGTTCCGCCGACGCTTGTGGTGTTCAGACACTTCTTCAAGTTGTCCATCGCAATGTTCAAAAAATCAGCCGATATGCCGATTAATCGGACGATTTATCGTGAATCGTGGGGCGACCGATAAGATTATAGCATATCAGCCAAGTTTATCGTTGGCGCCGATTTTTCGGTCTGACAGCCGATTTTTGCCACTTATCGGCGATTTATCGGCCTGACAGCTGATTTAGGACGAGAGAGAGAGAGATACACATATATATTATGCAAAATAAAATTACTGACATGCATACAACAACGAGGCCTAGGATGTACATCAAGCACATCAGGTGTCCAAACGAATTATAGAAACATCCAGTTTTAGGAAGTAGTTGAAAAATCAACTGAATACATGTACTTGAAAAAAATGATCAATTAACGGTATATAGTATAAGCTTTATATACAATCCACAGCGCATGAGTACAAACTAGAACTGACAACATGTACAAACAAGCTCCAAAACAAAGCAGGAATAAAATAATATACTACTTGCACTCCCTTTTTGGTTACATGCGTGACGGGGTGTAAACCCGGCAAATCCCTTGGTTAGATACCTAGGGTTTCGTATAGAGAGAAGTATGGCGGCTGGTGGTTCCGGACGGCTGACAAGCAAAGAGTTTACCCAGGTTCGGCCCCTCATTGTGAGGTAAAGACCTACTCCTGCTTGTCTGATCTGGTATTGATGATGATTACATGGTGGCCGTGATGGCTATGGTGGTAAGGCGTGGTCGCCTGGCTACTTCTGTCTATATGTTGGCTTGTCTTTTTGTCTACCACTCCCTGTGTTTATATATGCAGCCAGGGGGGTTTACATGAGACTCCTAATAGACTACAAATAGGAGTCATTGTCTTGTCCTTCAAGTTATTTCCTTAGCAGCTTCTTGGTCTTCATTGGGCCACCTGATAGGCCTTATCTTCAATATACGCCATAGTGGGGGTACCCGGAGGGTATAACCCAAGGAAAAAAATAGCGTGCTATCAAAAATAGCGCGGCCCTCCTCCAGAAGCTATACAAGTTATAGCGTGCTATAGCGAAGCTACGTTCAAAATAGCGCGGTGAAAAAAAGGTGAGATATATCTTAAATAATAAAAATTTCAGCACAAAATATTTGTCAAGAAGCAATACATGCATAACCACTTAACCAGATACAAATGTCACGTTCAAATCCATGGCACAAACATAAACATGAGACATAAATCCATGAAAAGATTAACAAACTTTAAAAGACAAACTATTTTAAACTTCTAATCAGATTCGCATGCATCAGCTTCATATTCACTAGAAGAATCACCAAATTGCATCCAATCGGGGTACTCTGTAATCAGACCGTGAGACAAAGCAATAAAGCAAAGAGCAAGGCTCGATATGAGCCTCTGGCTAAAACCAAGTAGTACTAGTTTGATCTGCTGGGAGCTAGCTTTGTGTACGCGCGTCTCTGCAGCTGGCCGTGGAGCCGGCGGAGGATGTGCTTCCGCTGCCGTCCGTTTCGTTCCTATGTGAATAGCAGAGGAAGAGGAACTGATTGGTTTAGGCTAGATCGATGTGGTGGAGTCTTTGTTTAGGGCGTGTTGGGCTTTGTTTAAGGCTTTACCGCTTTGGTTTTCTTTTGGACTCAGCTATTTCCAGAATATTTTTAGTGCGCTATAGCGTAACACGATTTAGCGCGATTTAGCCCGCTAAAAACGTCATTAGTTTCGTAGCGTCAAGTTTTGGCTAAATATAGTGTGGCCTCTCCAAATAAGCTATAGCGTGCTATTTAGCGCGAAATAGCGCGCTATTTTTTTCGTTGGTATAACCACGTCACTAGCCCCCGAGTGTCTGGTCGACTCGAAGAGTCGGGCAGGGACTCATCACTTGATAGATCTTCATGTGCTCAATATGCTTGATGGTTGGTTGGAGTCTTCAGTCGGCAATGCGTCGATTGCTTCTGTTCTTGGTTGTACTTCGAATGCTTCTGTCTTGATAATACTTCGAGTGCATCAGTTGCGCGACCAGCGCTCATCGGGTGCGCGGCCAGCGCTCCCGATGGGAGTAGCCCCCGAGGCTATGTGCGACTCGCAGAGTCGGACATAGCCTCAAGTTGTTCTAATCCCATTTATTTTATCTTCTGTTTCTTGATTCCTCATATCCTGCGAACAAATATAGTAAAAATGATTGATTTATCAAAGTTAGTTACTGCAATTCGCCTTTATCAGCCGCTCCTTTGTACTTCTTGTCCTGTTAAGGAACATAATGCGAGTTCTCATGACTCGAGATGCTTGATATATATATTTGTTTCATCTTATGTGGGATGGATGGCATAGTAGGCCTGATTCAACCGACGGATCGGGGTCAAGTAAATTCGCGACTCGGACGAAATACCTTTCTAGCCTACGCAGATTCGAGTCCCTTGGCTCGAACCCGGTAAGACCGTTCAAGTTCGACTCAAACCTGTCTGTACTTACTGGTCAGAACCCGATCGTTACTAGAGTACCCTTGGCGCGTCCACCAGGATTTTGCATCATGCCTGCTAGCATGGAATTTATCAGGTCCGCATAGCTTGTATGTGCCACCCGGCCTTATTCAAGTCTTACCTTTGTACTTTTGTATAACATCCGAGGATCAGTCTCGGCTGGAACATCTCGGGAATTGTTATTCATATATTTGAATATGGTCCGGGAGATACTCGACCAGATTTTGACTGTTGTTGTACACACTTTGCTTTTGGTTTCTTTCGATTGGCTCCGAGTCATCGGGCAGAAAATTTCTTCGAGTGACGCTGATCGTCGACTGTCCTTTGTATCATTGGGCGTGTGGGCAGCGGTCCCGATGGGAGTAGCCCCCGAGGCAATTGAGCGTAGGCTCGAAATAGCAGTCGAATATGTTGCGGGTGCCCTCCCGATGGGAATAAATTGCTGAAGTATGAAGCGACTGAGAAGATGCTCAACTCGTCTTTGTATCTGTAAATATTGACATGAAACAATGGCTAATCGGCCAATTAGTGTAAACAAATATAATATTTTGGAATAAAAGAATATTGTTCATGCTGATAAGAAATACCATAAATTAAAACTTATCTAGTAAAAATGGTGTGCGGAGTCGACACGGCGAGTGACGCGGTGGATAGAGTGGATGCGGCGGACCGGAGTCGATGCAGCCCCCGAGCGTCGAGTGCGACTGGGGTGACTTGTTTAACAAACTGTTATGCCGCAGCCCCCGAGCGTCGAGTGCGACTGGGGCAACTTGTTGAATGAACTTACATACTGCAGCCCCCGAGCGTCGAGTGCGACTAGGGTGGCTAGTAGATTGCTGGTAGTCGACGCGGCGGACGGAGTCGACGCGGCAGAATAATTAATCGACGGGGCGGATAAAGTCAACGCGGCGAAATAAGTAGTCGAGGCAGCGGACGGAGTTGACGCGGCATTGCGTGCGGCGTTTTAACCGGAAGAAATTCCTGGCGGCGGACTGAGTCGTCGCGGCGATGGGTGCCGCTATTTGAGAAATCCGATGCGAGATATAGAGAACTCAACTTAAAATCCGGTGCGGGTTATGGGAACTCGACTTTGAAAATTCCGATGCGAATTGTAAATAACCCGGCTTTGAAAAATCCGACGCGGGTTGTATAAAACCCGACTTTTGAAAAAATCCGACGCGGGTTATAGATAACCCGACTTTGAAAAATTCCGACGCGAGTTTATAGAGACCTCGACTTCAATAAATTCCAATGCGGTTTAGGAAGAACCCGACTTTAATAAATTTCGATGCGGGTTATAAAGAACCCGACTTTGAATATCCGATGCGGGTTATGACCCGACTTTAAAAATCCGATGCGGGTTATAACCCGACTTTGAGAAATTCAATTGGACATCAAATATTTGCGCCGATGCGTGCTTTCGGCCAGCGAACAATATGATTTGTTGTAAGAGAGAAAATGGCCATATTGGCAGTAATTGTTATAGCTAAAACTATGCATAATGGCTCACCGGCCAATTAGTGCAAGCAAATATAATACTTTGAAGTAAACAATTTTTGTTCATAGTGATAAATTGCAAATTCTGTAAATTGAAACTTAACTGCAAGATGTAGTAGACCCGGCGAACGGAGTCGATGCGGTGGAGTGGCGCGGCATTTGTCCAGGCGGAGTCGAAACGGCAGCGGCTGCAGCGTCCAGCCCCCGAGTCTGTCTTGTCGAGTCGGTGACGCGTTAGTCGAAAAAGACGCCAGAGTCGGGCGATCCGGGTGCAGCAATGAAATTGATGTCGCCGATGATGTCGAAGCGCCAGCCCCCAAGGGTACATGTGGCGCCATTCTAGGGAGCAGACTATTTGCGCCGATACCGCAGGCGCGATCGTTGTTGTGATGGTGATGGTCGATGAAGCTGAGGGAGTCAAAATTTGCCCGTCGTGAGGTTGTAATTGATGCCTCGATGGTGATCCACACTGAGCAGCTACATCCTATACCGACGATGGTGTTGCAGGTGCGTCAGGACCTCGCTCATTTCGAGTCCTCCTGACTTACACGATGACCGGATTGCAGTCAGTAATCCAATCGTCGACTGGTCGCTTCTTTGCAGCTTGCGCGCTCGTTTATAACGATGGCTGCATCCAGATAGTTTGTGCATACAAATAGTAATAGTAGTAGCAAAAGAGCTTCACGGGAATTAAGTTTTATTAAGTAAAAAATTGGAAGAATATCACCTGAGGTTTGATCGCAGTAGATTTTCATGAACGTGAAGTTTAACAGGATATTAGAAATCGTGCTGTCTGTACCAGGTCACGATCGTGGCTTGCTTTTGGCTGCTTCCTTCTTGAAATTTTCTTCCTTGATACGGGAACGTTCCGATCTGAAGCCGAGGTAGAGACGTGCTAGCGGTGACCTTCTGCCCGAATTTTTTAATCCGTGCGCGAGTCAAACTAGTACTAGTTGATCCGCAGTTTCCCTCTTTCCTTTTTTTTTTACCGATCCGTATGTGACTCAAACGATCCGATTCGATCGATCGGCGCCGCCGCCTCCTGATTCACCCCGCTCGGCTACCCGATCATGCAGCCATCAAGGTTTCATCCGGCTGCACGGCAATGCCACGGACGCGACGCGGCTCAAAATTTCTGATCTAGTCACGATCCGATCAACTGTGCGCGAGGGAATAGCTGATGACGAGCCCCCGGGCGTGTTGATCTGTGGCGGCGAGTCGCTACCGTTTTTGTTGGTGTAGATTTGTCGTCGTTGTTGGTGTAGACTGCAGGTTCTTGCTGCTGTAGATTGGATCGAATTAGCCGCATACGAGGACGTTGTCGAGCCTCCGTCCGCTGATTTGATATGGCGAGTCGTCGTTGTTGTCGATAAGGGTTGGGCCGCCGCAACCACGAATCCAGCACGTTGTTCTTCCCACGGACGGCGCCAATTGACGGGGTGTAAACCCGGCAAATCCCTTGGTTAGATACCTAGGGTTTCATATAGAGAGAAGTATGGCGGCTGGTGGTTCCGGACGGCTGACAAGCAAAGAGTTTATCCAGGTTCGGCCCCTTATTGTGAGGTAAAGACCTACTCCTGCTTGTCTGATCTGGTATTGATGATGATTACATGGTGGCCGTGATGGCTATGGTGGTAAGGCGTGGTCGCCTGGCTACTTCTTTCTATCTGTTGGCTTGTCTTTGTGTCTACCCCTCCCTGTCTTTATATACGCAGCCAGGGGGGTTTACATGCCTTGTCTTGTCCTTCAAGTTATTTCCTTAGCAGCTTCTTGGTCTTCATTGGGCCACCCGATAGGCCTTATCTTCAATATACGCCATAGTGGGGGTACCCGGAGGGTATAACCACGTCAATGCGTACAACTCACCTGAAAAAAGACACAATGTACAGAATAGAACTGACGGCATGTACAACCTCTCTAAGACAGATTGTACATGGATGGAGAGCGTGGTTGTACACTGAAAAACTAATGTACATAATACACAAGGCGTTGGTCAAATGCTAATAAGGAGACCATTTACGTACCCTTTCTTTTCTGAATTTTTCCTATATTGATGGAAGAGAAATAATAATAAAATGATTAAAAATGGAGAGACTTAATAATTTATTATCAGTTTTCATTTCGACTGCATTTATTTGTATAGTATTTCTTAATTCACTTGAGATATTTTTTGCTTAGATGAATATCCTTGATATCTGTCAGTTGGGTCGAAAACAGTAATAACCTTGAGATCTGTCACTTGCTTAAACTAACCGCCACCACAGCCGTCTTTCGCCACACCGCGCACAACACTAGAAGTGTAGCAGTCGCGGTTACAGGGATATCGCCGCATCGCTGATACGTCCAAAACGTATCTACTTTCCCGAACACTTTTGTTATTGTTTTACCTCTAATTTGTGTGTTTTGAATGCAACTAACACGGACTAACGCTGTTTTCAGCAGAATTGCCCTGGTGTCTCATTTTTGTGCAGGAAATCAACTTTTATAAAAAATATCAGAAATATCATAAAAGTGCTTATTTTGCCCGAAGACTCCCGGAGCCAGAAAACGAGAAGGGGGCGGCCAGCAGGGCGCCCACACCACGTGCTCGCGCGGGTGGGGCCCTGGCCGCGCGAGGAGGGGGTGTGGCCGACTCGGCCACCCCCTCGCGCCCCCTCTCGTCTATTTAGCCCATCCTGACCTAAAAAACACTATCACGAAGAGTTTTTCTCCAGAAAACCATCGGAGCGCCGCCGCCACCTCGAAACTCAATTCGGGGACCAGAAGTTCCTGTTCCGGCACTCCGCCGGGACGGGGAATCGAAGGAGATCATCGCCATCGTCATCGCCACCACTTCTCCATCAACCATCCATGTGTGAGTAATCCACCGCTGTAGGCTTGAGGGGAAGGTAGGGATTGGATGAGATCGTTCATGTAATAGTTGTAATATCATTAGGGCATGGTGGCTAGTATCCGTTATCGGTGTTTTATATCATTGTTGCAACTTGTTATGCTTAATGCTTGACACTAGGGCCCGAGTGCCATGGTTTCAGATCTGAACATGTTATTGTATCATGAAGATAATTATTGTTTTAAGATCATATCTATGAGTTGTATACACATATTGCTATCCGGAACCCGAGGTCTCAAAGTGACAATAATTGGGACAGCCGAGGGGAATGGCTGTGATGTGAGGATCACATGTGTTCACAGAGTGTTAATGCTTTGCTCCGGTACTTTATTAAAATGAGTACCTTAATTACCAGTAGTTTCCCTTGAGGCCCCGCTGCAAACGGGCTGGTAGGACAAAAAATGATGTGCAAGTTTCTCATTGCGAGCACGCACAACTAAATTGGAACACATGCCTATGGTTAATAAATACTTGGATGCTTTATATTATTTATCTGCAAATGCCCATGACTAGATTATTATATGAAGTATCTCATCCATGCAACGCCCGTTCATCCGTCCCTTTGCATACAGTATTTTAATCCTGCTGTCTACTATAATCATCACCGCTGTTTTTATTCTACTGCTGCTGTTATATCACTACTGTCATTGTTATAAAACTGTTGCTACTGATAATCTGTCTCGAGCAAGTCTATTCACAGGTGCAGCTGAATTGACAACTCCACTGTTAAGGCTTATAAATATTCTTTGGCTCCCCTTGTGTCGAATCAATAAATTTGGGTTTTACTTCCCTCGAAGACTGTTGCGATCCCCTATACTTGTGGGTCATCAAGACTGTTTTCTGGCGCCGTCGCCGGGGAGCATAGCTTTATTTATAAGTTCACCCGAGTGTGATATTGCTCTCTGGAATTCATTCATCATGGGAAGACCTGGTGATAAGAAATTTCCCATCATACCATCCACTACGAGAAAAGGTACAACTCTGAGTTCCGCTGCTGCTCTTGATTCACCGTCTGTTTTAAGTAAGCTTGTTACACCACCTCAAGCTTCTTGCACTGTTACTCCTACTGAATCTGAAATTACTTATGATGATGCTTCTACTGTTCTTGATGATACTGGTTCATTAGGTCCCTTTTTAGATGCTACAATTGCTAGATCTAAACAATTTGAAAATGCTGAAATTCCTAATGAAGATGCTGAAACAACTGTTAATTCACCTGAGTTTACAAATAATATTGATGATCCTGATGAAATGTATGTGGAGCTTGATGATGATTTTGTTGATGAAATTAATGCCACTAAAGATGCTAGTTCTATGAAAAGTCTTTTTGAAAAACATGCTGTTAGATATAAATTATCTCCTGGTGCCAAATTTGCTACATCTCCCATAAATATTAAAGATAAAGATTATGATTTCTCTATTGATTTAGCTCACATAGCTATTGTTGAAAGAGAACCTTTCTATGGAACTGAAAATGAAAGTGCTGTAGAACATATGAATGAACTCTCTAATCTAAGTGGTATGTTTTCTGAAGACATAAAAATGCGCACTTACTTTGTTACTAAAATATTTCCTTTCTTATTAAAAGGAGAAGCTAAAACTTGGTATAATAATTTATCTCCTGGTTCCATTACTAGTCCCATTGGTTTGCTTGATACTTTCTTTCAGAAATATTTTCCTGCTAGTGCTCAACATGATGCTTTGTTAAGAATTTATAATTTTAATCAAGAAGAGGATGAGAAATTGCCTAAGGCTTGGACACGTTTTTGCTCCATATTAAGAGGCCAGCCGAACCATGATTTGGAGAAAAATGATCTACTTGATATATTTTATAGTGGACTAACTGCTAAATCTAGGACATACCTGGATAGTTTTGCTAGTTGTGTTTTCAGGAAAAGGACTCCCGAAGAAGCTGAGAAATTATTAGCTAAAATATGCAAGAATGATGATGATTGGGATATTCCCGAACCTACTCCAACACCTATACCAACACCTAAGAAGAGGGGTATTATTGAATTATGATGAAGTGATGAATGAGGCCAAGAAATCTCTTAAGGAGAAGGGTATTAAAACTGAAGATGTGAAGAACTTACCTCCTATAGAAGACTTATGTAAGCCAATCCCTCCTACACCATTAATTGAGGTACACTCTCTCCAAAGGTTTGATGATAGAGATATTCCTTACTCTAAACCTCCTGCTCGATGCTTAGATAAATTTGATACTTTTATTGCTCAGCAAAGTAACTTTAATATGAGAATAGAAAATCATTTAATGGAAAATTCTCGAGCTATTAGTAACTTGCATGATGTTGTTGACAGAACCTCCAATGATGTTAAAATACTCATTAAACATTTTCATATGGTTCAAACTCAAATTGATCAACTTACTAAAGTGCAAAAAGAATTGTTAGTAAATGCCTCTATAGCTAAAGAAAAACATGTTTGTGAAGTAACAACTAGAGGTGGTAAATCTACTCAAGATCCTTTATATCCTGAGGGACATTCTAAAAGAATTGAACAAGATTCTCAACGAGTTAATGAACCAAGTGCTCCTTCTAAGAAAAAGAAGAAGAAACATAAAACTGTTGTAGAATCCTCTGAACCTGTTAATGATCCTAATAGAATATCTGTTTCTGATGCTGAAACTGAAAGTGGTAATGAACGCAATAATGATAATGATAATAATGATGATTCTGATAAAGAAGAATTAGAAGAGGAACCTGAAAAGCAAAATAAAAATGAGAAGTACAATAAGGAAGATTTTATTGCTAAGAAACATGGTAGTGAAAGAGATCCTTGTGTTAAAAAACAAATGCCTTTCCCTGGTAAGAAACTTAAAACAAAAGAACAAGAACATTATAATAAATTTTGTGAATGGATGAAACCTTTGTTCTTACAAATTCCTTTGACTGATGCTATTAAATTGCCTCCTTATTCAAAATATATGAAAGATATTGTGTCTAACAAAAGGAAAATTCCTAATGAGGAAATATCTACTATGCTTGCTAATTACTCTTTCAATGGCAAGGTTCCAAAGAAGTTGGGTGATCCAGGTATACCAACCATTCCTTGCTCTATAAAAAATAATTATGTTAGAACTGCTCTATGTGACTTGGGAGCAAGAGTTAGTGTGATGCCTTTCTCTCTTTACAAGAGACTTTACCTTGATAAATTGATACCTACTGATATATCTTTGCAAATGGCTGATAAATCTACTGCTGTTCCTGTTGGTATTTGTGAGGATGTTCCTGTTCAAGTGGCTAATAATTGTTTAATCATGACTGACTTTGTTGTGATTGAAATGCCTGAAGATGATAATATGTCTATTATTCTTGGAAGACCATTTCTAAACACTACAGGGGCTGCTATTGATTGCAATAAAGGAAAAGTAACTTTCAATGTGAATGACAAGGAACATACTGTTTATTTCCCCAAGAAAATGGATAAAATGCCTGGAGTTAATACAATTACTAATGTGAGGTCCATCAAAGTGGGAAGTATTGATTGCCCTTATAAAGAAGAATTCAAAACTCTTGTTATTGGATCCATATCAATACCATATAAGGTAACATGAGTGTCTCACAATGTTTGAATCCTTTTATGTCATCTAAAATTTATTTGGTGGCAAGACTTGATCAACCTTGCTAACAAATATGTTTTAAATGCATGGAAGAGCTAAACAACAATTTTCTTCTCCTCTTTACTTTACCTACTGTAATACTACTTGGTTTGCATAGTTTTTAATGGGATATGATTTGAAAAATAATTTTCATGCATTAAATTTAATATCTTAAAATCCAGAAAATGCCCAGAAATAAAAATTCTCAGAATTTAAATTTTTTTATGTCAAAATTCCTATTTTTCTGGGAGGATCCTGGGAGGACCAGAGAGTGGCCAGGGGGGACCCACAGGGCCACCACACCACATGGTGGCGCCGCGCCAGCACATGGTGTGGGGCCCACATGCCCCCCCACTTACTCTCCTTCCTCCCCTGCCTTCCTCTCTCCCGACCAAACACTCCCACATTCGAAAAAATCGTGTTCTTACTGTTCTTGCCCTCGGATTTTCGATCTCCTTCCTCAGTCCATCTTTGTTGCTGAGATTTGGGGCATTTGCTCTCCGGTATGTGACTCCTCCGCTCATCCAAAGGGAATTTTGTTTAGTGGATTATATGTTGAGTATTTTGCTGCTGTAGATGCCATGTTTAGTGAGTTTGAATGCTTGTTTCAAGTTGTAATAACTAGTTTTGATGCATGCTTAAGCCTCTAGCAAGTCACTATAGTAGTTCCCCTCACTTAGTTATCTCAAAATCAACTTTTGTGACATTTTGTTTAAAATTTCAGAACATGGAATGGAACTCACACCCCATTAGTCAACATGAAATCATTGTGCATGAAGTCATGGGAGTTCACTGTGAGGACGGTGTATTTCCAGCTATCTACCCATGCTCGGAATTCATGCAAGCTGCAGGAATTTACCAGGATGTTCAAAATCTAATCTCCAGTGCAGGATTGAGTAATTTTGCTATTGATGAACCTGACCAATATGGCAAGTTAGCCATGTCGGTGGTGCAGGACTTGAAGTGTGACTTGGCTTCACGTCACCCCATGGTTCATTATACCATTTATAACAAAACTGTCCATTTGCCCTTTGCTGATTTCTGTGCAGCAATTCGAGTACCTCAGTGGGGATCGCTAGAGAGAATGAAGGAGAAGCCCAAGCCATTGATGGATCTCTACAAAGACATCTGCAATGGGAAAAGCTTCTCTCATGAGGATGGTAAAATACGAAGCATTCACCTCCCATCTATTCGATACTTTGCTTATTTTATCACCAAATGTGTGCTTTCTAGGAAAACGGGAAGTAAATTAGCTGCACCTAATTTGGCCTTTCTAGCTGCTGCCTTGCGTGGTGATAGAACTTATAACTTGGGTGCACTGATTGCTTATCGTCTTTCCACTAACCGCGAGAAGGGTGGAATTTGTGGAGGTCTTATTGCATCTCGTTTATTAGCTATGCATGGTTTAGTGCCTCATCCTCTTGATTTTCAGCTTACCCTAGGGAAGCTGGATATTATTTCCATGAAGAGGCATAACTTTATTACTGCAAAGAGTAACATGAGTAAACTACTTTATGAGATAGCTTCCTCCAAGAGAGTAGTATGGAGGAAGTCTACAACTGTTAGAATTATTAGGTTGCCTGTGCCTTCGTTTGATCTTGATGCCAGGAACAGCTGGTCACTCTCGGAGGCTGAGATTGATGCACTTGCTGTGCAACCAGTCCCGGATGAGGAGGAAGAAGAGGAGGCGCCCGAGGAGGATGTTGAGCAGCCCCCAGAGACCACGGGTTTCACACACCCGGATTCTGGGTACGCAGGGCCTTCCGGTTCTTCCTCCACCGCGGCCGAGCCGGGATATGATCACACCATGTATGACCCATCGGGCTGGAGTTCATACTCACCATGGGATTGATCTCCACTTAGGCCAAATGCCTAAGCTTGGGGGGAGGTATACCGATAGCACACTCATCTACATATCATTATCATTCGGTACTTTGTATATCCATGTTTCGTTTTCGTTTTCGTTCTCTCTTTTATTTGTTCATGCTTTGCATTACTTTCTTAAAA
Source organism: Poa annua (assembly GCA_026929855.1). NCBI lineage: Eukaryota > Viridiplantae > Streptophyta > Magnoliopsida > Poales > Poaceae > Poa > Poa annua. The sequence continues at coordinate 11,222,147 of CM049433.1, read as the reverse complement.
CTCAAAAAGACCAAAAATGTTTCTGTTATTTCTCTTGTTAGTTTGCTGTAGTATCTAGTATTAATATGTTTAGTATTTAATTCGGTTCAATATGCAAAAAACACAAAAATATTTTGCTTTGTTGTTACTGTTTCGCGCAGGGACATATTTCTGCTGTCCACCGTTTAATTCATTACTTTTCACAGAAAACTCAGAATGACCTGAAATTTCGTGTGCATATTCCTCAGATATTTATGCAACTTTCATTAGTTTTGAGTTTTTTGATATGGGCATGTTAAGGTCCTCGAAAAAATTCATCTTCACAGGCTGTTCTGTTTTCAGTTTCTAAATCTGAAAACCCAAAAATATTTGTTGTTTCTTTTTAGTTTTGTATAGTTTGTTTCAGAGGTTATTACCATCCATTTTTGCGTGCGGCTTGGTTATTATTTCATATCTTTCGAAGCACACAAGTGAAAAGGCAATAATGATGATCTATGACAATTCGAGTTGGGTAAGAGGCTGGTAATGAACTCTATTTGTTTTCATTTTTGTACATATACTCATTTATGTGAGCATGCTTAGATGGTTCGCATACGGTATATGTCTATTGGTGGATGCTTAGTAGTTCATGTTCTCTTATGATCAGTCCCAATTTATTAATGGTGGACAACATGCTTCATAGATGTTTGCTTGCATTGTTCTGTTCATAGTAGAATATGACATTGTGGTATCCTCCTCTGAATAATTCATTTGAATCGACTTGGCACATGCTTACACATGTTATGACTGAAAACAAAAAGTCAATTAAGCCTCGATGATCTATTTTGCCTCAGAGTTCTAGTATCATTTTTATGGCTCCGTTAATTTTATTTTGTCGCAAGCATGATTATGACGGCTATTGCTCTCTTGAATTGTCGCTCCCTTGTCTATTGCTAGCCTCCACTTGTACTAAGCTGCAAATGCTTGTGCTTCCAAATCCCTGAAAACCAAGTTATTCCCAAAGAGTCCACCATAAACACCTATGTATGGCATTTCAAACCATTCAAGTAAATTTGCATGTGCTACCTTTAAAACCTTCAAAACACTTCTTAATTTGTGCCATTGTTTCGAGCTCATGAGGAAGTAGTAGTTGGACTTGTTATCTTCCATACTAATTAAGTAACCGACTTGCATGCTTCATCTGCTCGTCATTAATTTTGCAAAGGGCTGGTTAGACCACTATAATATCAAAAGATTTGAGAAAATAAAATAGACACTCCTCCATGGTTTGAGATTGATTGGTGGGCACCCGAGGATTCGGTTAGCCATGGTTTGTGAAAGCAAAGGTTGGGAGGAGTGTCAAGTTATCAAAATAAATGAATATAAGGATGCATATTATAAATACTTGTTTAAAAAAATTCGGAACCGCTCTCTACTTGCTTAGTATGTAAGATAACAAGAACTCTATTGCCATTCGTTGACGGAACAACCACCACTCAAAAACAATTGTACCTCTGTTTTCAAAATAATGAAAAGCTCAAGCACATGTTAAATCCCTGCTTTCCTCAATGAAGGGCATATCTTTTACTTTATTGTTGAGTCACCATCATTCTTTGAGCACCTTCTTGAGAGCATAGTTGTCATTCTTAGTGTAATGTGCTTGTCCCAGAATACTGTTAACCGCGGTATAATTTTGATGCTCTTATCTTTGATATCTTTATTTCTAGTCTTCTCTTGAAACTCAGAGGTGCCTGGGCATTTATGTTTTGCTGTAACATTCGGGCAAGCGAGATACCACCTTATCATACTTTATTATGAGCTTTGCAATCTTGTGAATTGATATGTTTCATGTTGTTTATTATTAGTATGATTGGCATCTCTTCATAGTTTACATGGTTATTAGGTGACACCGTTTGCATATATCTTATTATGAATATTCTAAGCATTTGTTCTCACAATGAGAATATTTACATCATATGAACAAATGTGTTCGTGAAAGTTCTTTTATCGCACTCAGTTGTTAACTGAATTGCTTGAGGACAAGCAATAAGCTAAGCTTGGGGGGAGTTGATACGTCCAAAACGTATCTACTTTCCTGAACATTTTTGTTATTGTTTTACCTCTAATTTGTGTGTTTTGAATGCAACTAACACGAACTAACGCTGTTTTCAGCAGAATTGCCATGGTGTCTCATTTTTGTGCAGGAAATCAACTTTTAGGAAAAATAGCAGAAAAATCATAAAAGTGCTTATTTTGCCCGAAGACTCCCGGAGCCAGAAGACGAGAAGGGGGCGGCCAGCAGGGCGCCCATACCACGTGCTCGGGCGGGTGGGGCCCTGGCCGCACGAGGAGGGGGTGTGGCCGACTCGGCCACCCCCTCGCGCCCCCCTCTCGGCTATTTAGCCCCTCCTGACCTAAAAAACACTATCACGAAGAGTTTTCTCCAGAAACCCATCGGAGCGCCGCCGCCACCTCGAAACTCAATTCGGGGACCAGAAGTTCCTGTTCCGGCACTCCGCCGGGACGGGGAATCGAAGGAGATCATCGCCACCACTTCTCCATCAACCATCCATGTTTCCCCCATCCATGTGTGAGTAATCCACCGCTGTAGGCTTGAGGGGATGGTAGGGATTGGATGAGATCGTTCATGTAATAGCTGTAATATCATTAGGGCATGGTGCCTAGTATCCGTTATCGGTGTTTTATATCATTGTTGCAACTTGTTATGCTTAATGCTTGACACTAGGGCCCGAGTGCCATGGTTTCAGATCTGAACATGTTATTGTATCATGAAGATAATTATTGTTTTAAGATCATATCTATGAGTTGTATACACATATTGCTATCTGGAACCCGAGGTCTCAAAGTGACAATAATTGGGACAACCGAGGGTAATGGCTGTGATGTGAGGATCACATGTGTTCACGGAGTGTTAATGCTTTGCTCCGGTACTTTATTAAAAGGAGTACCTTAATTACCAGTAGTTTTCCTTGAGGCCCCGCTGCAAACGGGCTGGTAGGACAAAAGATGATGTGCAAGTTTCTCATTGCGAGCACGCACAACTAAATTGGAACACATGCCTATGGTTAATAAATACTTGGATGCTTTATATTATTTATCTGCAAATGCCCATGACTAGATTATTATATGAAGTATCTCATCCATGCAACGCCCGTTCATCCGTCCCTTTGCATACAGTATTTTAATCCTGCTGTCTACTATAATCATTACTGCTGTTTTTATTCTACTGCTGCTGTTATATCACTACTGTCATTGTTATAAAACTGTTGCTACTGATAATCTGTCTCGAGCAAGTCTATTCACAGGTGCAGCTGAATTGACAACTCCGCTGTTAAGGCTTATAAATATTCTTTGGCTCCCCTTGTGTCGAATCAATAAATTTGGGTTTTACTTCCCTCGAAGACTGTTGCGATCCCCTATACTTGTGGGTCATTAATCGCCGACCAGAGAAGACCCCGCCTGGATCTTGCATTCCGCATCGCCGCCGCCCATATCTGGCCGCATCGCCGCCGAGATAACACGAGTTACTTTTGGGTCTCTCGGAACTGGGATTCTCGTCGGAACGCCGTCGGGAACTCGGAAAACTCTGGGAGCCTTTTGGGAACCGGGAATCTCGCCGCAACGCCGCGGAATCAAGTATCAAAAATCCTCCGTCCGCAACAACTCCGTCAAAAATCAAATCGAATCAGCTCCCAGCATCAAAAGGTTAGTTTCTTTACCGCATTGCCAACTTTTAATCTATTCCACTGAAAGAAATAAACCATCCACTGTTCTGCTTGCTAGGGTTTCTACAGTTTTCCACCATTTCTCAACAAAGCCAGGAAAATAATGAAGGAAATAACCATGCCATAGATTTCAAATAATTGGGTTGCAAGAGATCCTTAAAGTTCTACAAGTTGTACAACAATTTTAGGACGGGTTGAACAGCACTAATACGATTTTTCTTAGATGCGATATATTACACATAGAAATCTGTGTAATACTTTTTATGTTTTTAGATTTCGATGTCTAAGTGCTGGCTAAACAATGTTGCAGAGGAAATACATGGACCCTAATCGTGCAACGGCAAACGACGAAGACGAGTTTTTCTCTTCAATGAAGCCACTGTCTGTTGTACCTCCAGATAATTCCAGGGACTCAACAGTCCAGAAAAATGAACCTCCTGCATCAATGAGGAGGAGGGGAAGGAAAAGAAAGCCAGAAAAACAAGATCAAGAAGCAGCTACTGTTAACACACAGGAGCAATTGGTAAAGAAAACTGCAGGACAAAGAGTGTGGAAAAAGTCCAAGCAATATGCTTCAGCAAAAGATTTGGGCGAGCGCAGTAGTCCTAGATTTGAAAATACTGGCAACAGTAGTAATTATGTAGAGCTGTATACAGATGAGGAAGAGGAAAACAAGTGGCCAGAAAGAAGAGAGAGTGTGGAAAAAGTCCAAGCAATCTGTTTCAGCAAAAGATCTGGGCGAGCGCAGGAGTCCTAGATTTGAAAATACTGGCAACAGTAGTAATTATGTAGAGCTGGATACAGATGACGAAGAGGAAACAAGTGGCCAGAAAGAAGATAGTAGTGATAGTAATTTTGAAGAGGTGGGTATTGATATGTCTCAAACGTATCTATAATTTCTTATGTTCCATGCTTATATTATGCCACTTGCTACATGTTTTATATACACTTTTATATCATTTTATGCATTTTCTGGGACTAACCTATTAACAAGATGCCATAGTGCCAGTTGCCTGTTTTCTGCTGTTTTTGGTTTCAGAAAAGTTGTTAAGGAAATATTCTCGGAGTTGGACAAACGGAACATCAAAGTGCTTATTTTTCCCAGGAGGTTCCAGAACACCAAAGAGGAGACGGAGGAGGACCCCGAGGGGCCCACACCCCCTCCCGGCGCGGGTCCCCCCGGCCGCACGAGCACGGGGTGTGGGGCCCTCGAGGCCCCGCCGCCTTCGCCCTTTCGCCTACAAATACCCCCCAGAAATACAAGCCCTAGGACGCGCACCTTTTTCCTCCACGAAGTCCAGAGCCGCCGCCGTCGTCAACCCTAGATCGGGAGGGTTCAGAAGCTCTTCCCGGCACCCTGCCGGAGAGGGGAATCATCACCGGAGGGCTCTACATCACCATGCCCGCCTCCGGACTGATGCGTGAGTAGTTCATCCTTGGACTACGGGTCCATAGTAGTAGCTAGATGGTTGTCTTCTCCTCTTGTGCTACCATGTTTAGATCTTGTGAGCTGCCTATCATGATCAAGATCATCTTTATGTAATGCTACATGTTGTGTTTGCTGGGATCCGATGAATATTGAGTACTATGTTATTGCTTCATAATATATCTTGTGAGTGCGTTGTTTATGATCTTGCATGCTCTACGTTGCTAGTAGATGCTCTCGCCAAGTAGATGCTTGTGACTCCAAGAGGGGGTATTTATGCTCGATAGTAGGTTCATGTCTCTATTTAATCTGGGGTAGTGACAGCAAGCTCTAAGATTGTAGATGTACTGTTGCTACTAGGGATAAAACAGTAGTATTTTTATCTAAGGGTATTTGTATTACTTACATTACACACATTGCCTAATGCAATTATCTGTTGCTTGCAACTTAATACTGAAAGGGGTGCGGACGCTAATCGGAAGGTGGATTATTAGTCATAGATGCGGTTGGAACGGTCTATGTATATTGTTGTAATGCCCAAATGAATATCACACTAGACATCATAATTATAGTATATGCATCATTATGCACTTTTTTATTCTGTCAATTGCCCAGCTGTAATTTGTTTACCCGCATGTATGCTATTATTATTTATGGAGAGACACCACTAGTGAACTGTGGACCCCGGTCCTTTTTCCTTAAACTGATAAACAGTCCTACTGCAATCCTGTTACTTTCATTCTCTGCAAACAAACAACATCATCCACACATACGTTTAATCCTTTTGTTACAGCAAGCCAGTGAGATTGACAACCTCACTGTCAAGTTGGGGCAAAATAGTTTGATTGTGTTGTGTGCAGGTTCCACGTTCGTTGCTGACACCGGTAGTGCGCCCTGCCAAAGTCATCTTCAACAACCTCCGGGAGATCTCTAGTTTCCTACTGGTTCGTTAAACCTTGGTTTCACAACTGAGGGAAAACTTGCTGCTGCACTACTTCATACCTTCCTCTTGGGGTTTCCCAACAACACCTCACCGGTGCATCAAGCATATTTTCTGGCGCCGTTGCCGGGGAAACAAGACTCTTCTACGAGGGGAGTCTCTCACATCCAATCTTTTTATTTTGTTATTGTCTTGCTTAGTTTATTTTTATTATTGTCTTGTTTGCTTAATATAAAAAATACAAAAAAATTAGTTACTTGCATTGTTATTTTTATTTCGGTTTAGTCAATTTTTATTTCAGTTTTTATTATTGTTTATTTCGGTTTGCTATTATGCCTAGTATATTTCCTGTTACTGTGTCACCTGAGGAGTTGATCTTTACTTTTAAACAAGGGAGTGAGGAAACTTTTGGAGAAGCTTGGTCTAGAATTTTTGAATCTTATGGTGAAACCGAACCAAAAATGACTCTAAGTGTACTTCTTAGTAGCTTCTATTTTGGACTTGTTCTTTGCTATAGGTATGCTTTAGATGCTGTAGTGGGAGGAGATTTCCTTCAATGTGATGGGGATCAAGCTTTTAATGCAATAAAGAAATTAATTATGTCCTCTTCTTCAACTAATAAATGTGATACAAGCATTGGTAATATTCATACTAGATTAAACACCCTTGAGACACGCATATCTTGCTTGAAGGATGGGTATAATAAAATTCTTGAGTATTTTGATTATGTTCCCATAAATTCTGAACCTTCCATGTGGCTCCCTACCATGAGAATTACTATTGGTAATGAAATTTTTCATGCACGTTGTGATATTATGTCCGAATTTTGTCTCATGCCTAAGTATATTCATGCATCTTTAAACATTTGGGGACTTGTTGAAGGGGGAGAAGAAATAACCCTTACAGATAATACTATTATACAACCCATTGGAGTAGCTGAAGGAGTGTTCACAACATTCCTAGGAAGAACTGTATCCACTGATTATCTTGTTATTGAATGTGTAGGGACATGACAAATCACGCTTGGAAGATCTTTGCTAAAACTCTTGGGAGCAGTAATTGATGTGGGAAAAGGTACTCTGAGCTTCACTTCCTCTCCAGGACGCGGGCAAACATTCCCTACGAGCAAAGGTAAGAAAAATGGTAAGAGAAATAAACGTAGGGCACCTCGTACCCATGATGTTGATGCTTCATCTCTTGGAAACACTTGAATATCACTTTCTGTGCCTAGCTGAAAGGCGTTAAAGAAAAGCGCTCATGGGAGACAACCCACTTTTTTTTATTTCTGTTATTTTATTTTTTTTGAGTCAAGGAAGATGTCTACCTCCGTAGCAATTCCTTTGTATGCAGGACTTGGACCTTTCCTGGATGGAAAAGTGAAACAAAACGTTGATCGACAACTAGCCTACCGTATCATGGAAAAAATAGATCCAGAAACAATGACATTGGACCTCGGAGTACCAAACAAAGTTATTCAAATAACTGCTTACGCAATCCATCAATTGTTTGGGCTACCTCGTGGCAACAGCACAGCTCCCAGACCTTCAGACAACGGCAATGACCAGGACCTATTTGACTTAAAGAAAGAGCTTGGATTTCAGAGGAACGAGCATATCAAAACAGATAAACTTAGGAAACTACTTGAGGAGTATGTGAAAGATGAAGGGAAGGATGACTTAGCCATAAAAGTTTTTATGCTGATAATGTGCATGAAAATCATATGTCCAGGAACATCTGTGCGAGTCTCAAGGGAGGCAACCCTGGTGAAGAACCTGGACTTGAATAAACTGAAAGAAATGGACATATGTCAGTTGATTGTTGACGAGCTAAAGAGAGCAGCCATAAACTTCCAAATGGCAAATTCAAAAGTAAAGACAGTACCAGGTTGCGTTGTGGCGCCATTGCTGATATATTTGGTCTGCTGCCTCAAAAGAAAGTTATCTGACATGGACAAGAAAACACCCCGCATACACTATTTGGATATAAGAAATCTTAAGCAACTTGCGAAAGCAGACCAGGTTACTGAAGGATGTGGCGATGGAAAAGCGTGGGGGTACGGCAACTTACCGGTAAGAGCAACTTCTAAAATTAATTTTATAATGTACCGCGCCTATATTTGCAGAATTAAATTGATGAACTAAAATTGTACCTTAAATATTAACTTGGCATGATTTTTTACAGTGGAAAGCACCAAACGACGTAGTTTACTACCACGCAAAAAATCCAATGAAGAGAGTAGCCGAAACTCAAGAAGAACAAAGGGCAAGCAAAAAACAATTTCAAAAAGGAGGTCCAAGTTGTTCAAAAGAACAATACGAAGGAAGCAGAAGCAACGAAACGTATACATCATTTGAAGAAATTGATTCTTTGATGTCTAGGACGTACGAGGTGTCACTAACAATACCAAATTCCGATGCAAACGACGAAGAAGAAAATCTGTTTCTACATCACTTGCAGCGGAGTACATTCCATCTGAAAGAATCATATAAAAACTTCAAGAACATCAGGGAAAAACAATGCAGGAAAGCTCAGGAAAAGAATCAGACGATCAATGATAATGCCTCTGATAAAGCTGTCAATCCTGATGCAGAAAAGAGACCAGCACAAGAAGGTTGCCTTTCTATAATATTTATCCTTCCTATTATTGTAATATCCAGTTTCTAGAATTATTATTATGTATTTAGAATTATCTTAAAACCTTGTGCCTCCACTGATAAAATAAACACTCCAGAGTCTGTATTGATTCAGAAGAATGTTGAAGCATCAGATGATTTGCCCAAGAATCAGGCTCCACAGATGACTAAAACAAAAGGTGTGTAAAACAACATTTCATGTTAAACTTCTCTATTTGAATTTTTTTTTTGCATCCATCTCACGATCAAATGATAATGCCTCAGGACCTGCTGTCAAACCATGGGAAGAAAAGAGATCAGAACAAGAAGGTTGCCTTCTATATTATTTATCTTTCCTTTTATTGTAATATCCTTCTTTTTATGTTCTAAGAACTACCATAAAACTTTGTGCAACTAACAGTATTAATCAAAGACTCCACTGATCCCATAGACACTCCAGAGTATGTATCAACACAGCAGAATGTTGAAACATCGGATGATTTGCCCAAGGATCAGCCTAAAAAGATGACTGAAACAACATGTCTCTAAAACGACATTTCATGTTAAACTTCTCTATTTGAATTTTTTTTGCTACTGTATGACGATCAAATGATAATGCCTCAGGTCCTGCCGTCAAACCAAGTGAAGAAAAGAGACCAGTACAAGAAGGTTACCTTCTATATTATTTATCTTTCCTTTTATTGTAATATCCTTCTTTTTATGTTCTAAGAACTACCATAAAACTTTGTGCAACTAACAGTATTAATCAAAGACTCCACTGATCCCATAGACACTCCAGAGTCTGTATCAACACAGCAGAATGTTGAACCATCAGATGATTTGCCCAAGGATCAGGCTAAAAAGATGACTGAAACAACAGGTCTGTAAAACGACATTTCATGTTAAACTTCTCTATTTGAATTTTATTTTATTTTGCTACCGTATGACGATCAAATGATAATGCCTCAGGTCCTGCTGTCAAACCAAGTGAAGAAAAGAGACCAGTACAAGAAGGTTACCTTCTATAATATTTATTATCCTTCCTTTTATTGTAATAACCTACTTTTTATGTTCTAAGAAATACCATAAAACTTTGTGCCACTGACAGAATTAATCAAAGACTCCACTAATCCAATAAACACTCCAGAGTCTTTATCGACACAGTAGAATGTTGAAGCATCGGATGATTTGCCCAAGGATCACGCACCACAGATGACTAAAACAACAGGTCTATAAAACAACATTTCATGTTAAACTTCTTTTTAAGTTAGCAAATATTATTTTTTGTTATTTACAGTTAAGATATATGATACTTTTTCAGATGAAGTCAGCATTCAACAATTAGAAAGAGGCAAAGAGACAATGGAGCAGAAAAATTTGATGAATAGAGTAGACATGGACCTGACAATTCACAACGAAAAGAATATTGCGGTCAGTATGGAAGAACTGAACTTGTACGACCAATACGTAGGACATGGTCGAAGATATAAGAATACCAAGAGCGCAAATGAAGACACGTAAGTCGGACAAGCTTAATTCGAAGAAAAAAAATTAATCATACAAGCAGCTACTGAGTACATTATTTTACCTATTTTTTGCAGAGTTCCTTTTATTGAGATAGGTGAAACGCACTGCTCATACGAGAGTTTCAGAGAGTCTTTTAGGCCACGCCAGGATCTGAACTCCGAAGTCATGGGTATATGGACATAGGAATTCAACAAAAGAGAAAGTCAGCTTGCTAAGAAGAACCAGCTACTAGTCAGAAAATATGCATTCTGATGCTACTTGACAGTAAGTATCGAAATGATTAATACACTTGTGCCGCCATAAAACTTTCGAAAATTTACAAAGTCGGTAAAAACAGATGAAGCTTGTTGTTGATCCAAGAAAATTCAAGTCCAGCAGTTGTATGAGAACATTCAAAAATATAAATAAAAATCTCAGCGTTCTAGATGACGACCTCGTAAGTTTAGAAAACCTTTCTCCAAGTTTGTTTAATTTCACCAGTTGTTGATTTTTATCTAAAATTCTGTTTTTTTTTATTGTTGCCATACAGCGGTTCTTCCCAATAGTGGAAAAAAACCACTGGATTGTATGTTGCTTCAACAAACTGCACCAACAGTTTCACATTTTTGACTCCATGAAGTCAAAAAATAAAGCAAGCACCCTGGAAACTCAAGCAATGAATCTGGTAAGTAAAGAACAACCAAAAAACAAAGGGAATTAGAATGATATACTATCTAACTATGGATAACAAGTCAACGATTTCGATCAAACAGTTCAAGAATTTCTCAACGCTTGTCAAAGACTCTGAAATATCTGAAACAGACTTTGCACAATTCATGCACTTCGCTCCTGATCACCCAAGGCAAGAAACAATGTAAGTTTTCACCGCATAACCAGTACATAAGTTTGTTTTAAAACAACGATGTTGATGGTGAATGTTAATAATTATTTTGAATTCTTACAAAAACACATATATGATTGCGACTTCATTTGCATGTTGTTCATGGAATACTTTGATTCAAGAGAAGTGGTGGAGCACATTATGGAAGGTATTATATACTACCGAAAGATTGTTGCAACTAGGCTAATCAAGAACAGAGAGAACAAAGAGGACATCAATAAAATTATGGAGGAGCAGTTGAGGTTTGTGTAGAAATGTGATCAAAGACCAGGGAGACTATTAAACTACTTTAAATGTAAGAATTTATTATCTCCTCCAGAGTATCAGCTAATGTAACACTGTATGAATCATTATGTATAGTATTGTTCTTACTGTCACTCTTGTACAATCTGTACAACCTGTCAGGTGTGGCAGTACAAACCAGTAGGCATATACCAATCAACTCTGAAAATTTAGTTGTAATACCAGTAGCTAACACGCTACGACAAATACGCGCTACGACGAATGCACCCATTTCAAGATATTATTAAATGTAAACGAGGCGAAGCCGAGCCGTAGTTGGCGAGGCGAGGCCGAGCCGTAGTTGGCGAGGCGAAGCCGAGCCGTAGCACGCGCTACAACCAATGCACGCAACGACAAATGCGCGCAACGACCAATGCACCCCTTTCAAGATATTATTGAAAGTTAACGAGGCGAAGCCGATCTGTAGTTGACGAGGCGAAGCCGAGCCGTAGCACACGCTACGACCAATGCACAAACTTTTTTTTTTTGATTTAAATTTAGACATAATTTTTTATATTTATTTTAATTATTTTTGTTTTTAATTTTTTTTATTATTGAAAGTTTCTTCATATTTTGATTGAAAGTTGTCACCTCCCTCCCATAACTACCCCTGAAAACTCCCTGCCCGGAAATAACAAAGGGAAAAATTAAGCGGGAAAGTTGGAAAGTTGGTTTCAATCTGCTCGTAGTAAAGGGAAAAAGGGAAAATGCGTTAACGGGTCCGGGTACGGTTCGCGTGCCCGCTTCAGGCGGAAAGGGAAAAACCGATGCGCCCGCTTCGCTCCGGGGTACGCTCCGCGCGCGCCCGCTTTTTCCCCAAAGGGAGACCTCTCCCTAGTCCCACCCATGACCCGGGCTACAACGGATAGAAACCCATTGCTCTATCTTCGCGTAGAGAGATTGTTGTGTTTCGCTTTGTGTGTCCATGGCTTAGATCTTGTGGATTGTATGTTATGGCGTTTCAATCTTCTTTTTTTCTGGTGTTGGCAACGATAGTTAGTCCTAGACTGATTTTGAGTCAAGGATTCCCCCTTTCAATCTGACGGGCTCCCCAAAATCATCGATTTGAATACTTGTCAGACATGTCATGTTCAACTATGTTGGGTTATCACCTATTGGAGAGGGTCAAAACCTTGGAGAATAGACGACTTGTGCAAGTTCGGTTTGGGAAACGTTTTATTCAGTTCGTGGAGGAAGCCGAGATGCTAAGGGTGAATTCGAGACAACTACAACAAACAACATTAATGCAATGTTTACTTTAAGTATTATGTAAGTATCTTTAAAAAAATCGCTTCGATTAAAAGTACAAAAATATTCATGGTAAAAATATTGTGTTACATATCACATATATATGCTAAAATGCATCACCTAACTTTTTCCTATGAAAATAGGCGCCAAGCTCCGGGCGGGTGAATAGAAAGGCATAGGCATTGCCGACCTTGATTTACCGTAACAGAGCATGCTAATACCATGTATAATAAATACAACGGGGAAGAAAAACATAAGAGCAAAGCCTTGCTAGATCATGCAAAAATACACGGGAACTCTACCTGCATCAGACAGAGGAACAATTGTTTTCTTGAATTCATCATATGTTTGGATGAATTGACCAAATGACTCTGCGTGGGGCTACTTATCACCTGCTTACATTAGTACTTTGGTGAACCTTCCAAAAAGAAAAGAAGAAGGTGGCTGTAATTTAGCAAACAGCTAGAGGACAGCATGATTAAGAACCTTTAAGTAAGTACGGTTGGTTCATGATTATTTCTTGATGAGGATCACATTGTTTCGAGCTGCATTTCTCTACATCCATCTATCCACGAAGAAATCATACCATGGATAAGACGGATCAAAGCAAGTAAAGAAAGATAAGAGAGAAAATCAATAACTAGACAATAATTAGCCACTCCAAGGTCAAGACTTGAGTGGCCTTACATAAAGAACAGAAGAGGTGGCTCTAAATTAGTAGAGCACCGCTACAGGACATGATGATTACCGTTTCTGAGTACAGTTGAGCACAGCTAATCTAGGCCTTAAAAGACTTTAAGTTCCTACAGTTGGATCGTTCGTTGATGAGGAGCACACTGTTTCAAACTGTATTACTGTACAACCATCTATTCATGAAAAAAAAGATCAAACCAACATTTCCTTAGTTTACTTCGATATATTTGAGAAAATCAAGTAAAGATAAGAGCGAAAAAAGCAAGAACTAGGCAAGAATTAATAACTCCAAGCTCAAGTATTTACTGCACATTAGTAGTATATTTCGTTTACATCGATCAATCAAGCTAATATCAGTGCCAAATTTTTACACACATATACAAGCACCGGCTCTTATTCCTGAATCGCCATCACCGCAATGGCAATTCTGCAGCAAGGAGCCAAGAAGAAACAATTCGTTGTCTTCCATGAGCAGCTAATCCGATCCCCAAATGATCGAATTGATTACTAAGAACACACAAATCAAGAACACCAAGAAACCGAAATGCGCCTCTCTGATGACGAATCTAAACACCTCTAATCCTTCAACAGTTAGCAGCAGCGCGAATTTACCGGGGGGAGCGATCAAGATTCAAGAAGAGCACTTAGCGCAGCGCACCAATCCGTTCTCGTTGCAGTCGCCGCAGCGGATGGCGTGGCCTTGATCCTCGTCGAAGACCTTGCGGCTGCCGGCGCAGGTGGGGCAGGGGGCGAATCGGACGCCGCCGCAGGCGTCGCAGACGAAGGCCGGGTCCTGCCCCGCGGCGCCCTCGAGGAGGCGCCGGAGCTGTCCGGACTCGTGCAGCTGCCGGACCTCGTCGGCGCCCCCCACGAGGCGGCCGCCGATGAAGAGCTGCGGGAGCGAGAAGGCGCGGCCCCGCGCGTCGAGCAGGGACTGCAGCTCGCGCCGCAGCGCGGCGTCCATGGAGACGTCGCGCTCGTCGACGGCGACGCGGGAGCCGCGCAGGATGGCGCGCGCGGCGGAGCAGTCGGCGAAGGTGCGCCGCACCCCGCGGAGCGACGTCGTGTAGAGCACCACCGCCTGCGGCCGCGCGCGGGGCTCGTCGGCCAGCTGCGGCCGGCGCCACTTGGGCATCAGCCGGTGCCCCTGCTGGTGGTGGTACGTCAGCGACCGCGTGAACTGCCGGGGCTGCTGCTGCTTCTTGCCGCCGCCTTCCGTCCCGCCGCAGCCGACCTCCATCGCTCCTCGGTTCTCGGCCCTCACGAACGTCGATCGGTGACGAAGACGTGCTGCCGCGTCAGGTAGGGGTGGGTTCTTCTCGGCTATGGCGGTTACCTTGGGTGGAGGCGATGGAAGGGGGGAAAGGGAGAAAGAAAGAGTCTTGCGAAAGCGAGCAATGGAAGGAAGGAAATTAGCTGGGAAGAAAGTGTGTGCGTGGTGGGGTTTAGTCGTGGCGTATATATATTTTCTTCTCAAGGTTGCTTTTTGTTTGGTTCTTCTTTGTCTGTGCTGAATCTTCTTTCTTTCCCAAATGCTGAAAAGTTCTGTTGTGAGTGAACAAGAATGGCACAACTAATTCATAACTAATTTCTGCAATAAGATCAGCAACTAAACTGAGACAGGGCTAGCTTGTGAATAGACTAATTTATTAACTAATCTGTTGTTTTGAGCTGAAACAAGGGATGTGCAGCCGCAGTAATGGCTAAAAATAACCTTTTTTTTCCCTTAGTTTTGAAGCATTTGGCTACTTTCGTTAATCTTTTACTGCAGTTGCTGCTCCAGCTTGGAAAATAGACTGGCTGGGGGCTGGCAGTGGTTCCGGGTGCTGGAGCCGTTATTACCGGTGGGAATGACTTTGTACAAGAGAGAGGAAGGTTCTTGAACATTGTGTCGTGTTCAGCCTCCACGAGAGCCTGTCATTTTCTATGTATTCACTTCTCTTTTTCTCCAGTTTTTGTGAACCGTATCCGACTACGATGCAGATAGGAAGAAGCAGAGCACGGTTCTCAGTTGATTTTCATCACGAGGTAGATCTGACTTAGAGATCATTTGACCGAAGACTTCAGATTCCGCCGAACAGGACCCACTTCACGCTATTTAAGCTATGTTGTGTAAGAGACATTTCATTATTATTTTCAAGTAAAAGAACTAGAGAAGTGAATATATTGTTTTATACAAGTTTTACCATACTTGGCATTTATTCCAACCGTTGATTGAGTCTAATCAAACGGTAGAAAAAATAGAACTACGTGAAACTACTAAACTAAAACTACCTGAAACTACCCAAAACTACTAAAAAAGAATTATTTTTAATCTAAATTAAAAGGGCACTTTGGTAAATTCGTAGGGCATACTCAATCAGTCTCTCCCCAGGCGCCGCTCCTCTCTCAAGTCAGTCTAGTGAGATGCGGCATCGGGGCTGCGGGAGTCGACAGCGGGGCTGCCGGAGGCGACGGCGGGGCGCCGGGCTGGCTGCGGCTGGCGACGGCACATGTTCGATCCAGTTTCAACACAGCTAGCTAATCCCAGCCCAAAGCCCAGGTCAACAACGCGAAGAAGAAAAGCAGAGCTCCAGCTCCGTCGCGATGCAAATCCTCTTCCGTCGCCGTCGTCGTCCGCTCGCCGAGCTCCGCCACCACCGCCTGCGTGGGCGCCACGACACTGCCCACCTCGCTCGACCTCCGCGCTGCTGCTGCTGCCATGGCGCTCGCCGGCTGCTTCCAAGATGAGGAGAAGGAGTCCGTGTCCTCTCCGTTTCGGAGCTCATTCTCTATGCTGCCGCCGCCGTTTAGGATGCTTGCCGCGGCCTCCTGTTTCTGATGTTGTCGTCAAATACACACTTCCGTTGCTGCTTGTAAACATTGTGGAGGTGCAAATTGAATCTATATTCAAAAATTTGAACTGAACCTAGTGCTAATTGTTGTACATAACTGAACCTGGTGCTAATTGTTGTACTGTACATAACTGAACCTGGTGCTAATTGTTGTAAGCAGCCGGCGAGCGCCATGGCAGCAGCAGCAGCGCAGAGGTCTCTTTTTAGTTTTTCCTCCCTCCCGTTTAGTGCTGGCTGGTGGCCGAATCCAATCCGGGAGCATCTCGTTCTGGAAGCACTGGTTTCCCCATTTGTGATCCTTGGTACGAGCGCCACGGCAGCAGCAGCGCAGAGGTCGAGCGAGGCGACCAGGATGGCATGAGCGCAGAGGTCGAGCGAGGTGGGCAGTGCCGCGGCGCTGACGGCGGCGACCGAGGCCACGTTGAGGATGGAGGACACGCAGGCGGTGGTGGCGGAGCTCACGCAGGTGGAGCTGGGTCTGCCGGCGAGCAGACGGCGACGGGGACGGAAGAGGATTTGCATCGGCGACGGAGCTGGAGCTCTGCTTTTCCAACTTTCCATCCACAGGCCCTGATTTCTTGGAAAAAAATAATTTCGGTGCTTGAACGGTTAATAGAATTTAGAGATGAAGGAGATCAAATCAACGGTTGATTTTTTTTAAAACGGAAACTACCCAGGTAGTTTCAACAAGCACCGTAAAAGAGCTCATTGTTTTAAGCAAACATATAGCAGGACGCAGGATAGGCAAAAATGATTATCCACCACAGTGCAATGTTCATTGCGTCGACGTTCATGCCTTTTCTCTGCCGAGGAGGGGCTGGAAACATGATTGTTCAGTCTAAAACCCACATTTTGGAGGTTTCATCTGTAGTGGACTACTGGTTGGCTACTATGTGATTTGCAAGATCGTTAACAGTGCTAGCAACCGTTGTTGAAGCTGTACTGCTGTAGGATGCATGCACGGTGGGGTGGAGAACAGCAAAATTAATAGGAGCTTGGCAAACACATGGGCATGCATGGTCCTGTATCATAGACTCAAGCGTCCAGCTCCCATGAGATTAGGTTTCTGGGACCATTGTAATCTCGCAGGCATCCTAGCTGTTCTTGATAAATGCTAACTGTTTAGGATCTTGGAGTGATTGATGAGCTGCTGGTTATGGGTTCCATGCCGAACAATTGGCATATGCAGCTACAGCTTGGGGAATGATATTTGTTCGGCAAGCTCAGTATTTTATGGTCAGTCGATGGAGAGGCTTGAAAAAGACACATATCTTGTATCCAAAATTAGTCGAAGAGAAATTTAAGGGCTTCGATATGGTTAAGATTTCGATATTATTTTGGAGCATAATGCTAGATGGATTCGAGATTTCTAGGTTCCTGATGCCATCGAGCGAGACCAAGCCAGGACCAAAAGAATATGAGGAGACGTATCTGAAAACTGAACGTGCGAAGTGTATTTCTTTTTTGCAGACGAATTCGCGCACTGAATGAACTGAGCTACACGCACAGCCGGACAATGACAGATTCTGCATCGTGCCTCTGTAGCAGCCGTCGTTGAACGCGTGCCTGAACAGAAAACCGGCCGGCCGATATATATGCATAACCGGACAGCTTGCGGTTGGTGTTGTGCCGATGAATTTACTACTGTAGTTGATCATGTATCACTGTCCACGGCAAGGCTGTATCCGGGAGACCTCAGCTGACCATGTTTTTAACCATTATCTTTCCCTTGCTGTGAGAAATACTACGTATATAAACTTCGGTTTGAAATGTACGTACAACACGGTGAAGACTCGTAGAAAGAGAGGCATTAATTCTTCTGCTCACACGCGTTGTTTACAACTCGAGAAAATGCCTGGAAACTTTAAACAAAGCAAACCCGGCCGACGGCGACATTTTGCAGCAGTGGAAATTGGAGCTCATTTTGCTCCAGAAAGAAAACGTCTGTAAGCCAAGATTTTCATGCGCTTAATTTCGAGATGCTCTTGAGGAATGAAAGTGCAGACACATGGATATATAATAATCTCTCTTGAAGGGAGAGGCAGAGGGAAATGCATCGCTTATGAGGAGAGCAAAGCCTTTGCATACAAGCTCTGTACATTTTGGAGCTAATTTGCCTTGTAAGTAAAGCCATATAGAGACTGAAAGATAGAGGTTTCACTCTCAACGCTAACTGCAGCAGAGCAAGTGGTAGGTGATAATTATCGGGCTAATGAGGTACAAGCAATCAGCAATGTACATCTGCACGGCTAACCAATTTTAAAGGACAGACTGATAAGGAAACACGAGCTGCTCACTGGCCGCCTGAAGTTCTTCAGTTTTCTTCTTCTTTTCTTTCTCTGAAGATAACCTGTCTTCCGACTCCTGTTACGATCATCTGCCGGTCCATGTGTCCCCGCCGCTCTGAGTTTTGATCGCCTCGACGGTGACTTGCGTGCCTAATGATCTCTTCTTATAAGATTGTATATATAACACCTCCTCTGAGATGTGGAATTGCTCGTTTTTTGGTTGAGTAAACTCATGATCATCGACATAGAAATAAAATTTTGCAAACCAACTTGTAAATAGACATACATTTTTTTTCCCAGAGGGATGTAGCCGTGTAGCTAGATTCTTTTGCCAATAACGGGTGAAGGCGTTCAGACAATTCATAAGATCAGACCAATGTGCTAGAAGTTGGCCAGGCACAGTCGATCGATGTCGCCCAGCTTACCCATGGCTCTCATGGGACTGTGCACCTAATCATGTAGTTCCATGCATGCACCATACCGGATCATGGGTCGTTTGGTGGCCTTTAGACTTCACTTCATCATCGGTCGTCGGCGTCATGGTTACCCGACACTGGACAAGCAGACAGAGGTCTTGATAGCCGTCTCCCTCGCAACAGCGAGTGGTTCGGAGGAGACAGCAGCAACGGGACGAGAAGGATTAATTAGCACAAGCCACAAGGCGCACTCGCGAGCGATTGCCTCACATGAACGAACGGCAGAAGCATAGTCCAAATTATTATAAAATGATTTGGATATCGAATATGGACTACATACGGGATGAAATGAGTAAACAGACATACCAAAGCTCTTCTATGTACATACAATTTAAAATAGGTTGGAACATATTATAATTCGGAACTGAGTGAGTAATAAGAATTCAGTTGATCAAGATCAACCGGGCATCATAGAGAATCGATGCTACAGTGATACAAGATGCAACCGTCTGATTGTGGTCACAGAGGAAATATTGAGACCAAATTTATGATACCCTTGTACTCTATGAAGAGTGCACGGTGTACCCATAAAATCTACTCCACCCCCTCTCCCACTGTTAAAAGGTTATATGAAAATGGTTGAGCATAGGAAAATATAATATTCTCTCAACCAAGTACTGCAAAGTTTATGCACCAAAAAATTATTATCTGTGCCATAATCTCCAATAAAATTAAATAGGAAACTAGGTGTATAAGAACTCTTATAAGTACTTAGACATTTGATTGCAGCTATCTTATTTTTAGGATGTGACAAAAGAGCTCTTTTACGGTGCTTGTGGAAACTACCCAGGTAGTTTTAAGTAGTTTTTCTTCTAAATTATTTCAGCCGTTGATTTCGATCTATAACTCCTAAATTTATTCCAGCCGTTCAACCATTAAACATAATATTAAGGTTAATCACTCGGGATATGATGGTCATTTGTCCGCAATCAGTTTCGCGTCCTGCTCTCCCTCAACCCGCTGAGTGCAGCGCCATAGCCCCAGACCACGGGCGATCCCTCTCCTCTCCTCCCCAATCCGAGCACCACATCCTCTCCTCGCAGCTACAACTCTGGGAGGCCGTTGCGGAGAGCAGCGTACCCTCAGCTCATGAACTGGTCGAGCAGCTGCCGGAGACGCCTCGAGCGTGAGGACCAAGCCCCTGTAGGACTCCTTCAAGCGGCCCGCCAGCTTTCTGAGCTCGACCACCATGCGGTCGTCGGGGTAGGAGATGACCTCAGCCACGCCGAGGTACACCAGCCACCTCGCGGCATCCATCTTCCCCCACACCCGGCGATGCTGGGGCCTCGCCATAGGTTGCCGCGGCAACAGATGCGAGCGGCCAGAGGACGGCAGAGGCGGATGCGAGCTAGGGGACGGCTTCCATTCTTGGGATAGAGGAAGAAGGCGAGTAGGAGCGGCGCGCGACGCGCGTCCATGGCGCCCACAACCAGCCGCGGCGCCAGCAATCTCCGGACCATCGTGGCAATTTCTGGGTGCCGGCCTGACGGAGGACGCGGATGCAAGCGAGGGGAGCGGCTCGGCTCTCCCACCCCCACATCGTCCGGCGTGTGGGCGTGTAAGCCATGCCTGTGTGAGTGCGCGTGGCGTGTGCTTGCGCGAGTATGTGTGTGCGCGTCCGGGCGTAGGTACGTGAGTTCAGTTAGCTGTTAGTGGAGGAGTTGCATACAGTAGCTAGCTATAGGGGCCGTTGCAATCGCTTGCATGCAGCCGCGTCGTGAGCGTTCGTGCGCGTCGTGCGCGGCCGGAGCGCATGGATCGAACAGCATAGTGGAGGGCTGGGTGGAGACGTGGAGTACGTGCTCTAGTATTAGCCTGCCTATAAAGCTACCCTGTGAGGAAGAAGAACTTGGGCGTTAGGGCGCCCGTGGCGGCGCTCCGGCGCCGGCCACTGAAAAACACTCGCGTCTCCTCTCCGGTCCTCGTCGTTTCCACCTCTCAGTGCGAGTTGAGAGTTCGCCGAGAGAGGTTGCAGCTTCGGGCTGCAACAACACGGCGCACCTGCATGGGCGACCACCACCAACGGACCCGCCTCGCCGGCAGCGATCTCCGGCCGACGGAGCAGCCGCTCGACCCGCTCGAGGGCCTCTCCCGATCCTGGAGTGCCTCCGCCTTCTACGTCCCCCGCGCGCTGGCCGGTGCCCCGCCGTCGCCGGGCCTCGTCGGGCCCATCCCCGAGGACGCAGCCGCCTGCGAGCTCGACGACGGCTGCGCCACCGCAGGCAGCTCATTTTCCTTCGCCACCGCGGGCAGCACATTTTCCTTCGCCTCCGCGGCCACCTCGCAGTTCATTATGGAGCGGATCCTCACACAGGCGGTGAGCAGTGAGCACTCCTCCCCTCCTCCTCTGCCCTCCTGACCGACATGGTGTTTCTGGGAGCGGTGGAGACTGAGATAAGCGGGGAGACATCGAGGCCATTGACATTAATTTACTTAAATACCCTTTTACTTTAGATTAAAAATAAAAGAACATTAGTAGTTTCAGGTAGTTTCGGGTAGTTTTAATCTAGTAGTTTTAGGTAGCTCTTATTTTATCACCGTTCGATCAGAGCGGATGGACGGTTGTTAAAATTGGCAAGTATGATAAAACTTGTAGTGACAAAAACATAGGTGTTTCTATCGTAATACATAGAGAAATATCCCCACAAACAAATACATAAAAAATATCGTGAGGAACTTTAGCTAACACTTCATCATGTCTATCCAACAGTGTATGCTCCAAATCAGATTTAGTAGTCAGATCACATGGTTCACTTTCAGCAACATTTAATTCAATAGGTGCACTCATAGCTATGGAAGGGTTGTAGTTGTCCTTGCAGGATGGCTTGGACCTACACCTAAGCAACGACATGTGTAAGCAAGCAGAATGAGGCAATGGGAGCAGCACAAGTATCAGAATAGAGCTTCAGACAAGTATCTCGGACAGTCATACAGTTGGCACGATAATCACTCTCTTATGAAGGACTTTCCGAGATCGAAAAGCTCTCATAAGCGGAGAAATCATGAATGATGAGCTCAGCCTTTCGCGCCATGGTCAAAATAGCAAAATTGAAGGATTAATATGAGCTCATCCTTTAATCAGACGCAAAATAGCTTCAACAATGGCGGATCTAACGGACAAACACCTTCCTAAACCCTAACTGTGGGTCGTCACAAGCGCGCATCGGAGAGCCTAACTACTAGAGCACCGAGATGGATAGGAGAGTTAGAGATGGGTACCGTGGGAACAAATCTTACCTTGCGAGGATGGAGGCGACAATCCTCGAGGGATTCGGCGGGCGACGTAGGCGACTGGCGGTGCAAGCGACGGTCTTCTCCACCGGGGAGCGAGCAGTTCGAGGGAGACGAGAGTGAGTGGTTTTTTTTTGACAGGGAATATATTTTCTTTTTTTAGCGAAAGGGAATAGATAAAGGAGGCGAGAGGGCGCTGACACTCGGTCCCACTATGCTTGGTACCACTGTCAGCAAAATTTCCGCCCACGTGTAACTAACGTTTACTACTGATGTCCGTGTCTCCATGGTCCCACCTGTAAGTCCACCCGACCCCACAAATTTCAGCTTGTCAGAAACATAACGGTCAAAGGGTCTTGACTCGACAGAAACACGTCGTGTGGGGAACTCGGAGGAGGGGCGAGAGCGAGGTGGGAAAAGTGAGATATTTAAACCGATTTAGCAAAGTAAACCGGTTTTAGTTAAAGCACCAATGCATATTAGTATATATTTAAACAAGCTTTTCTCTTTTATAAATATATTATGGAGTTTTCTCACCATCTTATCACTCTAAACATTTCTAATGACTTAAAATAAACATAAATATGTCTACCCCTAACCACTTTTTATCCCTTCAACCAAACATAAAATTTGACTAACCAACACATACAACCAAACATGAAAAAGGGCTACCACCAACAACGTGGTTGGGGTCCCACAACCACTTTTTCATAGCCAATTAACCAAACACACCCTAAAGTTTCGAGCCGTGGGCAAAAGTGAGTAGTACAAGTCCAACTTGGGCACCGAAGTATAAGTATGGCAATTTTACCCATGGGTGCGGGTATCCGCGGGTACCGTACCCATATGGGTAGGGTATAGATATAATTTTAAACCCATGGATAGTAACCGTACCCTAGCCGCTAATTCACGGGTAGGGCACGGGCATTATTTCATACCTGTGGGTATACCCATACCTTACCCATTTATATATCTTACACGTGGAGTTCTAATATTAATTCTTATGAGCATGTGAACTTATGGTAAATTGTCATCAATTGTCAGTTTGAGTTGAGATAATTATCATGTACTCAAATATATGTAATGAGTTGAGAAAATTGTTATTTTGTTTTATTAATGTGTTATTGATAATATATAATTACGTATATCATGTGTACTATTTGATCTACCATTGGGTACCCAACTGGTATGTGTACCCGCCGGGTATGGGTACAGGTAAAGTTTCATGCCTGTGGGTACGGGTATGGGTAGATTTTTGTACACATTAACTTCACGGGTATGGGTATGGGTATGGTATTGCTCTACCCGCCCCATACCCTGCCCATTGCCATCCTTACCGAAAACCGTAGGTGTAAAGACCATTGAGAGGATGTAGAGAAAAGATAGGGGAAAGTATACTATGTGGGACGGGAAAAGTAAGGGGAAATGGACATAAGGGAAAACGAGACAATATGGCCCTGCATCTCTTAGTTTAGATAGCAACCGTACCCATGTGTGCATGTATAAAATCCATACTCATTCAGAAGATGAGAATTGTAAACGATGTTGCATTTGAAAAAACATTGCATATGAATTTTGCTGATTAGCACTGCCCTAGAAAAATCAACTACAAGAAACATTGGTGTTCTGACATCATTATTCCACCGGGCCGGCCTTTGGAGCCGGTTCTTTCCATGACACAGGGACTCATGCTCTTTCACTCCGCCTTCCACCGCTCCTCTAGAAAATTGTTGCCTCCTCCTTTGCCAGTTCACCTCTTTTACTATTGCCCGGATGTAGTTCGATGCCTCAAGGGAGCTCAGCATGGAAGTCTCCATGGACATTGTGGCAGAGCTCGCCAATGGAGGCCATCGAAGGGAAGTTTCCCATACAACAGACTTGAAGAAGACAACAACCCATGAGTGGAAAGGTTGGGGTTTTGATCTGACTCCAACATACCTTTGGCATGGAACATTTTTTGTTCGCGAGCTCAGACTGACATAGGTGGTGTTTCCATAGTTGATGGCGAAAGGAAGCTTACGGGGAAATTTCCGATCTTGCAAACAATGTTGTGATTTGTTGCAATATTATTCTTAATGTATGCTAAAAAGAGTTGCTTCAATGTTGTAGATGGTTTTCAGTAATGTTGGATTCACGTATATTTGATGCGTCCATGTTTTTTTTTGTCATCGGTGATACACTTTATGAACGTTTTGCACCAAACACATGAAGATTTGTTGTGCACGTTTTTTTTTTCCTACATTGACGTGTTCAAAATATTGCAACAATTTCGTTACATTTCACAACTTCTACAGATTCTGAAAATAATAATTGTAAACCTATGTTGCATTCTAAAAATTGTTGCATCTGAATGTTATTATTCCATCGGGCCGGCCTTTGGAGCCGGTTCTTTCCACACCACGGGGGACTCACCCTGCAGCCCATCGTCATGTTTACAGTACCGGCCCGATGAGGTGACTAGCCGATCATGTCGGCCCAGTAAGTTTTCCTGCCGCTAGGGTTTATGCCCGCCGCGCCGACGTGTGCGCCAAGTACCCACCCGTCATAACGAACCACCGCCACGCCGCCGCCTTCAGCCTCCGCCTCCCAAAGCAAACCCACGCAGCCGCTTCTGCCCAAGCGCGCACAGGAGACTGTACTCTTCGCCTCTCGTAGCCATGGCGGTGGAGCAGGCGGTCGACGCGGGTGGCGATGTGCAGCAGCGGGAGCCGGCGCCGGAGGCGGAGCCGGAGCAGGCTTTCGAGGCGTCGACGTTCGCGGAGCTGGGCATTTGCAAGGAGCTGGTGGACGCGTGCGACTCCATGGGGTGGAGGCAGCCCACGAAGATCCAGGCCGGGGCCACCCCCCACGCCCTCCAAGGTACAAGCATCGCCCTGTACCGCCGCCGGCCGTGTACGTGGCGGCTGCAACTGCGATAATGGCGGTTCGTTGATCCGGTTTCGGTTTTGGGTGCAGGGAGGGACATCATTGGGCTGGGGCAGACTGGGTCCGGGAAGACGGGCGCGTTCGCGCTGCCGATCATCCAGGCACTGCTCGAGCACCGCCAGCCCTTCTTCGCCTGTGTGATGTCACCCACAAGGTCACTTTTTTTCTTTCATCCTTCCTCGCCTCCTGGGCACATTTTCTTTCGGGGAGCTTGTGTAGAAGCTTACCTTGCGGCTATGGTCGGTGGTTCAGGGAGCTGGCAATTCAGATTGCGGAGCAGTTTGAGGCGCTCGGGTCGGCAATCGGCTTGGTTTGCTCAGTGGTAAGTGGTATTGCTCCAATTGACTATTCATTCGTTCTCATATGCAGTATAACGAGTTAACAGCAACCAGTTGTATCTGGGTACTGCATATGCTTTACGCTCCCTGTGTCATCATAGTTCCAGTTCAACTTTTTTTTATTTACTGGGTGTGAATTGTATAGCCTCCAGTTGGCTTGCGGGTGTATTGAAAAACAAATCTTCCTAGTATAGTAGTATAATGTAAAGGGGCTCATAATGCCTGCGGGCTCTGCATCTTAATTTTGAATACATGTAGTCTAATTCAATGTAGTGAAGCTGGAGCATAGCGGGAACATGGGTATTCTAAAGGTCATCGCTTAATTGCATAATTTTGTTGATATACGAGCCCATATTGATTAAATCATAGTTTGTTGATGAGTTTTCTCTTCCACTGTTACAAGACTGCTTCGCTATTCTCTCTGGTGTTAATTAATTCGTACATGTAGTTTTACTTTTTTTCTCTAAAGCATTGCACTATTTCTTGGTGACCATTCCACCACCCACTGAAAGTCATGAGACTATCAAGTTACTTGAATCCTTTTTCAATTGAGATTTTTTCTTTTCAGCTTGTTGGAGGAGTTGATCGGATGCAGCAAGTGTTATCCATTGCAAAACGTCCACATATTGTGGTGAGTATGATCGATTCAGGTTCAACGACCCAATTCGAACCGACAATTTTATTTTCTGAATCCTTTGTGCTATGGAATTGCAAGTGTGGTTGAATATGTAGGAGTTACATGCCCATTAGCTCGGGCAGTATTTACGCTCAACCATCAACACTTCCAGGGTGCAAAAGCCCTGCAATCATTATTAGGGTATAATCATTCTCGGGACTTAGGAAAAGTCCCTTTTGGTCAATCGGAAGCTTATTCAGTTAAATAGCTTATTTCACTTTTTAATTTTGGTTCCCATGTCTAGTAATTCTGTTTGTTAAGGCTCTAAAAAAGGGATTCTTTGATCAATACCTAAAGGTAATATGATACAAGCGCTTTAAATTTGGACGACAAACACATCGTTATAAGACCCACAAGCATACATTTTCATTGAATTCAGCATAGGCTTATAGAGTCTAGCAGAAATTGGGCTTAGGTTTGCAAGATGAGCCCAAGACTTTCAATGTATATACCAGTTGCTAGTAGAAACACAACAATTGAAGCTTTCATTCTCTTAGATGACAATGGAGAACTGTATCTATCAACTTAGCTTGTTTTATGTATCTTATCCTTCAAAATGTAGGTTGGAACTCCTGGCCGTCTTTTGGATCATTTGAAAGATACAAAAGGTTTTAGCCTGACTAAAGTGAAGTACCTGGTATGTAATTTTTTTTGCATTTCCAGTACTTTTAGTTTGCTTATTTATTTGGATCTGTGTCTATTCTACGATTTGCCTTCATCACAACCTAATCTTTACACCAACACTTTGCAGTCTTTTTCTTTCCCAGGAATGCCAAATGCCACCTTCATGTTGACACCGCTCTTTTAATGCATACACTATCCTGCTGCTGCATTTGTGCTCATACCGTTCTGATTGTTGGATGTTGGGTATATGATTTTGTGAAATTAGATTTTGCCTTTTAACTGTCAAAAATCATTTTGAAATTTACAGATAGAACCTGTATTACAAAACTGAACAATGGGCTTTCACAAACCATTCCGTGCCTATTAAAGAGGAAACTTACATTTTCCAGGCGGTCTTTCGTTAGCAATCCAATATAAGAAGATATATCTTGTCAATATAATTAATTAAAGCCTGTTTTTCAAACTTAACAATCCTAGATTGTGCGATTTAACTTTCAATACTAAGTGAATTGGTTGTTCTAATTTCAGTTTGTAACTTATAAGTTGAAGCAGCGTGCTCTACATTACCGGTCATAAATATGTAGTGATTACGCTGTTTTGTACCTTGAAATTTAATATCCACTATTTGCTGACATCGTTAGAGCCTCCCGAATTCGTGACAATCGTATCTTGTTTAAATTCAGATGCTTTTATTTTGACGCTCTATGTTCTTGTTTCTAGGTACTTGATGAAGCTGATAAGTTACTTAATTTGGAGTTTAAGGAATCACTTGATGATATTCTAAAGGTCATTCCTAAAGAACGGAGAACTTACCTTTTTTCAGCCACAATGACCAAAAAGGTTGGTGGAATGTGAAGCGATTTTGTTATGGTTCTTCTGAATGAGTGAGACAAAAGTAGAACCATCATTAGTCTGCCACTACCGAATGCGTCTGATTGTTGTGGCAGTGTTTGCCTATTGGTTTGGTGATTGCATTATAAATTGTTCAGATATACTGCGAAGGTTGAGAGTTTTTCGTGTACTTGAATTGATTGTGCTGCATTGAGCCATTCTTTATATTATTCTTAGGTCTACTACTTGAACACAGCCTTCTGGTTCCAACTAATCTTTCTAACCATGAGTAGCCTTATTTTTCTAAATGTCGCTTCACTACTTTGCTTCCTCTGAGTTTTTGTTAGATTGACTGCAGAGTAACTTATGAGTTTTCTTTGCAGGTAAGCAAACTGCAGCGTGCTTGTCTCAGAAACCCTGTTAAGGTAAAGACATTCATCTTTGTCTTATAATAGGCTATAAATAAGAAGCAAAGCATCAGTAGAACAAGATCTTCTGAGGAACCTTCTTTCTCTTTACTAATAAACTCGCTTTTTTTTGGACCAGGTGGAAGTATCCTCCAAATATTCTACAGTGGATACACTTAAACAAGAGTGGTATTTCGTTCCTGCTGACTACAAGGTTAATTCCTGCACTTAATGCAATCAATTAATTGAAGAGCCAAGTTCCATTTTTGTCTCTCAATATCAGGATACGTGGCTCCATGCCCATAGAATTTGTGAGATAAATTGCATGCCTAGGGTATCTCTTTGGACTTCTTTTTTGAGAGAGAATTCGGACCTTTATACATTCAATATAAGTTGCACTGGTTAAGCCCGTGATGCAACCCTTGGATTGAGAAGCTCTTATACATTTAATAAGCAGTCCAGATAATGGATGACCATTAGTGACCTTGGACTTTAGGATACGTTTTTGGACTTAGCGGTTTGGTTTAATTCCACACATGTTCTGTTTTGAGATCATATTTCTCTATTCACCTTCAGTGTCTGGAGTACCTGTTTCCCATTACTGTCCATTCAACATTTTTCTATGTGATTTCAGGATTGTTATCTTGTTCATGTTCTGAATGAGTTGCCAGGGAGCATGATTATGATCTTTGTGAGGACCTGTGAGTCAACAAGACTCCTTGCTCTCACTCTAAGGAATCTTGGTTTTAAAGCCCTCTCTATCAGTGGCCAGATGAGCCAGGTTTACTTTCTTAACTTTTCCATCAGACAGTCGGAAGGATTTGATTTTTTTTCATTCTTTTAGGCAGCCTTTTTGTAAGGTCGAAGCGAGTGCCATTTGGTCATGTTTTTTAAACATAAATAATAGGTCATGTTTTTTAAACATAAATAATACTTCCCACCTCGGATGATTAGCTTTCTTTCTCTTTCTCAGGACAAAAGACTAGGTGCGTTAAACAAGTTCAAAGCAAAAGACTTCAACGTCCTTATTTGCACTGACGTGGCTAGTCGTGGTCTTGACATTCAAGGAGTTGATGTAGTTATCAATTATGACATTCCAATGAATTCTAAGGTTTGAACCTTGTTTATTTCAGTACCTGTTACTGATCAAAGTATATTGCCTTTATTGTTGAGAAGATCATGCATTTTATTTTGTTGTTGATTTTAAACCTATAGCCCTCTGAATGCAGGATTATGTACACCGGGTCGGCAGAACTGCACGTGCAGGGCAATCAGGATATGCTGTATCTTTGGTGAATCAGTATGAGGCTCAGTGGTTTAAGATGATTGAGAAGCTCCTTGGTAATAGTTTTCCTTGTTGCTCATCTCCTTTGCACACATAACTGGAGATTTCTTTCTTAACCGATCACCAATTTCTGCAGGATATGAAATTCCCGATCGTCAAGTAGATTCGGATGAAATCAAGATACTTCATGAGCACATATCGGATTCAAGGAGGATTGCGTTGACCGTATGTACTCGACATGGCTATCAGTTTAAAGTGTCTGTTTTCGCCATAGTTGCTCTGATAGCTGCAGCGATACTAAAGTTGCTATTGTTAGCATATGCTAGAAATTGAAGGAGGATGGTGGCCACAAGAAGAGGAGGAAGGTGGAGGATGATGATGAAGAAGAGGAGGAGCAGGCTCCAAGAGGTCATCGGAAACCGAAGTCTTTCAAGAAATCGAAATCAACAAGGCGGCGATAGCATTTAAACCCCACAGATAGTAGGGATTTTCTTCTGCATTATAACGAGTTAGAATCGTATATACCGCTCTATCTAGCGAACTCTCTAGTTCCTTCGATGCACCAGCTATGTACGCTATCTTTGTTCGAAAACCAGGGTGCTTTGAGCATTACCTATTTCTTTGTTTGACTCAAGATTTCACATCTATGCTATATGAAGATTCCACTTTACATCGAAGTTGTCTTTCTATGGATGAACTCTGTGCAGAGCAACTGGTCACCCTGCTGTAACGATGTCTCCTTGGCTCCTTGCCCTGTGCGTGAAATGAAGTGCCAACTTCGTTGTGGTGCCGATGGCAGAAGTGTTCTACTGTAGATGGAGAGTTCATTGCCCAGCCAAGGAGCACCACCCACCGTCTTTGCCAGGCGCTTACATCCTCCATGGTACCATCGCATCCAGGACATACATGTTTCCAAACCAGTCAGCAGAGATAACGGTTATTCCTGCCGGAGAAGATTCAAAACAAACCAGTCAGCAGAGATAACGGTTATTCCTGCCGGAGAAGATTCAAAATTGAAGAGGGCAAGAGGCAGAATGCTTCTTTGTGTTACCTTCGCCGTCTTCTTGGGGTAGCAGGCTCTCACTGGAGAGCGGGAGCTAAATAAGATTGTTTTTTTTAACAAAACGGGAAATTTTGCCTCATTTTATATTTAAAAAGTAGAAGAGAACTGGCCGGTTCATTTTGTG
Organism: Poa annua; assembly: GCA_026929855.1. Lineage (NCBI taxonomy): Eukaryota > Viridiplantae > Streptophyta > Magnoliopsida > Poales > Poaceae > Poa > Poa annua. Next base: position 11,191,733 of record CM049433.1, on the reverse strand, counting down.
GGTGAGGGGTGGGGGTGGGTGGGCGTGGGCAGAGCCCGAAAACCCGTACAAATGCACCAATGTCGTCATGAAACACGATCATATTGGGCACACCACCACAGCCAACCTGACTACCCACACGAAACACAGGTACACAAGGAGACGTCGAGGTTGTCACAAACCGTCATCGTCATCATTCCTCCACGAGTGACTTCCCAAACAGAGCCTCACAAACGACGCTGGAGCCCATGCCAGCCTATGCAACCGATTGGCCAAACAAACGAGGATCACAAGGGAATTATGTTGGACTTGCGCCGACTGAGCACTCCATTGGCGACCGGTCATTGTCGCCGCCTGGACACGCTCCACCGCAGCTCCGACTTTACAGCAACACAACGAAACAGAAGAGCCCATCGGACACGCCGGGAAACCGATTACCAAAGCCCAGCCGCGACCCATCCTCAGCACGACAGCCCAGCCGCGACCCATCCTCAGCACGACACATCACCATTGCCAAACTGCACACTTGTACCTCTCACAACTACCCGACAACAGCCCTCTTCGCAGAACCCCGACCAAAGGCGACTCCGAGGCGATGCCCCCAAGAAGGAAAGAGACGCAACATCGCCTCCATCGTCCGATCCCTGATCTGAGGTTTCCCACCGGAGCAGGGCCGCAGGAGGAGTGAGCACACCTTGACAAAGCTTCCAAGAAGTCCGTGACACCCGCAGGCGCCACCATCGCCAGCTCCCGCCAAAGCCAGAGCAAGGATTTCTCCCGGGGAAGCTCAACAAACCTACAATGTGAACGGCCGCCCATAGACCGCCACCATGCACGCCAAAGCCCGCCGATCACCCCCCCCCCCCTACCGAGACAGCTCCGCACCTCCAGGCCGAGCACCTCAGAGCAGCACAGAGCGCAAACACCTAAGACCTCGCCGATGTCAACCACCCTCACCGCCGACCGGAGTCAACGAGCCATACCATGGCGCCGACAAGATTTGGCACCCACAGCACCACCGAACGACGATGACGGAAATCGGCCACCAGCACACCACAGGCCCGAGCGCAAGAAGGGGGAGTTGCCACCCCACCCCATCTCGCCGACGAAAGGTCGGCGCCGCCGCACCAGACAGAGACCGGCAGGGACGAAGCCCAACAGGTCCGGCCGACGGGGCGCTGCAGAGGGCGACGACCGACGGGGCGCTGCAGAGGGCGGGTTTATATAGAAGGTGTAGATATGGTGGATATATATATGCTCATCAATCCACATGCAGACCATCGCTCAGGTCAGGACTACTCGAGTCGGACATGACAAAACACAATGATATTCATTCCTTTTTCTTCAGAGAAAAACAGTCCCATGCATGGTTGTCCTTTACACAGTGGTTTCATTTTGTGTTGCGCGGCCCATTGGGCTCACCCTGGTGCCAGTCTGTGCTGCAAGTCGCGGACATGGTTCGCTTCCACGCCATCTAGGTCGTGGCGCGACATGTAGCTCCAGTACGATCCGGTTGGTCACCGCACGCTCCCGTTGCGGCTGCTCGGGTCGTGCAACGGCCTGATCTTGCACTCGGTCGTCAATTTTGAGAGCGGCGCGACAGCGACGCTATCATCCTGTCTTCACTTATAGCCAGGATGTTAGCTCAAGGGGGTGAAACTAGACTGATTAGTGCTTATGATCTGTATGAGAGGAATGAACTAGCTAAAACATCATAAAAAGGAGCAAACATGATTAGTTTTCTTAAGAAAATCCTGGCCATATCAATATGGTGTTTGGTTTCATAAAGATAATAACCTAAAAATAAAATAGTCCGATGATATATAATCTATCACGACGTGACAACCTGAGAGAGCTGAGAGCATTGCGTTGCAGCTGTGTTGAAAAAGTGGAAAATGCAATCACTCCATGTCGAAGTGCTATTATCAGACATGTCATGTGTGAGCCACCACAGCATGCATGCCTGTGAGCAAAGACTGATGTTGTATCAATATTTGTGTTGCTAACCACGTATGCCACGTGGTGATATCCACGTCCATGAACCCGTATATAAGCTGCTCCGTTTTCTAATCCTCAAACGATGTGGTAGTAAAATAAGAAGTGAAAATCCAAAAATCCAATATATACCACAAATGCGAAAACCCACCCAATGGTTTGGCCCTTCCCGTATGTACTGAATGTTCCAACGTCCCACAAAGGAGCCCACGATGGAAATAAGGACTCCATGCCGTCCACAACTCCGGTATGACCTGTTCCCGTGACAGCGATACTTGGACGAAAACTTCAGGAGTCAGAACAAATCGATCCATTCAGCGCAAGCATAAGAGTCTACAATGCATGGCTGTACCCATTCAACAGTTGGCTTCGGCAGTTAGTGCGTGCATGTCACAACGCTTATGTAACAATGATGATGTATATCAGTACGCTCTGAATGGTTCACAGTGAGGACTATCCGTCCTGCTTCTGCTTGTGATGGTGGTATCCTTGTATACGTGCTACCAATTTATCTGTGGCTACCGGAGATGGTGCATGGAATTATCTGTCCTGCGAGATTTACTTGTTATGTTCTGCAAAATTCCAGTGAATATTCGATGGACTTGGTCTCCTCGTCGATTCGAAGTTCCAACAACACCATCTCTTTCGGAGGCCTCTCCACTAGGAGCATATATATAAGTGGATTGTATGGCCCTTTACATCAGATCGGTCTTATGGAATTACGATTAGCGCATGAAACTTGACAAAAATGGAGTCATCCTTCGAGATGTCCACAGATCAACAACCGCGTCCTGTCAGCTTCAGAATGCCTGCACGATTCACAATGCTTGACCTCTTCAAAGGGTATACTGCAACAAAACACATACCGTGCGGTGATGTGCCAAGCTCTAGGGGAAAGCAGGAATTTGCCGAGGATCGGCGACATTGGCGAGTGTTCTAAGACGGGCTCGCACATCGCAAAGATCCGCACACGGCAAAACCAGCAAAAAGCTGTCGGCATAGAAATAAACTTTGCAAAATATTCGAAAAACACACCGCAAAGAAATACACACACACACAAAGAAATACAGAAATATAACTCCATTTGTTGTGGTTTGAGGCCTTGAGGGACAGTCGACAAAATCCGACTTTCCCATAGTGAAGGCGTGAATGCGCGTATCAATGTATAATGATGAAATGGACTACGTACCATGTGTTAGTACTATTAAATCATTTATTATCTTGTTAACTCGCGTTAATTTCGTTTTCCTGATGGTAAGTGCGGCTTGGTAAAATACTCTACTAATTCAGTAGTATGTCACTGTTATGGCAAGGCAAACGCTGTGTAAGTCTTCTTCCCAGTAGTCGGCAAAGTGTCTGTGTCACAGTTGGGGTGAAAGGAGCACATGAATTGGTAGGGCTGTTAACTTGCATTTTGAGTAGACGGCAGATAGTTACGTACTTATACCACCCGATCGAAGAGACGACCGACTTGCATTGCGTTGAGTCACGGCAACTACGCGTACTGGCGTACACCCCCTTGACGCCAAACTTACAATCAAGAGCTCCCGGCCCGGCCTATAGATATGACATTCCCTAGCTCCGAGTCAAGCAAGCAAGTAAGCAACTCACAACAAGGAAGCAAGCACTAGTCACAACTCACAACAAGCAAGCAAGCACCAGTCACAACTCACAACAAGCAGGATATATAGTGCAACCTCGTCACCTCCTCCAAGCTTGAGTTGTGTCTAACGGTGGCGTACGTCGAGATGGTGGACCTGAGCACGATCCTAACGGTGGTGCAACTGATCACAAAGGCAGCGTCCGCCGCGCGCCAGAACAAGAGCAAGTGCATGGAGCTGGCCCACCGCCCACCGCGCCAACACTCTGGCCAACATCCTGCCAACCTCTACCTACGCCGCCGCAAACGACACGGCGACGGCGAACATGCTGCACAAGCTCAAGGCGGCCCTCGACGAAGCCGTCGTGCTCATCAAGTCCTGCAAGAAAGGCGGCATGTTCGAGGTCTTCTCCCGTAGCGAGAAGGCCGCCGAGCTGGATGCCCTTAATGGAAGGATCAACGACTGCATCACCGACCTCAAGTTCATCAGAGAGGCTCACCCGGTCCCAGCTCAAACTTATGACCACGGATCCTACTACTATCAAGCCCAAGGAGGTGCCTCCACCGCCTATGTTCATGGCTACCCGGCGCCGCCGCAGTACGCAACCGTGAATGCCCACTGGATTCCAGGTCCAAGCACTGCTTATCCAGCGCCGCCTTCTTCAGGTTATAGTAATCTGTCTTCTTATTGCACCCTTCCAACTGTCAACAAGTTCGTCGACCGCATGCTCCGCTAGCTAGTGTTCCTCGCATGTGTGTTATCAGACTCTGAATCTTGTATCCATTAACTTGTGCACCTCATGAAGACTACGAGTGATAAATCATTCGCAATAGTATTGCTACGTGCAACGGTTGTATTGTACTTCTTCTGCAAATGAAACATGTAGTTTCGTTGGATCCAAAATACATGAGTAATATATTAACTTTCTAGCAAAAATGGGAACAAATGACTGGAGTCGCAATTATTGACGGATTCGTATTTAGGATCAGCAATTTTCAATAGTTGTATATTGTAGTTGTATTTTCGAGGAGGAAAAGATCATCCCTTTGTTTTTTTTTGGGACAAACTAGCAGCTCTAGTTGTTTGAAAGTGTTTTCATTAATATCAAATTATTTCCCTTCACGTAACAATAAACAAAATTATTCTACAATCACCACAAACGTTTATACATCATAGTAAAAGTTAGAGAAATACCCCACAATTTAACTTATCGTGATCGTCATTCAATGATTTTTCACACCGGGACACGTGTATTTTCTTTGTTACATAAAATGACAATGCAGCTTGGATAGCGTAGCTCAAAACATCTTCAATTTTAGTTTGCAGTTGTAATGACATGTGTTATTATGTTGATTTCTTACCTTAGAGAAAGACACATACAATAGTCCAACTAAGTCTACCATACAAACCAAACACATACTGGGGTACGTGCATGGAAAACAAAAATTGCTTTACTACGTAATACCATGGTTCCATTTATTAAGATGTAACTACCTGGTAATTAAGATCTAGAATTCATAAGCACCTTTATTAACCAGCAAAACCGTAGGGGAAACCCCCACGGTTAATTTTCCATTTTCTATAGATCACCTTCCAAACATCACAACAGGATTTTGGAAATTATTCAGAAACAAATACAAAGGAGAAATGTGGGGTTGGGGGAATATACAAAGGTTGAGAGGATCAACCCTGAAGCTAAACACACACAAAAAAAACAAAGCACAAGAGAAAACACAAGCTCACAGACGATGTTGGTGTAGATATCGTTGTAGCCTGACGAAGACTCCCATGTACCAAGCCTGGTGGGTAAGAAGGTTGCGAGAGTAGGTTTTGACAATATGACAAGTTTAATTCTAAACAAAAAAACAAGGAACGAGATTTTGATGCTACGATTGAAGTCCTCAAAGCCAACACGAGCCAGCCATTGGGCCTACCTGCCGCCGGATCAGCTTCACGACTTAGAGATGTTTCAAGAAAAGAAGATTAAGCATCCTTTGCTATGCAAGCATGCAACTTCTGCATCCCACACATCGCCTCCTACGTCGTCAAGGTGGAAATTTTCTGCATGTTTCGGAGAGGCGCGTGTCCGAGTGGGTCGACGAGGCTAACGTCTTAAATGTATCCTCTGGCAAGCCAATATGCGACGTCACCATCTGTCGAGGCTAGCTACACCATCGCCAGCATGTGTGACGACTTTCCTGGAGGTGTTTGCAACTTTTTATGCAGAGGTCGGCGGTTTTAACCTCTATTAAAAAAACAAATGGGCCTACACAGGTTGATTGTAGTTTTGGACTGTCATTACTCATTAGGTCATAGATACTGATTCAATTGTGTTTCTTGTATATGGCTTCATATGCGATCTATCAAGATAATGTTGTTCAAGGTCGTTCTTTCGATAAAATACTTCACATATTATGCTCTAGATATTCAAATTTATTACTTCCAGGGTACAACCTTGTTGTTGGGTTCAGAAAGTTAATAATCTAGAAAGAAGTTAGCTAGGGAAGCTTGTGATCAACATGGTGTGTTTGTAGCTTGTGTGGGTAGTCAGGGTGGCTGAGTTGTCCTCGCGATGGTCGTGTTACATGACCGTCGTCGAGGGTATTGTTTCGGTTTTAGGCCGGTTCTCCGTTAATTAACCGGTCAATTCCCACTTCTTCTTAATTAATGAAAATGGCAAATCTTTTGCCTCGGTTTCAAAAAAAAACATGGTGTGTTTGGGTTCATCTACATCTACCCTACTATTAAAAAAGCAAACATGTATTCAACATGTGTTGAGGAGAGTGGTTTTTCCACAACTAGTCGGACGTACCTGGCCTATCCGGGGCGTCCATCCTCGATCGGACGGTCGATGTCGTGATTTTGCATAACAGTCCCTGCACTTTTACAAAAGTACATTTCAGTGCTCCTTTATATAAGTCCATGATAGCCTAAAAAAATCCTAATCCAAATCATATCCCCCCCACCGGCTCTCTCCACCTCCCGGCTCTCTCCCGGCGAGCCGCTCCCCCACCGCGCCGGCAAGCTGCTCCCCCACCGGATCTCTCCCACCGCGCCGGCGAGTCTCCCACACGCCGGCTCGGCACTCCACGCCTCCAACCGGATCTCTCCCACTGCGCCGGCAAGCCGCATCCACACCGGATCTGGCCACGAGGAGGCGGATCCGAGCTCTCTGCTCAAGATGTAGTTCTAGGGTTCTTGATTCGTTTTTTCGTTTTATTTTTTCATGTATGGGGATCGTGCTACCTATGTTATATCCATAGGATTCACTAGTCTATAATTACCACGGTAGAAGCATTTAGGGTTTCGGTATGAGAGGGACAGAGAGAGATCGGAGAGGAGAAGGTAGCACCTTCGCTGTGGCTCGACGAGCTCGAGCCGGAGGCCATGGTGGTCGACGGCGTGGGCGTGTGCACTGGTGGCGGCGGCGGTGGTGCTTCCCGTCGCTAAGCGCTAACCCTAGATCGGTAGGGGATGTCGGTGGGGGGTGGCGGCGCACGTTCAACCTCGTGAGTCGTGCAGGCCGCCCCCCCACCCTTTATATAGCGCTGCGATAGGGGCCCACAGTCCATAACGGAAACGGGCGCCCCCGATCAGGGCGCAATCAAGGGGTGAGCGAGCCGTTGGGCTCGATCGCTAAAGGAGATCAATCTAACATTCTCCCCCTTGATCTCAACTTTTACCTTTTACCTTTTACTTTACTCGTTTCATCACCGATTAGTGCATAGAGCATGTTTCATCGTCACAGCTCAATTGCTGATAGAATCAGACAGCCACTATATACTTTTCTGTTTTGAAACAAATCCTGTTACTTTTGGGCCTCTGTAATCCAGGAATCATAGGCTTTCCATTAAACCCATGCCGGCTATGTGTTCCTTGAACACACTGGGTGGTAAGCCTTTCGTTAGCGGATCCGCAAGCATATCCTTTGTCTTTATATGCTCGAGACTTATAGTTTGATCCTGGATTTTATCTTTCACAACATAATACTTTATATCTATTGCCTTTGTAGCATTACTCGACTTGTTGTTGTGAGCATAGAATACTGCGGGCTGGTTGTCACAGTACATCTTTAGTGGTTTGTCAATGCAATCTACCACTTTCAACTCGGGTATAAATTTCTTTAACCATACTGCCTGCCCCGTGGCCTCATAACATGCTATAAACTCTGCATACATAGTGGATGATGCAACTAATTACTGTTTGGAGCTTTTCCACGAAATAGCCCCTCCCGCGAGAGTGAACATGTATCCTGACGTGGACTTTCTATCATCTTTATCTCCCGCAAAATCTGCGTCTGAATACGTTAGCATGAGGTCTTTTGCGCCTTGCACATAACGCAAAGCTTTCTTTACCATATTCCAGTGCTCTTGGCCTAGATTTTCTTGATATCTACCGAGTACCCCGGTGATAAAAGCTAAGTCAGGGCGAGTGCACACTTGTGCATACTGTAAGCTTCCAACAGCCGAAGCATATGGTACTGCTTTCATTCGATCGATCTCATATTGGTTCTTGGGACATTGAAATTTCCCAAAACTGTCGCCCTTGACTATGGGAGCAGGTGAAGTACTACTTTTATGCATATTATACTTCTTTAGAACCTTTTCTAAATATGCCTTTTATGATAGTCCTAACACTCCATTCTTTCTATCTCGGTGAATTTCTATGCCCAAAACATATGAAGCTTCCCCAAGATCTTTCATATCAAAGTTTGAGGATAAAAACTTCTTTGTTTCTAGTAGTAGACTATTATCATTGCTAGCAAGCAGGATATCATCCACATACAGAATTAGGAAAATATATTTCCCACTTTTAAACTTTGCATAAATGCAGTTGTCCTCAACATTTTCTTTAAATCCAAAACTTTTAATTGTATTATTGAACTTTAAATACCACTGTCTAGAGGCTTGCTTTAACCCATAAATGGATTTCTTTAGGCGGCATCCCATATGTTCCTTCCCCTCCATGAAAAAACCTGTGGGTTGTTTCATGTAAACATTCTCTTCTAAATCTCCATTTAGAAATGCCGTCTTTACATCCATTTGATGCAACTCTAAATCAAAATGTGCAACTAGTGCCATGATGATTCTGAAGGAATCCTTACATGAGACCGGAGAAAATGTCTCATTGTAATCTACCCCTTCTCTTTGCGTAAAGCCTTTTGCCACAAGTCGCGCTTTATACTTTTCAACATTTCCATTGGAGTCATACTTAGTTTTGTAGACCCATTTGCAGCCTACTGTTTTGGCTCCTTTAGGAATTTCCTCTAAGTCCCAAACATTGTTAGAACTCATCGATTTCATCTCATCTTCCATGGCCTCTAGCCACTTCGAAGAGTGAACGCTTCTCATGGCTTCTTCATATGATGTGGGATCTTCTTCCATATGAACTGTTTCTGTATTATAAACTTTATAATCACTAGAAATAGCTGATTTCCTAGCTCTTTTAGACCTTCTGAGAGTCTCATTCTCTGGCACATCATATGTCTCAACGTGCGACTCTTCTTCTAAATGTGGCTGTTGCCGCTCCCTTTCATGCTCAACAACGGGTTGAGTCGGCTCCTGACGGACAGGTTCCGAATCTTGCCTCGTTGTGGTCACGGGTGGAGTTACAACAGGTGCTTGCACCACAACCTCAGGGATTGTCAGTGCAGGTACAACAGGTAGGGCGAAAAATGGCTCATGGATTATCGGAAAAGGTGCACACACCCTCTTCTCCTCAAGATCAATTTTCCGGCCTACCATGCTCCCCCTCATCATTTTGTCCTCCAAGAAGACCGCATGTCTCGTTTCTACAAACTTTGTGTGTCTGTCTGGACAGTAGAAACGATAACCTTTTGATCTATCAGGATAGCCAATGAAGTGGCAAGTTACTGTTTTGGGGTCTAACTTTGCAATATGTGGATTAAAAACTTTTGCCTCAGCTGGGCTCCCCCAGACTTTCAAGTGGCTTAGAGAAGGAACTCTCCCTGTCCACAACTCGTACGGTGTTTTGGGCACCGACTTACTTGGTACTCTGTTGAGAATGTGAATGGCGGTTTTTAACGCCTCCATCCATAATCCCAATGGCAGTGTGGAATAACTCATCATACTGCGCACCATATCCATAAGAGTACGGTTACGCCTTTCAGCTACTCCATTTTATTGAGGTTCGCCCGGCATAGAATACTGGGCGACTATTCCATTTTCCTGTAAAAACCTTGCAAAAGGTCCAGGTACTTGACCATATGGAGTGTGCCGACCGTAGTACTCCCCCCCCCCCCCCCCCCACGGTCGGACCTGACTATTTTAATTCTTTTATCATGTTGATTTTCAACTTCAGCTTTGAATATCTTAAATTTATCCAATGCCTCAGATCTTTCTTTAATTGGATAAATATAACCATATCGGGAGTAATCATCTGTGAATGTTATGAACGAGTCATAGCCATCCACACTTTTCACCCGAAATGGTCCACAAATATCAGTGTGAATAATTTCTAGTGTTGTTGTGCTTCGATTTGCACCATTTTTAATTTGCTTTACGTACTTTCATTTTATGCAATCTATGCATTGTTCGGTATCTGAGAACTCTAACGGTGGAAGAATTTCATTTTTAACGAGGCTTTGTATTCTTCCCCTCGAAATATGGCCTAATCGACAGTGCCATAACTTCGACGAGTCATGAGTTCGCTTTCTTTTCTTTTGTTCTTTGTTCGACAAGGGAATTTGTTCATTCACATTACTCACAGAATGCACTTTTTCACGCAAGGATAACAAATAAAGCTCATCGTGAAGTAAAGCAATACCCACACAAGCATCTTTAAACCATATGGCACACTTGCCATGACCAAAATAACATTCATAACTGTCTTTATCCAAACGTGATACACTTATTAAGTTTCTGTGAATCGAATGAACAAATAAAACATCTCTAAGCATGATATTGAAACCATTAGCTAGCTCCAAGGAGATGTCGCCAACAGCCTCAACTTCTGCTTGAACTCCATTTGCGACTTCAATACTTCTTTCGCTTCTTTGCAAAGTCCTTGTCGAATGGAATCCCAGTAAAGAATTTGCAACATGAACAGTTGCTCCTGAGTCAATCCACCAAGTAGACTTTGAAAACTGTGTATACAGGGATTCATTTATAAAAGAAACTGAGTCTTTACCTTTCTTTGCCATTATGCTCTTGAGCCAATCTAGGCAATCATGCTTGAAATGCCCTTTCTTCTTGCAGTAGAGGCATGTGTCTTTGTCCACTGAAAGCTGTTGCTCATACTGTTGGGGACCTTTGCCATGTGGCTTGTACTGGTGGGGACCTTTGCCATATGGCTTTGAAGGGGAACCATTGTAGTTCCTGTTCTTGTTGTCCTTCACGTAGTTCAAGGAGCCCCCATTCTCAGACTTGAGCCTTTCCTCCTCTTGAGACAACATGGCGATGGTCTTTTCAATGTCCCATTTTTCAGGTGACACATTGTAATTGACAACAAAGTTATCAAACTGTTGTGGCAGTGAAGGCATCACCAAGTGAACTATAAGTGCAGGCTTGAGCTCCAGATCAGCCTCCATGGACTTAAGCTTAGCAGCCATGTTGCTCATTCTGAGAATGTGCTCCCTTATGCCCTGTGCACCTCCATGATACTTTTCTGTCACCAGATGTTTTAGCAGCTGGGTAGCATATGTCCTTGAAGAACCAGTAAACTGGATCTTTATCTTTTGGAGATACTCTCCCACAGAGGCACACTCTTCAATTGAGCCCACAATGGCGTTCTCAACTGTGTTCTTTATAAATGCCATGCACTTTTTATTGGTGTTCACCCACTTTTGGTTCTGTAGGGTGTATGCCATCTCTACTGGAGCATGGTCCAGCAACTTTTTCTGCCAAGCAGATTCATCATCAGTTGTCTCTTTTACTGGCTCTGCTGACTTGACTGGCCGTGGAACATTCACAACCCAGTCAACTTCAGCACAGACAAATGCCAGTTCAACTTTCTTTCACCACTCAGCGTAGTTGTCACCCCTGAGAGTAGGAATGTCCTTGAGGCAACTCATCAGGTGAAAACTTCCTGAAACCACAAGGATGTGAGATAACAAAAAACAATTGCATACATTTAATCCAACGTTGGTATAAATTAAAGCATACAACTGTTGTGCAATTAAAACTATATCACCGTTGGGCAATAAAAGAAATAAATGCACCTTTTAACACATAATAAACAAATTATGATCATGCCATTAACAACGTTGGTCATATAATAACAGAGTCATAATCTTCTTTAATATCACTTTAATCATGCTTTTAATTCTCACTTTAATTCTATTTAGAATTCAAAAACACTTTTAACTATTTACAGCGGAAATTATGAATAAAAATTCATAAACTTTATACTTTTCAGAAGCATTCTGTATACTTTTGTATTTCCTAGACAAATTTTTGTTGGAATAATTTGAATAGGAAAAAACTATGCAAAATTCAGCACAAAAATGAACAAAAAATTGCCAAAACTGCTTCTGAAGGAAAAAACTGTACGAAAAACGGCTTAAGGCCCAGCCCACGGATTGTCTATCTGTCGCGCGCGCGGCGCAGTCGCCAGGGACGCCTCTTCTCTTTCGGCCCACGGCCCGTTCGCTTTCGGCCCCGGGGAAACTAGGGTTTTGATCGTGGCAATCCGACGGCTCAGCGCTGTTTCCGGTCGATCAAAACCGACCGAACCGGTCGAGACCTAACCCTAGCGCCCATTCTCTCCTTTCCCCATCTCGTGCTTCTTCTCTACCGAAAAAATGGCGGCGGGGATGGCCCGTGGCCGGCGGCGTGCCGGGGACGGCGAGAAGCGGCCGCGCGACACGAGAGCCACGACGACCTCCTCCCCTTCTTCCTTTTCCCTCCCGTGCCTCTCTTTCTCTCCCGAAAACGGCAGCGCTCGGCCCCGTGTCCGGCGAGGCCCGTCCGCGCGGCGCTAGGTCCACGACGAGCCCATCCCTTTCTCTTCTCTCACCGTCACCATCCCCTTCGCCGGTCGCGCGTTCCCCTCTCGGTGAGCGCGCCGCCGTCGAACGGTTTGGCCGCGGTGGCTTTCTTTTGCCCCTGCCGGAGCTGGGGCTTGTGTTCTTCGTCCGATGCCCCAACTGGTGCGCATCGGATCGAGAGGAACGGCGGGGCCGAAATGGCGGCGCTCTTTTCCGGCGAGCCCGAGGGTGTCTCCGGTGAGTTTTCTTTTCCTTTTCCCCTTTTCTTTTGCATCGGGGTTCAAACAGGAGGGTTCCTTTTTCTTTTAATCTCTACACGAGTAAAACTAGATGCTAGAACAACTCTGATACCAATTTTATATCCATAGGATTCACTAGTCTAGAATTACCACGGTAGAAGCATTTAGGGTTTCGGTATGAGAGGGACAGAGAGAGATCGGAGAGGAGAAGGTAGCACCTTCGCTGTGGCTCGACGAGCTCGAGCCGGAGGCCATGGTGGTCGACGGCGTGGGCGTGTGCACTGGTGGCGGCGGCGGTGGTGCTTCCCGTCGCTAAGCGCTAACCCTAGATCGGTAGGGGATGTCGGTGGGGGGTGGCGGCGCACGTTCAACCTCGTGAGTCGTGCAGGCCGCCCCCCCCACCCTTTATATAGCGCTGCGACAGGGGCCCACCGTCCATAACGGAAACGGGCGCCCCCGATCAGGGCGCAATCAAGGGGTGAGCGAGCCGTTGGGCTCGATCGCTAAAGGAGATCAATCTAACAACCTATTCTGGATCTGAGCCTCCGATGTAGTTCTGGATCTTGTTCATTTATTTGTTCATGTATGGGGATCGTGCTACCTATTCTGGATCTGAACTCAAAGCAATTTCTTTTTTGGATCAAAAATTCCTTTTTATCCGGTTCCATATCTTGATATGCATTAGATCTTGTGCCGATCTTGTTGCTACTCCGAACCGAATCTCAGTGTGTTCATCCGTTCGGAAGATTTCGAATTTTTTTCATGTATTTGTTCTTGACAGCAAATTATTTTGTTCATGTATTTGTCCAGATGACTACCCCCAACATGTATGTCCAGATGAATCAGTTGAACCAAAAAAATCATATGGATATTGTTGCTGGATTAACTTCACCCGAAAAATGCTTTATAATACATTGAAGTTTTTTTTGGTGCTACATGGATTTCATTTGTGTGTATGTTCCAGAATAGGCTTTTTTGTTCATCTGTGGATGCAAAAGGATTATTATCCTTTTCCTTGTAAAAATGTGTGCATTTGTGTGAATTTGCCTAAGCTAAACTAATCCAAGAAAAATGCTACCGTAATCTGTTTCTTTTGTGGACTGGACCATAAGAAAAAACAAAGTGGAGGTGGTCTTTTGTAAAAATGTTTGCACGAATCTCCAGGAATTGTGTGGCTGAGATAGGTCAGGTACCCGTGACTAGTAGTGGGAATACCATTTCGACCTGTTTTTTTTTAGAAACACAGTACAATGCAAGCGCTAATATACACGCGCACACACTCACCCCTATGAACGCACGCACACCCTACCCCTATGAGCACCTCCGAGAGACTGAGCCAGCGGATCATGTCTTGAAATTGACGAAGTCACCAGAGGCGTCTTGCTGTCGACGGGAACGTCGTCTCCCACTGAAGAATATTCCGCCTAAATGAGAAACACCAGTGTCAAATCTGGGATTTGAACTCTGATAGGCTGGGGGTACAACCACCCACCTAACCATCTTGCCACAGACAAGTTCTCTACCATTTCGACGTGTTGAGTTGTCTTGATACTTTAAATCCTAACCCTCTATGTGATCGGCGCAAATCCTGAAACGTTTTTCTGCCCGGATCGTTTTTCTATTCCTGCGACCGTGAGGAGTGCCAAATCAAGGACCGCGACCAGACTTTCCCCGCCCCCATCCGGCGGCCAACAAAATCCTAGCCCACTCGCCGCTTCACCGATCTCCCCGCCATGGACGACACGCCAGCCTCGTCTCGACACGGACGTGTACGCGCTTGGGGCATTCGTCATGGATTTGTTGTGCATCTTCCGGAGTTCCCCAGTGCGCCGCGCTGCGTCTCTCCCGCTCCACCGTCCCCCGAGTGCGCCGCCACCCTGGAGCGCGGCGCTCTGCATCTCCCGCTCCGCCACCTCCGACTTTGCTGCCGTTTCCGAGCGCGCCAGCGGCACACGAAAGGAACAGCAGCTACAATTAACACCGCTGGAGCAATGATCCACCATGGGGATGTACAGAGCCTCTGATGACAACAAACTGAGAGCTGATTCATGCATGGACAACTCACAACCATGGGGGTGGGGCAGTAGTGATACCTTTGGAGCTTAGAGTAGGCCTCGGAGCAGTCCTGCTGCACAGAGAAGAATCCATGGAGCATACCGGCCAGCACGACAGCGTTCAGCCCGGCGCTGCCGGGCTTCGCCTCCATGGCGCCCCCGACGGTCGAGTTCATGTGACCTTCTATCATATCATATGGTCACTGTTTCTTTGGCTTCCGGTCAGCATCCAGGCAGAAGGCGTGCAGGCGCACGAGGTAGGAAACGGCAGCGTCCAGCTCGGCCTTGCCTGGTGAGGATTGGGAGGACAACGCAGGGGAATAGGGCGACGTACGTGGTCAATTGGCGCAACCATGCAAACCCAGCTGCACGGGACAAATCCTTCACTTCAGACCGAGACTCGATTCTACAGATTCAGTCAGGGTCCTACCAGTTGCGACCGAAAAATACGACTTCTTAGTAAACGCCGGTGAGGTGTGTCTCCTTGCTTCTCTCTACTGGCTAAATAGACAGCTTTATTTTTTATTTATTTTGAGAAACACACAACATTATAGATGCAGACGCTCACAAACACGCACGTACAGACACCCCTATGAACGCATGCACGTAAACCCTACCCGTATGAGCACCTCCGAGAGACTGGTCCGGCAGATCTTGAGGTTGACGAAGTCACCACTGGCGGCTCAATGTTGACGGGCACGTCACCTACCACTGAAAACATAGCGCCGGTTAAATCCTGAAAAATCCAGGAAAATGTGAACACCCACATCAATTCTGGGATTTGAACCTGTGTGGGTTGGTTCACCACAAGAAACCAACCAGCTGAGATAGGCTCACTTCACAGGCAACTTTAGAATATAGAAATTTTCTTTTGGTTTCTCGATTGCACCTATAACATGGTCATGGTGAACAGCATGGCGTGGGAGTTGAAGACGAGTGATTGAGGGCAGTGCCTTTGCATGTCCGGCTACTTTGTATGGTTGAAGAGAGCGGAGAATTAGAACCCATGAAAATTGAAGAAGTTTCAGTGTCAAATTTTCTGCAGAACATTAATGGCTGGAGATAGGAGATGAAACACTTTGTTGCTTCGAATCAGATGCCACGTATTTTCATTGTAAAATACTACCGGCTGCTTGACTGAATAGAAGTTATGTAAATTCAGATGCACTGTGTCATTGAACTTGTGGCAATGGCAACACAAGTGAAACGGCTGACCACTAGGCAGTGTGCCAATAGTAAAGAAATTTATATTTTGAATAGTGCTCTGTTCCTTCTTAGAATGAAGTATGGGGATACAACTACAAACAGAATTAAAAAAAATTATTCATGTTGGGGCAAGAGTTAGTTATGTAAGTTCTACATAGGTTGACACAAAAGAAGAACAAACCATTCAAGAGATTGGGATTAGAACATTTGAATGGTGCGTTATTCCTGAGAGTACGACAAGTGGAATATTAAGAAGCTCCAAGCTTCAGGTAAAGAATTTATATTCAGTTCATCGGTGATAACGTATCTCTGTATAAATATTAGCTTTCTTTTTGGATGGCGAGATCATTTCTCCATGGTTCTGGAGCCGCCGGCCAGACAAGCCAAATAGAAGAATCAACATCTCTAAAGTTGTACAAATATTTGGTTTGTATCAGGACACATTTTTTCTTTGAAATTGTCGATTCTATTTATATTTTCGGTTTTCACTTGGATTATGAGATTAATGTTTTTGATAATTCTTTTATATATGTTGTATATTATACGTGCGTTGCACGTGCACGTGTACTAGTAAAGATAATAATCTACAAAAATAAATAGTCCGATGATATATAATATATCACGACGTGATAACCTGAGCGAGCTGAGCTGAGAGATGGGTTTGTAAAGATAATAATCTAAAAATGCAATCACTCCATGTCGAAGTGCTATTATCAGACACTAGGGAACTTTGGCGCTCGCCGCACCCGTGAGGTGATATTGCTGGTTGGAACTTTATCGTCTAAATTATAGAATGTCTAGACTGTCTGCTTGATATCTGATGAAAGGAGTTTATAGAACAATTACTTTGATGCAACCTATTCGTTTAAGCAATATAAGTATTACGTTTCTTGTGCTTGAGACGTCTTGACTTTGATCTAGATGGAATTCAGGGGGTTGCTGCAAGAAAAAAGAAACTGAAATCAGTAAGGTGAAGCCTTTTAGTTAGGTGAACATTGACTATAAGGATATCTGATTTATTCAAGCGACATTGTCTTGGACATCCACCTTGTAAGGTGAAGGCTTTTATTTAGGTGGAAGCTCGAGAAAATCTAATATTTATAACGAAATGTGGTTATAATTTCTTTGGTAGTAGGTATGTGAGAAATCAGGAGGAATGACCGTAGGTGTTTCTTCAGGAGACAATATGGCTGGCTGTGGTGTTGTTTGTCATAAGGTGATGGCGACAGAGAGTTCAGTAGGTGCTGATGTACTGTTTGATCCACTTGCTTGATCTATATTTTTTTGGCACTTGTGTTACTATTGATTTCTGGTATAGTGGCTCAGCTGCTTGCACCTGGTAATGCTTGTAATCTGAATCAACTGACTTAAGTGTTACGGTGACAATGAGTTGTCGATCTATAAGGCTTGTCAATTCTACAGGCATCTAGTTTGCTCGGCCTCTGGCGTTGCCCACAAGCATGACAACTTCTCTACCGATGATTGCCTCGCCGTGTGGACCAAAAAATATGAATTCTGCCATTGGCGATGTAGCTGGGTCCACGGTGTCCGCATCCAGTGGCGGAGCTTCAGCAAAGCCAACCTGGGCTGTGGCCCGCCCAAAATTTCGTTAGTCCTTTGTTATTTCTTACTGGGCCGGCCCAAAAAGACTGCCAGCTCTACAGATTTGTGAAGCTGGCCCGCCCAGGATTTCTCAGGAAGCTCCGCCAGTGTCCGCATCAACAGCGTTTAGCACGTTTCTGAACCTGTATAAAAGGGAAAGTGATTAGATGTTGGGTAGTTTTAATGTAGCTATGTAAGTAATGCAATACGTACCTTGGTTGAGGATTACAGACAGGGCATTGAGGACATTTATAAGCATCTCCTTCAAGCTTAACTTTTTTTTCCAACAGCCTTTACATGGCATGTACCACCATTCTCAAGTTGAAACTATTTCTGTTATACGAATTTTCATCTTGTAGCTAGTGTCCGCCCTGTGTGTATTAGAAATGTAAGAAGTTAGTTAGTGGTAGAGAGTGGCTGTGTAGTATTGTTTCTATTCTGAACAGTGTTTGTGTGAGCAAACCATATTATCAGTTGATTCAATCTCTGCTATATCAGCTATGGTGGCTTCAGTTTGGTCGGTTCGAACTTGCTCTGAACCGTGCCATCGGATCTGGTGAGGTACAATTTTTGTGCACAACACGCAGTAAAATATAAGCAAAGGAAACAAAATCACAGAGGGGAAAACACAGTGTGAGCAAAAAGAAAAGAGAGAAACCGGAAATACCTTTTAGCCAAGCTATATCTCGCTCAAAAAATAGAATCTTATCTGGACGAACTGTCAAAAAAGATTTAAGTTCAGTGACATTGAAAGAAGGCAAAGAAAAAAAATAATAGAATGGAAAAATGAATATACGCAAAGGAAAAGGGAACAACGGACTTCCTCTTACATCGATTAGAAGCAGCCTGGCATTGATCTACAGCAGGTACGGGCAGAACTGTGAAGTTAGAAAAGAATACATGCAAGCGGCCTGACCCCAAAAGAAAGGCATGCATATAACCATTATCCAGGCTGAACAAAAAGCCAAGAATTAAAATTGAAAATCCACCTGGTGGAGTCGGGTAAGAACCAATACGAAGGACTACAGGTGTATCCGATACTGGGATGTTACTTCCAGAGGAAGACGGAATATCTACAGTAAGAGACACCAAACTGATCAGAAAATAGAAGACCAATAAAAAAAATAGAGAAAATAGTAGCATAACAGTAAGCTAAGAATAGAGCATTTGTTGAATCTAACTTGTAAAGTCAATATACGACGACAACCTCCTGTTATGGCATGCAAGTTGGTTGTTGTTGTAGCATCAGACATAATTTCTCGTACACCAAAATATAATTAGAAGCATAATTCATCTATTTTTAGGACGCAAGCACTCAGAAGTTTCACGGCCGAAGTATATCTAGTCGAAAGATGTATACCAAAATATAATTAGAAGCATAATTCATCTATACTAAAACCTGATGATAGGAACCTAATGAGATGACAGTATGACACAAAGCAGTTCACATAAGGAAGGGGAAGCGACAATAACAAAACCTGACGAACCTAAGCAAGACTGGACCGGGAATGAATGTAGTGCCTACACAAGGCCGGGCCCATAGTGGTGCCAAGTGTGCCGGCCGCACAGGGCCCATAAATTTTGGGGGCCCCAAATTTTTGTGTAGGCAGTTTACAGGTTACTGGTTCTGGGTCGAAGTTTCGCCAACCGCCGCTCGCACGACTGCGTCCGCGTTTGAGTCGACGAGCTCACGACCAGTAGCCCGCGGCAAGAGGCCCAGTAGCCCACGGCCACGAGCTCGAAAACGAATCGTCATTCGTCAGGTACTCACGACGCTGAGCCGCTGACTAGGGTCCAACAGGCATATACACGATCGGAACACGATTGATTGGATCGACATCGACGAATCGCCGCGGCCGGCGGCCGCCGCCTGGCTCCTCCCTCCCGAACCGGCGAACTGCCGAACGCCTGCCTGGCTGCCTTCGTCTCTCGATCGGCAAAATTGCATCCAGATTGACTGGCGGTTTTTCTCGTCTTCACTGCGTCTGTCGCTGAGGACGGGAGATACTGCAATCGCCAAAAGGCAAAAGCCCAAGACAGGTAGCTCATTCCTATTATTCCTAAATCCTAGTTCATCCTTTTAGCTTAACGTCAACTTTATTTATTAATCATTTGTATCTTGTATCTTGTGCAGGTTTGAGTCATCATGGGGGAACATCAGTTTGGTTCCAGAGAAAAGAAAAAGGACATCATTTAACTAAATCTTAAAAAGGTGTCATGGACAGGTTTATTAGAAAAGAAGCGCCACATGTTATCTGGTAATAGGTCTGTTGATCCTTCTATCCTTACACTTGCAATTGTTCCTTACAGTGATTCTAGAGGCAAGTTAACATCAACGTGGTCGAGGAAGACCACGTTGATGTTAACTTGAATAATTCATGTAGTATCTGATCTAAGAAGTTAGGATTTTCGGTCAAAAAAGACTTATCAATTGAGAAAGGTCGTAAGAATATATATGGTAAAAGGTTTAGAAGCAGGCCCCGTTTTAGGGATTTTCGCACAGGCCCCGGAACTTGCCGGCCCGGCCCTGTGCCTACACATATGAATAATGAGGGCAAACTAACATCTGGAAAAATAAAAGAGAACAGAAGAACAGACGAAATCAAATAATGGAGAAAAACATAGCAGAGGTTGGTGAAGCATGAACAGAGGAACCCGATATGACAGGAACTGAAGGATCATCTCTTTACTTATGGGGTAAAGCGATATTGTGAATTGAAATTCTTGAACATTTGCAATGACGTTCTGTTTTGGCCATTCAGTTTTTACCTTTTGCATAACTCCAGGTCAGTAGACTACACTGCATGGCAACCTGTTTGGCAAAAGGAAATCGAATCGTCTTCTTTTGAAAGGAAGGCAATTATATTTGGCTACGGTCCTATCAGGCCATGGATGTCTATTGCTCACTGGTATTATATTTCCCAATATCTGTGAACTCACAGTTCCGAGGGTTATCGATTTTGCTGAATTACTTCTTATCAATTCCTCCGGGCAATAACATCTCTGCTATCTGTAACTTGTCAGGTTGATGTGGCACTTTGATCTAAAAAAAATCAGACCAAATGAACTCCCAAGGGTGAATATAAGTTTGGCATGTGTATTTGCATTCATGACAATTGGATGAAAACCTAATCATTCTCCAATCAGGAATAGCCGGATGGTTCAAGTTCTGGTTCATGCCGCGGATGGTTTATCACTTTTGGATACATTGCTGATTTTGTTACTATCACTTACTGGTTACTGCAGATGTAGAGTATTGAAGTTCATGCTTATCCTATTAATCTGTTTGAAGCAATATACTACTTATAATTAAAATTTATTACTCATGCTAGCGGAATAATGAACACTTGAATATAACAAATCTCTGATCCATGGAGTCCCCCAGATTATCTAGAAGGCTGCCAACTCTTGCCATGACCATGGTAGAGAAACAATTGTTGTATTACTGAAAATTGGTCATTATATGATTTCTTTGAAAGGTGATAATCTAGGCCATCGGTACAATAAATTCCCATGAAAAGAGGCAGCCAACATATTCTTAATGGTACTATGAAATTGTCATGTGTGAGCCAATCAAATGATAGCCACAACATGCATGACTGTGAGCGAAGACTGATGTTGTATCAATATTTGTGTTCCTAACCACGTATGCAACGTGGTGATAGCCACGTCCAAATTCTCCCGTGCAAATTGAAGATCGAAGCCAGACTCTCAATCCTCTCAATTACATCCATCCTTGTGCCAGCAAGAAAAACAAATATAATTAGAGATTGAAAAATGATACTACTCCCTCCGTCCATAATAAGATGTCTTAACTTTATACAAATTTACATATATCTACACACTAAAATATGTCTAGATACATGTAACATTGGAAAAAGTTGAGATGTAGAGTAGTACTAATCAGATGGCTACATACCCAAGTGGAATCACTGTGCATGCCTTCCCTTGCTTCTCTAATCAATCACGCGTCTCCGTACTAGCCACTCTATCGTATCAAAATATAAATGTTTTAGCATAATATACATCTATATGCATATAGACATGACTGTAGATTAAATGACCCTTAGTGTCGCGAGTTTTGATTGTCGAGGGCACTGCCATCGTCCGCACCCACCATTACTTGACCGACTCACAGTGCGAGGACATAGGGGAGGGGGTGTGCACAAGCTCAGATTAAAATGATTTATCTCATGAAACATTAAGCCGATTTGAACTATCTATTTTAATGTTTGGATGAGGGCTTCAAAAGTAAAACCTAAGTTTTCATGTTTTATCCAAAAAAAAAAAAAGTTGCCATTTCCGTATACTGTGGTTGCCAAATTAACAATATCCCGTTGGCAAGAAAATAATACATAGTTCTAAGCAAAATTATACACATAGTTTTTGGCGTTGAAGAGTTAGACACTGAGTATTTAAGTGATAATAATAACTTAGAGATGTTATCACCTCACAAAAATAGTCTAATGCAACCTTTGCATTGATCTAAAATGATGTAAAGTAGTTATTATAACTTGACAGCTACTAACAAAAAAGGTTTTCAAAACATGTTAATGCAGGATTTAGTTTCTAAAATCTCGTTTTGACCAAGCCAACAGTGTAAAGGGAACATCAATCGAATTATCAATTTCAAGTATATTCTTTTTTTACTTTTAAACTGGAGAGAATCTCGGTGATGTCATCGCACGGTAGAGAGATGAGGTGCCGTAGAGTAGACTATGCTATATAGTATGGTCCAAAAATACTAGAGTGCCAGTGAGAATGACTTTTCGTATCTCTTCCTAATAATAAAGGAAGCAAGGCTTCCTTGGTTTTGTTGGTCGTCCACTTTGTAGAAAACCGCTCGAGAAACAGGGAAATTAACCCGCAGTACACAGTGCAGAGGACGTACGCCGCGGGATTTTATTTGTTATTCCTGGAAAACCGAGGAACCTTTTTACAAAAAAAAACTTTTGTCTTCAACCAGGGAGCAACGCTTCCTTCGTACGTCCGCTACAACTACCTCTTAATCTGTCTATTTCATATACCTCTACAAACTTGACGTATAGATGCCCACACTTTTTCTTCGTACTTTCATCAGTTGTTTCATATTGCTAACTCCTAAGCAGGACATTTTTATGATTTTTTTTGGGATTTATCTCTCTGAGTTTAGTTGAAATCTTGATACGTTTGATTTATTTGAAACCCGTTGCAAAGCACGGGTGTTTTTCCTATATATACTCAAGGATAGAATAAGACACTTAAGTGAGGAGAGGAAAAGAGTAACTTTTATTTAGCAGTACAAGGTACAAAAGGCGAGTGATCGAGAACGAACTAACAAACTAGGCACAATGAGCAAAAGAAAGGGCATTAATATGCAGACAAGATAAATGGTGCTTATTGTGTGACAATAATCTCGATCTCAGTGACGGTGCCTTCCTCTCGAGTAGGCTGCGATGTGGTAGGTGTTTCTTCCTCGCTAGGAGGATCTTCATCTTGGGAAGCCGATGGACCAGCAGCATTTTCTTCCTCCACAGAAAGCTCTTCCCCTTCGAAACTGTCAGAATCATCTTCTCTGTTATGAATCTGTTGCGTCCTGTGAAGGCTCTCCGGGTAAGTCTCCATCCCAACATGTGACGGTCAATGCCTTAGTCGGCACCGACGTGTCATCCGTGAACCGATCTTCAATTAAGAAACAAAAAAAATGTCGATAAAAAAATTGAGAGAGAAAAAAATTAGATAAAAAACTGGAATAAAAACTTTAGAGCAGTCGATCAACCGATTGGCGGACTAAGTATAGCTATGGGTTGCAAATTCTTAAGATTTAAGATAAGAGAGGAGATGGATTACAAATCTTATACTACCAAATATATATCTACCTAATAGACTTATCGGTTGGAATGAGAGTGCTCGGAATGAGAGTGCTCGCCCTCGAAAAGGAATCTGACTTGAAAAATGCTTTTTTCATTATACATTTTTTAGCTAGGTACTCAACTTAAAAAAATCAGTTCTAATATAAAAGAGGTGCTTGCACGTTGAGACTCTATCCGTCATTTATGAAAATTAGCATAAAGTAATTATCGAAGCTAATCACCCATGTTCTAATAAAGTCATGCATGCACTAATACTTACGAGGCAAGCTAAACGAACGGAGTAGATGGACCAAAGAATGGAGGAAAAATCAACCGGCGTGAACTCACGAAATTGCACTCAATTAGTAGTATGGCTAGGTTCGGTCATGCATGCTTGCGAGGCAATTGCACCCAACGAACGGAAGAAGAAAAATGTTTGGTACGTTGGCGCCAAGAGGGCTGGCGCCGACCCTGCCACGTATGATTTTTGCCGTTTGCAGTACCAAACTTCGGCGTTTTGGTGACATAGCGCCGACATGTACGATGTCGGCTCCATCGGTATTAGCGCCGACCTAACGGATCAGATTTGAAAATAGTTCCTGAGAGTGGCCAGATACGTTATTAGTTTGCTAAAACGGTCAGATTTGGTAAAAAAATACATCAAGGTCTCAGGGATATCCATTTCTGTGCTAGTTGGGTGGGATGAGAGTTGGCTAGGAATAACCATTTTTGGGTTTAGTCAAAGGATGAAGAGTGGATGGATTGATGCGGTCACCTCTTTGATTGACGTCGTAAGAATACAGATACAGACATCAAATAAGTTCAGTTGAGGATTATTTTTATGTTTTCGTGAAACACTCCATGGTGTTGTTTTTTATATTACTAGCGGCAAAAACACCCATGTCGGTGAAGTCACACCAATACTATATAGGATCACCGGCGTGTCCACGCCACACTAATGCTAATTTGGGATCATCGGCGTACCTGACACACACCAGTATTATCTGATATCACCGGCGAGGAAAGCTACGTAAGGCAACCCAACCTGTGGTTGGATGGTTAGCGGGGTGGTTGTACCCTCAGCCCACTAGAGTTCAAACCCCAGGTTTGACGTCTGTGTGTTGCATTTAGACGGAATATTCTTTCAGTGGGAGGCGACGTTCCCGTCGACAGCGAGGCGCCCGTGGCGACTTCGTCAATCTCAAGACTCAATCCGCCGGCTTAGTATTTCGGAGGTGCTCATAGGGGTAGGGTGTGCGTGTGTGCGTTCATAGGGGTGAGTGTGCGCGCGTATGTGAGCGTCTGCGTTTGTACTGTGTTTCTAAAAAAAAAAGCTACGTAAGTGATGATATTTCAATTTTTTTTTGTTGTAATTGAATTTAACGGCAGCAATAGCAGCTCATATAATATAATAATATATCAAATAACACCAGTAGGAGTAGTAGCACTTATTAGTGTATCATATAACACTAGTACAATAAAACTTATTAGTGTACCAGACAATAGGAATTATTAAGAAGCGCCAAAAACTATGATGCACCGATGCAGCGCACCGTGAACTTATTAGCAGTACAATCAAGCACAGACGAGTGTTTAGCGTAAAACTACCACTTTACAAACTAAATCACAAAAACATACCACTTTTGCCCCGAATCACAAAAACATACCACATTTGCCCCGAATCACAAAAACATACCACATTTGCGCAAAATCACGTTTCAGAGCGAATTGACACGAAACCTGACATCGCGGACCCACCGTCTCTCCCTTGCCACGTAAGCTCTCCCTTGCCACGTAAGCTCTTACAGGTGGGTCCGCGATGTCAGGTTTCGTGTCAATTCGCTCTGAAACGTGATTTTGCGCAAATGTGGTATGTTTTTGTGATTCGGGGCAAATGTGGTATGTTTTTGTGATTCGGGGCAAAAGTGGTATGTTTTTGTGATTTAGTTTGTAAAGTGGTAGTTTTACGCTAAACACTCAGCACAGACATATCAGCTCTCCATAGCCTACTTGAAACCATTTCGCTTCCGCCCTTTTTTTCAGCGAGGGCCCTCGAAAAAATAATACATGCATCATTTCAAATAGGAATTGTGTAGACCAGGCCATTTGTGGTCTCCTTGTCTATGCCAATGCTGAGATGATTTAGGACTTCACGCCTTGCGAGAGTCAGGGGATGCACTGAGCAAACTATAAAAACAGAATTAGAGATTTCTAGTTGGGAACAACTAAGACACATTATTGAATTAGATATATACCATCTTAGATAAGAAGTTCTGTGAAAGCGGGAACTCAGGGTATCGAACCACCTTTGAGTATGAACTTAGCTTCTCTTGTCACCACACTTGGCGCACATGGCATCCATTTCGACAACCTAATACGAGAACTTACATATATATATATATATATTAAAGACAAAGAGACATGAAGAAGTCCATAAAACATTGTACTCCTCCTCCTCCCGGAACCCTAGACATTGTCATATGTGGCTAGCGGTTCATCGTCCCTAAGAAGGACCGACCCCTTGGGAAGAATCAGCGTCGTGAGAAGGGCCGACGGCGTGTGGGAAGGACTGGCGCCGTGAGACGGTGCCGAACCAAACACCTGATATGCCATCAGATCCGGTTCCACCTGCATAAGACGTCTCACCAACGGGTCGTCAATGGGGCGGGTGTTGCGTCGTCGATCTACGCCTCAGCCAAGCAGTGCTCCCTCTCCATAGTCATGGTGATCTGTCTGATTCCCGTCGGCATGAGTTCATCCACGTGGTGGTGGTGGTCCATGGGAAAATTGGTGCGCTTATCCTCCTGCGACCCCGTACTCGTGGACCGCAAAGTAGTCATACGTGCGTGCGTCGGCTCCTCCATGGTCGACCATTGGTCAAACCAGCCGTCCAGCGGTTAACCCTGTCGATAACCCGACGCTCTTCCGGCACTAAAAGTTGCTATGACTTAGCATAAGCTAGAAACTAAAGGGGTATGGTGGCCACAAGAAGAGGAGGAAGGAGGTGGAGGATGACGATGAAGAAGAAGAGTAGCGGGGTCTAAGAGGTCATCGGAAACCAAAGTCATTAAAGAAATCGAAATCAACAAGGCGGTGATATATCATTTAAGCCAAAACGGCTTAGAATCCGTATATACCGCTCAACCCTGTACATCCTTCGATGCACCAGATATGCATTCTATCCAATCCTAGCGAGAGATTAGGCTTTGCTGTTTTTTGTGTGGTGTCTGGTGGAAGTCCTCGTTTGTGAAGTGCAAACTCTTGTAAAACTTCTTGCTGCCGGAGTATAAATCAAAGGTACTGTCATTGGCGTACTCTCTTAAAAAAGCTATGCACGCTATCTTAGTTGGACCGGAACACTCTGAGCGATAGCTATTTCTTTGTTTGACACAAGATTGCACATCTATGCTATGCGAAGATTCTACTTTACATCAAAGTTGTCTTTCTATGGATGAACTCTGTGCAGACTGCAGAGCAACTGGTTGCCGTACTTATCTCCTTGCCCTGTGCGCCAAATGAAGCGCACACTTTGTGGTTCGTGATGCCGGCGATGTCAAAAGCGGCCTAGATGGAGAGGTCATTGCTTCTGATGGCACGGGCGACGTCGCTGGCGACGGTGAGGCAGGAGGAGAGCCAGCCGAGGAGCACCACCCACACCGTCTCCGCCAGGCGTGCCTCCATCCTCCATGGCACCATCGCATCCAAGAAGCCGAGGCAACTCCCTTCTGCATACATGTTTCCAAACCAATCAGCAGAGAGAACGAGAAACGCTGAAGGTTCAAAATTGAAGAGGGCAAGTAAGATCACCTTGGTGAAGCAGAATCCTTCTTCGTGTTACCTTCGCCGTCTTCTTGGGGTAGCAGGCTCTCACTGGACTGGAGAGCGGAAGTTGAAGTAGGTGTGGTTTTTGAACCCTGCAAGTAAGCGAGTAGACGGTAGCCATCACCCATCCCTTTCACCTTTCATCAATCCATGGCAAGAAATATCTCTCTCTGGCGTGATTTTTATGCTATAATATCAAGCTCCAGGCATCAGGATATTTTGTTGCTTTTGGATATAGCATCCCATTTGGTCGTACTGCTTATCTTATCTGTGCTTATCTCGAAGCAGAGTGATGGGGAAATATCTGTACAAAATCTGCTCTAGAAAAAAAATGAATAAACTGTCGGAAAAACTTCGTACGAGCAGGACAAATTTAGAGCTCTTTTCAATCGGGGACCAATGCATTATTGGCTCGATTCTTGTGGCAATTATCAGGACCTTTTTTCTTTTGAGCGCGGCAATTATCACCTTAGACTAGAGGGCAACACTCGTGTATGTATCGAGGAAGGTTGCAATTTTAAAAGATCACGTAGCAGCTTCATAAAGAAGCCGAGTTACAACACGTCTAGCACAGGCAGCGAGAACGCGGGCTAGCCCAAAACTCACCACCCGATCACTCAGCTACACTCCACGTATCAGACTGCGCTAACTACCACCCACACATTTTTTTTAGTCAGGTTCATCTTCCTGACAACAACCTCCGCCGAGGCATGTACAACAGTGCCTCGTCAGCCGTCGGTAAGAGGTGCCATCTAGGATTTTTTGGCAGTTAGAGGAAAGAGAAGGTGGAGAGAGAAAGAGTCCGTCGATAATTCTCAAGACGGTCTAGTACCGCTAAATTTGCTCGTTAGCGATACATCTCCCGTTGTATGGCTACCGACGCCTATCCTTTTGCTATAATTAGCTTTCTTACATACAGTTGACGAGACAGGCTGTTGTACGAGTCGTCTCCAAAGCTATCTAAATCTGACGTGGAGGCAGCGTACAGACAGCAGCCGGCTGAACCATTGTTCATGCCCTAACACGCCAAAGGAACCAGCCGGTGAGGTCTAAATGCCATCCATGTGCTATCCTCGGCGGCTCGGTCAGCAGGTCTAGAAGGTAACCAATCCACAAGCCGACCATCCTGATTGGGCTTCCACGAGTCTATGTTTCGGCGGCGGAGGAGTACGTCCCAAACCTGTCTGGGCAAAACGCAACCCAGCAGCAGGTGATCGATGCCTTCGATGTGCTGGTCACAGAACGAGCACATAGCTGGGTGTGGGATACCATGGCAGAACAACTTTGATGTTGAATTCATGCCAAGGTTTGGAATCATCGACCCTGCTAAGCCACAACCATTCGGCTTAGTGAGGGCGGTTCATCCTTCGCAAGTTGGGAATGCCAAGCCAACCCAAGTATCCGGGCATGCATACCCTGTCCCACGCCACAAGGCAATGACCTCCACAATCTTCCTTCATGCCTCCAAATAAAGCCACGGATGATGTTCTCAATGTCTACCGAGGTATTACCCATACAAAAGTAGAATGCACAAAAATTTTAGGCCCAAGATTCAGGTTGATGGTCCAATCCTTCATCCTCGATGGAGATTTTTTAACACAAAATATAAGACCACTAAGGACTCGACCAAAGGCTCACAATCTCACATATATCTTCTTGAAACCATCAATACCTGGTCATTCTTTGAAACTCCTAGGTTAGTACATCTTCACGCAAATTTACCTTCTCCACAAGAACTAAGGTTTTAGTCCCATGAGTTACACTGTTGAAGTGGCAGGACACCCCACAATTCAAGAAGAAAATAGACAAGTAGATTAAATTCAATGTACTTATTACGAGGGGTACTCTAGTTGATCAAGATAGGGATGATCACTACAAAATCCAAATCCGATTTCAATACACACGTCATCCACAAGATATTACATAGAAGAGAGCCAAAAGTTTCCTTGAAAAAAACCATTTATGCAAAGTCTGTGAAGCCGAGATACAAACCATAAATCTGGATGAAAAATCAAACTGACCAAAATAATTTGGTGACAATCTGATTGTAATCTAGACGAATCTTATAACTTTTGGATTGGTCTACAATCCCATCCATCAAGAAGTGATTACAACTTGAGTTACGACTTGAGTTAATACAGAGACTTGTTACTGTTGGGATCATGGGAAACTCGTAGGCGTGCTATGGTTACCCGTAATTTCTAGCGCGTGGATTTGTGCTCTTAGAAAATTTTGAGGGTTTGGAGTCACCTCAAAGGTTACCCCAAGTGATTGAGATCGTACTTCGTGGATCAGGCACACAGAGATTGACTACGGTGGAGTTAGGGTAATTTGTGGTTACCTACACCACACCAATGGTGATTAGTTTACATAGGTGTCAGCTGTAGAGAGACATTCACAAAGGAAACTAAAGACAACTGAACTTTACATAGGTGACAACTGTAGAGAGACATTCACAAAAGAGAATATTCAGAAGTGACGCTGGCATCAGCGCTTATTGAATTTATTCAGCTTTCGGCCTGGAAATCAAACTGAACTACTCGTAAATACATTTATGGCATCGATCATTCAGTTCAGGAGATCACCATAACACAGGTTAAAGGCTTTACATAAGTGTCAACTGTAGAGAGAAATTCACAAAAGAGAATATTCAGAAGTGACGCTGGCCTCAGCGCTTATTGAATTTATTCAGCTTTCGGCCTGGAAATCAAACTGAACTACTCGTAAAAACATTCAGGACATCGATCATTCAGTTCAGGAGATCGCCACAAGACGGGTTAATGGGTGGCTTGGATACATTGAGATGGTATCTTGGGGGACGACTAGTATTCTGAAGTATTGCCTATGCCATTTTAAAAAGTATTGCTCATGTTAAAAATTGAGCATCTCGCTTTGTACTAACTAGGTGTTAAATTGTGCAACTAATGCAGAGATGCTATGGTATGCGCTATATTATATAATACAATCAAGCTTCTAATCAAGGGATTTAACTCGTTGGGTCTGGTAACTTGTTAATCATGACTGTAAATATGTTCTGGTAATCTATTTTTGAGAGATATTTTTCAGCTTGGACATCACTTTTTTGGCTTTGACTGACAGATTATTTCCTTTATGCAAAGACATTGTTTCACATTGTCTTCCTTCTTTTAAACAATTCCTTGGAGCATAAATGGAACTTAGAAACTTTACTACTCCCTCCGTTCCACAATATAAGATGTTTTAGGTGTAACACGTGTTGTCTCGATTCAAACTAAAATTAGTGCACATGTACACTAAAACATGTCTAGATACATGTGTGTACATATGAATGTGAAAAATTGCTAAAACATCTTATATTGTGGATCGGAGAGGGTAGTATGCATTAAAATAATTAGTACAGCAGCATATTTGTGGAGCTATCAACTTCTAATCTGAACATTCTCTGCATAAATTAAGCTACACGTGTATGAGAGTTTGGAAATAAATACCTTTTACCATGTTATGACATGTATGACTTCACGATGTCAAGCATGACCGAAATAAATGATGATTCTCAGGTGGAAACATGTACTATAAGGCGCCTAATCAATTCGAAGTCAGAATTCACAATCAACTCACAGTGCAACCACAAACTCACCAAGGGTCAACTGAAAACTTCAGGATTGCTTTATTCAGCTGAATGATTTGTAGCTTAAACTGATGACAAAAGAATAATTCAGCATACAAATCGGGCAGACTGTAGCATTACCAACCAGCCAAGTGGTACCATGAAGCTTCACCAGGATGGCAAGCTTTGCTCAGTTCAACTGCACCATAGGATCTGGAACAAATAACGAAAATGCTGTTATTAGCTAGAGAATGTGATAGCAAACAATAATTTGCCAACATAGATAGAATCCCACCTATTTCTCACGCCCAACTTACAAGCGCCTTGCTCTGCATTGTCCGTAATTAATACTAGTACCCATTCATCCCACCTCTTTAGGAAAATCATACAAAAGCAAATACTTGAATCATGTACCCACTACATCTGTTGTTGACTTGGAAAGGAAGTACTGATGCATTTCTTTCATATGATAAAAAACCAATCTTTTTTCCCGAAACATCAGATTTGTGCGTGTGCGTGTGTGTGTGTCTGCAGAGAGAGAGAGAGAGAGAGAGAGAGAGAGAGAGGGCTCAAGTAAAACATAATCCATTATATATTGCAATGTAAAAGATCATACATGTATCGAAGCTGAACTATATAGAGCATTGTTTGAGATGAACCTTCTTAAAAGAGCCCAACTGAAAGTTTCTTCTATCTCACAAAACTGAAGCGACAAAATTTTTGAGACCTTCTTGGTGGTTTACAAGATCCATATGTGTTTTGCTGTCAGAGGAATCTTTTGTGTACATCTGTTCAAAAGTACAAAGATCTCCTCAGGGATCCCTGGTATTTCTTTGAGGCAGACTCCAAGCTGTGATTCAGATTTTGACATCTTATTCTTTTCTCTTGCCCAAAAAGAATTTCAATTCTCCGTTTCTACCTGCGTAGAAGGTAAGACTCCTACAAACTGACGAGGCTGACTACTTCGGCTAAAGTAAAGGCCCAGGCCCACCAGGAAAACGATTGGGATGAACACCTCGTTTTGGTCTTTCAGCACCATACCGTCTCATTTCGACTGGACCCCAACCTAGAATACCAGCAGAAGTGCCAGATTCCTGCACCCTGTTTCCATTTGTCATGATTGGAGGAGGTTGATACAACGGTTGGGTGTCAAACTGATTATCTGGATCAGCTCTCCTCCGGCGCTTCCAGGCTTCCGAATTGCCAGTGTTTTCACCATTATTAAGAGACTCTGGAGTGTTCTGGAAGGACCTTGTTGACCTTTGATTTCTAGGAGGATGGGACTGATTTGAAGCACCTCCTCTGTTGGGAGGAGTGGGTGCAAAATTGCCCCCATGTGAGGGGCCAGCTCCAGCTTCCATTTGGTCCTGACTAAGTTTTAAGTAGAGATCACGCAATTGCTCCCCAGACATATTTGAAAAGGTTGCCACATAATTCCATAAGCGTGTGGTCATACCTGCAACCAATGCAAATAGTCAGGATAGCATCTTTTGACGAATATAGATATTCATGAAAGAATGTCTTCACCATGTTCATGAAGAAAATAAAATTCTTATAACATATCTGCTTGCTACATAAAGGTAGGACCTATCAGAAACTTACGGGATTGCTTATATGATTCTCCATGTTGGACAACAACCTTTCCAATCTTTTCACCAATTATCTGGAGGTACCTCCGAATCCTTGAAAGAACCTGGAATATAGGGTTACAAAGTTATAGTAGCAGCAGAGCCTTTTAAGAATAGTTTATCACAGTCTGACAGGTAAAGCAAAAACCTTTTCCTTCGGAAGATTTACACTTGTATTCTGTAGCCTATCCAGGCGTTTCAATATGTCCTGCTCATCGTCCAAAACCTCAGAGCACCATTCCAGCCACTTTTCCTCCTTATCCAAACGATATTTAGTCTCTGCTTCAGACTCAGAAATTTCACCCTCTTCTCTTGCTTCAGTTTCCACCACCTTGCGTTTCTTAATGTCATCTTTGTTTGACTTAATATCATCTTTTGGTTTCGCATCTTTTTGTCGGCCTCTCGACGATCGGGCACCACCATTGCTTTCATTATTGACTGGTTGGGTAGCTCCTCCTTTAGCTTTTGAGCTCTTTCCACTCAGATTGGCATATTCCTAGAAAAACAGAATTACTTGTCAATGGATAAAATAGTCAAAGCTGAGCACAGAAGGTACAACTACCTACTGTATATAAAAATCGACATGGAGTTCAACTGAAGCATCAATTTAAAATTTTCAAATAAAATATATAGTGAAGCAAAAAATATCACAAGTTGCCTGGACAAAATTGTACCCTGTAACTATGTGTACAAGGATATCATGAGCAGGATAGTATAATTAACTTTAGTCGATATCAAGAACTTCAAAGTTTTGGATAACCAGGGAATAAGAGCTCCAGATGCTAGCTAATTACGACTAAATTAATCACATCTGACACAATACATCCAAAAACAAGCAAAATAGACAACCTCAACTCGCTCCAGGAAGATAGTACCTCCTGGTTTAAATATGCGCTAGCAATTGCAAGCATGCACAGTTCACAAAGAATAAGCAACGAGAGATGGACTTGCACATAAACAGCTAACAGATGGGCGTGCACACAACCAGTGGGGTGGGGGTGGGGGGACAGGGAGAGTACCTTTTGCAGGAGAGCACTAGCACGATTATCCAAGTTTGGTGCGCGCGGTAAGAAAGTTTCTCTTTCACCAAGTGTTGCTGGTGCGATTTTTGTAGTCAGACCGAGATTTGGATCCAACCGTATCTTCTCCCAGTTTCCATAACCATACCAATGGATGCCAAGCAGCAATCTTGCATCATCAGCTAAGGATATAGAAGATTTATGAGCATATATTCTCAAAAAAAAAAAAAAAGAAGGGGAGTCAAACAGCAATTACTTTCAATCCATCCACAGCTTGCTGACCACTGTGGCTTTTTGTAAGGCGACTGGATCCGGTATTGTCTAACTGGATCTTTGTAACGTGCAATGCGCTTTGCCAAGCATTGAAGCTCTTCGACACGAGCTAACAACTCATAGGCCTTCACTGGTACACCAAAAAAATCTAGCACTGTACCCTGCATTTGAAGCGCAATGAACTGAACTCAATAAAGGTAGATAAGGCACAAGGAAACAATTATCATTTCCTCCAAGGGACATCACAATAATTTATACCTTGATGTCTGTGTTCTCCTTAGCAGCTTCCTGGCAGCCATCAATGAGCAAATCATACAGCTCAATTTGCGCTTCATATGGAGCCTTTGCTATTGCACCACCAACATCCTCCATAATTAAGCCAATTTGGCTTGGGTTTCCGAACTTCTTAACCTAAAGTTCACCATTAGAATTAGATATATGAAGCTTGAGAAGACACACCACACAGATATAGCTCCAAAAAACAAATCAATGCAATCTACATGTGCTGATATTATTCAGAAAGCCTAAAAAGAGACAAACTTAATAACCACTGCAGAATTTGAGCTGAAATTAATCGCAGTGCCGATGTTATTCTACATAGCAATCAAATTAACCCAAAATTAACAGTTTACATCATAACAAATGCATTAGCATGACCTTGAATCTGTTATTACATTGCTATAATTATCTTAGTAAGATTAAAAAGACGTAGCAGAAAACATCAGAGACAAATATACCTCAATGGTCACTCATCAAAAAGTAATATTATCTAGAAACTAGTAGTAGAACTTCTCTAATAAAAAAGATGAGAATAAAAAATGTTAAGGCATCTCATGAACTCATATTAGAATAGATACTATCATAGTAAACACGGAACTAAGAAATACAATGCATACTTAAAGATATTTGCAAATACGACAAGTCAGAAAAGCAGAATCATCAAATATGTTGGTAGTAAGCGCAGATTACCGCTCGAACAAATTTGGAGGCATCCTTTTTGGGGATGTTTCCAAATGACCATTCCCGTACTTGAGCTACTGCTCCATCAATCAATGGTAATGAAACAATTGAATCGCCTGTTCTGCCAGAGCGCCTTCTCGGCTTTTCTTGTACCTCAACCCCTCGCCGTTTCCTGTTGCTATTTTGGTTGAGTTGGTGATCTTCAATATAGCTCTTTCTATTTCGTGCAGCACGAGGTGCTAAAGTTTCCTGCGGAACATATATGTCGTTATTCACTGATTAAGTAGACGGCTAGCAAGAACTAAATCAGATGTTCAGATCAATACCTGAACCATATCTCCAGCATCTGGTTGTATCAGTCTACTCCAGAATGTGGAGTCATCCTCACCACTCGAAAAATTGGCAACCTAACGAAAATATTAAAAATTAGTTACATAACTTACATGACAATAATGTTTCCATGTTTTGCAGCAGTTTATGGTTGAACAGGTCACATGCCTTGAAAGCACTAAGAAGTTCATTTCCTTCCTCCCCTTCAGCAGCC
Source organism: Poa annua (assembly GCA_026929855.1). Classification (NCBI taxonomy): domain Eukaryota; kingdom Viridiplantae; phylum Streptophyta; class Magnoliopsida; order Poales; family Poaceae; genus Poa; species Poa annua. Next base: position 11,156,447 of record CM049433.1, on the reverse strand, counting down.
TTTGTTTCAACTTTCTCAGCTCTCTCAAGAATTTCATCAATGTCCATGCTTTCAAGCTTCCTCTTGGTCTCTTCATCAGTCTTCTCTTCTTTGAACAACTCCTCTGCCCCAAACCTCAGTATGGCTGAAAGTTCATTCTGCCAAATGGTATAGATTTCATCAGAAGCGCAAAAGGGGCAAAAGGGGGGAGGGGGGCATAAAACAGAAAGCAAATATCAAGGTCAAATGTGTTCCCCTCTGAATTTTGTAGGTCGCATATCCATTTTATTTCTTTTCTAAGAAATGTATCTACTAGGGGAAGATGCCAAAAGCATGTTATACATGAAAGTCAATCAAACTGCACCAACATATAACAGACAATTTGCAATCCAAACTAACCCAAGAAAACTAGACAGCTTATGCAAAATTCAACCTTGTCAAACACTGAGGCTCCCTTCTTAGTTTCTTTCTTCTCGAGCCTGCCCTCTGCATTCAGCTTTTGAATCACCAAGTGATCAAGAACCTGAAATAAATAAATAGGTTAAACGTGCCTCATGTATTTTCATATACATAATATATGAAGCAGTTCGGTGTCTGTACCATTTTTTTCTTGGCCCGCTCCAATATATCCTCTTCAACACTTTTGCATGTGACGAAACGATAGATGTTAACAGTCTCTTGTTGCCCAATTCTATGTGCCCTACTCATCGCCTAGCATCACATTTGTGAAAAAACGAGGGAAGATAAGGAAATATTGCTTCATAACAAAAACAATTGTAACAAAAATCATAGAGAGATGAGAGGACCTGAAGATCATTTTGAGGATTCCAATCTGAATCAAAAATTATCACCGTATCTGCTGTTGCAAGATTGATACCAAGTCCACCAGCACGTGTAGAGAGAAGGAAACAAAAATCATCACTTCCAGGAGCATTAAAATGCTCCATGGCCTGATGACGAAGATCTGCTCTTGTACTGCCATCAAGCCTCTGAAACTGGAAACCTCGAAGGGATAGGTACTCAGAAAGGATGTCCAGCATCCTCACCATCTGCAAAGATGAATATTCCAAAATCATTTTATACTAAAGCATACGAGAGCGTCTGCAATGTGTGCACTATAAGAACATGGTTCCTATTCCAGTAACTAACACGTCAAGTTATACGTACTATCAACTAATCCAGCTACTAATGAAAAAGTAACCAGCTATAGAATTTTGTCGACTGATTGTAGTTTTACAGGTGTGTGCGATATAAATAATTGGTGCTTCTATCAGTAACGATAATGGACAAACATATCCAAAACTAAAAGAAGCTACAGTAAGTAAAGTACACAGTGACATTGTTTGGAAAGTAAATAAAAAATCTAAATACAAACCTGAGAGAATATAAGCACTCGGTGATTAGTCTCCCGCAGTCTCAGCAATAGTTTGTCCAATAAAACTAATTTTCCACTACTCATAACAATGCGTTCAACTTTATTGCGATCACCAATGCTGTCTCCGCCATAACCATGATCAGCACTTTCAAACAAGAATGGATGGTTGCAGCACTTTTTCAACTCGACAACGACGTTCAAAAGTGAGACCTGCATATACCATGGTTCAGTCAGCCAGATAAATTAACAAGAAATGGAATTATATTCAGCCTTTTCCATATCTTTTACGTAACAAAACAGCAAGTCAAAGATGAATCGGCAATCATTTATATCTTAGCAGTAAACTATAGTAAATAACAAGGGGCTGACATATTCACATAAACTGCAGAGGTTTGGTGGTCAGCTGGACCAGAAGCCACCAGGTGTTTGGCTAAAGAAAACTCAATAGTATGACATTTAGAGCCAGTAATACCACAGAATAAACCACTAATTGAGTTGACGTTATGCCTATAACACAGCTAATATGGCGCATGGGACGTCAATCCTTTCTTTAATATTGCAGTGGCTCTTTCACGTCTCTAATCTTGCTGATTTTGGATATACCAACCACCACCCTACAAAGAGGTTGTTCTTTTACACTCAGGCACTCAGCATACACTAGGACCAACTCCCCTCCCCTCATCTCCAAAGCCCCGTAACACATAAACACCCTCCAGGCCCAACACCTGATCTAGCACCGATCTGGTCTTCAGAAACAGTTCAAACCTTCCATATCTGACTGGGAAACAATACAGCATTGCTCAAGAAACAATGGTCAAAGACCCGTAAACAGAGCCACTATTTATCAACTGTTTCTCATTGCTCAAATACAAGATGTTTCACACTGGTCAACCTAATCCTTGGAAGTTGGAACGGTTCTGGGAAAATGGCGGTTCTTACAAAATCTAAATAAAGCCATTTCTAACAGCACACAATGAGAAAATTGAATCGCAGATACTATCTGGATAAAAAATACTAAGATAAGCGGATAAAAAATACTAAGATAAGCCGATTAAAAGAATTTTACACCAATGATGAATCCAATACCTGATTTCCGCGAACTCCTTTATTCAGATTCTGAAAATTTCGCTCTAGAATCCACTTGTAATATCTAGCAAAATATTTAAAAAGGCTCACATCAAAGAGTAATGACATGCATTACAGAACTTAATGCAAAAGTACATACTGCTTCTGTAGGGGAGACATTTCGATGCGCAGAATCCGCTCAATTTTTGGAGGTAAAGACTTCTCAACATCTTTTATAACTCGCCTTAAAATATGTGGCCTCAATTCCTTGTGAAGATTTGCAAGCTATAATTTATCAAAGCAAAGAGAGTTAATGACCATCAACTATTATAAGATAACTGTGAGCACAATCCAGGTCAAGACAAAACCATCACACAAAAAGCGATACCTCTGTTTCATTAAACGAACTTAAATTTTTGTATCTCTCAACAAAAGTATCCTTGCTGTTGAATTTAACTGGATCAAGGAAATGAAGTAGTGCCCTGCAGAAAGCAACATCAGGACAAATTAATGAGCAGACTCTGAACCTGATTTATGCGCATGCAACAGATGTTTGTTCCCTGTTTTCTCCACTTCAAGAAGATGATTTTCTACAAATAAATCATGGGTGTTCATGATATGGCGCGCACTTGAAAAAATTGGTGCAAAAATATAACCAAATGTGTCTTGCACACACAAAGACCTTTTGCACCTGTAATTGTCATTAATATTCAATAAGCAGTCTGGGTTTTTTTGGCAGGGCAAGTATGGTCGTATTTTGTACCAAGTGTATATTTATATTATGATAAAATCCATGATTTTATTTGAAAATGTCAAAAAAAAAGTGGCTGCAAAGGAGGGGAATTGGGTAGCGCAAGCAGCCCATTCCAGTTTTGAATTACCCACATACTCGCATATTGCAGTATCAAATTACAATTACATACAGTATTAACAGTGGCATATGCATAAATTTTTCCTAGCACAAGTCTAGATAAAAAAAGACATACCAAAGCTCTTCAACATTATTCTGCAAAGGGGTCCCAGTTATTAGCACCTTATTCTTTGTGCTGAATTCCTGAGGGTGAGAACAAATGCAGTTTTATCATTTTGCAGTAGTCACCCAATACATAAGGCTTATGCTTAATTCAAGAGTACATGTCCATACCGAAAGAGTAATATACAGTGAGGCTTCACAATTCTTCAAACGGTGTGCTTCATCAACCATAAGATAATTCCATTTAATTTTTGAAAGGACGGCTTTGTCCTTAAGTATCACCTCATAAGTAGTAAGCAATGTATGGAATTTTACATGCTGCCCACCCTTCTTATTTGTAAAAAACTCGTGCTGCTGACACATCTGCCACAAATTGATTCAAAAGAATGTCAGGTAAGTAGCAAGGTGGGCATAACTCCATAGGAAGTGTAGAATTAAGAATTGTATGCCCTTTGGATGCGAAGTCCAGAAAATGGGATGAAAAGCAGGAGCCACGCGAGCAAAAAAAGTTACATATATCCTAAAATCAACCTTCTAGATACATATAAACAGAGTACTACCTCAAACTGCATGGAGCCACATATTTCAACTAAGTCGTTATGAAGAGCTGAGGATTGATGAACATGAATCCATGGTATATGATATATTTACACTATGCTAGTGCCTACTCTACATTCTGTTTGTTCCTCCGAGTTGCTTTCTCCATCATCCCAGATACTAAACCCTTCAGAGCAGCTACTGATCAAGAGAAGATAAGCGCTAACACCACCCCCAGTATTGCGGGTAAAGAACTAAGAATGTAAGATACTGTCTAAAATAAAGTGTACTCCACCATTGCAGGTGTTTAGTGCTTTGCTCATCAGATGACAAACTAGCAGAGTAGCAGAGTAGCAACAACTGGACAAACTACATGACCATGGACAAAAAACTTACTCAAACAAATGTCAGTAAGTTCCTATCAAGCTTAAATAATATAGGGGTTGAAAGGACAGCCAGTAAGTCGTTTAAGAAAGCAATAACTTCCATACTTACTATGTAATATTATTTACATTCACCACGTGTCATATAAAAAGGTTGCCCAAATTTGATAATGATACTGAGGTTACATATATAAACCTCAAAGGAAGCAAATCAAATGTGTAAGAACTTTACTGAGTTTTACCTCTCTGCTTGCACGGTTTCCGACATAAATTACAACATTCATGTCAGGTAGCCACTTCCGAAACTCTTTTGCCCAATTTGACAATGTTGAAAGTGGCACGACGACAAGAAATGGACCATTAATTTCTTGAGCATTCTGCGACATACCAGGTATTATTAATCAGTAAAAGAATCCTGGCGCCAAGTAAAACAAGAACAATGTGAAAAAAATTACATGAAGGAAGCCAAGCATGGAAACTGATTGAATGGTTTTTCCCAGACCCATCTCATCAGCAAGAATAACATTAGTGTCATTCCTCCACCTGTTTTATAAATCATGTAATGAGCATAAACTGTAAAGCAAGGTGCTTCTGCTATTACATATCTCTAGATCTATAGATTTCACATACCCATTAACGAGAAAGTTTAGGCCTTCAAGCTGATAATCGCGAAGTTTACCTCCTTTTAGCCATTCTGGTTGGTTATCAAGCCTCCGCAAACTAGCTGAGTAACATAAACTTGGTATTAGATGAAACTCAAGAATAGTGATGCCGCAATTCAAGAAAAACGAGAACTTAATATAAGATCATGGATTCGCCTGAGTAATTCAACAATGAAGTTTGTGGCGGTGTTCCAAATTCACAAGAGAAATGCACTATATAAACAGATAACATCATAGGACCTATCAAATATTTGGTAACCTCGGGCAAACAAGGTATTTATGTTTTCTAGGTTCCAAAAGAGGAAATAACATTCCACATAAAGCATATATCTCTAAATCTATTTAGGCTTTCTAGGCCAATAACGGGAAAAAATACATTCAACATGGAAGACATTAGTCCTCAGAGCCAAGAAACTCATGACAAGTTCAGTCAACAAGTAAGCAAGCACAGATTAAGCGTGAAAAACTACCTTTGCTTTTCTTTCTTTGGAAATCAACAGCTTTCCCCACTATAGCAGTGGCAACTTCACGAGCCTGTTGTTTGGCATAAACCCAATTACTATACAGTCTTATGCATTTATGCAGTACGCGTAAATCAGATACATAGTGCCTACCCTGTATTCATCTATTGCTTCTTGAGCAAATTCAATGTCTGTATCTTTTTCCCTGCAACACAACAAATCAATGTGGGAAACACAGAACAGATATTACCACCAAACAACAGCATCCTCATGCAACGGATATAGCTTCAACTAAACAACTAAAGCAAATGAGCGTTCACATGCAAAAGCATTATGGCGGCAATAATAAAAGTTGAAAACAGATAACCCTGAATCAAGACAAGAAAATTACCAGGTTGATTCTGCATAAGGAAGCCCTTGCCATTTCACTAAATATTCTGGCACCACATCATCACCATCCATTTTGGTTGCCCTATCAGCAAATACCCGTTCAACCTGGAGATTGATATTTAAGACAGGGTACAAAATACAACAGTAAAAGAAAGTATATATAATAGCCTAAAGTTGGACTTAATGGGAAACCTGGCTATATTGCTTAATAAGATCCAACTCCATTTCCTTGCCCACATCATGCACCTCCACCTAATAGATGAAGAAATTATTAAATGTATCAAAGAGTCGACATTTTGTTAAGACTGGCAATTTAAAACACTTCAGTTTTTTATGAACAGCACAGAATATAGACTAAGTATCTACAGAAATACAGTGATAAGTTATCACATAATTATTACATATTAGAGCATCTCCACGTACAGGCGTACAGTGATAAGTTACCACATAATTATCACATATTAAAGCATCTCCACCTGCGCTCCCAATAGCCATATTGGGGCGCCGGACACAAAATTGGCACCCAGCCATCCACCCAATAACACGGCGTTGTCCGGCGCCTGCTAATAAACTGTCCGGCACTCCCATGCCGACCCCGGTGGTCAAGGACCCTATTGGGAAGGCCAGAGAGTGCCACGTCGGACCGGACCGGCCCACATGTCATCAAGTACAATGCGTGGGGCCCGCTGGAAGCCATCCATTGGGAGATTTTCTACGCCCGCCCATGTGCGCCATGTGTGCCCCGATTTGCACACCCAGTTGGCTACACCGGCTGGGTAGCCACACAGAAGATCATGGGAATGCATCTATTGGTGCACAATGACTCCGTGTAGCCATGTTTTTTCATGGACTACAATAAATAAATTACATAGAAGATCCAATGAATGGTTTTATAAACTAAAAAAACACAGGCCAGTCCGTGTTGGAAGTGCAAGTGTCGCTGTGAGCAGCCAGCCCCAGTACGGCAGGTATGTATCTGGACGCTCCCAATAGCGGCCACACCCTATTGTGAACGCCGCTGGAGATGCTCTTAGTATATCAAGATGAATAAAATAATATAAAACACTATTTTCCTATGCATTGCCCCCACATTGCTTTGCATCAGGTCAAAGAGTTGCAGCGGCAGAAAATATAAAAGCCAACAGCTTTTCATTACCTCTTCGCGTGATAGTGACCTCTTGTACCTCTGTTCCTCAGACACTCTTTTCATGTAATTTAGAATCTTTTTAAATCCACTAACCTGTTATTTACAAGGTAATGTGAACACAGATATAAAAGAACAGGCTAAAGAGATAAAGAACAAACCACAAAGATTACGAACAGCATTTGTAAACAGAAGAAGCTATTGAGGTAATCTCTTACGCTGCGAAGCTCGACTAGTGTCCTCCACTGACAATGCAAGTAAGACTGCCCTTTCCATTTTATATAGAACTCTACATCATCCCATTGTTGATCAAAATCTAATGGCATGCTCATCACAGTAGGCTGAGTCGATCGATCATTCCTCAGTGCATCCTCAGCAACACCCTTTGGCTGATACCAGATGACCCTTTCAATTGTTTCTTCGCCTTCCTCATCTTGATCCTCCTTTAAGAGCTAGTTATATCAAAAAATTGTAAGAGGTCTGTTATCAACAATTATAAAGGGAGCACACAGTACATATGAAATAGATTTATATGCAGTTACAGGCCAAGTGATAGTGGGGTAACCCTTAAGCGAGCACTAAAACACAAAGCATGTTGCATCTAAGCACAGGGATTTTTTTAGTGTTTCGTTATATTACTCTGAAACATTATATAAATTCATACAATTAAAATCAGACATCTCGATAACATAAATAATTAATACACATGGTTCGTATTGAAGTCTAACCTTTTGTTGTTTAGTTGACTTCTCCTCGCTATCATCACTTCCTTCACTTTCAGCATATGAGATATTTCTCACTGTCCTCCTCCTCCCAGAAGTTCGGGATTCATTGTGGGAACTGACATTTGAGAGAACATCATTATGGCCCACAGTTTTGAGATGCAACCTTACAGGTTTTTTTGACCGCTGACTGAAATCAGCATTATTGGGAACATCCGAGTCTTTTCCTGAAGAATCTTCTTCGTCTGAGAAAGATACCCCTCGTTTGCGTGGAGCCTGCATGGAAGGCTTTCTTTGCTGGGAAGCTTTAGTTCCTCCGACCTTAAGTCGTTTTGACTGCCTCGTACTTTCAATAAAATCATCTTCATCGTCATCTGAGAGCTCAAGCTCATCTTCTTCTTCCTCTTCCTCTTCACCAGAGTTCTCACTGTCCACAAGCTTGTCCTGAAGTTCGAGTTTCACATGATGGTTAGCTTAAATAATCCACAGACACAAACAAGCAGAAGGCTCGTATAGCTAAACTGAAATACTCATACAAGAACAGTTTGAAAACTATCATGACTCCAAACCAAGAGAAAAAAGAACAGCATTGTAGAAGAAAATAATCGACATAACTGTTTAATGAGTAAAAAAATTCTAAAAACAAACCTAGTGGCTAAGAGTAAGAAAAGCATCTTGGTTAAAACAGGAGCAAGAATATGCATGTGTCTTCATATGTCAACAGTACACAGAGAAGATACATCCCAAAACATTGCTGCAATGATGTGCGACTGGCCGTAATGATCCCAAGAAAATATGAAATACGTAAAAAAGCAACCATGATATTCAATAACTGAATACAGTAACTAAGGTTTTGGTTAGAAGTTCATGAATATGAAAGTTGACATAGGGCACTATTATTTACTGTCAGGTTCTTTACAAAAATGAAAGACAAATACTGTTCTTCCAATCTTCTGTCCATCTGCACATTGTCATTCTCTCTCCACTTTTCCCATGTATTTACTTATTTGATGCTTCAAGTTATTATAATTTAATGTATTTATGTATTTCTTGTCAAAGTAATGTGATTTGATGTATTTCTTCTTTTGAGGGATCGATCGATATTTTGCAAGCTGGAACAGCTTAAGGCACTCTTTTCACCATGCTAATTAAACAGTTGCTGGCCAGTTCATCTTCACGAAAAATTAAGTATAAACCATAAAGCTTACAAGTTAGCAGCAGCGTCAAGTAAATCTAAAAACACATCGGCAACAAACTTTCACTGCACCAGCTAGCCTAAACAATAATATTATAGTGTAACTTAATGTGTAGACAATATAGTAAATTGCCTAAGTTAAACATCATGTGATAATGAGAATTCAAGTCGGCAAATGACCTTAACAGCAGCCTTATCAGTATCACTCTCTGGCTCAAAATCTATATCATCTGGATCATCTTCTGCAAATAAGGAAGAAAGACAATTTGGGTCAGTGATGAGCTGGACCATCTTCTGCAAATGGAGAAGTTCTCAAATGCAAGAGATTAATTTTGCTGAGCACAAGGCTGCAGATAAATATACCATCTGCATCATCGTCATCATCATCATCGTCATTCTCATTATTATAGGCATCGTCATCATCGTCATAAGCACTGTTCTTTGTCGACTTCTTTTGTCTGGAGGGGACAGATTTTGCTGCAACGGTAGAATTGGAACAGCTTGGGTGGCTGATCCCACGACGATTCAATGAATCAGTCTGCTCCTCTTCGTCCTGCTCATAATAGTCATCAGAAAGCATTTCCTCAGCTGGGACATCCCCATGCCCTCTGTTTAGCTCATCATCTTCTCCACTAGCATCCATGTCATCATGTGAACTAGCCACAGACCAGTCCTCCATTCCCCTATCGCTATTTGAAGGTTCTTCCCTTCCAGTCTGTGTGGATCTGCAGTCCTTCAAAAAGTTTGTACCCCATGGGCCAGACGGGCCAGCTACTTCCTGGGCATTCTGGCCTGATTTAATCACAGAAGAAGAGCTGAGACCTGACTGGCCAGCTTTGTATTGCTCCTCCTCACTGTGGTAGGCATCATCAGCTTTCTCGTTCAAGTTCAACTGGCCAGAGTTGGAGTCGACGTCTCTATCCGCAACTGACTCGTAGGCACCTTCGTCATCAGCCTTCTCGTTCAAGTTATACCCTCCCGAATCAGCCCTGCTCCCAGAATTGCTGAAGAATGCCATCACAGTTTATGGCACCGCCACATGAAGGAACTCTGAGAGCCTCAGCGGTCTTATCACTCCCTGCAGTTTATGAAATGAAGCCAATTTAGAACCTTATTACTTGAGTAGCTTCTGGCCGAGTTCTAATGCCCTAAACAGGCATTCCAACTCGAATGCTATTGTTTTCTTATAAGTTAGTATAACATAAGCTAGGGCTTGGTCGTGCTGTTGTTTGAAAACACGAAATGAATCGAAACTCTTCGAGGGGAAGAAATAGCTGCGCCAGCTCTGATCAAAATCGAGCAGCGGACGCAGAGCAGCACGGCGCTGAGCAGCCTCGGGTGTAGGAAGTACGAATTGGATTCCGAAACCCTAAATCCCGGCCGATTCGAGCGCCGCCCCGTAGATCGGCGCCGGCGGCGACCAGATCGAGCCGACCACGGCGCGGATCGGGCGCGGGGCGCCCGAACCCGCTCGCCCGCGCCCTATGACCAAAAAACTTGACAAATTCACTCAAAACCCCGCGAAGGGAGGGCAGCGAGGGGGGTAGGGCGGACGCACCTCGTGCCGCGTCGGGCGAGGAGGGCCGCGCGCCGGGTCTTCCGGACAGGAGTTTGAAGGCTTGGGCCGCGGGGAGGCGGGGGTTGGCCCGGCGAGGGGGGGCGCCTATGTGTCTGATGCGATCGCCGGCGCCGGCGGCCGCGCGGGGGACGCGGCGGTTGGGCGGGGGCAGCGGAAATACCCGTGCGATTTATTCAAAAAACGAGGACGCGGCGGATTCCTGCGGTGTTTTCGCGGTGTTTCCGCGGTTTTCCCGTGAAAAAAGCGGATCGGAGGCGGGGGGGAGGGGTGCGGGGCGGCGGGAATCGCCGGAGAGGGGCGGGCGGGGAGGGGGCGCCGCGGCGGCGGCGGCGGCGGCGCGGGGGAGAGAGGGGGTGGTTATCTATCACGGGGAGGGGTAAGGGAGATTAGGGGCAGATAAGTTTTTTCCTCTCTTCTCTCTCTCTTCTCCTCTGTGGTGCGTTTGTGTTTTGGTTTGGGGCCGTGGTATTTCGGGCCTTTGGGGGCTCATCGCTGGTGGACTGGACGCCCTGCGTGGGGCCAATCGGGTTGCGGTGGGGTCCGCCAAGGGTGGACCCGGATGTCAGTGTCTGCGAGGGGCGCCCGGTGCTGTGTGTCTCTTTTTTTTCGTTTTTTGACGTGGCATTGCGTGTGTGTTGATACAGAGCTGCCGTGCAAACGGTTCAGGACCTCGGCACGCCATGGCCCAGCTACAGAAAAGAGTTGGAGCCGGGACTGCTGTTCGGCTGGGCATGTGGACAATTGGACATGGTGAGTCTTTGTGTAGTCACTCCCATAGCATACGGTTCCTTTAATTTTTTACCACTAGATAACATGTGTTGTTACGGAATCAACCGAGTTGTTTCATCTTTTTGTTTTGTTTAAAGATTAATTTAAAGGCTAAAGGTAAATGTGGATGGGTTAATGAGATGTATCAATCAGAGAATTGATAATGTGAAATGCTTGCATGTCGAGAGAAGTCAAATAGTGGGGTGCTCCTATTTAGATAGAGAAGATTAGCACTAATGGTCCGGCTTCAACGTGTAAAATTTTCTCCGCGGGTGTGTTCCTATCCACGCGAGACAAAATGTAAGATGAAGGCCCAAATTTAGGTCGCGTTTTCGTCGGCCACGTATGTGCGTGGACCTCTCTTGCGCCCGACCTTGTCCTGCATGTCATCAACCACAACGACTACCTACCCCCATTAACTATTGACGTTGGAGCTCTTTAAGAGGGCGCCGGTCGGCCAAACCTAGGGTACAACCGACTGCAGCATCAAGTTCATCGGATGGTTATCACACCTCTTGACGATCTCGACGCCCTCGATGTTGAACATGATGTAAGCATCCTATTTCGGCATCTTGAAGGTCAAGAAGTGACCTTGGGCTAGTTTATGGCACATGGCAGATGTCGGCCATACACTGTCGATCACAACGGAGCCATTGTGATCGACGACAATGACCCTCCAGTTACATCTAGTGTTCGTCATGAGGATGATCTCTCGGAGGAGGTCTCCTAGATGTTCACGGAACGCTGCATGAATTGGCAGTAACTCCAAGCCAGGTTCCCATATGACCTTGCAGAAGTGCGTTGGAGACACTTCATCATGGAAGTGTCGGAGCTTGACCTTCCTCCTCTTCGAAGCACTGGACATAGGCTTCTTGCCCTTCAATGACTGCAAAGGAAATATGTCACAAACATGGGCTATGTGCAGAACAAGGAGTCAAAAGTTGAACAACTAGCCTCATAAATAAGCGCACAAGCGTAGGTACGAAGAAAATATTATATCACTGAACCAGGTAGAAGAACAACCATGGTATTGGCGACCATTGTCCGATTCAGTACAATCACCTCTTATAATAATGTGTGTCATGTTTTCATCATCGGCCATAAGACAAAAATTTGAACCATCAGATATGTTGACAAATGACAAGGCCCACGACAACTACGCACCACCGGAACAGTTAACAAAACTAAGTACAACACACATGAACTTGTGCAAGGTTCTTGATTTTGTTGGCGATCTAGTGGTGACTCTGCCTCTAGTGCGTCAGTAGTCGAACTGATCATCACAGGCATGAAATCATGTACTCATAGAGAAGTCTCAATAAGATTAACACGTGAGAGGGCTTAAATTACCATGCAACACATGACAATCAACAAAATCAAATGAAATATATATATTCTTGTGCAAGATTCTTAATTTTGGTGGCTGTCATATGGTGACAATGCCACATTTGATATCACACTTCATATCGGCAGTACTTCAAAAGCATCACTCAAAAGATGGTCTCTTAACATCTATACTATCATACACAACTAGTTCTAATTATGCAAAACAACAGATACTAAATGACACCTCTCGAATGCACGCGTATAAGAACAAAATGGAAATACAAGCATGGTCACTACATTCTAGCACTTGGTTCTTTACGCACTTTTCTTCCAACTATACTACCCTAGTTTAATCATTGGCCCGCATAAAAATAACAATAGATCTAATACACCTCTTGAATGCACGCTAGTATAATTATAGCCTCACATATCACGGCCAGCTGTGGTGAAACAGTGCTTATAAGAACAATGTGGAAATGCAAGCATGGTCACTGCACTTGGTTTTGTACGCACTTTTCTTCCAACTATTATGGCCTAGTTTAATTATTGGCCCGCATCAATAAAACAATAGATTTAAAATACCTCTCAAATGCATTGTAGCCTCATATGTCACATCTAACCGTGGGTAAAAGAGTGTGAAGAGGAATGAAGTGGAAATGCAAGCATGATTTGCATCTTACCATTTTGTTATGTACGCGTTTTTCTTTCAAATATCCTGGTCTAGTTTAATCGTTTAATCATCGGCCCGAATCAAGAAAATAATTGATCTATAAGATGTATTACCGGCCTCGGTTAACAAAGGTCATCAGAGTTCATATGGGTCGGAACATCGTGTCAAAGCCAGGGTAGACATGTCGTTTACCCTGGATTCGAAACGGTGCCCATGATTACTAAGACACAACTACTACCGCACAGTGTTCAACATCAGCCCGCATAAAAAATCTCCATGAACTCGTGCTAATATTTGGAGATCGAACCAAAAAACGACATCGAATTCTAAACCTAGATAGATCTACTGTGCATGTAACCCTACGCTGATAGATCTACCACGATATACAAAAGTAGGACATGAACTAGCTAAAAAGGTGTGCAAAGGGTACTTACCGCCATGGATAAAGCGGCTGAGCTATGGATGGCGTGGTGGTACTTGTCACGGAAGATCTAGCCGGTCGAGAACGATCTACGTACGACATGTCTTCCTCTCCCAACAAAGATCCAGGCGGCGGAGCTGAGGACAGCGGTGGTGGCGGCGGAGGCAGAGGAACCACCTAGGAGGAGAGGAGACAGGAGGCGAGTGAGTAGGGGAAATGAGCGGTGAGGGGATTTATGGCGCGTGCTCTAGAAGGAACGCGTCGTCTCCCGCGTGCAGCCTCAACCGAAATTTGACCTACTAGAGCGTGGCTCTGTGGGAACAGCCGAATCACGCGTCCCCGCTGGGTTTGACCCGTGCCTGCTTTAAGCTTCGTGCAAAAACGCGACACAGCCCAAGCAAATAATCAGACCGAAAATGCCTCTCTAGAAGGTTGCATGGGCTGGCGGTGTCAAGCAGTTTCCACCGAAACGACAGCCAATAAAAACGGGAAAGGCTCTGTTCAAAACAAAACAAAACAAAACAAAACAAAACAATACAAAACAAAAAAGGCAGCTCACATCTAGCATTGACCACACCGGCACTTTTGCTGGAAAGTTCTACCTCGAGGGAGAGTATACAAAAGTACAAGCCAGTACGAAGGACTGGCAACGTTTCAGAAATCTACAGCACCTGACGGAAACCACACCAAATATCCTCAAAAAAGAGTTTCAGAAGAAATTGCATTCCCAGTGCAACATTGTTCCGACTACAACCATTACAGTTTCCGGGATCAGTCAGCCACACCTGAGATGCGCTCTGTCTCAACATCTTCAGTGTTAAAGGTTCTTGCTGGTGGCGGCGAGCCTTCCAGTCCAAAATCGTGTCAGTATGTTGGGCATATTTCTCTTTGGCAGCCGAGGATGCCCATACCATCGAGTCCATTAGGGTCCAGGGACATGATTCTCACACCTAGTGGTCACTGCTCAAACCAGGTCGGACTCCACCGCATCTTGCCGCCACCAAGGGACCCCAGCCTTGTGATAGTGGCGCTCGCCTTCACAGTCCCACGAGATCTCAGATGCTTGCAGACCAATAACAGATTTCGGCTCCTTGCCATGGCAAGCAACCCAGGCTTCAACATCAGCAGCCTTTTCCTCGTCACTGCTGTAAGTCAAGCTCGCCCTACCATATGGGTTTATGCTTGGGTTAGCCTTCGCTGCGATTGCGCCAGTCATGTATGCAGTATCACCTACAATTGGAGCGCCCATAGCAGCCAGTTGTGCTCTTATCTGCATCATTGAATACAACAAATTACACAGTGGCGTGGTTCTAAGCAAGGGTGTACCAATTGATGAAATAGATGCACATTGACGATTTGTTTGATTTAAAAAACACAAGTAATGTTGGACTCCAATGTAACAAAAGATAACTGCAGATTTAGCTTAAGAGAAATTGTGTAATCACACCAGTCCTCTATTCTATATCCAAGCATCAAGAAGGAAAACAGGGACCTTCCTATAGCAGTTTTGAATATGAGAAGTATCAGAGCTTTGTGCTGCCATGATAACATGAAGCATTATTGCTCCATGGAACGTTTATCCCTCATGATCCATGTAAATGTTCTGATTACATTAAATATGAAAAGCAGAAATAGGCAAAGCAGTGTTTTATGGTTTATATCAGGGTATCCTATTCCAAACCAAGAGAGCCTGTTAGTTTTGATTCTCTTAGTCTACTGAAGAAAAACAAGTCTTTAACAGTGTCCTTTCCATACAATAGGAATTGATACCATCACTGATAAATGATGAACCTTAAAATAAGAAGCAATTAGTTCAAAAAAGAAAGATACAATACCTGATGAGTTTTCCCGGTCATAAGATTAATCTTACATTCATAGGCAGCTTCCTGTTTGGGCCACCCACAGTTGTCCACTTTGTGGACTTTTGTTATCAAAGATTTTGGCCATGGTACCTTCTTACATTCTAATATCTCCATTTGACAGAGATACCATCCTCCAATATGATCTGCCAAGGTATAACAAAACATTAATATCCTAATATAAGGACAGCAGAGTATCTATGCATGGATGATACACTATCCAATCGTAAGACAATAAACTAATCACGGATTAGCTTATAACTTTAGATGCTACCAATCAGGGTAGAAGTTAATGCAGCATGCTTGTTTCAGTCAGCCCAATGACTGCTTAATTCTTCAACATCCAAACAGCATTGATACGAATTAATGAGTGGTCACTGGTGAGACAATGCACAAAAGATTTTACGTACAAGCAAATAAGTATTACCAGTCTTATATACAAACCATTTGGTTTCTAACGAATTAATGCCAAATTTTCCAATTTAATGACGGTGCGTTATTGGTCTTACTGCACAGATATTTAGTTAGAGATTTAACCTGAACTCTAATATGCTTGCGCATTGTAACTTAAATACATGTAAACTGAAACTGAAGCCAACAACTTTAACAGCCAATCATTCAAGAAGCAAGAAACTGCAATTCGGGGATTACCTTCTGAAACTAGCCTGGGGGCACGATTAAGAGGACGCATGTAATGAGTAATTATTCCTGGAGACACAGGTTCTGCTGTAAGCGCGAGATAAAGTTTCTTAACCTGTCTTTCCTGTTGCAGACGCGAAACTTACACTGTCACTAGCGGTTCAGGTGCAGCATCATGCTATTGCGAGAAATAACAGAACGTACCCTTATCAATCCATGGAAAACTGAGCAGAATTCCTTGGTTTTAGACAACACCACACTGCAAATTCCCAAATTAAGAGAAAAGGATGGGGTTAGTTATTTGCATTATACAACATGCGGTTTATATAAGTATAAGTTGGTAAAAGACAAACCAGCCTTCGGAACAGTTGTCAATCTGATGAGTTGTCATTAAAGGGCTCTCTAATCCTAATGCACGCGAAGTAAAAACCACGCAGGATTCCTCAATGTTATCAGTTGATCCTCCTACCTACACGTTGAAAAATTATCAACGGATATTAGTTTGGATTTTGGACCTTAAGCTTCTAGCCACGGCCCATGGCCTAATGCACTAATTGGATACCATCAGCTCCTAGAATTAAAACTAAAAATAATCTGTTTTCATGAAGAATCTGGTTTTACTCTTGTGTAATCTCTTACATCATTGGTGTGTAGTTATTTCTATTTTTACGAAGCCACCATTTAGTTACAGTTCAATTTTACGAAATCATCATTAT
The DNA here is from genome assembly GCA_026929855.1 of Poa annua. Classification (NCBI taxonomy): domain Eukaryota; kingdom Viridiplantae; phylum Streptophyta; class Magnoliopsida; order Poales; family Poaceae; genus Poa; species Poa annua. The sequence goes on along the minus strand of CM049433.1, from coordinate 11,139,583 downwards.
TTTGAAGTAAATGGATTACAGTCAGTGGAAATTTGGAAGCCACAAATAACACATGCTAAGGTAAATTGGAGAAGCCAGATAGTTGCTTGCAGAAACATAACCAGTACTGTGAATTCTCAAATACGCACGGCCTTGGAAATCTACAAGAGATGCATACAGTGGGGAAAAAAGGAAGGAAAGAGAATCATACTGCTGTTGCAGCTGGCTTATTGAGGACAACATAGTTATCAGTAATCGCTACTACCCTGGATTTCCAGTCAATTTCATAGTTCCTGACAAAATTTGGTCAGTCAGCATCAGAACAGTTCACTGTGGGAGATACACAATGGTAACCAATGCGAACCATCCTAGCAGCTAAAGTTACCTTGAGACAAATTACCTGGGGAACCTCTTGGGATGAACATGAACCCGCAGATATGTGCCGGCCTCAAGGTGCTGGCTGGGGTCCGTCACCCGGAACGTCTTCTGCGCCTCCCTCACGGTCTTCCCTTTAATGGATGCCCTCCGGCGCAAGAGCGAGGGCTCGGTCACCTCTCTAAAGATTCTAACATGCGCAGGATCGGCGTACGGAGGCGGCTGCGGCGCGACAAGAGCGTAGTACACGGCCCCAAACTTGATGAGGTCTGCAACGTACCTTCACACCCACAATGTTACTACACATTTCACCTTCCACTAAGCTAGCCTGACAGAGAGCATCCACTACTAAGCTAGCGTGACAGACAAAGCATGCATAGGAGTGCTTACAGAGGAGGGAGGCTGAGGGACCTGGAGATGAAATCGCCTGCGACCTCGTCTTCCCGCGCGACGAGGTGCTCGATCCTCGGAGGGTAGTCTTGCGACGGGCAAGGCAGAAGCCTATCGTACGCCGGATACCTGCAGTACGGTAGATAGATACAGATACCATCAGTGTTTTGCTTGCAGAAAAGAAGCTGTTCGGGACCAGTAGGGTCGAGGGGAGCTTACAAGGTGGCCGTTGGGGCTTCTACAGGGTCCGCGGCGGTGGTCACTGCGGTGGCGGAGGCGCCGAGGTGCGTGGTGGGGGAGGAGCGGAAGCGGCCGCGTGGGATGTGGCGGGTGGTGAGGAGCGGGGAGGAGGAGGAGGAGGAGGAGGAGAGGGCGCGGAGGAGGCGGGGAGGCGGCGGGGAGGGGCGGTGCCATAGTTGTGGGAGAAGCGAAGCCAAGAACGCCGCGGGCTTCGGCATCCCGGTCCCGGCGGCTGGCGGCGGGGTTCAGCTCTGCCGTCTTCTGTTTTTTTTTTTTGCCGGTTTGCCTTTGGGCTCCTCGGCTTAGATAAGATGGCGATATTTTTCGTGCTAGGATCAGTTCAATACATTTCCGTCCAAACTTTGCCAAAAGAAAATCGGCAAACAAACTAAGTCAACTTTGTCAAAACTTAGTTGTCGTATGAACTAGCTAAATACTACTCCCTCCTATCGGAAATGGCTGGCACAACTTTATTAAAATATGGATGTATCTATAAATCAAAATATTATCTACATACATCCGTATTTGGATAAATGTGTATCAATCATTACCAATCGGAGGGAGTACTATTTGGTGAGAATGTGCAATAAAACAAGATACCATTGCTTCATTTTCTCTTTGTGTTAACTTCTCTCCTTTTACAGCTTCGACACTGAAATAATAGCACATTTACCCATTGAATAGTCAGACTTCACGTATGAGTGTGATAAGGTTGATGAGTACAAACTGAAGGGCAATCAGTTGGGTCGGACCAATGAGAAGACCCAAGGAGATGCCAATCGAACAAACATGGAGCGGGTGGAGCACATACGGTCGTCGATTGGGAGCTGAGGGTGCTGCTATGACTGTCTTAGCTGAACAAGCAAAGAAAATGGAGCTTTGAAGTTATCCGAAGAATCTTCTGCTATGTAACATTTTAATCATGTGTACAAGTTCCATGATGAAACATCAAAGAAGGGTTGATCTTCGGTTGAACATCATGGTGTTGCTCCTTTGAAGAAGAACTCAAATTAGCTCATTCCAAAGTCCTGATGCTTCCAAGTCCTATGATATATGTGGTCTCAACGGTATTAGGAAAATGGTTCTAACTATGCATAAAAAACAGGATGAGTCACATATATGGCGTATGTTGATATAAACCTATCACAGTTGATCCTGTATGAGCTCTTTGAGAATTATAGCATGTTCCATCTCCCACCTTTAAATAGAGAGACTATCACATTAAGGTGAGTACCAAGAGGTGCAACAGCCAGACGCTTTCACACAGTTCAGTATTGCCATAAAGAGCTCACGTGCATTCATTTACTTCTGCGAAGTGCGAACATCCCCTCTCTCAGCCAAATAAGTCCATCGGTTTTCCTGACATCAATTCAAATTTACGTGGTGATGTATTTTGATAGTTTCATTATGAGAAAACTTTTGTATTCGTTGTATCAATGGTTCATATATTTAGGGTCAATGGAGTACCAACTTTAGGGTCAATGGATCGCTTGGTAGTATGTCGTAACTGAATTTTCTTTTCAATTACAAGTTGATAAAATGTTTATGACAGTTTTGCGTTGTGGTTTATGTTGGCTGGGAGTTGTAACTGGGTAGCAACTAAGATTTTTCAGTTGTAAGTGGTGATTGGTTTTTTTTCAGTTGAGTGAGGTGTAGTTGAGAAAATGTTCGTATTTGCTTTGTGATGCAACTGTGAGTTGCCAGCGGGCTACAACTGAGTTTTTCTAGTTGTAAATGGGTTGCAACTAAGAAAAATGATTCATGTTATGTTGTGATCATGTTGATTGTGAGTTGCAATTGGGTTGTAAGATGTTTTCTATTACAAGTGGGTTGTAATTGTGTTTTTTTATTGTAGGTGGGCTTTAACTGAGTTTTTCCAGTAGTAAGTGGGCTACAACTGAGAAAATATTACGCTGTGATGCGTGCTAGATGTGAGTTGCAAGCAAGTTGAAACCAAGTTTTATCCAAATGCAAGTGAGTTGCAAGTGAGAAAAATGTCCGCATTGTGTTGTTATTCGTGTTAGATGTGAGTTATAAGTAGGTTGCAACTGAGTTTTTTTCGATTACAAGTGAGTTGCAACTGAAATGTTCCAGTTGTGAGTGTGGTGCAACTGGAAAATGTTCATATTTACACTCTGATTCGTGCTAGATAGGAGTTGCAAATGAATTGAGCTGAGAAAAATGGCTAGACCTTCAGTTTTCAGTCATGATTCATGCTAACCCGGCTGCAAAGTTCCTTGTTTTTTGCCCGGTAGAATAAATTTTGAAGTTCTTATTTTCATATACATGGTACCATAATATAATACGCGTCTTGTAAATCTTATGATGTATATGACCAGATTAAACTGAAGAACGCTACACTTATTCGGGCCTATATATATGAAGACTAGTAGCGGCACATGCTAGCTCAACCGCAAATCGGCAAAACCCAAAAAAGTGATCGATCTGACTGCATCGCTCGTCGACTGAGATTCACTTATTTCTCAGTCGACTGAGCCTTAGGCGCCCCCATAACTTCTAGTTTTAGGACCAACTTTCACTCTCTAAAGATCCATGGGAGGGAAGCATGGTTAAATTTGGTCCGGTACTCCGGTTCACTCCTAACAAATGAAGCTGAACCAAGACGACATCTAAACAGAATCATCACCACATCCAGAGGTGTGTGATCTGATGTTGCAGGGTAGTATTTCGGGTGGAAATTGGGAGTCTGGCTGAAAATAGCAATCTTACTCCAGTCCGAGGCACCCACAACATGGATTCTCAGATCGCCATGTTCATAGATTACAGTACATGAGCTGAGTTGGCACTTGCTCACCTCAAGTCGACTCAGCTTTTGAGTGCACAGATGTTCAAGATGATTTGCTTCTCGTTTCTCTTCTAGGTTATCTCTCTAATCAAACGTGATCCTGAGCTCAAACCAATGAATTTCAGCTTCTTTTGTGACGTATCATGGCACGTGTTTCTACTCATCGCCTGTCAGCTTCCTTTGTTTTGTGGATTTTGCGGGAGTTTTTTTATTTACTTGGCGGTGATCTGGCTTGTTGTGTAATGCCGTGGGTGGCTGTTTTCTTCATATGCTGAAGTGTTAAGACTGGTCATATCTTTTATAGCTTATAATCCACTGGAAGCATATTCATATACATATATATTCGTAGTATTCTTATACTTTTACGGTTTTACTATTACTCACTCGAGTAAGAATTAAGTTAGATCTCACTCAACTCTAATCTCATCAGATTTACGTCGTGATTCGTCAGTTACAGTTTTCAACCAATGTTTAGAAAAGGAGAGTTTAGGATAAACCATTTTTAACGTTATCTCGACCGAGAAATAAAAGTCGTAACAACATAAGGAGAATTTTCTGACTTTACCCCATCTAACTTTTCCGTGACTTAGAAGTTAGAATCACTGGCATAAGGAGGCCACCACATATTGGACCAGTCTACCAAAAACCCAAAATCAGGCTAGCCTAAGTCATAGAATCCCGTTGGTATGTTCTGTGTCTGAGTCTTTACAAGTGTTGACATCCAATGCAAGATGGGCCAGGGCAAGCATAAATCCCGATGCTTCCAAATCCTACGTCGTACGTGGTTTTCAGTGGCATTACAGAAATAGTTCCAACTAAGTGCAGAACTTGTAGAGGACGTACATTTTGTATATTTATATGAACCTAGCAATGACTGAGTTTTATTTTGTGGAGCCTTGTTAAGCAAGATGGGTTTCTTTAGAATCGTGAGCCTGCTCCATCTATCTTCTCATGCATAAATAGGAACAATATCATTAAGTTTGATACCATGTGCTACAACAACCAGATGTTTCCAAACGTTCAATACTACCATAAAGAACTGACGTGCATTTGTGTACGGTTATTTTTACTTTAGATGACCCGAAAGGTTTTACATTCAAGTATGAAGTCGCATCAACACTAATGAGTAGAAATATACCTAAGCAACCATACTAGTTGCTATAATAATCACACAACGACCCAAATCTGTCAAATCACCTTTTACAAAAAAAAATCTACCTTAGTGTGCCCCTATTTTTTGAGAAATTTATTACGCCCAAATTAGTAACAATAGGGATGTGTGGCTCCATAACTAGCCACTCATAGATTTTTTTTCCACAATGCATCAATGGTGTGCATGCATGATACCGTCATATCCCTACCTCATAACTCACAAGCACGTCGACTGTAAGGAAATACGAGAGGGTGGTTAGAGATGTGCACAAACTTGAGGGGATCATCACAAAAAGAAATGACAAGGTTTGCACACGTGTTATGTTCATGCCCTCATTTTAGGTCTGCGTGCTACCACTCACGCACTACCATGCGCGCACTACTACGGTAAAACAAACCAGTGACGGTGTTATCACTGCAAGTCAACAACCAGCTGGCCATGCAAACCACCATGTGGTTGAATGGTTAGCAGGGTGGTTGTACCCTCTACCCAACAGAGTTCAAACCCCAGGTTTGACGTCTGTGTGTTGCATTTAGGCGGAATATTCTTTCAGTGGGAGGCGACGTTCCCGTCGATAGCGAGGCGCCCGTGGTGACTTCGTCAATCTCAAGACTCAATCCGCCGGCTCAGTATTTCGGAGGTGCTCATAGGGGTAGGGTGTGCGTGTGTGCGTTTATAGGGGTGAGTGTGCGCGCGTGTATGTGAACGTCTACGTTGTGTACTGTGTTTCTCAAAAAAAAAAAAACTAGTTGGCCATAATAAATCCGTATTGCCTATATTTTCTAATAAATTCTAACTTTTCTTTAGTTGGTAGCCTACCAATTAAATAGATGTAGGCTATTGTCTCCTCGTGCCCAATACTTGATTCATTGCATTTATAAATTTGGGACTCCTTTGATTTGTAGGTTTTCAAAAGATTTATGTAGGATTGAAATTCTATGAGAATTTTCCCTTAGGAAGTGAGTGATTCATAAGATCATATCCCATAGGAATCTTATAGTGCAAACTTCATAGAAAAGTAACATGAGGACTAACCTCGTGGAAAATTCCTTCATCCCAATCGAAGAAACTTACTCTTCCAATAGGATTTAGTTAGACATTTCATCTCAATCTTATGGATTTCCTATTCTACACTTTCGCAATCCATCTGTATAGCGTCTCCCGGGCACACGGATGGGCGCATACCCAGGGCCCGTGTTCCCATCTCCCCCGTGCCTGCTGCTACCTCCCCCAAAACTGCTCTAAGCACGTGCTTGCATGTAAACGAAAGTGGGATTAAGGAGCATTGTTTGTCCTTGCCTAATTAATCACCGTAACCTAATAGAGAGAAAGAGAGACATTGAAGCTGGCACAATCTAGTTTTTTCATCTATAGACACTTGATTTGGTTGCAATGCAGTTCGTTAGGCGTCTAATAAATCGGACCAGATGGAGTAACAAAAGTGTGGGAGTAACATTCACCGAGAAGCGAGAATTATAGAATTGACTGCTTGCGGCAATCTGCCACGACATTTTGGCAGCTTAACTTTGAGTTTGGAGTAAATTCCGGCCTCGGTTTTTTTTTTGTCTCATGCTGCTACTCATCCGAGTTTGGTGTATTTTACCATTTTTTGTTGTTTGGTAGTATGTTGTGCTTTATTTTGTAAGACGGTTTAGCTTATGCCTTAGTATTGCAAGTTGTACGAAAGTTTCTTCTGTAATTATATATAGAAACAAGAAAAGTGTCATCTTCAAAGTCCTCATGGTTGTCGAAATTCAGTTGTCTATCGATCCGCAAACATGACTTAGTGGAACAAAAGTGAGAGGTGGAGCCTTGAAGCTATCCTGCTAAATTAGTGCCTAGCACTAGTACAAGCATGTGTACAAGGTCTATGCTCAATGTTTGTACAAGACGAGATACAGAATGGAACATTCTTGTGTTATTACTTTGTGCAGAAATCTACGACAGCGCAAGCGTAAATCCTGACGCTTCCTAATCCTACGCTATATGTGGGTTTCAATGGTATTACAAAAGCAGTTCAAACTAAGTGAAGAACTTGTGAAAATAATTGTACATGGTGTATGTTGATATGAACCTCGCAACGACTATTCTCTACTTTGTGGAGCCTCAGTAAACAAGATGGATTCTTTGAGAATCGTGAACTTGTTCCATCTATCTTCTCGCACATAAATAGGAACAATGTTACATTAATTTAATATACTATGTGGTTCAACAACCAAATGTTTTCAAAATTTTAATTCTACCATAAAGAACACATTATCTATAGACTGAAAGCCGGTGCTCACCGAGCCATTTGAGGCCATCTGCCATATTTTGTCTGGCTGGCTGTGGCCCGTGTGGCGTGGCCAGGTGTCTCGCTTCGTGGGGAGCTTCGATTTTTCTCCCGAATTGTTAACTTCCTTCCTCGGGTTCCTCATCTCCGTCTCCCTGTCGATGGCGACGATGGAGCATCCGGCGGCGCAGGTGACGGGGAACGACGGGGAAGGCCAGCACATCCTCTCCTCCCTCTCTCTTTTGTCCCTCTTTCCTCCCCTTTCTTTGAGTGAGAGGAGAACACGGGAGAGGGGAGCGTAGGGCTCAGCAGGTGCGCTGCACGGTCTAGGCACCGCCGGGTTCTCCTTCTCCTCCACAACGCCGCTCAATCCGCGTGACGAAGAGCAGGTCTGCGACTACCAGGCTCCGGCCGACACCCCGTGCAGCAGTCCCCCCGCCCCCACCACATCTTTTAGATCAGAGATGTCTCCTTCCCGCTGCCGCCCTCGGCCTCATCTCGACCACCCTGCTCCGGTGCGATTTCAGAGGGCCATGGAGGAACAGCTCAGGCGAACGGGCCGACGGCAGTGCACGCGGTGCATAAGTTGCTGTCTATGGAGTGGGCCCTGAGGTGGACAGCGAGGCCCTCCGGCTGGCCTCCTCTGCCTAAAATCTTCAGGACTTTCCTCCTTCTGTGATGAAGAAACTTGCCTCCTCAGCTGATGAGCAGGTCAGTTCTCACCTTTGACTCGTCTTCTCCTCCCCTAATTCCCTTTTAGATGTTAGTGCATACTGTGATCTACGGGTAGCAGCTGTGGAAGAGATTTTCCCATCAATCTGCAAATTTAGTGCCCAATAAATCATGCGGTTGATTCACTTTCTCATGTTGTTTTATCACTTCATGTTTCTATCTCTCTGTTCTTTTGATTTTCTAATCTGATGCGTCGTTAGGAGATTTAATGCTGTGATGTTGCTGCTGCCGGTATGTGTGCTGGTGGGTGGGCGATTGATTGATTCGTTCATGCTAGATTTTAGGATTAGACATTCAGTTTAAGTTAGCCACGGGTTATTTCCTTTCCCGTCATTTAGTGTTTAGTTTCTTGGATAGCACATTCCAATATGTTCATGTGAGCTGAGAAAACTGTTCAATCTTTCCATGCGCTGCTGCAAAGTAGCACACTTTTCTAAATTAATATATAAAATTAATTGATAGCTTTTATATCATTGGCAGTCCGAAGAGATTTTTATCAAAAGAACCAAGTTCTTGATGAGATTTCTACTCTCCCAACACTTTGTTTATAGATTTAATGGATACAATTCCCTGTTTGGTCCACCTATATTCATTTTCAAGATATTTATGCTTCTCTATTGCTTCTGAATATGTATTCGGCATCCAATTACAAGTATCTGGAGGTAGTATCGCTTGATTATGTACGGAGCTGTGCGATGGCAGAAGCAAATCATTACTGACCATTTTAAAATTAACTTCAGAAATGTACAATGTTCATAGTAACTAATAGATATTTCAGTTACAGTCTTATAAAAAATTACATAGATTAATCATAAGGAATTATATCAAATCGAGTTGTTCATAGTTTCCTTTCAACGAATTATTAAAGAATCAAAATTGCTGGTACTACAGTCTACAGTACTATGAAGTAATAGTACAGTAGCATTTGAGACCCGGTTTTCTGGTGTTCCATCGATGCAGGGTAACCAACTAATAGGAGATGTGCCAAGTATGCTTATTTTGGCTTATCATTTGCTCAAATACTCAGCCGCAATGCATAGGTTATATATCAATCAATTAACTAAGCAATGTATACATTATCTTAATTTTTTTCTTACTAATACAGTACTAGAAGCTGGAGTTCATAGTTGTTCATATAAGCATTATTGTAATGCGTGTCATGCAAACATATATAACGATATCCTTTATCACCTTCCATCATTTTATATTCTGCGATATTAATGTGATCCATTCTATAGGTCACCTTCCATCATTTTATATTCTGCGATATTAATGTGATCCATTCTGTAGGTCGCGGTTAATGGAAAGGAACATACATTTCGTTATTGAAGTCTGGCGGTAAGGATAATGAAAATTTGAAACTTCTTTGTAGTATAACTGGGCTGTGGTTATAGTGCATTTTAAGCCCCTCTAAATTCATATGACTGAACTTTATAGTTGTGTACAGAACATGTTAAAATACCAATACCAAATCTGGTTCCAACTTTGAGTCTGTACTCAAGTTATTTGATAGTTTTATCTTACGTGCAAGAGTTTGAAACCCAAATTAATGCAGTCAATATGCACAAATTGTTGTGAAGCCATTACATCACGCCACTTAGGAGCAGTTGGAAAGCTTTTTGAGAAACCTTATATATTAGTCAGTTAAATGGCTGTTTGTTTGTCAGTTTTTTGCTTCCGGTAGTTCAGGTCTTTGGTACCTTGCATCTTTACAGGGACAAAAACTAGGGCAGTGATTTTTTAAATTGCCACATATAGAGCTGTACAGAAATCTCCAATGTATTACAACTTTTTATTGACTTACCGTTAATGAAAGACATGATAGTACCTAAGTTAGATACAGTGTGGTACTATAAGAGGAGTCTTTTGAGAGGTACCAACCCTTGAAAAAAACCTCCCATCTCATTCTAATTCAATGTATAGTGCATGCTAAAACTTCCCATTCACCAAAAGTAGAGCCAAGAAAATTCAGATGTGTGTGCTTTTTCTTTGCTAATAGGGCATCATAAACACCAGTAAGGTTCTGGTAAGGTAGGCGTCTTACTTAGGTGGGAATAGTTCTTTAGTAGCCTTCGTCATGGGATGCGCTACAAGCAAATGGATAGGTTGTGACTTCATGGTATGAGTGTAATCAGCTATATTATTATGGAAGTTGTGAAGATATACCTTTTCCTATCTGATGTAGCAAATGGTGCTTGATCTTTCTTTTTGTAATCCCAAACTAAATGGCGAAGAGAACAAATAATGTTTCAAATCTAAAATTTGCTCTTACTGAGAACTTGAATGTTGCAGATTCGAAATTGTTCTTAATGAAAGTTGTAAAAGAACTGTGAACTGCAAGGTTGCAATTCTCATCTGTTTCTCAAGAAAGTCATTCCTATTAAAGCAATGGGAACTGGGAACTTGTGGCACGGCCTGGAGATGGTCAAGAATCTCAACTGCCGGTGCTCAAGCGACCAACCGTTCTGTCCAACGGCACAGATCCATCTTTTGCCACCGGGTCAGACAAAGTCCAGCAAGTTCTTTTCACGACACGGCATATGCATCTTCTCTCCAGTAACGATAAGGTACCTTTTGTTTTGTCAACTACGGAGTAGAACAGACCTTTTTTCCGGTGTTTGTTAACCTTCTTCATGCTTGAATGGATTGATTTTTTACACTGGGTTTGTTACTTATTACATTTTTAGATAAATAACCAAAGCCAATAATTGATAAATATTGTAAATATCTGTATAAGATTGCGCAGGGAGCACTTGAGCAATATGTGAGACATAATCGGAAGAGCACAAGAAGTCAAGAACAACAACATCATGAGAATTTTATCCACTGAATTTGAGTTCCTTTGTTTTTTGTCCATGTAGGTTTTACTTGATCGGTGGAAAAGCTGGCTTCGAAGACTATACAGGAAATAAAATTTGTATAGGTGAGGCAAATAGTTCCAACTATGCATTTCATATTGTCCTGTTCCGGTTAATATCTGATCGAGGTCATGGCAGTTAGCATGCATCAAGCCTGTGTTTATCTCTGAGCATGGCCAGCATGCACCTGCCATGCTATGATTGTTGCAATCTCAGGATAATGCAATTCTATATTGGTGCGTCTCATTTTAGTTTTCTTAGGAAAATGCAAGAGATGTTCATGAAATGTGTGCTCGCTCCAGCACTTCTGCAATGGGGAATTAACCGAGTAGTATCGCGTCCATGTAGGATTTCTGGTTGATAAGTCCAGTAGTGGTTATTGATCTAACTCACGGAATATTAGTAATGTGAGATGGTATGGTATTAGTCATGGAGGATTGAGATAAATGCAATGGCTTTCGCTTCTTATGTTGATGTTACATATACAGAAGAAAATTGAATAAAATGATATAACCAACTTACTGTTTCAGCCTCAGCATAGTGTACTATAAAGGCAAACCTGCAAACTCTATACCAATGGCTTCTGTAATGACTGCCAATGGACATATTCTGAGTGAATTGTTTTGTTTCAAAAGAAAGAAAGTTAAATTGCATAGATGGTGTCATAGCTCTTTTATGCGAGAGATGGAACCCTTGTTTTGTGCTACATGCTCCATAGTAGGGTTGTTGCTTTCCTGTGTTAGCTTAATTAGTGTATGACATAGCCATAAGCCATACAATACGATTGCTGCAAGATGGATGCAAATAAGGGCAACATCGTGTATACACTACACTCTGTATTTCATCTTTACAGGGTACTCATTCAGTCTGATTGTTGTTTATGGATATCAAGCTTATCGTTACGTTCTTTTGCAAGTAGTATTAAGGAACATTTACAGTAATCTATTTGATTTATAGTTTTATAGTAGGATCTGAAGAGTAATGTATGTACGAGTGTAGTGCCTAAAATTACTATGCTATATGTACACAATATGATCTACATAGTGATCTGTTATTTCTCTTTAAATCTTCAACCCTTGTTGCAGAAGTAGCTTCACTACTGTGTCAACAGAAAAATGCTTCACAAGTTTTGAGCCCATGTCAACAATTTCAAGCTGCCTTTTGACTTATGAGGATCAAGTATTATTGGTTTCTTACAATATGCCTTGCCCTTGGAGATGCCGGTATGCCCGTTGATATCAAGTTTGTACAACGGATGATTTTGTTGATATCTTTCTAGGTAGCACTATGGTCATAGGACTAATGATCGACTGTTTCCTATGAGCTCTGTGAGTAGTAAATTTTCCTTTGACTTGAGCATATTTTTGCCTTTATTATATATCCACGCTTCCAAATTATACTAATACAACTCTGGTTCCTTTTAAACTGTTAACTTACTGACTAAGAACTTGAGGTCAACAAGCTAATCTTTAGCAAGGTGTGAAAATATTTAGTGCCCAATCAATGATATTTTACTTATTGTGGCAGCCCATAACAAATTTTTAGTAAGATGAAAAATATCTTGAATCTGATCTGCGTTGTGACGTTCTTTGTTTATGCATTCATGTTTAGTAGCATCTAATAGATGCCCAGCTAAGCATCTTTTCAGTGGTGCAGGCGGCAACAAGACAACCTCAATCTGATAATTAGAGGTTGGTACAAGGTGAATCTGGTGAGGTGGTTAGGATGAAGATTTGAGAAAGATCCGGCTTGAGCAAAGGGGCTCCAAATCATTTCTGACATGGTTGTTCACGAATTTCTCTATAGATGGATATGATAAATCATCGTCGTGCTATTCGATGTCATGGTGGGAATAAAATGTTGTAACTTCTAAGGGGATCTCAGAGTGTATCTTTGTTTCATATATCTGCCATTTATTAGCTGCTCTTCACGCTATGTCTTAAATCTATTGAGTTACGAAAATAATTTACCTCTATCATTTCTTCTATATGTTGTACTCTCAAGTTTGTGCAGTTGCTTTACTCTGCTGTGTTTTTAAGAGAAAAAATTACTACTCACAAAGCTCACAGGAAACAGCTGATTATTATTCCTATCAACCATAGTGTTACCGACAAAAATATACACAGTAACTTGATATCAGCCGTGTCACGTATCGGCATCTCCAAGGGTAGCACGCTATTGGCCACACTGTCAAAATGCATTGGAGGCGGCGAAGCGAAGCTCGCTGTTCGTCTAGTATGCATTCATGTACGGTTGTGAAAACCTCAATGAAACACATCCGCTCACGGCGCGACAGTGACGTTCATGAGCAACTGCAGGTGCAACTCGGCGGTGGAGGCGATGGGCCACGGGAAGGCCATCCTGGCGTGGCCGATGCACAACGACCAGCTGTGGGACGCAGAGCTCGTGTGCAAGTACCACGGGACGGGCCACCTCACAAAAAACTAATATTCTAGAGCAGAGGTAGTACTTTCTACCGATCTTCTTATTCTTATTTCCTCACAAAAAAAGTACGCCATCTTCTAGTATGTAATTTCTCTGAATTAATTGCCACTTTGTGTGGTTGGGCTTTTGTCTAATCCTTTTGAACTGCCATACTAGGGTTTGAGATTTTGGGAATTGGATTCCTTGTCTATTGGACGGGACGATTACATCAATCATTGTTGTAATTTGTTTTTGGTTATTCCTCAATTTGGCTAGGACACAAGGGTGCAATGCAATGTAAGTTATCTCCAAAACTCAGAACAGAACAATAAATTCAGTTATTCTTACAATAATAATTATTAATATTGTGCTAAAATATGAATAGGCAAATCAAATTGTAGAAGCATTTCTGGACAGATTTCGAGATTTCAATTTGGAGCATTTGATGGATCAAGCTAGTCTTATCCGAAAGATTTTGATGATGGAGAACTCAGGGACATCACCTCCTCGTTTACGCTGATGATGTTCGAGGAGATGATTGGTTCTCTAGCATAAATAATATTAGTGAGCTTTGAGATCCTCAGAGATGGTAGAAAGTCATTCTGAAATGTAATATTTTTAACTTTATGCATTATTACACACGTTTATTTATGTGACTAACATGTGATGTTTCTTTTGTAGGCAACCGACATTGATGCCGTATTTGATTTGACAGTTCCAAGTTTTTCAGACTTTATTGCCCAACTTATATGATGGAATAATGTACCAAGAATAACGCCTTATTTTGGTGAGTATTTTCACTGTTGGATATTATAAAATGTGAAGTGTGTTACGTTGGTTGATATACACATGCTTATGCTATGTTAACTTGGACAACGGGACATTTTTATCCTGGGCTCGCCCCTGGTTTTGTCTCTTGTCTCATGTTCCTAGTAACTCGTACGGGATGTAGTTCATCATTTTTAGTTGTTTTGTTAGTTTCCTATGCTTTGGTTGGATATTGTGTTAAAATAATATATTTGTAACATAATATGGCAAGTTGTAAGGAAGTTCCCCTCCTATAATCCCGTAGAAATCTATCTATCTATACCTCTTCTAAAGCAAAACTCCACTAATAACTTCATTTATGATTTTCTATTTCAACATGCAAGCTATCCACATCATCCACTACCACAGCCAACCAATTATCCATATCATCTCACTAATGACAATATATTTTGCATAAACCCCACTAACTTCATTTACGATTTTCTATCTCAACATGCAAACTATCCATAGCCAACCAATTATCCATATCATCCCACTAATGATAATATATTTTGCATGCATCCTATCCGTGTCATCCACTTTTCATTCATACAATTGTCCACGTCATCTGTTTTTAATCTTCATATTTAAGAAAATATCAAGCCAGTTAAATTTAGCCCTTCGACAATTATGAAAACAAACTCATATTCCATGCATTTCTATCCTTTATTTTCACAATATATATTTTAACGAGAGTTGCCGCTACAACGTGTGGGGTATGTTTCTAGTATGATGTAATGTAAGTTTCATTGATTCACAATGAAAAGTGGTCACATCAATGTTCTCCCGTTCACCGACACTCCACACTGTAATCTATTATTAAATTGTGTGAAAAAATATTTAAGTGCCCATCAGCTGGTGAAAGGGTCTTGCCAGAATTTGGAACTATGAACCTATCTTTGAAGCTATCTTAAGGAGTTACTTTCTTGTACCAGTCTGATAGATTCTCTAAGTTCCATGACAACACATGAAAGAAGAGTTGATCTACTTTAGAACATAATGATGTTGTTACTTCGAAGGGAATTTTAGGTAAGCTTAATCACAAATCCCGATGCTTCCAAATCCTACGATATATGTGGTCTCAATGGTAACTATAGTGTATAAATAGGAGCAACCCACTAAGGGTATTTCTATCAACATGCAAAACACACACATCAGCAATCATGTAATTGATCCACATCGTCCTTTGTCATTTTCAGTTTAGCGTTGTCCATTTATTTCCGCCTATCCATCTATATGGTGCCGACGATGGCGGCGCCCGTGGGCGTCGTTACCTTGTTGAAGGAGTCGTCGCTGTGACTCTGCTGCCTTCCGCCCGGATGTTCCGGGGGAAACCCCAGATCTGGTGTTACCGGATCGGACGATGGCGGCACCTTCGGTGTCGTTTATCCCTCTTGGGGGCATCGTTTTGGAACATGGGTGCCTGGAGTAGCCTACCGGCGGTGTGGAGCTTCACCTTCAATGACGAAGACGACTTTTCTTGGCGGCGTGGTGCAGCGAGGACTTGTAGTCGGTCCTTGTTTGGTGACTTGCACAGGGTGGAGGCGCTGCCTGGTGTCATGGTGGCATCGGCGGCAGGACTGGCGAGAGGTTTGCTCCGATCGGCATGCTGAAGTTGGGTTGGAGGAAGAGGATGGAGGCGACTTCCGGAGCGTGTGCACAAGGCACTATCTCTGCGTTAGCCAAGGAGCCGGCGACGGCTGTGGACGGGGTACACGGCCCTGTTCCCTCTGTCGTTTGTGCTAGTTGTTCGGTGTTGGTGGGTTCAGCTTGTACTCGTTCGTTGTAAGGCTTTTTGCCAGCTTTGTTGAATAAAAGTAATAAAGTAGCCGTATGCATCATTTTGATGCAGAGGCTGGGGTGACCCTTTTCTAAAATAAAAAAAAAATCTATATGGTAAAATGCCACTTCTCAGTCCTTTTGTCGCTGGCTGAATGATGCCTGAACGAACGGATTAGCATGCAAAGTCCACCTTAATTACCGTCCACTTTCCACCCAACTTCCAACACCCCATCGTCTCCCCTTCCCACCATGTCCTTCTCCACCGTTTTCCAATAGGAACTGATGATTTTTCCCTCCCTACCTGTGCATATATGGCCATGTTCTCCCGATTGTCTATCTGTGTCCCTTTCTTCAACTCACCACTGAATCAGATCACCATGGCTAGAACGCCACAATAAGCCTGCTAGAGCTGTTGCCGTCTCTGCCCATTAGGCATTCACATTAGAGCTGCTGCACCATCATGGAGACATGTGTTTCCTGCTCCGTGGGCTCCCAGAGACATATATTTGTCCTCCCTTGCAGCTGTTGTATAATTCAAGCCTGGGACAATCAATGTTGATGAATGCTGAGGCTCCTGACAAATTTCAGTTCCCGCGATGAACCGAAAATCATTTTTCTTCCCCACCAGTCATCACGAATTCAACGAGGTACATACAATATTTCTATCAAGGCGATCAGTTTTTCTGCCAAAGGATTGAGCATAATATAAACGTACTCTTGTGTTATGCTGCAGGTAGTAACCAATTTGTCTCTAAGAAGCTTACGTTTTGATTAAGTCGTCAATTAGATACGCTAAATCTTTCACCTGATTTTTTCATACGTCCAACATCGCTGAACCCAGATAGGAAAGATGCGCCTGCTAGGATAGTAGGGCCGATGCTGCATTTTGAAGATGGTCGACTAGAATTCTTCTCACATGGACTAAAATGGAGAATTCTTCTGCCTGATAGCCTACCAAGCAACACCACCATTTTTCTGTCTATGACTTTTTTGTTATTGTACGTTTTTGATCTGACTATTTGGTCTTAAGCATTGTAAGCTACTCAACATTGCCATCTGTATTGACAGACCATTAAATCGTAGGCTAGCAGCAATTGAAATTCATGTACCATGCACTCTTGGTTTAACAATTGATACCTGAAAGTACCTTCAAATTGTGCTCGTGCGTCCAATTTGTGTACTTCATCCTGCTTATTGACCACAAGTTACTATATACATTAGAATATACAGTGTGTTCTACGCACATATAAGTATAGTTGTATAAAGTTATATAGGACATATTTTCTATCATCTTTGTTTCATCTCAAGGATATGGCCATCACTGAAATTAGCAGTTTCTTAAATAAAACTCACAACCAATGCACCGAAAATTTCGGTGGCAACAGGGTCTCCTAGCTAAATTAATATTTCTCTAAAATACTGGTTATATAGCTTTCAAGTCTTATTTCAACAAACTATATTAAAATTGTATCAATATCACGTTATGTTACACTATGTCCATAAGATATTTTGAATTTCAAAAAAAAATGTCCATAAGATATTTTAATATATAATAATTGGCTCATACAAGATCCCGCTGCAATGCGGGGGAATTATCTAGTTACTGAAGTAGTTGTAACTATGCATAAAATCAGCGTGAATCACGTATGTGATGTATGTTGGTATGAACTGGACAACAACTGAGTTCTGCATTTTGCTGAGCCTCGGGTAAGAAATATGTATTTTATGAGAATTATAGCATTCTCCATCTCCCACGTTTAAATAGGAATACTATAACGTTAATGTGCCGTACCATGTGGTACAACAACCCTATGCTTTCATGTGCTTCAGTATCTATTATATACTAAAAGCAATATACGGAGAGACACCACGTTAAACCACATCATCCAAATTATTTAGACGGTTAGATCTATAATTTACGGCTTAGATTTAACCAAGGTTAACAGTTACGTAACAGTTTAACATGGTCTATGGATAAAATTTAACGTGACATTTTTAAAGAGAATATTTAACGTGACATTACCGGCCATATATAGAGAATATCCAGTGTGTCAACTAGGTGGGCCATATAGAGAAAAAAAACTACCACGTTATCAACTAACACAGAAATTTAAAGCCACAAAAAAAAAACTATGAGCCGGCCGGCTGCTTGGGACTGTCCATAGCTGAGGATGCATGCATGGGCTAATCCGAATAAGAAAATAATATACCGATCGGACAGCTTTCAAAATTCTGATCCTACTCAGCTAGCTAGCTTTATGTGATAATACATGACTCTATTCATGTCTTTTTTAACGTAAAAAAACAGATCGGCATTTAAAAAAAGTTGATCTTCTTAGCTTCCTGTAGACCTCTAGCGTACCAATACATAACTCTCTTCACTTTATTCATTAAGTAGCATTACCTAGAACGTGTATAGTCATATTTGTGATCGACAATAAAAAAGTTAACCACAAAATATCTTTAGAACATTGAGTTTGATGTGGTTATGCTTAGAAAAATATTAGCATTGTACTATCATATATATACACATATTTACACCAAACCGTATATGAACGATATTAGTCGAGGATCATCCAACATAATAAAACTATCAATATTGACACATTGTCGAAACTCCTAATTAAAATTTTAATCCTCTTTAATTATACACATATGACGCAAAGCCTGAGATTTGATTAAAAAAGAAAAAGGAATCGGACGTCAGACTATAATAGTTTCCCAAAAAGAAAAAGACAAGCCACCATAACCATCGATTTCTTGCGCCATTGCCTGATGTAAACATAAAGAATTAGGCAAGGTGAAATAGGCTTTTATACCATATTGCACCATATCAAATTCAAGACATTATCATAGCGAACACAATAAGTAACATACCTTAAATACACTTAGAAAAATGATTCGAGGACCATCAATTCACGTACCACTACCTGATAAGCGTTGATCCATAGAAAATATTAAATATTAGGCGAACCAATAGTGCCTGATAAGCGTTTGATCCATAGAAAATATTAGGCGAACCAATAGACTTTTATACTTTATGATACTATCTTAACCCCAAAACACTGTAATGGAAAACACATTAACATATACCTAAAATAGACATAAAAGAATGGTCTATAGAAAATATAAATAATCAGGCGGAGCAATATGTTTTTATTCCTTATGGCGCAAAATAAACCCAATACATTATCATGAAGAAGAACCTAACATAGTACCTAAAACAGACATAGAAGATTGATTACTCTCTCACCTCTCAGAGCCTCTATCTAATGTTGATGGTGCATGGAGATTGGCCAAATTTAAAACCATTTCTTTTAATGAAAATGAAAATTGAGAGATCGAGTTCGGCGCAACGGAGATTCTAAAAGTTGAAGAGGCTTCTAATTTAGAATGCATAATCATAATTGAACTATATATTGCACAAAAGGAAGTCTACTTTAAAATCAAAGTATGATAGATGAGAACAATATGGTAGAATATGATAGATGTGCAAGAAGTTCTTATGAAAGAAAAAAAGATATGTTCATTAATCTAGAATAGATTCCTTTTGTCAGTATATCATAAAAAACATATGATCATAACTATTCATAAACAAGATAAAACCCAACATATAATGAAAATTGTGTTAGAAGATATGGAAAGTCAATACATTCTCATAGTGTTATGTAAATCATGGTCAATAGATGATGATAAGTGTACCAAACAATAGTTCTTTCTAAAGTGTATAAAGTTTAATGATATAACTTAATATCATCACATACAAAATATTTCAAGAGTATACTTCCATGTGACATAAAATGTAATCTAATGATTGTATGGTTTGACGGATTAAGACGATCTATGAATACCAATGAAATAGGTTGTTCACATCACCAATAATATTTGCTTTTGTATCGTCAAATATAATTCCAATGTCATTATAAATTATTTCTTCTTAAAATCTTTTGTAGCTCTAAATTTTTGAAATTTGAGAAACATAAATCTAAGAAAGTATTTCTATCAATCAAACTATCCTGGAAATAAAAAATTATTTGAGTATAACCCTTTGAAAAATAACGCTGTCTAATGAGTTCCTATGGTTTTCTTATATGGTGATTAAGTATACTAATTTCTCAGCTCATATCCAATTTTTTTGTTATAAACGTTACTTGGTTTATTATTCATAGATTTTAATAGGAAACTTCATTGGAATTAGCTTACATATATACACAATTATGACAAATGAAGTTACCAAACAATATTGTTTCATGACGTGATAAATACACACGTGAGCAAGAGCGTATGATTATTAGGTTGAAGAGTGAGTTTAGTAAGGAGAGAACGAAACCATGTGAATAAAATTATTGAACTAAATTATTGGATAGTATGAGTATGCTGCAAGGAGCAGTATTAGCCCGCTGCCTAGAGTTTTAAAATTTAAGTAAATTGGCGACGATATTCTAAATGATGTACCATCCAAGTATTTGTTTTTAAAAGTTAAGCATGTTACATCAAACTTTGTGTGATTAAAGTCTATCTAGTCATTGTTATAAAATAAAAATATATCAGCGAGAGAGTACAATGAAGAATAGTGGATGACAGGAAGAGAGCAAAACTATAATTTTCAAATAGCACTACCTACGGTTAAAATTAACGGTGTTGTAAAATGTGTGACAAATGACATGGTGTTTTTTGGTTGTAACAATATCTGCTCTCCCATAAATTCAAAGATTTCACGCCGGTGATATTGTATTTATCATAATATTTACGACAGTTATAGAATGCTATGATTTATATTTCGTCCTTCATGTGTGCATGAAACCACAACTAAAGCTCTTGAACATATCCAAGACACATAAGTTGATGCCCTCGCATTTGCGAGGGCCACCTTGCTAGTTACCATAAAGAGCACATGTGCATTCGTTCATGGGCGTAGACAAGGGGGACCTTCAATGGTTTGCCCCCCATCAGCATCATACAACAACTACTTGTTAGAGATTAATTATGCGTCTCTTTCTTTTAGTCTGTATTACTTCCTAATTTAGTCTAAGAATTTGAGAACAAAGATCCAAGAGAGACCTATGGAGACCGTGTTGGGTTACATAATAGTGTGCGACCACAAAGTTGAATTAATTTTCTTTACCGTGAAACTTGGACTACGGAGTAGGGAGATTTCAAATCATGAGATGAAAAAGAAGCCAAGACCACTAAAAGCCTAGCTCTACTATCACCTGAGATGACATTATGAACATACTCGATTAGTCTTGTAATTGTAGAGTTAAATTAAGTTAATAATTACTTAAGGTTTTTCTTTTTCCAAACATATATCGACATGCTTGATACCAAAATTATTTTAGACCTAATAAATTGTGATTTCTGTTATAATTGTGTGATCGTTTTTTTCTTGGGCCCCTCATGGTCAAATCCTGATCCGCCCCTACATTCATTTGTAGGTTTGAATATCCCCTCCCTCAATGAAATAGCTCACTCATGTTTTTTAGATCATTTATCTCTCTCATGTTTCGTGGCAACAATTCAAATTCACACGGAAATATCTCTTGATCACATTCTGAGAAAGCTTTTCCATTTGTTGTATTAGCCACATCATCCCTAACATGCATAATTGAACTTAAGCAAACCATAGTGTTTGCAACCAGATGCACCACACTGAGCCTGTGGTAAGCAATATGGGTTCTTTGAGAGTTACAGCATGCTCCATTTCCCATGTTTAAATAGGAACACTGAGTCAAACCGTGTCAATCCAGTTAACGGACCTAGTTTATTTTCTTCCACAAGAGTCGAAAACAATCCGTTTTTGCCCAGGCTTACCCTCAGCATCATACGACAACAACTCTTTTTGAGAAACCAGGCATCTCTTTCTTTCATCTTGTACTACTTCCTAACTTGCTCTAAGAATTTGAGAAAGAAGATCCAAACGAGACCTACAGAGACTGTCTTTAGAGTTCCATAATAGTCTGACCACAAAGTTGGATTAATCATCTTTATCGAGAAATTTAGACTACAAAATAGGGAAGATTTCAAATCATGAGATGAAGAACAAGCCAAGAACACTGATAAATTCAGCTACTATCACCCGAGATGAGGTTATGAACATACTCGATGAGTCTGGTAATGGTATAATTAAATTTCAGTTAATAATCTTATATTTTCACCATTTCCAAACAAATATCGACAAATTTTGATTCCAACCCTTTTTTAAGACTTAATATATTACGATTTCTTTTATAATTGTGTGAGTGTTATATTTTTCACCCCCTCACGCTCAAATCGTAACTCCACCCATGCATTCATTTATTGTTGTGAACATCTACTCACTATTGGAAAATACGTCGTTGCCGGCCGGCCACGGCACAGACGATGTATGCTGAGGGGCTGATGGACTCTATAGGGAGAAGAGACGGGCATCTTGTGCTGGTTTAAAGCCGGCCGGAGGAGCGGGGTTGGGCGGCGAACATTTAAGTCGAGCACCGGTTACCCTAGCACAAATTGACACCGACGACACGTGTTCAGCCGCTGAGATTATGTTGCACGCTGTGTCAATGGAAAGTGGGTTCTGCCTGTCGACAGGCTTATCTGACGACTGTAAGGTGCCCCGGAGCAGGCCCCCAAGTTTGGAGACCCTCTAGGGACGCCGAAGATAATTTAGACCGGGGCGGATGGTGTTTTTCATGCCCCCCCCCCCCCCCCCCCCCCCCCCCCCCCCACACCCAATGGACCCATTGGAACAACTGAAGCTGGATAAAGACAACCTCTAAACATAATCATCATCGCATCAGGTGGCGTGTACCGTCTAAAGTTACAAGGTAAGATTTGGATGGAAATTGGGAGTGCAATGGCAATAGTACTTAAATCTAAGGCACAAAAAACATGATTGTCAGATCTCCATGGTCATAGATGATATCACATGAGCTGAATTGGCACATTCTTTCGTCAAATCGGCTCAGCTTTTGACTGCACAAATGTACAGGATGATTTGCCTCAGTTACTCAATAGGAACTGGCTTGGTGCTTTGTTCTCTGTTGTTGTTTACATGGGAAACTGGGGCAGGGATAAAAGCGAGATTTTCATGCGTGACAAGTTATAACCATCAACTAATCGTGTAGTTTTTTTTTTTGCGGGGAAAACAAGATTCTATTAATTCGAAATATTGTCATTACAATCCTGAAGGATACGACTTAGTAAAGCTCTTGGAGCCGTACCTAACCATACTTCAGTTCTGTTTTGAAGCATACCAAACCTAGCTAGCTCATGACTTGCACTATTTTGTCCCCTTGGGATCTTGTTGACAGCTATAATCCGAGGAGAGCTAATCATCATCCGAAGACCCTCCACTAAATGTCCCAAACACGATTTATCTTTGGCCTGATTCCTCACCATCGTTACCAGTTCCAAGCTATCTGTCTCGACAATGATATCTTCATGGCTCAAGTCAAGCGCCAATTTAACACCTTCCATGCAAGCACTAAGTTCTGAGTCAAGCGCCGAGGAGCAGAAACGTGCAGCTCGACAGGCCGAAAAAATGATGGATCCATCTCCACGCCTCAGAATCATTCCTGCTCCTGCTGCACCAGTTTGTGACATATATGCACCATCCACATTAAGCTTTATAGCACCGTCAGTAGGTCTGTACCAGGCTTCACGTACAGACGCCTTAATCTGTGGCTTGGGATCATCAGAAGGCTGCTTAACAACAGCCTGCTTCCCCTTTATAATTTCCTCTGGGGTTAGTCGCCTAATATTCTCCAAAGATTGGAGATAGCTGCAGATAAAACGCCTAGATCCATCAATTGTAGGCAACGGCTTATCATGTGTCACCTCATTACGTGCATACCAAGCTCTCCAAGCAGTCATAAGAACACGAGCACACATGCACATCGGAAGTGATAGCAGCCAGGCTTCTAGCCAATCATCACGTATAGGATCAGCAATTTTAGGAATAGGCCAAACTGCTTTAGAGTTCGCTGAGATAGAAGCAGTATGCCCTAGCTCCCGCGATGGCGCACCCTCGGCCGCCGCCGCCGCCACCGCCGCCGCTGCCTACCTCCGCCCTGGCTTCCACCCTCCCTCCACCCCTCCGCCCGCCACCGCTGCTCGCGACCTCAAGCGTTTCTGGCCTGCCCACGCTCGTCCCCAACCACCACCGGCCCCTCCCGGCGGCAGCCACTCCGGATCCGTCGTCCACCCTGTCCTTGCGACCTCACCAGATCCCCCCACCTCCGCCGGCCGTCGTCCCGGCCGACTTCACACCCATCGTGTTGCTGCTCCCCCCGGATTCGCCGCGGACTGCCCCCAGTTCCGTGGTCGTCGGCGACCTCGGCGCCATGCCCGACGGGGTCGCCGTGTCGGAGGCGCAGCTGGAGGAGGCGCCCGTGTCGGAGGTGCAGCTGGAGGAGGCGCCCGTGCTCGTGTCACAGATGGAACCGTCGGAGATGGAGGCTCCCGTGCAGGTGGAAGGTGATGCTTGGCAGGTGGTTCTCAACAAGAAGCGCTTGCCGAGGAACTTGCCGCTGCCCTGTCCTCTCCGCGAGCGTGAAGACCGCGTCATGGCTTTCAGGCGACGGGTGCGGGGTCGGTGCTTCCGTTGCCTTGAGCCCGGCCATCGCGTGGCCGGCTGCGAAGGCGACATTCGCTGCCTCGCCTGCCGCTGCTCTGGCCACCGTGAGCGCGACTGCGAGCTGCGCAAGAGGAACAGCCACGTGCCCCCCACCTCCATATCACCGGCTTCCGGTCCTCGCCGTCCTTTGGATCGATCCTGGGCTGCGGTTGCCGCCCCCCTTCCCAAGCTTGGGGACAAGGGCTCCCCATCGCGTGCGCAGCCAGCGGCGATCTCGGCGTCTACAACCCCGGACATGGACTGCCATGCGCCTGCTAGCCCGTCAGCTCCGTCAGACATGCTGCACAACCTCGAGGAGCAGGCGGTGCTGTTGAGGACTGAGCTGGAGCAGGCGAAGCTGATGCGGGCAGAGCTACGAGGCTTGGTCGCGTCTCAGCTTGATGAGATGGTCGTGGCTCAGCTCAAGATGCAGGAATCTGTGCAGGGATTGATGGAGCGTGTTGGAAGCTTGCTGGAGCGGGCTGAGACCGCTCTTGAGAGGCTGTCACTGCCGCCGGCTGTGGTGCAGATTGAGCCAACACCATCTCTGAGCACCGGGGACAATGCTGATTGCACTGACGGAGGGATTGGGCGCTTTGGTTGCTACTCTCCGAGGAGTGTGAGTCTTCCAGCGTCACCGCTTGCCCTGGACTCCACCCCCACGCCTATTGCTGCTTCAGAGCATGTCTCCCCGGTGATGCAGGGGCCCCCGATGAAGGATCTTGGAGTGGAGATGACTCTGTCATTGGAGGAGTTGGGAGGTTTTGATACCCCTAGCCCGGAGGAGAAGATCGCGAAGGTGCTGGCTCAGTATGACGCGATTGAGCCACAGGAGAAGACCTTGCCTACTTTGATGATGGAGCTCTGCCGTGAGATTGCTGACATGCCCAAGGACAAGCAGCTTCGGTTGGATGTTCCCTCTTTGGCTGAGAGACGAAGCAGCCGGTTGGACAAGAAGAATAAAGATTGTGTCATTCCAACAGCCAAGCGCGCCGAGTTTAGGCGGGCGGAGTCTTTTGGGGAAATCCCAAAACTCAAGAGCAAAGAGAAAGCCACCGACGAAGCCATCGAGGAGAAGATGCAAGTTTATTTGCAGTTGTACAAGAAGCAGCGCACACCACAGGTGTTGGAGGCGGTTCGAGAGTTAGTGCTGAGTAATGCTTGATCTCTTCTGTGTAGTGGATGCACTCCGGTGCACCTCTAGCGGTGAGAGGTTGTGTGTGTTTGGAGAGTTTCTCATAGTTGGGTATGAGGTGTGGCCTGTTAGTTTGGGTTTAGGTTCCCTTATCTCAGGCTCAGACGATGTTCCATGAGTTAGAGTGTGCGGTTCTTTAACCGCTCTTTGTAAGGTTTTTGGGTCCGGTTTCCCTGATTAACTGGATCAACTCTTCTTCTTCTAATAATGCATAGGCAGAACTCCTGCTATTTCCCGTCAAAAAAAAGGAATAGGCCAAACCTCCCGCATCGCCTCCCAGAGTGCAAAAGCATGCGGGCACTGTATCAAGGCATGGTGTGAGTCCTCCCGCTCAGCACCACATATTCGACATAGCCCAGAAACTGGCATATGGTGTCGCACTTTATTATCCTCCGTCGCTAAAGCATTCGATACAGCCTTCCAAGCAAATATTCGGACCTTCTCCGGAACATTGCATGACCAAAACTTCTTCCATATTGGCTTGTCGCCGTGAGGCGTTGCACTGCTAGCACCCAATACCTGGTCTTGTTGAGCCAAACGAAGCCCAATATGATATGCACTACGAACTGAGAAAATCCCGTTCCTCTCTGGCTGCCAGGCGAGGAAGTCCTCAGGATTCCGGGGAGAAATTTTAATTCTCAAAATCAGCTCTGAATCTATTGGCGGGAAAATTCTCCGAACAAGTGCCTCATTCCAATTACCATTTTCACCAAGAAGGCTGGACACCCGGTTAAGCCTCGATCGACCTTTGGGTCCAATCACTTTAAGCTCAGCCGAACGTGGAATCCAATTATCTCGCCATATACGGATGGAACGCCCATTTCCAACTCTCCAAATAAGGCCATGCTTTAGGAGCTCTAGTCCATGAACAATCGCTGTCCACGTAGGTGAAGGGTTGCCCGTAAACACTGTATCCATCATGTTCCCTTGAGGGTAGTACTTTGCGCGTAGCACACGCGCACATAAACTATTGGGTCTGTCCATAAGTCTCCATGCTTGCCGAGCCAGCAAAGGCTGATTAAATATCCGCATATCCCTAAATCCCATACCTCCATGGGGTTTTGATCGTACCAATAAATCCCAACTGACCCAATGGGTTTTCCGCTTTCCTCTCAGCACCCCACCAAAAGTTGCGGATTAGCTTAGTTAAATCATCACATACCGACATCGGAAGCTTGAAAACTCCCATGATGTATGTTGGTAGCGCCTGCGCCACTGCCTTGATCAATATTTCTTTTCCGCCCTGTGATAGATCACCCCACTGTCTTTGCAAGCTTTGACTGAAGGCTGTCAAACTTGCCTTTGCTCATCCCACCTTCAGGAGTAGGCAATCCGAGGTACTTGTCCTCAAACTCATCCTTTTGGACCTGTAAAATATTCCGAATACCCACTTGCACATCCTCAGGGCAGTGCGGGCTGAATATGATAGAGCATTTAGAAGGATTTATCAACTGCCCGGTTGCCGCTGCATAATTGCTAATCACATTCTTCACTCTCTCTGCTTGACCACAATTGGCTTGGAAGAACAACAAAGTATCATCCGCGAAAAGAAGATGAGATATACCGGGCGCTCTTCTACACACCTTAATAGGAGACAAGCCCCCCATACTGATTTCTGATTGGAGCAAGGCAGAAAGTCCGTCAGCTACAAAGAGAAATAAAAACGGGGATAACGGGTCACCTTGCCTTAAGCCTCTCGTGGGGGAAAATGCTTCCAATAGGCCTCCATTAAATTTGACAGAGTATCTCACTGTGGTAACACACCTCATGATCCATTGTATCCACTGACGAGAGAAGCCCATCTTATGCATAACTTCCTCCAGAAAAACCCAATCGACGTGGTCATAAGCTTTTGACAAGTCCAATTTATAGGAACAAAAAGAATTAGCTGCAGTCACACCATGCTCCATATAATAGAGGCACTCAAAAGCCAATAGAGCATTATCCGTAATAAGACGGCCTGGAACAAACGCACTCTGGTTTTCTGATATGATGTAGTTGGCGTGAAATATCATCGAGAGCATGGAATTTAAGCGTACAAAAGAAACGTTGCATCTCTCGTGCCAGACCAGTCGAATCCAAATGTAGTGTGGAAGTGACATTTGAAGGTACCAAGTGATCCGTCAACTCCCACCATGAATGACTTCTCGCTTTTTTCTGGGTTAGCATTCTAATAGCTCATCTACCCAACCGACAAATCTTAGATCGCTTTGTGACGTATCATGGGCTCATGGCATGTTCCCACTCATCGCATGTTAGCTTCCTTGTTCTCTGGACTTTTTTTTGCGGGGTTGTTCTTTGAACTTTGACCTCGTTAATCTCATATTTATCATATTTTTGTTTTTGCAGAGGCAACCTTATTTTGACAATGGCGGTGATACTGTTTGTTGTTTAATGTCTTAGGTTGTTGTTGTCTTCATATGCCGAATAATTATCTACAGAACAGAAGCATTTTCGCTGATTAACAACGACATGTCGGCTTCAAGGTCCTCATGCTTTCTGTTCAGACACTCCGCCCCGCAGTATGCTGATTTGGCCAACATACGAACTTATGAAGTGCCCATCACTATGCAAACTAGTGGGCTGGACAATGGATCGGGAGGACCGCGCTGCACGGCCGCCATGGCGGCGTGAGGGCAGTAGATCTAGGCGGCAGCGAGCGCTTGATCGGTAGCGGTGCCGGGACGGTATTCAGTCACATTGGAGACGGCGGCGAGCACTCGACCGGTCGATCATGGTGAAGACGGCGGCTCTAGGCCGGCGATCACGACGGAGGCGCGGTTGCTCCTGGTTAATTCGATGTGATTTAGGGGAAAAAAATCAAACTGACTGTGTTGCTAGGTCCGCATCGGGATATATCTAACAGGATAAAAAGTCTAAACTGCTAGTATCCACGGAGTACAGTAAAAATCCTCCCTTTGAATCTTAGGCACTGTTCATCTCCTTCCCTGCAAAAGAAAAGCAATGGGTCAGTCGGATAATCAACTGAATATTTTGAAGAGGCACAAAAGCTTGGGACTCATCTGAAACCAGCGATCCAAATCATATATAGCATAAGCAACGGATATTTTCCAACAAAATAATTTTTGAGACTGAACAGCAGGCGCTCTGCTTTTGCATTATAGAAGGGAAGAGAAACAAGTTACAACATGCTACAACAAAGGTGCCTAACCCAAACGGCACCCCACACTGCAAATGAAACACGCAACACAATCCTAACTCAGCCGGGGATCTTGGCCAAGAACACAAGCTCCACGTCATTCCAACAAAATAATGAATGCATGGAAGGAAAACTTAGAGACTTTGCCCGTCCGTCCGTCAGAGAGATATTCAAGTCGTAAAGGAGATAATCATAAAATCAGATTCTTGGGAACGTACTCAACAACGATTTGCACATACACACAACCCCAATACAAACGAAGAACATCAGAGTCTAAGTCGGGGTGGCAGAAACTCACCTCTCTACGTACAGAGAATATCATCCTATTTGCAGTAGCGTCGACGGCATCGGCATGGTTTCTTGGAAGCTGGGTGAAGAAGAATAGGATGGCGAGAACCTGAGAGAGAGAGAGGCCTGGGCGAGCGCATCTGAGTGAACTGATTCGTGATGGCGCATGCCGTATTTCAATCTATTGAAAACATGGGAGGAGGGAACCGAGAGGACGGCTGGGAAGGAGAGAACTAATGGGATTTAATCTGGCCTTCGGTTATGTAAATAGGAAGGGGGAAAGGGGTGATAAAATTCCTTCAGATAAGTGCTAATCAATCGAGGGGGGAGTAACGTGGATGGTTCATGCTTCTGTGTCGTGAAAGGAAAATAAAAGGCAACGAGTAAGTGTTTCACCAGTGGGGTTTATGGGACGACGTGGCTCAAGGAGATTGCAGGAAAATCAATTATTGGGCGTATTTAGATATAGAAGATGTGTCTTACGGAACAAAAAGTGCGAGGTGGAGCTTTGAAGCTATCCTAAGAAATAAGTACCTAGTACTAGTCCGAGCATGCATACAAGGTCTGCCTCTCCGTGCTCTTCCGTACAACAGTTCATATCTGATAGAACAATATGGTGTTGTTATTTCGTGCTGAAATCCGTGCCAGGGCAAGAATAAATCCCAATACTTCCAAATCCTATGGTTTTTGTGGGTTTCAATGGCAATACAAAAGCAGTTCTAAGTTCTAACTAAGTGCAGAACCTTTGGAAAAAACGTACATGTTGTATGTTGATAAGAAACTAACAACGACTTAGCTCTATTTTGTCCAGCCTCAGTAAGCAAGATGGCTTCTTTGAGAATCATGAGATTGTTCCATCTACCTCTTAACGCATAAATAGGAACAACATCACATTAAATTTTGGTGCCATGTGGTGCAACAACCAGATATTTTGAAAAGTTCAATACTGCCATAAAGAGCACGTGTGCATTCACGTACTCCCTCCATTTCAATTTAGTTTGCGTTCTATCTTTAGTCAAAGTCAAACTTTGTTAAGTTTGACCAAGAATATAGGAAGAAATATCAACATTCATAAAATCAAATGCATACAATATGAAAATATATGTTATAATAATTTTAACACTATGAATTTTTTATTGTAAATGTTGATATTTTTTTCATAATATTTGGTCAAACTTAACAAAGTTTGATTTTGACTAAACCCAGAACGCAAACTAAATTGAAACCGAGGGAGTATATATGGTTGTAAAAGCTCAATAACAAGCTCCTTGCCAGACGTATTGGTCATAATTGAAGTCCCCATTGTATTTACTCCAGATATTGTATTGGTCATAATTGGAGTACCACAGATGATCAACGTATTTTAAGAAAGGTTTTACATTCAAATATCAAGTCACACCATCACTAACGAGCAGAAATATACTAAGCAACCAATTGTTTGCAATAGTTATCACACAATGACGAAAACTGTCAAATCATTATTTTGCAAAAAAAATACCTTATGATGTCCATATTTTTGAGGAATTTATTATGTCCATATGTTTTGAGGAATTTATTATGCCCATATTAGTAACAATGTTCGGTAGGGAAGCTTGGTTCCATCACTGGTCACGCCTAGACCATTTTCTCTCAATGCCCCTATTAGTAACAATGGTGTGTTTCATGGTATGGTCATCATCCCACCTCACAACCACGTGGATTGTATGGAGATCATGAGGGAGGGGATAGTTAGAGGTTTAATTCAGTGTTTTTTTTTTGCAAAAGAAATGACACGCTTTGCTAAGACGATCTTTTATGTCCCTCACTCTTGGTTTGCATGCCAAGCTTGCACCAAAGTGAACATCAATTTGAATTTAAAGGCAATGATTTTACCGTCTTAGAGTTTTGTAGACTAAATTACGTCCCACAGGGGCGGACCCAGACAAGATTTTGAGAGGGGGCACACGATATGACAGGGGGTATTCCTTGTATAAATTCACAAAATTTGAAGATTTTTCTCTAAGAATTTAACAAATACTATTGAAGTTTCAATTTTTGAGTGGGGGCCAAGGCCCCCACAACCTTGTACCTGGGTCCGCCCCTGCGTCCCATAACGGACCGCCAAATAAGGATCTAGCTAGGCACACACTTTTTACCCGCTAATGAAAGGCATGATTTAGAGAAGAGCGCAACACTCCATATTCATGTTAGTGCTAAATCTTTGAGAATTACAAAAAGTACAAATTCATGTACATCACAGGTGGGGAGGAGATCCTAGCTTGGTGTGGATACCACGACATAGATCCAGTGCTATGGGCCAATGACGGGTCTGTTCATGAGTGGTGGACTAGGCTTGCCTTTGATAATGGCATTGCCAAAAAAGCCATGTCTTCCATGTTAATGCTAGTCTCATGGGAGGTGTGGAAGGAGCGTAATGCTAGGGTGTTTCGCCATATCGCGTCTCTGGTCGCTATCGTGGTCGCTAGAATTAAGGTTGAGGCAAGGGCTTGGTGTTTAGCCGGTGCCACTCGGTTAGGGAATGTAATCCCGGGAGAGTGAGACTTTTTATTAAAGTCCTAAGGCTTGTCCTAGGCGAATGCTTGCAGACTTCTTCTTATTTAATGAAATGGTAAATCTTTTGCCTTTGTTTCAAAAAAAAGTTAGTGGTAAATCTTTCAAATGTACAAATTCATGTCCCAAAAGCTTGTTAGCGTCCTATCAAACCCAACCACGCCTCCACTAGCTCTACGACGAGGGAATCAGATGGTATGCAGACCCACCCATCAATGTATATAGCAAAATCACTATTTTCCCCACTCTGTTCTAGCATACGAAACAAGTCTACAAAATAAGTTGGGGTATGGCTAGCTCGCGCGCTTTCCGGCCGCTAGACGACTAGCAGGGAGAAGATGAGCTCGCCCCTGTCGGCACTGCCTCCGTCCCCCGCGGTTGGCGGTAGCGCCGCCACCGCCTCGCCTCCTCAAAATGCACTCCCTCCCCCCCCCCCCCCCCCCCCCCCCCCCAGATCGGAGCTCGTCACCGACAAGCACCCAACCCACCCGTTAAGTCTCATCTCAAAAAAGAGAACCTGAATAAGTTGTCAGCTCTTCACGAAAGATGAGCCCAACTGTCCAAGCCATGGTCCCTTCTTCGTTTGACTTTGTCGTCGTTTGACTTGTTGGCCAACTGGTTGTGCCGTTGTTACTGGAATATAATGCCTAGCTCTGCTTATCAATTCGAACTTTTTATTCAGTTGGGTAGCCTATCAATTCAGTTGTTTAGTTGGGCAAAATATATGGAACCCGGGGGCATTTGCTCCCTCTTATTTGAAATGTCAAAAACATTGTTAAAAATATAAAATAAAAATCTCATGCACATGTCTTGTAAAACATTTGCCCGCACATGAGTCTTGTGACGAAATGATTTACTTTATCTCGGAAAAAATCATGTGCTATATAACATTATATATGTGACGTATTTTTGTCTTTTTATATAGACCAACTAAAAAGTAGTTTTCCCGTAAAACTTTCTACGCATCTAGCGCACCTATTTTCAAAAAAATTAAACATTTACAAAAAAAAAATTGAACCGGGAGCGGGATCATCCTAGCATTTTCCAGCCTATCAATTCGAACTTTTTGTTTAGTTGTAGGCTATTGTCTCCACGTGCCCAATACTTGAGAACCGCATGTGAGAGTCAGAATTTGTTTAGGCAGAAATGCATTTGAGCTGAAAGACGTTTGATAATCCCGCTAAAAAAAAAGTTTGATACTCCCAAAGAAAGAAAGAAAGAAAGGAGTATCAAACTTGTGCAGAATGCAGATAGGGATATAGGGGAGTCTGGTAGGAATTCATCGCATCTGAACCACCAAGAGCAGATCTTTTTCTCCAGAGTTCCGTGAGCCGCCGTCCCCCTCCGATCTGAAGCATCCGCGGCGATGGAATCTTCTCCCGTCGCCGTCGTGACGGTGCCGTTCCCGGCGCAGGGCCACCTGAACCAGCTGCTGCACCTGTCGCTGCTGCTCGCGGGGCGGGGCATCCCCGTGCACTTCGCCGCGCCGGAGCCGCACCTCCGGGAGGCCCGCGCGCGCGTGCACGGCTGGGACGCGGCGGCGCTCCTCGCCATCCGCTTCCGCGCGCTCGACGTGCCGTCCCACGCGTCCCCGGACCCCGACCCGTCGTCGCCGTTCCCCACGCACATGCAGCCCCTCTTCGAGGCCTTCTGCGACGGCGGCGGCGCGCGGGCCTCCCTCGCGGCGCTCCTCGAGGAGCTCTCGGCGTCCCACCGCCGCGTCGTGGTCCTGCACGACCGCATGGCGGCGTTCGCGGCGGGGGAGGCGGCGCGGCTGCCCAACGGGGAGGCGCTCGGCGTGCACTGCCTCGCCGCGTCCTACAACGTCGGGTGGATGGACCCCGGCCACCGCCTCCTGCGGGAGCACGGGATGGTGTTCCGTCCAGCCGACGCCTGCGCGACCAAGGAGTTCGTGGCGCTCGCCAAGCGGATGGGCCAGGAGCGCCGCCGCGCGCCCGGCGCCGGCTTGGTCGTGAACACCTGCCGCGCGCTCGAGGGCGAGTTCCTCGACGTGCTCGCTGCACAGAGCGCTTCCTCCTCCAACGGGCAGAAGCTCTTCGCCGTCGGGCCTCTGAACCCACTACTAGACTCCGTCCCCGACGCGGCCGCGCGGCACCAGTGCCTGGAGTGGCTCGACGGCCAGCCACCGTCGTCGGTGCTGTACATTTCGTTCGGCACGACGTCGTCTCTTCGGGCAGAACAGGTCTGGGAGATGGCCACCGCGCTCCGGGAAAGCAACCAGCGGTTCATCTGGGCTCTCCGCGACGCTGACCGGGCCGACATGCGGGAGCCCAGCGCCGGCGCGCGGTTCGTGGCGGCGACGTCCCTGCTCACGGACGCGGCAGCACGTGGGACAGGCGTGGTGGTGACGGGTTGGGCGCCGCAGATTGAGATCCTGGCTCACGGCGCGACGGCGGCGTTCATGAGCCACTGCGGGTGGAACTCGACGGTGGAGGCGCTGAGCCACGGGAAGGCCATCCTGGCGTGGCCGATGCACAGCGACCAGCCGTGGGACGCAGAGCTCGTGTGCAAGTACCTCGGGGCGGGCCTCCTCGTGCGGCCTTGGGAGGAGCGGGGAGAAGTCACAACGGCGGCCGCCATCCGTGAGGCCATAGAGAGGGCGATGCGGTCGGAGGAAGGGGCGGCGGTCCGGGAGAGAGCAAGGGCGCTCGGGGACTCCGTCCGCGCCGCCATTGCCGACGGCGGGTCGTCGCGCCGGGACCTGGACAACCTCGTCGCTTACGTGACGAGGTGACCGGTAGATACACGACACAACACTGGATGTGCAGCTGTTGGAGTGAAACATACATTCGCAGCTGTTCAAGCGCTCTTGAAGTTCTTGATTCGAGTTGATACGAGTGAAACAGCGACTGCATTAAACGAGCATTAGCAGAATGACGCTACCGACCTTTTTGTTTAGACAGAAGGCAATCATGCCCTGCTTTATTGAGGAAGCAAAAAGTCGCCGGGATCAAACCAAGTTTAAAGGGAAAATAGTCGAGATTACAACATCCGGAAGAACAAAACAAGAGCCCACATAGGAGCCTTCAAGAAATAACAAAAAGGAAAGAGGGTTAGCCAATGCCAGTTGTGGATCGGACCACCAGCGGTAAGTTCTTTGCCGTCATCTTCAGCCGCTCCACAAGCTCCATCCAGGGGTTCATGCTTTGCCGGTAAGATGCATTTCCACTGAGTATGATGCATTTGAACTGAGTAAGAAAAGATATCAGTTTGAACATAATGTAGAGAGGTGAAGTCATAATTTTATTGTTGAAAACTAAATCGTTTCACGTGAGCCAAATCGACCAAACAACCACTCCAAACACAGCTCAACCCATGTATTATGTTGACTCAAACTAAAAAATGTCGGCACATACTGTGATCTACAGATCTTATTTCCTTACAAGTAGTACATGTTAAATTCAGAAACTTATACTGGGAGTTTACAAAAGTTTATATATAACAGCATGAAACAGTCATGGCGTGAACCACCTGCGCGAAGCTCTCTAACTCGTCTAGCACTGTACACAAAATTGCACTAGGAAGATAAGGGATTTAACAAATTACCTGTTGCTGATGAAACACTCAACAGTCAGCACAAGTTTTCCCATGTCAGTAGCTTCTCTTTTGCTGAGTTTAGCTCTTTGACGACATCATGTATATCCATGCGCTCACTTGGCATCTCCTTGGAGCACCTGAGTCCGCTCTGTATCACTGTGAGCAAATATTGATGGAGTTCATGGTCCCCCATCTGTTTTTCACTCATAGTCAAGAGCAATTTGTGATCAACTATTTCCATAACATTCTCAGGAAAAGACATCTCAACCAGCTTCGGAAGGCTCATCCCATCCACAAACTGTTCATCAGTTGGACTCACTCCTGTGAATATCTCCAGCAGAAGAATTCCATAGCTATATACGTCGCCCTGCACAGATGCTTGAGCCCCCATGCCATATTCTGACAATAGACAGTAGGGAATTAATGTCTTTCCCGCACATGGTGCATTTGCTATAAACAATAGAATTAGTTTCAAAATGGACATCGATTTTTTCTGGAGGCTGTTCCACCGCTGCTTAACTTGGAGTAGTATCCAGTAGTCATCAAATGCAATGAAAACTTCTATTTTATTCCACTTCATTTACAATAAGAACAAGCTATTTGAATTATTGGTTAGCTAGATATGGTTAGGTGCATAAATAGGCAAGGGGGAATACTAAATGTAATTAGCCAAGTAATTGTTCTTAAATAAATCATGGAATGGTAAATGATACTAATAGATATGCTAAAACATCATTATATATGTTAGCAAAAATCATGTACCTGGGGGAATGTAGCCAATAGTACCCCTAATCCGGGCGCTTTCTGCCGAATGAGAAACCATGGTATCTTGTTGACCCAAAAACTTGGCTAATCCAAAATCACCCACATGTGCAATCATTTCACCGTCCAAAAGAACATTGCTAGGCTTCAAATCACAATGCACAATAGGCACTGTGCCATGGTGGTGGAGGTAGTCTAATGCTGTGGCAACATCAAATGCTATGTCCATCCTCTGGGTAAGGTTTAGAGCTTCAAATGGTCGAGCAGTACATGCTGTAGGATGTAACCAGGTCTCCAGGCTTCCATTCGGCATGAACTCAAAAATCAATGCCTTGAAATCAGTACCATTGTGAGCCATACTAGAACATGAACTCAAAACCTTAACAAGGTTTCGATGCCGTATATTTCTCAGTGCCGTACATTCAGTCAAGAATGTCTTAGAACCAGCTTGTTTTTGAAGGTCTAGGACCTTTACAGCAACGATTGTCGGAGTCTCAAAGTTCATGGTGCCTTTGTATACTGTTCCAAAGGCACCCCTTCCGATTAGATTAGCTGAAGAGAAACCATCTGTAGCCTTGAAAATGTCATCATAGGAAAACCTCTTGTGTTCAAATTGAATGGCATGACTGGATGCATTGTTATGTGATCTTCTTCAATATCGACAGGCAAAGAAACATACAGCCATGCACAAGCATGCGAATGCACCAATTGTGGGAAGTACAATTGTAATTATTCTCTGGTAGTTTCTTTTGTTTGTTTGGACATATGTGACACATCTTTGTAACTTCATTTGCGGTATTCTGCCACAAAGATCAGGATTTCCTCTGACATCAGTTGCAGTAATATTTTGGAATACTCCTCCCTTGGGTAGTTCTCCCTCAAAATTGTTGAAAGAAATATTCAAATATTGGAGCTTCATATGTTCTATGGAATCTGGTAATTCACCAGAAAAAGAATTGTGGGATAGATCAAGCATTTGCAAAGATCTCATGTTACCAAAAGAGGATGGCAAGGCCCCATCAAACATGTTCCTGTCAAGATAAAGTACTTGTAACACCTCACAGCCATCAATGGTCCTCGGAATTTCACTGGATAAGTTGTTATTTGATAGGATGATAGTCTGTATGTTCTTCAGTTTACTGATTTCAAGTGGCAATGGACCGCTGAGATAATTCTGTGACAAATCTATGGCTATCGAAAGGGAGTGAAACATTATTTCCTTTGGAATATTACCTACTAACTTGTTATCTGAAAGGTTCATGGATTCTAGTGATTGCATATGACTCATCTGCTCCGGTATATTCCCTTCAAGCTCATTGTTTTGGAGAAAGAGTCTAGTCATCTGGGTAAGATTTGTAAATATCAATGGGATTTCCCCAGATATGGTGTTATTTGACAGATCTATTAGCTCGAGTCTCCAGAGGTTGCCAATATCCTGGGGTATGGGGCCACTTAGTAGCATGTTGTCTAGCTGAATTCTAGTCAGTCCTACTAAATTACCAATTACAGCAGGGATGCTTCCTGAAATTCCATTGTTTCCCATACTAAAAAAGTCAAGACTAGTGGAAAGATTTCCTATAGATATGGGTATCATTCCTTGAAATTGGTTATATGCGAGATCCAACGCCTGCAACTTTGTACAGTTGCTTAACTGGTCAATAAACCCCCAGTCTCTAGTTGTCTTGGCCTCAAGTAGATTGTTAGAAACAGCAAATATCTGAAGGTTCTGCAAGCTTCCTAAACTATAAGGTATTGGGCCTGTGAATTTGTTACTAGCAGTCTCAATCGAATTTAAGTAGGAACAGTTGGATATGGAATCGGGGATTTTTCCTTCAAATTGGTTTGCAAATATGAGCAGATCTGATAAGTTTGGAAACGAAAAGCCAATATCAGAAGGAAGACTACCTTGGTGATTGTTGTAAGCTATCTGAAAGATCTCCATGGATGAAATGTTGTACAAGGAATGTGGCATCTCACCGGAAAGGAGATTTTCGTTAACGCAGATGGTTCGAAGGACATGGAGCTGGCCAAGAGAATATGGGATGGAACCAGTCAGATTGTTCACATCCAAACGAAATAGTAGCAAACTGGTCAGATTACCAAGGCTTGACGGAATATTTCCTACAAGGTTATTAGAGGTTAACACCAGGTAAACAAGGTCCTTACATAGTCCAAGGCTAGAAGGGATTGTACCCTGAAGATTGTTCCTCCTGAGGTTAATATTGAGTAATTTGGTGCAGTTTCCAAGAGTTGATGGTATATAGCCACCGAGGGGGTTTTCGGACAGATCGATAGAGCGCAATCTAGTCAGCTTCCCAAGCTCTTCCGGGATGCCTCCGGTGAACTGGTTATCTGAGAGGCTCAGCTCATCAAGAAAGGTGAGGTTGGACAAAGCTGGAGATATCTGACCTGAAAGATGGCTGGAGTTCAGAACGAGAGATGTAACTCGATCAGGATGGAGTCCGCCGCACCTGATTCCCAGCCACTGGCAGTGGTGGATAGAGCCGTTCCAAGAGGACAGTATCTTCAGGGGATCTCCTGATACAAGAGATTTGAAGGATATGAGCGCTGATAGATCGGTTTCGTTGGATGCTGATTTTGTTGGGACAAGAAGTGAAAGTGAGCATAGAATCTGAAGATTTAGTAGGAGGAAGACAAAACTGTAAGTTTCCATTGTTTGATGGGCATGAGAATGCTGTCACTAGCTAGGTGACCACACTGTCTAATCTTATACACGGCATGAAGGGGGGAAAGGGATAATGTTGACTATATTATTCAACTTATGATGAAAACGATTGAAGAATAGATGGTCATAGTATTAGTGGAGAACAAACAACCTAGCCGGCATGTTGTCCCAATCACACTGACTAGGTTTAGAATTTAGTAGTGACCAAAGTGCTTAGCCATCAACTTCCACCTCGGTTATTTTGACCCTTTCGAAGCCGGCTTAGAAAGAAAAAGGTATGCTTGTACCGGTGTGGAAAATCTTACCTGAGAACGTCTTGCACCGAATACGCCCTTACATTTCTGCCCTTACATTTCGTAAAACTGCAAAATCGAAAGAGTAAGGATGTAGACAATATTACTGTGTGCAGAAACGCCTTCATCTTCTATATCTAAATAGGAATGACCCACTACCTGATTTTCCTTGTCCTCTCACGCCTCCACGTCGCCTTTTATGTTTCCACCTCGCTCGCACCTTCGGAAGCTCTCGTCGCTAGCTTAATTTTACCGGTTCGCTCGCGCGCTGCGCATCTTCCTACACGGTCTGGTCGTTGCTAATTGTGCTGAACGAAAAGCCCATACATGGGCTGGACGAGAAGCCCATACTCGGTCGCTTCCTCTTCCCTAATCATGGTGGCCGCCGCTGCGCCCAATTTTTGGCCACTGCGAGTCTGCGACCTTTGCCCTGCGTGCTAGAAACCGCCGCATCATAGCCAGTATTCATCAGCCATGATTTCCCTACTAGAAGAAACTGCTAGGTTGAACTGATCCGGCACCACGGCCATCCTTAAAAAACTCATTCCTTTCCAATGGATTTCCAGCGCGGCCGCCTCCTCGCGTCCATCTCTGGAACATGGAACCGGACTTATGGTAGCTTTCTGCTTGAGATTCTCCTCACTCACCCCTTTCTTTTTCTTATCCTCTCACTCATATTTGTTAATTTGTCAATCCGTTAGGTTGCTCTGTGCTCGAGATCTGCTCGCCATTTTGTTTCCTCCGATTTGGTTGGATTTTCGTTGGATTATGTGTGGTGGAATATGAGCAGTTAACAGATCTCCCCGTTTTAAAATCATGCTCCGCCTCATTCTATTTTGTTCACATCGCTCCTCGGCTAATGCGGCGCTCATAGTCTCATACTGGGGTAAGCTACTCCGTCCTTTCTTCTGCTATTCTGCATTTCATATATCACATATTGTCGTTTACATCACAAGTTTGACTTCCTCAGGTTCTGGACGACATGGATTAGTCTCGGTTTGATCCTACCTCGCTGCATACCGAGAGTCTGTACTCTTTCATCTATTGCTAATTTTGGACTTTTTGTTTCCTTAATCCAAATCTGAATTACGTTTCAGATATAGACTTTCTCAGGTTTTTTACATGAACCCCAAAGCAGTAGCTTTGCTTGGTTAGCTTCATATGCTTCCTATAGGTACGTACTCTTCTCTCTGTTGCTAATCTTGGATTTCTTTTCTTGCTTCGTCCAAATCTGTAACAATTTTTTCTTGATTGAACAAATATTTTCCATGGCATGTATGATAGACACATACAAATACTGTGATTTCATAATAGTACATTACAGGTTACTGCCAAGTGGAAACTTTCGTCCCTTTCAATCCGCATGTGTTTTTTTGGTTAGCTGACAAAGTTCTTCGTGTAATAAGAAGTTCGGAGTTACTTTGCAAAAGTACCAAAATCTACTATGATGGTATGCCATCCATAATCTTCCTTATCCTTTAACACATGTTATATTAGTTAAATGCTGGCGTGGAATAAATCTCCACTGAATAGCAGAAT
Source organism: Poa annua (assembly GCA_026929855.1). Classification (NCBI taxonomy): domain Eukaryota; kingdom Viridiplantae; phylum Streptophyta; class Magnoliopsida; order Poales; family Poaceae; genus Poa; species Poa annua. The sequence continues at coordinate 11,099,138 of CM049433.1, read as the reverse complement.
ATCTTGATGTTTGCAGGTTGCTTTTATCTTTCTTTTGCTGATGCCTTTCGGTGATTTTCATGTGTTACTAACTTAATATTCCGAGCTACTTTTGACATGTATGCATAGTTACATACCATGCACTGTGCCTCCTTCTCCCAGCGTGGCCTACTAAATGAAAAATGAGGGAAGGTGAACTTATTTTTCCATTCCATGCCTATACACTTGATATTCGATGATATTTTCTTATGTCCTTATGTCTCTAACAGATTTGGCTTTTAAAGGCAAAACGACTTATATATAGTTCAATTACATTTATTCAGTGCCCACCTGCTGACTTATGCGTTGCAGATAATAAATATTAGATTAAATCTTTAACTCGCAATTGATACTAAATGTCATGGACAATTTCATCCGAAAATTGTGCAGAAGAAAATTCTTATAAACATCAAGATATTCTGATATTCAGTTGAGATTTATTACTTTGGATTCAACATAAAACACTTTAAGCTTGACAATTGCCCACTCAAGCACTATGATGTAGATGGAAATGGTTATAAATACAAAATTCAGAACCATATATTCAAAGATCAATTCTTTCTTACTACCTACTATGTAGTATTTCATTTTTGTTTACACTCTCAAAACTACATATCTCATGTAGAGGACTGCACTCAATGTGGTGGACTAGAATAGTCTTAATAGTTTTCTTATTCTGACTGACAAGGTGGATGACCACATGAGAGGTAGGCTGATGTTTTTGTTTTCACATGCTTGGAACCACCTCAATGATGCCAATTTTTGTTAAGGCAATGCACTCATCAGTGGTTTGTTCTTCATATTCTGCAGATTTATGTTATGACAGCCAGAAGAGGGAGCTTTCAGATGAGATGCAAAATTCTTGACTAATGTCATTTGGTTACCTTCTGCTGTACAAGGGAATTCTGATGGAGATTACACACATTCAAAAATTGGGTTATAGATAGAAATCAAGGTGGTGTTGCTTTTGTTGCAGCTTGACAGATTATTCTCTTACATAAAAAGCGTAGATGTTAGCATATAGGGCTTTAAGCCTGTTGCCGTATAATACTCTGATCCAAGTGTCCAACTGTTCCAAACTTTGAATGATATGTCGGAGAAATGGAGGATTTATCTTATCTCTAAACCATTATAGTCATGTATTGTTCTAAATAATTGGTGTCAAAGTAGAATCATTTATTCATCATTTTCCTAATCATTTTAGGAGTTAGTTTCCTGCATAATACAACAATTTGAAACAATATTTTCCGCAGCAACGCGCGGGGAATTATCTAGTTTTTTAAATAGAGCGTACCATGACAACTACAACCGGATGCATGTTAACCGGTTTTCTCCCTCTCTCCCAAACTTTCACTCACCCGACATCAATTGAGAAATGGAACATCACTATAGTATGCATCAGGAGAAAACTCAAGCAAAGCCCTACCATGGTCGTGACTCGTGAAGTTGATTTTCTGCCCTAACAGATGTCGATCCACCGTCAGCGCAAGGCGGACTCACGCTCGCGGGCCCCAGGAAAAAAAGTGCTATAAGGAACGGCGTCGACGCGCCAGAACCTCAAGCCGCTGGATAGCACCCGCCTTCCACCTCGTAGAACACGGCCGTGGCCGTGTGAGCACTAACACGGATCCGGCCGCGGAGGGGCATGCTAAGAGCAATTCTCTATCGGAGAACGATACCGGAAGAGAAGACGCTATACGGAATGGCGTCGGCATGCGAGAAATGATGCCGGCCTCATTTGGTTTAGCGCATGTTAAAAATTATCGACGGCAATGCGAGTGATCGCATACAATATTATAGATGCACAGATGAGTGTCTTCGCATGGGAGAAGGCACTACCCTAGCCTAGCATCTGTGAGAAAGTTTGTCGCGACAATGATTAAGATTCTCGGTGTTGACTATCTCAAAGCTATTAATGAAGATGACATGACGCGGCAAATGTCGATGAATGAAACAAGGGGGTTGCCATGCATGCTTTCGAGCATCGATTGCATGCATTGGAGGTGAAAAAATTGCACTGCGGCATGACACGGCCAATACACAGATCGTCATCGCAATCCAGCTGTAATACTCAAAGCAGTGGCATCTAAGAAATTATGGTATTGGCATTGCATTTTTGGTTGCCCGACCCTTTCAGTGATGTCAATGTTTAGCAGAGATTTTGTTTATTTGCTAGGCTTACAAGTGGTGATGCTTAGGCTACAACTTCACTGTCAATGTCCATGCATATGACACGGTGTACTATCTAGCTAACAACATATATCCTTCATTGGTTAACATTTGTAAACACTATCCCAAATTTACAAGGTAAAATACAAGTTCATCTGCTTCTCGTAAAGAAGGTTGCCTGAAGGACATGAGAGAGACTGGTGTATTGCAAATTCGGTTTGCTAATGTGTCCCGAGGTCCTCATCTTTATTAGACAAAAAAATCCCTCACAGTTATCATCATGGCTTGTCTGATTCTCCACAACATGATCATTGAGAATGAGAGGGGTTAGGACTAGACTTCAACTATGAAAATGTATGTAGCCGTGTGAAAGATCATGGAAACACATACCAGATCCAAACATTTCTTGACACGTACCAAATGATTGAAACACAAGGAGTCGCACACCCAGCTTCCCCATGATCTCAATTAACATGAGTGGCAATATATTGGAGATAGTCTCCCATTATTATTAGTTTATATGAGTATGCGTGATGTTCTTTGCATTGGGAACTATTTTTATTTGGCTGTTGTAATTTATACTATGTGATGTTGAACCTTAAGTAGTCTAATTTGTATTTGGTGCAAAATTTGAGATCAGTTAGAGTACATGAATATTCACAAGAAAATGGAGATCAACCATGTTTTTACGGTATGGGTTTTGCAGGATCAGTTTGGATCCATGCCATACTGTAAAAGTAGTTTTTAGGTAAGAGTTTCTAGGCGGTACCACGCCATACCATAAAATCGGTTTGCTGTAGACCACAAACAAAAACCGCTTTTACATATGGTTTTTTTGGGACCCGTTAGATGTTCTCTAACAGCAACAGCAGTATAATAAGGCTTACTCAGTTGGCTATTGCGTTTGCCATGCCATAAAAATAGGAGAGATGAAAGAAGAGAGTGTGAAACGGGCGCTTAATTAGCTGCCCGGCTAACTAAATCATGCAGCCATAGGTAGCACAATCAGCTGCGAGAGAAAAAACGAGAGAGAGAGTGAAGCATGCAGCTTATTGCTTCCCAATCCGGTGTGAGGCTGCGAGTAGTTAAATATCTAACTAAATCAGCTTATTGCTAGCACAAGAGCCAACCTATCATACAAAAGCAGACTCTTGCAATAGAGCCGGCAGCCGGCTCTTTTATTGTGCCTGCTCTAAGTCACTAATTGAGTGTAGAGCTGAGAATCACGATTGAGAGGGGCCGGCGGCGAGTGATCACAAGAGTACATGAATGCACATGTGCTCTTTACGGCAGTAAAAGCATCCGGTTGTTGTACCACGTTGTGTCAAACATTAGTGTCGAAAATAGATGGAACGTGCTCATAATTCTCAAAGTAGCTAGCTATCGTCTTACCCGATCGATGCTCCACAAATAGAGCTGTCTCATCGCTAGGCTCGTATCAACATACACCATGCATGCAGTATCTACAAGTTCTCCAGAGTTGGAGCTTCTTTTGTAATGCCGCTGAGACCCACATAACCGTAGGACTTGGAAGCATCGGAATTTGTGATTGTGCTAGACTAAATTGCTACACAAAGTAACAACACCATCATGTTTCACTGGGTCCACGGTTTTGTACAATGTTTCTACATAGAAGTTGCAACCACACTCAAACTAGTGCCAGTGCTCATCTTTTCCTTTCTGGGGAGTAGGTACTTGTACTTGACTACTGGTGCCGAGAGAAGAAAATGAGAAGATTGATTCATGGTGGTGTTGACGAATCTCTTGGTAGCTGGAAAGTGTGCTTTTGCAAACTACATTTGGATTGAGCTCATCTCGAACGAGAGCTGCAAAAAAAAAATTGTACTCCTCTTGAGATAGTGCGTGATCAACAATGACTTTCACGGTACCAAAGATCTATCCAAGGGCCTGGATCTATCGACCCATAAAAATGTCAGTTTTGTAAAACAACCAAACAGTGGGAATGGTGTTTGGCTCCGGGTGCATATGCGCCATTTATTTAAAATTTTGAAATGTCAAAAAAATATATATATATGTTCGTGTATAGATCTTAACATCCCATATATGTTCACAAAGTCGTTTCACAAAAAACGACTTTTTTGTGGCTTGCTGTAAAAAGTCAAAAATTTGGTGCTAAAATAAGTCTTTTCACAAGATGTTTTTTTGTCTTTAGAACACAAAAATAATTGTTTTCCATGAAATGATTGTGTGAACACATAGAATGTTAAGAAGTATCCTCGGAATTGTATTTTGGTTTTTTCCAAAATTGAAAATATGTTTTTTAAATATCGTTTCATATGCATCCGGGTGGCAAAGTGAATTTCAACCAAACATTAATAAATATCCCATTTTACCTACAGACCCAGTATTTTGTAAAAGATACAGAATTACTAATATTATTGGTTACTTGACATTCTTGACAATATTTTCTATGAAGGATAACAACTTTTATTTTATTCATTAAGAAAAGTAAAAATAAAACAAGGTTGATGTGGGTACAACTTCCTTAAAAACAAAAGGAAGAAGCTAAAACTATAAAAAATAAGAAGGACAACTGCACGATGAAGGACACAACAACATGGGCTTATAGGGATATGAAGAGATAAAGTTGAGAGAATCATATATTTCGAAGACTCAACAAAAATTGAGGAGGCCTTCAACTTTCATCTTCATCTAACCTTGAGCTAGAGTTGCATTGTTGCCACCCGACAACACCCCTCACAAAGATGGGGAAGGGTGTCATATGGGAGTGACTTGATTCAAGGGTGGATCACATACTCGCGAACTGTGTTTCAAATGAACAAATTCAGGTCTTTTGCAACGGTGTTGAACAACAAGAATAATTGGCCAACCCACCTGTCAAATTGACACCTTGTGGTGAAGAATCAAGAAGCACCACCGCCTCTTACCTCCACCACTTGTACCACGAGCAACCAAGAGGGGATCATTGGCTCCAAGACGACGCCTGCAAGGAGGTAACAATGTCAAATGTAATGTTTGTGTTCTAACCCAGAATGAGTAGCAATTTTTGCTTGAAGAGCACTTAGGCTGGGCGAGATGTGAAATCTTCAGGGCAAAGATAGCGCCCTACAAAGATGACATCGTTGGTACCCATAATAATCTGACACGAAGCTTTTCCCCGTAGCATCATACCTTGATATCATCACAAAAAACCATGTTGACCACCGACAACAAGTAACCTATGTCCTCTCCTCGACATGATGTCACTACCAGGGCAATAATTTCAAAGTCACCAACGTGCTCGGGCATGTACAAGCACGCTACACGCAAGGCGCTTTCTAGGTCCGCACTTCGATGAACCGTATTGAGTAAAACGTGTTAAACGCTGGTAGCATTTTGATACCAGCCCTCCTCGACTTACCAGATCTGACATGCGTAGTACAGATGGAATATATGGAGTAAAAATGTGACTTGATATATACACAAATTTGGACCAACTATAATGTATAAAGACCCCAACACTTCTGGAACAAACCCGAAAAGTCACACTTAGACTGAAAGAATAGCCTCAATTAAATTCTAGATTAATCCAGATAAATACGACCATCCATACCAAATCTGAGATTTAAACTGGATGGGCTGGTTCATCGCAAGAAAAGAAAAAAAAGCTAGACTCAAACACCACAGATATCATTTCACCACGAAACATTTATACTGGCTTATCGTTCCAACACTTCTTTTTCCCGAGAACAACGCTCCAACTCAACATCTGGCTAGCGGAAAGAACCAATCATACGCCCAGAGTCGCCGGAGCAAGAGGAAAGCCGCCATGGGGACGGAGAGGAAGCCGGAGGCGGAGAGGGAGATGAGGGAGTGGTGCGTCGCGCTCCCCAAGGTGGAGCTCCACGCCCACCTCAACGGCTCCGTCCGCAACTCCACCCTGCTGTCAGTACCGCTCCCTCACCCCCACCCATCCCCGGTTCTTCGTATCTTCCGTTCGGTAGCCATGGCCTGTTGACCCCGAGGGAGGAGCAGTGCGATTTGAGTGCGTAGTAGCGATTTCGGTTCCGTTCTTCGGGGCCAACGTCTGCTCCCGCTATCCCGGACGATTTATCATCTGATACTGTACCTTGAAAATGTGATAGATGCTACTTAGATCACCTACTTTATCATGCAGTGCCAAATTTTACCACCATGGTGATGATTTTAAGACGCAACAGCCCCTTTGTCTTCAACATGTACAGTAATATAGTGTAGAACATCTGTGATTTCATCATGTACCATTCATTTGGCAGTATTCATTCTGTATTCTACTCTCTCTTTTTTTGTAACAATGCTATCTGGACATTTTAATTATGTCTGTCGAGATAGGAAACCGACATGTCTATTGGTGGCAATTCTATATAAGACTTTTCATATAATTCTGCTTCTACAATTTTTCACATTCTCGTGTTGTCATTCCTTGAATAGAGAGCTTGCGAAACAGCTAGGCAACAAAGGACTCATTGTTTTTGAAGATTTTAAAGATGTGATAACAAAGAGTAAGTAGATGATTTTGTTGTAGTCATTAATGCAGTCACCTTCTCATAAGTCCTATCTAAACATATTATGAATGGAAGACGCATATCTCTCAATTTTTTACAATTTATCTTACTTTTGAACAAATTTATCTAATGAATACTTCATTCTTATGTCTCTTGAATTGCATGTCTGCTTACTGACTCTGGTTTTTTATATTCTTAAACAGATGATAGATCTCTCCCAGAGTGTTTTAAGCTCTTTGATTTGTTTCATATACTCACAACTGACCATGATACAGTAACAAGGATCACCAAGGAGGTGTGTTAATCGTCATTTCACACTATTACGTACTGTTATACACGACAGTTAATTGTGCACATCAAATTAAAACAGGTCGTGGGAGACTTTGCTGCCGAGAATGTTGTGTATTTGGAAATAAGGACAACGCCTAAGGTACTACTTTTGAATACTTGTTTTCGTGTCAATTTGCAATTATTAGTGTATGGTGGAGTAAGCTAACTAGTTTTGTGTTTCTTTGCTCTACCTAGAATAATGAAGGCAAAGGGATGACCAAGCGGTCTTACATGAATGCTGTTATTAAAGGTCTTAAATCTGTTGAAGACGTCGATGTTGTTTTATTTGATTCTAACTTAAGAACTGATGGAACATTAAGTTGTACACCTATGGGTGATTTGGCTAGTGACACAAAGAAAAAGAAGATACATGTTAGGCTCCTTTTAAGTATTGACCGCCGCGAGACAACTTCAGCAGCAATGGATACTGTATGACGAAACATTCCACTTTAGCTTATTCTCCCGACTAATCTTGGGATAATACCGAATAATTTTCTTCCTTTCACCAGGTTAATTTAGCCATGGAAATGAAGGACCAAGGTGTAGTCGGCATCGATCTCTCAGGCAATCCAGTTGTAGGTGAATGGTAAGAAATATTTTGCTTCTGGCTTGAACTAAATGAAGACACGTTAATTCCTTATGTGCTAATATTGTGTTTTTCTTTCAACATTCGTTAAGGGAGACATACTTGCCTGCTCTAGAACACGCTAAAGAGCTGGGGATCCCCATCACAATTCACTGTGGTGAGGTATGAAAACACATTCGGACAAGTTCTGAAAACAATGTTTCCTTATTATCATTATTTTCTTAACGCTCCATTTGTGAATCTTTACATATATTGTTTGACCAATGAAAATAGAGCTTAGTGAACAACAGGTACCAAACAGGAAGGAGATCCAAGCAGTTTTAGATTTCTGCCCTCAAAGGCTGGGTCATGTCTGCTGCCTGAACGATGAAGAATGGAAGAAGCTTAAGTCATCAATGATTCCGGTGACCTTGTTTCTGCTCCTCGGCTTCCATTATCTTTAGCTATTCTGTGTGACCCATACTTAGCTTACTTGTGAGACGAAATTCTGTAGGTGGAGATATGTTTAACCTCCAATGTTATGACCGGAGGTGCCCCCTCTCTAGAGCTTCATCACTTTGGTACGTCCCTCACAATGTAGAACCCAAAATCCTTGACAGAAACTAACTCCAGCAGAAGCATCTTAACGTTCCGACTTCTTGGATTTGTGCAGCTGACCTATACAACGCGAAGCACCCTCTGTCAGTGTGCACCGACGACTCTGGACTCTTTTCGACAAGCCTCTCGAACGAGTATTACCTTGTCGCATCCACCTTTGGTATGCTCCTCATTTCTCTTAGAAATAGAACCAGTGAATTCAGAGCTTGTTCCTCACTCCAACAACATATACTTGTTTACAGATTCTGAACGTTGAATTTGATGTGTAATTTGTCAGGTCTTAGCAAGGCTGAGCTGTTTCGGCTAGCCCAGGGCGCGGTGGAGTTTGTGTTCGCGGATGACGAGGTGAAGAAGTCCCTGAGGGCAGTGTTCGAGCTCACGGCAGCGGAGAGATTCGTGATGTAGGCTTCATCGGCCCTGCTCACCGGTGTACTATTAACTACGTGTTCTCCGTCCCATATAGATTAGGAAGGAGATGAATATGAACCTCATCTCTGGTGTGCCACGTCCGGATCAAATGATGCTGCGTGATGCAGTTCCGTAAATGGTGATTCAGTTTTGTTTCGTGAACCACGACAAAATGATCCAATCTGTACGTCCCGTCCATGTTTATTTTCAAGGGTATCAGCGGCTGGTGGTCTCCAAGTTTTAGCTTCATTCATTGTATAAAGCACCTTTCTGTGTCTCCTGTTTTTCTTAGAAAAAAAAACACCTTTCAAAGCTTATGATAACCCTCAATGCAAGCACTCGTGTAATCTTCATTTCAGATTTCGGTTAGATCATTCTCCCAATGTAGCACCATTACGTGAACCTGACCCTCACACTTCAAACACATGGCAATGGTTAGTTCACAAAACATAGTTTACATTACTCACCAAGCCACTTCGTCATTTGTCTTTCATCCTTGAAGTGTTATGCTCTTTTGAAGTTATATTCAGTTATTCACACGCACCCATCATTAAATAATGGACCCTCAAGCTTCAAGGATTTTCCGACAAGAAAAACGACAAAGATAAGGGGGGAAGCCCCCCGCTACCCACCGTTGGCCGAACCTCCCCCCCCCCCCCCCCCCCCCCCCCCCCCCCGACATTCCTTTAACCTGACCTGTCAACCTACGACTACGTTGAATCCTTGTCCAAGATGGTGCACTTGTGACCCTTCTCAGAGAATTGGCCTAGAAGTCATGTATTTTTCGTTTGTTTTGGTATTTCACCCTAGGGTTAGTGGAGTAGATGTCACGAGTCATACGACACTGGGGTTTTTTCTCTATTACTTTGGTCACTTTTCTGGCTTTGGTATTGAGTTTTGCCCAACTTTTAAATAAGGAATAATATATTGCCTCGTGCATAAATCGATGCACAGGTCAGGGGTTATCATTCTCCAAAAAGAAAATCAGCGGTTATCTTCCTTTTCGAGAAAAACTGGATATCCTGAAGTATGGATATGAGGGAATTTCAGCGCACGGGTATCTTTGCATGCTAGCGTTAGGCAGTAGAATGATTTCGTTGGGATTTTGGAGCATTGTACCCAATTTCAACAAAAATAAACAAGGTTAAACTACCGCTAACCAACCAATTTCCACTTTAGCCGACACAAGTACACATTCCTCGCCTCTGCCATAAGGCTTTACCGAACAATGCAAGCAAACTTTCATGGAAGTCACTGTAAATGGTTACAAATATATTACTTTTCTAACTGTGCGGTTGGAAAAGAATTGCAAAACCTTCTAACCACGTATTGTTGTTAGCACACAAGAAAATGCAACAAAATCAAAGGCTACAGACAACCTAGATGAAACGGGAGCAGCAAACATTTGAGAAGTATCTTGGGTCAGCTACTTCTGTTGAATTAGGCTTTGGGTTTGCTGTTAGTAACTTAGTATACAGATAAGCTGGCACAGCAACAGCCATCAGACGCAAACAGATTTCGGTTGTATCCTGGAAACCAACGAGATGGTTCTGTATCAGGTCATCTAATATTTGTACCATCCAGTGAGCACATATCTCAGCCAAAAGCAGAATAGGCATGAAAGAGCCTGCCACAAATGAAGATATAAGTAGTTACCACCTCAGATCAAAATACACATTAAAAGAAAGAACTGGAAAGGAAAATGGATAGTGCAAACATAAAATAATCAACATGACACGAAAGTGATATCAAAGTGGAGGTGCCAAACAACTACTTTCATTCAAATATATAGCTTGAAGGAAATGTAGCGACTACCTAAACTCCTAAAGCATAAGATCAATGAATTCTGACATGTCTGTGATGAACACCACGACAAGGTTTAGCAATAAGACATCTCCCTTGGATGAACTTGAACATCAAGAGCAAGCTCTCATGCAAAGTTATCGTGAAACCACGATACTCTATTGCACTGCAAGCCGCTGAGCACATTTGGTACATTTTGAGTCAAAGTTCATCAAGTGTCGGCAGGGTGTCACCAAACACCATAAGCAGTGAGTAGGGACACCAGTGTATATTTGACATGTGAGATAAATTGGATTGATTAGTCTCCAGTACGGCTATATAGCTGAATAGTTATGCTGATTTTAACACTATGTGGCATCACTTTTTCTTAAGTTTTACTGCTACTATAAAATGTTGGAGCATGTTTGCAATCGTCAAGTAGTCCATACCTTCAAAAGTCAAGGAAAGAATTACAAGAAACGAAGTTCGCAGCAAAAATGCATTACAATTTTACCTGAAATATAAGAAGCCTTATACAAAGGGACTTCTCTGAGCACTTCCCAAACAGCCTAAGGAATATGTTGACAAGGTTACCATCTTTGGTACCTGTCAGCAGTCCTGTTTGTGTATCAAACCTACATCAAGCACAACATACAATTTTTTTACAAGTTCAAAACCATACTGCAATAAATTCCATCAACAGTTTGTAACAGTAGAAATAAATCAGTACCTTGGCAACCTATGTCTTGGGCAAGGAACAAAGTGAAAGAGCTGTACACAATAGGCGCCAATTTAAAGCATAATCAGACAGTATACTTAATGAAATTAAAGGTAAATATACCAATGAAGAGGTAAATACGAAATCAGTTTATCCGAACCTGTGGTACTGAGCACAAGAAATTAAGAACCTGAGGTAAAAAGAAGAGCAATAATGTCTCACTGCAAACAGAAAATAGTTTTATTAGCTGCAGTTATCATTCAATAATGGAGAGAGAAAAACATATGGACAACCAGTGTATATATAGATTCACATGAGTGCGCATAAGACGTATAGACGGCACAAAAAAAAGGTTGTGTTCACTACCAAGATGGTATGTACAACACCACACAGTTAGGATATGAAGAAAAGTGGAGGTCAACAAGCATCATATAAAATGTTCAAAAACTCAATTCTGAATCCTACTAAAACTCTTTCCTAGCTATTGTTTACGCTGACCGCTGCCAAATTCCTGCATAGCTCTTCTCCCCCACCCCAAAAGTTCCTATGGGATCTTTTTACTCACTTTACTAACATGGATACATTAGAAATAAATAGAAATGCAAAACAAGGGGGAGGGACACTTCTATGCACATGCACCCAGAACCAGGATGATTAGGGAGTACTTCATTACAGAAAGTGGACTGCTAATTGCGTAACATTCCATTCCACGAAAAGCCAAATGAAGAATATGCTGGAATAAGTAAGAAAATAGTAAAACTTACTGAGATAACTGAGGATGTTTACCTGAAATGCCCCAAAATACCCACTACAGCTAAAGTCATCCCAGCAAAATAGGTGTAGGTATCACCAACAAAAACAGACGAAGGATACCTGACAAGTACACATACAAGATGATCCATTTTTAAAATTTGATTATTTCTGTTTAAAGTAAGGTACCATGCTCTCAAGGTCCTTACCAGTTAAAGCCCAGCAAAGCTAGTGACGTGGTCAGGAATGGCAGGACAAGATAAATAGAGAATGCATGAGCTTGCTGAGTTTCAAGGTCTTTAGAAGATCCTATGCGCATTACATTATGTATCAAAACCTAGAAAATGGCACAATGATTAGTAGAAGAATGGTACTCAAAATTCAAGAATCATGTACTTCATACCGCAGCAGATATGACGACTGTCTGCCCAACTTCAAGGCCATTCAGGCCGGCATGTATGTTGATTGAATTTGTACAAAAAACTGCTAACAAGAGCATGAAGAGCTTGTACATCCAACCTGCATGGCAAGGAAACCGAGAGGTGGGTGTGGGCATTCTATTATCTAATATGTACATCTCTGTCCAAAGAGAAAACGATCTAGAGCAGAACTTGCATCCAGTAGGAAAATAACTAAACCAGCAGAAGTATTGCAGCAGTACAGGCACATGGATCCCTCAATTCATTCATTTTGACAGTTAAGGTTACATATAGTATATCTTTGAGATTTCCCGAGATATTTTGAAGCAAGCAATGTACAAGATGCACTTGGTTATTGTTACAAATGATATAAACAGATAAAAAGCATCAATGCTTCCACCGTAAAAATGTTTAGAATCACTTATTATTTACTGTGCTAACTTATTCGGATTTGTAAACATACCCAACTCCAGAACTTCTACTCCAACAAAGGATGCTAGAGGCTTTGGAATGATGATGGAGGTCCCACCAGCATATGCCATCAACAGAGGAAGTGCTGCAATTGTAGGCAGCAGCAGTTTCCTATTCCAATATAGACAATTCAGAACAAATTTTTCAGAAACAAGAAAGTGACATTACTGGAATAAACTGAATGACACTCTGAGAAAGAACATACACTCTCCATGGAATATCAAGAACATCGTCAATAAATCCAAGAAGAATCATAAAGCAGACTGACGCTAATGCTGCATTATATTCAACAAGCCACTGCGAACATCAACAAACACGTGTTTCAGGGCATAACACATATTTCACGAATGCAAGGAACAATAATTTTAGTCATAAACATACAATTGAATCCGCTGCGAAGTTGAAATGTTGAAATAGAATAGCAATGACCAAGTAGACAATCCCAACAACAATGCCTAGTGACTCAGGCCTGCAAAGTAAGTTTAATGTTAATACAATAAATAATGCAAACTCGCAGATTTATATCTCCGAGACGGATAATGTAAAAAAATCATTCGAATTGAATATAGTGGGCTCATTTGAATTTTTTTAGTTGCCCCTTAGATGTACAGATGAGTATGTGCACACTTCTCTATAATAATACTATAGTTCAGTTTCCCTTTCAAAATTTGTATAAGAATGTTGAGGCGCGTACATACACATACTGCATGTGTCAGTATCATAGACCAAGGAAAGCATTCAAAAATGTATATTCAAGAAACGGCCTTAAGACATATATCTTTTGTCTTTTATTTGAAGTATATGTTCTTCAAAAAGTAAGAACTTTAGACAGCAAGAAAGACCGTGTATTTATTGTTCGGAGATCTTTCCAGTTCACACTAAACCAATGGTCCACGGATATGGAAATGATGCATGAACTCTAGATATAGGCCAGGTAAAGTGAAGTACTAAAGCACGTGCATCGAGTCAAAGAACATGACCTATGCCCGCTTTGATTAGAACTTATATACTGTTTAACCCCCAAATGGGACAACCTGTTCAACAGAATCAACACCTACCATGAATGAAAGTATCCATCACTCGAAATTTATTCACTCTGGTATTATCCCAAATTCCCAATACGACCTCTAGTATCAAACGGCTAATTTAGCCAATGCGACTATGATGTGTTGGTGTCTAGTACCAAATGCGTGGATTTCAACTGAGCTGAAATTGCTTCTTGTACTCCATAGTTTCTACCATGAACCATAGAAGCTACCAAAGCGACCCCCCCCCCCCCCTTTTCTCTAGCTTTAAAAAAAGCGCTCTGATTCTCTGAAGATGCATGATTTGCAACAGTAGAGGCGTAGAGCAGCAGCATTGACACCAAACAAATAGTAAACCCTGAAGCTAAACTCTGAGACCGGGATAAAATTTGCATCTAGAACAATGTTACACAATAAAAATCTACACCTGAAGCAGAAGTATTCGAAATGCTACTTCTAAAAACACAGAGACCGCTGCAATTATCCAAAATGTACTCGTGACTCACACTGTGATCTCGCCTAGGGGCAAGCCCTTCTTGTTGATGTCCTTACCGAACATCCCGCGGCGGAGGAGGTAGCGGGCAGCGACGGGGATGAGGCGGAGCACGACGAAGAAACCGCCGAGGCTGATGGCCCCGCAGATGAGGATGGATCGCCGCAGATCGGCGTCCAGGGGGTAGTGCACGAACGCGAGGTACGAGAAGGGCGCGAGGAAGAGCGCCATGGCCGCGAAGACCACGCGAAGGTTCGGCGGCCGGAGGACCAGATCCCCCGGTGCCGCCGCAGCAGCAGCAGCGGCCGCAACCGGCGGCGGCCTCGTGGGCCCCTCGGTCGCGGCGACGGGCCTGCGGCGGGCGGCCATTTGAGGAGGGATTCGGAGTTCAGTCAATTCACTTGCCTACGAGCTAGCTGGATGCCTCTAGCCTCGAGGTGTGGAGGTGGTGGTGGTGGCGGCGGCGCGGTGTCTCGCCGGCGATGGGGTCGGGAGCGCGGGAGGGCTTATAGTAGCTGCCGTGCGGTGACGTGGAGAGATCTCATTGGCAGCAGTCACGTGTTTGACGGGCACTGGGTAGTTTTTCTTGGAACAAAATTCTTACCGGGTCGTTCAGCTGGAACACACAGGTACTACTATATAATCTGGTCTTCGTTTTGGCAATAGAAAAACGGTTTTGCTAGTAGTCGCTCGAGTGAGAATTAAGTTTCGTTAGATGTGCATTGTGATTCGTGTGAGATCTGAGTTACACATGGTTGTATATGAGTTGTAATTGAGATTACACATGAGTTAAAACTAAAATTTCTCAGTTACACATGAAATGCACATGAGTTACATATGAAACTGTATGACGTCATCTTAGTGAGAACTACTCCCTCCGTCTTTAAAAGAGTGTATATCTAACTTTTGTATTAAGTCAATGTTTTAATATTTTGACCAAATTTATAGAGAAATATAACAATATGTACGACATCAAATTGATATATTTTGAAACTTCATTTCACGACGAATCTAGTGATACTGATTTAGTGTCATAAATATTGGCACATTTTCCTATACGTTTGGTCAAATGTTAATAAATTTGACTTACTATAAAAGGTATATGTACACTCTTTCAAGGACGGAGGGAGTAACTTAATTCTCACTCAAGTGAGCACTAATCATTCCCATAAAAAATCTCCGTAGCCTTTTTTGAAAATATTTGTTTAACAACTTTTTGAAACTTAAAAACAGTCAAAAATATAAACTGACACTTGACATCTTGTTGATAGTTTAATTTAAGAAAATGTCAAAAAAGATATTAAATTATAATAGAAATATGTAGTAATAACATAAAAGTAGCATGGAACAAATTATTGGTAGGGTTCTGAATGTATCACTCATTCAGATTTAGGGTGAGGCCACTTGTTTAGAAGTGAATTGTGGAAAATCCAGTTGTTCCCAACTATCATTGCTACTGATAAAGCTCACAATTTTGCTGATACTTTTCAATGCCAACAATATAGCATGCCCCTCACTTACCTCGGAATATCTTTGAGTAATACCAAGTTTCAAAAGGAATTCTTCATTCATCTTATTATGAGTGCTCACAGGCGGCTATCAGCCTCCTCAATGTACCTCAATTATGGGGACAGGCTCAGACTTGTGGTTTATGTATATTGTCAACTTTGCCCACCTTTTACCTTAGCACCCTACAGGTATACGGGTGGGTAATTGAGGAGTTCGATAAATATAAGAGGCATGGATTTTGGAAGGGGGGGGGGGGGGTCTGGGTAAGGAAAACCATCCTCTGTCTGCTTGGGATCTTGTTTGTCAACCCAGAGACCAAAGAGGTTTGGGAACTATTAATCTCTCGTTCCAAAATGAATGCCTACCCATGAAGCACTTGCACAAGTTTTATAACATAGCAAATCTGTCCTGGGTCAAGCTAGTATACACAGTATACCATGATGGACATGGTACACATGAATCTGAATTTGAAACCATCTAAAAGAATCATATTTCAAAGTTTTGTAATCATGCAGCGTATGTTGTGTTGATACTTACTCGTGCAAAATTTCATAAAACAAAACAATCGTATCTGGCCTACATAAAAAAAGGCAAAATGAAACTTTTGGTTTTTTACACTGTAAGAAATCATGGTTACTGAGCATAATTGTGACACTTTGACTGCACATACTATGACGTAGTTTTGTACACTATTTGACATCACATATCTGCAGAAATTTTCTATGCATGGTTTATGTTGTATTTTTATTATTTTATTCATAGTTAGAAAAATCGAAACAAGTATGTGAGGACAACAATAACTTCAACGTTGAATTTGTTGTCATGGAGCAGAGCCACTGCAGGCTACATATTCACCATGGCTAAACCTCTCCTCCATGCTTTCCTTCTATTTCCTGCGTGCCCACGTCCTCTCATACAAAAATATTAGGTGAAAATCTTATAAGAGAACTAGTAGGGGGTTTATGTCAACTAGAAAATATCGATACATAAACAAGATGACTATCCAATCTTTGCCTTGTTAGTTTTTGTATGTCTGGTTCAATGTATTGATTATTTTTGCGGCACCAGAACAACACAACATCTTTCTTCAGATGAAGTTGTACAGTTCTAGTTTGTGCCTAAACCGGGAACTAGAAAATGCCTTATTGTTTGTTCTGTTTAGTAAGCTCATACGGTGACTTATGTATGTGTGTTTGTACTTTATTTTAAGGTGGTTGATTGTTTATGCAATTACAAAGTTAAAAGATGGAACACTATCTTCGCCTTTGGACGTTGCCACCAAATCGGTAATGATATTTAGTTATGATGTCTGAGCCATAAATTATCTTCAACCATATCCGTAAATTAACATTTAGTTTGACCCACTCAACCATTTTAATAGGTTTATATTGTTTGTACATAACTAGTTATCATCATAGTGATGGTATAGTTATTCATCATTAAGGTAAACAATTAACACAATAACATGAATTTTAATAGAGTTGCACAATTGTCCATTCTATAGTTACCACAATAATCCTGATATTGTTATCTATTGATGCGTGTAATAATTACCACATACCATCGTAAAATTGATATACTTACCCAACTTTCAAGTTAGAACTACAACCATAAAATCTCTTGTAATTACCTAGTTGTCATTTATAGTTATCAGCATCACACTACCGTAGTTACCCAATTATTCAAGTTACGTTTACATCCATAAGACTGAGAACCATCCATTTTTAAGCGGTAATTGATTACTTGTGAAGTTGTGATTAATCCGGCAACCCACATGTTACTAGCATAACATAACTAAATGAGCTCTAACTTTATTTATATTTGTTTTTACAGAAGTGAGCTCTGATGCCGGTTTGATTTCTAATTGTAAATAAATTGACAACTCAAATAATTGCTTGTTAACTTTCTACCTGCAGAAATATTACCAAAAAAACATATCGAAGCGAAGGTTTTGAGGTTGATAGCTCCTTGTGAATAGTTTGATTCTCATATGACAAAGGTCGGTAGCTGTTGAGCTTAGTAAAACACCGAGGACCAAGCACCAATGATCCAGACGTTTAAAAAAAATTGAAACACATATTTATAAGTTTCAAAAATTCTGAAAAAAATTCTCGTTTATGTATACACCATTGGTTACATCTGTTATTGTTTCCATAATGTTTTGAAACGTGTACTAATTTTCTTGATATTTTCAAAATTGTTCAATTATGACATCTTTTATGAACAATTGTGACATCTTTTTATGATCACTTATGCCCGGTAGCAAAATACACTTTCCATAACAATTTTGTTTTCGAAAGACCACAAGGAGTATCATATGAACGCTGCAGAGGAAAACGAGGCAAAACCCCAGAGCCCGGCCCACCACGGACACGGAGTAGCCGCCTACATAGACTCCTGACACGCACGCCTCTCCTCTTCCCACGCCCTCTCCCTTCCTCTCTCTCTCTCTCCCCACGCCTAAACCACACCAAATCCAAACCCTACGCCCTCGCCTCCGCCGCCGACCTCGCGCCCGGCCGGCCGCGCCTCCCACTGATCGCGCGCCCCCTCCCTCCCCACCGCGCCTCCTCGCCGCGCCGCGCCGTTCCTGTGGCAGGCAGGGCAGCGCGGCCGCCGGCATCCAGGCCCCCCCACCCACGGCCGGCCGCCGCATTTGATGTCTCGCGCCTGCCGCCTCGGCCTCCTCTGCTCCCAGGAGGGTCCCCGCGCGGTCAGCTCCACCCCAACACCCGCCCAGCCCCCGGCCTCTTCACCGCAGCGGAGATGAGCGGCGCCGACCAGGTACTGATAACTGATCCCCATCCATCCACCCGCTCGCCCGAGCGTCCGTGCGCATAGGCATAGGCATAGGCATTGGCATTGATTAATCGCGTGATTTAGTTAATTCTCGGTACTGCGCATTAAATCCGGCGGGGGCGGTTTCTGGTTGGGGTCTGGGTGAATTGATGCGTTTTTGCCGTTTTGGAGTATACTAGCCTGTCTAGCTGATGTAATGCATGCCACCGCGTGTGGGTGGGGGCGTACTTGCTGCCCTAGATTGCGTAGCACTGATGACGTCCACTTAGTTGGTAGCTAGTGGTTACATGGATGAGCGGTCTAAACTGTTGTTGATTGGAAGGTGTGCGGAGTACACGAGGGAAGGGCATGTGATATAATGGGATTCAGGGTTTGAGTTTCCTTGAACCGGTACATCCCTCATGGATTTAATGCGCCAGGGGCAGCCTGTAGCTGATACTAGAAATGCTCAGAGTGTTTCAGGTAGTCCGTTGTTCTCATCATAGGTTCCTTCTGCGATGCAGGTCGTGTTGTTCGGGTCCTTTACGGAGGACGAGACTAAGCTGTTCCAGGGGCAGCCTGTAGCTGATACTAAAAGCGAGGAGAAGGCATGCGAACTACCTGAGATCCAGTTTGGGTCACTGAATCTTTCTATGCTAAGTTTAGAGAAAGTTTCGAATCATATTACTAAAGACGCTGTCCATCATCCTACAAAATCAGCGTATGGCCATGCAAAGGATCACAAGTGCAGTGATAAGAAGGAAGCTATAGCATCTAGCTTACCAAATGGATGCCCTACCGTTGTTTCTCCTAGTAACGGTGTTCTCAAGAATGTAAAATCTGAAGCTACGGTTCCTTCAGCTGGGCCTGTTAAGAATGTAAAGGAGACTGAAGTGGTCGTTCTTTCAGCTGGCACGGTCAACAACGTAAAGAAGACGGCTCCAGTTTCTTCAGCTGGTCCTGTCAACAATGTAAAGAAGACCAAAGCTACGGTTCTTTCTCCTGGGACTGTCAACAATGTAAAGAAGACCGAGGCTATGGTTCCTTCAGCTGGGCATGCCAACAATGTAAAGAAAACTGTAGCTACGGTTCCTTCACCTGGGCCTGCCAACAATGTAA
This sequence comes from Poa annua, assembly GCA_026929855.1. NCBI lineage: Eukaryota > Viridiplantae > Streptophyta > Magnoliopsida > Poales > Poaceae > Poa > Poa annua. Next base: position 11,079,461 of record CM049433.1, on the reverse strand, counting down.
AGCAGATTGAATCAGCGGTTCCTTCAGGTGTGCCTGCCATGAACATTAGCAGTTCAACACCACTTGCAATGCCAGGGCTGCACAGTGATGGGATCAAATGCACAGAAAACAGCAGCTCAGGTATGCAAGTAGCTGAGAATGGGAGCACAGGTGTTGATGCACCTACTACTGCAGCTCCAGTAGATGAGTCTTTCACAAGCTTGAATAAGGAAGCCAATCAGAACAAGCCATTGCTTCCTCACGGTTTGAAGAATACAGGAAATATATGCTTCTTGAATGCTACTTTGCAGGCTTTCCTATCATGCTTGCCTTTTGTTCAGCTTGTACAAGACCTGAGGAACCGGAGCATACCCAAGGTACTACTGCCTAGATGAATCAGTTTCATGTTCTTTCGGTGCTTATTTCATTGACTTCTATTCTGAATACTGCTTCCATTTCAGGTTGGCTACCCTACGTTGAATGCATTCGTTGAGCTCATCTCTCAATTTGATGTGCTTGACGAGTCCAGTATGAATAAAGATGAGAAGGTTGCCGTTATCTCTGCAAAAGTAATCAATCCCGCCATGTTTGATCAAGTTCTGAGAAACTTTACTCCAGATGTACCTGCTGGAACATCCGCCCGCCCAAGGTAAGTGCTGTTGAAGTTGTTCTTGGTCATTAGTTTTTGAATTGAAATTATGAACTGTGTGAACTGTGAATATTAATTTTCTGGCTGTTCTGGGTACTAATTGTGGATGCCAGTCTATTTTTCCTGTGCATGCTAGTTCGGTAGTTCTGTTAGTATTATCATGCATGTTTGTCCTTAACTGCAAAACCAAATTTGCTACTGAAGCTATACTCAATACGTATGAGCATGATCACATGCACTACAATTAGAAGCTTACTAATAATGTCCTGTTCTTGAATATTTAGGGGTATACTTGTGGAACTTGAAACTGAGCATAGATGTCATCTTAACTTGAAATTTATTCAAACAATATACTTTGCTTTATTGTACACATGAACATTATGCATGCTGCTTTTGTTAGTGTTACTGTAAATGACATGTGTTAAATATTTATTTTCTTAGCTAAGTAGCTTCTTGGTTTCAGTTTCTGATGCTTCACATTTCTGCAGACAAGAAGATGCCCAAGAGTTTCTAAGTTTTGCCATGGATAAAATGCATGATGAACTGTTGAAGCTTAATGGTAATAGTTCAAATTCAAAGGAAGGTATGGTTGTTTCTGCTTCTGATGAGGATGCATGGGAGACTGTTGGAAGGAAGAACAAATCTGCAATCATGAGAACACAGAGTTTTGTTCCCTCTGAGCTAAGTGCTATTTTTGGAGGTCAGCTACAAAGCATGGTGAAAGCTACAGGTAACTCTTTCTTGTACTGAGAAATTTCAGTTATTTTTTTTAGTTCTGACCTAGTCAACTAGACTCTTCACTAAGAAATTATAGTCTTTCTCAGTCGGTATTTTCTATTGATTCCATGCCTGTCATGTTTTCCTGAAAATAGATACTACTCTCCCCGCTCCTTCTTATTACTTGTATTTTTTAATGTAAATTTCGAATAGTTAGGTGTTACTTCCTTCTCCCAGTAGATGCAGAATCTACCCCTCCCCAATTGAAAGGATCATTAATTAGTCACTGTAATTAGTCCTCTAATCAACGATCTATCGAAGGGCACTGACGTCCCAAATTATCCTCAAATCAGTGCTTTGGTCACCATGAACAGAAAAAAATACATCTAATAAGATGGAATAGAGGGAGTAGTACCTTAGGTTGTAATAGAAATGTTGTTTCTTAAGCTTGCAGAAGTGTTGTCAACTTGTCAAGGAAAAGACATATTTGCTTACATTTGAAATAAAAGGAAAGTACATTATAACTGTTCATTGTGCTAAGAAATTTTGTATCATTGTTTCACAATCCTGGATAAGATTCGTTAGGTTTTCAGAAGCAAAGTCCTCGCTGCAGTATGAAATAGTTAGTATTGCTGGGCAAAAATTGTTAGGCATAGAGTAAACTTGAGTAGGTCCAGTTATGCCGTTTTTTTTACTCATGTTGTATGTTCTTTTTGGATCTATCAGGTAACAGAGCATCAGCCTTTAATCAGCCTTTCCTGCTCCTCCATCTGGATATATTTCCAGATGCTGTTCAGACGGTCGAGGACGCACTTCATCTGTTTTCCACTCCCGAATCTTTGGAAGGATACAGAACAGCTGCTGGAAAGGTTCTTGCTGAAGTTTGTGCTCAGTAGTTTAACTTCAAATTTTGTAATAACTCAATTCATGGTAGAATTGCTTGCATTGTTTTCAAGCTTATATTACATATAATCAACATCATGCTTTATGCATAAACATCATTTATTTGTGAAGTATTATGGATGCCTGACTAGTTTGTTGATCACTTTATTTTGTTTGAACCCTAGTTTTCTGTTGATGCTGCTATAAGTTGAAGTTCGATTGTTGAATTATACTTCTCTGTGTGTTGCCTACCTCTTTAGTGCAATAGTTTGGTTCTCATCACAATTATTATCCTTGTGAAATCAGCTAGGCTTAACTGATCAGATTTGATCTTGCAGGCTGGTGTGGTGACAGCTAGAAAATCATTCAAAATTCACGCACTTTCAAAGATTATGATACTACACTTGAAGAGGTTCACTTATGGAAATCGTGGTTGTACTAAACTCTACAAGCCACTGTACTTCCCTCTTGAACTGGTTCTTAACCGGGATCTGCTGAGCTCACCAACATCGGAGGTGACAATTTCCTGTATACTCTCTTATAAATTTGTTATTCCCAATATAGTTGTATCTACTATCTGGTCAATGATTCAGGGCATGCTTTTGTCACTCTATTTGCTTTCAATAGAAGCTGTCCTGTAATTGTTTATCCTAGATCCCCTGGCATCGGCATGTGGGATTTGCATCTTTAAGCTTCTTTTTCAAGTCTCTACTCCATTATTATACCAGATTAGTATGCTCTGATGCACAAGAGGTTAATTTATGTGCCAACGACACAGAAATCAGATATAACAGTTGTTTCTGTGATAAACTTTGATAACTCGATCTAACATCTCGCCGTTCATCAAATGCAGGGTAGAAAATATGAGCTTGTTGCAACCATCACTCATCATGGGAGCGGCCCATCCAGGGGGCATTACACGGCTGACGCAAAGCATGCCGGTGGGCAGTGGCTACGGTTTGATGACAACGTTGTCTTTCCCATCAGTATGAACAAGGTCTTGCATGACCAGGCATATGTCCTGTTCTACAAGCAAGTATAAGTCTGGGATTACCCACACGGTTGATTAGCCCTTCCTCTTATTGCTGGAACAGTGAGCTACACTGTCTAACTATCGTCCTATTAATGTAGCTGACGAGACCGCAGAATTGTGTGTGTAAAGTACCCTGGTTGGCTGACTCTATTTATATATGTCTGATAACATAGTGAGGGGGGCTTTCCCGTTCAGCCCATTTTTGAGGTCCTGTAAAATGCAACTGCTCATCTTGGTATGAACAGTAAAGTAACCATGAGTTGCTATTCGGTTTGTGTATCTGGCGACGTGCTGTGTACACTTTTTTTTTTTGCATTTTAGGCAGCCTAATTGTAAGTGGTGAAAGTGATGGCGCCTCTTAGAGAGATGCTGGCTATTGATTGGATGGGTATGACCATGTGCCATGTCTTCTAGGATAGCGAGTTATCAGGTCTCGTAGGCAAAGTTAGCTATGATTTGCATGAATAATTGGCCAGTTCTGCACAACTTCCTTGTCATGAGGTGATATCCAGCTCTGTTGTGAGCTAATATGATAGCCTCTTTTGTTTCTAACAGTTGGCATCTCTTCTGCAGGTATGACCTCATGCGCCCTACTAATAAAATGCAGCTGCTATTTCCTCCTATCATGCACCGAACAAACAAACCCTACATGACAAAATTGATGGTCATAGATTTCTATTCTATTGTTCCTTCCTGGTATTGTAAAGCAGCCAAGATTCAGTCTACTATTGACTTCCATCGAATGCTTTGAACAACAACCTGCTGAATTTCTTCTCCGTACGTGAAGACCACTACCCCATTCAAACGTATCAACTTGCGTTTTCAATAGCTAGACATAGCTGTTGACAATTGAATCTTGACTGACGTATGAACCAAATTTCTCTTCAGGCCATAGGAAGAACACTGCCTTGTTATGACGACCAGTGTTCTCCTCACTACTCCGCATTGTTTTCCACTTCAGAAACCGTATGCACCCCTTGTTGCATCTTAAATTGACAAGCACAATTCTTTTATCATGCAACCTCTTGTTTCAGAGAGGCATGTTGAGCAGAACTCTATTGGAGATGTCTGCAGATTGTAGACCCTATCGACTGCAGAAACCAATCTAAAGCGGCCTCGTGTCCACATCCTTGTATAGAGAGATCTTGCTAAATCAAGCGTGACCCCCTCCAACTCCTATCTATTCCTGAATGCACAGATACAGTGATATCTGTCGGATACCAAGTTGTTCAATCACTCCCATTTTGAGCTCTCGATGGCCAAATCATACAGAGTGATCTCTATCGGATACTTCTTCTATACTAAGCTCTTGATCGATAGCCAAATCAGACAACGTGATCTTCTCTGAGGTATCTTCTTGGTCAAGAGCTTCCATTTTAAGCTCTTGAAGGCCAAATCGAACATGTTCCCCACCATCATTTTGATCACAAATTGTGAAGAATCATGCCATCTCATCAAATCACAAGAGTAAAGAAAGAAGCACTTCAGAAGAGGCCTGATCGCCATCTCATATCCAACACCAACAAGGAAAGATTTGATTAGATTACACATGATTTTTTGATTTTCTTCAGACGCGTATCTGAACAGGAGGAGCAGGAGCTACAAGGGAGGGAAAGCGCTAGCTAGCAGGGAACCTGCAGTTTCGTTTCCCTTGACCTTTTTTTTTAGCTTATACACAGAAGCAGAGGCAGGCTAGACTGAACTGAACTGAAGGTTACACTACACAGCAGCTGAAGCAGCAACAGTTTGGCTCTAGCGAGGCTGGTGGATGGCGCGGCGGGCGCCGCCGCCGCCGCCCCTGGCGTTGACGTGCTGCGCAGGCTTCTCGACGTGCCTGGGCGACCAAGCTGGCGCGGCGACCGGGCCGCCGTTTCTCGGGGAGTTGAGGGTCATCGTCTTGAGCACGGCGTCCATGTCGCCACCGAACCCTGCGATTCAGAGCGACCGAACAAAGGTTTGTTAGCTCCCCGCTGCAGCTATCTATCTCACTCCGGCGAGGAGGAGGAGAGGGTGAGAGTGAGAGATGATGTGCTGTGCGTACCGGCCATTTTGTAGTGGTTGAAATCGGGTTGCGCCTGCTGCTGGGGCGACGGGGGAGAGTAGAAGAGGTCGTCGGCGTCGAGCAGGTCGACGGAGTCGTCGGGCAGTAGCGCGGCGAGGTCGTGGACCTCCTGGTCGTCGGCGAGGTCCTCGTAGAGCTGGTGCTGGCGGAACCAGTGGTCCCTGAACCAGGCGGTGGTCTTGACGAGCTCCCACCACTCTGGCGAGTAGTCCTCCACGCGCCGGAACGCCGCCGGGATGAACATGGGCGCGTCCGGGTTCAGCGCCGACATCGCCATCGTGCTCATCATCTCACTGCTCGTCCGCTCACTGCACGCACGTAACCACGCAAATCAAGAAAGAGCCCAGATGAGTGACCAAGCTCGGGCTGGGATGGGATGGGCAAGCAGTCGTCTCCGGCGATCGATCGGCGTTCTTGCTTACCTTTTCCTGATCGTGGAGAGGCGGGCGGTCCGTGGGGAAAGGAACGATCTTTTGATTCTTTTGCCGTGGGTGGAGACGGAGGGTGCGGTGGGTGCCCGTGCCGGGGTGGGGGAGCGGGTGTTTATAGGCGGCCGGAGGCCGAGACGAGTGGGTGGCGCACTGGCGCGGGCGCTGGCGCCGATCGGGCCGAAGACGTGTACGGTGGGGTGGGGGCGGCTTCGGGTGGGTGGGCGGATGGCGACTGGTCGGCTTGGTTTCTTCCTGGCGTGGCCAATGGGAAGGAGACGACTGGTGTGGTGTGCCTGGGCTGGATTTTCTGTGGGCGACGGTGGAGAGAGGGTTCTGGCCGCCGGAAGCTTCCTCTTTTACTCCGTCACGCGCGAGCGGAGGCAGACGTTAACATGCACGCGCACGCACTCAGAGCATCTCTAGTGGAACGTGGAAATTTGGACGTGTATATTTTCATATACACGTCCATATACACCTTCTCTAAAATTTACACGTCCTGTTTTTCAGTGGAACGTGTATATAGGACGTGTATATTAGGACGTGTATATTTACAACGGCTATATTTCAAACGATCATATTCCAACGGCAATGATAATACACAAATGAGTACAAATGCAATATACATCTGCAATGTACATCCATCTCAAGAAACCTCATTTTCCTCTGGATTTCAGACCCATCGATCTGAACGCATGCACAAATACAAAAAATCCAGCTCCCATCGATCCCATCTCTGCTCTCCCTGACCTTCTGCCGCCCCCGACCTCAGCCGCCCCTGACCTCCGCCTCTGCTCTCTCCTCTCCACTGCCCTCAGCCGCCCCGACCCTCACCTCATCTCCATGGAGCGCCGCCCCGCCCCGCCCCTCATCTCCGCCCCGCCCCTCCCCTCACCTCATCTCCATGGAGCGTCGCCCCGCCCCGCCCCTCATCTCCATGGAGCGCCGCCCCGCCCTGCCCCTCATCCCCTCTCTCTAACCAGGGCGCGCGGCCGCCGGCGCATCTGCCTGCAAGGCGTGCGGCCGCCGGCGCATCTGCCTGCAAGGCTTGCGGCCGCCGCCCCTCTCGCATCTCTGTTTCGATCCATAAAATAGGGAGGTACATACCGGTGCTGGGCGGCGACGACGAGCTGGAGTCGGCGGCGGCGAGCTCCGAGGCGACCTCGGATGCGGCGGCGGCATCGGCGAGCTCGGTCGGACGGGCGCGGGAACTAGGAGCAGAGGCGGATTTCTTCGCGCGTTCTTTCTCCAGAGCGTGGATGCATCGTGGAAGTTTACACGCCGGGTACCCAGGTGAGTGGGCGTGGAAACGGTGCACGCCCGTATACACGAGCCGCTGGAAGCGTTTTTCCTCTCCCGATCGTGTATACTTCGTTTCCACGTCCGTTTAGACGAGCCACTAGAGATGCTCTCACCCCATAAACAACTCTAACTCCAGTACACTGAGCCGGTCGGCGGAAATATTACCTCTCATTGAAGAATAATCCGAATTTAATTAGAAACGCTAACGTCAAGCTTAGGTTTAAACCCTGACGGGTGGGGTACAAGTATAACAGCCCCCTTAATCATTTGGTTCTCAAAGAACCTCTCTACTATAGTATTAGTACCACTGTTTTGTGAGGCCCACGGTTTGACGTGCAGGATTGCGACGGTTCAGATTTTCCGGGGGCGAGCGATCATGCTGATACTATTCATGAATGGATACAGATATATGCCCGTTCACGTACCATCCAAGCTACTCCAGTAATTAATCACAGAGGTCGCGGTCTCGTGGCCTACACGGCGTCACCAGCAAATTAAGCCGCAGATTACCACGCATAATATTCCATCAGCTTAGATCAAAGTGCTTTGAGGAGCTAGGTGAAAACAAAGCGGACGTCGCGGTCCGTGACCGGAACGTCTGCCGCGTCATTCATCGACGGCGATCCGGGCCGGTGAAACGTTGTTTTGTCCGCCACTTGGGGCCGGCGGAAAGCTGAGAAAGTTACCGGCGGAAAGGAGTGGACATGGACGATGGAACGGGAGCGCGAACCGTGAACGACTCGGCATTCCTTTTTCTCTTGTTTCTCTGAAGAAATCTCCCACTCCCAGGCGATTAAATTCACCGGACGTGAGGTAGAAGCCACGAAAAGATTACGGAGTGCTGTAATAAGTTACTGGTTGGGGTCGCTGTGAAGGAACATGACCGTGAGTGATCCTTCTTGCGAAAGGTTCAACGCGTGTGATGGGTGCCTAGAAAGGAGACCATTTGGTTGATATCCTTGTATTGTATCTGAACTTCTGAAGACGTCAAATCACGGTCTGTCACCGTATCAGTCATCGGTGTGCATGCATGTACAGCCAGGAGATATTAGATCAGGAAATTCAGAACAAATATCTGGTACAAGGGGAGAATAAATAAAAGAAAAACCCGGAGCATGTATCCGGAAATAGTAGGCGAAAAGGGGATAAACGGGTGCAAATATAGTCTTTCAACAATGCACTTGGGAAGTCACGAACCCGTTTTTGCTCGGCCAAGACACGGCTATGTGTGCATCTTCCGATACAGAGAACAGAACAGGTGTTATTTATTCATTACCTAGTACAAAAAAGGTGATACTAATGGTATGTTTGGTTTATGTTCAAACTCATGCCACAATATCGTTTGTCAACAAATTTGTGGTAGTATTTCTTATTTTGCACATTCTAGCATATTTCTTTCTAACATGCACACAAAACATCGAATACAAGTTTGGGCTAACACTGTCTAAACCCATGTTAAAATTCATGTGTGAAGTGGACTGCTCGCGGACAAGATTATCAATTCTTTCATCGCTTTTGTTACGAAAATGCTACAGACTACTTCTTGCCAAATAAACTGTAAAGATTGCACACAAAAAAAATCTAGCTAGAAATCATGGTGTAGAGTTGATATGTGCTTTGTTAGGTACGTTCTGAATCTCATGAAACTCTTCGGAGATCGGTAAACACAATCTAGCTGATAGGTTGAACATAGTGGAAACCATGAGTTTCTTTGAAAACAATTATGAAGTCTATCGTTACGTGTATGATTGAGTCACCGGTTCATGTCCAATGTATTTTTTTCTTTTCTTTTTTCATTCTGCTTACCATTGAAAAAATTGCGTTGTTGTCTTGTTGAAGACATCGTCCCACTGCTCATGACCTTTATTAACTAGTCCTGGTAAGAAGGATGAAAGTCCTTGTACTTTCATCCTGGTAAAAAGGATGAAAGTCTTGGAGCATAACCATTATAACTCCAACACCAGTCTTGACCGTATATATTGCTTTTGCACATATTTTAATTAATTGACAATATTCTATGTTTTCTAGAGTGTGGAAGTTAAGAGCCAGTAACTATGGTTGAGATAATAGCCATTGGAGTAATTCAACTGCAAATGCTAATGCCAGGGTAATAGCTATTATTTATATTTATATTAAACATTTATACCTTTGATAACTATTTTTGTCAATGAATATCTTAAATAAATATTTTTTCTACTATAATTTGCATGAGCATAGTGAAATATGAATCATTTTCTATTTGCAAAATCAAACTATTTTGTAATAGTAGTCATATTTGACTTTTTTTTTTGACATTTCCACTTAATAAGAAAGTTAATATAGTTGAATCTGTTTTATAATAGTATATAAAGAAATACAATATCTAGCAGGATCAAAGTGTCTTCCCAAGTACCCTGACCAACTATAATTTTAGATTTACTGTAATGTATTTACATGTATTTGTAACGATTTTAGTATGTGAATATATGTTGGTAGAGCACTCTTGTGTGAGGTTTCTTTTTCTTTAAACCTCATAAACATATCTACGTTATCATTTTGAAACATATCTTGCTTGTTATTTTCCCGAAACTTCATGATTAAGCGAATAATAATTGTATTATATACATTTCTTTTGGCATTTAAAACACAAGTTTATTATAGCCAAGATAAAGAGTATGTGTAAACATCAATTAAGTGGGAAATCTAAACTAGAAAATATCACCACATAAAGGAGATAGATGTGTTTTGGCTCCGGGGTAACACATGCACTTGGTATTCAAATTTAATTTTGAAATATCAAAAAATTGCAAACAAATATTTGTGCATAAATTTTAGCATTCTATGTTTTCACGAAATCGCTTCTTGGCAAATAACATTTTATGTTACCTCCGTAAAAAGAAAAATTCCTGTTCCAAATATTAAGACTTTTCATGAGACTTTTTCCTTCTTTTTACATAGGCCATAAAAAGACAATTTTTCACAAAAGACTTTTTAAACACAGGGAATATGATGATGTATGTTAGAAAAATCGACTTTTTTATAATTTTAAATTATGGATTTCACCATAAAAATGTGGATACTCGCTTAAGTACGTGTATTAACGGGAGGTAAGAGGATATACGTTGGGCGTCGAGTTGTACCACACCAAATGCCGCTCCAATAATTTTGGTTGCGCCGCTATTTTTCAAGGCTAGCTTGGAAAGAAAAGAATGATCCTTCAAACGACAGGGAAGGAATACATATTATGCGTCCCATGCTTGCTTTGATTGGTCTTGCCGTCGGCGGAACAATGATGGGGTGTGATGTTTAATTAACATATCGTTGGACCGGTCCAGCCTCCAGTGTCGGAGCGATCCATCATTCATCGCTGAATAAAGCAGCCATCAGAGGATCTCTATCATTTGCGCAAAACGTCAAAAGACGGTTATTCATTTATTCTAAGAGTTTAATCGTTTTAAGAGATCTGCTAGAGATGTTTCTTAATGTGTGCGAAAAACGGATTTGAAAGTGGGCACACGAATAGTGATTTGAAAAAAAGAAGTTATTAGAGCATCTCCACATGTAGCCTCCCGAATTTTTTTCGACACATCCCAAAATGTATCCGTTTTGCGAGGTGTTGGACACTTTTGTGGCATATCTTAGGGTGTTGTCCGCACCGGCACGCCTCTAAATGGCCAGCCCTATCGTTTTTTCTTAATATGTCTAAACATTATAAAATGTGGCATATTTCAATAATAATTTAGATAGTACAAAAATATATTAATTACAACAATCAAATTAAAATTGAAATTTGATAAGTTTCAGAAAACAACAGACTCGTGTGCTTGGTGCGCCCAGAAGTTCAAGGCAAGATCGAGGTGAATTCAGTCGGCATGCGAGGATGTGGCTCGACAAGGGGGGCCTTGTACTCATAGGGCTTACCGAAAATTGGGTTGGCTTTACTCTCACTCTCAATTATATGTTGTACAGAACAGCTCGCTACACATCTTTTATTTTTATAGATAAAAGGCTTTTATTGCCCGGCTTTGAGTTAACAAAACCGAAAAGTTCAACCAGAGTACACGCTGCGGCATACAGCTTCACCAAGTAAGAAGGATAACATGTTGCGGCATACAGCTTAGCCAAAGTAAAGGGGCTAAAACTACAAATGGCGCGAGACCTCACGGAGGCACCGGGATGTAAGTTTCAGCATGGATCTTCTTGAGAGCCTCGATCAGCTCCCCCACCGCCTCCCTGTCCGCCTGCTTAAGAGCGGGAGCCCATGCCTGGAGAAACACCAAAGTTTTAAAAATAATGTCAGTCGGCTGTCTTATAAACTTGGCCTCAATGGCCCCTTTGTTGTGAACCTGCCAAAGCGCCCATGCTTGCGCAGAGAACAACAGCCAAGAAATACGTCTAAGGGAGGCGGGAATAGTTGCCAAGATAGCAAAGAATTGGGGAATGTCAGCGGGGCACCAGGTCCTCCCTAGGTTGTTACACATCTTTTCAGACACTCCTTTTATTTAAGTGAGAGTTTGCTTTACCAACAAGGTTGTAGATGGTTTTTAATATCGACCAACGAAGATAGATGTTATTTGCTATGTAGTACCCCTTGTACTTAAGGCCGTTGATCACAAACTTGAAATTCGGAGCTTGACTATCAGCAAGTCTTGCAAAGCCCGGACACATTACAACGCGTTGATGTCATTGTGAGAACTGACCATACAAAAAAAAACGTGTGAAATGGAACGTGTCGAAATCTTCTCGCTCCACCTTGTGCCATTAGTCGAGATGTGTTTTCTGTATTTGATTCTGTCAGATAGTTCGGTCCAAAGACCGCATTCACCACCTTGCAAAACTTGTTGGTGTCATCAAAGGCCCGTGGATTCAGACAAACGGAAGTAGTCATTCAGTGCATTTCTGAATAAACGAGAATCCAACAGGTACGGTACAAAAGAAATTAGAGAATGGGGCAAGGGTGTAAATTGTAACTGGCCAAGTTGTTCCGTGTCTATGACATGCGAGTCACACTTGTCCGAGACGTTGTCCGGGCTGTTTCGGGCAATTCAAAATCCGCCCCAAGTTTAGAGACCCGTTCGGGATGTCGTTAAAAAACAAGGCGGCCGAAGTGTCGCGGTGACCTTTTTTCGACGCCCCTAATGGTTTTTTAGGTGGGGTGCGTTGGAGTAATCCTTAGTCGCGTCGGAGTATTTTTGTTGATGATGCTGTAACAGTTGCTAGCTGCAAGCGCGTCCAAAAGCAGCTCGACGTCCATTTCGCCGGTGTGGCCACGCGACACGTACAACGCGCTGGCCCCACGGCCGTGCCGTCGCGTTCGATCACACTGCTGCTGCTGCTGTGTTGTGCCGATGCCCGATTGCGCCGCAAAACCAATGGTGCAATCTGCAATCGTCCCTTCGGCCTCCGGGGTTGGGTTCATATTCAATTGTTCATGCATGATACAGTGATGTGCGAGGCTATTTTCCTTGTGCGTGCATCATGGCGTCGCAGTGACCGGCCGGCCGGTAGCCAAGCACTTGGAACGGGTGGATGCGTCGTGCCGGTACCCTAAAAGGTGCTCCTAAAAATCAACAAAGTGTCTCTAAATAGTTTTTGGTGCACTTAAGAAAGTGTTGCATTTTATCGTGTCCCTGAAAATATTAGGGCACGTTAAAAAATGTCCCCAAATATAGATTTTCAGAGCCAATTTGACAAATGCATCTAATAATTTTTAGGGGCACGTTGAAAAATGTCTCTGGCCATTTTTATAGGCATGATGAAAAGATATGATTGTAAAGAAATTTAGAGGCACTATTTTTAAAAATGTCTCTAAAAATTGGTAGAGACACTAAAAATCTATTTAAACCATTTAGGGGGATTTTATATATGTGCCTCTAAATATTGTTTTAGGAGCATTTTGGATGATTATCACTGAAAATAATTAGGAGCAATAACAAATGTATCCACGTAAGCGAATTCATTTCTATTAATGGCTATAACAGTACTAAACTTCATAGCAACACCAAAATATTTTTTAGACCTCATAACAACAAGCTATCATGTCTAACAATATAAAAAGTTTAATCATGTAAGTGGATGACAACAGAATCAACAAGTATGCAACAAGTACATACTATTCGAAACAATTGTCTACATGGTGTAAATATCATCTACTATATTTGACAAAAAACTGCAACTTGTTATGAACATTATCTGCATACTATAGTTGACAACAACTATAGTTACATTACTTCATACCACCAAGTGCATTTCCAATTGTTCTCTCAAAGATGACGTTCCTATTTTGTTTCTTTCATTTTGCACTTGCTCTAAATTGCTTTTCCTTCTACTCCCTAACTATAGATTCTCCATCTGATTCTTCCAGCTATATGAAAAAACAAATATGTTACTAGGAAGCAAACATAGAACATCGACATATATGGAGCAACTACTATTTTGTTGAAATGTATTTCACGGTCTATTTAAAATATGTCAACAAATTTAGTTCACTTCACAAATTCACACTTTACTTCAGAGTAATCATTGTACTTCCACTAGTTGTCATTTTGAAAGAAACATGAGCTACAATACCAGGTTGGCAACAATTGCAGGGAAAAAATAACAAGATTAAATAAATGTACTTTACTAGTTGTCAATTGGACAAAAACAACAGCTTCAGTACCAGGATGTCAACAATTGCACTAACAAAATATAAGGATGATACCAATGTAGTTCACTAGTTGTCAATTTGAGATTACTTCTATGTAGAGTTTGATTCTCACGACTTTTGTTTTGAGGAATTACAATAGGAGTGGTACTAATTGCTCATAAATTTTAAAAATAACCAGAACAATCTTACATGATATTTATAAGTGCATGGATAGGGTCATGGCTCCCTTTTATTGAACAAGGCTCTCAAAACCTGAATTAGAGAAACAACCTCTGAAGCAGCTCAAATCTGGAACTCATAAGCTCTAAGTCACAGCAGAGTTGCCTCTTCATGTTTCTTTGCTTCCATATATTCCAGGTACCTAGGATAGCAACTTCCAATAATAGTTGTTTATTCTGATTGATCATGACTTGGTCATAATGGTTATCGTTTATTTATATTAAACTTTTCTACATTTACATGATTTTTTTGTCGGCAGAATGTCTTAAGTAAATGTATTTTCTACTATAATTTGCATGAACATAATGATGTTGCTATCTTTTAAGATGCATCATTTTCTCTTAGGATTCTATCACTTATAGTCTCTAATACTATCGTGTAAAATCAAACCATTTTGTAGCAATAGTCATATTAGTTTCTTAATGATTTTTTTTGAGACATTTTCTTCTTACGACCATTGTTCAAGATATCATCCGTTATTCCGATAAATCAGCCAATTTATCATTTCTTAGTGTCTGATCACTAAGATAAATCGACCGATATGTCGATAAGTCGGCCTATATCTCGATAAACTGGTCGTTTTACCCCCTTATTTTGGGTCGATCGATAAGTTCCCGATACGATATCACCAACAATGCTTAAGACTATATTTAATTTAATTGCATTTATTTTTAAATATAAGAAATAGAATAACTAGGTAGAGGATTTGTTCTTCCCTATTACCCTTAATATAAGACATCGATTTATTTAGATTAGATGTATCGTATTTACATGTGTTTGTAACAATTTTAGTATCCAGAAATATCTAGGTAGATAGCTGTTTTGGTACCTACCCAACAAGGCTGTTTTTAACCAATATTTCCACCAAACATCTTTTATGTTCCGTTTCGGTTTCTTGAAGTCTCCTAAACATATCTATTTTTCTTATTACATTATAACATACATTGCTAGTTATTTTCTCAAAGTTTTTTAATCAAAAGAAGAAGAATTATATTATAAGTATAATCGTTTTACTTTAAAAATAAATTATTGTTATAGCAAGGAGAAACGAGCCGACGTCGATTCAGTTGATAAGCTAAATCAGACAGCAGAGACATACAAAATGGATCCTCACAGACCGAGAACTTGCCTTTGACAAAATGGTTAGGTGACTGATTGTACTCTCAGGTTTGACGCTGGTGTTTCTCATTTTAGACGGAATATTTTTTAGTGGGAGGCGACGTTTCCGTTGATAGCGAGACGTATGTGGTGACTTCGTCAATCTTAAGACATAATCTACCAGGCCAGTCTCTCGGATGTGTTCATAGACGTAAGTTGTGACTGCGTTCATAGGGGTGAATGTATGCGCGTATATATTAAAGTTTATGTTGTACTATGTTTCGTAAAAAAAAATCCTCACACACCTCACTTAAGCCCAGCTCGGATTCGGTGTAATATTAACCCGTAATTTTTTAAAGCATTCCGGTGCTTTCCACCTAGGAAATAAAAATAAAAGATGCATTCCGGTGCATGCCGGATTTTTTTAAAGCATTC
The DNA here is from genome assembly GCA_026929855.1 of Poa annua. NCBI lineage: Eukaryota > Viridiplantae > Streptophyta > Magnoliopsida > Poales > Poaceae > Poa > Poa annua. Next base: position 11,064,029 of record CM049433.1, on the reverse strand, counting down.
CGAGTATTGACTGGGAGGTGAGAGGAGCCGTTGAGTTGTACCACGCCAAATGCAGCATCAATAATTTGGTTTGCATCAAACGGCAGGGGAGGAATACGTTATGCGTGCCGTTCTTGCTTGATTGATTGTTTCGCCGCCGTCGCAGTCGGCCGAGCATTGATGCAGTATGTGATGTTTAATTAACGTATCGCGAGATCAGGCCAGCGTCGGAGCTATCCATCATACTCGTCGCTTAAATAAAGCAGTCATCAGTGTCCACAGTGAAAACGGAGCTGGTAGCAGTGGCGATTGTAGAACCAAATCGGAGGGTGAGCTCGAAATAACATTCACTTAGAAAAAAATGATTTCATTGTGTACTAGAAATACAAGCTAGAGATTTTTGTCATGGTAGAAATCACCAAAAAAGTTCGATCGTTAATTTCCCTTCATTTTTCCTCTTAGAGCATCTCCACCGGGGGCCTTTAAATGTGTGTCCGGCACCCCCAATTGGGCCTCCTTTGGGGGTGCCGGACATGTGTCCGGTCAATATTTAGAGGCCGCCCACAGCGGCACTCCCCAAAGGCCCACCCCATTCGCGCGCAAAATTTCAAACACCTTGCGGACGCGCGAACCGCCGGCGGCAAGAAGACGGCAAACCGCCGCGTCGCTCCGCATTGAATGGCCACGTCGGTCAGCCGGAGTAAATAGCGGCCTCGGGAACCGCCGGCGGCGTCTCTCCCGCGGCTATATTCAGCCGCGTCTCCCTCCCACCGACGTCCCCTCTTCCTCTCCCTCCCACTGACGCCCCCTCTTCCTCTCCTCTTCCTCCACCGGCGGCGATGGCGCACAACAGCGAGGCCGGAGGCAGCGGCGGCGACGCGGCGCCGTTGAGGACGAACATCCGGCTGGAGGAGGCCGAGTTCATGGCGTCTGAGCGCATCCCCGTTCCGCCGGGCATGCGCCTGCCCGGGCGGTGGGTGACCAGCGCCATAGGCTACGCCGTCCCTCCCCTGCCGGACGAAGGGGCCGGGCTCGACGCGCTGATCCTCGCCCGCCGTCTGGACCTGACGCCGGAGCAGCGCGAAGACCCGGCGTACGCGGTGAACAGCCCGCGGTGGCGCCCGCTGCTCGCCGCGGAGCGCTAGGCGGCCATCAACGACCAGCCCGGCCTGTACAAGCCGGCGGCGTGGAACAGGGAGTGGCGCCGCCACTGGTGGGACGGCCGCAACTTCGAGGCCGTCCTCGCCGAGCGCGGCTGCGTCCCTCTCGCGCAGCGGGCCCCGTGGTTGGCGTCGGCGCCGCGGACGCCGAAGCCGGAAACGTCGCGCGGGTCGTCCTCGCGTTCGACGATGACGACGTCGACTGCATCGCGCGGCCATACGCTCCCCCTCGCCGTCAAGGAGTCGAGCTGGTCGGCGCCGCCACGCCGCCGGACTAGGCCCGCCGCATCGGTTCTCACCGGCACCAGCAAGAAGGTGAAGACGGAGGACGGCAAGGCCTCGTCGGCCGCTCCGGCGCGCCAGATGACGGAGGAGGAGGCCGAGGCGCTGTTCCAGGCGGATATGACCGAGGCGACGCGCCTCTCCTTCAACACCGTCCATCCGGCGAGCTTGGAGTACGCGGAGGCCTTCTCCGCGCGTGAAGCCGGCATCGTCGTCCTCTCGGACGACGATGCCGCCGGCGACCGGACCAGACGCCGGTGAGGTCAAGGAGGAGCCGCCGGCGACCGGACGAGACGCGGCCGACGACTGGGACGACCTCTTCCGCCACTTCGGCTAGAGGCTAGATTAGGTTTAGGTTAGTTTTATTACGTATGTATTATGTAAAAAAACTTTGCGAATCACAGTGCATTCGGGAAAAATGGCTTGTGTGTATTACGGGCGGGCCAGCGCTGTCAGGACCAAGCGCGAGTCGATGTCCGGCATCCCCAGGAGGGTCTCCAAGTATAGAGGCCCGATGGGGATGCCGGACATAAAATTACTCGGGGCGAGGCTTTGGGGTACCGCTGGTGCGCGTTTTTCGTGTCCGGCCCCCGAAAGAGCATTTAGGGGTCCTTTAGAGGCCCCCGGTGGAGATGCTCTTACTGTCTGAACGTAGGAACGGTACAAGCTCTTATACATGGATAAATATCTGTAGAACGTATATTTGACAGCCTTGGTGCAAAATTGGAGGGTAGTCTCGAGCCATGCGAAGGCCACGTGGTAAAATCGCCCCTTGCTGGTAGTGGATATCTCTGGATAAAATTTTGTACGGAGTAAGAAAAAATGTGACTTGTCGCGTCGGAGTATTTTTGTTGCCGTGCTAACTTTAAATACAAAGCTCGAGAGGTTGACGAGGAGCTTTGATAGACTCCCCACCACGTGTTAAACACCCCGAAACTTCTAGCTACGCGGGGTCACACGTCGTACGCCGTGTCCCCCGCCGACGGCGCCGCACCGCCGCGCCGGGAGCTGCCGGACTCACATGGGATGGCCCTGAGTGTTGCTGCCGCTGGCTAGCTGTGCCCCCGTCCAAAATAAGAGCGATGAGCTCGACGTCCCTTTCGCCGGCGTGGCACCCGACACGAACGACGCGCTGCCCGTGCCGTCGCGTTCGATCCTACTGCTGCTACTGGTGGCGTGGCACCTTCGGTTGCAATCATCCCGTACGTTTGGGTGGGTTCAGGTTCAAGTTCATGCATGCTATACTGATGGGCGTAGCCACTAGCTTGCCGAATTGCCTCCATCATGGCGTTGCAGTGACCGGCCGAACCCTCAAATTCTTTTTTGAAATTAAAGTAAGCGCGCTATTATAAATCGAAGTAAAGTCAAACTTTCTCAAACTTTCTAGTGTATTTATTATATTAAATTATGGCTTTATTACATTAATAGAAAGGAGATAAAATGAGAAATCTTTGCCATCCAATCTGATTAGAATATCATGAAAGTATAAGTGGTAGAATTTTTTTTCTAGGAATGTTTTATCAATTCATTTTCATTCCATTTGTACCCCGAGCAAACTAGAACTTTCGTCAAAATGGTGTTCCCTAGAATTTCATGTGATTCAGTAAACAGAATATATATTCCATAGCTAGGCCGCTCTCGGTGTACAAATTTGTCGTGTTCATGACAAGTAATTAATCACGTGATGTTACGGTTTGATAGTGTTATTGTGCGCTCGCTTGCTTCCACGTTTTTCTCCATTACCTCTGTCACTTTCTCTTTTTTTCCCGTAACCCCTAATAAGATGCCACCGGCTACTACGATACTGTCACAACCGTTATGGAGTCGCGGCGGAGAGGACGTTGTCGAGACTGGAGTGAGTGGAGGCGACCAAGGTGGAGGTTGGAGCGGTGCGGTCGGCGGCGATATCTTTTGTTTGGGGCAATTTAGTGGGAATGACTAGACTGACGGTGACGTAGGCCGTGATTTGAGAAGGACAACGCGGCGAGAATGCCATGGGTAACGGTAGGTTGTGGGGGTGGAGGTGATCTTCTTACTCCCCATTGCCGATGTCGTCGTTTTGTTGTCGGAAATCAAGCAAGCGTCAATAATAGCATCGCTAGTGTTATCATGACTTATAAGCTTCAATTATATCTGAACAGAAAGATGGATCATCTACCTAGATATAGTATTTAAAATCGACCCGGGCCAGTGAAACGTTGTTTTCTGCCACTTGGGGCCGGTGCAAAGGTTACGTCGTCCAGGGAAAGTTACCGGCGAAAAGGAGTGGACATGCACAGGGATGAACGATCGAACACGAGCTAGCGCTAGCGTGAACTACCAGGCCAGCCGGCTTTGAAGAAATCTTCCAGGCAATTAATTCACCGGACGTAAGGTAACTAATAAGTTACTGACTGGGTTCGCTGTGAACGAACATGAACGTGAGCGATCGTTCTTGCGTAAGGTTCAACGAGCGCGATGCCTAGAAAGGAGACCATTTGGTTGATTTCCTTGTGTCCGAAGACGTCAAATCACGGTCTGAGACCGTCTCAGTCAACAGTGTGCAAGTATGGTTTAAACCCATGCTACAATTCGGAGGCAACACACAGCTATGCGCATCTTCGAATCCAGAGGTGACACTGATGATAAGTTTGGTTTCTGTTTAAACCCATGCTACAATTCGTTTGTCAACAAATTCGTGGCATGCCGTTTTTGCACATTCTAACATATTTTTCTCTAATGTGCACACAAAACATAGAAGACAAATTCAAGCTAACATTGTCTAAACCTCATGTTAAAATTCATATGTGAAGTTGCGGACAAGATTATAAAGTTCTTTGCTCGTCTTTGTTATGAAAACGCTATATGGAGACTACTTATTACCAAATAAACGATAACAAACTGATGAAAGTTGCACAAAATAAAGAGAAAATACTGTAATTGGAAATCATGGTGTAGAAGTTAGTATGTAGTTTATTACGAACATTGTCAAACTCCTCAAACTCTTTAAAGAATTGTAAAGGTTGAACATAATGAAAGCCATAATTTTTGTTTTCGGAGATGTGCTTTTCTTCATTGGCTATTCTCGGTAATTAGGATGTAACATGTATTGTATGTTTAGCGATTGAATGTTTTAGCTTCCAATGATTCTATAATATTTATCAAAAAATATTTTTGCTTGTGAGCTCTTGTCTGACTATCTAACAAATGTCTTTTTTACCAACGTTTACACTAATTATACTTTATGTGAGTTTTCAATTTCTTGAAACATCTCAATTTGTTAACTTAAGATTTTTTGTAAATTGATAAATCTAATAGTTTTTAGTCGTGATCAGTATCTTGTAAATTGTTGCTTCTCTTCTACAAAAACATGGTATCCTATTGTGAGATTCTATAAATGCAGTTCTCATATATTTATATTAAACATTTATAATTGTAAGTGACTTGTACATTCGTTTGTCAGCGCAGTATCTAAAATAAATATAGATTTCTACTATAATTAGCGTGAACACGAATATGTTGCTAAATGTAAGGTGCATCATTTCCTATTAGGACTATAACATCTACTACTTCTAATACTATTGCGCAAAATCGAACTATTTTGTAACAATATTTTTTAATGATTTTTTAAGATATCCACTTAAGAACATATTTAGTCTAGTTGAATCTGTTTAGATATAAGAAATACAATGTCTAGCTGAAACAAAGTGTTCCTCCTGGATACCATAATGAAGAGACCACACCCATTAGTTTTAGAAGTAGTGTAGTATGCTTACATGTGCTTGTAACGATTTTAGTATCTAGAAAGATGTTGGTCGAGAGCTCTTGTGTGCCTATCCGACGAACGTCTTTTGACAGGTCTTTCCACTAAATATCCTTTAAAACGTGAGGTTTCAGTTTCTTGAAACTTCCCAAACATATCTATTTTAATAATTACATTGAAACATATGTTGCTTGTTATTTTCTCGAACGTTCTTCATCAAACGGATTGTTATTGTGTTAAAAATACATTACTTTAACAAAGGTTTATTAGAGCCAAGAGGAAAGAGTCGATGTAGAACATGATTCAATGGGATACTCGCTTAAGCGTACTAACGGGGAGGTGAGAGGATACCACACAAATGCATCATCAATAATTTGGGTTGCCACGATGGCTAGGGATATTTGGAGGATAGTACATTTTACGTTTAATGTTTACACTCCAACTTCTGTTACGAATATGTTTGGCTCGTGATTGAATGGGATAGATAAGGGTACCAAAGCCCGGATTAGAAATTGTGTTGTGGCCATATTATGGACTATTTGGAACTATCGTAATGATATTGTCTTTAACAAAAAAGCAATCTTCTCATTATTTGCAGGTTATCAACATGGCGGTCTACTGGATTCGTTTGTGGGCTTACCTACTCCCTTTGGAGCAGCGGGGTCTAATGGAGTCGGGATGTACTCGTATGATGTCGATTGTACGGGCTATCTTCTGCCGGGCTGGGTGGCAACATACTAGACGAATTGATGTTTAGTATCTCCTTTTTCAAGTGGCTGATCTTTGTGGCTACTCTGAGTGACCCATAAATTGTGAACTCTGAATACTTTCTTTAATAATTGCGGATGGCTGTGTGCATCACTTTGATGCAGAGGCCGGGATCCGCACCCCCCTTTTCTAAATAAAAAAATTGGGTTGTATCAAACGACAGGGGAGGATTATATTATGCGTCCCATGCTTGCTTGATTGATCGGTTCGCCGCCGCCCTCACAGTCGATCGAATAATGATTTTATTGAAACATATCGTGCTTGTTATTTTTCGAACCATCTTCATCAAACAAATTATTATTGTGTTAAAAATACATTACTTTAACAAAGGTTTACTAGAGTCAGGAGGAAAGGGTCGATGTAAAACACCAATTCGATGGGTACTCGCTTAAGCCTAATTCTTTTGCTAGCTGAAAAAAATAAGCTGTTTTCTTTCATAAGCTAACGAACTTATTACTTGAAACTTCTAAACTACTCCCTTCCTCCCGATTTATAATTCTTCTACCTATCCTTATGTTGTGAATTTGAGCAACATACCGCTGACTGAGAGGATACAAGTTGACTGTCGAGTTATACCACGCAAATGCAGCATCAATAATTTGGGGTTGCATCAAACGACAGGCGAGGAATACATTATGCGTCCCATGCTTGCTTGATTGATTGGTTCGCCGCCGTCGCAGTCGGCCCAACAATGATGTTGTATGTGATGTTTAATTAACATATCGCGAGATCAGGGTAGCGTTGGAGCGATCCATCATATACTACTTTGCTTGATTAAAGCAAGTCGATCATCAGTAGGCCTGGAATTCGAGGCGAGCCGAGCAAGCTCGGCTCGACTCGCTCAAACTCGGTTAACTAACGAGCTACTCGAACTCGACTCGATTCAACAATCGGGTCTAAAAATAAAACTCGGCTCGACTCGGTGAACTCACGAGTAACTCGGTAATTCGGACAACAAGCAAAATGTATGACTTTATGATGCATTTTTTCCTTATTATTTGAACATGTACTCGCTACAAACACAACAATATTGTAGCAGAGAAATTCCTATGGCAATCGTGGCTTTGTGATCGTGCTAGTTGTGTAGGGTAGGCTAATTTGCTAGTTGGACTGAGCTCCGCACCGTATTTTTTGAATTTTACCGAGCTAAACGAGCTTACCGAGTTCCTCGGCAACTCGGCTCAAAAAGATCGAACTCGATTAGTCAGAAATTTGAAAACTCGGCTCGGCTCGTTATATTTCGAGTCAAGCCGAATCGCGAGTTACTCGTTTAACTCGTGAGTTTCGAGTTTTAATTCCAGGCCTAATCATCAGTGTCTGTGAAAACGGAGCTGGTAGGTAGTGGGCATGCCTAGATAATTTTTCTTAGAAAATACGTGGTTTGTCGCGTCGGAGTACTTTGTTGCCGCACTGGCTTGAAACACGAGGTTCACGAGGAGCTTGGGAGATGTATTCTACAGTAGTACTAGCTTGCTTAAAAAAGCCGGGAGATTCCCCGAGTACACGTACGCTCCACGTGTTAAACGCGCCGAAACGTCTGGTTGGCCGCGGGGGTCACGTCGTACGGTACGCCGACGGCGCCGCCCCGCCGCGCCGGGAGCTGCCGGACGCGCATGGGACCGCTGTGTTGCCGCCGCTGGCTAGCTTCGTGTGCGCCCCCGTCCAAAGAGAAAAGCCGTGATTTGGACGTCCCTTTCGCCGGCGTGCCACGCATTCGATCGTACTGTTGCTACTGTGCCGGTTTCGCCACAAGCAAAGTTAGAAAATTTTGCCAACGGGATCAGCTCTCTATTATAGTGGGGTCAACTCTACAAATAAGCATTAGTAATTAGTGAAGTATTTACGAATTTTTATGGGGGTCAGCTTACCCCCGTTGCTAAGCCAGCTCCGTCCCTGTTCCGCCGCAAAATAAGAGGCGGCTGATGTCGTGGCACCTTCAAATGTAATCATCACGCGGCGTGCGATTAATTGTGGGGTAGATAAGGATCGATGATCATAAAATTTTGCAGTAGGCTTGTATAAGATGTACTCCTTTGGAATCAGATTATCTGTCGTCGTTAAATACCTACGCACGTACGATCATGTTGCGCTGGTAGTGACAGTCTTTTCAGATCGAAGGTAGTAGTATGTGACATACGTGAGATTCATTTATATTATATTGATGCGCGTAGCTACTTTCCTCGTGCGTCCGTACACCATGATGTTGCGAGGTCGGAGGCCAAATGGCCTCCTATGGAATTCAGGAAGACGACATATTTATAGATGGTTTGAGGTTCAAACAAAGACGTGCAAGGCCCCGTATCCCTTCGATCTCCACTGACACACCATGGGAGGGATATGGGGCATTCCGGGCCTTCTTCATATCCTAACGAGAGGGACTCGACGGGGCTCATGGCGACCATCGCCTCCTACACGCAGATGTCGGCCTCCTCCTCGTCCGATGGAGCCTCGACCAGACGTTATACTTGAGAGGGCGCCTCCAATAGCTGTGTGCCAACATTCCCAATGTGACGGATGCTACTCCCGCAGAAGATGCTCTTAGTGTATTAACAGAAAGCAGGGAGGATATGCATCGCCTGTCTGAGTTGTACCACACCAAATACAGCATCCATAATTTGGGTCGCATTGCTAGTAAATTTCAACACCGGTCTGGAAAGAAATCCTTCATCAAACGACAGGGGAGTAATACATTTATGCGCCTCATACTTGGTTGATTGATTGTTTCGCCGTCGTCGCAGTCGGCGGAACCAATGATAGATGTGACACACAGCGGATTCACATGATATGTTTAATTAGCATATCGCTAGATTAGGCCAGCGTCGGAGCGATCCATCATACTCCTTTTTTTTTTTTCGAACCTCGGCAATGCCTTTGATTGATAAAGTCGAAAAGAGTTGGACAGTTTATAAGGGAAACCGGCCAAAAACCATACAACACAACACACCACGCTGGCCCCAAGGCCACGCCCCATAATCGAGTCGACGACTACATCACCCTAGCAACCATAGCCGACACAAACACGGCGGAGGCAAACCTCAACGCAAGGAGATACCCGGAGCCACCGCTCCGACATCCACACCGGCCCCAAGGCCACGCCCCAAAAACAAGTCGACGGCCATGTCACCCTAGCAACCATACCCGACACAAAACACGGCGGAGGCGACCTCAACGCATGACGAATTCCGGAGCCGCCGCTCCGACATCCACGCCGGCCCCAAGGCCGCGCACCACCTAGCCGAAGACGAAGAAATCGCCGCCGCCAACCGCCAACACTCCACATACCCCTCGGGCCGGTGGAACATCCAAGACGAGGCCCCAAGAGGCAAGCGACGCAAGAGCGCCGCCCCCGCCCGATCCCTTGCGGGATCTAGGGTTTCCCCCGGAGAACCCGGACGAAGAGGCGAGAGCACCGTCACGACGACGCCTTCAAGAAGGACACGACGCCCGAGGGCGCCGCCGTCGTCGGCCCCGGCCGACAGCCAGGGCAAGGCTTTCGCCCGTCGATGTGTCGCACACCCCGCAACCGCCCTCAAGGACCGGCCAGACCATCATCGCGATCCCGCACACAGACCATAAGCCCCACGCGCCCGACGATCTGAGGCCACGAAAGCGGAGCTAGTAGTCCGACGATCCATCATACTCCTCTTGCTTGATTAAAGCAAGTCATCAGTGTGTCTGAAAGCGGAGCTAGTAGTGGGCACGTGGATAATTTTATTTTTCAGCAAAAAAAAAGTGTTTGTTCGCGTCGGAGAATTTTGTTGCTGCATCACTTCAAATACAAAGCTCGCTAGGAGCTTGGGAGATGCATTTCCAGCTTGCTTAGAAAAGGCCCGAGAGATTCCCCAAGGACATGCTCCATGTGTTAAACGCCCCGAAACGTCGAGCTGCGGGTGTCCCCGCCGACGGCGCCACCGCCGCGCCGGGAGCTGCCGGACGCACATCGGATGCCCGTGTTGCCGCCGGTGTCCGTCCAAAAGAAAAGCGATGAGCTCGACGTCCCTTTCGCCGGCGTGGCGCGCGACACGAACGACGCGCCGCCCGTGCCGTCGCGTTCGATCGTACTGCTGCAATTTCAATGGTGGCCGATGGCATGGCACCATCGACTGCAATCAACTTCAGATGTTCAATGACACAATAATTTAACTCAAGCACTTCGTTGGGAAAAAGGAAGGCACGATCTATACTGATCGGTGATAACCAACTGAGGAGTATTACCGTATTACAACCAACTGAGAGCATGAGAGTAGATCGTTGGCGCCTCTTGATTCTCTATATGGGTCTGTGTCTGCAACTCTGCATGCATGGTAGGGGACAGTCTCTTGTTGAACTCTATTAGGGGCTTTCAACTCATGGAAAACAGCCTAACAGTTCCGGTTTGTAAGAGTCTTTTGTCCTGGTTTAAAAACCGGGACTGCGGAATCGGGACTAAAAGCCAACCCGTTTAGTCGCGGTCTCGTCTGCAACCGGGACAAATAGCATCCACGTGGGCTCGCAGGCGAGCTGCTCAGGCGATAACCTTTTGTCCCGGTCTGTATTACAAACCGGGACTAAAAATTCGAGAGGTTTTGGGTTTTAGGTTTTTTTTATTTTGTTTTCTGTTTTATTTATGATTTAAACTATTATTCATACGGTACAATTACACACATCGATTCATATATTGTATGACGAGTCTAAATTAAGCATACATGCATATATAATATAACGAGTCAGTCGTACAAACATATATATACATTCGATCATATATACACACGAGTGTATTCCGAACACGAGAATTACATGAATATCACTTATGGGTTTTCATGTTATTCTCCTATTGGGGCTATGACCTCGTCAAGCAAAAAACCAGCAATTTTCTCTTGAATTTCTCTTATGCGTTGCTTTGCTGGGAGTTACGACCGTGAAGCCACATTCTGTATCAAATAGAAGTTCGATATGAATATATAAATTGTCATTAACAAAAGTAAAACTCTGAATATATATATTAATGTTGAACGTACATGTGGAGAAGTCCACGCACTGACACACGTGCGCATGTACTCGCAAACGAAGTATCCGCATAGATTAGTCGCCGGTGGCTGTTTCTCGCACTTTACGAAAATAGAGTTGAATCAAATAATAATGAAACAGGACAATCCGATATTAAAACTTGAATTAAAATGAGTACTATACTTACGGGGATTTGTTTAAAGGTCAGCTCTGATTTAAAATGACCAATAAAGAGGCCGATACAGTGTAATAACGATTGAAATTACTTTTGGAGCATATCAGTAATGCTTGCGTAATACTCCAAGGTATGCGCTATTGAGTACTCGATCTCAACTATCACACGGTCAATTTGAATGTTAAAGAGAATCCAGTGATAGCTGCACACGCTCATCAACATTTAGTCAGAGCGAAAAGTTAATGTGTACAAGACAGTAAGAACACTCTCACCTGAAGTTGTAAGGAAACAAAATCACATCTTTATAATTTTGTTGCTTCAATGCATTGAACAAGTTGTTCTCCGTTTCCTCCTGAAATTGTTGTATGTTATGTACATGAACTCGATCCGGGTCAACGAACCCAACTTGATAATTAGGCATCCTCTTACATTCGAGAATCTTCTTTCTGCATAATAGCATATGAACGAATGTATGTAGTGAGACTTAATTAGCTAGAGACTTAATTAATAACAGAAATAAAAATTAATCACTTACAGACAATAGCAGCTCATGATACATTTGTCGAGGGCTTCCATATTGAATAACTGCCATAATTCATCAAAATCAATATGGATTGTCTGTTCTCCGATGAAGTAATGTTCTTCTTTATACGTAAGAGACATCATTGTTTGGCCGTCTTTTGTGCGCTCCATGTACCACTGATGTAATTCTCACATCCTTGGAGGTAGCAGTGCCAACTCCGCCTTTGTGACCAGTTCCTTCTCCATGACAAATTGCCTTGCCAGGGGAGCCATGCCGGCTTCAACTAGGCCTAGCATTTCACCAATCGTCAGACCAGGAATTTCTTCAAACTTTTCTGGTAATACAATTGGGGATGCCACCTTCAACGGAACGATCGATTGTTTGTCTGTTGTCCAAGCTGGGCAACGTCGGCTCTCTGCTGCCTCTTATTCTCCGTGGGACGACCCTTGGGGAGCGGTGACACTTTCTCCTTAGTAGGCGGAGTCGGGCACTTCCGCTTTACTCCAATGTACTGAGTGGACGGCTGACGAGGGATGTCCTCGACAATTCTAGAGTCGAAGACCCTAGGTAGATTTTGAGAGAGAAGACGTACGCGCTGGTAGTTCCGGACGGCTGACAAGTAAGGATTTACCCAGGTTCGGCCCCTCATTGTGAGGTAAAGACCTACTCCTGCTTGTCTGATTATGATGACATATGTGGTACATGGTGGCCGCAGGGGCGATATGATGAGAGGTGATCTCTCTATGCTATGTCTAGTTGTGTCTATGTTGTGGCATGTCTAATCTCGTGGCTATGTTGTGTCTTCTGTCCATGGGGGTGCCCCTGCCTGGCTTTATATAGGGAGCCAGGAAGGGTTTACAAGAGTCCTAGTAGACTACGAATAGGAGTCATTGTCTTGTCATTCAAGTTATTTCCTTAACAGCTTCTTGGTATTCATTGGGCCACCCGGTGAGCCTTCGTCTGGGCTGAACCAGGTATACCAATAGTGGGGTGCCCGGAGGGTATGCCCACGTCACTAGCCCCCGAGTGTCTGGTCGATTCGAAGAATCGAGCAGAGACTCAAAACAGTATGTCGAGTAGGTGTAATCAATGTCCATATGATGACTGAATTATTCATTCTTCGTGAGCTTAAATCATTTATGAGAAATCCTGTATATGTGTATGAAATCCAATAATAATAATAAATCCGGTGCGGGCTATAGAGAACCCGACTTTGATAAATCCGTGCGCGCTATAGAGAACCCGACTTTGATAAATCCGTGCGAGCTATAGAGAACCCGACTTTGATAAATCCATGCGGGCTATACAGAACCCGACTTTGATAAATCCGTGCGGGTTATTAAAAAACCCGACTTTGAGAAATCCACGCGGGCTATAGAGAAGCCGACTTTGATAAACCCGTTGTGTCACTCGAGCCGATGGCGAGTGCCCTCCCGATGGGAGTTAGTCGATGAATTTTGCACTATCCAAGCAGGTGCGCAGCTTTCGTGTTATTTGTTGTGTTGTCTAGTAGTTCATCGGGTGCGCGCTCAGCGCTCCCGATGGGAGTAGCCCCCGAGTGCCTGGTCGATTCGAAGAATCGGGCAGGAACTCATTTGCAGGTGTATTTCACCATCTGATTCTTTGCTCATTTGATTATGTATAATTTGAGTCGAGATTGTCTCGATTGTGCCTGCTGAGTCGGTAAGTCGTCGACTGATGTGTTGCATGAACTTTGCTATGTACTTTTGAGTCGAGAATGCCTCGATTATGCATGCTGAGTCGGAAACATGTCGACCGATGCTTTGTTTATTTTGTCTAGGGAGTACGACTTAGTAGGCCTGGTTTTACTCGATGAGTCGAGACCAGTTAACCGCACATTTGGGCGAAACCTTGCTAGCTTTCAATCAAGTTCGAGTCCCCGGGCTCGAACCTGGAACATACTGGACAGACTTGACTCAGGCCGTTGAGGTCTTACTGAATCGTTCTGCAGTCTCGACTTTGCTACCCAGTGCGTCCGCCAGGATTTTCATCGCGTCTGCTGACACGGAAAATTTTAAGGACTTAGCACTGCCGGAGTGGTCCTCAGCCCAGCTCGACTGATCGGCGGGTCTTACCTTTGCATTTGACGCATGCAGCATCCGAAGCGTCATTGACTGACGTTTACTCGGAAATTCTTTTGAGTTTTTGCTTTTGACTGAGGCGAGTCTCTTAATCGACTGCCTTTATGCTTTTAGAATCTATCGGGTGCGCGACAGCGCTCCCGATGGGAGTAGCCCCCGAGGCTATGTGCAACTATTTATAGTTTGGCATAGGCTCAATTTGCCTTCATCTTGCTATTTGTCGAGTATTTTTGTGAGTGTTCCACTCTTTGCATCTTCTGACATAGATATTTGCCGGGCGCGCAGTACTTGAGCCGATGACTTCTTCGAGTAACTGTCCTGCGCAGCACAGTCCCGAGTCTTCGGGTGTGACCAAGGCTTTGCCAGTTGGGACTTATGCGGAGCAGCCCCCGAGCATCGGGTGCGTCAAGAGAATTATGAAGTTTTGACTTTGCACAGCGCAGCCCCCGAGCATTCGGGTGTGTGCAATGTTTTTGTATTTTCCTTAGCCTGCGCGGCGCAGCCCCCGAACATCGAGTGCGACCAAGTCTTGTAATGTTCAGTCGAAGAAATTCACGCTGCAGACCGAAGTCGAAGCAGCGTAATGTACGGCGAAGAGTTCGACGCGGCGGACCGGAGTCGACGCGGCGGAATTGTGCGGCGAAGAGGTCGACTCTGTGGAACGGAGTCGACGCGGCGGAATTATGCGGCCAAGAGGTCGAGCGGCGGACCGTAGTCGACGCGGCGTAATGTGTGGCAAAGAGTTCGACGCTGCGGACCGGAGTCAACGCGGCGGAGTTGTTGAAGATGCTGGAGTCGCCTTTTCGCGTGGAGAAACGATTTGTTTGTTGTTGATGATGAAGCGCCAGCCCCCGAGCATCGGAGGCGTAGTCGATGAAGTCATAGGGTGTCGACGCGGTAGTCCAGAGATGGCGAAGTTGAGTCGAATAAGTCACTCGAATCGCTTATGTCAGTCCTCGAGGGTACGAGTAATTGAAGGTTATGTCATTGTTGATGTCGAATGCCAGTCCTCGAGGGTACATAGTGCCCTTCCAGGGAGCTGGCGTTGTGTGCTTATTCCACCGATGCTGTGATTGCCGCCGTCACCCGACGAAGTTGTCGACTGCTTCGCTGATGATGGATTTGGTCGCGTCGCCTGCGATGTGACGTAGATGAGATCTGCTATGCTCGGAACACCGCCGCCACATGACTAAGTCATTGACTGCTTCGTTGTCACATGACGAAGTTATCGCCTGCTTCGTTGATGATGGACTCTGTCGCGTCGCCTGCGATGTGACGTAGATGAGATCTGTTATGCTTGGAACGCCGCCGCCACATGACGAAGTTGTCCACTGCTTCGTTGATGATGGATTCTGTCGCGTCGCCTGCGATGTGACGTAGATGAGATCTGTTATGCTTTGAACGCCGCCGCCACATGACGAAGTTAGCGACTGCTTCGTTGATGATGGATTCTGTCGCGTCGCCTGCGATGTGACGTAGATGAGATCTGTTATGCTTGGAACGCCGCCGCCACATGACGAAGTTATCGACTGCTTCGTTGACGATGGATTCTGTCGCGTCGCCTGCGATGTGACGTAGATGAGATCTGTTATGCTTGGAACGCCGCCGCCACATGACGAAGTTATCGACTGCTCCGTCGCCACATGACGAAGTTATCGACTGCTTCGTTGATGATGGATTCTGTCGCGTCGCCTGCGATGTGACGTAGATGAGATCAGTTATGCTTGGAACGCCGCCGCCACATGACGAAGTTATCGACTGCTTCGCCGCCACATGACGAAGTTATCGACTGCTTCGCCGCCACATGACGTAGTTGTCGACTGCTTCGCCGCCACATGACGAAGTTATCGACTGCTTCGCCGCCACATGACGAAGTTATCGACTGCTTCGCCGCCACATGACGTAGTTGTCGACTGCTTCGTTGATGATGGATTCTGTCGCGTCGCCTGCGATGTGATGTAGATGAGATCTGCTATGCACGGAACGCCGCCGCTTGATGCGATCTGGTCGCTTTTGTGTATGAAGATTTGTCGATGAAGATGATTGAGCCGCCGTAACCGCGATCCAGCACGCGTTCTTCCCACAGACGGCGCCAATTGACGAGTGATGTCCTCGGCAATCCTAGAGTCGAAGACCCTAGGTAGATTTTGAGGGAGAAGACGTACGCGCTGGTAGTTCCGGACGGCTGACAAGTAAGGATTTACCCAGGTTCGGCCCCTCATTGTGAGGTAAAGACCTACTCCTGCTTGTCTGATTATGATGACATATGTGGTACATGGTGGCCGCAGGGGCGATATGATGAGAGGTGATCTCTCTATGCTATGTCTAGTTGTGTCTATGTTGTGGCATGTCTAATCTCGTGACTATGTTGTGTCTTCTGTCCATGGGGGTGCCCCTGCCTGGCTTTATATAGGGAGCCAGGGAGGGTTTACAAGAGTCCTAGTAGACTACGAATAGGAGTCCTTGTCTTGTCCTTCAAGTTATTTCCTTAACAGCTTCTTGGTATTCATTGGGCCACCCGGTGAGCCTTCGTCTGGGCTGAACCAGGTATACCAATAGTGGGGTGCCCGGAGGGTATGCCCACGTCAACGGCGCCGAAGATCGAGTCCGCTGATGCAGCGTGGAAGATGTGGGAGCCTTAGGCGCAGATGAGGAAGCCTTAGTCGCAGATGAGGGAGCCTTAGTCGCAGATGAGGGAGCCTTAGTCGCAGATGAGGGAGCCTTAGGCGCAGATGAGGGAGCCTTAGGTGTAGATGAGGGAGCCTTAGGCGCAGATCGAGGCGGCGATGGTTGAGGTGGAGGTGAGGGAGCCTTAGGCGGCGATGGTCGAGGTGCAGGTGAGGGAGACTTAGGCGGCGATGATCGAGGTGAAGGTAAGGGAGCCTTAGGCGGCGATGATCGACGTGGAGGTGAGGGAGCCTTAGGCGGCGATGGTCGAGGTGAAGGTGAGGGAGCCTTAGGCGGCGATGATCGACGTGGAGGTGAGGGAGCCTTAGGCAGCGATGATCGAGTTGAAGGTGAGGGAGCCTTAGGCGGCGATGATCGAGGTGGAGGTGATGGAGCATCAGGCCGCGATGATCGACGTGGAGCTGAGGGAGCCTTAGTCCTTTGATTCGAGCCTGAAAATATGATGTATTTCTTTTTCCATAAAATAACTCCATGCAAGACTTCTCCCAGGGTCGACTCCCCTTCAGGCCAGCGAAGTCAATTTCCAATGTCTCACATCCGGATAGAATTTCATCCACCCCGACACGAGCATACCCAGCTGGAATCTCGCGGCCATGCCAACGCGCTGCAGGATCAACTTTCAAATCAAAGCCGACGGCCACCTTCATGGATATATTCTTCATTGGCTGGTGTAGCTCACAATCGGTCTTCTCTTCGATATTGTCCACGGGGCAGCGCTCCATCGGTGACACATCAACCTGTGCATCATCAACGCTGACATGCAACGTCGTGGAAGCCATGCTGCTTCTCAAATCCCTTATCGGTCACGCCGTTCTCTGCCTTCCATCTCAGCAATTCTAGCGTGGTATCCAGCTTTTTCTGTTCATTTTTGCAAGTTGGGTACAACAATTTTTTGTGATCATCTAACATCTGCCCGAACTTCAGCCTCTCCTTTTCACTTTCGTAGTCTCGCTTCGCATCAGCAATGACCCGACCAAGATCATCAATAGGCTCATCTGGTGCTTCAACTTCTTCTTCTTGTTGTTCTTCATTTTCGACATTTTCTGTCTCACACTGTTCAGGGAACATAGGATAGTCGTCATTATTATCTTGTTCTTCGTCGTCTTCCATCATGACCCCTATTTCTCCATACTTGGTCCAACATTTATAGCCGGGCATGAAACCGGACGTATAGAGGTGGATGTGAATATCCCGTGAGTCGGGGAAATCCCTCTCGTTCCGACACACACAGCATGGACAACACATAAAACCATTATGCGCGTTTGGCTTAGCAACCTCGACAAATTCCCGCACGCATTGCATGAACTCATTCGATCGCCGGTCACTGTACATCCATTGTCGTCTCATCTACACACAATTATATATAGAGAGAGTAAGTGCTCAAATTAATATAGTGTTCATCACAATACAAGTGCAATCACACAATGCTAACAATAATTCTGAGTCCCAACACAGTACGACAACACTAGTTTGCACACTTTAAAAAACCGTACATGGCGATTATAATCGCGACTAGGAGAACAATGACACCGAATGAGAAATGTAGGAACATTTCATTTCGGAGAGCTGCCTTTTTCATCTTATTAATCTTCAACCTCGTTCTTTCCCTAGTTTCACGAGTCTGGATCATGTGTCCATCGATGATATCCGCCAAATCCAACTCTATTTCCCCCTTCTTTTTCACGAGTCTGGAGCTGTCTCTTTTTTCGTTCAGAGTTTTTAAATCTTGTTTCATCTTGTGGATTGTATCATGAGCTAGCCTTAGCTTCTCTTCGGTCCTACTCAAATTTTCATCGGTCTTTCTCTTCTCCTCTGTTGTAAAATTTAATTCTTATAGGAGAATTACTTTTCCTTGTAGACAATGTTGAAACTGGACACATCCATCACGAATGCCGCACTCACATACTGATTCCTAATATTTATAATTGGAAAAATTAAATTAGGAAATTCTCACCCTAAATTAAAAATTATTTTTATATTACAGAGACGACATGACATCTAGATGTGCTAATAATACCTCATCCGAAAAGGAGGAGTTGTTCACGACGCCGTAGGGGACCTCGCTGTTGTCGACCATCGTATACGGCTGCGTGGCTCGGATATGTGACATATCATTATATACATATAAATAACTAAGTTGAGCTAAAGTTGAGCTATTGTTGAGCTAAGTTGACCGTATCTTCACACATATGCAAACTAGCTAGGTAGCTAAAATTTGAGCTCACACTTCCCACAAAATTAATCCTAAAGCTAAATCCACCAATCTCTATACTTCTAAAGCATGAAATGAGCAAAAATTAGCAGTAAGAGATAATAGGATACAATGGCTAACCTTTTAGAAGGCAGGAAGATTCAAATCTTCACAAATCGACGGCAACGCTGATGAACTCGAGCTTCACGCGAAGAACACGAAGAACAGCTCGAGCAGCTCTCCACACGCGCTCTGACCAGAAAATGCAACGGCTGGCTCGGGCGAGAGGAACGAAGTATATATAAAATGGGACTTTTAGTCCCGGTTTGTTACACGAACCGCGACTAAAACCTTCGGTCGCGGTTCGTATATCCAACCGGGACTAAAAGTTTGCAAGGAACCGGTACTGATAGGTTTCGACCTCGAGATGCCTTACTAGCCGTTGGAACCGGGACTAATAGTATCTTTAGTCCGGGTTCCAGGCAGGACCGGGACTGAAGGGACTCAGGGCTCAAAACCGAAGCCCCATTTTCTACTAGTGATAACACAACCACAAAGCTAAAGATGATTTATAATCCATTTTTTATTTTAATAGAAATAAAAAAAAGACGGAATCAGCCAGCCTAGCTACATGGTACGCCAACAGGCAGAAAGGATCAATTTCTTTTTTCGAGTACACGCAAGAGCAGGGGTGGAGCTGGCTCCGGTGCTACCCGGGCTGTAGCACCGGTCAACAGACTAAGGGCATCTCCAGTCGTTTTGCCCCCCCAGGGCCCAAAACACCGCGAAAACGGCGCAAAATCGAAATCTGGTGAGGTCAATTTACCAGCCGTATCCCACCCAAGCAGGAGAAATGGGGGGCTTTTGGTGAGAGCACGTGGGATGGGGGAGAAAAAGTAGGAGAGATAGGCATCTTTACATGTAAAGTAGAGAAAAAGTAGGAGAAAGATGCATTTTTGCATGCAAAAAGGCGCCTTTTGCTCCACAGGCCAAACCCAGCCCCTTGGGTTTGCCTCGGGTGCGCCGGTGCTAAAACGGCGTTTTTTCATGTCTTGAGGGGCTAGCTGGTAGAATTCGGCGCAAAAAAGCGTTTTTTGACCCAAAAAGTGGCCTTGGGGGTGCTGGGGGCACGCCTGGAGATGTCCTAAGTATCAGTTTAAACTAGCACCGTTTGGCCCATTGAGAGGCTGCTGGCTGGTAGCACGTTCGATGGGTTACATGGGTATGACTATCGAAGGCTTAAGGAAGGTCCATCCCATTTGGAACGTAGGTGGCGTATGGCCAGGCGAAGCGCCGCGCGCGCACGCATGAAGCCAGCTCGCTCACTTCCCGTATAAAGCGAGCCAATCTGGAACGGAGGAACCCGATCGCTGGCCGGTGGTACGTACGTGAGCCAATCAGATTAGGGGTCCGTCCAGCCGGCCGCGGTCGATGTACAACACAGCGAATCAGTGCACAATTTAGAGGATGGTGTAGTGCAAACTAAATACATCACCGATTCAATTAGTACAAATACATAGCAAACAATGTACGTATTATCAGGAACTGATAGTACATGCTATTAGAACCGGTGTATAGAATACTTTATACAAACTACATATAAGAGGAAGTATAAAGTATACAGATCCAGTTGTATAACTACAGAGAAAATAATGTACATATTATCATGAACTGTGAGTACGGAATATTATTGTACAAACTAAACATAATAGGAAGTACCTATTATCAGAAACTTGGAGTACATGTTACCAGAAGTTGGGAGTACAGAATAATGTTGTACAAACTACACAGAACACGAAGTATAAAATACACAGACACATGTTACTATACATAAAATCAAGTACAAAATACACAGAACAGGAAACACAAAAGTACATAGAAGAGGGATTACAAAGTACACATGACAGGATATACATACTATGCATAACCGGAAGTATAAAAAAAAAGTTCGTCGAAACCTATCGACAAGGGATCTAGTTTTCAAGATCTCAACGCGAGGAGTTCAAAAGTGAACCAAACACACCCTAAGTCGAAACCTATAGCCAATGAATCAAACACACCCTAAGTCGATTCCATTGCATGAAAAAAGAGGCTCTCCCATTTATACCTGACTAATATGGGGAATCTCAAATTTTATTGCTTATGTAACTCCACATTATTATTAGAAAAGGGCAGAAGAAACTAATTATGGATGAGTGTCCTTCATCCTACTATGTGCATTGTTTTGCTCATCAACTTCAGTTATCTCTAGTTGTTGCTAAAGGGAATTGTGATTTTGTCTTTTTATTTCAACAACTTGCAAATCTGTTGAATGTTCTTGGGATGTCTTGCAAGAAGATAAAATGCTTCGATTGGCTCAAGCTGATGGTTTATTCAAGCATTAGACTTGCATGAAACTTGAACTGGTAAAGGCATGAATCGAGAGATGGGATTTAGTAGGCCTGGTGATGCTCGTTTGGGGTCTCATGAAAAAACAATTGCTCATGTAATGTGTATATATCTTTCCATCTGTCTAGTCCTCAACAATATATCTAAAGACCGATCTCAAAACAATGAGCCAATGAGGCTCTTCTTGCTCAAACCATGTTGTCATCATTTGAGTCATATGACTTTGTTTTTATGGCACACTTTTTACAAACCACTTTGGTTTCGCAGATTTTATAAGTAGTGCTTTGCAATATAGAGATCAAGACATTGTCTTGAAGTCATTGATTCACAAAGAGGGTACTGGAGTTACTCAGAAAAGATGGTGGATGGAAACTTTTTCTTGAAGAGGTCACTTCCTTTCGTGTCAAGCATAGAGTCAAAGTTCCTCAAATGGAAGGTCCTCATAACCCGGTTGGAAGATCCTCTAGACTGTACAAAAACCTCACGAAGCTCCATCGCTTTCATGTTGACTTAATTTTGTGTCTCATTGATAGACAACTCCAAGAGCTTGGAGATAGGTTTGATGAGGTAAATACGAATTACTTCATTCCATGGGATTTTCAGTCCCACGAATTCTTTCTCCGCTTATCATACGCCAACTTAGTAAGCTTGCACAACTTTATCGTATGGATTTTTCATAGTAAGAGTTGATGCAGCTTCCATATCAACTTACTCTTTTCATTGCTGATATGCGTAAGCGTAACTATGAGAGTTTTAAAAACCTCAACAATATCGTTCAACTCTCTATTTAATTTGCTTGTTGAAACAAACAAGAATATGACCTATAATCTTGTTTACAAGCTTCTCAAATTGGTGTTAACCCTACCCATAGCAACTCCTAGTGTTGAGAGGGTATTTTCTTCAACGACTTTTCTGAAGAACAAGCTACGAAACATAATGGGGCAGCAATTAATGAATGACTGTTTGGTTACATTCATATAGCGGGAATTCTTCTTACAAGCGAAGGATGATATTCTCATATCTCACTTGCAAGCTATGACGGATCGTATGGTTGCATTGTAATTTCCTTTATTATTTTGTAAGTTTCTTATACATTTGAGATATTGTTGCTACAACGGCCAATTTGTACTTTCATTGGCGAGTAAGGAACGTACCATTTTCAGTTTTCCACCTTTATGTTTTCCGTCGGTTAGAGTTTAAACATTCAATGTCAAATTTATTAATCCGTCCCTGCCGTGTCGGATGGAGCCCGTAGAAACAATCCAAAGATCCGTACGTGTACACGTACTATACGGACCAGCAATTTCCAACGGCACCTTCCGCGGGCAATGAAGGGGAGAGCCATTACTACGTCTTGGATTGATTGGCTCGGTGCAGGAGGCATCTTCAAAGTGATTACAATTCACAGGAGTAATGTGATGATCATCATCATCACTGGAGCATTGCAGTACCGGCCGGCACCTCTAGCTAATCTGTTACCATGTGGCCGGCCGGCGGTGTGGTACCATCACCATCCGCCACCCACCGGCCGGCTTAAGTCCAGAGACTTTACTCTCATGATTCATCGTATCAGCGAGGTTGCCTCTACCTATCTCGTCATTTGTGAGTGAAGTGGTAGCAGTAGGGTGCCTGCTTTGCTGTAGGTGTACTTTGTTTGTGCGGTACGTACGTTGGATTGGGTTGCTGGTGTATCGCTTTCACGAGACTGGCAATGAGGAAGGATGGCGAATGATGGTGCCGACCAGTCGGCCCGTTCTGGCTATGATTGATTTGTGAAGGTGAAGGCAGGTAGAGATAGGTATAGTAAAGCAAACAGTCTACGAAATATGTGTGTCATTCCTGACAACCGGGAGTGGTACAAAAGCAGTTGACGACAGACAAGGGCAACTGTGGTCTCTTGACAAAATAAGAGAAACAAGAAATCTTAACAGCTGCCGGTCCGTCCAGTAATCAACCCCTCACCTTGCCGCGCTCCAACGGCGGAAAGCCGAAAAGGGGTGAAGATCTTGGACCTGGCATCGTAGTTAGGTCTTTAAAGTATAGTTTGCTCAACCAGTTATGGTGGCAATGGTTGCGATGTGCACCAAGACACCCTAAGTCATAGCTCGGCTCCGGCAGAAGAGAGGCGACCACGGCTCGTTCTAGCGCAATTAGGTGGTTTGATTTTTAGTATATTTAGGATGCTTCATACAGCAGTTGCTCGACAGGCCAAGGTTTATGCGCATGAAGCTGGTTGGAGCGCCATCAGAAATCATAGGCCAAAAAGGAACAGCTGGTGACGGTAGAGGAAGCAGCTCAGGTGCTGCTGACGAGCAGCGCCAGGCCATGTGAGAACCAGACGCAGCTACTCTTCTCTCAGAAATCAGTCTACCCGCAATGCAGGCACCTAGCAGAGGAGTTTGTATGCCAACACTCTGAAGCAGGAGAGACCTCCAGTGAAGCAGGAACTCGAATGTGATAACACACAGCATTCCAAAACAACTTGGGAGGTGGAGCACTGCGGGATGGTACTGAAACTGATACAACAAGTAAACATCTCATACCCGCTAAACCAGAGTAGAACCAACAAGTACCATTAACAGTATTCTATCCATCTGAACCTTGACAGTTACACTGCATGAGCATTTCTCCCTATAACCGGCCTGAAGACTCATGGAACCTATATATACAGAATAAGATCAAGATAGCTGACTGTTAAAAGCACTCAGGAAAGCCAACAAACGAATTGTTCGTACGCCTATTCAATCTGGTACGATCTAAGAGTGCACACGGATTAAAAAATTACCGTAACTTTGGCGGGCAAACGCCAGCCTGAACTTAATATTTTCTTTTAATCACAGAGTTGGATTGAGCCGGGAGAAAGAAAGGGGGGAAAATAACAACAAAAGACTAGTTCATGGTGGTTCAAAGAAAATGCACCAAGCTTTGAGGAGATTAGCAACAGGGGAGGATTTACAGTGATGTGTCCATAAGGGCATCTCCACTCGTTCAAGCCCCCCGGGAGCATTTGTCGGATGAAAAAAGGGAAAAAATGCTTCCGCCGGAACTATTTTGAGTCATTGGGAGGTCATCTTCCCAGCCATATCCCCGCCGCAAGAAAAAGTCATCTCACAAGCTTTTGTTGTGGGCCAGAAAAAAGGACACGTGGGGAGGCACGATTTGGCGTTGCTTCATCCGGGTATGGCCTGGGTTTGCCGGAGCTAATTTGAGGTCTTGGGGGGCACGACTGGGCGAAATTTGGCCATTTTCGGCCATCCGGAGGCGAAAAAGTTGTCCTGGGGGCGGCTGGAGATGCCCTAACCGCACATCTTCCACGCATCTTGCACGGGCAACGGCCAGAGGTTTATCAACGCCCTGGAAGACTTTGGCATTGCGGCGTTTCCATATGCTGCAAGCCACGGCAGTGCACATCGTTGGTTCAAAATAGTTGCGACTTCAGTTGTCCCATAGGTCCTGGATGCAGTTCACCTATCTTCAGCAAGAAGGGTAGAACGGGTTCCACATTTCTTGAGCTAGAAAACTGGAACACTAAATGCTGAACACTGGTGGAGAATGCGCTTCATCCCTGCCTCCACCCTGATTACATGGAGAATAAACATGATCAGATACGTAGCTAAGTGCGAGCTAGACAATAAAAATATTACAGGGAGGACAACTGATGAATTTTCCAGCTTGACATGGACATTTGTCCGTTTAAATTCGGTTGAGTGGCGCCCCAAAAATTTCACTGCCACCTACATTGGGAGGTGTCCCATCCACGTCGCCGCTCCCATAGCCGACGCGCGGACTGTTGCAGACAGATCCCGACATTGCTCGAGATCCTCCAACTAGAAATCTTCTATCGCTTGTCGTCACCGTCCTTTGGTGCATGCGTCTCCTTGTCCTTCACCAATCACCACCACGTGCGCGGGCTCCTCAGAGACGAAGGAGTGGCGACAGAGGTCGTGCTCCACCTTGAACCACTTGTCCCAAGTGGCGATCCATGTCGTATGTCGGCTCACTCTGCAGATTCGGCGATAGAAAAATGGGTGGTCGTGAATCTCCCACACACGAGCAGCCCAGAGGAAAACATGTCGGGCACATGAACACATTTTTAGGTTAAAGTGCAGCCATGGGGCGGGTGGAAGTCTCGCCACGGTAGGGGCATGAACTTGATCCTAGGACATGTGTGTGACGTTGACATTCACAGGGTTCTGCAATGCCGCCACCGGAGACAACGGAATACGGCAGGTGGATGCCACTCGCCCGCCGACGAAGAGCCGGTGTCGTGGTCGTGTTTCCTTGGAAACCATTTTTTGAGCATTCTAGTGGGGCGGGAGGGTAGTCGGGAGCTAGGGTTGTGTAGGTGGTGTGGGTAGTGGGGATGGAATGGATAGGGATGGGGCCGCCTCCGATGGCCATTAAAATGGACCCGGCTGGTGGTGGGTGGGAGGATGATAGGCGCGCCGGGGCGGACAGAATTTTAAGAAAGGGAACCAGATAATTTTAAATATAAATAAATGTAGAAACAAAACGACGTTTTTGGATGGAATATCACCGGAAACGGAATTTCGGTTTCAATAAATATGGAACTTTCTGGATTTACATTTTTGGATGGAACATCACAAGACACTATGTTTGCTCGGATCTAAAAAACTCAACGATCTATAGCAGCATATCCAATTTTGCTAACTTAGAAGCTATCCTTTGATCTTTAGCAAAACCCTCCTACATGGAGAGTGGGATTTTATATTAGATACAACAGTAGGAATGTGCCCGGTTTGAAAGTGTAATATCGCACTAGCAATTATGTTCTCGCTACAACGATTATCGCTTATTTATATTAAACTTTTCTACATTTGTATGTCTCGTTTTCTCAACTTAATATCTTAAACAAATGTATATTTTCTATCGTGGTTAGCAAATTTAAATATGACATGACGCTAAATGTTAAGATGCATGATTTTTTGTTACGATCAGATTCATTTATCACGGGTTTTCATATTATTATTTTATTTTGTCTGAGCGTAAAAACGTATTTACTTTAGTTGAATACATTTAAATGTACAAAATAAAGATATCTAGCTAGAACAGCGTGTTCTTTTCAATTACACGGAATTAAAGACTATCTATAAATTTTGTATGTATATCTGGTATTTACATGTGCTTGTAACCGTTTTAGTATCTAGAAATACCTTGGTAGAGAGATCTTATGTGACCATCCAAAAAAATTTGTTTCTTACGAATGGTTCCATAAAGTATCTTGATCAAGGTTTCTAGAGTGTAAATCTGTACTCCCTCCGTTCCGCAATACAAGATATTTTAGCAATTTTTCACACTTACACACTTGTATCTAGACATGTTTTAATTTACGTATGCACTCGTTTTAGTGTGAACCTAGACAACATGTGTTACACCTAAAACATCTTATATTATCAAACGGAGGGAGTAGTATATTTGTGTAAAGTTCTTTTGAAATATTCCAATCATGTCTACTTTCATGATCAGATCCGACACAAATAGAATACAAGTTTACACTCTATACTTAATCATGAAAGTAGATATGATTACGCCTTATTTTCTACTGATTTCTCGCTATACTTAATAATGATTGTATTATTAAATTTGTTTTAGTCAATAGCGAAGTTTTCCTGGAGCAAAAAAGAGGTCGGTATAAATATCAATTTAACAATAGCACAGCGGGAGGTGGGTACTCGCCTAGGTTTATTTAGGCGGAGGTGAGATGATGTCTGGGTTTTTTTTAAAGGGGGTGCGGATCCCCGGCCGATGTTTGGTTATCAAGTTGTTCCTCACCTAACCCAGCATCGGTAATTTGGGTTGCGCGGCTATTTAAACATTAGTGATGATCTCTAAATTGTTATACATAATTTGGTGTCTACACTAAACAACTAACTTTGAATTTTTTGTTACAACATGAACTTGATGCAATGTATATAAAATTAAATTAACCAAACTTCTGGTTCTCATTCATGTAGGCCAAGATGTATGTAGAAGAATTTCAATTTTCAAGAGTTTGCCTTCAATGACCACAACTACCCTACATGGACTATGGATATTAAAAATATACACAAAAAAATGCGGGTAAAAAAAATGGCATTGCATGTGCACTCATAAGCCACCGGATGATCCTCCTTGGAAGGGTTTTGCATTATTAACCGAGCAACAGAAATATCATATTCACCCAGATTGAAAATCTAAATACCTAATGGTGGATTCTCATAGCAATATGTGGAAAACACTTAAAAGTAAATATGAACATCATAAGGTAGTTATATTGTTTCTAATCCATCGAGCATTATCATCATGAAGTTCATTATTTAAATAAAAAATTGCCGATTTTGTGGGAATGGAGTTTTACAAGTGGGGAAGGTAGAAAAACCTTGTCCACCATCCTCCCGGCTTATATGGTCGTTCAACAACAATATCCCTTTGGAAATTGCAAGCTACCAACTTTCACACTGGTGTTTTGCAATCTTACATGTTGCTTACTTAATTCTTCTGTGATCCAAGCGCATCATCATCGTCACTACTCGTACGTACTACAGACACCTCTAGCAGCTGCTGCCATGCATGTGGGATGTGGCGGTGTGGTACCACTAGTCCACTACCAACCGCCGGCCGGCTTAAATCCCAGAGCCGTTGCTTTCGTAGTTCACCGTATCATCGAGGCTACCCTGTGGCTGCAAGCTGTACGGATATGCGAGTGAAGTGGCACTAGAGTTGCTGCTTTACTACAGAGCGCTGGGTGTACTTTGGTAGTTTGTGTGTCGCTTTGGGTAGAGTCGAGACTGGCGATCAAGAAGGATGGCGAATGAAGGTGCCGACCGGCAGGCCGGGGCATGACTGACTTGTGAAGGTGACGGCAGGTAGAGATATGTAGCACGTCAATCAATCTACGACGAATGCGTGTCATTCTTGGATACCGGACGGGAGTGGTTCAGAAGCAGTTGGTGACGGGCATGCAGCTGGTTGGGGCCTATCAGAAAGTACATATAGGCAGGAACAGCCGGTGACGGTGAAAGAAGCAGCGACCTGAAGCCGAGCAGCTCAGGAGCCGACCCGCTCGTTCTGTCAGAAAATAGTAGACCCGCAATGCAGGCACCTGGCAGAGGAGTTGTCTGCCAGCACTCGGGAGCTGGAGAAACCACCGGCTAAGCAGGAACCCGAATGTGACAACACCCAGCGTTCCAAAACAACTCGGCGGTGGTGGATGGATCACGGGGGGGCAAGGTGCTGAAACTGAAATAACAATTAAGCATCTCATCCTCGCTAAACCAGAGTAGAACCAGCAAGTACCATAACAGCATTCTACCCATCTGAATCTTGACAGTTACACTGCAGCATGAGCCTTTTCTCCCTATAACCGGCCTGAAGACTAATGGAACCCTATACAGAATAAGATCAAGATAGCTGACTGTTAGAAGCACTCAGGAAAGCCAACAAACGAATTGTGTCAGGACGCCTAGTCAATCTGGTACGATATATCTAAAGAGTGCACAAGGGTAATCTGGAGAACTGGAACACCAAATGCTGAACACCTGTGGAGAATGCGCTTCATCCCTGCCTCCACCCTGTTTACAAGGAGAATAAACATGATCAGATAAATAGCTGAGTGCCAGCTGGACAATAAAAATATTACAGGTAGGACAACAAATGAACTTTCCAGCTTGATGATTTCACATGATATGGAACAAATGTTTAACATGGAAAGATGATGTAAATGGCATGCAATTCGACAGAGGAACACCGAATGTTCCCAATAGGAAAACTTTATGAGACCATAATGGTAACGTAAATCATTTGTAGCATAAAACTTAATGAGAGCCGAGCAGTGCTCGGTTGGCTAGAGCGCACGCCTGTGAGCTCACCAACCCACGTTTGAGGCGCAGACTCCGCAGGTGCATCACTTCCCCCTCTAACCATGTTTTATTGTATAAAATGAACACTGTTATTCCTATAGCAGTATTCCCATCACTTTTTCCTATTATTATTACACAGAACATGGTAAATGGCAGGCAAATCGACAGAGGAATACCGAATGTTCCCAATAGAAGACCCTTATGGGCCCATAATCGTAACATAAATCATTTGTAGTATAAAAATTAATGAGAACGGAGCAGTGCTCGGTTGGCTAGAGCGCACGCCTGTGAGCTCGCCAACCCGTGTTCGAGGCGCAGACTCCGCAGGTGCAGCAATTCCCCCTTTAACCACGTTTTATAGTAAAATTAACACTATGTTATTCCTATAGCAGTATTCCCATCACTTTTTCCTATTATTATTACTCATAACATGGTAAATGGCAAGCAAATCGACAGAGGAACACGGAATGTTCCCAATAGAAGACCTTTATGAGCCCATAATGGTAACGTAAATCATTTCTAGTATAAAAACTAATGAGAACGGAGCAGTGCTCGGTTGGCTAGAGCGCACAACTGTGAGCTCGCCAACCCGTGTTCGAGGCGCAGTCTCCGCAGGTGCATCACTTCCCCCCTTTAACCACGTTTTATAGTATGAAATTAACACTATGTTATTCCTATATAGCAGTTTTCCCATCGCCTTTTCCCTATTACTCAGAACATGGTAAATGGCAGGCATATCGACAAAGGAAAACAAAATTCCCATTTCCCAATGCTTACACATAATATAACCCACTTATAGCAACTTCAAATTCCACTCGAATAGAAACCCTTAATGAACCCACAATGTAACATAAATCATTTATAGTACAAAAATTAAAGAGAACCATCAGTGCTCGGCTGGCTAGAGGGCACGCCTGCGAGCTCGCCCACCCGTGTTCGAGGCGCAGCCTCCGCAGATGCCTCACTTTTACCTAACAACGTACAGTTAAGGGAGGGAACTTTCCCCTTTAACCACGTTTATAGAATAAAATAAACACCATGTTAATCCTATAGCAGTATTCCCACCACTTTTTGCCTTTTACTCAGAACATAGTAAACCACTAGAGTGAACTTAAGCGTGAATCTTAGCTAGACTCCATACGGCAGTATTTTCAACAGTTTCAGTCTAATACTGCAAACATGGTAAACCCATAGGAGATCCTCGTGTGAGCCTTAGCTAGACAAAAAAAGGCACACCTATGTATAATAATATATCATCACAGCAGAGAAAGAACATGTTCAACATTCTTCCCAATTCTGCAAGAAACAGGTTTGATATTCAACACAAACAAATAGGGTATAAACAAAATTGAGGCTCACCTTTGTGCAGCATAAGTGCAGCGCAACCAACAACCAGCCGCTTGTACTCGACGAAATCCCAATCAGCTCATAGTGCAAAATGAATCACAAGTTCTGACCAGAAAGCATGGGAAGGAAATGGCGCCCAGATATTCCCTTCCCTATGTCAGACCTACCGACAATATTAACCATAATAAAAGTTGCAATGTCATAGTCAGCTCCATGCGCTTGTCAGGTCAGCATATTTCCCTAAGGAAGCGACCAAAATATGATGAATCCACAAACATAAATCATCATTTGTGCAGATTCTTATCACTGGGTTGCATCACCTATGTAATTATGTAATATCCTATGGCACAAAATTAGCTGTCAGGTAGCTCAGCAACCCAAACTAATCAGAAGAACTCTACCAAAGCAGCAGCAAGTGTGAACAGTACAAGCTCACAGAAACTCATGCTAGAATGCACTTTCATTTTAGCATATATATCCTATAAAGTCAGTAAGCTCAGGGGAGCCTGAAGGTCCATCTCATGTTCTGCAGGAAGAACAGTATCCTCAGGTTTGCCCTTGGACTGCAAAGCAACAGATTCCTTCACTGAATCATTTTCTGATGTCATGATCATGGCTTCTTTACTAGATAAGCTAGTGTTGAACTGCTCAACTAGAAAAACATCTGTATATGTTGCTGCAGTAAATTTGCCATTCTGATCACTATGAAGCTCTTTTAGATTTTTATGATTATCAAGATCATTTAGACTGGTCTGATTACCAAGCTCTTTTTGGTACTTATGGTTATCAAGCTCTTCCATACTGTTATGATTGCCAGGCTTCTTTAGACTGTTATGGCCATCAAGGTTGTCCAAACTGCTGTGATTATCAAGCTCTTTTGTAATGTTCCAAGTATCGAAATCTTTTGGACCCTTATGGTTGTCCAGCTCATTCAGACTTTGTGTTTTTCCAGCGGCAAGGTTGCTGCTATCTTCAGTAGAGCCAAGCTCTTCTGGACCGCCCACATTGTGGAGATCTTTCACATTGTTCTGATAGCCAAGTTCACTAAGAGCATTATAATCAACACGCTCTTTCTCACCACAGTGATTGTCAAGCTCATTCAGATTATTATTATCATGATGACCTTTCTTAGTGCTATGATTTCCAAGCTCTTCAATCTTGTTGCAACTATCTGGCTGTTTTAACCGATTACAGTCATCAAGCTGTTTCTCAGTGCTACAACTGGCTGGCTCTTGCAGATCAGTACAATCTTCAAGCACTTCCAAACAAATACGACTGCCTGGCTCTTGCAGATCATTACAATCTTCCAGCACTTCCAGACAGATACGATCACCAACCTGTGTCTCAATGTTATGACCGTGGGGCTCCTCCTCAATGTTAGGATCATGAAGCTCTTTAAGACCATCGTAAGTGCACAGATCTTTCGGACGATTGCGGTCCTCGTCCTCTATAGACCCGTCAATGTCGTCCTCCATATCCGATTGATCCTTAAGAATCGTATCAGCTTGCGCATATGGACAAACAGGAACAGCTCTCAGAAGGCATGCATGGCACTTGAAGCCCACGAGTTTATTGACATTTTCTACGGTGATAGAATAGATATCCCCATGGAACCAATCTGCATGGAAGAACAAGTGCAATTAGATTTACAACAATGCAACCAGTGAAAGCTTTCGATGGTATGGCAACTGAAGTGAAATGGCATTATACAGCCAACATATGGAATTCCAAAAACAATTGTGTGTCTTGCTGAACCTTCAGTCTCACTAACTCACTAACGGATACATATAATGTATTTTAGGAAATAATCCATGGAGAAAAGAAATTATTAGTTACTATTTCAGAGGACCAATACGAAAACTGAGACTGGTCAACTGTCCTCATTTGTCATTTCTAAGGGTCAGGGCCCAGACTACAATCAAGAAGTGTTTTTAGGCCGTGCAGTTGTCAAGTGTACAAGTAGAAGTTTGTTCTAAAGATCACAAAGTATGAGGTGAACTTGTTTCCTTTGAAACATACCATGAAAATAAACCTATCTTACCTTCGCAATTCTCACAAGCTATATAAATGGCATCTCCACTGTAGCATTTTTTACAAAGACGGCATACTGGACTGATTTCTGAAATCTTGACTTCCTCAGATGGAAAAACAACTCTTGTTTTCCTAAAACTCACTGCCTGTTCATCATCTATGTCATGTGTCAATCGAAGGCCATCTAACCAGTACGAATAATGCAAAGCGGTCCTCTTCCTCTTACGGCAGCTTGCTGCATGCTTAGATCTACCTGAGTCACCTTTCATGTACTTATCATATAACCGTTTTGATATACGTTTTGTCGGTTCACTCTTGGGCTCATTTGATGCTCGAGTCTCATAAATGTTTACCGATTCATTCTTCGACACACTCAACGGACTCTTTCGAGGCCGCCTATGCTTGCCATTCTTCTGGAGAGCTTTTTTCTTGAGGTTGATACCTATCTGGTTTCTTTTTCTTAAACTCATCCGAGGCTGCATCTTTTGCTTCTTTTTCAGAGAGCTCTTTGATACTGCCTTTTTCTGGGGAGACTTCATTGGTTTCTGGGGAGACTTCATCGGTTTCTGGGGAGACTTCATTGGTGACACCTTTTCAGCCAGGCACTTGTTGCAAACATAGACAGTGTCGACAGCACCTCTAGGAACCTTGAAATGTTTTCTATGGAAAAGTGCTGCATATAATGAGAGAATATCACAGCTGAGTCCGAGTATAACTACAAGCATCAATATTCAAAGTAAAAGGCCAAACTTAATATTTATGATCGGTCACCTAAGAAATACCAAACAATTGTTGAAACTTTTTATCATGAGATTCATAGGTAGGGCTCCACAAAATTAAGATGGCATATCCCAGTATAACTTCAAGCATCAATATCCAAAGTAAAAGGCCAAACTTAATACTTAATGACCGATCACCTAAGAAATACCAAACAATTGATGAAACTTTTTTTCATGAGATACATAGGGTAGGGCTCCACAAAATTAATATGTCATTTCCCAGTATAACTTCAAGCATCAATAAGTAAAAGGCCAACTTTAATAGTTAATGATCGATCACCTAAGAAATACCAAACGATTGATGAAACTTTTTATCATGAGATACCACAAATTAAGATGGCATATCCCGTACATAATAAACACAATTAAGGTTACATTTTTTCAACAGGCTTAAGGGCTATATTGATGCATACTAACGAGACAAAATGTATATAATTTTCAAATACCTTCACAATACCGGCAGTTCACAGCCTCCCTGTTCGAAAGAGGGAAGGAGTCAGATAACGTGCCAAAAAGAATATATCGTTGTAAAACTCAAAACATATTGGCAATACTGACAACAAGCTGCAGAAGCTACTGAAATGTATTTTAAAGTAGAGTATATGACATTACACATAGTCAAATTGCTGAAAGCTGGTTCCTATACCAACAACCTTTGCCAAAGTATTAGCCAAATATGATTTAAGATTTACAACTGCTTAGCTTGTACAGGAATATCACCATCCGCTAGATTGTCAATAGTAGTGCATACCACAAGAGTTTGGAGACACGAGATTTTAGGTACACAGGGAGGGAGGGATATAATCACCACTTAAATAATCAAATACTAATAACGAACTTGGCAAACCCAGGCATGCAAGAAACTTCTTACTTTCTTAAGATATTTTCTCTTAAATATAATATAGAGTTATTATATGAACAATTGTATTAAAAGGCAGACATAAATAGTTGAGGAAACTTTAACCGACTTTTGTCAGCAAATAACAAACTATGCGTAACAGCACAACAATATAGTTTGCAAGCTTTTGATAGTAGGTACGAAAAATGATTCAGTAAATGTCTGCTTGAGGAAATGCAATAAAATGAACACTTGCTTTATATAATAAGAAACAATTTGACTTATTTCCATACCTGTCAATTACTGTTTTATAACACTGACCACAAAGCCTGCTGGGTCGCAGTTTTGCTTTCTCTAGGAGGTCATCAAACACTGATCTTTTTGGCTTTTTGGATCTAAAGTCGTTCATGTTCTTAGGAAGATCATCTTTGTCTATCTTTTTCAGTGAGCGAGTTATTCCTTTGGCTTCATATGCTTTCAAAAGACTCAGAGGGACATGACTTTCACTCAACCAGTACCGGTTCCTCTCGCTAGATGGCTCCTCAAATTTTATTCCATGTTTAGCAACAACTGGAGGAATATTCTCCCTCTTTCCAAAATCAAGTAGATATTCTACATTTGTTGCTTCTATGCGTTTTCTGCGAATTATAACTTTCTTGAAAAGCCTTGCTACTTTCTGGGTTTCCTTTGTTGAAACAGCAGAATAGAGGGTGCTCAATATATCAGTCCACTTGATATTCAGTTCAAGCTCTTTAATCTGAAGGTACATAGAGAACAATTCAGTGACCCAATTTATCAAAATTACTTTCCAAATCAAGGTGAAGATATTACCTGCAGGATGAGTTGGGACACATTTTGTGCCGATTCCACGGCAGCTCGCCAAGCTATGTATTTGAGCCTCCTCGCAAACTGTGAACCATCCGGATACACTATGGTGGGAATTTTCTTGCGTCCAGCTGAGACAAACAAGATTGCAAAGGTTTAATACATTGGAAAAC
Organism: Poa annua; assembly: GCA_026929855.1. NCBI lineage: Eukaryota > Viridiplantae > Streptophyta > Magnoliopsida > Poales > Poaceae > Poa > Poa annua. The sequence goes on along the minus strand of CM049433.1, from coordinate 11,029,193 downwards.
AGCGTGTCTGGAAGATGACAGAAGATTGGAGATACAACCTTGCCGAGCACATTTGGAGGCCAATGACTGAGGCAACCTCTTCCAATGAAACACTTGACGGGACAGTGTTCCACCCCTCCACCAATAAACACCAACATCACGAGAGTCAACTTTGAGCTCAACAATAAGTGGCTTCCTCCCTGGCTTTCTAGCAATTGCACCAACTAAAGATTTATTGGATGAACGGACCAAGATATGAGCTGCAGAACCAACAACTTCAACAGAGTCTGCTGGTTTTTGCCATTCTCCTGAAAAGGCAACACGTCGCAGACTGGACTCTAACTGTGGAGCATTAGGAGATAATCATGTAAGAGTTTAGTGCATGCAGATTAAATAAAGCCTTTAATAAGGACAAAACATTCAACAAGTTATACCGTGAGAAGAGGCTGCTTTAGTGACGATACATCCGAAGCCATCAGAACTGCCTTGCGCCAATAAATGCTATATTGCGGATTTTTCCATGGACCAGATAGCAAACCGTTCAGACGGTCTTCAATTGATAAAATGTTATGTGTAGCGAGGACAATATGGCTTTCCTTATTCTTTTCTGATATAAGACCAACAGCACATGGCTTAGGACTCTCTGTACACTTGCCCTCGGTAACTCTGAAAATGCAATCACTACCACCACTGATTTGGCAGGAGTTACACCAGCCACATTTTTCTTTTAGAAGCTCCACGGACATTTTTTTATCAGTCAGTGCAAAAATATTAACATATTTCTTGCATATTGTTTTTAACCAAAAAGAAACTGCATCCTGACCATGCTTCTTTCCTTCTACATTCTCAGAAAGCTTGTACTTCAATTCTGCAGCAGCCAATGCTGCTATTTGACCGAAACTGTAGTAGTTTATATACCTAGCAGGGTCAGAATGGAAAGAATAATCACGTACTTCTTTTTGAGGTGACGGACCTTTCAGGTTCTTCACAGACAAACCATTAACATGTGAGCAAACATCATCTTGCTGAGAATTGCAGTTATCCTTGTTGGCAGTAGAGGCGTTAAGTTGAGATGTTTGATTCAGCTTCTCATTAGCAGTAGTATCATTGCCATTTTGAGAAATTGGAGCACATCTCAGGGTGCAAGACTGGTGTGAGGCATCCTGATCTGAACTTGAGGTACAAACTTTCCCTGTATCCAATTGTTGGGAGGAGCCATCATCCTTTTCGATTGTATACTGTTTATGTCCACAAGGTTCTTTCATTGATGATTGCATGCAGTCTGCCTCATGCTCAGAGGTACTACATTCCTTGCTATTCTCATATCGCCCGTTAATATTAGATGTTTCGATTGGAGTACCCAGAAACAAAGAGATCACATTTACAATTGATTTGTACGAATGATGACTTAATACTGTAACAAGGGAATGAAGATCGATGTGACCATAATAATGACATGGAGAGTCCACGTCACATGAATCAACCCTGCAAGTTCATAATGTTAATGCAACAAGCAGCCATTGAACTATAGTACAAACATACAGTATCAATTTCTCAAGGTAAGCAAATAATCACATCTCTTTTTAAAAAAAATCACATTTCTATAATATGAATATTTCATTTTTCTGTAAAGCCTTGGTCAATGAGTCTACAAAATGAAATGACTCTCGATGTTGCTAAACCAGAGTATTGTAACCAAACAATTGTACAGTTAACTTTCCTATTGTCACTTTGTCAGTAACAGAATAAATGAGAACCTAGGAAAGCACAATTGACGAATCTGCAAACAACAGAGGGACTGCCAACTACTCCCTCCCTTTTTTAGTATAAGATATTTTAGACTTTGTCCACATTCACATGTACACAAATGTATCTAGACATGTTTTAGTGTGTATGTTCACTCATTTTAGTATGCATCTAGACAACGTGTGTAACACCTAAAACATCTTATATTTAAAAACGGAGGGAGTACATAGGAAGTTCATCAAGATCAGAACTCACTGACATATAAGCACAGGGAGATCTGTCGCCAACAAATGACATTAGTGTAAGGCTCTTTGTGAAAAAATAAATAGCATGAATTAAGTAGATGAAGGGAATGTAAAACTAGATGTACAGTGAAAAATACTGCAAGTGCAAGCTTTTGATCAGGATGGATATAAATCCTATGTGGGAATGTAACACAAAATTCAACAGTTGATGGATAAATTCATGGTACACTCGTACAGAATGGCAGTCAAGCATACAGCTACAGCAAACATTTCGACTAGTCATTAGGAAGCTTAAGCAATCACGGCAGAGCTAAGGAACTCTCAGAAAGATACACACATAAGAAGACCAAAGGAGGATATTGACTTACACCAAAAGATAGCCACAGGAGCCAAAGTATAGTCGTCCATGTGGATCCATTCCCAGAACCTCTGCTCCTCTGACAAGCTTTGTCATATTTCTGGTTCCGCTATTCTTCTGTGTCGAACACTCGGGACAATACCATTCTCCTTCAGGCAACAGATCCTCCACCACCCCAACACATTTTGAATGGAAAGCCGAAGGACAGCCATCGCAGCATAACAGGTTACCATCCATACCACAGAGATAACACTCATCGCTGTTACCGTCATCCATATCATCAGAGCCTTCTGGAGGCTGAGGCGAATCTGCTAGGGCCCTGACAGAAGAAACTCTTTTTTTTCTTCTTACGCCAGTACTTCTACAGCCATCGTCATTCCCATCTAACTCAGACATCCTTGAACCAAGTTCAGAACGTATAGCCTCAATCTCAATAACATCATCACAGAGTGAGCGCAGCAGCTCAAGTTTCACTGTCGCTGGCTGCCCATAGTACTCTGTATCCAACAGCTTTAGATCTGTAAGCTTCACACCATACCTCAGTTCTGAACCCCGAGTTAGTAAGTACTCGGCAAGATAGATTGGCCAGGTTGCTAGGTCTAAAAGTTCCCAGTTAAGATTCCTATTCAATTAATTAACAGTAGATAATTAAAAGATGAGTCTAAACCCTAAAAGCTGATCTTAAAACAAGTAATCAAAGACTCTTACCTAATACAGTGTATTGCTGGAGGGTCTCCTTCATGGGCCAGATCTTCTAAGTGGCTCTTCAGAGAGCGGAGCAGAGCGAAATGCACCCAGTCGATCAAAGGGTTCACGTGCATACACCGCAGAGCAGACACGAATGTATCAAGTGCAAATGGACTTAGGAAAAGCTGCTTGCTGAATGATCTCAAGCAGGAGTAGACTTGAAAGACATCCAAAACAGGGAGGCCTTCCAAATCCAGGCCCAGCGATGACGGTGGCAGCTCCGGCTTCGGCGGCACCCTACCCACTGCAGCATCCTCTAAATCCCTCGCGACCGAGCGATATCGGCCGCTCCCGTTTCCACGCTGACGCTTCCTGTTGGACTGCTGCGGCGTGGCAGCAACTGGAACCGGAGACGCGGAATCAGCTGTCGGACTCTCGGAAGCCTCAGCAGCTGCAGCAACATTAGCTGCCTCCTCCATCTCAGCGGCCAATGCGGCCGCCTTCGCTTGCCTCGCGCTTCGACGAACTGGCCTGGAAGATTCCGGGCCAGCGTCGCCGACCCTCCGCTTCTTCTCAGTCGCCTGCACCGTCACCTCCCCATTTGCGTCACCGGCTCTCCTCGACACCGGCGTCGCGAGCACATCCCCGTTCGCATCTATGATGGCCTCGGACACCGCGGAAACGTCCGGCCGAGGGGACTCCTCGTCCCCCCGCCTCCGCTTCTTAGGGCGCCTCCCGGCGGAACCCCCAGGAGTCTCGGGCTGCGGCGGCATGGGCGCGCCGACGAGGATGGCGGCCATCTCGTCCCCGTCGACCTCCTCGGAGTCGCCGTCCTCGTAGAGCACGCGGAAGTAGCCGGCCTGGGCGTCGTAGGACTCGACGACGCCGGAGAAGACCCCGAAGCCCGGGAACGCCTTCCGGACCGCCCTCCCCACCAGGTCCTCCATCCCGCCGCGCAGGAGGAGGAGGAGCCCCGCCGCCGGCGGAGGCTCCGCGAATCCCTAGGGTTTGCAGGGCGGGGAGGCCGGCGGCGGCGCGGATCAGGGCGGATCCCTAGGGTTCCGGGCGGATCGGGCGGGGATTCGGGGTTCCGGCGGTGCGGGGTTTGGGCTGGGTGCGTGCGAGGCGAATTCTGGTTCGTTCGCGTCGGGGGAGGGAGGAGGTGGGGGAAACGAACGAGGAAGAGGAGGAGGACTGGCGTCGTTATATTTTGGCGTTGAGACTTTCGGTTTGTGATGCTGCTGCCACAAGCCCACAAGACGCGATGGCGTTTTTTGGGAGGGAAAATGGAGATCGGCTCCGAATGATAGCACACTTCCTCCTTGGATTTGAAAAGGAAAAATGTGGGGTACCATCGTAGTCCTAGTGGGCTTGAAGAGGAGGAACAAAATGTGGTACGATAGCTTGTGTGTCCCATAGAATGACGACTTGTATTGTACCCAAGTATGACGAAGTACTCCTACCTATGTATGATGATTGATGGTTGATAAAGTTTGTGAATCCGTTGTTTGTTGGCACCGATGAGGAGGGGCGCGTTTCGAAACCACGGATCCGAAGAGAAAAGACGAAAAGGGCAAAGAGGGGGATAGAGATCGACCACCGCCACCCTCGGTCGGCGTCGCTGCGACATCACCTCGCCGCTCTGCGCTCCTCAATCACCTCCATCACATCGAGTCACCCCCCCCCCCCCTATATTGGGGGAGGATTAGATCATCTCCGGCCTCGGCGTGCCTCCCTTCTCTACCCCACCCCTAAGTTTAACCCTTGTTGCCGCTAGCCCCACCGCCGCCTCCTGTGAGGGAATTCTCGTTGTTGACACTGCAAGCGGTCGCGTCAATGCTGAGTCCTGGTCGATCTTGTAAACGCTTCCACTCTCCAACAAGTTCTTGTAGTATTTTTCCCCTTCTGGCACCGTCTCTCGTTTGTGCGGAAGAAAATTGCAAGGAAGAAGATGACTAGATGAGGTTGGGCTGGGCAGATAAGGTTGTGTTGGTGGTACCACATGGAACATACTGTGGTATAGCTCTGGTGGGGACCACATGTTGAATGGTAAGATCTTGACCGTACATATGGTCGTTCGCCGGGGAGGAATCTGGTGTTAAGCGGCATCCATGCTCGCAGGGATGAGAGGTATGTTTTGAAAGTACTAGTGTGGTAGTAATGGTTTCTCTTTTTGTGAAGAAAAGGTTGGCATTGAATCAGTGACAAGTTGTGCCTACAGTCTAGGGGACTTAGTCGGTCACCATCCCGGAAAAGAAACTAATGATGTCTAGTGTCTCAAAGGGATTGTTGGCTATGAATAATACTGTGCTAATGGTTTCTCCTTGTTGGTTCTTGTATGATTGAATTGTTTCCTTTGAAATTCGCATGTAGTTCTTGCTTTGCTAATTGAACATGAAGATAGACCCAAGTAAAATATAACATATATGGCAGTTGTATAAAGTTTGTATCCATCATTCGTCGGTGCCCACCGAGGGGAGGAGGATAAGGGGTCTGCCGCATCACCACATGAAAACAAACTCAAGGTACAAACTCGTGGTGTCTATACTGACTTCAACAAATTGCGGGATATGAAGTATTGATAAATATATGAAAAATAAAAGACATGTGTGTACATGAGACAGTTACCTCTCACCGCAGTTGTTTGAAATCCACCACATAAACTTTCTTGTTGTTGGGGTCCCGAGGCAGAAAACAAAAACAATCCTACAACAAGAACAACATATAGTCAAGATCTATCCTATGCAAATGTAAGGTAACGGAGGAGAAACGGAGTTCGTACCCTTCAAGACCGAAAGTGGGATTACGTTCCTCAATGAAATGGATGGGAAAATCAAATCGCTTTAGTGGAAGTGTAGATCTAGGTCAACTCCCCCAAGTCCTATAAGGACAAGGTGTTTGAGTAGGTAGGGAGAGAGATATAGGAGTTTGGAGATTGCAACAATGGTGTGCAAAGATATTCTGGTCGTGGTACCCAGCTCAAGGTAGGAGAAGGGTATTTATAGGTGTATCTAAAATCTAGCCGTTGGAGGAAAAGTAACCCGTAGACTCCGGCCTGGGTAGGTGGTCCGGAGATTATGTCCAGACCGGAAACTCCACAGCTACCGGTGTATATCCGGTGTGTACCCGTGTGACTCCAGTAGGTAACACCACCTTTTCCACTCGATGGAAAATGGGTAGGATGGAAACTCTGGCTGGCTTGAGTCCAGAGATTTCGGTCGAGGGGGGGGGGGGGGGGGGGGGGGACACTTCGGCCCTAACAGGTCGTAAACTCCGGCCTAGAATAACAGCAACAACTAACATTTGAAGAACCTCTTCACCATTGTTTGTATATGGGGTATCTGCGTGTATATGTGCCTTAGGAGCTGAAATATCTTTCCCCAAACTTTCTTAAGAGCAATCCCTCTTGATAGTACGATGGCCCTATAACACAAATATAAATCCCTCTTGATATTGCGGTCTGTTAAATAAAGCGCCCCCTCGCGTCGCTCCCCCGGCGGTGCCAGGGGAAAGAGCAGACGCCGCCCACACCCCTCCAAGTCCGGCGCCCTCCTGCCGCTGCCGCCGCCGGCCTCGTCCGCGGCGGTGGCGGCACCCCCCGCTGCTAAGTGGTGGTCGGGGGGGTCGTCCGTGCGTGCTGCTGTGGGGGAGGACCGGCCGTGGGGGGCGGCGGAGGTCGGGACCAGGGAGGCCGAGCCGGCGGGCTCGGATGAAGACGGTGGTCGGCGGTCTTGCTGGTGGCGGTGCGGCGCGGTGGGCGCCACCGTGCCATGGGATTCGTCGGCGGGGCGATGGGATCTGGATCGGGGCCTCGTCGGGCTCGATCTGGGTCTGTCGGGCCTGCGCGGGCGGCGAGCTCGCCGTGCTCGCTGGAGGACGCGCAGGCGTGCAGGAGGTAGTGGCCGGTGTGGCGGAGGTTGGGGAGCTGTTGTGGTAGTTGGGACCGTGCTCGTGCGGTGCTGGTGACGGCGTCCTCTGGCCTGGGCGGGACGGCGAGCAGGTTGGAGCAGCGGCGCTGGACTGTGGCCGTTGTGGCGGCGCCTGCGGTGGGTGGTGTCACGGTGTGCTCCGTGGAGGATAGGTGGTATGGCCACGGATGCTGTCCCTCTCCTTGCGGCTCCGAAATCTTCGTGAGCGGTTCGAACTCCGGGCGAAAGCCTGCACCGACTCCGGTTGGTGCCGACGATGGCGGCGTCTTTGGGCGCCGTTTCCCTTACGACCGGCTCGACGAGAGTGGTCCGATGGTCTCCGGGTGAAAGCCTACGCTCCATCGGGGGTGGGCGACGGTGACGGACGCGTCACTACCTTGCTGGAGGCGTCGTTTTGGAGTCACCGGCTCTCTCGGTGTGACGGCCCGCGACGGATGGGTGGACTGACGATGTGGTCTGGGAGGTGGATGCTGGGGCGGCGGCCCTGGATGGCGGTGGTGCGCCGAGGCGGCGGCCTCGGGATCCCACGCTACGGCGGTTCTATGAGGCAGAGCTGCTATTTGCGTGTGTTTGGGTGGCGACTTGGATGAAGACTGCGCGGGCAGGAAGTTTGTCGACCCGACTGGATCATCTTCGGGCAATGCGAAGTGCGATCTGGTTGCTACACCGGGGCGGCGGCCCCGGCACAGGTGGTTTTGGTGGCAACCTGGATGAAGACTGCGTGGGCAGAGGGTTCGTCGACCATGACTGGATCACTTTCGGGCGATGCGAAGGTTGATCTGGTTGGTACGCCGGGACGGCGGCCCCGGAGCAGGTGGTGTGTGTTGTGGCGTTTGTCGACTTGGGTCGTGTGGGCGGCGGGTCGCTTCGTTTGTGTCGTTCGTTTGTACAGATTGTATGGTTTTTGGACCCGGTTTTCCTTATAAACTGGGTCAACTCTTTCTATCTATTTGGGCGGTGGATACGACCACCTTTACACTAAAAAAAAAGATATTGCGGTCTGTTTGCACCCGACGCCAAGGAGGTTAGTTTTTGGGTATTGCTCCATACGGGGGAAAAGAGATCTATCGTTAGCCGTCAGCGGGTAGGTTTAGCCTTGTATAGTAGCCGTTGCAAATTCAAAATGCGGTACGGCCGTACATGGCCCGGGGTGAAGACTGAAGACGTATTCAGTTTACTCTAGGTATTCAGACTTGGCATCGTCGTGTTACTACGTGGTTTGTCCAGACCCCAGAGCACACGATATGCTGCAGTTACCAATGATGCAAAACTTTTCAAGTTGGTGACGACTGACGACTGACGAGCACGCTTGAATCGCTGGTAAACGGTAACTACTGTACCGGCATCGATTAATATTCACACAAGATCGACATGCCATGAGAAGATTGCATGAGAAGATGAGCAATAATATACTCCACGCTCGGACTAGCTAAGTTTTGTGTTGCCACGGAATATTATGTTTAATCTTCTAAAAACATAATCTTGTTATCCACACGTATCGACACTTTGAATAAAAGATCTTTCAGAGATATGCACCCCCAAACTCGCGCACCCATGGAGGTAGGCAGGCATGCCAAGTAGTAAAAGGGAAAAAAAGTGCCTTTGAAGAGAAGTATGTGTCTAGACTAGTGACCGGTGCGGAAAACTGGTGGGCGACTGGGTCGCCTCCCCAGCTTCGCTTCGCGGGGTGATCCCCTTCTCGTACTCCTGGGCCGAAGAGGGCCGTCCCCCCGGGCGGGGAAGGCTTGCGGCTCTTCTGCAGCGATGAGGAGAGCGAAAGGTCACTATCTCCTTGCCATGGCCCTGCTCTTTTGGTGCTGGTAACTTTGTGGAGATGGCGCTGGGAGTGGCACCATGCCCGTTGTCTCACTGTGATTTCCCTTCGCCGCCAGGGTCGGTGTGTGTTCCGATGAGTTCATCGGTGGGTTTGCAGATTTGTGGCAAGGGCGCTTGATTTCCCTCCGCCTCACTATCGTATGGTTCTTCCATGGGTCGCTGATGTCCCGCTGCCCTTGGGGGACACAGAGGCGTTGGTGGGCTCGGTGGAGCTGCTTCTCTCGTCGATGTTAGAGGTTGTGTTGTCTAGATCCGACACGAGATTAGATCTAGGGTTTACTTCTGAGACGACGACCCCTGTGGTGGGCCCGAGGGGTGTTTTTAAGCCGACTTGGGTTCTCCAACGGTCCCGAGGGGTGTTTTTAAGCCGACTTGGGTTCTCCAACGGTTTGTGGCCTATCTCAGCATAGGTGTTTCTGTGGTTGTGGCCCAATGTGCGCCACAAGGCTCTGGAAGGGGAATCAAGGCTCTGGAAGGGGAATCAGTGCACTGTCAACCTAGACCTTGGCCCAATTTGTCTTTTGCCTCACTCGGGTTCAAGTTAACCCCCTCCCGCATTCTCATGTACCACTGTCAACTGCTCTAGACGGTCACGGGGAAGACGTGAGCTCCAATTTGGAGATCTCTACATGGTGGCCATGACTATCCTCGAAACAGGTTTACACCCCGCTATATTAATATGGCAACCACACGGTATAACTGCATGTTCGTTGCTGGGGCAAACATCACACAAAAGCCCAAAATAAAAATAAAAAAGAGAAAAAAAAGAGAAAACAATACCCGACACCGGCGGATCAATGAAAACGATGATGACTCGCAGCCGCTACGCCTCTCTGGAGTAATCCTACCATAATCATAGCACTCCGAATCGCCGCGTACCATTGCAGCACCTTCAAGAAGGAAGGCCATGACTACCCGCTGTGATCTTCGGCTAATATGGCGGCCTCTCCAAACGCCACTTATGGCGTTCGTTCAACCTCCGTTCGGAGACCCTTTGATGGATTCTCGTCGGTGTTTAGCATGCTCGCTGCCCAATTGGTGTCGTCCCCGGTGGTGGCGAGGACGGCCGGCGGTGGAGTCCTGATTACGTTGGTGGAGAAGAAGGACCCGACACTGTTTCCTGTCTTCTGTTTAGTGTCCTTTATGCAAAATCTGGGGAGTGGTTTGTGATTTTCTATTTTTCTGGTCTTTTGTGTACACTGTATCATCACCGACGTTTTCAATGAAGCAGCTAGGCCCTCCGGGGCCATTCCCTTGTTAAAAAAAAACCAATCTGAAAACTAAAAGCAAGTTCCGTGCAGGTGTCTCGTTCGTCTCCCCTCGCCGGAGGAACCGAGGAAGAAGAGCCCAAGAGGTCCGCTGGCCGAGGGCTGGACGGCAGGGAGGCCGTGCAGGTACGACTGGAGGGGGCTCCGACAACCGCGTGCAGGTACGACTCCTCCTGGCTCCTCTCCCGTTAATCTATTTAACCTAGTGAGGTCGCACGCACGCAGTGTGTTCGACATAAATCCTGAACCAAATGAAGTATCGATTCCTCGCCAAATGCAACCGGAGTCTCAGTTCGTAGATTATATTCTGAAATGCTGTTTGCTTCTTGTGAATGTAGTATTTTTCATACTCCCTCCATCCTAAAATAATTGTCATTCATTTGTCCAAATATGTATATATCTAAATGTGATTTATGTCTAGATACATCCATATTTGTACAAATGCAAGATACTTATTTTGGGATGAAGCCATGAAGGGAGTACTACAGATGCTTTAGTCCAATCCCAACTTTTGAAGTCCAATATAGTCTTTACCTAATTAATAATAATAGGGACCGACTTGGTCTCCGTTGACTGAGATTTCTTTAACTCTCGGTCAACCTGATATACGTCGTGTAATAAATCTCGTCGCTAACTATAACCCATTTGTATTTCTTTGTTGGGCTTCACCTAGGACTAGATAGGATATAGTGATTTGTTCTTTTTGAAAAAAATTGGCTCAAGATAGTGTCGTTGCATAGTTTACCAACTAATACATGCTTTGTTACATTTTACCAACAAAATGTATATAAAATAATAATAAAAATATGTATTTTGATGAGATACAATACAAGTTATTTGAAAGAAGATATATGCCAAAAGCAAAACGAAACAAAAAAATGTGCTAGATGCATGTTTCTCATTGAAAAGTGAACTTCTATGAAAAATTGGTATATTTCTCAAAAGATAAGTCTAGTTGCGTATTTTTCTGAAAATTGAAACTTATTATCATTGGGAAAAAGCTAAAGTGGTTGGATTGCTTGAGAAAAGTATAACTCTGTCCAAACCCGATTGCTACTTGCATGTTTCTTGAAAAAAACTGCAACTCGTATCTAAAACCCGTTGGAGTTGCACTTTTCTTGAGAAAAGCGTGTTTCTTGAAAATAAAGCCCAACTCATATGGGAAACCTGTTGCAGTTGTACATTTCTTGTGAAAAAGTGCTGTAGGAAAAACCGGTTGCTACTTGCATGTTTTTTTTGAAAAAAAGTGCAGCTCATATCAAAAACCCGTTGGGCAACTCCTGCAAGAAATTGGTAGCTACTTACATGTTTCTTGAAAAAGAAGTGCAACTCGTACCGGAGTCCGGAAACCCGTTGGAGTTGCACTTTTCTGTCAAAAAACGGTTGCTACTTGCATGTTTTTGCATGTTTCTTGAGAGAATGCAACTGGTATAGTTGCACATTTCAAGAGAAACTGCAGCTCTCCCGAAAAACTCGGTTGCATTTACACGTTTCTTGAAAAAAAGAGTGCAACTTGTTTCAAAAACCAATTGGAGTTACATATACATTTTAAAAAGTGCAATTCCTGTCAAAATTTGGTTGCGAGTTGCATGGTTTTTGAACTCTACTTGCAAGTTTATTGAGAATGGCGCAGCTCGTTTCGTAAATCGATTGCTAATTTCATACTCTTAAGAAAAATGCAACTTGTATCGAAAACCAGATATAATTGCACATTTTTTTAAGAAAGTTGCAATTCTTCTCGAAATTTCGGTTGCTAGTTGCACGTTTCTTGACAAAAAGTGCAACTCGTAATTAACGAGACAAAAAATGAAAAAAAACATATAGGCCGCTAATTATTTTTTTCCACGTTTACGCAACTCCAAATATGCAACTAGTAAAATAAAAAGAAGTAGAAAAAATTAAGCAAGAATAACAAGAAAGAAAATAAAACAAAACAAAAAGACAATGAAATCAAATCCTTCCAATTTTCTTGTTTTAACAAACAAATCTAACTTAGTTACAAAAAAAAATAGTGTGCAAAAATATACAAGTAATAATCACAAAAGGGAAAAAAATAACAAAGAATGTTTTGTTTGGTGGCCCGAAAGGTGGTGTGTGAAATTGGTGCCAGTTCTTCTTCTAATATTGAAGTAGAATATAACACAATAATGTGAAGGCGGCTGTACAAGGCACACTATCATCCACACGTTCATGGTTTGATTCTCGCGGGCCTCACGTGCACGAATCTAAAAAATGATCGGATGGTCGATCGAGACATAAGAAGTTCTCATGTGCCTGAGAATTAGCCAATCGTCGTTAATAATATATAAAGCAGAAAAACTTCTTGTTGGTCCTTCAGTTTTTTACCGCTTTACCCTCCACCAAATCACATACTACATGTACCGTCACGACTTTAATGAATAACCGTTCACACCGTTCTTTACTACTCCAACGAATTCTTGCCGTACACCGTGCACGAATACGGTTTGCATCGACGACTGCTCCCCTATGTGGAGCTCATCGCCATCCTAAACCAAGTCGACGACACTTCGTGGCGGGAGGCCATGGCCGTCGTCGTCTCTGTGCCTAAGACGGCCCTCCCCGCGGGCTAGACGGCTCCTGATACGATGACGACGGGGAGAAGGCGGAGCAGTACTAGCTGCCACCCCTTCGGATGTCCCACCAACGCTCCGCTCCCTCCGCCACCACTGCGGCTATCGCCCCGCCGATCAGCTGGGGACGATTCTCCCCGAGGCAGACGGCTCTTGACTCCATATTATGGCAGCAGGATGTACAAGGCTCTTCCTCGAGCTCTTATGCCCAGATCGAGCTAGCCTCGATTTCGACGGTCGCGGAGAGGTCCACGACCTGCCTTCCACCTCCACAGTGCTGCTCCACCCAAACGCCACACGAGCTTTCTTGAAAGGCGTGGTGTATTCGGCATGGGCTGCGCCAATGACGCCACCCTGCGCGCTGCAATGGAGGTTAAGGTTCTTTGCCCTGCAAGACGAGCTGCATGGACGGGGCAAGCTGGTGGCCGTCGCCCAGCGGGTCGTGAACGGCAGGGGAAAAGGTGGACGCCCAAATTCTTCCTGGTGCCTTTTCTTGCTGGCTCGCGAGTGTTTCAGTAGATTCAGATCACATAAATCCTTTCAGTCTTAATCGCCTAGTTTTATGTAGATATCTGACACATCCAAGATAAACTAAATGTAGTTGCATCAGAAGAAATTTACAAAACAACCGCAAATATGATGTGATTATGATACTGCTAGATGATACTATGCATTGTAGGAGTGGTATCATAAACTAGTATCATATGCATGATACTAGTATATGATACTTTGCATTGTGACCAGTCTAAACCAGAAGAGCCTAAAAGTGAGGTGAGCGAAGATGCTATGGCTTACACAGAACATACCAGGAATGCTAACGCTAAGGTCTAAGGAGTTCAAGCGGATATGCTACCAGCATTTGCTGAACGATGTGAACTTTGCTTGAAAGTTGTACGCGACCTCTATGGAAAGCCATCTGAGGAAGAACAGTTAGAAAAGGCTAGCAAGGTGCATTACAGACAAGGATATAGCCAATTCAATGCCACCAGGTATAACCAGTTATATCTAATTCATGTTATCCAAATATAAATCATAATTAGCAAATATGTTTGGGCGTTGCAACGACCTAAATTTTACCCCAAGCTCTGTTGACCCGCATATAATTTTAACTTTCATCTTAAATGAACAGCAAGTCGTGAGAGCAGCAAAAATGGATCGAATGGTAAGAAATATATGTTGATACATTATACATTATGCTGTAATAAATTGATATAAATGTGTTCAGCGGCACAAACACACAAAGATATTTGCTATCTATACCAAAGGGAGCAATGTTTCCTCTTGTCAATATTTTTTTGCTTTTTAACCCCTTTAAAACTTTTATGTCAACCTGCACTCATGTCTCGACTCACTTCTCAGAGCTCCTCCGCGAGATACTTCTCCTCTCCTTGATAGAACGACACCCTCCTCCCAAAGAAACACAGTACATTCGATCTCCGGCTGTAGCAGCAACTACCCTCCTTTGACCGCTGGAACAGATGTACCATTACCCCAAAACGCTCTGCCATGTCCCTGGTTTACTCCAAAAAATTGGATTGCACCTATGTCTTTGTCCAAAAGTTAATAAGTTAAGTTTTTTCTCTCCCTTTGCAACACACGAGCACGTTGCTAGTCAGTTATAAGGTTCAGCGGGAGTAGTCTGGACTCTGGAGAGTCGCATTCCTGCTCTGTATGTACCAGAAATTCGGTTCCCACTTGCAGTACAGGGAATTCCATTTGAGATTCCAATTTACTAATTAGAAATTCAGTACAATAATCATGCATACAACCTCCTGTTCCGCACACAATAATATGGTAGAAAAAATGCACAACAGTTGCAGAAACTTATACAACAATTCAACATCCCAAATATACAACAATTCCTGTACCGTGCAGTAATCATGCATATAACCTCCTGTACCGCACACAAAGAATATGAGATTCCACAAACAGGTAAATAAATGAAAGAAAAAACTACAAGGTATTGACAACAAACATCCCAAATATACAACAGTTCAAGTCCCGAAATAGAGAATATGAGCTCTGATCTTCAGCAAACGGTTGCAGAAACTTATGGTCGCATAGTTTCAGGCTCATCCTTCAGGTCACATCGCGCTGCTCTGGAGCAATATCTTTAAACCTTCATTTCACTCTCATTTTGGACCTGACCAGCCATGCATCTCTGAACATTTGTGGTCTCCACTGTCGCCTTCCTCTGAGATATTTCCTCAATTTCTGAACTCCATGTTCCCTCCGTTCTCCTTGGGTTGGGTGCCTCATGCTCTTTGAGTTCTATATTGTCTTCTGCTTCATTCCTTGTATCTTCTCCAGATTGCGTTTTCTCATTCCCACACCGGTCTTCTTGTGGATCGTTGTTTTCAGGCCCAACATCCTTTGGCCACAAGCTGCTATTCTGGATGCCATAGTGCCAAAGCAATGACCAGATGTGGGTTATGAACTCCCCTCCCGAGAGACACTTCTTGTGTGCCTGTGCATTCCACGTGGGCGCAATATGTATAAGTTACTCAGTCCATACCTCTGCCAGGATCTTCCAGCGAACTTCATCGGATTGAAGATTGAGCAATTCCTTAGCCAGTAACGCACCTTGTGTCAGTACATCTTCTTTTTCAGATTCTCTGGAAGCTTTCTCTGCTCCGTCCTTGAGGTTTTTGTACCTTTTCTCCAATGAATCACAGTCTTTCAGAATTCCATCACTAGCACTCTTCACGGTTTTCTGGAAGACTATCTGGGGAACAAGAAAGCTGTCAGGGATCAGGTCAGGCTTCGAAACCAGCAGATATGTGCAGTACCGCGACAAGCTATTTGCAATGATATATGCTTTCCGTAGCTCATCTTGCAACTTCCCATTCACTATCCTCTTCCCTTCCATCTTCTCATTTGATTTGGATGAGCAACAGTTTGAGAACCACGGCAAGATGCAATCTTTCTTCTGACCCACGTCCACAAGATACGGTTTGGATGAGCAGCAAGAAGTGAACCAAGACAAGAGGGAACACAGAAACCCAGTGTTGTTCAAGTTGACACCGTGTTTTGTCGCAAGTTCCATCTCGCAGAGGCTGGTCGCAATGTGCCACACAAGAATGATGTGAGAGCTTGTTGGTAGGATGATGTTTCGGCTTTTCTCCACCACGGTGTGAGAACTTGAAGGCGGGACGATGTCAGGATTTGTCTCTAGGACAAGGTGAGTACCTGTTGGTAGGACGATCTGAGTGCTCATTGGTCGTGCAGTGTAAGCCTGGTAGCTCTGCAGCTGCTTCCTAAGGTTGCTGTTGCACAATGTCTTGATGTCCCCAGGCAGACTGGAACCTAGTTTTTCTTCCATCATTTTTCTGAGCTTTTCTAGGACTGCCTCCCTGACATAGTTCGGAACTTTGATGGCGCTGTTGAGCTTTGTCCCATCCTGCTTCTTTGGAATTAGTCCCGTGGTTAGGTTGTGAATGAGATTCCATAATCTTGGTCTGTCATCGTACGACTCCACAAAGACATACTGGTCAATGAATCCATGCCACCTCCTACCAGAAATCTTTGTTCTGGAAAAATACTGTAGAATCCAGTCCACCCATGATTTTTTGGTCCTCTTGCACTTCTGCTGCACATACTCGCAAAGCATGATTAAGCTTGTCCAATCTGATAGTAAGTAGGTCATCATCTCCCATATCTCCTTGACAATCATCAAAGAAATGAATATCCATGTAATGATCATGTCGACATTAAAACCCTTCACCAGATTGGCAAGCTCGCCATTGGGTGGCTTATAGACCTTACGGATATCCACAGCAAGGAAGCTCAGTGCACCGATGGTCAGCATGGATGGCACCAGACACATGAAGAGAGATCGGAGCCCGCACCAGAACACCATGGGGTAGCGGGTGTTGAAGTAGTCATGGACGAATGCAAGCTGCAGCTCCATTATCCTGAGGACATCGCTGGTGCCTACCTTACCATCAATTATGCTCTTGACCAGCTTTTTGTTTATGTCAAATATATATCGTTGCAGCGTCACATCCTCGAGCCTGCACCGCAGCAGCCTGGACAAGGCGAAGGCCAGAGGGAGATCCTTCCCATCCTTACCTTGGTTAAGTGGCTGGTCAATGGGACAGTCCCAGATCTTGTCCAGGGTGATCAATGGTGACGTCTTCTGCTGGGACCTGGGGCTATTAGTAGACAGTGCATACTGAGGCTTCTTTAGTTTGAAACCTTTCTTTGTTTCTCCATAGACCAAGTACCTGTAGCCTTTCATTGTCACTGGATTGGGTTGCTCCGCCAAGTTTCTGCTATGGTCATACATTGCACGCATGTGCTCTGCGACAAGCTCCGAACTCCCACCATGCCAGACAGAGAGGGATGCATAATTATGTGAACGGAATCTGTAGAAGCTCCGCATGATCTGCAGACACCAGACCGACCACAGTGGACCTGTGAAACTGGATCCACGCGTCCAATTCAAGAATGCAGCTCCCAGGAGCTTGAACACGTTCCTGCATTCAGTAAACCTTCTACCGCGGCGGTCAGGAACACCATAGCCAGAGATGTAGTCCGCACTGTAACGGAAATTGACAAGCACAAGAGCCCAGACTGGGAACAGCTGATTCTTGAAAGGCGCTGATTGCATGGCCCCCAGGAGGTACAAGACAATGGAGTCGGAGATGGCATCGAAGACGCTAAAGATAGCTCTCATGATGGAGTTGTGGATGATGCGGCGAAAAAAATCCATGACGAACATGGCAAAGAACAGTAGCGTGACAAGGACCACCAGAAACTCAATGCGAAATAAGATGACTGTCTTCTTGTTCAGCATGATGAATAAGGATGCCACATGGTCACTGACATCATCGTAGCTCACCATTTCCCTGGCTCACCGCGTCTGCATGTTCAAGGTCGTTTCAAAAGTTAATTAAAAAAACCCTTCTCTCAAGAAAATCATCACAACTTATATTCCATTCGCAAATCGAACACACTTGAACAGATTAACGAGACGCGTAAGCACCACTCTGAACTTTTCATAAACGCTAGGCATGCTGGTTACATGTTGCTGTTGATTTCACATAACTATATTACTCCGTAGTTAGGAACTGTGGTTTTTAGTATGATTCCTGGAGTGTTTCCTTTTGACAAACCACTCATAATTCAGAAGGTTTTATATCTTGTATCCTTAGGTTTCTTTCTTAAATATTAGAGAACATATATGCATCATTCCAGCTAAGCTCATATCTGCTTCCTACACACCATTTTACACCTGTTTATAAGTTGAGGATTCTCTCTCTTAATACTTGAGGAAATAAACTGAAATTAGTGAATGATGAAATGCAAAGGTAAGTCTCAAGAATCTAAATTTCTGTGTAACTACTAACTATGAAACATAGTGAGCTGTTTTTACTTACCTGGGCGCAGTAGCTGCTCAAGTGCGATGCCACGAATCAGGGATCTGTACTAGACGTCTAGAGTAGATTTGATAGTTTTTGCCAGTTCCAAACCAGCCTCCTTCTAATGGAGACACATTGCCCAGAAGGTCAGATCTATGATCATTGGGTATCCATGGTGGTCGACTAGGTAAGATCGAATCCATCCACTATGATACAACATCCCAGTTTAACAAATAATTTCCCTTCACGAAGTCTTCTGTTTGGGTCTTTAACTATTTTTTAAGAAGTTATGTCAGTGCTGTCTAGTCTCAACTATTACAGCATCTCCGGTTGGCGTTAGCATCTTCTTCTACAACGGCTGCAGAAGGGACAAGAGAAGCGGTTCAGAACCACTAGCTTTACTTGGTCTCGACCTACAACGAGTTAGCATACACATACGATGTCACCCTTCTCCTTGTTCCGTTTTTTGCGTGGCAGAAACACGTGGATATGGATTTTACCGAAATGACTGTTAGCATTAAAATAAATAGCAATTCCAGATGCTTGTCGCAGGTTACCGAGAGACATCTTTGCTCGCTACTGTTAAATATTTCAGTTTAACAACATCAGCATTGCTCTAAGCATACTCAGAACGGAGAGCTTTGCGAATTTTTTTGAAACACAAACTAGTTTCTACCACCTTCGGATAGAAAAATCCAGATAGCAGATACCACGCAGATCACTAGTTTCCATTCTAACAGCCAGCCGAAAAGCAAGCGCAGAATCAATCCTATTTGATTCAAATAAAGGGTGTTGTTAGGCCGAAAACAAATTCAGCGAAATTGGAACAATTCGCACGAGCATTGATCAAATACAGCCTAATTTACGAGTTTGATCATCAATTCAAGGGTATACGATGTATACCCATCCGGAATCCATGAATTATCCCCATTTGATTCGACCCGATCGTCTCCATGGTCGATGGGCTGGAGGGCCTTCTCCCTCGGCATCACTTCTTGATCCGAGGGTGGAGAGATGGGGTAAATGTTGTGGGGATGCGGTGTCGCCGATAAATGGAATAGGGTTAGAGGGGGGAGGGAACGGCGGCGTCGGAGGCGGCACGGCGGTGGCAGAGGGGGAAGGGCGGCGTGTGAGTGTCTCAGGTTACATTGAGTTTCAGACAAGCCGTTGCGACGTGTCTCCTTGCAGTCCACTCGTCAGCACGCCACGGTTAAAAGAGTAACCAACCCTCCACGGCCCCACTCGTCAGCAGTTACGGCAAACGTCTAGTTTGACCATGTGTGAGTTTCAGATAATAGCGTGGGGAAAAGTGAGCAAAAGTTTAGAGCATAGGGAAAACTGAGCAAAATTAAGAAAACATGGCACAAAATTAAATAACCCTAAATATTAACAATTGTGTATACATGTGAATGTGGAAATGACAAAAAATCTTATATTATAGAATGGAGAGAGTATATAACCAACACCGACTAGTAGTACCACGTGACCGTTTTTCACACATTATTTATTTATTTATTTTAAGTCAGAAATATGCTAATCTTCATAAACAACGACACTAATTACGTATTTCTCTCTTCTGGACTATCCGATTTTGTTATTAATAAGTATTAACACAGGGCATATGTTCCTGATTCAGTCTAGGACTGACTTGTTCCTATGCACTGCGTCAGGTCATTTCACAGATTGACTGCATCTGTCCACGGTCCAATTACTCCTACCCTAGCTTTCATCCACCTTCGAGCTTATCTTTTTCAAAATATTATATTTTAATACAAATTTGAAAAGTAATACACAAACTAAATAAATTCTAAAAATGTCAGAATAAAGGCGAAACACTTGTAAGTGTTTCGGACCGAAAGGCTGTGAGTACGTACCTTTGATTCACAATTCGGCTTGAGTTAAAACAAAAATCACTCAAGCGTGTCTTCATTTGGGATAAATATATGGAGTATATGTAGGTCGACGAGTCGGTTACATTTAACTCTAACTTCTTAATTGTAACTTTCTAATTTGTACCCAAGTTTGCAACATTTTTTGCCGAATTTTATCAAATTCGTCGTCGCCGTTTGAAATTTATTTTCACGAGTTGACATATCTAGCCGTTCTTCACAATTTTTATGTTGTGACTTCCTTGGCCTCTTCTCAATGTTTTTTCCACCTCGGCATCCTTGTCTCTTACCTTGTCCTCCTTATCTCTCTCATGTTGGCTTCCTTGGCTCTTGTCTTGGTATTATCCTTCTCGATGTCGAGCATCTTCTTTTGCAATTCGAAATCTCTCTCTCTCCCTCCGACACGACTTGCCCTTTTGGGTCAGGAAGTCGTTCAATGTCTCTTGCAACGCTGTTGTTGTTGCGTCGCGCTTCAATTCGGCCTTCGAGTTGTTCCTCCCCCAATTCTTCATGTACGGGTAGAGGTCCTTCTATTTTTTTTATCCTCGAGTGTCTTGTAAGCTGTAGCGAAGGGTAAAGGTGAAGGCCTTCCCATGTTGAGACTTGAAGGTCTCCAATGCTTGCAAGACCTATGCATAGGAGGACAATACAATCAAACGCATAGGAGGATTTTTTATGAGAGAAGAAGACGTACCAATTCCTTGACACCAAGGCCACTTGTTGGCCGGGCTTGGACATGATCATGGGAGACATAAGATTTGCTCACCCCCCGCCGAGATAAAATGCCACCTCTTTTGGATTAATATCTCGGTCCGATCACTCACAGTTTCATAGAGTGGAAGCATCATCCTTTCGTTGTAGTCCTTGTAGAGCTGGTCCCAATAGGTGCTCCCTTTTTGTCTGGTCCCGACGATTTGGTCGTTCTAACATCGATCCATGATTCGTAAATGAGCTCGTCTTCCTTTTGGGTGAATGCGGCGCCCCTTTGGCTAACCTTCCTCCTCGTCTGGTCCCGACGATTTGGTCGTTCTAACATCGATCCATGATTCGTAAATGAGCTCGTCTTCCTTTTGGGTGAATGCGGCGCCCCTTTGGCTAACCTTCCTCCTCATAGCCCAGACTTGGAAGTCGAGCTCATCGTAAATAACCAACTCGGCCTCGATGTTGGTCACATCAAGGCCAGTCGGCTAACCATCATCTTCCTAGGCGGCATAATCGTTGTTGTCGTAGCCATCGTTGTCCCTAATCATGTTGTGGAGGAACACTCCCCCTTCGGCTCCTCATAGTACCTTTCGTCCCCAGGCGACGTCCTTGGCATTTGGCCGAATAGGCTATGGCCATGGGCCACAGTCCGCCGGGCAGCTGCATGCACGGCCGTAGTCTATGGCGTTGGTGAGTATACGACCACTGACGCAGGGTTACCACAACAAATCCCATGGTGAGATACTTAGGGTTTCGTATAGAGGGCGAAGATGGCCCATTGGTAGTTCCGGACGGCTGACAAGTAACGACTTACCGAGGTTCGGCCCCTCATTGTGAGGTAAAGACCAACTCATGCTTGTCTGATCTATATTCATAGAGGATTACAAGGTGGCCGCAATGACGATGGTGATGTTGAGATCTCGTCGGTTGGATCTTGCTGTGTTGTGTCTATTGTCTCTTATGTTGTAATAGATCTTTTTGTCTACCCCTACATGCTTTTATATATGCAGCCAAGTAGGGTTTACATGAGTCCTACTAGATTATGTCTTGGAGTCCTTGTCTTGTGCTCCAAGCGATTGTTGTGCCGCCGGGTGGGCCTTCGGATGGGTTGCTGCAGGTATACCAATAGTGGGTACCCGACGAGGAATGCCTATGTCTGGCGCGAAGTTGAGATCAAGGGTAGGCACCAAGGGAGTGGTCGGCACGGGTTCCCCGACTTCTGTTGAGGCCCATGACGACATGGTGCCGGGGAGGTACCCGTACGCATGCGTTGGCGGTGACGGTGGTGAGGGCGTCATCGTAGATGACTTCGACCTTGGCGGTCGAGGCGCCGAGCAGTTGGAGACGATTGCTGCCGCTCCTCCTCCAGGCGGAACCATGCCAATCATGAGGAGGGCAGCTTGCGCGACCCTAGACACGATATCACTGTCGTCCTAGTCCTTCATGTTCGGGACGCCCTTCTTGGCGGTGGCTTTTGCTGCCAGCGCTTTCTCCCTCTTCCTCCGGGCGCCCCGTTTCTGGGAGTCTATGGACCTCTGCTTCGTGGCGATCTCCTTTTGCTTCTTCGGATCTTCGACCGCGACATCGGGGACGGCGGCGAGATGCCTTGCTGGGTCGGCGGCAGCGGTGGCTGCGGCTGTGTCGGCCATGGCTAGGCTGGAGTTTGCGGGCGACGACTACGAGTGGGGTTTTGGAAGAGAAAAGGCCGGAGCGGCGATTTTGCCTCTGTTGGGTGGGCCGGACAGGGGATAACACAAGTGTTGTCCAATTTCTGTTCGTGGCTGATCCAAAGGAGATCCAAATTTGGACCGAGAATGAGTTGCGGCGGACAAAAAAGCGGATAGGGCTCCGTTTGCGTCGCTGTGTTGGGCCTTTGTTTTTGGTTGCGTAGACATGAATGGACACCAACGGACTAGATGTGTCGGCCCGTTGGAGTCGCATCAATTCCATCTGTGTCTAATCCAACGCGGGGACGCAAACGGACCCATGTCCGTTTTTTTGTCCGCCGGGACCGAGTCTCAACCGAAATTGGGGTCGCATTTGCGTCGGCCCCAGACGCGCACGGGCAACCCTTCTGGCCTTCCCTTGTCCGCCCCTGGCCGCCTAACAGATCCCAATCACCACTCCATCTTCTTCACCTACCTCGCCCCTCCTGCCGTTACCACGCTGATTTGGTACTCCATGCCATTTCGGGGCAGCGCCGCCTATTCCTCTTCCCCGTCGTCACCGGAGCAGCCTCCTCCCTACCGCGTCCGGTGAATCTCGCGGCCCTGCGGTCGGAGCGCCCCAACCGACACCGCACACAAGGTGTTCGTCCATTTGCCTCGGCAACAACAGAGGTACGACTCAGCCATAAATAGATTCTATGAGTTTTTTACAAGAACTACATCATGTACCAGACCTCGTCCGATGATGAGAGTGATGGCCTTGTTGGCACCCTCAATGTCAATGAGTACATAGAGAGGCAACAACCATTGTTCAAAGGGTCGTTACTAGGTCGTACTCCCGCCTTGGCAGTAACAGGCCGCGTCCAGATTGATAGGGTCAAACCGACCTATAACTTCCAAGATTTTTCACGTCGTTTCCGGATGAGGAGATCGTTGTTCAACTGCATCTGATTGAGGGTGATGCACTTTGATGACTACTTCATCTATAAGAGAGATGTACCCTCGACTTCTCCTCGTATTAGAAATGCACATTCGCTATTCACATGCTTGCATATGGAGTTGTCGGTGATCTTGTGGATGAGTATGTGTGAATGAGTGAGTCCACCTGGCTAGAATCAGAATCAGTGTACAAATTTTGAAAAGTTGTGGTTCAGGTTTTTAATCCAGAGTACTTGAGGGAACACACTATTCAGAACATGCCCCGGCTCTTATCGATCAATGAGCCTGGAGGCTTTCTTGGGATGATTGACAACATATAAGTGAAATAACCGCACATTTGCTTGACAGGGGCGGTACAAAGGCCATATTGCGGAGTGCACATTCGTTCTTGAGGCCGTGGTATCATAAAATTCAGGGATTTAACACTCTTTTGTGCGACATGGGCGACTCACACAATAATATCAATGTGCTTCAGCGGCCTCCGGTGTTCAATAGGCTCTCCAATGGTAATGCCCCCGAGGTGATATATGAGATCAATGGTCACACATACAACAAGCCATACTATCTATTGGTGACATCTACCCTATATGAACTATATTTGTAAAGACAATCTCTAACCCAAATAATAAGGAAAGGAAGAGGTTTACCAAAAAAATAAGACAGTGCTATAAAGGATGTGGAGCGTCACAATAGGTTATTGTTGTCACCATGCTAGAACATGGAGCAAGGAGACCACGTGAGAGGTGATGATTGCTTGTGTGATGAGCGTGCTGACAACATATATGATCAGGCATGTCAGTTTTATGGTGAGTTGGTTGAGTCCTAGTGAGTGTCCACTTTTGCTTAGTTCCTCGAGCTTCATGGTGACATTTGTGAGAAAGAGACTCACATTTAGATCCAAAATGATTTGGTAGAGCGGCAGCACTAGGAATCAGTAGTTTCATTTGTTACATTTTCTTGTCGAACACTACAATTTTATTATTTATTTGATTTATAAAACTATTTGTGTAACACTTCGTATTATTTGTTGAGCTATTTAGACTGTAACAACTATTTTGAATTGTATTATTTGTATTGTTTGCTTGAATTATGTGGAAGGGGCGAGTGAAAAAAAAGGATCAAAACACTGGATGGTCAATACGTCACCCCGTTATGTTCAGTGGCCAGAGAGGGACGGACATGAGCCGAAAATCTATCCGTTTGGTGACACAAACGGATCAAATACGGACAAAATATGTATCCGTTTGGGTCGGCCATTGTACGTGGCTCCAACAGATTAGGTGAAATAGAAACGGGCGGACAATTGTTTTGTCCAGACGGACGTCCGCCAACATGCCTGGTTGTGCATATTTTCACAAGTACATGTGTATATGTACTGCACATGGTAACACAAGTTGCTATTTCTCTAATAGTTTCGTCCACATGGCCTAGTGCGATCGAGCCTGATCGAGTACACATATCGGAGCTGTTTCTTGATGACAGCTCAAAGTCAGAACTATCTAAGTCTTGTGGTCTACAAAACAATGTTGATGAAGGCGTCTAGTACAGAGTTTTTTTTAAATATTGCACCTTCTCTCCACTAAAGGTAAGAGAGTACACGGCCCTTGGTTCATCATGTTTGAATCTGGTAGCCAGTCATGAACTAAAAAGCATCATATGACCTTTCATTCCTCACAGTAAGGTCATGCACCGGAAAAGACAGAGATAGTAGAGAGAGAGAGAGAGAGAGAGAGAGAGAGAGAGAGGAAATTGTGGAGGCGGGAGAGAAGATGTCGCTCTTTAAGCTGGACAGTGCTACTCATGGGGCCAGTGTGGAGCTGTGGGTGCTGCTGACGATGGTGCTGCTGGTGCTAAGGTTTCTCATTGATTTCTCTGGGCCATGGTTTGGGAACCCTCGCAGTCGCAGGTTGCTTATTGTCCTCACCCTGGAGATACTGAACCAGAACCTGGTGATCTACACCATCGGACTGATGCAGCTATCCGGCAGCAGGGTGAACGACTACTTCCAGGTGTGGGCGGTGCTGCTGGTCACCCTGCAGTACAGCGTGAAGATCGGGCGCCCCTACACCCGGTCCAAGCAGGTCCCATTGCTGGACCTCATGTCCTCCTTCTGATCAGCAAATCTCCTTCGGGTGCAGACCTTCAACCTCCTCAGGTTCCCCCTCTGGTTGATCTGGTCCCTGAATGCAGTTCGCATCATTGTGCTCTTCGTCACCACCAGTAAAGGGGAGACCATAAACCAAGAAAGCATGAGGCTGGTGTGCGACTACATGAGCTACGAGGATAATCTCTCTGCTGCTGCTCGTGATAGTCCGCCGGAGGAATCGCTCATGAGCGGGTACAAGTATCTGGTACATGGCGAGCACCGGGTGCTCAAGGAAGTACAAGAGGGCCCGCGCGAGGGAAAGAAGAGCCACAGGGTTCACCTGGATCCAGATGGAGACCACAAGAAGCAGCTCGTCACCGTAGAAAAAATATGGAGCGACACCATCAATAACGGGTTGCTGGGATTCAGAGCAGACCATCGCAACAAGCACAAGGACCTGTGCCTCTCGTTTGCGCTGTACAAGCTGCTGCGCCGCCGGTTCTATGACCTGCCGATACATGAGCTGAGTAGGCCACAAGGGAAAGCCAAGATCAGCCGGCTTGTCTTCGAGTACATCATCGAGAACCGCGAGAGGGCGTTTCGCGTCACAGGGGTGGAGCTGTCCTTCCTTCAAGATCTGTTCTACAGCAAGCACGCCACCGTATTTGCTGGAGGACTCATGGTTCCTTTCCGGAGCCTGCTGCTGTCTCTGTCCCTCGCTGCGGCGACAGGATACATCACCTATCCTGCCCGATACATACCGGAGAGGATGGACCCGGCAGACCGGAACACGATCACCCACGGCGTGCTCATCACCCGCATCATGGTCGCCATTATCGTCTTCAAGGAGCTCTTGGAGATTATTCTCTATGTGTTGTCACCGTGGGCCAAGGTTCTGGTGCTGTGCAAGTACGTGCAGCATCATACCAACGATGGGCCAAGGTTCTGGAACGTGTGGCGGCCGGTGGTGGAGAAGGCTATAAGGTTCATGTTTTTTTTGGGTAGCAAAACCAAGTGGAATCAGTGGGTCGGTCAGCAGAACCTTCTAGTTACAAACCGTGTGTGGAGGCTAGGTATCCTACCTCCGCTTACAATAAAGATCCGCCGAGGGGTGATATGGGGAAGAACTCGCCTGACGGATCACACCAAGGATCAGATATTGACTCGGCTCAAGCAATTTGAATGGCATTTGCCAGAGTTGGATAACTACTTCGCATACGCCTTCAAAGGGAACGTGGAGTGGCCAGGTAACCTCAAGGTAGACACCCACGTCATACTGGTCTGGCACATCGCCACCTGCCTCTGTGAGATCAATTGCTTCGACGGGGTCCAGGAGCTCAAGGCCGTGCAGCGACCGTCAGGCGGCCCGTTTGTGGAAAGACCAAATGGTGAGTATAGAGATTTCTCATCTCGGGAGTACCCAGTAGCAGTCACTTTATCCAACTATTGTACGTATCTGGTCAAGAGGGCATTGGTGCCGGATAGTGCCCTTGTTGCCGAAAAGGTCATCGAGGAGGTAATTAAAGAAATCGACTATGTTACTTCCAAAGTCAGTCCTAGACCCAGCGAACTGGACCTGAAAGGCGTGTACGATTGCCTTATGGAGACAATCGAGAAGCCCTGCAAGTACCATAGCGGAGGGCCTGACGACACGGAAGTAGGAGGAGGCGATCAAGAGGAGGAGGGAGAAGAAGAGGATGGTGACGGTCTCAATATCGGGTGTTCCTTGACAAAGATGGGCGCAGAGCTTGGGAAGCACCTGACAGAGGTGTACGCCGACCACAAGGAATGGCTATGGACTTATGGAGGGACCTGGCCGAATTCTGGATGGGGCTTCTCCTCCACCTGGCGGCGAACACGAGGGCAGCCACGCACGCCAAGCATCTCGCTGGCGACGGTGAGCTCATTACGCACCTGTGGGCGCTGCTTTCGCACGCCGGCTTTCGTGGGAACGTCGAAGGCGAGGCGGGCCTAGACCCGGAGGACATCCCGAACATTGACCTGGCAACCGGTAACTAATCTCTTGAGTCCATGTCTGCCGTTTGTTTTTCATCTGCCTTTTGGTCTTTGTCCTTTCATTTGTCTCGCCACGCGTGTCTACTCTTGATTAAAACTCTATATCCAGATTCATTTGTTCAGTAATAAAGGTGTAATCGTTTGAGACCACTCCAGACATGGGCATTCCTCAATTTATTTTTCCAGAACACGCAAAAGACTCGTGTCGTTTGCATTAAGATTGGGAGAAAGAGTATTTATACGGGGTTTTACATGTATTGCATCCCCTAGAACTTAGACTACTGCCAACGTTATTCCTCTCCCTTGCTTGCTTCTACACGCACACCAAATTAGCCGCAGCTCTGGTAATAGTGGTGTTGAATCAAATTATCCTATTTCGGTATAGCCAAATCTGCCAGACCCCAACCGTGATAGTGGTGTTGAAATATTCCTATCTTTCTTCGGGAGGGAAGAGCTGGCTGTAGACCACCAGTCCTGGATGGATTGATCTGTATCTGGCGTGAGCGCTTGCTGGCCGTCAGGTAATAGGGTGGTGAACCATATTTCTTTCGCGACTGGGCATGTTATCAGTAGATGTTGCAGTGTTTCTGGTTCTTGACATCATAGTGGGCAGCGTGGGTGATGTTGGAGTCCTCATCGTGCAAGCCTATTTGACGTCCAGCGAGGGCCGGTGCAGGCTCAATTTGGGCCGCCAGGGCGCTTGGATACAGCGCTGCAGAGATGTGGAGGAAGTGCACTGAAGGGAAGTGGAGACGGTCCGGACCTGCTGGCACCTGGTGGTCGCAGGGCTCTCCCGTGGTGTTGGGGGTGAGAGGTAATGGTGGTGGCGATCTGAAGGGATGAGGTGGTAGAGGTTCGGGCGCGGCAACAGGGGTGGCCTCTCATGCTGCCGTGCTCCGGCACCCGAGCAGCAAGGAAGCCGGTGCAGCGGCCCCGGACCGGACGCCGCTTCAGGGGTGCGGCATGGTTGTCGTGGCTAGAGACGACGCAGCCGTCATGGCTGGCGGTGGAGCTAGGTGGTCGGTGACAGCTTCTTGTAGCCATTCTGGTTGCTCCTCACGCTTTGTGGGCAGATTGACCACCCGGGCGAAAGCCTAGACTTCTGACAGGTGCTGATGATGGCGGCGCCTTTGACGTCGTTCCCTCTCTTGTTTGCATCGTTGTGGTGGTTCGATCCTGACCGACGTGTGATCTTCGCGGGTGAAAACTTGAGCTCCTTCGAAGCAGACGGCAGCGACAGACGCGTTGCTAACTTCTTAGAAGCGTCGTCTTGGTGATTCAGATTATCGCGATGTGTTGGTTCGGCGGGAGCTGGCGGGTTAGTTTCAATTACCGGGGGAGGTGGATTTCGCGGCACCTGGAAGGTGTTGGACATCGAGGCGGCGGCCTCGGTCTCCCATGCCGTGGCGGTAGTATGAGGTGGCAACCTGGGATTGCGGGGGAGTGGGTTCGTCAACCCGGTCCTTGATTGCCTTTGGGCAATATGAAAGTTGATCTGGTTGTTATATCAGGACGACGAACCCGAATTTAGCGTGTCGTTCAAAGTCTACGCGTAGTCCGTTAGGCGGCTCTGTGCAGCGATGTGGCTGGTGTGCGGCTTTCATGCCGAGTGATGTAGTTTGTGATGTTTGGTGGACTTGTGTCGTATAGACGACGGGTCTCGTTGCTTGTACGGTTTTTCAGCCTTATAAACAGGACATTGTATAATTTGTATGTTCATTTACCCTGTTTCCCCGATAAACCGGGTCATCTTTTATATCTATTTAGATAGTGGACATCAACCACCATAATAACCTTAAAAAAAGAATGTCATACCATAGTGGCTCCAAGTGCAAATGTCTGACCAAGAAACATTGCTATATATGCTGAAGTGTAAATTCCTGTTGAAGTGAATTTCCAGCGAAACGAGTCTTCAGCCTCTGGTCTGAGCTCCACCCTACTGACCACCTCCCACAGCTCACAAAACTGCACCAAGGCTGGAACTGACACTTGTCCTTTGATCGATGCGTTTATTATTGATTGCCGCAGCAACTGATCGTGCCCTGCCCTTCAGGCTAAGAAAAGTCCAAAGGTCTGGTGCAAGTTGCTTTGGTGAGCTGCCTCCAACTCCAAGCCAACCATCGTCCCAGAAGGAGATCAACTTACTTACCATCGCCCAGTGTGCAGTTCGTTGCAGCTCTGAAGAAGTCTGCTGTATCTCTGTTAACCGTGAACCCCAAATCTGCCAAGGCCTGTCGCCTGACGGCGAGATCGAGTCGCCCTATTATTACCAGGTGGGAGTATTGTAAAGACCAGTGCGGAGACCTGCTCGATTTATTCAGTCAAATACCAAGTCGCTTTAACTAATTCATCTGAATGTGTACAGTGTACTCCCGTATATTCGACGAACAAGTTGCAGGGAAATATCGACAAGCATCATGTGATCACTTAGCTGGCTTGTAGAATCCTCCCCAAATCTATTCCAATCAAATGTTAACAAGTTCGCAGCCGTCGCGCAATACCATGTGTGTTTACCTACAACACCGCAGGTGACAATCATGCCATATACAGCAGTAACCAACGCCTCTTCGTCTTCATCCCGAGCGTGATCGTCGATGGCCGCCGGGTCACGTCTCACGTCACTCCGGAGGCGGGCACAGTGATGAAGAACCCTCCGGTGATGATCTCCCCTCCGACGCCGCAGTGGCGGCGCCAGGTGTATGCACCGGTATTCCGGTGAATACCCAAGCTTGACACGAAAACAATGTACGTATTAGGCCCGGCCCATTAAGACAGAAACGCAACGCACTCTCAGACTCCCCAGCCCACGAGCACGCACGCCTCGCTCGCAACCTCTCACACGACGAACGGCAGCCACGCAGCACGCTCCCCTTTCCTCTTCCCTGTTCCCTCGACCACGACCAGTTCTGCCGGCCGATGCAGCCCGGAGCAGTCGACGGCCCCGTGTCCGTGGCGGCGGCGCCCCGGCCCCCGACCGCCCGCGCCTCTACCCCGCCCGCCCGCCCCCCGCGTTCACAAGCAGCGCAGAAGGTACGGCCGCCTCGCCCCAAATTTTGTGGATTGAGGTGAAATAGTAGGTCTAATTGACTAGGTGTAAGTTTTTAATTGTCTGATTCCTTGTTTCTTGTACCGTAGATGGAGAAGAGTGGGGCATTTTTTTTTTTTGGAATATTTGGAATGTGGGGAAAGGCTTCAAAGGCAAAGAAAACTCATGAATCATCCAGACCGAATCATACATCAGCTCAAAAGGATTCAAAGAAGATGGGATATCATCCATTTATCACTCCAAAGATACTTATGTATGAATGAATATAATTACTATGGTGCTGATACATTGAAAAAATGCTATTGCCATAATGCCGTACTGTTTTTAGTTCGTATTTTGCTACTGGAGCACTGTTTGGTTCATATGTTGAATTTAGAGCAATTTTTTGGGTGAATACCCAGCCCCCAATTCCTGGAGCCGCCACTCGGTGCCGGGAAGAGCTTCAGGAACCCTCCCGAAGTAGGTTTCAAGGTGACGACGGCCTCAGGAATCTTTCGTGCAATATTTTCTCCGTACTAGGGTTTTCTGCATCAGTGGTTTTTTATGGGCGAAAAGGCGACAAAAGGCGGCGGCCAGGGAGGCGACGCGATGCGACTCCTGTCCTGGCCGTGACGTGGGCCCACGCCAGGGCCTCCTGGCTCCCCTTCTTTATAAAACTCCTCCCTAAGTTTTCTGAATTTTTTTTCCGTGAATATTCTAAGAACAACTTTTCTAAAATAAAAAGATAGCAAAAAAGAGAAACTGCCACTAGCTATCTTGTCAATAGGTTAGTTCATAAAAATACCCTAAAATGATATAATAGTGTAATATAAACATATAATAATGGTATAAAACAAGTATGAAATATCAAAAATTATAGATACATTTTGCACGTATCAAACATCTCTAGCTTAATTACTGTTCGTCCTGGAGTAGGTAAATGATAACAAAAAATAATTTGTTTAAATGACATTCTACTTAACATAATCTTGATCAAATAATTATGAAAAACATGTGAACATAGATCAAATCATTCAAAACAAAAGTCTATATTGGTATTAAATAAACAATGAATAAACATGATAGTTAAATAGGCTAAGGATATTTCATGAATGATGCTTTAGAAACATGAAACCGTATAAAGTTTATTAGAAGTGATTTAAGTATCAAGGGTAAAATCTATCTTTTAGTTCTAGCATCAATCAATATTTCACAACATATAGAATAGATACATCCAAGTAATATAAACATGAACGTCATCTGTCAAAAAATAGAACAAATGCTCACGAGGTGAGCGCAAGTATTTGGTATTGCCACCAGAATGTTATGGCCAAAAGAACATTGATGGAGGTTTGGAACGCCAAAAAGAAGATAGTATCACAAACCTATAGGTGACCAATAGACAAGAAGAAGTGTTCTAATCGAAACAATGTAAGGAGTAATGATTGCCATACAACTGGATGTACATGGAGCTATATGTGTATGAAATCTCTCCAATAAAACTAGTGGGAGTGCATCTAACTCGGTTGCTCATGAAAACCTATAACACTTTTGAGGAGTCTTATCATTAGGGGAATCGACCCCCTGTCAACTTGGATCGTGGCCTAGTTTGCCTTTTGACCCAATCGGGTTCTAGTTAACTCCCTCCCCGGATCCGGCGCCACTATATACCCTAAATCCAATTCTAGGGGTTCCTTCCTCTCCTCATGACATCAGACGTAACCGTGCTTGAAGAAGGGAGTGCATTGTAACACTTGAATCTGGACTGCATTCTCAAGCACCATATCATCAATTGATTCTGAACCATCTCACGAAAGGGATTCTCAGCCATCCGCCAGCTACTAAAGAGTAATGGTAAGCATGCATCACAATAAACCACATCCTGGTAATATATCATCTAACCACATCGAAAATCACACACTACACGAACAATCTAAAAAGGCTACTTAAGAACAGTGGTAACCATGAAGGAGAATCGACCATATCCCGACAGCATAATATCACCACGAAACAGACTTTCGTCCCGCTTTATAAATAAATTCCAACGGCCGAAACGATACAAGGTGATGAGGGAAACCTCCTACAAACAGATCAAAGATAAACAAAAATAAACTAGAAAGCACCAAGCTTGCCACCGGAGATGCCGTCGAGGTCAAGGAAACGAGGGCTCCACGATGCCGCCCCCCAAGAGGGTAACGACGCACACAGCGCCGCCGTCATCGAGACCCGGAGGTCTAGGGTTTTCACCCGGAGCCCTAGTGTGGAGAGAGTAGTCACAACAACGCCCTCGGGAGGGTAGTGATACCCACATGCGTCGCCGTCGTTGGCGCTGGAGCGCGGAACTTTCGCCCGGAGAAACCCTCCCCGCACTTGGTACCTCAAACCACCTACGGTCCCGAGCTGAGCTTCCACACACGATCTGGGTATTGACAAAGCAGACGCCGCCAACACAAGGAGACCCCAACGACCACTCCTTGCCACCCACATGGTCCAAAGAGATGGGCCATCACCACCGCCACGCCGCCCTGCCGCCCTGCCGCCTATGTAGCGAGGCTCCTCGTGTGACCTGCGAGGCGGGGAGCACAGGCGGACCTAGCGTCCCGGCAGCCCGGGCGCTTGCCCGGGCTTCGCTCGCTCGCGCTTCCTAGGCGACAGAAATATTAGCGATCAAATCACTTCTTGGCAGGGCAAAACATTTAGCTTGGTGGGCCTTAGGCGCGTGGCTTTGGGCTTTCATAAATTGGGCTATGACTCGCTGAACTGAGCGTACAGCGTACTCGTCTGTTCTGCCGTCTGTTCTGAAAACGAAATCCAATTGACTTGCCCAACCACGCCCCAACTGAACCGAGCTCGTGAACGTGTTCCCGTCCGGCCGGCCGCCGCCGTGATTCTCCAACCGCGCCTAGCCTCTGAAGCCGGTAGAACATGCAGGACGGAGAAACAGGACCGGGAGGTGGAGCGGCCAGTGCAGATTCGTCGGGTGACCACGGCGTTGGGCGTCCCAAGCAGCAGCATCGGTCATGCCCAACAAGTTCCAGGCAGCAGTTTATTGAGTTGGCATTAAAATTACCGTGACAACTGCATCGGGTGAGAGGGTTTTTTCGGCAAACATTTACCTCGTAGTCCTAGAAATAATTAGCACATCATTGTTGCTATCCCGGTATATTTCTTTATCCCACGAATAAAGATAAAAACATTTGAAGGTTCATATAATTTGCTAATCCATCTTTATTTTTCATCTTGTAGTCTCTTTATCAATGTTGGGCATTTCAACTATAAAATGGGTCAATCGTCAAAGTTTCATTAGTATTTTGGTAGTTCTTATATTATTATGCCGTGACTTGTGAACATTGATGTGTTGCCAACGTGTAATGTATTGTATTCGTGTTTCCGCGTTAATCTATTTTGAACACAACATTTGCTCTATATTTGCTATATTTTTTTAGGAAAAAATTTAGTTGCACTGCGGCGCGCCCAGGCTTCAACAAATTCCTGGGTCCGCCACTGGCGGGGAGTAGGACCGGTAGAGATCATAGGGCGACGGCAACACGACCATCCGAAGGAGACCGTCCTCCACCACCACTGCGCGTAGTTGCCGGCCGGACGTAGCAGGGGCACACCCGCCTGGCCGGGCTCAATATCGAATCATCGAAATCTCGCACGGATATATAGCCCATGCTCACAGCTATAAACTTGCAAGAATATCGAAATCTCCGGTGGATACAGCACACGGCTTTCTTGTGGCCGTGAGCCTGGGTTCCACGGAAACTGGTGAATCGAGATTTCCCAACTGGCCTGACTCAGAGGAGCTTTATGCTGTTCGCGTCGGATCGCCCCAGAAACTCGAGCGAGCATTCGATCACCGGATCTTGCATTCCCCAGGGCCTGGTCTGCACGCCCCTATCAAATACAACCACATTACACATATCAAGAGATGATCATCATACATCCAGTTTAACGGAGGTGCGATTTTGACGTGTTCCTTGACTGACGGCCTGTTGGCAAGAGCGTCCACGATGCCCCATTCAGCTTCAGAGCAACCTTGATGTAGTACGCCGTGGCGACGGTGCAGCACTCCAAAACATTATCACAGGATTAAACTGCGACTAACAGCTTCTCCTGCGACAGCACCTTCAGGACCGATGAATGCGATAACCCGCCGCCGCGGTCGATTCCGGCAGTCACCAGCTCCAACCGCGGATCCCTCGGAAGCTGCACCCTAAAGCTGACGGCGGGAAGTGCAGGTGCATGATCGGCCGGACGCCGGCGGGGTAGAACCACTCCGGCGGCCACTCGAACGGCATGTCGTCGTGGTTGCCGAACACAATCGATCGCCCACGGGTTCAAGAGAAACACGCACGGAGCAACCACCGGATTACCTGGCTTCTCGGTGTCGACCACGGCGGCCATGCATGGCGCGGCCGTTTTTCACGGGACCCGACCAAGTCCGTTCTCGACGCCGGTGCTGCGGCAGTGGGCCGTCTGGGCTTGTCCGCGTAGGATTCGATCCTAGCTGGGAAAGGGTGCGTCAGTACATCATTGTTTTTTAGTCCCACACCGCTCCGTCGCTCCTGGATGTCCTAGCTTAAATACGCGGGAACCCGAGGAGTTCATCGCCGGCGAGCGCATCGTAGGGGCTTGTTCCATGATAGTGCGCTATGTGCAGTGGGCGCGCCCTTCGCCGGTGCTAACGCATCGACTCGGATATGCCTCTGCACGCACTCCTGAAATCGGCGGGAGTCACGCGCTGCTGCCGGTGTGCCGAAAGCAGCAACGTCGCCCGTCCGCGGAAGGGTGGAACAGGCTCGGTCCGTGCGTCTCAATCCCCGGCCCCCAACCACCACCAACCTTTTTGGTCACCTCGGTCCTTGCACTTCACCGCGAAAAGCGCCACCTTGAAGTTGAACTGCCCCTTCCCCCGGCGCAAACCGCGGCGGCGCCGGCGACAACAGAGCCAGTGTGTGCGGGCCGTGCCAGAACCGTATCTCTGTGCTCTGAGACGTCAGGCGTTGCGATGGCAGTTGGTTGGTCTTCACCTAACGAGTGAAGTCTGCGAACGATTCGGCAGCGACTGCAGAAAGTTGAGAGAGAAGCGAGAAGCTCCAATTTTTCAGAGAAACACGCACGGAGCAATTTGGTGTTGGGTCCATAGTTTGGCGTCATCAGAAGAAGAGCTCTCATAGTCTCATGGGTAGAAGGTTGCTGTGGTCTGTTCTTGTTTTCTTCACTTGTGTCGTGGACATGATCAAGCTGGCTGAAAGAAATATTGTATACATGGAGCACTCTTGTCTTGGCAGATACTTTTTTCTCCCTAGTTTAGACACCTTGTAGCTTGTACAACTAAATTCTGATTAAATTGTTCAGAGTTTGAACAAGGATGAAATCTCTAGTCTCATACTATTTTTCCACTGATCATATGAATTATTACAGGCATGACAGTGTGAGATTAATAACCTTCTAACCTGACTTCAACTTCATTTGGATCCACTGTTTGTGTTACGTTTCGGTCATGTGATTTTGTCATGTTGGCCGGTTGAAGTTTTTGTTTTACCAACATCAATTAGATTATCGGAGATGCTTAATTTGTTTAATACAGTTATACAATCAGCCACATTCTTTTTTTCAGGAATTAATTGTACAGCAGCGGAGACACAATCTCTTTTTCCATGTACTACATATGATATTACACACATGGCGGTGTGAGATTCTTGTTCTTCAAATCCGACCTCAACTTCAGTTGGACCGACGGTTTGTGTTACATTTCAGTCATGTGATTTTGACATGTTGGCAGGCTGAAGTTGTTTTGACCAGACACAAATTAGATTATTTGACATGCTTAAAATTTTCAGTACAATTATACAGTCAGCCATAAACTTTGTTTCAGATTTTTATGGTAATCTTTGTTTCAGAAATTTTACAACAGTGGACACACAATCTTTTTCATTGAAAAAGCCTACGATTCACCCCCCAAATCATCGACCGGACATAAACCCCACTAAACTTTAATTTGGTATTTATTTCGCCCTCAAATTCACAAAAAAAAGATTAATCACCCCCTATAGTTGTTTTGTGTCACACTTTTCATATCTACGTGTCGTCTCTTATACATTTCGTCCCTCTTTGAATCCCCAATTCGACACCACAGTGCGCCTCTCTATGAACTCTAAACCGTAGCAGGCAACACTGCAACTCGCTCTGGCGCCGTTGGTCGCTCTGCCACTGTCTCCATACATAGTCGGATAGTCGTCGCCATGGCATCCAACATCTCCAGCAGCAGTGTGATCCGCCACGGCGCCATGTCATCCCAATGATCCCCTACCCCGAGTACGGTAGGATAGTCAAGCCAGCGGTGTCACAGACGTCAAAGGCGCTCGAGAAGAGGTCGAGGTGGCCGAGGTGAGCAGTGCCAAAGTGGCTAGGCGAGGCAGTGAAGAGGAGGCGCGGGACACACCATCTGATTGGACGAAATCAGGCACGCTACTTCCGTACATATGGGACAAAACCGCTTTGATGTGACACAAAACAGCTATGAGGGGTGATTAATTTCGGTCTTGTGAATTTAAGGGCAAAATAAATATCAAACTGGAGTTCATGGGATTTGTGTCCGGTCGGATGGATTTGAGTGTGAATAGTACTAAGTTTTTTCTTTTTCATTTGCCTGAACTCGCTCGTTGTGACAGCAAAACACCAGTCCATCACAAGGCGCAGCCCGTTCAAGGAGATGGGCTTAAGCCCAGCCTGTTGTCTTTATCCTGAAGAGAAATACCTGACCAGACCTACCCTCCGCCGCCGCCGCCGCCGTCCGTCGCTAGCGCAACACCAACACCACTCCTCTTGCTCTGCTCCTGGGTCGGAATCGAGAGCTCCCATGGCGGAGGCCGCCGCAGGTGCGGCGGAACCGGAGCCTCCCCACCGTGGCCTCCCGGATGAGATCTTCGTCTGGGAGATCCTCGTCCGCCTGCCCCCCAAATCCCTCCTCCGCTGCCGCGCCGTGCGCCGCGCCTGGCGCCACGCCACCTCCACCCGCGCCTTCCTCCTTGCTCATCACGGCCGCCAGCCCTCCCTCTCTCTCTTATATACCCCCGACAGAGGCGACGACGTTCCCCTAGACTTCATCACCTTCGACCACCGGGCCGCCGTCGACCAGCAGCTCCAGTCCGTCGCGCGACTCGGCAGCTTCTTCGCTCTCGAGGCCTCCTGCGACGGCCTCCTCGTCCTCTGCGACCAGAAAAGGGACCCGGGCTTCTCCATCTGCAAGACTGCAACCCAGCAACTCGCCAGTATGCTCGCCTGCATCAGCTTGCTGGCTTCAAGATCTTGGGGATGTACCCTCACATTCCTACCGGCGAGTACCGACTACTGCTCGAAAAGCGGAGTTCTAAACCTGACGATCAAGCTGGCTTCTACGTCTTCACGTTGGGCTCCGGCCAGCCGCCGAGGCGCATAAGCTGCCCCGATGCGGAGGACATGGTATACAAATCCCGTTCTCTCCTGTTCCGTCGTGACCTGCATTGGCACATAAATCAGCGTGATAGGGCCAGCACCATGATAGAAGTTTTCAACACCACAACCGAGGCATTCCGGCAGATGCGTGCCCCTGCTGTTCTTGCCGAAGCTACCCTCTTATGGATGGAATGCTCGGCGTGTCAACATCTAGAGTTAATGATGTAGATGCAACCATTGGTATCTGGATGATGCAAGACTATGAGAGTGAGGCATGGGCCTTCAAATACCGGTTTCAAAATTGCCTCTTACAGCTCTCATGAACCAGTTTGGAGGGTTCCAAGGTCATTATAGTGTGGTCTCGTCTAGGGATGGTGGTGTTCTCCTGCTGCTCAAATTTTGCGAGTGGCTGATTCAGATTGACATGGATGGCAAGGTGATTACCAGTTTGCATTGCACATCAAGTTGTTCTGAACAGCTTCGGCTCAAACAAAGTCTTGTTCAGCATGCCTTCTTTCCGGCACTAGAGGATTATGTTGTGAACGGGTCTCCTTTCATCTGACGATTGTTGAGTGACATGGTGCTTCTTTAGCAGCTTAACCGTCAGTATCCTCGTGGGCTGCAACATCAAGAATGAGATCGCTATCTTCTTTGGTGATTCATTCATATAAAGTTATGATCAGTAAGCCCTAATTGTTGTATGGTAGCATGAATTCAACGCTTGTCAGGCGGAAGAGACTACTATTATGTATTTAGTGATTTAGTGTTCAAAAAACCAAGGCATCACGGTGCACATTTGAAATATATGCTAACTAAACTGTCTCTTGTCTTTATTTTATTGAATGGAACAATTGACGTTGCTGTCTTAATTCAGAATGCTGAACGATATCCCATCAACCTAGTTCTCCATGCATTGTATTTGATGCTATATTGTGTGTGTATCTGCACTTGTTCTCCCATTGTTTACTTTTTAGCAATGCAAAGCGGTGCTTACTTTTGGCGTAGAAAATGTGGGCAGAATTGTGCCCATTTCTGAATTCTTTCCTGCAACCGAGTCTTTGAACATGTACTCTGCCTTGTTCTTCTTCTTAGGCTCTTTTAAGTCTCCAATGTCTCTTGTTCTAGGCAATAACCTTGTTTTAGATTTGCTTAATGGTGATCTGTGGGAAAGTTGTACGTCGTCGGCAGGCTTGGAACAGGTTGAGTGTCTCATCCTCCCTGGCTTCTATGCTTCATCCCTTTTACTAATGGCTCTTGTAGAGACACAGTTTGGAGTACAACTGCCACAAAAAACTTATATTGTGCTTTGCATAAAATTTCTGCTTGAGTTTGGTAGATTCAGATACACTACAAAGCATGCGCGAATGATTCAGCAGCAACAGAAGAAAGTTCAGAGAGAAGCTAGAATTTTGCAAAGAAACACGCAGAGCAACCACTGGTTACCGCAGCTTAATGTCTTGAGGAGCAGCCCACCAACTGCAATGCAGAAACTTGGCGCCAACTGTGGCACGATTTTTTTCCAGACTCTGATTGAATGAACATTCATCAAAAAGGATAATTCATTACTGAACATATGCTTCCAGAATTGCATTTCCCCAGGGGACAAATGCGAGTTCATGATTCATTACTTACATGCCAAAGGCGTCAGACTCCCCTAATAACACGCATCAGAGGCGGTGTGGATACAGCTGACGATAATTTACATATATAATTTACACACGGAGCCTCCCCGGCGAGGTGCTCAGAGCGTTCATAAGCTCGTGACACCAGGCGCCCGGGGCTCCACAAATGTCTACAGCACCAGTAGCAACATACCGCTTAACAAGCAGCAAGAGCACCAGGTCACTTTACGTGGGAATCATACACCTCGAAAACAGATTCGGGGATGACTGTCGGTAACTTATCTATGTACATGTACAGACGCCTCAGGTTCTCTCTTCGAACCGTCACCATGTCGACTATGTCTCTGTTATCTGTGTATATCCAGAGGTCGGCAGAGTTTACCCTCTTGAGGCTATCACGGCAGAAGGGACAGGACTGGGATCTTGATCTCCTGCAGGGAGAACACACTCAGAACAACATATATAAGATATTAGAAGAAACTGACTACATCATAAAGAAAATTGATTGTCAGACTGACAGTAATAGACAAACTTTGTGCCATGGCGGCAGATTCAGAATCAAATAAAATTAAGAATTTCTTGAAGTTGATCCCTATTTCAATCAATAACATTCACTCAAACACCATAATGAATGCTCAGGCCACTATAGTTGCAGTATATCAGATAAAACCATAATCAGTATTTCTAGCCAATTATTATCGCAGTACCATGTGCCAGAGACTGTCATTTCACACAACACTTGACTTCCTCAAGGACTGGTGTTGCTTCCGACTCTGGGAAAGAAAATCCAAATGCAAGTGCAAGCAGGAGATGACATGACATAATCAACGCAAACCAGGTCAGAGTATCCAGTGGCCATCCTTCGGTCTGAGCTAAGAAAAGTCCACCTTAAATGAATTCAGCCTCTTGCACTCCTCACAAAAAAAAACGGCCTCTTATGTTGACCTGAACTCAGATATCCAACCGTGGCCATCCCCAGCTTTGCTAAAACAAGCATGCCTTTTCTCCAATGAGGTTAAACTAAATCTTGTTATGCATGTCTAAAGGATTCATTCCTGAAAATTCTTATTTAAGGGAATCTTTTTATACATGTCTAAATGATTCATTCCTGAAACTACTTATTTAAAGGCAATGGACAAAAAAACAGGAAGGCCAATGTTCTGGGTGAAGTGATGTACATTGCTTTGAAAGATTCCATGTTTGATTTAATTCCGGTTTTTACGTCACCAAATTCTACGATTATGTTCATTTCATGCAGAATAATGAAATCTAAGGGCAAGCATGACAGCTCAAAGCAAATAACTATTCCAGTTGGAACGGGTTTCTATTTCAGTTAGATGCCCACCTACCCTCCTACGAAGACCAATCAGCAAGCTAATAGAACATGACCTAGTAGCATGACAGAGGCATAAATCAAGCAGAACACAGCAGTTACAGTTAGCAAGGTAAAGAATTCATTGCAAGCACAAAGGGACCCAACTGCTTCCTAGCAGGTAACCCGATGAAGATGCTGGTGTTTATTTTAAGTTTGATCTTAACAACATTACAAGTTAACAACGCGACCAGCTTACATATGAATCCAAGCATTTTCTGATGGTGGTTAAATACATTCTCATGTGTTCATTATACGGATGACCAATATTTCATATTAACCATGCAAAACTGTTTTATCTTCAGAAGGAGAAAAGACAAATGTTGTCAGAGAAAAGAGAGCAGATATGTACCAGTCACGGTAGCATTTAATGCACATAGCATGGCTACAGGTTGGAAGGACAACTTTGCCGTTTATCTCCATACATATGCCACATTCTTCCTCTATATTATCATCAATCTCTGAGATCACCCTTTTGTGATCTTCGTCTCGTCTTCTATACCTCTCTATACAAATCGCTTTTTGTTTCTTGTCTTCCACTGCATTAATTCCTTCATGTAATTGTGCGAGAGAGGGATATATGACAGCTGCCAAACATAAACAAAAACAAGATGAATGAACAAGCCAGTTAAAGAAGATAAATGTGTGAAATAATCCCCGGGAGTAATTACACTATATACCATAAAATTCCCTAATGCTTGCTTTCCTTTCATGAGTTGTCATAGTGGTAGTGCCGTCAGCATAAACCTGCATATTCAAGATTATCATAATTGTTAGTCGTAGCTCTAATTTAATAAAAAAGAATAAGAGAAAGAAACATGACTGATACCAGAGTCAACAACCTTGTAAATGAGAATCCTCAACAGCCCAAGTGCACCAGCAAGGTTGCAGTCTGTCCACTGCACAAGAAAAAGGAAAAGGTGTGCAGCCGGACAGTATGACATCCTCATCTGAAGACAGGCACCATCATATTCTCTTCGAAATTCAGAAGCACTGCAAATTTTACCAAAAAATGAGCAATGCAATCTTAAGAATAAAGAAACTAAAATCTCGAATTAAACAAAATTTCACAATTCTGTCCAGGTGAGGTAAGGCTGTATGCTGTAAACAGAATCATAGTTCGCAGTACAAACTGATGACACTCCATTGATCCTAATATCCTTACTACTGTGAAACAAGATCATTCCGAAACTTCATTGACACTTAAATACTTTATCAGAAAATAAAAGGTCAGAGTTGAATTTTCGATTTCAGCAGCAGAAGTGGTGTTAAAGCATTCGGGACTATTGGCCTTTCTAGTAGCCATTTTAGTATGTTTTGCATATTTATGTTGGTAACTCTTTCCATGCTATAAAATTTTGGGCAGTGCTTGTGCTGGATTTCCCAAAATAAACTCTCTGGCATGTCGGTGAATTTCATTTCAGTGTCATACTATGAGGTATAGAAAAAACGGCCAAAAGGATATGCTTCTACACCTAGGCTGTAACTACAGTTAGCAGACTCTATCGTGATTAGTCAATATTCAAAAACACCACTACGGTTAAAATCCGAAAAATAAATCTTGCACAGAAGTGTGCGGCTCTTGATTTCTAGCGCGTTTTCATTAAGTTAAGTAACAACAGGCTCTATTAATTAGTTAGAACCCTAGCGGAGTCGAAAGCGTTCCTCCACCACATGCCAAAGTAAGATGGCAGATTATTAATGTATTGTTGTTTCCAGACAGGGTTCTAAGGCTAAATTGGACCCTTAATGGTGAATTCATTCGGAGCAACTAATGCGACAATGCCCATGTAACTAGGATAGTCAGAACAACCAGGCCGAACCCTAACTAAATTCATGCTGACAACCTAGTTTGACGAATGATATCAGCACTCCGCGTGTAGCGCACATTGTGGACAACAGTTTCGGAAAAATCCATGATGACAATGATGAAGAAGCCACCGACCACTTTGTCACTCGAGAAGAAGAATTGCATGTTACACCAACAAAATGGATTTCATGATGAGCTCAAAAAGTGCTACCCCTATATGTTAGTGCCTCAGGGCACAATGAAGATGAGTTTGGCCAAAAAGCATTAAAGTTGTCGACATGTGTCAATCAAACAAGCGAACCACCCCGATATTTTGGGGGTCTGGTTCATAGCAATCTAAATATAAACGATATGTACATCGGCAATCAGAATTCGATCAATAATAAAGTAAAAAATGGAAACATATGCCTACTAATAGTCAAATTAATCAACCAATCAGCCAAGATGAGAAGGGTAATTGATAATAGGGATACCACGACGGATTAATCGCTTGTCGACCCAAAACGTGATATTCGCAGCAGCATTCCACGGTTCAGTTGTACCAGCATCGCCCGCCTCGGCCTATCATCTCACTACAGACCGGGATCAACGCAAGGAGCGGTCCAAATCAACGCATTGGGCAACCGAACAGGTCAAACTCAAAGAACAGCAGGTAATAATCCGGGGAGCAGGGGGAAGGGGGAAAATAGAAGAAGTGGGGGGGGGGGGGGGGGGGGGGGGGGGGGAGGGTGCTGGGAGCTCACAGCGAGTTGGCGTGCTGGATGTCGGCCTCGAGCAGCTTCAGCGAGTCCCTGAAGGACCTGCCCATGGGGAAGGGGAGGAGGAAGAGGAGGAGGAGCCGCTGGTACTACTCCCGCGCCGCGCCGCCGCGACCATCCAAATCCCCAAACCTCGGCTCACCCCCACAACACCACCAACCAACCTCTAGTCTAATCCCCTTCGCTTTCCGGCGCCGCGGCAACCCAAAACCCTAGCCTCCCGAGTCTGGATCCCCCGAGGTTTTTCGGCTCCGTCGCGGCTGAGCTGGGCGACGGCGGTGGTCAGTGCGGCGGCGAGGCCGGTTTTAAAAGCTCGCATCACACGGTCACGCCGCCCGTCGCTTTCGGCCCGCCCGGGTGCCTTGCGTGCACGGGAGGGAGGTGGAGTACAGTGACGGTTGCGTGTCCCAGACATGTGGGACCCACCCAGTTGGGTCCACGTTCTCAGTGAGCGTGTGTACGTGGTAACGTGGGGATAAGAGCGGCCAGGGGCCGCAGGGTGGGGTCAGGAAGGTTGACACGTAGGCTTTCTGGAAGGTGCCGACGCCCGGTTGAGGTCGCGCGGTCCGTGACAACGGCACAAGTACACGTATAGTGGCACGGAGCCATCACTGGTTTGGCTCGGGTTAAAGTTAAACACAGCCGGATCAGAGGCTTTGCCAACTGTATTTTTCTTCTTTAAACACGATGTACAGTTGTACCGACGCCACGGCCACATGTGTGTAGTTGTGTACTCGCAAAAACACGATTGAGTTTGGAGTCTCATAGTCATTACTCACACTTTGCCACACTTTGCTATCGGTAGGCCTTGGCAACTCTAGAGTTCGCCATCTTTCGCGAGTGCTTGTCACCACATAAATCTAGGTACTTTCAGTCTTCGAAATCAAAACTTCTAAAATTTAGTTTGCTTCTTGCTTTAATATGGCTAATAGTACGGTAATGACTTCCCGTAAGCGTTCGAGATGGCTTTGGTTAATGTGGTCGGACGCAATGGATGTTTTTGTACATATGGTACGTGTTGTTCCATGCTTTCTTCGTGTTAGCTACCGTCTGAATATATTGTGACATCTACCACCGCCAAACCGAAACCATATGGGAGCAAGTTGAGCATTCTTCTTCAGTTAATTAAGAGTAGCCGAGAGCTCATGATTGTTAGGGATAGAGTGGAATCGGTCATGAGTCAAACAGAGAACCGTGAGTGGAAGACCTGTCTATATTAGCATTCATAGGGGATAAAATCCTATGTGATGGAAGACAAGGTTATGTGTCATGAAATCCAGGTTAAGGGACTATAATATTTTATGGATATGTTGTGGTAATCCAATTCCACAAATCTAGCCTTCTTTCCCTTTATAATATACTAGCTGCGGGCTCCGGTGAGAAGAATGCTTAGGTTGGATCGTGCAGGGGTAGTTTGGATCGAAGCCCGGGTAACCAGACAATTAAAAACTGCACTCACTTGCAGGGACGGAGGGAAGGGGGGACAAGCAGGGGCTAAG
This sequence comes from Poa annua, assembly GCA_026929855.1. Classification (NCBI taxonomy): domain Eukaryota; kingdom Viridiplantae; phylum Streptophyta; class Magnoliopsida; order Poales; family Poaceae; genus Poa; species Poa annua. The sequence continues at coordinate 10,984,363 of CM049433.1, read as the reverse complement.
CCCCCCCCCCCCCTCCCTAACAATGTTCATTTTGTTCAGAATATCTTCACATATATGTTCATACTAAGCACAGCTCGGTGCATTTCGCCACCCCCATGTCTCTCCGCCCCCTCTATGCATGATTCCTGGCCTCGTCCCTGCTCACTTGACCTGGTTAGAAGGTCCGTGGGCAACCAGAAGGACCACCTTATAGGGCTATGGTTGTCCACTCCAACTCTTTTTTGTCACCGATCAAACTTCTCCTCTCTCCACCATGTCTTTGCATGATTGTAGGCACCCCCGATCCGAGTTGTCGGTGCCCCCAACGAAACCAGGAAACCCTCTCCCGGCGATTGACATCGCCGCCCCCAATGCTCCATGGATCCATCTCTAGGTTTATACTATCTCCATCTCTCTCTCGGATCTCTGGTCTCCTTGAACCGTGTGTGTTATATCTTCTGTCATGCTCGGTTCTTGTACTTTGATTTCTACGGTTCGTACTCCCTTTTGTTTCATAATATATCATTTTTCATATTCGTATGCACACATATGTATTTATACATGTTTTTTTTGAAATCATGTATTTATACATGTTTTAATATACATGTGTATTCATTTTAGTGTCAATCTAAACAACATGTATTACACATAAAATATCTTATATTGTATTTTTTTCCCGAGTCGTCTCTGCATGTTGGATCAGCCCACACTCTATTTCTGGGCTCAATCAGGCCGGCCTCCGCCCGTTACAAACTTACTGGGTAAGCCCAAACACATCAGATTCCTCGGCCTTTCGTCGGACCCAAGCCGCACGACAGCGACGCCCTTGCCGCCTTTTTCTCCCCCGCTGCCGCCGCCGCCGCCACCGCGCCGCGCCGCTTCTTCCTCGCAGCCAGCCACAGCCCACAGGTAGGTCTCTCTTCCCCTTCAGCATCGATTCCATGGAGGCACTTCTGCCGTAGTTGTCCTGTTAGTTCTAGCTTTGACGAATCAGCGCTGCGACTGCGACGCTAACGAACTTGGTGGCCCCCTTCTCCTCCCCTTCTCGCAGGGGATTCGTCTTCTCTCCGGCTACGCACGCTTACAGCAACCAAGACCCCGGAGACACCAGCGTCCTCGGTGATGAGTATCGACGGCGAGGTCCACGGCGAAGGCTCCGACAACGAGGAGGTCTTCATCGACGACGAGGACATCATCAATGAGATACCCCTCGACGAGGAAGGTAAGTAGTACCACTACCTATGCAGCTATACAGGTGCCCGCGTCCTTTTTTAATTTTTCTTGCTACGTGCTTACTGCTAGCCTTGCTCAGATCTCCCCGACCAAGACGATGATGACGACCAGGAAGAAGACATGATGGGTATGTGGCCTTTTGTGGCTAATCAACTCACCTGGCTAACCTAGCCAGTATCGTTAATTATGGAAATTACGCTGATACTCCGTTAACAATGATGCTAAATACAGTAGTTGCATACCATTTTCTCTAGAAGAATTCAGAATTCATCTGTTTTTAGTATAGTGGCACTATTCAGAAGGTTAAGATATTACATATGTGTTTGTTCTTCTTTGAGAGCGTTGATCTTTTTTTTTGCGGGGTTGAGAGCGTTGATGTTACCGGAATAAGATACCGACTTTTAGTGATGACTGAATATTGCCTCTTACACTGAATTTTCTACAATTGAGCTCAGGCATGGCTCTTCTTCTAGGGGGGGCCTTTTAATTTTATTTCTGATAAACCTTGGGACCATGTTACGGGTTATCTGGTGTTTGTATTACATGCAGTACACAACAGACAACCTGAAGTTCTTTACTCTTTCAGATTGTAATGTGCTAGTAATTCAAGTTTCCTTTAATTTCTGTTATTTCAGATGAGGTCGATGATGATTCAGCATATGCATTTCATGGGCATACAGGCAAGATCTTGTTGCACAAATTATCTTACTACGTCTCATGACTATCATTGATTGCTTGCTAGTTACTATCCTCAGAGTATCTTTGCATTGAAAAATTATTATGGTAATAGCTGGTCTTGATATCTTGGGTACAGATGAGGTCTTTGTTGCTGCGTGCAGTCCTGTAGACGCATCACTTGTTGTTACTGGAGGTAAAGATGACAGAGGGTTTCTTTGGAGGATTGGATCAGCAGAGGATGTTCTGGAGCTGCCTGGTATGGTCGACTCATCTTCTGTAGTCTAATTGGTATTACTGTACTTGATTCTTGTATGTAAATGTTTCTCGAGACATTATCTATTCTATCACCTGTACAAGATTACTTCTTAAATGTGCTGTTTCTGTTTCTTCTATCTATAACTCATAAAATTATTATTGATATATTGCAGCAAGTCTCTTTCATTGGTTCTTCTTTTTGGCAAATCTGTTTTTTCCTCTGTTCCTGTATCGACTTATGTGCCATAATTTGTTGATACATCCCTACAATTGTCTATCAGGCTTACATAATATCTGTTGCCGATACAGGACATAAAGATACTGTATGCACTGCGGCTTTCAGTTCAGATGGGAAATTGGTGGCTTGTGGAAGTATGGATGGACAGATAAATGTGTGGAATACAGCTACACGAACACTTCAGGGAACCCTTGAGGGCTCTGAATCAGGCTTTGAGGTGATACAGTGCTGGTCACTTTCATTCGTTTAGATGAACATATTCCATATCTGTTTCCATTGCTAATTCCTTGTTTCCCACTCTTGAACCGTATATAGGTATGTGATGATTAATTATATATTTTTGGTTTTGTAGTGGCTTAAATGGCATCCGCGAGGTCACTTGATAATTGCAGGATCAGAAGACTGTAATGTGTGGATGTGGAATGCCGACCACAATGCCTTCCTGAATACATTTGCTGGCCACAGTAGCACAGTGACATGTGGTGACTTTACCCCTGATGGTACTGAGCATTTTCTCTAGTGTTATTTAATTTTATGTATGTTAATGTCATTGAGATGCCTCCTAAACTGGTATAAAATATATCACCCAGTCTGTACTTTATCGAGTCTTGTTATTTGGAACGCCTCGCATGTAAATTTTCACCTGCATGTGACAATCTGTAATACTCCCTCCGTCCCAAGTAAGTGTCATTAATTTGTCCAAATATGGATGATCTAGATATGTTTCATGTCTAGATACATTCATATTTGGGCAAATCTAAGACACTTATTTTGGGACGGAGGGAGTAGTTATCAACCCAGAGCTTCTTCATATTAGTTCAGATTTCAGAGAAACCATGGCGTATTTAATATTTCTGCTACTAACTTGTGTTTTTAGTTAATTCTTCCATGACACTTTAACATCTCATATCCTTTTTCACCTGCTTACTTAGAAGTTTAGATCCCTGATGTTGCATAGTCATTTTTTGCTAATTCTCATGTTTCCTTATGAAGGCAAGCTTATTTGTAGCGGATCAGATGATGCAACATTGAGGATATGGGATCCTAAAACTGCACAATGCAGACATGTTGTTCGGGGTAAATAAAAATTATTTTCTATGCTATAATTGCCATATATTCATATGGCTGTTTTTGTGTGTTCTCTGTCGACCCTGAACTTTAATGTCCGACCGTTTTACCTCAATCTAGGTCATGGCTATCATACCCAAGGATTGACATGTTTAGCTATTACATGGGACTCCCAATCAATTATTAGCGGCTCTCAGGATAATTCCGTGCACATTGTGAATGTAAACTCAGGCCAGGTAGGTATATGTCATGATTTTGCACTATTTTTTAAACAGAAATATTACTGAATCACTCCCATCCATGCTGAATGAGCTTTGAATCCAGTCACTTGTACGCTGGTAGTTTTTAAACCTTTAGAAACATGTGCCATGGTTTTGCAGCTAAGATATGATTTGTGTGTAACATGTGTTGGTTGTCTTTGTAGTTTGTCGGTTCATTAGTTGGCCACACTAATTCCGTCGAGTGCATTGGCATCTCACCGAGGTACTTTTTCGTGATACGTTCTTTGATCCTAGGAGTGTCTATGGTAAACTGGCTGCACCATGCACATTGCCTTCCTACTGACGTAGCTTGCTTCACCCATGTTTTCTGCAGGTACAACTGGGTGGCTACAGGGAGTATTGACCAGACTCTCATTATCTGGGACCTCGCTCATCAAGCAATTCGTTCCACTTGCGAGCATGATGTGGGTGTAGAAATCAATCGGCCTTTTTTGTTTCTCTTGTACTTCTCTGTCACCATGAACTTAATGCTTTCGGTGGTGTTTGATACGCAGGAGGGCGTGACATGCCTGGCGTGGCTGGGTTCGTCGAAATATGTGGCGTCAGGATGCATCGATGGCACAGTGCGCATCTGGGACAGCCTCTCCGGGGACCTGGCTCGCACGTTCAGCGGGCACAGGGACGCCGTGCAGTCACTGGCCATCTCTGCTGACGGCAACTCCATCGTCTCTGTCTCATCGGATAAGTCTGCTCGCGTCTTTGACATTTCCATGTTCAAGTAAAGATACATTTAACAGCGAGTGAAGATTGTTGTCCTCGGCCTGCATGGTGGAAATGTACTTGTTGGTGATTATGGGGCTATATCTGAAATTCGCACTGGGTTTTGAGATGTAGTCAGTCAGTGGTGCACAAGGGCCTCCTAAGTTAAGGGACCTGATATTAATTTTTGAAATGGCTTTGGTATTCTGCTCCATAACACGTCTCTCTGCCATATTTTTCTGTAATGGAAGCAGCTTACGCTTACTACTATTGATGCTGTTGAACACAAAACAGTTCTTCCCTTTCTGGTGCGTGGGTTTTTACATGCCTGCTAGAAGTATATACCAGGGAAAAAAGTTCTTAGAATTTAGTCCAGGTTGTGCAGATATGCTCCAGCTGCTCTCCCACGCTTTTTGCTGGATTAAGTTTGTAATGTGCTCTCCAATATGGCAGCACCATACGAATGGTAATCAGAGTCAATTTAGCTCAGCCACCATGGCACATTGTAAAGTTAACTCAGGTACGGGAGCTACTGGTGCTTTAATTCGTGACCATTCTGGTATGTTTGTCTCAGTTGGTCGCTGGAATTTAAAACATGTTGAAGATGGTGCTACAGCGGAACTACGGAAGCACATGCGAAATGGCGAGAGTTCTTTTGAAGCAGTTGCAGCTATATATGAAGAATGTTCTGTCGCAATTATAGTCGTGTTACCTTTACTCATTGTCCGAGGGAAGCTAATAGGGACGCACATGTTTTAGCTAAGTTTTTTTAGGTTGCTCATGAGGTGTGGCATGGCGATCCTCCTTTTTATATGTGTTCTGTAACCACGGATGGTGTAACTATTGTGCCCAATAATATAATATGGCATGGCATGGTGGCTTTCAAAGAGGAGCATAGACGGAAGAGCAATAGTTTTTGCAGAAATCTCCTGCATTTTTTTGAAAGGTCCGGCATCATATATTTTATTTAGAGGTAATTGCACGTGCAGTACACAAACTTGGAACAAATTCATACACGAAGTCTCAAAATGCAATGACATGATGCTTAAACTTGGTTTGTGGGAACATTTTGCCCCAAAACTGATCTGCTATGCTAAAACTCGCCACGGTGGCACGACAGGTCAGTAGAGAGCTCACGAGCTGGGCACGTGAGGAGATGAGGCACAGTGTGATGTTGTTTTGCAGGAAGGTCATTCTTTCCAATCGCCATTTGCTATCCTCCACTCAGCCTGTTTATCTGCTCCAATTCTTGTACAGCCGACTTCGTCTTGTTGTTCTTCTCGGTAAGTTGTAAAATTAGTAGTCTTTCCCTCCCATTCTATTCAGCATCAAGTCAATTGAAAATCTCTAGAAATAAATTGACAATACAAACAAAATTAAAAATTCACCTCAAATGGACAACCTAGAAAACGCCTGCCAGCGTCTGAACCTTCGCTACAAACCAGACGTAGCTAAATGCCCGCATCTCGCATTGGTATTCTGTTCGATTTCATTGTAGTACAGACCATACTCGTATTGCGGGAGAACATCAGCAAACTAGGGGAGCACATCACATTCCTGGAAGGAAATCCATCTTTCAGTGTTTCAAACAAAATTCATCTTTCAGATCAACACACCCCAAATTTCGCCCAAAATTCAGATAACTCACCGTCTGCATGTTCGTGACTGGATTGGCCTTCCTCTCCCTCCGGTCCTTGCTGCAGTCGTAGTACACAACCGGCGTAACCCTTGCGGCTCCATATCCCGGGCCACGACCTAGCGAGCTCGACGCCGCCACCATGATCCCGCCAGCTTGGCGCAGCGACCACGACCAAGCAACATCACGGAATCGACCCCCAACACGCCGCCTCCGATGCCAGGCTGCAAGGACCTAACTATGTCGCGCCATCGATCCCCAAATCGCCACGGCTAGGGATTTGGAGAAGGATGAGAAATACACAAAACAAAAAGGGCAGGGGGCTAAAGGTTAAAAGTTCAGCCGCTCATCTCCTCACGTGCCCAGCTCGTGAGCTCTCTGCTGACCTGTCGTGCCACCGTGGCGAGTTTTAGCCTAACAGACCAGTTTTGGGGCAAAATGATCCCACAAGACAAGTTTACGCATCATGTCATTGCATTTTGAGACTTCATGTATGAATTTGTTTCCACATGCCAAGTTTGTGTACTGCGCGTGCAATTACCTCTTTTATTTATATTTACAGGATTGCACAATGGTAATAAGAGAACGTACGCGTCAAAAAAGTGTGCGCACTATTTTTTCCACCACGCATGATAAAGCGGGTGCACACGCGCTATATCCTCGTCGCCGCTTTCAATGCGCTGGATAAGCACACACCACCTAATCGCTTTCGCTTCCCTCCCGTTCTCGCGCCGATGCTTCTTTCACCCCCTCCGCCGCGATGCCTATGCGCCACAAGAGCACCTCCAATTACCACAGCATGCGTGCACGGCCCTCCGACACCTTATATGTCGAGATCCGCCCTGGCGATGCGCGCCTGCCTCTCGGCACCTGCGAGACCGCGCATGAGGCGGCCCGCATGTACAAGGCGGCATGGTGGCTCGGGTGTTCGCGACGCGAGATGAATTTCACCGACGTCTGGAACGCATAGGAGCTCGCTCCGTCGCCATGCATCGTCACAGCCGAAGACAGGCATCACGCCCGCCAGCAGGAGCGCCGCCTCCTTGTCACCGAGGCGGACGAGCGTGCCATGGTGGTGTGGAGAGGACGGTTCCCTCAAGACGGGGCAGATGACCACGCCTTCTAGAAGCAGAGGAGGGCCGAGCGTGTCGTGTGTCGGGCAGACAAGTGGGCGCAGAAGGCCTTCGCGAAGAACAGCTCTACGACACCATCAACGGCGAGGATATGAGGTGGGACGACCTCTTGACATCATCGGAGTACACCACCTCGGAGGAGTAGTAGTTTAGTTTAGGCTTAGTTTACTTTTATGCATCGTTTAATTTTTAATTAAGTAAATAAACAATGTTTATGTAATCTATTTTATTTTCAGTCTATTTTATTTTGCTTTTGTTATTTTGTTTTCAATCTTCTACTTAGCGAAAACTTGTTTGCGGCGTGCTATTTGAAGCGCTAGGAAAAGCTGCCCACTCAGTGCGCCCGGAAAAACTCTCCATCGCCCCGCGCACTAAATGGCTATTTCTGCGCTGTAAAACAAATTAGCGCACCGAACTTTCGTGCATCTATTGTAGATGCTCTAAGGATGAAAACTGAAGAAATGAAAATACGATCGGGACGAACCACCACCCTCGTGGCACTACTTCGACACTGTGCGATGTAAAGGCACAACTCCGCCTCGTAGGGCCATGACCACATCGCTTCCCGAGACTGCCGCCTCGATGCACACCACCGTGTCTGGGTGGTCGTCCCGGATTTCACCATCCAGACTACAAAGTCTCCTCTCCTGACACAGCAAGAGTTAAGAGAACTCCAAGGTGACACCTCCAAGAAAGTAACGACGTGAATGTCACTGCGGCCCGCTCGCTCCAGAGAATACTTTTTTTAGGACGAAACTGGTCTCAGCTTGGATATACAAGTTAAAGTTTTTTACGCAAGATTTGTTTTCCTTGTGTTATGACAACATGCATAAATCTTCACCTTGGAGGGAGGGTAGGGTTGAATCGATACACTTTCCATTTGTAAGGAACAATCTTAACTACCTTTGTTTTTTTAGGACGAAACCGATCTCAACTTAGATGAAAATAAGTATGGTTCATTTTTTCAATCAATGACAGAAAACCAGAGAAGAGTGAATAGTACAAATCTCAGCTAACAAATTACCGCTTTATATAAACTCATCATCGGCACCATCTCTCAACAACTTCCTTGTTCAGTCAGGTGGTAGACAGGTCTGAGACACTGCCAGAAAGCTACAATAGAAGATAGATTTACAAAACTTCCAGTCGACTATATGTATGGGACATCCCCCTTCTTGATAGGGTACTGATCTATGGTTCGATTATAGCGACGAATTCAGATACATGTTCTCAAGTTCCACACAAGATCTGTGATACAAGTTCTCGATCCAGAAAGGTAGGAAGGTAGAAGAAGGCAAACCAATTTGTGGTTGGATGGCTAGTAGGGTGGCTGTACCCTCAGCCCATCAGAGTTCAAATCCCAGGTTTGACATCTGTGTGTTGCATTTAGGCGGAATATTCAGTGGGAGGCGACGTTCCCGTCGAAAGCGAGGCGCCCGTGGTGACTTCGTCAATCTCAAGACTCGATCCGTCGGCTCAGTTTTCGGAGGTGCTCATAGGGGTAGGGTGTGTGTGTGTGCGTTCATAGGGGTGAGTGGGCGCGCGTGTATGTGAGCGTCTGCGTTTGTACTGTGTTTCTCAAAAAAAAGGGTAGAAGAAGCAGGAGGAAGGAAGGAGAGAACATGGTAGAGGAGCAGAGCCGATCGTCGTGATCCCACTAGGATGTCTTCCCCTTCCGCACGCCAGCGTATATGTATGCTGGGTCTTGGAACTTGGGATTGGGCCGTCGGGCTCGTACTGGTCTTGGGTGTTGTTGACGGCCCATATCCACGGTTGTCATCTGACCGCTGTTGTCGTTGCCACCAAGCACTCTGACACTTCTTTAACAGTTGATTGAAAAATCTCACATTCTACGAGTCAAATTAAAGAGGCGGAGGTTCCATTTTTCTTTAAGAAAAAGAAAAGAAAACGCCAATAAAAGAGGCTGAGAATCTCTTCTTCTCGGAGTCCGACTCCGGGTCCGGGTGCGACTCCATCCTCGCAACGCGGCAGCCAAGATGATAAAAGGATCGCTCCTCCATCCTCTGCTTGCCCCCCAAACCGAACCTCGAGTCCTCGAGCTCTTGCTCGCGAATTCCCAACAACCGATGGTCGTCGTGGAGTGCGTCCGCCGCCCTAGCAAGCGAAAGGCCGGCGAGGAGCGTGAGGCGCTGGAGCACGCCGCCAAGAGGATCGAGGGAGAGAAGAGGGAGCAAGAAGGGGAGGCAGCGGCGGCCGGAGGAGCGAAGAAGATGCGGCGGCTGCCAAAGAAGGAGGTCCACTGGATCCTGGCCCAGGCGAACGAGCCCGTCTGCGGCGAGTTCCGGGACCTCAAGCGCGCGAACCCGTCGCTTGTGCCGTCGCCGGAGGAGGAGAAGGACAGGTCCATGATGCTGCTCTACAAGTGCACCCGTGACGCCTACGAGGACGAAGAGAAGTTCGCCGTATTCCAGGCCTGGGTCCGCAGCGAGTACGCCTCCAAGGGGTCCGTGGAAGTCGACTACGACTACTTCGGGGAGAGGGCGGAGGCGACGAGGCTGAGCATGGAAGCGCGGGAGGAGGTGTTCAGAAACAGGGACCTTTCTTCCGACAGCGAGGACGACGACCAGTGGAGGCACTTCAAGAGGACTATCAGGAGCCAGGGCCGGTCCTGAGATTTGGGGGGCCCCGGGGCAAAACTAAAACTTGTGGCCCCTAATATAGACATCGTAATAAAAATGAATATATGTGTAAAAATATATGTTGCCAATAGTTTATACATATTACCTTATAATTTTCTTCTGACATTTTCTCGATGCAAAGTCACTTATAATAGGGTCGATGTCTATGTCATACAAGAATTTCTTCTAACATTTCAAAATTCTCATTTGTTTGTTGCTCTTCCTCCATGACAAATATCACCAACTTATCATTTGGGTTTATCAAAACACTAGTATTACTCGTAAAAAATTGTGAATGTCTCCTTCATGTGATTTTATCAAGTCGTCAACACGTTTTGCTCTCTTCCTATTGGCGGCACCAGATTCATACATTCTTAATGACATGGCAACCATTCTTAATGACATGGAAACACACAATGTTGGAAAAATACATCAAATGTTGGAAAAATAAATTATATCGGGATAGAGTGTTGAACTATTGATTAGGAAACTGGAACATACTCCTATATGTCTATATATCTTACATAGTTGAACCGGCCATGAGCGCACAAGTGCAATTGAAACCGACGAGGTCTGGAACAGTGGATCGACCAACTTGCAATCTGGATTGGATAAGGGCATAAACCACATAATTACTTAATTCGTAGTTTTTGATGGAGAGAAAGATGGCACATCGTAGTTGAAAACAGTGCAACTATGTATGACTGAAATCAGTACCTCACGTCATCGAGGGAGAGCACAGAGCGCTTGGCCGGCAGCGGCGTAGATGGAATAGAAAGATCGGAGTCAGCGAAGTGGTGCTATCCATCGGAACACAGAGCGCTTGGCCGACAGCTATGTTAATTACCTATTTCCCAGCTTCCTGTGTGCGTCCCCTTGGGACTTGCCTCCCTGGCCACGCAGCAGCCCAATAACACAAAATTATCGTTTATTTTTCTGTTGGACTAATAATATATAGGCATATAGCATATCCAGATAGGGGCCCCTAAATTTTGGGGGCCCGGGGCGGCCACACCCTGACCACCCATCAGGACCGGCCCTGTCAGGAGCTATATATAGGTGATGATGGTGCGCTCTGTGGCTTGCATCATCACACTTTCCGCTTGTTCGTAACAACAGCGGATTATTTCCCTGCTATACAACAACAATTAATTCAATGCATAATAGATCAGTGTGTTGAACGAATCTTGCGTTCGTCTGCTGTCATGCTTGAGTGATAATTTCTCCATGCTACAGAATATATATATTGACAAGGATTTGCTGCTAACTTGTCTGTTTTCCATCTTCTGCAATATATGTTGTCCTTGTGTTATGAGTATAAGCATAAGAAAATTCTCACAATGGACACTCTTCATCACCTTCACCAAATTAAGGGCAAAGCCAGGTGACATATAGCTTGTGTAGTAGATTCCACTGTCATTGGCTCCACATATGAGAACCCATGATTCTGATTATTAACGAATGATGATGAAGGATCATAAGTTGTGAAGCGTGTGTATAACTGTAAGGGCTTCTTTACGGTAAAAAGGTAGAGATATACTCCCTCTGTAACAAAATGTAAGACGTTTGGACTTTCATGTACAAACTTCGTCACATACAAATGTTTTTCATCTTTCCCAAACTGCCCTCGCGCACTCCCCACTCACACGCGTTCCCCTCCCAACTCGCACGCGTTCCGCTGCGCAGTGCGCGCTGCCCACCGGCGTCGACGCCGCCCCGTTCCACTCCCCGTCCCCGCCTCGTCTCTAGCTCACCGTCGTGGCTTCCCGTCGCTTCCCTCCCTATTTCGCTCCCGTCGCCGCCGGTCCTCACCGCTCCCCATCCCGCCTTGCTCGCCACCACCCGATTCTTCTCCTAGTCCCACCTGCGGCAGAAATTTGGAGGTCAAAGGTTCAATTTTACGCGCCGATGACGTGCTGCTGGGCGAGGAGGCGTTGGATCCGTGCTGGATTTGCGTTTACTGGTGGACTGGTGGTTTCGCGGCGAGGAGGCGGTTGATCTGGACCGGCCCGATGCAGGCCAGGATGGAGTTGATGCATCCTGCTGCTGCTTCAGGCCTCCCTCCGTCCCTCTCTCTCTATCAACCGGAGCAGGCGCCGCTTTCCTGTCCCCTCGCCCTCGCGCTTCGGATTGGGGGTTGGTGCGCGCGCGTGTGACTGAATTGGGCTTGCTGCCTTGCCGGGATGGGGGAGGGAGGAGGGGAGAAGCTTGAACCGCGGCTCCGGCCGCGATGGTGACGGCGGGGAAGGGGGAGGTGACGTTATGGCTCGTCAAGCTGAAGCTGAGCACGGTGGTGGCGCTCTACGTGATGGCCGCCTTGGCGGTCTGGGTGTCCATGCACTAGCAACACCGCCGTGGCGCGCTCGGCAATGCCGAGGAGGGCGTCGTGTGCATGCGCGAGGAGCGCGCCCAGATGCTGCAGGACCAGTTCGCCGTCTCTGGACCACGAGTTGGGCGAGGCGGAGAGGACCTGCGCGAGACGGAGACGCGAGGAGGAAGACGATCTGTAGCGAGGGTAGGGGTACTATAGACTTTTTCACGTTTTTCACCTGGTCGGAAAATCGCTCCAGCGTCTTATAATTTGATACGGAGGGAGTAGCTAGTAGGTTTTACAAGTTCCAGGCTCTACACAGACTGGTCGACAAAATTGCCGTGCAGGAAGAAGCAAGAGAAAGGAGAAAACATGAGAAGAAACAAACCGGCCGTTTTGCTAGCTTCTGAACTTGTTTTCGCAAGTTTGCAAATTTAGCCCATGCTTCTCTGATCGTGTTGCCCAAAGCGAAAGCTCATCAGCAATTCTTTGCTGTAAGGTTGCTGGATTGACGAGCTTGTTGTTGAGACTCTATCAACACGCACGGGCACGGGTCAGTGAACCTTCCGTTCTTTTTTACAAGATTAGTTCTTAAATGTGATGTTTCTGTTTCTTCTATCTACTCATAAAGTTATTATTGATATATTGCAACAAGTCTCTTTCATTGGTTCTTCTTTTTGGCAAATCTGTTTTTTTTCTCTCTGTTCCTGTATCGACTTATGTGCCATAATTTGTTCATACATCCCTACAATTTTTTATCCGGCTTACATAATTTATGTTGCCGATACAGGACATAAAGATACTGTATGCACTGCGGCTTTCAGTTCAGATGGGAAATTGGTGGCTTGTGGAAGTATGGATGGACAGATAAATGTGTGGAATACAGCTAGACGAACACTCCAGGGAACCCTTGAGGGCTCTGAATCAGGCTTTGAGGTGATACAATGCTGGTCGATTTCATTCGTTTAGTTGAACATATTCCATAACTTTTTAGAACCATGCAGGAGTACTGCATGTGTAATCATAGATAGAAGAAAGCAAGCCAAATAATTGGCAAAAGTCTTACATAGAACAGCCTCAGGCCAATAAAGAAAAAGAAATTCTTGCTTGTAGCTATTTCTGCAGTTTTGTTCCTCAGATATATTGCAGGATTTTATTTTCTTAGCAAAGTCACTTGCACGCTGGCAGTTTTTAAACCTTTAGAAACATGTGCCATGGTTTTGCAGCTAAGATATGATTTGTGTGTAACATGTGTTGGTTGTTTTTGCAGTTTGTCGGTTCATTAGTTGGCCACACTAATTCCGTCGAGTGCATTGGCATCTCGCCGAGTGTCTATGGTAAACTGGCTGCACCATGCACATTGCCTTCCTACTGAAACAAAGGCAAAAGATTTGCCATTTCATTAAATAAGAAGAAGTTTGCGAGCATTCGCCTTAGGACAAGCCCTAGGACTTTAATAAAAAGTCTCACTCTCCCGGGATTACATTCCCTAACCGAGTGGCACCGGCTAAACACCAAGCCCTCGCCTCAACCTTAATTCTAGAGACCACGATAGCGACCGGAGACGCGATATGACGAAACACTCTAGCATTACGCTCCTTCCACACCTCCCATGAGACTAGCATTAACATGGAAGACATGGCTTTCCTCGCAATGCCATTATCAAAGGCAAGCCTAGTCCACCACTCATGAACGGACCCGTCGTTGGCCCATAGCACCGGATCTATGTCGTGGTATCAACTCCAAGCTAGAATCTCCTTCCAAATTCTAATTGTGAAGCGGCATTTGTAGAGGAGGTGGCTCGAAGATTCTTGCACTTGATTGCAAAGGGGGAAATTTCCACAATTATCCCATCCCCTTACTTGAAGGTGATCGGCCGTCCAAATTCTATTTTGTAGCACCAACCATGCGAAAAACTTGCATTTGGGGGGATCCCAAACCTTCCAAACCGATTTGTTGATAGTGGTGGGAGCAATGCCTTCGAATTGCATCTTGTAGGCCGTCTTGGCGGAGTAGGAACCGTCACTTGAATGCTTCCAAGTAATAGAGTCGGTGGCCTCATTGAGAGCAACCCCTTCAAGCATTTCAAAAAGGGACACAAATTGTTGAATGTGCTCCATCTCAAATCCTTGTTGGACATTTAGGTTGTTGACCCAAGTGTTGTTTTCAAGAGCCTTCTTTACGGAGCAATTCTTTCCTTTGGTTTCTTTGTAGAGCTTGGGAGCAATGTCCATGGGGCGAAGGCCATTCAACCACGATGATATCCAAAATTTTGCCTTCTCTCTGTTGCCCACGGTAACCACCGTTGCCGCCGCAAAAAGATCCTTATCCTTATTATTACAAGGTTTACCAAGGCCGACCCAAGGCTTGGAATCATCGGCCCACTCAAGCCAAAGCCACCGTAGTCTAAGGGCGGATGCAAACTTCTCAAGATTTAAAATACCAAGTCCACCGAGATTTGTAGGGCTGCACACCACCTTCCAATTAACCTTGCACTTGCCACCGGTAACCTTCTCACATCCGGCCCAAAGATAAGCACGCAGGAGAGAAATGATCTTCTTGATGACCTCCTTGGGCAATTCAAGAGAGGTGATATGGTAGATAACTTGGGATGTGAGGACAGAGCGTATTAAAGCCCGCCTTCCGGCAATATTTACATTCTTCCAATTACCGGACTTGAGCTTGGCGGCGATCTTATCCTCCAAAGGTTGGAAGTCCACACTACGAAGCCGGAAAATGCTCAAAGGTAGACCTAAGTAACGCATCGGAAAGGTAGTCATGGTTGCGGGAAAGGACTCAAGAACATCTTCAAGGTTTATGTTCTCACAACGGATGGGAGCCACAAGGCTTTTGTTACAATTTGCACACAATCCGGTGACATCGCCAAAAGAGACTAGCGTTGAGGCTAGGAAGCTAATGTCCTCTTTAATTGGTGCCACGAAAACCGCCGCGTCATCGGCATAGAGAGAGGTGCGAGCTAGAGGTGTTCTCCCTCCTATAGGGTGAAGATGGCCTTGAGATTTGCTTTGTTGAGAATGTGGTTGATTGGGTTGATTGCCAACACAAAAAGAAGCGGGGAGAGTGGATCGCCTTGTCTTAACCCTCTCCCATGCTTTATGGGGTCGCATGGTACTCCATTGAGGAGCACCCTAGAGGTGGAGGTGGAAAGGAGAGCCCACACCCAATCGCAATAACGAGGTGGAAAGCCATAATGTCGGAGGAGATCCATGAGATAGTCCCATCTAACCGAGTCGAAGGCCTTCTTGATGTCAAGTTTAAAAAGTAGGCAAGGGGTGTTTGAGCGGTGGAACTTGCGAGCAAGGTTTTTGACATAAAGGAAGTTGTCATGGATGCTTCTTTTTTGGATGAAGGCGCTTTGTGCATTGGAGACAAGGGCGGTCATGTGAGGAGCCAAGCGCGACACCATGATCTTTGCGATGAACTTTCCAATGGCATGAATGAGGCTAATAGGACTAAAATCCGATATCTCTTCGGCCCTATCTTTCTTAGGAATCAACACAACGTTGGCGGAGTTGAGCCAATGTAGGTTGCTGTTGTGGAGGGATTGAAAATTTTGGACCATCTTCAACATCTCCGGTTTGATAATCTCCCAACAAGACTTGTAAAAAATACCGGAGAACCCATCGGGGCACGGAGCCTTCTCACTTGCGGACCCAAAAACCGCGCTCTTTAGCTCTTCCTCCGAAATCACACCATCAAGACCCTCCAAGTCACAATCCGGAACCGGAATGGTTTCCCAATTAAGGTCGGTTGTGCGAGGTTGCGCCCTTCTCATCACGGAGGCAAAGTGCTCTTGGACAATATCTTTCTTTCCCTCATGGTTAGTAACCCAACCGTTGTTATGTTTGAGCCTATGAATGAAGTTCTTGCGTCTCCTAGAGTTAAATCGTACGTGGAAATAACGGGTATTGGCATCACCCTCCTTTAAGTTTGTGATTCTTGAGGCTTGCCTTTTACGTGCACGTTCGGCGACGGCCAAGCTAGTTTCACCCATGTTTTCTACAGGTACAACTGGGTGGCTACATGGAGTATTGACCAGACTCTCATTATCTGGGACCTCGCTCATCAAGCAATTCGTTCCACTTGCGAGCATGATGTGGGTGTAGAAATCAATCGGCCTTTTTGTTTCTCTTGTACTTCTCCGTTGTCATGAAGTTAATGCTTTCGGGGGTGTTTGATACGCAGGAGGGCGTGACATGCCTGGCGTGGCTAGGTTCGTCGAAATATGTGGCGTCAGGATGCATCGATGGCACGGTGTGCATCTGGGACAGCCTCTCCGGGGACCTGGCTCGCACGTTCAGCGGGCACAGGGACGACGTGCAGTCGCTGGCTGTCTCTGCTGACGGCAACTCCATCGTCTCGGTCTCATCGGATAAGTCTGCTCGCGTCTTTGACATTTCCATGTTAAAGTAAAGATACATGTAGCAGCGAGTGAAGATTGTTTTCCTTGGCTTGCATGGCCGGAATGTACTCGTTGGTGATTATGGGGCTACATCTGAAATTCACACTGGGTTTTGAGATGTAGTCAGTCAGTGGTGCACAAGGGCCTCCTAATTTAGTAATGTTTGAAATGGCTTTGGTATTCTGCTCCATAACATGTCTCTCTGCCATATTTTTCTGTAATGGATGCAGCTTATGCTTACTACTGTTGATGCTGTTGATTCAACAAAACAGTAAGCACCAGATCCTTCTTTTTTAATGTGCGTTCTGTAATCACGGAGGAATGAGGATGTAACTATTGTGCCGAATTAATATAATCTGCCGTGGTGGCTTAAAAAAAAGGGAGCATGTCGGAAGACGGAAGAAAAAAATCCTCCACCACTGCCTCCCCATCTACCGAGCTACAACTCACTCCGCCATCCACGATGGCAATCACACCTCCTTCTGGCGTGATAGATGGCTCCCTAATGGACCTCTCTCCTTCTGATTCCCCGCTCTCTTCACCCGTTGCCTCCGCCCTCCGGATGGCACCCGACGGGTTCGGGGCCGGGTTTGGCACCCCCATACCCGCACCCGACCCCTCTCCCCGCCCCCGCCACCCGTCCCCGTACCCGCCGTCGGGTCCAGTCCTCCACCACACCCGCCCCCCACCGGGTTTGGTGGACCCGACGGGTACCCGTCGGGGCGTACGCAGCAGCTTGCTCGCCATGGATTTCTCCCACGGTCTGCTTCTCCCCGTGGCTTATGGCCTGCTAGTCGCGAGGGAGGCTCCTTCTGCACCTGAAATGGAGATGCGGCATGTCGAGAGAGCTGCGTGGGAGGGGCGGAGAAGGAGGGTGGCAAGGCAGGCGTAGGTGCGGCGGTGCAGAAAGCGCAGCGAGGGAGGCGCAGCCGTGGGATCGACAGATGGGCGAGCAGCGTAGGCGCGCGGGTGAGGATGGGCCGGACGGCAAGGGCGCCTGAGTGGCGTGGCCTCACCGGAGCGGCGACGTCGCAGGCTCGTTCCCTTCGGGATCGTTCGCTGTGGGAGAAGAGGAAAAGAAGTTGGCGGCGACGTGGGCTGGGAGGTGGAGTCGACGAGTCGTGGGCAGTGGGTGGGCTAGTGGGGGGATTAGGGTTTCTTTGCTGCTCGGGTATACAATGACATGTGGGCCGTGTGGGGATGGGTTTGTGGTATTCACTGACAGGTGGGGTTTGGCAGGTACACGGGTTAAAGGGTACGGGTTCGATACCCCCATACCCGCACCCGTCATACCCGACGGGTCTGTATTTTACCTGATAAGCAGACCCGCGGGTATTTTTTTCCACCATACCCTCCCCATTTAAGGCGGGTACCCGTAGGGTTATCGGGGGTCGGGTACCCATTGCCATCCGTACTCCGCCCCAACATCTTTCTTGCTATTGCTTGTTCCTTTGGCTTGGATGTCCGACCTTGCCTCTCTGCGGTCGCCACCTGCGAGCTCCCCCTGGTCCTTCGCATCATCGAAGCCACCACCCTTGACTCCGACCCTAATATTCGCACCATGACCTGGGGGTGGGGTGGGGGGACGTCGATGTTCAACTCTTCATCCATGTACACCGTCACATCCCCCAGGTGCGTCCCCGAAACGGCGGCGCAAACCTGCTGACGCTCCCGTCCTCCCACCAAAATCAAAATGTTATGCCTCCTTGCGGCCACCGCCCGCCTCAACACCCGCTTCAACCTCCATAACAAAAATTGCATGCCTTCGCCCCTCTACACGTCATGCTTGTCACCGAAGCTTGGACCCGTATGGGATGCTGCGCCCCGCCCTCATCCTCCCTCTGGGCCATTGCACTTCCCATTGCGACCGCCATGGCTGCATGGGAGATATGCTCTGCAGCCGTGTTGTGGAACCTATGGAAACGCACAACGATTTCGTCTTCAACATCATTACGTGTACTGCTCCGGATGTTCTTTGGAAGATATCAAGTTTACTGATTGCTTCATAGAACAACATTTTTTTTTAGATAAGAGGGCTTCTCCCCGATTTCATTGAAATCAAAACGACACAGCAGTCTTTTACAGCACTTAGGCAATAAGCCAAGTTCAAGAGATCCGCACCAACGCAAAAGTAACGGGGGAGTCTCAGATAACAGAACCAAAGAACCTCCAAACTGCTACAACCCTGAGGCAGAAACTAGCACACACTACGCCCCACGGAACTTCATCAGGAGCCCTCTGCAGGTTTGCAGTTGCAGCTCATCAAACTCCTTCGAAGATGGTGCAGAGAGGTCTTCAGTCTTCAGGGTCTTGAACATCATCGCCAGGCAATCCGCATCACCTCCCCTCGACGCTTGTTTAGGAGCAGCGCGTTTCTTGCCAGAAGCTCTGACACTGCATCCTTGGAGAGAATTCTCCACTGCTCGAGATCCACCGCAACACGGCGCCAGATGTCTTTCACCCCTGGCCAATGCATTCCCTGAAAGCACATATCATTACGTAACTTCCAGAGAGCCCAAAGCACAGAGGTACAAACAATATTAATCACAGCATTCTTCTTATTGCTCAGCCACCATCTTGCCACTGATTCAAAATCTTGGCCAACTTGAACACCAAGCAGATCAGAGATGACAGGCCAAACAAGTTTTGCCACAAAGCAATCAAAGAATAGGTGATGATTTGTTTCAGTTTCAGAACAAAACAAGCAGGTCAAGTCATTAACATGTTGTCTCTTAGCAAGGTTATCTCTTGTCAACAACTTGTTATTAGCAAGGAGCCACAGAAAGACATGCAAACGAGGGGGAACATCAAGTCCCCAAACAGCAGGAGTATGGACTGGAACAATCCCTCTATTGTTAACAATAGCATAAAAGGATCTCACACTATATACTTCAGAAGATTCATACACCCACAGGGGCATATCCTCAGACTGAGAAACCTGGAAAGAACTAACCAGTTGAGATAGTTCTAGCCACCTGTTAAAGAGGGAAGAGGAGACAGTTCTCCTAAATGTAATCTTAAGATCAACATTATCCCAGACTTGAGCCACTGTTGCTTCCTGTTCATTAGCAATAATGAACAAATCCCAAAACAACACAGCTAAGCTACAATTCCCAATCCAAACATCACTCCAAAACTTGATTTTAGCACCATTACCAAGTTTCCACTTATACCCCATTTTCGCAGCTTCAGCAGCCCACATGACTCCTTTCCAAAAAGGAGAACAATTAGCAGGCTTAGCATGCAAAATATTAGGAGACAGATCGTATTTAAAGTCCACTATTTGTCTCCAAATTTTATTAGCGTCCATATGGTATCTCTTAATCCAAGAAGCAAGAAGACAGAGATTATATTCTCTAAGATTCTGGATACCTAAGCCACCAAAATCTTTTTTCAAACACACCAGGTCCCAATTTGCCAAGTGATATCTCCTTTTATCCTCTTGATCATCCCATAAGAAGTTACCCATGTGAGAATTAAGAGCCTTAATAGCCCACTTAGGAAATTTAATCACAGAGAGGAGGTACATAGGGATGCAGGCAATACAAGCTTGCAATAAAGTCATCCTACTTTTATAATTTAGCAATTTACCCCTCCAACCAGCAAACTTTTTAAAGGATTTATCAATGACTGGTTGCAAGTCCTCCCTTCTCAATTTGGCAAAATGCAAAGGCACCCCCAAATATTTGCAAGGGAAAGGGGCAAGTTTACAGCAAAACACCTGAGCAAAGGCTCTAGCATCTGAATCAGAAACATTAATTGTCATAAGATCAGTCTTATGATAATTAATTCTCAACCCAGACATATATTCAAAGCAGGCCAAAAACCATTTCATATTCCTGGCATAGTCTAACCTATTCTCCAAGAACAGAATTGTGTCATCTGCATATTGCAGGCTAATGATACCACCAGGAATAGCCTGAGGTAATATTCCTTGGATTAATCCATGGCTGGCAGCCTTATACAACATTTTTGTGAAGACATCCCCAACCAGGTTAAAAAGCATGGGAGAGGAGGGATCCCCCTGCTTAAGATCTTTACCAGTCTTGAAGAAAGAGCCCGTTACAGTCATTAATCCTTACACAGAAAGACCCCCCAACCAACAAACTCTTAATCCAAGAAGCGAACACCCTACCAAAGCCTCTTGATAAGAGCATTTCCTCAAGGAAATCCCAATCAACTCTATCATAGGCCTTCTCATAGTCTAATTTCAAAACTAAAGCTTCCTTACCCCTAGAATGGGTAGCATGAATAAGTTCCTGAGCAGCAACAACGCTTTCAAGAATAAAACGACCCTTAATGAAAGCAGTTTGGTTGTTAGAGATGATTCTATTGCCAATAGGAGAAAGCCTATTTGTAATGGCTTTAGAGATTATCTTTAGACTGCAGTTCCCCAAACTAATAGGTCTAAATTTCTTCATATCTATTGCCTCAGGTTCCTTCGGGATCAAAGTAATGATTGCATAGTTAAGCCGAGCCACATTGAGCTCCCCTGATTCAAAATCACGAACCAAAGCCATAAAATCCATTTTAATCAAGTCCCAAAACTTCTGGTAAAACAGAAAAGAAAACCCATCAGGACCAGGGGCCCCACTAGCATACGAATCAAAAACAGCTTGCTTAATTTCCTCAACAGAAAAAAGTTTTTGAAGGAAATTAGTTTCTTCTTCAGAGAGCAGGTCCTCAGGTCCCCAGAAATGGGAACCCAAGGAAATATTCAACTTATCTTCCTTAGCAAAAAGGCATTTATAAAAATCAGCAGCAACCTTAAGCATATCAGAATCAGACTCAACCGGGCCATTAGGGCCATCTAATACCACAATTCTTTTCTTTCTTCTACGCTGACTAGCCATGGTATGAAAATACCTGGTATTACGATCACCTTCAGTGATAAATCGTTCCCTAGACCTTTGCCAAGCTTTGGTCTCCTCAATCTTGAGAATTTTATCAATCTCACTATTAATCTGATACATCCTAAGTTTCTCCTCATCAGAGAGGAGATTAGACTCAGAGAAAGTATCCAAGATATCAAATTCCATAGTTAGGTCATTTTTCCTTTTCTTAGTATCAGATTCAACATTGATACTCCAACCTTTTATAACTCTCCTGAGGAGCCTAAGTTTAAATTGCCAAACATCAATAGCAGAATTAAATCTGCAGGGAGTATTCCAAGTTCTGATCACAAGATCATAGAACTCTGGATGATCTAACCACCATTTTTCAAATCTAAAAAGCCTGGGAAGAGGAGAAACATCCACACCAGAATCAAGCAACAAGGGAGTATGATCACTAACTGGTCTAGGAAGAGTTCTGACAGTAGATAAAGGAAACAATGCATTCCAGTCAGTACTGACAAAAACCCTATCCAAAGTAGCCATAATCAGGTTATCCTGACCATTGGACCAAGTAAAACTTCTATTAGCAATTTTAATTTCGATAAGAGACCATTTATTAATCCAATCATTAAACAAATAAGTCCAATTAGTATTAATCAAACCATTGCTTTTATCACAGGGATCTCTTACTAAATTAAAGTCACCACCTAGAATTGTAGGCACAGCACTCTTATTCATAATATCATGAAGCTCAGCAATGAACTCCACTTTGAACTCATAGTAAGCAGTACCATACACAGAAACCAATTGCCAAATCACATTCTCCCTTTTATCCATAACAATAACAGAAATACAATATTTAAAGCACTGGTGAGAGATAACCTCAAAGAGATCCTCACGAAACCCAACTAGAATACCTCCAGCAGTCCTTCTAGCAGGCAATTCTAACCAAGTAAAACTATGAGGACCAGAAATAAAATTCAAGAAATGATCAGGAAACTTGACACGTTTTGTTCCTGGATCCCAATAAACTCAAGTTTATTTTTATGAATAACATCAGCAATAGCTTGTTTGCGGCCAGTTTTACCTGTGCCTCTACTATTCCAGAATCCTCCTATCATTTAAAACAGATTTATGTTTTCTATTTCGAACAGTAGTCCAAGGAGTAACATGCACTCCAGATTCTGGATCAGGTATCTGATGCAGATCATGAACAAAATTAATTAATAGGAGAACGAATAGATAGACTAGACTGTTGGTTAACCAACTGACTAGGGTCACAAACATCAACATCATCAGGTAGAACAATCTCAGGATTGTCAACAGCAAATTTATGATTTCTAACAATCTCTACATCGCATAAGTGATCAACATTAGCCAGCTTATCATTAGTTGAGTTACCAATAGACACATCAACTGCCTCAGCCAAAGAAACAAGGACATCAGGATCAAGCAAAGCAAACGAATTACCTTTAAATTGAACTGGAACTTCGAGATTCCTCCTCTTCTTGAACTCCTTATCTTTCTCAATCACATTCTGATCTCCATGATTCCTGGAGCTTCTTCTGTTAGCCACCACAGGACCCCATTTCTTCTTGCCGGGGATAGGTACAATAGGAGCAGGGGTGGAGACACCCATCACAGATTCCTCCAGAAACGGTAGCAAAACTCTTTTTGTACTTCCCAACTTCTCACAGAGCACAGGATCCAGCACCTCCATTTGATCTTCCACATCACTTGAATCAGAGGCATCACCTTCCAAATCTTGTAGTTTCTGAGAGCAATAAACCATGGAAGCAGACCTCTCACCCAGTTGAGACAAAGCAAACTCCTCAATTTCATCCACATCAATATGAATGGGGGAACCCTCACCCTCCCACACTGATTCATCCAGAAACTCATAACTGAACTTATCAGGGAGTGAGTGCACAGGACTGACACAAGGTGATATCAATGCGCACTCCTGAGGGGTATCAAAACCATCCCAGCTCAAACTTCTGCATAGGCCAACTCTACCAGAACCGTTTTGAGTCCCATCACTAGAACCACCAGAGCTTACAGTGGCAGCAGGAGGAGGGTTGGGAGGAGCTCTAGTAACCACAAGATCAGTTTCCATACTACTAGAATCCACAGCCACCTCCTTATCACCACCAGGACCAGGATCAGAGCCATCAGAGGTAGAAACATTTGGAGCATCAACTTTTAAATGTAGCATGTACAGACTTTGACCCAGTTCCACAATCCTCTGAGTAGGAATTTTGGTATGATCCCTACAAGCAACCAGAAGCTTCACCTCAGCATAAAAGCTCTTGAAGAAACCATGCCAATCCACATCCATTAACACACCAAACAAGGAGGCTAGTTGAGCAAAGGTTCTCCAAGCACACCACTTGGGAGGAAGACCTCTAACAGTAATCCACACATCAGTCAGGGAGCTTAGACACTTAATATCCCCATCCCAAGTGTTAATCTTGATATTAACACCCTCTTTCTCAAGATCAAAAGCAGGGAAGGCACTGAGTTCTCCAACATTCCTCCAAGGAGGGAATCTGACAAGGAAGAACCCAGGCTCCATTTCTCTGATCTGCCATGGCCACTTTTTATCCTTCCAAAATATAGCATTGAAGTCCCTTTCCAGTTCAGAGACAGAGAGAGCACCCTTCTTGACTTGGACAATGCCACAGTTGGAAAAATTGATCCACTTGTTCACCTCTTCAGCAGGAACATCCAAGTGATAAAACCCTAGACCAGAATTACAACTACCAAAGTAAGCTGCATCAGGATGATCTTTATTCCACTCTGGGCACGCAAACACTGGATGATCAGGAAGGTTACAGATAAAGCACATCTTAGGCTTCACACAGTTGCCAACAAAATGACCAGGATCCGCACAATTGAAGCAGATCAATTTGCTATACCTAGGCTCCAATTCCTGTTCGGGCACAATTTCCACAGCAGCAGAGGGAGCAGACCCAGATCCAGAGGCCGCTGCAGGAGCCACCGACACCGCAGGAGCTGGGGCCGGAACAAACTGCTGTGGTTGCTGCTGCTGCTGTTGCATCTGCTGCATCTGCTGCGGAAAGTATCCAGGCTGAACATTGGCAGGTGCGCCCTGGTATGCAAATCCCGCACCCATCTGCTGACCCCCGCCATAATTCTGAAACTGAGGCTGTGGAGGTTGAGCAGGAGCATTATACCTTGGCGGGTTCCGACCGAGGTACCGGGGGTTGTTGTTCTTCGGGCGAGCGAAGTACCGACGGGGCGGAGCCGGACCAGCAACTCCCCCCGCCAGCGCCGGCGGAGCCTGCTCAGGGGCGCGAGGCACGCCACCTCCTCCCGCCATCGGAGGAGGGCCACCCCGCCCCCGACCGCGGCCGTGACCTTGAGCAGGGGCTGCCATGGGACGACTCAAAACTTCCGCAAACGAGGGTCGAGATCCAGAGCTGACTAGAGGAATTGACCTGATCTGGTGATGAACTAGATCACCACGAGCAGCAGGGAAACAATCCTTCATAGAACAACATACATATTGCTTCACACTTTCACAGAGCAGCAGTGCCACCGACACACCCTCTCATTGGTTCAGGACGTCCAATGTTCCAGTTATTCCAACAGAAACACATGTTGTCGCTGCATTCCAAGATATTTGCTGATATAATTGGAAAAGAAAGAAAGGAAATAGATGCAATAATCACCAAAACGCACCAAGAGATAGAGGAGCTGAAGAATAGGCAAACCTTGACTGACCATCTACCTAAAAGTCTCAGCTGTAGCTCTCACGGTAAGCCAGTTGTTACCTTTTTTGCCATGCAATATTCTTAAAGAGCTCCTTTTGACACTTGTTCATGTTCGGCTTGTCGGTGTTCTGTAATAATTTTCCCATTATCAATGTTCTGTAATAATTTTAAGAAGTCTCTGTTCGATTTAATATTTGATTTATTTGTCTAGATCGTTTCCAAGCCACTATAATTCTTGCATCACCTTATGTCTGATATAATGTATTGTTCGGCATTAGTTAGCTGAAATGTATCGTGCCAAAGTTTGGCAATGCCTATAGTTTAGGTGAATGAGACGGAGAGTACTACAGTAAGCTTAATGAGCTGACCCAGTAACCTTGACATGCCAGCAGAGTGGTCAAAAGGTCAACCCAGCTAAATCAAATGGACTTGCCCACCTAAAACGAGCAGTCCAACCCATTAACCCTAGTAGGCCGGCCCACGAAATCTTGCGGGCCACCCATAAGCCTAACAAGCCGGCCCACTTACACAAGTATGGATGCCCACTTAGAGAATCAGATTGGCCTATCTACACAAGCAAGCCGACTCGTATACACCTAGCAGGGTACACGAACCAGAACAGGTCGGCCCACCAAATCCTACTGTCCGACTCAACCGGTTCACCTAGCCTTAACATGTCGGTCCATTTAACGTTAGAAGGCCTCATGTGGGCCTGACATCTACCACGGTTTCTATCTCGTAGTAGAAGCGATAACGCCGTTGGTCACATGTCCGTGATATTCTTTTACTACGACAACTTGTTCATGGTTGATGACGAAACCATCTAACACGATGGCTCGAGCTTGGTTAATAAACCAGGCACACAACATCCGCCATGTTATCCTTCTCCTTACAAAATCCTTTTAGCCCTGAAAACAGGCTTTCTACCATGAAAGTTGGCCGTGGTAAAAAGCAATATTTCTTTTAATGGTTTAACCACCTTCTGTGCACCCGGACTGGGCCATCGCCCATCGGACATGCTATCATCTTTTCTTACGAAAGTGCACCTCAACCATGTAAGTAAATGTTTTGTCGACTACCCACCAGGCCACCAGTGACCCATGCTGGACCTGTTATTTTGTCATATTTCCTTATCAACATCTACATTAAATTCTCAAGATCCCTCGAAGAAATTAAATGTTGAAGATTTCACAGAATAGAGTTGAAATATTATGTAGATATGGTTTTTGTAATACAAGATTTATTTTGCACACATATTTTTAATGTTTGTCGTCGGAAGGTTTTAAATGCTCAAGATTCGAAATAATAAAGTATTATTCAAATTGAGTGCTATATATTATCTTGATAGAGAACTTTCTCTTATTGTAGATAGTGGAAGGAGTTTATATAGGCTCATTGCTCTCGGTGCCTCTCTCATCTCAAGATGTTTCAATTTTGTAGAGGATTGCACATCTTGGTCCTATGTTGCATGACTTATTTTGCTCATCAGAGCTTAGGAGGTCCACTTCATCTAACCAATCAAGAGGTAATATCAGTACACTATTGATTCAATTGTTCCACTTGTTCTGAAAGGAGCTTATATTTTCATATACATCAACCAGAACATCACATCACTCTTGTAATACGTTGTGAATTCAGATAGAAGAAAAAAAGTTCAGCGGAGATATGTGTGCAATGGATTACACAAACAATTTCGAAATTTCCTTTGGACCCCGAATATTTTAGAGCTGCTTTTAAACTTATGTTCTTAGTTTTGTTGTACATATTGATCTTTTTTATTCCGTGGTAAATGAGACACACATCTACACACCCATTGAAGCTTCATACCTTATGATATCTAATTGTTAGCTTTACCTTATTTCATCCGTGTTTTCTATGCAAACAGAATGATCCGACACACTTTTAAAAGTTTGGAATACACTATTTTATTAATGTACTTATGCTTACCTACTCACATATGTCCATAAGTAAATTTCCGGTGTTTCACAGGAGCTCATGAGTGCAAACGTAATAGCTTCATATCCAGGAGATTCGACAGATCATTCACCAAGCTCCATTCAGATGTTGTATGGACAAACTTTGCCATCAGAAAAAACTGGACTTCAAACATATGTGAGTTGCTTTGCTTGCTACTATTACTTTGCATAACAAATCATGTGCGTAGATTATTTCCATTTAGCAAACTATTTATCGACAAGTGCACTTCCAATTTGGTAACATGCTACTCCCTCCGATCCGTAGAAAGTGTTGGAATAAAACTACGTACCATGTATAAACTACAACAATCTTTCCGGGCCAGAGGGAGTATTATTCATCGGTGCCAATATTGCGAGCTTTGGTTTTGTTATTTATCTTACACTTCTCGTCTTGTCTTTTTATTTGTTCTTCAATTTCATGTTAAACTTCTTTTCACACCACGCAGTTTGCGTTACATACGACGAATAAAAACAATGAAAGCGGATACTATGGATTAGTTGCTACAATGGAGGTGTATGGGTACACGCTTAATGTTAACCAGTTGAGCACCGGAGCGATTTGGATTCAGAACCTTGAGGGTGATTTCGATCAAAACCTCAACTCAATTGTTGTTGGATGGGTGGCAAGTTATCTTTCTCTAGTCTCCTCATACTAATTATGAATTCTAATGTTGGTTGTATTAATATAAGGACTCTAAGGGTCTGAGGTAACTATGCAGGTTTGGCCAGCTCACTTTAATGACTCGCAGACTCACCTTTTCACAGCCTGGACGGTATGTATATTTGTTTCTTATTTTCGAAACAAATGAAATAAATATGAGGGTGGTAATTAAACATTGCGAGGTTAAATCTGAATGACATGAACGAAACTGCAGAAAGATAGCCATCGAAGTACAGGTTGCGTCAACTTGGATTGTCCAGGGTTTCAGCTTGTGAGCGGGTCCCCTATATATCCTGGTGATATCATTGAACCAGTGTCAGATATAAATGGGCTGCGGCAAAACATTACTATTAAAGTGTTCAAGGTATGGGTGCTACCCCTCTCTGTGTCAAAATACATTGTGTTATCGTAGACTTTTTTGTCAAATTAAATTGCATGACATGAGAAACTCATGCCTCACTTAAATGCCTCTAAGTAATCGAAGTAATATATTATATCTACTAACTACATGTTTGTCTTATGTGTGCTCTACTATGTGATCGAATTAAACATCCTAGAATGCAATGTATTTTCATACATGGGGCGTATTATTCTGTACTCATTCAGCATTGTGCGAGCGGTCTAAGTTTGTTCTAATTCTAATGTGTAGTTCTTCATCCTTTTGCATGAATTTGAACTACAGGATAAATCAAGTGGAAACTGGTGGTTGCATTGTGGCCTTAATAGCGACCCAGTCCCAGTTGGTTACTTTCCGGCATCACTATTTAGTAGCTTATCTGCGAAAGCATCTGATATCTCGGTGGGTGGTCATGTGCTTAATTCCCGAAGAGTTTCATCACCTCCAATGGGAAGTGGAGCCTTTGCATCAGACACTGGCAAAGCTGCCTCAGTCCGTGAAATTCAGCTCATCGACAAGGATGGCAAAAGCACCATAGTAAGCAATGATATGCCAACCAGTGTCACAGACGACAAGCTCTACTCAATCTCACAGATTGCAGGAGGAAAATTCAACTATGGAGGGCCAGGAGGCCAGTCCGTATGAGGCAGAATTTATGCTATATGTATTGTGTTGTACTAATAAAAGTTTGGTTACCCATAACCAGATGTATCCTCAGATATTAAAAATTGAACCTTCTTCGAGGCTCTGTTTGATAAAGGTGTACTTTTGGGATTGACGGAGATTATCACGGTCAAATATCAAATCCCCACGTATTTTCAAAACACCGTCTGGTTCTAGACTTCTAGTGTATTTGATATGTTTATCCCCACATATCTCCAAACTCTAGTGCTTTTTTTCAATATCCAATACACTATCCCTACCTTACCTAGTGGATTGAGGATAATTGGAGATTTGATGTAATTGAGTGAAGATCGGGCTTTCAGACAGTCCATGTGGTGATTATCCCCACCAATGCCCTGAAAAACACTTGTACCACAAAGTCTGAGGTGTGATTCTGATCTGATGTTCTGATCTTTTGTGGGAATAGTTTTCTTTCCCTAGGTAGTCATTGATTTTAAGATGTCTGGAAAATTCTGGAGTGATGCAATGTCTCCAATAGCTACAGCGCATATGCTCATCGCTACTGGAACTGCAGATGTTCAAGTCCGTCTGTGTGATATCACACGTTGTCCAGTCATCATGGTTAGATTCATCCTGCTGGTGGATGATGAAAACATTCTTGTTTCGTTTGTTACAAGTTTTAGAGTGGTTGGCATTTTTAACAACCGTTAATCCACCAGATTAAACGATTTTACATTAGACGGTACCAAATCAACGGTACCGAACGGTTCCACGGTACCGAAATTTGTGTAGGACCGGTGCCAAAATTACGTGGGGCCGGTATCAAAACTATGTGGGACCGATACCAAAATTAATTATTTATAATTCCTTTTTTAATTAAAATTATCATTTATCACTCTCTCCCACCCACCGGTCAGCCCTAATTTCTCCTCACTCGCTTCCCAATTTTCCGCCGGCCGCCGGCGACCTCCACAGAATTCCTCCCCCACACACATCGTGTTCAATGGCGGCAGGAGTACTACCATCGCCTAGGCGGGCCGCCATAGCCACCGTTCTCGGCACGTTCGCCGCTCAACCGCCCCTGCTCCTTGCGCCGCTGCCGGGAGGCCGCGCTCCTCCAGCACCACCTGGTCTCCTCCACCTCCCCGTCAACAAGGTTCCCCTCCCCCTTGAGCAGCAGGAGGCGGCCGCGGCTGCGGGTGCCGTCGCCGTCCGCTGGCTCGGGTGCCGCTCCTCCACCTCCCCCTTCAGCAGTAGATGTCGGGCGCGGTCACCAGCGCTGGTGCCCGTCCTCCACCTCCCCATTCAGCAGCAGAAGGCGGCCGCGGTCGTGGGCGCGGGTGCCCCTGCGCTAATCTCCCCCTTCAGGTGCCGTTGCCGTCACGGGCTCGGGTGCCGTCCTTGGCCGCGGGTGCCACTCCTCCACCTCCCCGTCGACGCCTCCTCCTCCACCTTCAGCATAAGGAGGGCGGCGATTCCGCGGGCGGCGCGGCTCCTGTCCGTGGCCTGCATGTGAGTGGCGGCCAAGATGAGCGCCGGCGCTGTTGGAGCTCGACGCCGGTGGCGGTTACGAGTTCTGCTCCCCCTCCGTCCAGCGGATGGAGCTGCTGGTCCTGTCCACGCTCGACTGGCGCATGGCAGCCGAGCCCGTGACGGCGACCGCATGACTACCTCCCCTGCTTCTCCTGGCTCGAGCCGAAGGTTCATGCTCTCTAGTCTCCATGTCTCCATTCCATTATGGTCAAACTAAATATTTGAATGCTTGATCTTGTTTTGTACCAATTCATATATAGTAGTATGTCAACATATTTGGTATACTGCTCGGTATAAATTATTTCTGAATATTTTGAATTTGGGTTCTGTGTTGGCAATGTTTAAATGAATTCAGATTTGAAAAGTTTTGGTATCAGCTTATGTGTTCGGTGCCATGGAAAACATTTTTTCATGACCATATGAGGTAAAAACTTAGAAAATTTGGGTAATGCAAAGCCGTGCTATTAGAGATATAATTTAGTTCCATGGACATATGTTTCTGTTTGTCATTTTGCTTATGACTGCCCTCCAGAGGCATTCTTCCGGCACCAACATTGCTGCGCTTCTTTTAGATTTATTAGTATTTTCTACTCTTTAATTTATGCTACTCTCGTCAAATATATATGTTGATATTAATAACTCCATATTATTTTGGGCAGGATCAATATGAGCCAAGGGTAGTGGAGTGTAGCTACAGGCGCAACAGGGACTCGGACGAGGAAATGGAGTCTCGGATCTGTATGAGTCATCGCCAAGCAACCTAGACTAGACAGTCCCAAGTAGACGGTGACTTTTGGCAGCGGCGACCTGAACATGAGAGCTTCATATTTGCTCCTATTTTTCATAAGAGATATTTGCTCTTAGTTTTGATATTTGCTCGTAGTTTTGATAAACTATTTGTTAAAGAAAATTTAGGCGTGCCATCCATCTGCTGGGAGGAAACTAGCGCTGATCCACCAGCTGAATACGTTTGTTCAGGATCACCATGTCTTTTCTCAGGCATTTTACGCATGAATAATGAGAACATAAGATCCGCTTTTTATGTACATATATAAAAATCTGCTTTCTTCTTCAACTAAATATGGAATACAATAACCACCCGGAGGTTAATCAAACCAAACATGCCGGCCAGTATGGAGCAATGCAGCTCCTCTAGCTAAGCTGACAAATACTGAATCTCTGATTATATGCTAAATTTTTTTTTTTGCGAGGAAACAACTGGTGATTACAGCAAGTAAGCAGGAAAGAACAACATAAAGAAGGAAAATACAAACAGGTTCTTCTGCATCTCGATGTCGCCGGCGAGGAACAGGACGTGCCGATGGCGCGCCGCCGCAACATCTTCCCACAAGCCTTGGATCGGAAGATGTCCCCTTGCGGACGGGAAGTCGTCGGACCTCGAACCCTGGAGAGCCTCCACCCTACTCCAACCGCTGCATCGCCTTGCATCACCACCAACTGCTTCGAAGACGTCAACTGGATCCGCCGCTCCAAGATCCAGAGGGGGAAGACCCGCACACGGCGATCCTAGAGGACCGCGAGCGCGAGGAAGGGGGCGCTCCGCCGTGGAACTCCATGGAGCTTCACCGCCGAAGAGGACGAGCACCACCCGCAAACTCAACACCGGCCACGCCACCATCTCCAAGACGACGCCGGCTGGAACCCTACTGCTACCTACGCTATATACACGCCGGGATCCGGCGATTCCCCATCCTCCTGCCGCCGGAGCGGCCGCCGGAGGGTGGGGAATCACGCGAATCGCCGGCGGCGAGGTGGGAGCAGAAGGAGAACTCAGAAATCGCCTCTCTCTACTGTAGCGGGAGGAGGGGAACGGTCCAAGGTCGATTATATGCTAATTAAGTACACCTAATTTTGTACATTGATAGCTGATACTACTTCCTGACGGTCGGAGTCGATATATGCTGAAGTCCCAGGTCATGAGAACATGAGAGCATGGTAGTCATAGTCTTGTTCATGTGCTGAAACCTGAAACCAGTGATGTTTTGACTAAGTATTGACTCCTGTTTAGCTGTTGGGTTCCTCAGAGACAGCACCGAATACAGTGACTTGGTCTATCACGACATCATTAAAAAAGCTTCCCTTGGGAGAGAGGATTTCCACAATTGCACACGAAACCATCATCAGCGATAAAAATTCGGAAGAACACAATGCTATGCCAAGACAAGTCAATACTACAACGTCTCGAGTTCTTCAAAGTGGCGAGTACAGTGTGGACATAGTAAGACCTTGATGGGCAGGGCAAACAAACAGAGCCACGGACAATTAACACACATGAAAACAATCTGATAGCTAGCCCTTTGACAAAGAGCTTTATCTTCCCAAAACACCCACATTATCTGTCAAGACTATAGTTTATAATACGTAAAGGCGGTATTAGTCCAAATATCATCCAACTTATCCAGATCCACGCAGAAGTGCCTGCCGAGATGCTTCAAGCCATTTCAAGAAATTACGCATGTGTGGTTAGTAGATGAAATTGATGCGATAAAATAGTTAGACGGAGAAAATTCACGCTGGCACAATAGCTATAAGCAAACAGAGCATTCATCCTCGCTATCAAACATCCTGCTAACAATGCCATGGTACTCATCCATAGACTCATCACGTGCATCCGCCATGCCTTCCTGCATATCACATACAAATCGAATATTAAAGGTGTTATTAAAATAGGTCAATGACATAAAGATGCAGTATCCTCCAGTTAAAAATATAATGCTAACTGTACAAAACGACACAGAACCGAGCATGGTATTTGGTTTCATTCCGTAGAATTCAGAAATGTAGCACTATCCTGATACAAATATCACATATAGATTGAAAAAAAGGAAGTTAACAAGCATTACCGAAAAGTCCGAAATATCATTTCTCTGTCTAAAGATCACTGATCATTTCTAGATTTCACCTATAGGTCATTTTTGGCACTTCCTTCACTTCTCCGTCACTTAGGTGATTTGTTAGCACTTAGCAAAGAACATTTATTTCTTTCCCATGAAGTAACATCAAATCTGAACTAGCATACGATTTCCAATTACAGTTATGCAACGTTGTTGGCTAGATTTTCTTTTTTGAAGCTTTAAGTGGCAGGTGTTCTGCCTATTCAATTAAGAGTAGAAGAAATCCGGTTACAAGCCAGTGAGAACCTGGCTGGGGCACTGAAGAAAGAGTACATAAATTTAAAAACACTGACCAGAGAACTAAAGAGACTACTCGCAACTAGTAGGCTGCACGCCCGGCTCTGTCTGAATCTGGTTTGTTTCCAGGAGGTAGGAGCCCAAGGTGAGAAGGTCGTCTTTGATCAAGTCGCAGACCTGCTCCTCCCGCTTGGTTTCCTGCTGGAACACCCTCCGGCACCGTTCCTTTCAGATGTGCCACACGCCATAGATCGCAACCACCAACTCATCCTTGGACAACACAACCAGCATAGCATTCCACCAGTCATTGGGGCAAGTGAATTGCCCAATCTAAATGTCCAGCGCCCAGGCTAGATTTTCACCTGCAGGTCATTTTGAACCCATGTCTTATTCAGTAAATCTGTTGTTTTTTAGATTAAAATGGCAGCTGCCCCGGTTCCATTACTTGAACGAAACCCGAAGTTACAAGTTACAGTACATGACTAGAAAATAGAAAGGGAACTACATGATATCTATAGCTAGAGCGTCTACAAAAGACTACATGATATCTATAGCAGCGACACTACAGTGATGCTCAACTAGAACTTGAGAGAAAATGACAGTAGTTGCCATCTCTTCCAATTGGTTTGGTTGCATCACAACCATGGGGCGTTGATTCTCTGAAGCAGGTGCTTACAGAAACTTCAAGCCATCGAAGGAGGACGCAGAGAGCTTGCAGCACGGACTCAGTAAATCTGTTGTCT
Organism: Poa annua; assembly: GCA_026929855.1. Lineage (NCBI taxonomy): Eukaryota > Viridiplantae > Streptophyta > Magnoliopsida > Poales > Poaceae > Poa > Poa annua. The sequence goes on along the minus strand of CM049433.1, from coordinate 10,950,132 downwards.
GTTCCAAATGTCTAATCAAAAGCTATGCGACGCAAATTAAATCAATTTCTGCATTCATAATCATGGAACTGGAAGAAGCTAACCTTGCTTTGATGAGACAGAGAGTCCAAAATCTATGGCGTTCAGCGAGAGCTCGTCCTCCTTTGACCACGCGATGCAGATAGTCGCACGCCGGCGCCGCGCGACCAAGCGATGCTGATGCGACCATGCCGCTGCCGCGTGACCACGCCGCCGTAGTTCCAGTGGCGGAGGCAGGATTGCCTAAATATGGATGTTAAGGGGGGCCAGTTAGTGCAAAAAAATTAAATTATGCACTGTTCACAGGATTTTTAGGAGTAAATCAATGGTGTTAGGGGGGCCAGGGCCCCTGCTGGTCCCCCCCTGTATCCGCCCCTGCGTAGTTCCACCCGACGACCACGACCCGAGCCACCGCGCGACCACGCCGCCGTCGCTCCACCCGACGACCACGACCGGACCCACCAGCCGCCTTTGAATCCGTCGCCTGATGTGGCCCTCTCGTCACGGCAGAAGTTGGGGAGAAAGATGGACGTGGCCTGCCGCCGTGAAGGGAAGTACCCGGCGGCGCGGGCGGCTGCCGGGTAACCCTATTCGCGACCTCGTACGCGGCGGAGGAAACGGCGGTGGCAACCCTCGCTAGTCGCTGGCTGGAGTAAACGGCGGCGGCAACCCTATTCGCGACCCCGTACGCGGCGGCTGTTGGATTAGAACAGCAGGCCACGGGATACCGGTGTACTGGTTTCGGAAAAAAAAAGACTTTATCAAGACTTAATCAACGGTTACAATAAAGCATATGCTAATCAACTGTTCAAATAAATACTAGTCAACGGTACCGACGGTACCAGCCGATACCGTGCCAATCACCGAAGAGCTCTTCCTTTGTATGCTTATCCTCATCAATCATTTTATTTCAGATTCGACCGTGTCTTTGGAGTGGTCTACGTCAAGCTGAGTGGATCTTGATGAATGATGAGTGGTGACTGCGATGGTGCTACACGATTTTTGGGGAAAAAGATGAACTGGATGTTTCCTAGCTTGTCCTCGATCAGTTACGGTCTCGATTAGGAAAACAGCCTCCCGTTTATTGATAGCACCATGAACAAAGTATGCTTGCCTGTCGCGGACGCGGACCTTCTACTCTAGGTTTGTCGGTTACCATATACCCTGATACATAGGAAAAGAATTAGAAATTCAAGATATTATAAAAAAAAGCTCCGGATTATTTTTAGAGTTTTTTTTTAAATAATACAATTTTTTAATAGAATTTCGGATTCTAGCGCGCGAAATCAGAAATTTTGAAAAATAGGACCCCGTCGGCGTGGGTTGCCGAGCCGATCTGTAAGTAGTTCTAATTTCCTTCGATTAATATACAATTAGATTAACCGTGTTTCGGTTCGAGATGAAATATGTATTAAATATGTGCGTATCGATGAGTAGGTTCCATTCCCGCGATCGGTTTCAAGTTTGATCGCCTCTAACTTCTTAATTTTGAATCGCAACCCGTACAATTATTCGACGAATTTTGTCAAATTACTCGCACTTGTTTGACCGTTTTAAATTTCCTTGCACGAGTACGTCTACCTCACCCTTCTCCACAACTGTTATGTTGTAACTTTTTTTTTGTTTCGGTGGACGTATTTATTTTTCCGGTAGTATCTATAGAAAAAATATATATTTGAAAGAAAATATAAATACATCTGTCGAAACAAAAAAGTTACAACGTAACAGTTGTGAAGAATGGTGAGTTAGACGTACTCGTGCAAGGAAATTTAAAACGGTCAAACGAGTGCGAGGAATTTGACAAAATTCGTCGAATAATTGTACGAGTTGCGATTCAAAATTAAGAAGTTAGAGGCGATCAAACTTGAAACCGATCGCGGGAATTGAACCTACTCATCGATACGCACATATTTTATACATATTTCATCTCGAACCGAGACACGGTTAACCTAATTTTATATTAATCAAAAGATTTCTTTAGAATGTAATGCATTGACCGTACCCATCGGCCCCATCCGCATGCCTCGGCATGGCGGCTGCCCATCGGCATGGCCCACGCCCACGCGGCCTATTTTCAAAAAAAATTGATTCCGCGCGCTAGAATCCGAAATTTTATTAAAAAATCGTATTATTTAAAAAAAAACTCTTATTTTTAAACCAAAGATTACCAAGTATTTTACTCGTGTTAAAATTTTAGCTAGGAATTGACTTCTGAGCGAAAAAGAGAAATTTCTAATGAATATAGCCTGCTTATAGCGCTACTTTAGTCAAATCTTTGTAATGAAAGTTATTTTTTGAAAACTTTTTGTACGCGTACAATACTTGATAATGTTATACCGAATGTTAGTTTCAGAACTTTTTAAACATTTTTTAAAATTAAATTATTTTTAACTATCAGGGTATATGGTATCGAGGTTCTTGTATTGTTGTGCCTGTTACCCATTACTTTTTTCTGGTTTTGCAGGTGTAATTATTTTGCTCAGAATATTTTGCTCATAGTCATAGGGCTAAAACAGAACTGCCTGCTATTTTCTGGCTACAGGTGCGAAACTATTAGCATTCAAGTAAGAATGAATTTTTTCCAACAAATCTAAAGAGTAGAAATTGGATCGCTGGTATATATTCATGTCCTAGGCCTCTCTCACTGTACTAGTCTCATCATATAGATGGTATGAATTAGTACAGTGCTCAAGTGCCGACGCGCCCTATTTTCCAAAAAAATTGATTCCGCGCGCTAGAATCCGAATTTTTATTAAAAAATCGTATTATTAAAAAAAACTCTTATTTTTAAACCAAAGATTACCAAGTATTTTACTCGTGTTAAAATTTTAGCTAGGAATTGACTTCTGAGCAAAAAAGAGAAATTTCTAATGAATATAGCCTGCTTATAGCGCTACTTTAGTCAAATCTTTGTAATGAAAGTTATTTTTTGAAAACTTTTTGTACGCGTACAATACTTGATAATGTTATACCGAATGTTAGTTTCAGAACTTTTTAAACATTTTTTAAAATTAAATTATTTTTAACTATCAGGGTATATGGTATCGAGGTTCTTGTATTGTTGTGCCTGTTACCCATTACTTTTTATCTGGTTTTGCAGGTGTAATTATTTGTTCAGAATATTTTGCTCATAGTCATAGGGCTAAAACAGAACTGCTTGCTATTTTCTGGCTACAGGTGCGAAACTATTAGCATTCAAGTAAGAATGAATTTTTTCCAACAAATCTAAAGAGTAGAAATTGGATCGCTGGTATATATTCATGTCCTAGGCCTCTCTCACTGTACTAGTCTCATCATATAGATGGTATGAATTAGTACAGTGCTCAAGTGCTTGAAAGATAGCGTTCTGTGCTAGTTGGCATATTCAGTGTCGAAACATTTTCCCTTTTAAGCAAAACTAGCATGGTGCCCCTCGCAAATGCGAGGGCATCATGTCTAGTATGTTAAAATGTTTGACAGAGATGCATTTATTTCTTCATGTATATTTACATTTAAGTTAGAAAATATTTTTTATAACCTAAATGAAATGTGAAATGTGTCATATATTTTTAATACCTTTAGAATTTATAGTAGAACTATTCTGAGTTAATATAGGAAAACCATCTTACTTATAATATGTGTGTTTGTACTATTGTAGGTCGTTGTGTTAAATTAATGGTCTAATTATGTGTTCCCTTATAGCTATCAGGTGATGCTAGATTAATTTGTGATATTCACATTTAGTTTGTGAGTTACATTGGTATTAAATATACACTCAAAATATATATATATGATGTGAGATGTAACATATAGTTTACCTATGCAATGGAAACATGGTGTTTACATGATCTTTGGATGGGACAACGAAATAAAATTGCTCTGTGTAAGTCAAGAGAAACTAACTAATCGGCATAACATGTAGGTTAACTAAATAGTAAGGATTTTCCTTATATTTTGTGCATAGCATGCTGAGTCGATGAACAAAAGAGTGACTTATTCACTCACACGTTTAATTAATATTAATTTTTTGGAAATTGGACTTCATAAGGGTTTTGTGTTTTTTAGCTTACTATGGAGCTTTTGAAACATTTGTGTCAGATTAAATAATTTGAATCCTTGAGTTTTTAAATGTTCTCCATATCATAATATTATTACTGTTAAAGCCGGCTTGGTCTACCCCATGGAGAAAGTGGTTCTCATGGCTCATCTTTCATAATTTTGGACTTTTTACGTGATGGTGCGCCATAAAACAACGCTTTGATAGACTGGCGTGCGACTGTCTTTGATCAGAATATATAGGGACTCACTCATGAAGTGGGAGTCTCATGTGGCTTTTCAAATATCATGAGATCGTCAAGATTTAATGTATTTCTTCTATAATTTTATTGTAAGAAAACTTTATTTCAGGTTCTACATGGATCTCAGTTTTTATCAATTTTGATGTATTGCAATTTCTTTAATTTAATCAATAATGAAATATCAATATTATAAATAATAGGAATTATATAGTGTTTTACAAAACGTGTTTATCTATTTTATTTTTAATTTTTATCAGCTACCGTGCTTCTTCTTGTTACTTATCCGGTAGTAATACTTCCTTTTTTGGATATTTGTATATTCATTTCTAAATACACAATAAACAGTTTAGACTTATAGCTTAGCACTTCTATTTGAAAAAAAAAATCATGATTGTTGACTGAAGGTGCAACCAAAGCAAACATGGATACATATGGCTCATCTAGTATTATATTTTTTCTAAGTGAAAGCCACACTAATATCGGATACAAAATATGTACGCACATTGTTCATCATAAATGGAAGGTACGAATATAATTGGAAAAACTAAATTAAATTATCCAAATATTCTGGAAGGTTGGAATGGTCTATACTTTGTTTTATTTATATTCAAGTAGCATATTGACATTAAGCGCAATTATTATCCTTAGGTATATACTTTTTGCCAAGAAAATAAACCCGGTAGATGAGACTCACTCCACGTCTTTATCAGTTCTGGTGGGACGACTAAAATCAGTTTTTTGTGGTTGCATTTAGTGGAAGATCTTAGCGCTGACAGATTTAGCCACATTTTTTTATCGGCATGTTCTTATGGTTCTTATAGCTAACAAACTAATTAAGAGATACGTGGCACAAAACAATGTAATCATAGAACGTCATGTACATATATTTCTTGACCGCTCTCAAAATAAATTGTCATGGGTTGTACACACGTATTTTTGCATGTTAAATAAAATATGGTGCATCATGAAGTAACTATTTTTTGATAGGATTTTACAATACGGTGACAGTAAGCCATTTGTTATTTAGAGACACTTATTCACACAACCAAGGTGTAGCTATTGTATCTTCTATTTGCTAGAGATGTATGTGACACAATGAGAATAGCTTAATTAATCTGAAGAGAGATCCGACTCTTGCATGTAAAGAATGTATGAGCAAGTCTTAAAGAAAAAATTGTATGAGCAACCTGGCTTGTTCATGACCTTGCATGTTTAGTACGGCTGGCTATTTATTTCATAGATGAAGAAGGCAAGGAAAAATATAATGATTGTGGCAGGCGAAACGGACGAGGACTCTAGGTTTTCCATCTTTTGTGGACTCCGCGTACGAAATATCACAGCGATCATTGCTAAGCACGACCTGGGAGATTTATTTACGTGGCCCACATGCAGGTCGATTTTTGTTTGGAGGCCCTCAATTGTTTTTATACGTACTACGAATCATACAAAGGCCACTACATATAGTTAGCTACAACACAGAACGTGACAGATCAGATAAGATGGTTACGTATCTACATTATTAATTTTTTACTAAATCTTGGATGAGATGGGTGCGTACAATTTTTTCTTTTTTAATCGCTACAGGCTAGATATAGCTTCCGGGTTGGTTTTTTAAACAGATAAGATGTTATCGTGTCAAACATGTTACGCTTTACGTAACTACTAATAATTCATTAAATCCTAACCATACAATTTAGATCTAACTGTTAACATTAATTAAGATGATGTGGCTTAACGTGATGGCTCGAAAAACTAACTCATTTTACTTTTAGTATATAATAGATTAGAATAGCTTAGCACATTCACCTCCTTCAAGAGTTACTCAGTTCAGCAGAGGATATGCAGTCAAAAGCACTAGACAAAAGTCAAAGCCCGAGACGTGGACATATGCCAGACAGAGTACATCCTAGTATTTCATCCAGCTAAAATCGTACAACAGCTCGTTATGATGCTGTTACGGCCTCGCTTGGAAAGCAGTTTGATTTTCCGGCTCCGTAATTCCATACCCGTCCATAGCTGTAAATTATACAGACCTCCTTAGGTCCGTATTCTCTCCCGACGCTTTCCGGCCCCATCCAAGCGGGGCCTACAGGGTTAAGAGAAACTACAGGTTGAGTAAATTCGTTCTCCGCTATTTCAAACAAACTGCTGCTTGCCTCGGAGCACACCAGTAACTGTGTAAGCGTAAATCTGTTGTTAAGAAGAGGTTGTCGTCTGATCTGATTCTCGTTGAAGGATATGGGATAGATATTGATTCAGGCTGCAATACTTTAATCAATATTGAAGGTCATGCGATTGCAGGTGCAGCCTAGCAAGCCAGTACAATTAGCTCTCATATATATATATATACTAGTGGAGCTAATCGCGGCCATGCCGCGCCAGTGGAGTAAATAGAATTAAAATTTGGTAATCTGCAAATTTAATTATTATTTAGGTTTTAAGATTAGTGAAATTCAGAGCATTTCACGTTTGGAAGTTGTTTAGATTCCGTAAATTGTTAAAGTTTGGAAGCACTGAGTTATATTAGTTCTTGTATGTATTATTTTTAGTTGTATTTAAACTGTATTAGAATTTGTTGCTTTCTGTTTTCCTGAATATTTGTTGGGGAGCCCTAAGTTATATTAGTTCTTGTATTTATAATTTTTAACTGTATTAGAATTTGTTGCTTCCTGTTTACCAATTGTTGTACAATTCTCAATTGTTTTTCTGTAAGCCATATAGGTAATATAAGAAGATACCATGTTTATTGCAACCATTTTTTTCTAAAAAGTAGTTTGAACATGCATGGAGACGTATTAGTTGTAAAGTCATCTTTGTGCTGTTTTTTTTTTTTGTAAATTACGATTTGAAAGTTACAAATCTTGCAGTTCCAAACATTGTCTGCAATTATTTAAAATTAACAGTGAGTTTTATCAAGAACTTTTTTTTTGTAAATTACAGTTTGAGAGTTACAGATGTTGCAGTTCGAAACATTTCCTGCAGTTAGTTAAAGTCAGCAGTAAGTTGTTTAAAAAAATTATATTTAGTTCATGTATTTTTGTTTCTAACTGAATTAGAATTTGTTGCCTATATTTTTTTGTAAATTACGGTTTGGAAGTTACAAATTGTATAGTTACAAATATTATCTGTAGCAATTTAAACCTAACAATGAGCTGTATTAAAAAGTTATATTAGTTGTTTTATTTGTTTGTGCAATTGAATTAAAATTTGCTTATCAGTGTGGCTTCGAATATTTGATATGATTTTACATAAGCTATCTAATTAGTATAGAAAGATACAATGTTAATATTCGAGATGATTTTGTATAAGCTTTATAATTAATATGGAAGGCTATAACATCTGTTGTAATTATTATTTTTAAAAAGTTGTCTAAACATGCACGGAAATGTGTTAGTTGTAAAGATGTTATTTTTCTGCAAATTTTGGTGTCTTATTTGTATTTTTCTGAGTTCTGCATCAAAAGATATGATTTTTTGAATTTTATTTGTTTTCTGTAATAAAAAACCACGTGTCAGCCGGACCGCGCTGATGTCAGCCCTCGACGTCAGCGGGCGGCAGACGCCGGCGGCGGCGCTCGGCTCGCGGTGGCGTAACGCCGCACGCGGTCGGCCCGTGGAAGCGCGTCTCCGGTAAAGGACGGCGAGGCGCGTCGAACCGGCGGCGCGGCGTGCCAAATGGTCGCCGGAATCGCCGCCGGCGACCGTTCCCGCGGCGACGGACAGCGAAAATGCCGGCGACGGACTCCGGCGAAACGGCGGCGACTCCGGACGTCCGGACGCGATTCCTGCGGCGAGGATGTAGAGGAGAAGGCGGCGGAGCTCCTCGTACGCGTGAATTTGAGGGAGGAGGGCTGCGGCGGCGGCGACCTCCGGGTCGCGGGAGAGAAGAAGAGGGAAGGGGGAAATGCGATGGTGATTTTACAAAAAAGTCCGTAGGATTTTGCGGAATTGCTGTCAGGTCCCTCGACGTGTTAAGTTCTGGACCGCGGGTCGCGGGCTCGTCTTTCCAGATACTTTTCTGCAAAATAGCCAGGATGACCGGGGGACGGGCTGCGACCGGCTGGTGACCGGGCTACGTGTCGCCACCCTATTGGCTAAAAATCAGAAATGAACAGTAGCGCTCGCGGTGGAGGCAATCTGGACCGTTGAACCCGCTGATCGAACGGCCAGAAGAATTCGGGGGACGTGGATACTGTACAGGGGGTGGATGTTGTGAGCTATTATTATATATTAGGTATGATCCATCATCCATCACTTGTATTCCCTCAGCGAACAAAATAAAATAAAATCAGTGCTGCAACAATTAAGAGATTTTGTAGCTCTGTTTTTTTCATTACTACTCCAGTAATCATGAGAACTGAATCAATCAAGCACTGCCACAGACACGGCTGCCACATACATCTAATTACCCATCGTCGACGAGGACTCCTGGTCGCCTGTCGTGGAGGCGGAGCTCGCGACGTCGCCGGTGAAGGGGGAAGATGAAGTGGACTCCCTCTGCAGGTCACCTGATCCCGCCACGGCACCTGCAGAGGAAACTCCGCCCCCGGAATGCAGAGGCGATAGTGCCACCGGCTGGCCGTCCGGCTCCGGCACCGCCACCGGGAAGATGCGCGGACGAACAAGCTTTCCGCGCCAGTGCGAGCACCGCCACCGTGGCGACCGAAGCGCCGACGGCGATGCCAACCACGGCGGCGGCGCTCAGCCTGCCCTGTCCGCCGGCTTCGTCCTTCTGGCTGGTCATTGCCCAGTCCTTCGTCGGCATGTCTGGCGCCACAGGGCCGAAATCCATGGTGAATTGGTGGTTAGCTACTAGCTAGGCGGCTACTGCACTAAGAGAGATTGCTAGTAGTACCGCGAGAATTAATGGGGGATACTTAAAAGCAATCCCCGTCATTTCTAGGAAGACAGTCAAGTCAGCACGCCCAAAAGCCTACTATAGGAAATGAAACACGGGTCAAGCAGAACTATTCGGTGAGGTGGATGACGTGTTCGAGAGCCACACGGGCATGATGGTCTATCAGCGCTCTTACAGAAGGGGAAGTGGAAACTGGTGGTATATCATCACCTATTAAAATACTCCCTCCGTTCTAAATTAATTGACTCAGATTTAATACAACTTGCACTAAATCTGAATCAATTAATTCAGAACGGAGGGAGTATGTCGTAATGCGCCGGGGATTTCTCATCTACTTTTCGCGGATGACACTATGCTCTTTAATTTTCCGAGCTTCAGAGGCAGGGGCTCTTCGAATCAAACACGCATGTGATCAATACCTATGAAGCTGGCACGGAACAACTTATTAACCTTTCTAAAGGGTTCTATTCTGTTTGCAGGAGCATCAGACTGTGGTGAGATCAACTCTGGCGGTGGTGCAGCAAGCTTTTGAGGCAAAATACCTTGGGTTACCTACTCCAGAAGGTCGAATTAATGCATAAAAGAAAAATTCAGAACCTTCAGGCCCGATTGAGCAAGAGATTGATTGAGTGGGGTGATAGCCTGCTAGCTCAGAGCGCAAGGCAAATTTTGATTAAAGCCATTGCCCAAGCAATATCCACTTATGTCATTTAAATTACCAGCTTCGGTCCTGCTTGATGAGATCTCACAAGATTAATTAGAAATTATTGGTGGGGTTCAGAGCGTGGGAAGCGTAAAACCCATTGGGTTAGTTGGCCGAAGTTTCTTCGCACAAAATCTCAAGGTGGCGCAGGGGGTTTCAGGATATGCGTAGTAATTTTTCTAAGACAAACATGCATGAAGGTGTTAACAACTAGAGATAACCGAGTACTCATCGTGTGTCCGAGTTACTGGATGATCACATGAACTCAAAAGAGATGTTGGTTCGAGAAACCATTCTTCCAATAGATGCTCAAATTATCTTGAAGATCAAGCCTTCTAGGCGCGCTGCTGATGACGTCCTGGCCTGGCAGCCAGAAAAATCTGGGGTTTTCTCTGTTCCTAGTGCTTATAAGCTAGCGCTAAATGAACTCCCGGAACAGTGCTCCTTACCGGCAACAAATTCTTATGCAGACGGGACAGATCCATGCATGTTGGTCTTTAATTTGGATCGGAGGTTTAAAAGTTTGCGTGGAAGGCAGCGAGGATGGATGCAACGCCTTGGCTACCGAGGAAAATAAAAAGAGCAGAGGTATGGAAGTTACCGGGTTCTGTAGAATATGCGGACGGGAACGTGAAAATACTTGGCATGTACTCTACCATTGCAATCACGCACATGCTCTCTGGTCCACAATGCGTGATGTGTGGATGCTCCCATCAGATTCAGAGATATGGTTGCTAACTTCCCGACTTGGTTCAGAACAATGCTAGTAGTATCTATGCCAATGCCGCGTCAGATGCTAGAAGGATTCTTGCCGATTGCTAGTAATATGGAGATAGCAGTGTGTGATGCTTGTCAATGCTAGTTCGATATGTTCTTCATCGTCATGAGTTTCCGACTGCGTCTAGTAATAAGGAGATAGCAGTGTGTGATGCTTATCAACAAGGCAAAAGTCATCAACTTCATTCTTGTCAGTTCGTTTGCTGATGCTCTCATTATGGCCTTAGGACTTGGGTAAACTTCATTTCTTTCTTGGCTTGAAGGTTACTTATCGTGATCGTGGTTTGACCTTGACACAGAATAAGTATTATTTGGACTTATTGCGTCGCGCGGGTATGCTACAGTGTAAGCCCACATCCACACCCATGTCCGCCAGTGACAAGCTTGCATCGGATGATGGTGCTCTTCTATCCTCCGAAGATGCTACGGCATACAGGAGTATTGCTGGTGGGCTGCATTGCTTGACCATCACTCGTCCTGGTGTTTCTTTGGCTGTGAACAGAGTTTACCAGTATCTTCATGTGCCTCGTGACACACATTAGTCAGCCGTCAACTGCATATTGCGTTATGTACGCCTCACAGTGTCTTATGGTCTCCACCTTCAGCCCAATTCTTTAGGAGTTCTTTCTGCTTTCTATGATTTTGTTTGGGTGGGTAGTCGGGATGATAGGCGATCCACGATGGATATGAAGTGTTCTTTGATACTAATTTGATCGCCTAGAGTGCTTGGAAGCAGGCTACGACTTCTCACTGTAGCACTGAGGCAGAGTACAAGGTTGTTGCTAATGCCACTACGGAGCTTATATGGGTACAATCTTTACTTCAGGAGTTGGGAATTTCCTAGGACTAGTCTCTAGTTTTTTGGTGTGACAACATCGGTGCTACATACCTTTCTTCCAACCCTGTATTCACGCACGAACAAAGCGCATTGAATTTGATTAACATTTCGTGAGGGAACGTGATGCACAAAAGCTACTTCATATCACGTTCATCGCTTATAGAGATCAATGATGCACACGGTGGTGTTGTTGGTAAACCCCAAGAGAAAGGTATGATGAGTGTAGCAGCAAGTTTCACTCAGTTATGAAACCAAGGTTATCGAACCAGTAGGAGATGAAGACTCTTTTGAAGGTGTCAACGGCGCCAGAAAAGAGCTGTCGCAGGGGTGATCCTGACGGTTGACTTGGAATTTGCACATAACACAACCAAGATACTTTGCCCCAACGAAACAGTGAGGTTGTCAATCTCACTGGCTTGCTGTAAACAAAGGATTAGACATATAGTGTAGAAAACTTATATCTTTCTTTGTGTTGTTTCAATGCTCTTTTACTTAGAGACTATTGCTTTATGAGTTAACTTTCATGTGAATCATTTTGATGCTTGTTTGAAAATACTATCCATGAAAAGTTTTTGCTTATATGATGTAGTTGTTTACTCCTTGTCTATTTGTTAGCAAACTATAAACCATTGCTTTGAATCACTTCATTCATAACATGAGCCTTACATTATTATATGATCAAGATTGTGTGAAGCATGTCACTTCAGAAATTATTCTAGTTATCGTTTTACCTACTCGGGACGAGTAGAACTAAGCTTGGGGATGCTTGATACGTCTCAAACGTATCTATAATTTCTTATGTTCCATGCTTATATTATACCAATTGCTACATGTTTTATATACACTTTTATATCATTTTATGCATTTTCTGAGACTAACCTATTAACAAGATGCCACAGTGTCAGTTGCCTGTTTTCTGCTGTTTTTGGTCTCAGAAAAATTGTTAAGGAAATATTCTCGGAATTGGACAAACGAAACGTCAAAGTGCTTATTTTCCCGGGAGGTTCCAGAACACCGAAGAGGACACGGAGGAAGACCCCGAGGGGCCCACACCCCCTCCCGGCGCGGGTCCCCCCCTGGCCGCGCGAGCACGGGGTGTGGGGCCCTCGAGGCCCCGCCGCCTTCGCCCTTTCGCCTACTTATACCCCCCGAAAATATAAGCCCTAGGACGCGACCCTTTTTCCTCCACGAAGTCCAGAGCCGCCGCCGTCGTCAACCCTAGATCGGGAGGGTTCATAAGCTCTTCCCGGCACCCTGCCGGAGAGGGGAATCATCACCGGAGGGCTCTACATCACCATGCCCGCCTCCGGACTGATGCGTGAGTAGTTCATCCTTTGACTACGGGTTCATAGCAGTAGCTAGATGGTTGTCTTCTCCTCTTGTGCTACCATGTTTAGATCTTGTGAGCTGCCTATCATGATCAAGATCATCTTTATGTAATGCTACATGTTGTGTTTGCTGGGATCCGATGAATATTGAGTAGTATGTTATTGCTTCATAATATATCTTGTGAGTGCGTTGTTTATGTTCTTGCATGCTCTCCGTTGCTAGTAGATGCTCTGGTCAATTAGATGCTTGTGACTCCAATAGGGGGTATTTATGCTCGATAGTAGGTTCATGTCTCTATTTAATCGGGGGTAGTGACAGCAAGCTCTAAGATTGTAGATGTACTGTTGCTAATAGGGATAAAACAGTAGTACTTTATCTAAGGGTATTTGTATTACTTACATTACACACATTGCCTAATGCAATAATCTGTTGCTTGCAACTTAATACTGAAATGGGTGCGGACGCTAAACGGAAGGTGGATTATTAGTCGTAGATGCGGTTGGAACGGTCTATGTATATTGTTGTAATGCCCAAATGAATATCACACTAGCCATCATAACTATGGTATATGCATCATTATGCACTTCTTTATTCTGTAAATTGCCCAGCTGTAATTTGTTTACCCGCATGTATGCTTTTATTATTATTTATGTAGAGACACCACTAGTGAACTGTGGACCCCGGTCCTTTTTCCTCAAACTGATAAACAATCCTAATGTAATCCTGTTACTTTCATTCTCTGCAAACAAATATCATTTTCCACACATACGTTTAATCCTTTGTTACAGCAAGCCAGTGAGATTGACAACCTCACTGTTAAGTTGGGGCAAACTATCTTGATTTTGTTGTGTGCAGGTTCCACGTCAACTACACCAGCATCTTTTCTGGCGCCGTTGTCACCTTGAGAAGATTCCTAGTTTCCTACTGGTTCGATAACCTTGGTTTCACAACTGAGTGAAATTTGCTGCTGCACTACTTCATACCTTCCTATTGGGGTTCCCAACAACACCTCACCGGTGCATCAACCTCTTTTCTGGCGCCGTTGCCGGGGAAACTAGATTCTTCTACGAGGAGTGTCTCTCACATCCAGTGTTTTTATTTTATTATTGTCTTGCTTAGTTTATTTTTATTATTGTCTTGCTTGCTTCATATCAAAAACACAAAAAAATTAGTTACTTGCATTGTTATTTTTATTTCGGTTTGTTATTTAGTATTTCTGTTTTTATTATTTTTATTTCGGTTTAGTATTTGTTATTTCGGTTTGTTATTTTGTTTATTTCGGTTTGCTTTTTAATTTGATAAAACGAGTACTGCTGAGAATACTAAGTTGTGTGACTTCACTAGCACCAATAATAATGATTTTATATGCACTCCTATTGCTCCAACTGCTTCTAAAGCAGAATTCTTTGCAATAAAACCTGCTTTGTTAAACCTTGTTATGATAGAGCAATTTTCTGGTGTTAGTACTGATGATGCTGCTGCCCATCTAAATAATTTTGTTGAACTTTGTGAAATGCAAAAGCAAAAAGATGTAGATGGTGATATTATAAAACTGAAATTATTTCCTTTCTCTTTGAGAGGAAGAGCTAAAGAATGGTTGCTTTCATTGCCTAGGAATAGTATTGATTCATGGATTAAATGTAAAGATGCTTTTATTGGAAAATACTATCCTCCTGCTAAGATTATTTCTCTAAGAAGTAGCATCATGAATTTTAAACAACTTGATAATGAACATGTTGCTCAAGCTTGGTAAAGAATGAAATCTTTGGTTAAAAATTGCCCTACCCATGTACTGACTACTTGGATGATCATCCAAACCTTTTATGCAGGACTGAATTTTTCTTCAAGAAACCTTCTTGATTCGGCTGCTGGAGGTACCTTTATATCCATCACTTTGGGGGCTGCAACAAAACTCTTGGATGATATGATGGTGAATTATTCTGAGTGGCATACTGAAAGGACACCTCAAGGTAAGAAGGTAAATTCTGTTGAAGAAACCTCCTCTTTGAGTGAAAAAGATTGATATTATTATGTCTATGCTTGTGAATGGTAAATCTCATGTTGATCCAAATAATGTCCCCTTAGCTTCTTTGGTTGCACAAGAAGAACATGTTGATGTGAACTTCATTAAAAATAACAATTTTAACAACAATGCCTATAAGAACAATTATGGTAATAATAACTATAAGCCCTATCCTTCTAATAATGGTGGTGGTTATGTTAATTCTTATGGTAATTCTTATAGCAATAATAGGAATACCTCCACTGAACTTGAAACCATGCTAAAAGATTTTATCACTACACAAACTGCTTTTAATAAAACTGTTGAGGAAAAGCTTGGTAAAATTGATATTCTTGCCTCAAAAGTTGATAGTCTTGCCCTTGATGTTGATCTTTTAACATCTAAAGTCATGCCTAATGATACTAAAGAGAGTAAGACCTTTGCTAAAATTAATGCCATCCAAGTTAGAATTGATGAAAATGTTAGGATGATGGCCCAATTGCATGCTAGATGGTAAAGAGAGAAAGAACTAGCTAAAGAAGATAATATTGTTAAAGTTTTTACTATTACCACTTCTGAAAATAATGTTACTTCACATGCTAGTAAGCCTCCTACTATTAATGGTAACATAGTTGGTGTTGGAAATATTTCTTCTACTTTTTCCAAAAAGTTAAAATTGCCTAAAACTGCTGAAACTGTTCTTGATAAAAGTGCTGAAATTTTTAAGAACATAGGAGAAGGTGGTTCGGTTTGATTTGATGATAATAATTTTGATTTTGATAATTGTAATATCACTGAAGTTATTAAGTTCTTGCAAAAGTTAGCCACATGTACTAATGCTAGTGCCATGAACATGGCATTTACAACTCATAGTACAAATGCTCTCATTAAAGTTAGGGAAGAGAAATTAAAACTTGAAGCCTCTATCCCTAAGAAGTTAGAAGATGGTTGGGAGCCCATCATTAAAATAAAAGTGGATAAATTTGATTGCAATTCTTTATGTGACCTTGGTGCAAGTATCTCTGTTATGCCTAAAAAGCTCTATGATATGTTTGATTTGCCACCGTTGGAACATTGTTATTTGGATGTTTTTCTTGTTGATAATGCTATGAAGAAACCCGTGGGGAGAGTCAATGATGTTCTTATTGTGGTTAACAATAACCTTGTCCCCGTTGATTTTATTGTATTGGATATTGAATGCAACCCATCTTGTCCAATTGTGTTGGGGAGACCTTTTCTTAGAACTGTGGGTGCTATTATTGATATGAAAGAAGAAAATATTAGATACCAATTCCCACTCAAGAAAGGTATGGAACACTTCCCTAGAAAAAGAATGAAGCTACCTTTTGATTCTATCATTCATACAAATTATGATGTTGATGCTTCATCTCTTGGAAATAGTTGAATATCATCTTCTGTGCCTAGCTGAAAGGCGTTAAAGAAAAGCGCTTATGGGAGACAGCCCACTTTTTATTTCTGTTATTTTATTTTGTTTAGTCAAGGAAGATGTCTAACTCTGTAGCAATTTCTTTGTATCTTTACTTTATTGCATTGCTGTGTCAAGTTAAGCCTCTATTAGAAAGTTGATGCTAGATTTGTATTGCTGTGCTGAAACAGTTTTCTGCTGTCCACCGTTAAATTCATAACTCTTTACAGAAAAATCGGATGGACCTGGAATTTTTTGTGCGTAATCCTCAGATATATATGCAACTTTCATTAGTTTTGAGTTTTCTGATTTGAGCAAGTTAATTGCCTCGAAAAATTTCGTCTTTACGGACTGTTCTTTTTTTGACAGATTCTTCAATTTATTTTGCAATGCCTCTTTTACTATTTTGAATGGATCTTTTTGTTCCATAAAGTATCAATGGCTGTAGCTAATGTCCAGTAGCATTGGTAGCAATTGGGTTCATGCAGAATATAAGAATTTTTAATTATGCTCTAACCCTCTAATGAAGTTTACTTTGAGTTTGGTGTGGAGTAAGTTTTCAAGGATCAAGAGAGAAGGATGATGTGATGTGATCAAGAATATGAAAGAGCCAAAGCTTGGGGATGCCCCCGTGGGTCACCCAAGCATATTTCAAGAAGACTCAAGCGTCAAAGCTTGGGGATGCCCAAGGCATCCCCTTCTTCATCAACAAACTATCAGGTCATCTCTAGTGAAACTATATTTTAATTCCGACACATCTTATGTGCTTTACTTGAAGCGTCTTTTTGTTTTTGTTTTTGTTTTTGTTATTTTCATTCTCTGAATAAAATGGATACTAGCATTCCTTTCTGGGAGAGAGACACGCTCCGCTTTTTCCTATGAATACTCGTATTCTTCACTTATATTTGTTGAGTATTCTTCTATGTTATTTCAATACTATTAGCTCTTGTTTTTCATGCATCTCTTGTTGGAGCTGTTAGTTTTCTTATGTTACACTCTCATATCTCATTGTTATATACTTGGAGAGTTTATCTTTAAATAAGTTGATTGGTGTTTGGTTGGAAACAGAAAATGCTAAATGTGGTAGATGGTATAATGAAAAAGATATACATGCTCTTATGGATTGTTATCTTGTATGTTGTGGTGCTTGGCAATTGTTTTGAGATCTCAAGTAGATCATGTTTAAGCTTTTACATCATGTAGTTAAAACCTATTAATGAAGAACTACCATAAAGCTTGTTGAAATTTGGTTTGCATGTTTGGTATCTCTAAGGTCTAGATATTTTGTAGTAAAGGTGTTTGAACAACAAGGAAGACAATGTAGAGTTTTATAATACTTGTAATATGTTTTTATATACGTCTTGTTGTCATAGTTTATACTTGTGTTTGCTTCAAATAACCTTGCTAGTCCAAAGCCTTGTACTGAGAGGGAATGCTTCTCGTGCATCCAAAACCTTGAGCCAAAACCCATGCCATATGTGTCCACCATACCTACCTACTACATGGTATTTCCTGCCATTCCAAGCAAATATTTCGTGTGCTACCTTTTATTCAAAATTTATAATCTCTTATTTGTGTCAATGTTTATTAGCTCATGAGGAAGTATGTGGTGTTACGGATATCAACCTTGTCATTTGCTTTTAGACAGACTTTCACAACTGGACTAGTGGCATATACATCCGCTTATCCATTAACATTGCAAAAAGAGCTGGCAAATGGGGTGGCCAGTCCCAATTAATTACAACTTTAACCGCTTCAATCTCTTCACATTTTTGCCCTGATCTAATCAGTCAAGCAATGACAACAGTTTTTAACTATATGTGTAAACAAAAGAGATAAGAGGGATGATCTACCTTGCTGATAGAAATAACGTCCATCATGGGAGCCGCTCTTGAAAGTCTAGTTGACAAGCGGGGTAGAGTGCCCATTACCATTCATTGACAACAACAAACACCTCTCAAAACTTACTTTTATGCTCTCTATATGATTTCAAAAACTTATAAAAACTAAAAAGCTCTAGCACATGTTTTTATCCCTGCTTCCCTCTACGAAGGGCCTTTCTTTTACTTTATGTTGAGTCAGTTTACCTACTTCTTTCTGTCTTAGAAGCAAACACTTGTGTCAACTGTGTGCAACAATTCTTATATGCTTACTTATTGCGCTTGTTATATTTCTTTGTGTTGACAACTATCTATATGATATACATGTTCAAGTTGAAAGCCAATGCTTAAACTTATATCTTCCTTTGTGTTGTTTCAATGCTCTTTTACTTAGAGACTATTGCTTTATGAGTTAACTTTCATGTGAATCATTTTGATGCTTGTTTGAAAGTACTATCCATGAAAAGTTTTTGCTTATATGATGTAGTTGTTTACTCCTTGTCTATTTGTTAGCAAACTATAAACCATTGCTTTGAATCACTTCATTCATAACATGAGCCTTACATTATTATATGATCAAGATTGTGTGAAGCATGTCACTTCAGAAATTATTCTTGTTATCGTTTTACCTACTCGGGACGAGTAGAACTAATCTTGGGGATGCTTGATACGTCTCAAACGTATCTATAATTTCTTATGTTCCATGCTTATATTATGCCACTTGCTACATGTTTTATATGCACTTTTATATCATTTTATGCATTTTCTGGGACTAACCTATTAACAAGATGCCACAGTGCCAGTTGCCTGTTTTCTGCAGTTTTTGTTTCAGAAAAGTTGTTAAGTAAATATTCTCGGAATTGGACAAACGAAATGTCAAAGTGCTTATTTTTTTCCGGGAGCTTCCAGAACACCGAAGAGGACACGGAGGAGGACCCCGAGGGGCCCACACCCCCTCCCGGCGCGGGTCCCCCCCTGGCCGCGCGAGCACGGGGTGTGGGGCCCTCGAGGCCCCGCCGCCTTCGCCCTTTCGCCTACTTATACCCCCCGAAAATACAAGCCCTAGGACGCGCACCTTTTTCCTCCACGAAGTCCAGAGCCGCCGCCGTCGTCAACCCTAGATCGGGAGGGTTCAGAAGCTCTTCCCGACACCCTGCCGGAGAGGGGAATCATCACCGGAGGGCTCTACATCACCATGCCCGCCACCGACTGATGCGTGAGTAGTTCATCCTTGGACTACGGGTCCATAGCAGTAGCTAGATGGTTGTGTTCTCCTCTTGTGCTACCATGTTTAGATCTTCTGAGCTGCCTATCATGATCAAGATCATCTTTATGTAATGCTACATGTTGTGTTTTCTGGGATCCGATGAATATTGAGTACTATGTTATTGCTTCATAATATATCTTGTGAGTGCGTTGTTTATGATCTTGCATGCTCTCCGTTGCTAGTAGATGCTCTGGCCAATTAGATGCTTGTGACTCCAAGAGGGGGTATTTATGCTCGATAGTAGTTCATGTCTCTATTTAATCTGGGGTAGTGACAGCAAGCTCTAAGGTTGTATATGTACTGTTACTACTACGGATAAAACAGTAGTACTTTATCTAAGGGTATTTGTATTACTTACATTACACACATTGCCTAATTCAATAATCTGTTGCTTGCAACTTAATACTTAAAGGGGTGCGGACGCTAACCGGAAGGTGGATTATTAGTCATAGATGCGGTTGGAACGGTCTATGTATATTGTTGTAATGCCCAAATGAATATCACACTAGCCATCATAACTATAGTATATGCATCATTATGCACTTCTTTATTCTGTCAATTGCCCAGCTGTAATTTGTTTACCCGCATGTATGCTATTATTATTATTTATGGAGAGACACCACTAGTGAACTGTGGACCCCGGTCCTTTTTCCTCAAACTGATAAACAATCCTACTACAATCCTGTTACTTTCATTCTCTGCAAACAAACATCATCTTCCACACTTACGTTTAATCCTTTGTTACAGCAAGCCAGTGAGATTGACAACCTCACTTTTAAGTTGGGGCAAAGTATCTTGGTTGTGTTGTGTGCAGGTTCCACGTCAACTACTCCAGCACTTTTCTGGCGCCGTTGTCACCTTGAGAAGATTCCTAGTTTCCTACTGGTTCGATAAACTTGGTTTCACAACTGAGGGAAATTTGCTGCTGCACTACTTCATACCTTCCTCTTGGGGTTCCCAACAACACCTCACCGGTGCATCAAGCTCTTTTCTGGCGCCGTTGCCGGGGAAACAAGATTCTTCTACGAGGGGAGTCTCTCACATTGACGAGGTTTGTCCTCGGCAATCCTAGAGTCGAGTACCCTAGGTATATTTTGAGGGAGAAGATGTGCGTGTTGGTAGTTCCAGACGGCTGACAAGCAAGGATTTACCCAGGTTCGGCCCCTCATCGTGAGGTAAAGACCTACTCCTGTTTGTCTGATTATGATGATATATGAGGTACATGGTGGCCGCAAGGGCGATATGATGAGAGACGATCTCTCTATGCTATATCTAATTGTGTCTATGTTGTGGCTATAATGTTGCCATCTGTCTATGGGGGTGCCCCTCCCTGGCTTTATATAGGGAGCCAGGGAGGGTTTACAAGAGTCCTAGTAGACTACGAATAGGAGTCCTTGTCTTGTCCTTCAAGTTATTTCCTTAACAGCTTCTTGGTCTTCATTGGGTCACCCGGTGGGCCTTCGTCTGGGCTGAACCAGGTATACCAATAGTGGGGTGCCCGGAGGGTATGCCCACGTCATTAGCCCCCGAGTGTCTGGTCGATTCGAAGTATCGGGCAGAGACTCAAAACAGTATGCCGAGTAGGCGTAATCAATGACCATATGATGACTGAATTATTCATTCTTCGTGAGCTTAAATCATTTATGAGAAATCCTGTATATGTGTATGAAATCCAATAATAATAATAAATCCGGTGCGGGCTATACAGAACCCGACTTTGATAAATCCGTGCGAGCTATAGAGAATCCGACTTTGATAAATCCGGGCGAGCTATAGAGAACCCGACTTTGATAAATCCGTGCGGGTTATTAGAAAACCCGACTTTAAAAATCCGTGCGGGTTATTAGAAAACCCGACTTTAAAAAATCCGTGCGGGCTATAGAGAACCCGACTTTGATAAATCCGTTGTGTGACTCGAGCCGATGGCGAGTACCCTCCCGATGGGAGTTAGTCGATGAATTTTGCACTGTCCAAGAAGTTGCGCAGATTTCATGTTATTTGTTGCTATGTTGTCTAGTAGTTCATCGGGTGCGCGCTCAGCGCTCCCGATGGGAGTAGCCCCCGAGTGCCTGGTCGATTCGAAGAATCGGGCAGGAACTCATTTGCAGTTGTATTTCACCATCTGACTCTTTTGCTCATTTGGCTATGTGTATAAGATTGTCTCGATTGTGCTTTGCCGAGTCGGTAAGTCGTCGACTGATATTTTGCTATGTACTTTTGAGTCGAGAATGCCTCGATTATGCATGCTGAGTCGGAAACACGTCGACTAATGCTTTGTTTATTTTGCCTAGGGAGTATGACTTAGTAGGCCTGGTTTTACTCGATGAGTCGAGACCAGTTAACCGCACATTTGGGCGAAACCTTGCTAGCCTTCAATCAAGTTCGAGTCCCCGGGCTCGAACCTGGAACATACTGGACAGACTCGACTCAGGCCGTTGAGGTCTTACTGAATCGTTCTGCAGTTTCAACTTTGCTACCCAGCGCGTCCGCCGGGATTTTCATCGCGTCTTTGCATTTTACGCATGTAGCATCCGAAACGTCACCGACTGACGTTACTCGGGAATTCTTTTGAGTTTTGCTTTGACTGAGGCGAGTCTCTTAATCGACTGCCTTTTTTGCTTTTAGAATCTATCGGGTCCGCGACAGCGCTCCCGATGGGAGTAGCCCCCGAGGCTATGTGCAACTATTTATAGTTGGGCATAGGCTCAATTTGCCTTTATCTTGCTATCTGTCTGTCGAGTATTTTTGTGAGTGTTCCACTCTTTGCATCTTCTGACATAGATATTTGCCGGGTGCGTAGCACTCGAGCCGATGGCGAGTGTCCTCCTTATTGTCGAGTGAGTTTGAGACTTTTTCGAGTAGCCAACCTGCATAACGCAGCCCCCGAGTCTTCGGGTGCAGCCGATGTTTTGTGTAATTTTCTTAGCCTGTGTGGCGCAGCCCCCGAGTGTTCGGGAGCGGCCGAAGTGAGTTTGTCACAACTCATGCGGCGCGGCCCCCGAGCATCTGGGGCGGCCACGTCTTGCAGTCTTCAGTCGGAAGAAGTAGACGCGGCGGACCGGAGTCAACGCGGCGATGAAGTCAACGAGGCGGACCGGAGTCGACGCGGCGTAATGTGCGGCGATGAAGTCGACGCGGCGGACCGGAGTCGACGCGGCGTAGTGTATGGCGAAGAAATCGACGCGGCGGACCGGAGTCGACGTGGCGGACCGGAGTCGACGCGGCGGAGTTTGTGCGGCGAAGAGGTCGACGCGGCGTACCGGAGTCGACATGGCGTAATGTGCTGCGAAGAGTTCGACGCGGCGGACCGGAGTCGACGCGGCGGAGTTGTGCGGCGAAGTTGTCGACGCGGCGGACCGGAGTCGACGCGGCGGAGTAGAGTTGAAGAAGGCACTCAAATCACCTATCGGGTGCAGCGGTGAAGTTGATTTTTGTTCTTTGTGTCGAAGCGCTAGCCCTGAGGGTTTGCGGTGGTGTTGAGGAATCCGCGGGCATCGCCTTGCTCCCGAGTTGATGAACTTGTTGCTGTTGTTGTTGTTGACGTTGAATCGCCAGCTCCCGAGCTTAGGCACACGTGTGCTTATGCCATCTTCTTCCCGAGTCGACGATATGTCAAGTATGCGCAGTCGGAGCTGATGTAGAGATTTTGTTATTGAAGAGGAAGTCGATGCGGCGGAACGTCCAGCCCCCGAGTCCTTTTTGTCGAGTGGGCGATGCGGAGTCGATGTTGCGGAGTCGAAGAGGGCACGAGAGTCTCCATGTCGAGTGCTGCAATGAAGTTTTGTTGTTTGCCGTTGATGACGAAGCGCCAGCCCCCGAGTGCATATACGCTCTTCTAGGGGGCAGGCTATTTGTGTCGATACCGCAGGCGCGATCGTTGTTGTGATATTCAATGAAGTTCTTGTCGAGGCGCGGGCGTCGAAATTTTCCGAGTGAGTTTGTAGTCGATACTGATGCGGCTGCGATGGTCGCGAGTCGAAGGTGGTCGAGGTTGAAGCGGGCTGTCGCGCTCTTGTTGTTGATGATTTGATCGACAGCCCCGAGCGTGAGGTACGCCTTTTTCCGCGTTGATGGCGGTTTTTTGGACGCCCGTCGAAAATGCGTAGTGTCGCCACACCATGTGCCGCCACCGTCAGTCGCCAGTCCGTCGAGTACATGCAGTTGAAACTGATGCGCCGTTTCGCCGAGGCGGGCAAGACAAATTTTGATCTTGCAAAATTGATATGCAAAAATAGTGCAGGCCAAATACAAAAGGTTTGCGTATCATAAAATTTAATTTGTATAACCATATATGAAGTAAATAAACAGGAAGGAAAGCACCTGATACTCGAGGGGGCCACGGCCGCAAGCGGTGGCGACTGGCGAGGCTGGAGCCTGCGAGGTGTGCGACTGGAGAGTTGCCTTTTTTCCATCCATATACGAGTACAGTAGTATTGAATCACCACGACTATTTTTATCCACGTGAGTGCTAGCAGAGTAGCACTCGGTTTGGGCTTCTTTCTTTTTTAGTACGTGACCTGCCTTTTTATTTTTCAATCTATAAACGGATCGTGGCCCGAGCTGCATTGGACTGCTAATCCAATTCGTCTTCCAGACTAAGTTTGCGTAACAAATCTCGTCAGGTCGACGGATCTTCTCAGTCCTCCTGATTGCTGTGCGGGTTGTCTCTTAGATCTCCGGGTGAGTTTATGAACCGTGGAAGCCGGCCGATGACGAGGATGCAGCAGCCAAGACTGGATCGATCTGTGCATATGAGCTGTGATTTGAGCGCTGATCCGTGGTGACGGTCGGCGCCTTTGTTGATATAGATTTGAAGTCATTGTTCTTGTAGATAGGATCGGCTCAGCCATACACGTGGACAGCGTCGTCGTCGAGCCCCCGTGCGCTGATCTTGATACGGCGAGTCGCCATTGTGGTCGATGAAGATTGGATCAGTCGCGGTCAGCATGGAAAGTCGCCGCCGCCGTCACTCGACGAAGTTGTCGACTGTTTTGTTGATGATGGATTCGGTCGCGTCGCCTGCGATGTGATGTAGATGAGATCTATTATGCTCGGAATGCCGCCGCCACATGAGGAGTTGTCGACTGCTTTGCCGCCACATGAGGAGTTATCGACTGACGAAGTTGTCGACTGCTTTGCCGCCACATGAGGAGTTATCGACTGACGAAGTTGTCGACTGCTTTGCCACCACATGAAGAAGTTGTTGACTGCTTCGCCGCCACATGTGATCTGGATTTTCTTCTCGGATGATGGATTCTGTCGCGTCGCCTGCGATGTGATGTAGATGAGATCTATTATGCTCGGAACGCCGCCGCCACATGAGGAGTTGTCGACTGACGAACTTATCGACTGATGAAGTTGTCGACTACTTTGCCGCCACATGAGGAGTTATCGACTGACGAAGTTGTCGACTGGTCGCGTCGCCTGCGATGTGACTTAGATTGGATCTACTATGCACGGAACGCCGCCGGTAGATGCGATCTGGTCGCTTTTGTCTATTAATATTTGACGATGAAGACGACTGAGCCGCCGAAACCGCGATCCAGCACGCTGTTCTTCCCACAGACGGCGCCAATTGACGAGGTTTGTCCTCGGCAATCCTAGAGTCGAGTACCCTAGGTATATTTTGAGGGAGAAGATGTGCGTGTTGGTAGTTCCAGACGGCTGACAAGCAAGGATTTACCCAGGTTCGGCCCCTCATCGTGAGGTAAAGACCTACTCCTGCTTGTCTGATTATGATGATATATGAGGTACATGGTGGCTGCAAGGGCGATATGATGAGAGGCGATCTCTCTATGCTATATCTAATTGTGTCTATGTTGTGGCTATAATGTTGCCATCTGTCCATGGGGGTGCCCCTCCCTGGCTTTATATAGGGAGCCAGGGAGGGTTTACAAGAGTCCTAGTAGACTACGAATAGGAGTCATTGTCTTGTCCTTCAAGTTATTTCCTTAACAGCTTCTTGGTCTTCATTGGGTCACCCGGTGGGCCTTCGTCTGGGCTGAACCAGGTATACCAATAGTGGGGTGCCCGGAGGGTATGCCCACGTCACACATCCAGTGTTTTTATTTTGTTATTGTCTTGCTTAGTTTATTTTTATTATTGTCTTGTTTGCTTAATATCAAAAATACAAAAAATTTAGTTACTTGCATTGTTATTTTTATTTCGGTTTGTTATTTAGTATTTCGGTTTTTATTATTCTTATTTCGGTTTTAGTTTTTCTTTTACTATAATGTTGCTTTCTAAGTACACCCTGGAAAACCTGTCCGTAGGTAGTGGATCTATAATTGGAAAAGAGAACATTGAAGAATTCTTTAATCATGTTAGTAAGCATAAGGATCTTGAGGAGAAATCCATAGCAGAACTTGCCCCTAATTATGAAACTGCTGCAGCTTCTTTAGTTCACATGCTAGAGGCTAGGTTTGTTAACCTACATCCCATAATACAACAAATGTTTCTTAATCTTCATGAAGTTAAAAATGCTGAAAAGAAAGATTTCATTATGGAAACCTTGCTTAATGAATTTGGTGATGTTGCTATAGAAGCTAGGAAAGTCTTTGATCGTTTTGATATGATAGGCTCATGTGTAGATGTTATTAATGCACTTGAAAAATTGGATAAAACTGAAATTACTAAGGGAGAGGAAATAAAAGTACCAATACCTATTAAACTTGTAGCTATGCATGAAGCCTTGGAAGAAAATTTCGATTGGATTGTCCCTCAAAACCTATTTGACGAATGTAGTAAACCAAAAAGTAAAGAAAAGGGAACCTCTTCACCTTATATAGATAAAATACAATGCATAGTTGAGAGGATTTCTGTTCTTGATTTGGATAATACTTGAATATCACTTTCTGTGCCTAGCTGAAAGGCGTTAAAAAAAAGCGCTTATGGGAGACAACCCACTTTTTATTTCTGTTATTTTATTTTGTTGAGTCAAGGAAGATGTCTACCTCTGTAGCAATTCCTTTGTATCTTTACTTTATTGCATTGTTGTGTCAAGTTAAGCATCTAGTAGAAATTTGATGCTAGATTTGGATTGCTGTGCTGAAACAGTTTTCTGCTGTCCACCGTTAAATTCCTAACCCTTTACAGAAAAATCGGATGGACCTGTGATTTTTTGTGCGTAATCCTCAGATATATATGCAACTTTCATTAGTTTTGAGTTTTCTTATTTGAGCAAGTTAAGTGCCTCGATTTTTTTTGTATTTAGGGACTGTTCTGTTTTTGACAGATTCTGCAGTTTATTTTGCAATGCCTCTTTTACTATTTTGAATGGATTTTTTTTGTTCCATAAAGTATCATTGGCTGTAGCTAATGTCCAGTAGCATTGGTAGCAATTGTGTTCATGCAGAATATAAGAATTTTTGATTATGCACTAACCCTCTAATGAAGTTTACTTTGAGTTTGGTGTGGAGTAAGTTTTCAAGTATCAAGAGAGAAGGATGATGTGATGTGATCAAGAAGATGAAAGAGCCAAAGCTTGGGGATGCCCCCGTGGGTCACCCAAGCATATTTCAAGAAGACTCAATCGTCAAAACTTGGGTATGCCCAAGGCATCCCCTTCTTCATCAACAAACTATCAGGTCATCTCTAGTGAAACTATATTTTAATTCCGACACATCTTATGTGCTTTACTTGAAGCGTCTGTTTGTTTTTGTTTTTGTTATTTTCATTCTCTGAATAAAATGGATCTTAGCATTCCTTTGTGGGAGAGAGACACGCTCCGCTTTTTCCTATGAATACTCGTATTCTTTACTTATATTTGTTGAGTATTCTTCTATGTTATTTTAATACTATTAGCTCTTGTTTTTCATGCATCTCTTGTTGGAGCTGTTAGTTTTCTTATGTTACACTCTCATATATCATTGTTATATACTTGGAGAGTTTATCTTTAAATAAGTTGATTGGTGTTTGGTTGGAAACAGAAAATGCTAAATGTGGTAGATGGTATAATGAAAAAGATATACATGCTCTTATGGATTGTTATCTTGTATGTTGTGGTGCTTGGCAATTGTTTTGAGCTCTCAAGTAGATCATGTTTATGCTTTTACATCATGTAGTTAAAACCTATTAGTGAAGAACTACCGTAAAGCTTGTTGAAATTTGGTTTGCATGTTTGGTATCTCTAAGGTCTAGATATTTTCTAGTAAAGGTGTTTGAACAACAAGAAAGACAATATAGAGTTTTATAATACTTGCAATATGTTTTTATATACGTCTTGTTGTCATAGTTTATACTTGTGTTTGCTTCAAATAACCTTGCTAGCCCAAAGCCTTGTACTGAGAGGGAATGCTTCTCGTGCATCCAAAACCTTGAGCCAAAACCCATGCCATATGTGTCCACCATACCTACCTACTATATGGTATTTCCTGTCATTCCAAGCAAATACTTCGTGTGCTACCTTTTATTCAAAACCTATAATCTCTTATTTGTGTCAATGTTTATTAGCTCATGAGAAAGTATGTGGTGTTACGGATATCAACCTTATCATTTGCTTTTAGACAGACTTTCACAACTGGACTAGTGGCATATACATCCGCTTATCCATTAACTTTGCAAAAAGAGCTGGCAAATGAGGTGCCCAGTCCCAATTAATTACAACTTTAACCGTTTCAATCTCTTCACATTTTTGCCCTGATCTAATCAGTCAAGCAATGACAACAGTTTTTAACTATATGTGTAAACAAAAGAGATAAGAGGGATGATCTACCTTTCTGGTAGAAATAACGTCCTTCATGGGAGCCGCTCTTAGAAAGTCTGGTTGACAAGGGGGGTAGAGTGCCCATTACCATTCGTTGACAACAACAAACACCTCTCAAAATTTACTTTTATGCTCTCTATATGATTTCAAAAACTTATAAAAACTAAAAAGCTCTAGCACATGTTTTTATCCCTGCTTCCCTCTGCGAAGGGCCTTTCTTTTACTTTATGTTAAGTCGGTTTACCTACTTCTTTCTGTCTTAGAAGCAAACACTTCTGTCAACTGTGTGCAACAATTCTTATGTGCTTACTTATTGCACTTGTTATATTACTTTGTGTTGACAGCTATCAATATGATATACATGTTCAAAGTTGAAAGCCAATGCTTAAACTTATATCTTCCTTTGTGTTGCTTCAATGCTCTTTTACTTAGAGACTATTGCTTTATGAGTTAACTTTCATGTGAATCATTTTGATGCTTGTTTGAAAGAACTATTCATGAAAAGTTTTTGCTTATATGATGTAGTTGTTTACTCCTTGTCTATTTGTTAGCAAACTATAAACCATTGCTTTGAATCACTTCATTCATAACATGAGCCTTACATTATTATATGATCAAGATTGTGTGAAGCATGTCACTTCAGAAATTATTCTTGTTATCGTTTTACCTACTCGGGACGAGTAGAACTAATCTTGGGGATGCTTACTACATCTCAAACGTATCTATAATTTCTTATGTTCCATGCTTATATTATGCCACTTGCTACATGTTTTATATACACTTTTATATCATTTTATGCATTTTCTGGGACTAACCTATTAACAAGATGCCACAGTGCCAGTTGCCTGTTTTCTGCTGTTTTTGGTTTCAGAAAAGTTGTTAAGTAAATATTCTCGGAATTGGACAAACGAAATGTCAAAGTGCTTATTTTTTCCGGGAGCTTCCAGAACACCGAAGAGGACACGGAGGAGGACCCCGAGGGGCCCACACCCCCTCCCGGCG
Organism: Poa annua; assembly: GCA_026929855.1. NCBI lineage: Eukaryota > Viridiplantae > Streptophyta > Magnoliopsida > Poales > Poaceae > Poa > Poa annua. The sequence continues at coordinate 10,921,052 of CM049433.1, read as the reverse complement.
CGGGTCCCCCCCTGGCCGCGCGAGCACGGGGTGTGGGGCCCTCGAGGCCCCGCCGCCTTCGCCCTTTCGCCTACTTATACCCCCCGAAAATACAAGCCCTAGGACGCGCACATTTTTCCTCCACGAAGTCCAGAGCCGCCGCCGTCGTCAACCCTAGATCGGGAGGGTTCAGAAGCTCTTCCCGGCACCCTGCCGGAGAGGGGAATCATCACCGGAGGGCTCTACATCACCATGCCCGCCTCCGGACTGATGCGTGAGTAGTTCATCCTTGGACTACGGGTACATAGCAGTAGCTAGATGGTTGTCTTCTCCTCTTGTGCTACCATGTTTAGATCTTGTGAGTTGCCTATCATGATCAAGATCATCTTTATGTAATGCTACATGTTGTGTTTGCTGGGATCCGATGAATATTGAGTACTATGTCATTGCTTCATAATATATCTTGTGAGTGCGTTGTTTATGATCTTGCATGCTCTCTGTTGCTAGTAGATGCTCTGGCCAAGTAGATGCTTGTGACTCCAAGAGGGGGTATTTATGCTCGATAGTATGTTCATGTCTCTATTTAATCTGGGGTTGTGACAGCAAGCTCTAAGGTTGTAAATGTACTGTAGCTACTACGGATAAAACAGTAGTATTTTATCTAAGGATATTTGTATTACTTACATTACACACATTGCCTAATTCAATAATCTGTTGCTTGCAACTTAATACTGAAAGGGGTGCGAACGCTAACCGGAAGGTGGATTATTAGTCATAGATGTTGTTGGAACGGTCTATGTATATTGTTGTAATGCCCAAATGAATATCACACTAGCCATCATAACTATATTATATGCATCATTATGCACTTCTTTATTCTGTCAATTGCCCAGCTGTAATTTGTTTACCCGCATGTATGCTATTATTATTATTATTTATGGAGAGACACCACTAGTAAACTGTGAACCCCGGTCCTTTTTCCTCAAACTGATAAACAATCCTACTGCAATCCTGTTACTTTCATTCTCTGCAAACAAATATCATCTTCCACACATACGTTTAATCCTTTGTTAGCAAGCCAGTGAGATTGACAACCTCACTGTTAAGTTGGGGCAAAGTATATTGATTGTGTTGTGTGCAGATTTCACGTCAACTACTCCAGCACTTTTCTGGCGCCGTTGTCACATTGAGAAGATTCCTAATTTCCTACTGGTTCGATAACCTTGGTTTCACAACTGAATGAAATTTGCTGCTGCACTACTTCATACCTTACTCTTGGGGTTCCCAACAACACCTCACCGGTGCATCAGTGACAGCAAGCTCTAAGATTGTAGATGTACTGTTGCTACTAGGGATAAAACAGTAGTACTTTATCTAAGGGTATTTGTATTATTTACATTATACACATTGCCTAATGCAATAATCTGTTGCTTGCAACTTAATACTGAAAGGGGTGCGGACGCTAACCGGAAGGTGGATTATTAGTCATAGATTCGGTTGGAACGGTCTATGTATATTGTTGTAATGCCCAAATGAATATCACACTAGCCATCATAACTATGGTATATGCATCATTATGCACTTCTTTATTCTGTCAATTGCCCAGCTGTAATTTGTTTACCCGCATGTATGCTTTTATTATTATTTATGGAGAGACAGCACTAGTGAACTGTGGACCCCGGTCATTTTTCCTCAAACTGATAAACAATCCTACTGTAATGTTGTTACTTTCATTCTCTGCAAACAAACATCATTTTCCACACATACGTTTAATCCTTTGTTACAGCAAGCCAGTGAGATTGACAACCTCACTGTTAAGTTGGGGCAAAGTATCTTGGTTGTGTTATGTGCAGGTTCCACGTCAACTACACCAGCATCTTTTCTGGCGCCGTTGTCACCTTGAGAAGATTCCTAGTTTCCTACTGGTTCGATAACCTTGGTTTCACAACTGAGGGAAATTTGCTGCTGCACTACTTCATACCTTCCTCTTGGGGTTCCCAACAACACCTCACCGGTGCATCAGGCAGGTCACAAGATCTAAACATGATAGCACAAGAGGAGAAGACAACCATCTAGCTACTGCTATCGACCATAGTCCAAGGATGAACTACTCACGCATCAGTCCGGAGGCGGGCATGGTGATGTAGAGCCCTTTGGTGATGATTCCCCTCTCCGGCAAGGTGCCTGGAAGAGCTTCTGAACCCTCCCGAACTAGGGTTGACGGCGGTGGTGGCTATGGAACTTTTGGTGGAAAAGTGTTCGGGTGTTTAGGGTTTTTCCGTCGGGGGGTATTTATAGGCGAAAGGGCAACGTCGGTGGGCGCCCGAGGGGCCTGATGCACACGGTGGGTGTGTTGTTGGGAGACCCCAAGCGGAAGGTATGAAGTAGTGCAGAAGCAAGTTTTCCCTCAGTTGTGAAACCAAGGTTATCGAACCAGTAGGAAATAATGAATTCCCCCGAGGTGTCAACAGCGCCAGAAAAGTCTGCGGCGTAGGTGACGTGGAACCTGCACACAACACAATCAAGATACTTTGCCCCAACTTAACGGTGAGGTTGTCAATCTCACCGGCTTGCTGTAACAAATGATTAAACGTATGTGTGGAAGAAAGATGTTTGTTTGCAGAAAGTAACAGGTTTGCAGTTTGTGGTTTATCAGATTAAAGAGAAGGACCGGGGTCCACAGTTCACTAGTGGTGTCTCTCCATAAATAATAATAACATTCATGCGGGTAAACAAATTACAGCTGGGCAATTGATAGAATAATGATGAGCAAACCAATGCATATACCAACGTTATGATGTCTAGTGTGAGATTCATTCGGGCATTACAACAATATACATAGACCGTTCCAACCGCATCTATGACTAATAATCCACCTTCCGGTTAGCGTCCGCACCCCTTTCAGTATTAAGTTGCATGCAACAGATTATCGCCTTAAGCACTGTGTGTAAAGTAAGTAAGTAACATCATCCTTAGACAAAGTACTACTGTTTTATCCCTAGTAGCAACAGTACATCTACAACCTTAGAGCTAACTGTCACCACCCCAGATTTAATAGAGACATGAACCTACTATCGAGCATAAATACCCCCTCTTGGAGTCACGAGCATCTACTTGGCCAGAGCATACACAAGTAACGGAGAGCATGCAAGATCATTAAATAACACACACATGATATATTATGAAGCAATAACTTTAGTACTCAATATTCATCGGATCCCAGCAAACACAACATGAAGTATTACATAACGGTGATCTTGATCATGATAAGCAGCTCACAAGATCTAAACATGATAGCACAAGAGGAGAAGAAAACCATCTAGCTACTGCTATGGACCCGTAGTCCAAGGGTAGACTACTCACGCATCAGTCCGGAGGCGGTCATGGCGACGTAGAGGCCTCCGGTGACGATTCCCCCTCCCGGCAGGGTGCCGGGGAGGAGTTCTGATCTCTCCCAAATTGGTGTTGACGACGGCGGCGGCTCGGGACCCGTGGAGGAAAATATGAACATCGTGCTAGGGTTTTTGGTCTGGGGGGTATATGTAGGCGAAAGGGCGAAGGCGGTGGAGCTCCGTGGGCCCCACACCACCTCCTCGCGCGGCCAGGGGTGCTCCCGCGCCTGGGGGTGGTGTGGGCCCCTCGGGCTCCGTCTTCGACTCCTCTTCGGTGCTCTGGAACGTTCCCAAATAAAAACTGACTTCTAAAAAGAAATCGTCCAATTCCGAGAATATTTCCTTAAGTACTTTTCTGAAACAAAAAACAACAGAAAACAGGGAACTGGCACTGTGGCATCTTGTTAATAGGTTAGTGCCAGAAAATGCATAAAACTATATAAAATGCATATAAAACATGTAATAACTTGGTATAATATAGCATGGAACATAAGAAATTATAGATACGTTGGAGACGTATCAATATCCCCAAGCTTAGTTCTACTCGTCCCGAGTAGGCAAGAACGATAAAAGAAGAATAATTTCTGAACTGACATGCTTAAACACAATCTTGATCACAATATAATGTAAGGCTCATGTTATGAATGAAGTGACTCAAGGCAATGATCTATAGTTTGCTAACAAATAGACAAGGAGTAAACAACTACATCATATAAGTAAAACTTTTCATGAATAGTACTTTCAAACAAGCATCAAAAAGATTTGCATAAGAGTTAACTCATAAAGCAATATTATCTACGCAAAAGAGCATTGAAGCAACACAAAGGAAGATATAAGTTTCAGCATTGACTCATAAAGCAACATAGATAGTTGTCAACACAAAGAAATATAACAAGTGCAATAAGTAAGCATATAAGAATTGTTGCACACAGTTGACACAAGTGTTTGCTTCGGGGATAGAAAGAAGTAGGTAAACTGACTCAACATAAAGTAAAAGATAGGCCCTTCGCAGAGGGAAGCAGGGATACAAGCATGTGCTAGAGCTTCTTAGTTTTATAGGTTTTTGAAATCATATAGAGAGCATAAAAGTAAGTTTTGAGCGGTGTTTGTCGTTGTCAACGAATGGTAATGGGCACTCTACCCCCCTTGTCAACCAGACTTTCAAGAGCGGCTCCCATGAAGGACGTTATTTCTACCAGCAAGGTAGATCATCCCTCTTATCTCTTTTGTTTACACATATAGTTAAAAACTGTTGTCATTGCTTGACTGATTGAATCAGGGCAAAAATGTGAAGAGATTGCAGCGGTTAAAGTTGTAATTAATTGGGACTGGGCACCCCATTTGCCAGCTCTTTTTGCAAAGTTAATGGATAAGCGGATGTATATGCCACTAGTCCAGTTGTGAAAGTCTGTCTAAAAGCAAATGACAAGGTTGATATCCGTAACACCACATACTTCCTCATGAGCTAATAAACATTGACACAAATAAGAGATAATATATTTTGAATAATAAAAGGTAGCACACGAAGTATTTGCTTGGAATGGCAGGAAAATACCATGTAGTAGGTAGGTATGGTGGACATAAATGGCATAGGTTTTGGCTCAAGGATTATGGATGCACGAGAAGCATTCCCTCTCAGTACAAGGTTTTGGCTAGCAAGGTTGTTTGAAGCAAACACAAGTATAAACTATGACAATAAGACGTATATAAAAACATATTGCAAGCATTATAAAACTCTACATTGTCTTCCTTGTTGTTCAAACACTTTAACTAGAAAATATCTAGACCTTAGAGATACCAAACATGCAAACCATATTTCAGCAAGTTTTACGGTAGTTCCTCACTAATAGGTTTTAACTACATGATGTAAAAGCTTAAACATGATCTACTTGAGAGCTCAAAACAATTGCCAAGCACCAGAACATGCAAGATAACAATCCATACGATCATGTATATCTTTCTTTATACCATTTTCCACATTTAGCATTTTCTGTTTCCAACCAAACACCAATCAACCTATTTAAAAGATAAACTCTCTAAGTAATTAAACAATGAGATATGAGAGTATAACATAATAAAGCTAACAGCTCTAGCAAGAGATGCATGAAAAACAAGAGCTAGAAAGCATTGAAGTAATATAGAAGAATACTCAACAAATATAAGTGAAGAATACGAGTATTCATAAGAAAAAGCGGAGCGTGTCTCTCTCCCACAAAGGAATACTAGGATCCATTTTATTCAGAGAATGAAAATAACAAAAACAAAAACAAAAACAAACCGACGCTTCAAGAAAAGCACATAAGAAGTGGCGGAATTAAAATATAGTTTCACTAGAAAGGACCTGATAGTTTGTTGATGAAGAAGGGGATGCCTTGGGCATCCCCAAGCTTTGACGCTTGAGTCTTCTTGAAATATGTTGGGGATGAATCACCGGGGCATCCCCAAGCTTTGGCTTTACTATCCTCTTGATCACATCATATCATCCTTCTCTCTTGATCCTTGAAACTTCCTCCACACCAAACTTGGAGTAAACTTCATTAGATGGTTAGTGCACGAAAAATTATGATATTCTGTAGGAACACAATTGCTACCAATGCTACTGGACATTAGCTACAGCCACTGATACTTCATAGGATAAAAAGATCCAATCAAAATAGCAAAAGAGGCATTGCAAAATAAATGGCAGAATCTGTCAAAAACAGAACAGTCCGTAAAGACGGATTTTTTCGAGGCACTTACTTGCTCAGATCAGAAAAGTCAAAACTAATGAAAGTTGCATATATCTCTGAGGATTACGCACAAAAAATCCCAGGTCCATCCGATTTTTCTGTAAAGAGTTATGAATTTAACGGTGGACAGCAGAAAACTGTTTCAGCACAGCAATCCAAATTTAGCATGAACTTTCAACTAGAGGCTTATCTTGACACAACAATGCAATAAAGTAAAGATACAAAGGAATTGCTACAGAGGTAGGACAAATCCTTGACACAACAAAATAAAATAACAGGAATAAAAAGTGGGTTGTCTCCCATAAGCGCTTTTGTTTAACGCATTTCAGCTAGGCACAGAAAGCAAAACTCAAGTATTATCAAGAGATGAAGCATCAACACCATAATTTGAGCGAACAATAGAATCAAAAGGTAGCTTCATTCTCTTCCTAGGGAAGTGTTCCATACCTTTCTTGAGTGGGAATTGGTACTTGATGGTACCTTCTTTCATATCAATAATAGCACCCACAGTTCTAAGAAAAGGCCTTCCCAACACAATTGGACAAGATGGATTGCATTCAATATCCAAGACAATGAAGTCAACGGGGACCAGGTATTATTAACCATAATGGGAACATCATTAACTCTCCCCAAAGGTTTCTTCAAAGCATTATCAGCAAGAAAAACATCCAAATAGCAATGTTCCAATGGTGGCAAATCAAACATATCATAAAGCTTTTTAGGCATAACAGAAATACTTGCACCAAGGTCACACAAAGCATTGCAATAAAATTTATCTACTTTCATTTTAATGATGGGCTCCCAACCATCTTCTAACTTCTTAGGGATAGAAGCTTCAAGTCTTAATTTATCTTCCCTAGCTTTAATGAGAGCATTTGTAATATGAGTAGTAAAAGCCAAATTAAGAGAGCTAGCATTAGGACTTGTGGCCAACTTTTGCAGGAACTTAATAACTTCAGAGATATTACAATTATCAAAATCAAAATTATTATCATCAAAGCAAACCGAACCACATTCTCCCATGTTCTTAAAAATTTCAGCACTTTTATCAACACTAGTTTCAGCAGTTTTGGGCAATTTTAAATTTTTGGAAGAAGTAGAGGAGACATTTCCAACACCAACTATGTTACCATTGATAATAGGAGGCTTACTAGCATGTGAAACACCATTATTTTCAGAGGTAGTAATAGTAAAAACTTTTACAATATTAGCCTCTTTATCTAGTTCTTTCTCTCTTTCCCATCTAGCACGTAATTGGGCCATCATCCTAACATTTTCATCTATTTGAACTTGGATGGCATTGGCAGTAGCAAAGGGATTATCATCAATATTTTCAGGTTTAGCAGCCATTTTATTGATTAAAGAAGATTGTGCTGCAGACATAGAGGAAATACAAGTTTCAGCATTAGTCATTTTTCCTTGAAGACCCGAAATCTCCCTATTTAATTTTTCCATTTGATGACTAATATTTCTCAACATATTAGATTGTTCTTTTATGGTTTTAGTGAACACTTTATTTTGCTCATATTGGTTTTGAATAAAAACTTTAGTAGCTTTTTCAATCTCTAGAATCCTTTCCTCACTAGGCATTTTACCATAAGAATTACCATAAGAGTTACCATTATTAGGAGGATAGGGCTTATAGTTATTATTAGGGGTGGGCATATTAACCGAGAACCGATCAACCGAACCGAAATAACCGGGACCGAATCCGATTAGACCGAAACCGAGAATTTAGGTTCCTAATTCGGTCAGCAAGTCTTGAAAACCGAATTTAGTTAAGGTAATTCGGTTTTAGCCCCTGAGTACCCGTATTAGCCGAACAGACCGAAGTAATTAAAAAATGATAAAGCCAAGCATTAGTCCTAGCCTCGTACGAGCCAGCCCAGTAGCGCCCTAGTGCGTATGCAATCTTCTAGCGGCCCATGTATGACCTTGTCGCATAAGCACACGTACACGGCTCCAGGAGGAGCACTCCACGCACGTTATCTCTCGACTCCTAGTCGCTCTAACCTAGCCGCCACTCGAGTGTTCGCCGCCATGCCGTCTCTCGCAACTACTGGTCAGCCGCCAACGCATACCTATTCCCAACTCTTTAGCTCTGTCTCCTTGAGCGAGAGAGTAGATGACTGGGAGGAAATACTATGGCCACCGAAGTCCCCTGCTGCACCATTGATTCTCTCTAAAATCTATTCCCGGATGCGCTGCTACTCTCCATCGGTACTGTTCGGTTCAAACCGAGAACCGAACCGATTTTTTGGTGACCGAAATTGTCGGTTAGTAGATTTTCAGAGGACCGATCGGTCTTCATTTTTTAGAAACCGAACTTTCTATAACAACGAAGAACCGAACCGATCGGTTCGGTTAAACCGAACGCCCAGGCCTAGTTATTATTACCATAATTGTTCCTATAGGCATTGTTATTGAAATTGTTGTTTTTAATAAAGTTCACATCAACATGCTCTTCTTGTGCAACTAAAGAAGCTAAGGGAACATTATTTGGATCAACATGGGATTTACCATTTGCAAGCATAGACATAATAATATCAATCTTTTCACTCAAGGAGGAGGTTTCTTCAACAGAATTTACCTTCTTACCTTGAGGTGTCCTTTCAGTATGCCATTCAGAATAATTCACCATCATATCATCTAGAAATTTTGTTGCAGCCCCCAAAGTGATGGACATAAAGGTACCTCCAGCAGCTGAATCCGATAGGTTTCTTGAAGAAAAATTCAGTCCTGCATAAAAGGTTTGGATGATCATCCAAGCAGTCAGTCCATGGGTTGGGCAATTCTTTATCAAAGATTTCATTCTTTCCCAAGCTTGAGCAACATGTTCATTATCAAGTTGTTTAAAATTCATGATGCTACTTCTTAGAGAAATAATCTTAGCAGGAGGATAGTATTTTCCAATAAAAGCATCTTTACATTTAATCCATGAATCAATACTATTCCTAGGCAATGAAAGCAACCATTCTTTAGCTCTTCCTCTCAAGGAGAAAGGAAATAATTTCAGTTTTATAATATCACCATCTATATCCTTATATTTTTGCATTTCACATAGTTAAACAAAATTATTTAGATGGGCAGCAGCATCATCAGAACTAACACCAGAAAATTGCTCTCTCATAACAAGGTTCAACAAAGCAGGTTTAATTTCAAAGAATTCAGCTTTAGATGCAGGTGGAGCAATAGGTGTGCATATAAAAAACATTGTTGTTGGTGCTTGTAAAGTCACACAACTTAGTATTCTCAGCAGTACTCATTTTAGCAAATTAATTAACAAACCGAAATAACCAAAATAACAAAAACTGAAAATAAAACACTAAACCGAAATAAGAAAAGTAATGCAAGTAACTATTTTTTTGTATTTTTGATATTTAAGCAAACAAGACAATAAAATAAATTGCAAGTAACTAAATTTTTTGTATTTTTGATATTAAGCAAACAAGACAGTAATAAAAATAAACTAAGCAAGACAATAACAAAATAAAAATATTGGAAGTGCGAAAACTCCCCTCGTAGAAGAATCTTCAAATCACCGGCAACGAAGTTGACGGAGGAGTGTGAAGGTCTTCAAAGGAACTCTTATTTCCCCGGCAACGGCGCCAGAAAAATACTTTTGATGGCGCTAAGTTGACGGGGGAACGTCAAGGTCTTCTGAACAAAAGGATCTAGCTTCCCCGGCAACGGTGCCAGAAAAATTGCTTGATGCACACGGTGGGTGTGTTGTTGGGAGACCCCAAGAGGAAGGTATGAAGTAGTGCAGAAGCAAGTTTTCCCTCAGTTGTGAAACCAAGATTATCGAACCAGTAGGAAATAATGAATTCCCCCGAGGTGTCAACAGCGCCAGAAAAGTCTGCGGCGTAGGTGACGTGGAACCTGCACACAACACAATCAAGATACTTTGCCCCAACTTAACGGTGAGGTTGTCAATCTCACCGGCTTGCTGTAACAAAGGATTAAACGTATGTGTGGAAGAAAGATGTTTGTTTGCAGAAAGTAACAGGTTTGCAGTTTGTGGTTTATCAGATTAAAGAGAAGGACCGGGGTCCACAGTTCACTAGTGGTGTCTCTCCATAAATAATAATAACATTCATGCGGGTAAACAAATTACAGCTGGGCAATTGATAGAATAATGATGAGCAAACCAATGCATATACCAACGTTATGATGTCTAGTGTGAGATTCATTCGGGCATTACAACAATATACATAGACCGTTCCAACCGCATCTATGACTAATAATCCACCTTCCGGTTAGCGTCCGCACCCCTTTCAGTATTAAGTTGCATGCAACAGATTATCGCCTTAAGCACTGTGTGTAAAGTAAGTAATGAACATCATCCTTAGACAAAGTACTACTGTTTTATCCCTAGTAGCAACAGTACATCTACAACCTTAGAGCTAGCTGTCACCACCCCAGATTTAATAGAGACATGAACCTACTATCGAGCATAAATACCCCCTCTTGGAGTCACAAGCATCTACTTGGCCAGAGCATACACAAGTAACGGAGAGCATGCAAGATCATTAAATAACACACACATGATATATTATGAAGCAATAACTTTAGTACTCAATATTCATCGGATCCCAGCAAACACAACATGAAGTATTACATAACGGTGATCTTGATCATGATAGGCAGCTCACAAGATCTAAACATGATAGCACAAGAGGAGAAGACAACCATCTAGCTACTGCTATGGACCCGTAGTCCAAGGGTAGACTACTCACGCATCAGTCCGGAGGCGGTCATGGCGACGTAGAGGCCTCCGGTGATGATTCCCCCTCCCGGCAGGGTGCCGGGGAGGAGTTCTGATCTCTCCCGAATTGGTGTTGACGACGGCGGCGGCTCGGGACCCGTGGAGGAAAATATGAACACCGTGCTAGGGTTTTTGGTCTGGGGGGTATATGTAGGCGAAAGGGCGAAGGCGGTGGAGCTCCGTGGGCCCCACACCACCTCCTCGCGCGGCCAGGGGGGCTCCCGCGCCTGGGGGTGGTGTGGGCCCCTCGGTCTCCGTCTTCGACTCCTCTTCGGTGCTCTGGAACGTTCCCAAATAAAAACTGACTTCTAAAAAGAAATCGTCCAATTCCGAGAATATTTCCTTAAATACTTTTCTGAAACCAAAAACAGCAGAAAACAGGGAACTGGCACTGTGGCATCTTGTTAATAGGTTAGTCCCAGAAAATGCATAAAACTATATAAAATGCATATAAAACATGTAATAACTTGGTATAATATAGCATGGAACATAAGAAATTATAGATACGTTGGAGACGTATCAGGGCCCACACCACGTCACGGCGCGGCCAGGGGGGGCGCCGCCACATGGTGTGGCCGCCCTGTGGCCCCTTCTCCGTCTCCTCTTCGGTCTTCGCGAACCTTCCTGGAAAAATAAGCACTTTGGGTTTTGTTTCGTCCAATTCCGAGAATATTTCCGGAACAACTTTTCTGAAACTAAAAACAGCAGAAAACAGGAACTGGCACTGTGGCATCTTGTTAATAGGTTAGTTACAGAAAATGCATAAAATGATATAAAGTGTATATAAAACATGTAGCAATTGGTATAATATAAGCATGGAACAAAAGAAATTATAGATACGTTTGAGACGTATCAATCAACTTGCACACATCTTCACCAAGCCACTACCTTTACCCATGTTTGTGAGGTCTCTCGGCGAAATCTCACCCTCCTAGACACTGCGTGGCACGGCTGAGATCGAGCGAGGGTGTTAGACTTTGTATAGCTTCTGTATTTGTACCGTATTTGTACATTCTATTGTACGTGTGTACACCATATAAATATATACGATAGGCCACCCGAAGAGGGTCTCCGGTCTGATTAATCCAGGAACGGGGATCTGGAAGGCGGACGTGGTTCATTGTAATTTTATCACTCCTGACGCTGAAGCAATTCTCAACATTCCCTTGAGGACGAAAGGAGGTGAAGATTTTACTTCTTGGGCTTTGGAAAAGGGTGGAGTTTATTATGTGAAATCAGCCTACCGTGCTCTAATGACTCATAACGAGTGCTTAGCTCTAGAGGAAGGGTCGGTAGCGGGAACTTCAGTGGCAGAAAAACAGATTTGGTCCGCTCTATGGAAGCTCAAAGTAATCCCGCGAGTGCGGGTGTTCCGGTGGCGAGTACTAAGGGGCATTCTCCCGGACAATGCCACTCTCAAGTATCGCCACGTCAAACCAATTGCCCGATGCGATCTTTGCAAAGCAATGGACGAGGATCTATACCATGCTCTCGTTCGATGCTCTCATGCAAAAGAATATTGGGCTGCGGCTAGGGATCTTCTTGCTATCAAGTTACCCTCGCTACACCCGGCAACATGGTCCAGAGATATACTCTTGGGCACGATGTTCTCTGATCAAGATAGGTGCAAAATCATCACGGTGATGCACTGCATTTGGTCAGCAAGGAACCGCTGGACGCATGATCAAGAAGGATTCAATCCTTCACATGTGATAATGAAGGTCCAAGATGACCTTACATTACTGGAACTTCCGTAAGTACCAAGGAAGGCATCGGAGGGGAAGTGTTGGCGCCCCCTGATCCTGGTTTGATTAAAATCAATACTGATGGCGCTGTTGATTCGGAGACCCGGAAAGGAGGAGGAGGAGGAGTCATCCGATCTCATCTTTCAGTCCTGGGTGCCTGGAGCAAACCATTCCATGGAGTGACTGACCCTTTAATTGCTGAAACCCTAGCGCTTCGTGAAGGTGTCATCCTCGCGCGCGTCTGGGGATATTCACAAGTCGTCATGGAGATGGACTGTTTGGAGGTGGTGAACCTCTGGTTATCGCGTCACAAGACAAGATTCTATTGTGACTCCTATCTTAGATGAAATAGGGGAGATTACTTCTAGCTGTACTATTTTCAGTATTATTCATGTAAAGAGGACTGCTAATGCCTCCGTGGATCTGTGTGCCAAGCAGCGGTGGAACTTCAACGGAATTCTTGGGCGGGCCAGGCTTTAGCATAACAAGGTTTTCCTTTAATTTTAGAGTCTTAAATGGCTGGGCCCAACAAGAAATAGGAAGAACGGACCAAATCTTGGACGGGCCACGGCCCAGGTTGGCCTTAAGGGAGCTCCGCCCCTGGTGCCAAGTATGCTTGTCGCCTCCAGGCTTCAGAATGCTGGTTTCATGTGACTCCTGCGTTTTTGGTTGGTAGCCTTCGGGCAGACTCTAATCGTTTATCTCTGAGTGAATAAAGATACCCTAGTTCGAGTGCAAAAAAAAGAGAGGGTTGAGCCGGTTCCCCAAAACCTAAATTCTATACGTCTTACAATCAACCATCTGAAAATATGAACTAACATGGAATGGCTGTGCATTAACATGATAGTCTCAAACTATGCTGCCACTTGGGTACGTAAATACACCATACATACAGGTATTCTACATTAACAAGACGATTACTGAGATTTACTCATGCATCCTCGGGATTCTTAGCTCTCCCGGTAATGTAAGTAAATACCGTTACATATTGATCGACGGTTCTTCAGTTAATCTCCACAAGGATTATTCTGATGGGCTGGGCACCAGACCAAGCATATAATTCCATTGAAAAACACAAACGCAGAAGTTACCGAGGAGGGAGAACTAACGATGAGCTCACATAAAAAAAATCTCTACATGTTCGTCGTCAATTAGTCGTCCGACATAGTAGGAGTATAACCTAACTAGCTAGTGCATGGATCCATGCATCGGGGAACGAAGGAAATTACTTGTCTTGAATCTTGATGTCGACTATAGAGGATTTGCCAAAGGTTCGAAATTGCCCTGTATCGCCGGCAGGGGAGTGAAATCAGCAAGCAACCATGCGCCTGCGTTCTAGCTAAGAGTAGCTAGCTACTGCATCAGCATGTACGCCGGCGTTTCCCTCACAGTTGGCCCCGACCGGCGACCACCGCCTCATCCGTCCATCCCGGCAAGGCAAATGCGCCGGCGCCGGGAAGCATGATGGATCACATGGTGGCCATGGCACGCCGGCCAGCGGGCAGCTATGTATGTAGTTCGGGGCGACGGTGTGTGCGAGTGTGATGCTGCAAGATGAGAACGGAGGATGCCGCCTTTTGTAATGGGCAAAGTGATGGAGAAAGTTGGTCGTGATCGAGAGCCCATGGGGCATCCTCCCTTGGATATCCACCTCCTTCCTTTTCGACTTTGGCAAATGGCCATGGCATCTCCATTCTCCAACCAGGATATACTCAGGGAGTGGCATTGGCATGCATGTCGATTGATCAATGTACCCTTCGCTGCTTCTCTCCTTCTTACTTTCCACCCTCCATCGTGTATTGTCATGTGGAGTCTTTTCCAACAACCGGACAAATGAACAAAGGCAGCCTTTATTTATTTGCAGATCCTTCTTTTTTCTCTCTCCCTTTTAGTCTGGCCATGCATATGCACATGCCTTTTTAATTCGGTGCAAAGCTACTATACTGTCTTGGTTCCATTTAGGTGGTTTTGCTTTTGATTAGCAGCTGCAAAGCTAACTATCATTGTTGTGTGGGTTTTATTTCCTTCTACAATTAAATCCATTATTAAAAGGAGTGTGGATTTCCTCTCCCCCGTGGTAGATGTCCCCCCACCAGCCACCGTTGGATGTTCCTCGGGATTGTCGATGTTGTCACGTAGTTGGATTCTGATTAAGAAATTGTTTCCCTAATTTATAGTAATTACTGAATGCATCGACTACCGTGATTTGGAAGCTAGTATGTGTCTTCCGTAATTATTCGTTTGTCTTACATACTGGCATAAGATTGCTCGTGATATGTGAGTATCTGGTACTTTTAGAATGTGACAAGAAACTAATCATAAGGCATTAATTGTGGTGTTTTGAAAGCCAGTCCCTTCCTCCCTAATTATTTATTTCATCTCTCGTAACCGTCATAAAATTTCTCGTGATCCGTGAGCGTCTGATTTTTTTTGAATGGGACAAAGAACCGATGTATATATATATTGTAACTGTAACATACATATATACATGACATATAGCGTACGTGTTGTGTTCTCTACTAATAACAAACAAGACCTCTATATATATTTGACATACGGGTTCTAAAACTTCATTATATCTTGAGAAGGCAATATAAAAGGAGTGCAATACTTTTACTCCTCCAGATGACAGGTTCAGCTATTATACATCTATATGACTTTATATACTCTGAAGGATCATTTTTCCGGCTATTATACGTCTTCTCGGTCTCGGAGATTTTCAATGGACTGCATGGAATCAGTATGCTCTGTCCATGAGACGATAGCTTGTACATACGTACATATGCTATTATAGCCATGTCATGCAGATAAAAACAAATTGTGGAAACTAAGGATATGTGATACAAACAACGAGACACTTTTGTCATCTTTTTACTGACTGTCATTATCAGGTACTCGTCAGGTAATTTCAAGCGATTAACAGATACTACTTCATGTGACAAATCTTAACTAGTTGTGGCACATATCTCAATGGAATATAATGGATGGCATCCAGGGGGGGGGGGGGGGGGGCAGCTACCCAGGGGTTAGCAGGCTATTTTCCATTATCAAAATTTTATGCCACCGTAGAGGTTTTTGGTTTATTATTACATTGAGCATTTAGACAGATAGATTTTCAGTTTGGATTCTTATACAAAAAATGGTTAGAAGTGAACCTCTTTGAGTTGATATGGAAGATCCTAAATATACACACACATATTCGATCAATAAATAATTGCTAGATGAATGGATTGTAAGACATTAATACATACTCCCTCCGTTCCAAATTAATTGACTTCTATTTACCCACATGACATACACATATGTGAGCAAATAGAAGTCAATTAATTTAGAACGGAGGGAGTACATGCATACATTCATTTTGGCCTTATCGTAAACAATGCATTTAAAATGTTAAACTTCCGGAAAAAAAATTGGGTGTACTATGTTCGCATACAAAGTATTGTGGAAGAATATTTTTTTATGCCTTGTAAAAAAGACAAAAACAATAACTCGTGAAAAATAACTTTTAGAGCGGTGTTTTTCTTTTATTTTCTACACATTCCAAACAATGTCTTTTTCGTAAGTTTGTGTACAAACACAAAATGTTTGATGTACACCCGATTTGTTTTACATTTTAAATTTTCTTAAAATACATTCTCTATAATATGAGTCTACTCTATAAGTCAAAACAATGTGTCCTGCTAAAAATGTTGTAGTTTACTTTACGAAAGGGAGAGGAGAGATCGTGTTTGTGCACAATTTATGAATTTAGGATTTTAAACCAAATTTCAAATTAAGTTATATATTTTGAAGTTTGAATTGTATTGTGTGTATTTACATATGTCAACAACATATTATCGTAATACAACAGAAGATGAAAAAAGTAGATGATGAAATTGGGCAGAACATCACTTATCCGACCGTTCGTGACTTCCTGGACGTCCACACCCATTTGTTCTGACATTAGGGTTTTCAAATAAAATATAGGGACTGAACTGAAAAGATGCTCTAAGGTAAATAAAGACATGAATGAGTGTACGAGGATTTGCACCACATGATGAGAGAGAGTACATAAGAAGACCACATGTAAGGTGTGACGCAGGGTCCCTCCAAAATCTCACTTCTAATTCATTTGCTATTAAAAGTTTAGGTTTGAGACGCAAAAAGTGAGTTAGATATAGCAAAGTAAACTATATAAGTGGGATTTCGGCAAAATCCGGCTTGCATCTCTAAGACTAACTAAATTTTCCAGAGCATGGCAACACACCAAAACAATCAAAAGAAATAGGAAATGCATAAACTATAGAGTCGCCGCACACCGGAAAAGCACACGCAACAGCTGTCCGTGGTGAAGTGCATCCGAAGCAATGCTTTGGCTTATGAGACTGGAATTTAGATCGCAGCTACTGGTTGTTCTTAGTATTTCCTTGAAAATTAGCTTATATATATGTTTGCTTTGTTAGTTATGTGATGTTTATGATCTATAACGTACCATCGCCCCAAGCAACTCATGTACGTATTGAATATATATCTGAGCAAATGATCCCCATGCACTGTTAAACGATATACAGGGGAGAACATGTATGAATAAATCCAAAACATGGACAATCTGATTCGCCTAGAAAGTGGGAGCATCTGAACTTACGAGTCGGAACGAATGTTTGAATCTGACCAAACACAACTCTGGAGTGTAAGTTGAGAGACTTATCATTTTTTTGGTCCCTGCAGTCGAGATGACAACACTCTATGTAGGATCCGAAACGCCCACCCACAAGAGAGGATACATGTGAAAGGATCCATCCTCCCCACACTTGGAACCACCATGGCAACCCTTGCACAATGTATCGTGCCTACATGTTCTTTCTTTCATTCCTCAATATGTAACTTATGCGAGATGATTTTTACCTTGCCATAAATCATAAGAATAATAATACCACAAATAAACCACTTAGCATGCATAACTAGCACAAGACACTGTTCAGAAGAAGCAAATATTGAAATTCAAATTTGTAGTATGTGTGACTGATCGATGGTTCTAAGTGTTGAATCCTCTCAACGTGTGGCTACTGCAGAAGAAAAAGGGCGATACTTTGCCACAAAAATTGTGTTTTTCTGAGTATGAAGCCGAGCTCTGCATAAAATTCAGGGTTGAAATCGAACTTATGATTCAAATTTCATAATAGGCTTTATCGGGGAAAAAAATTAATGATGGGCCGGAGAGACACTTCATAGTTTTGGTGCGGCATGGGCTTGCGCAGGGGAGATTTGATAATAACCTTTTTTTTGTTTGCCGCGCTTCTAATCCCAAGTCATGTATGGCTTCTACATAGGTAGCTACTGTAACATCACATATTTCAATGCAATATGAGTCTATAAGTTAATTAATAAATTTTTGCATGATAATGTTACTCCAAACTATGGAGTTAGTAACATAGACTAGTACATGTTACTACTCTAAGTTGCTCACCACCTAAACTGTAATGCAGGATTAGTTCAATACATATTCAAAGATATAGGACAATAAAGGATGTAGCTAGTCGCGGCACTAACAGGAAACCCGCGGCAAAGAAGGCATATAATTCAAATAATTGCTTCGGTTGGGATGGAGATTCTCCAGATTTTATTAGACCTTTTGTTATGCATGGTGTAACTCTACTATCTGTAATCTATAATAAAATAAACACCACAAGGCATTCCGTCAAACAAACAAAAAACAGGAAACCCGCTACCACTGAACTCTAGCCTACACAAGTAGCGGGGGCTGGGCTACTTATTACAAACCAGAAAACAAGATAGAAATTCCAACACAGTTCAAGCACCAACATTCGCCACAACTCCATCTTGATTTGTAGCCGCAAAATCTTTATCAGTGAGAGTGGCCGCCTAGTCCACATCATTGATGTTGTCATTAGAAACATCCTCCTCCTCACTAGCCTCATCATCGCTGTAGTCCCTTGGTGGAGATTCAGGTGATAAAACATTTTCACCAGCATCAGGATCATTCTCTTGGAAGAGAGACTCATCTATATCATTGGCTTCTTCCTGCAGACCAAAAACATTAAAGTAGAAACACAACGATCAGAAGGGAGAAAGTAGACAATTCAGACTAGGAATAAAATAAACTTAAGAATAAGATGAACTCCAGAGGGAACCACAACAATAAAAATCCACTAGCTAATGCAAGGAAGTTCTAAGCTGAACGTAAGTAAGAAAGTTCTCCAGATAAATCCGGCAGTACATAGAGATATATTGAAGGATGCAAGCGGGGTCCCACTTCTATTCATCAGAAGATTTCTAATTTAATATTTTAGAAAATGAACCAGAAGTGGGATGCAAGTGGGGTGGCATTTGGCACCCTATATATATTACAAATAATATGGAGATACTTTTAAAGCCCAGAGAAGAACATATTATTACCATATAACTAGCCGCTCTGCTGTATCCTGATGCCTGTACACCTTTAACTTCCTCAGCAGCAACATCGTCTTGCTTGTTCATTTGTCTTTCTATCAAGACGGCCTCTTTTTCAAACTCTACGTATATTTCATCTTGTCTATCAGCAAAGTTCACAAAGATATCCCGGACATTGATGATCTTCTTCTTTAGGTTGTTTAGCTCACCAACATCATAATTGGAAGCTTCCTCCACGGCTTTGACACATGGACCATGACCAAGAGGGAAAAGGCCAGATATCCAGCTTAGTCGTTCACCCGTAGTTGGCACTTTTTGTGCTAACTTATCAACCATGGACATAAGTTGATTGATTTCGTTGATACCCGACTCATAGGTAGGAGGTTCACTGCTCGTGGACCACACAGTGGCAACATTGCTACTCACCAAGGGCTTGTGCATCCCAACCGGAGTGCTATTCTTATCAGTTAGGCTGAGGTGCTGGACATACAAAGAAGAGGATAAGAAATGTCGGGTCATCCCGAAAAAGAAAATAATAAGGTGAGCAAAAAAAATGGAAGTTAAGTTCAGGGTAGGCGTAAGCTCAATTTAAATCACACAAGAGTTCTCTCACAAAAATCACACAAGAGTTGACTTCGTCAGCACACAAGATTTCAGTTTACATTATGCAGAAGTTCCGAAGGTACAATAAAATATTAAGATAACTAGAAATCTTCAAAAGAAATAGATACGGGAGGCAACTGGGGATGGCACTTGACACCCTAGATAAACATATTGAAAGGAATTGTTGAGTTGCATTTAAAACATAATAAAGAGGAACATACTATTACCGTAAAGTTAGCCGTTCTTGCATGTCCTGATGCTTCCACACCATTAACTTCCTCATCATCAGCTAAAGCGGCAACATCTTCTTGCTGGTTCATTTGTCTTGCTATCAAGTTAGCCTCATTTTCAAACTCCCAGCACATTTCATCTTGTTTCTTGCCTAACTTCAGAAAGCTATCCTGGATACTGAAGATGGCCAGCTTCAGGTTTTGTAGCACATCAACATCACAATTTGTAGTTTCCTGAAAGGCTTCGACACATGGACCATGACCATCAGTGAAAAGGTGAGCTATTCTGCTTAGTTGTTCACCGGTAGTTGGCACCTCTTGAAGTAACTTGTCAACCTGGGACAGAAACTGATCTATTTCGCTGATAGCTAGCATGGAGTAAGGATCTTCACCGGTGGTGGCGATAACAGCATCAATACTGCTTGTGGCCAAGGTTTTCCGGCTCACCAAGGTCTTGTCCATCCCAAATAGACTGCTATTTTTCTCGTTTAGGTGGTGCTTAAATTCCCTCACAGGCGGAGAAGCACGGGAAGAGAACAAGCGATGTCGTTGGAGGCCTTCCTTCAAAAAAAATCAAGGTAATCAAACACGGTCGCTTTACTGCAGGTGGCATAAGCTTTTTAAAATTATACTCTAACTTCTATAAAAATACGGTGCGACGGTTGCATACTCTCGAGACAAAGAGTTTCACGTCAACATAATATTTTAGTTTAGGTGTTTAGAAGTTAGAACACACAACAGGCTTTCCGGTTTCTTTACAGAATGTATATCTAGAAGCTGAAAATCTTTCTAACAAATGGAATTTGTATGTGGTTTCTTCACACGAAAATTCTCTAAACAAAAGATAACCTTTTGAAGAAAAATTGGAAAGACGATAATAAGTGTTGTTTCTGCGAATTAGAGTAGACGTTTCGACTCCTTTTTATGCCTGGTCCTTTAGACCATCTTGTTTGGAGTGTTGTGTATATTTCCTTTAATTAACGCCTCAACTACGGATAATACTGGTAACTTATAGTACTCCGTATTATTTTTAACAAAAAAATGGATGAGTGGTAACAGGGTGAGATAGATTGACAATAAAACAAAAAAATGTGCGATATAGAATGCAAGCAATAATATTATTTTTAACAAGGTTGACGTTGCTCGTCTTCTGCAGTTTTTCCATATGGTTATACACTCGATCCGTAAATGGTCCTTCAGCGTATTTGCTGAGGCACCGATAAACAGCTCTGTGGGGAAGTGACAGAGACACACTCTGCAAGGTAACTACTGCTCGCGGAGCAAAATTCTAGGTAGCTTGAGTAGGACCTTGATCGATTTCCCTTCTTGGCTTGTTTGATTTGTAGGATTGCGGAAAGGCATAGGAATAGGAAACATGTAGGATGGGGATGTCATGTCTATTTGATTACTATGGGAAGAGCATTGTGGTGAAGGAATTTTTTTTTAAACCGAAGGCAAAAGCTTTGCCTTATCCTTTTATTAAGAAGAAGGTGCCCGGTTTATTATGGAAGAAACCGGGCGAAAACCGTACAACAACACAACCCCACGGGGCAAAGCCCACACAACCTCGAGAAC
This sequence comes from Poa annua, assembly GCA_026929855.1. NCBI lineage: Eukaryota > Viridiplantae > Streptophyta > Magnoliopsida > Poales > Poaceae > Poa > Poa annua. The sequence goes on along the minus strand of CM049433.1, from coordinate 10,899,638 downwards.
AACTAGAGCCAAGCTCTAGACACCACTCCGTAAAGAGCCGATCAGCTATCCACCTTTGCCAGAGAGAAGAAACCATAACTGCTATGGGAGGAGCAGGTACGGGACACTCCAACGCAGATGGAAGCGACCAACCGGCCAGGAGCCCCGACGACGACCAACACCATGGGCAACCTTGTTGCCCAAACGACACAAAGGAATTTTTTCATGAGGTTAGAGCTCATGTTATTTTCCTATGGGATTTGCACTACAAGATTCCTATGGAAATAATTCCAATAGAATGTGATCCTATGAATCAAATGGCTACCAAAAGAAAATTTCCTATAGAATCAAATCCTTCAAAAATCCTATGTCATTCCTTTGAATCAAATCCAGCTGCCGACACACATGCATGGTTGAAGTCGCATGTACAAATCCAGCTAGCTTTTTTCAAGCTAAAGTGGCCTCAGGGGAGTATGAAGAAAATGAATTGGATTGCGGGTTAACTGAAATGGTTGAAGTCGCACGTAGAATAGATACGAGAAAAAAAGGATAAACTCAAAACAGAAACAGAAAAGAGAATGAACTCGCAAGCAGTCTTCAGTTCCTGATACACATGTGCGTGTATGTTCATGAGAGAATTCTTCGAAGAGTTAAGACGAGAGCGGGAACAGAAGAAGCAGGAATCTTACAATGTACTCCCTCCGTTCCATTTTAATTGACTTGCTATTCACTACATGTGGATGTATCTATACAAGTGACATGTCTAGATACATCCATATTTGGTGGATAGCAAGTCAATTAAATTAGAACGGAGGGAGTAATAAATATACAACGAACACACCTGTTGTGTTTGCAATGAGCCCTCCGGCCGAGGAATGCGTAGGACGGCTTGCGCCGAGGAATGCAGCGCACTTGAAAAGGGTTACTTGGGAGAGACCAAGCTGCCAGTCTCGGAAACAAGGCCTTAAAAACATCCACTTGAGCAACAGGCTACTAGTAAATGATGACTTAGGCAACGCAAACAAGTTTCTCTTGTTTGTCTGGGCCAACTGTAGATTTTTTTAATCAGACACAAATTTCTTTAGTTGAGTATAAAACACAGAAGACGTCATATAGCTTACCATATTTGTGCTATGACCATACTAAATTTATTGTGTTGTCAACGTGTTGATGCTGACAAGTTGATCTACATAAAGTAGCCAATTCTACAGTAAGACAAATTATGAAAGTACATTCTTTAGAAAATGTAGCCACTTGTAAAGTAAGATCAAGTCAAGAAAATATACCATTTCCAGAGTAAGCCAAGTCAAATACAGATAGCCATTTACATATACCATGATTTTACACATTTTTGTATATTATATACAAACTATGTATGATTAAGTTCCTTTCGCTAGACACAACGACTAGTGGGTGTGATTCTACCCTCTACTACTAATTTTGTTGTGATCTATTTTGAAGCACTGCGCATGGACAGTTGGACACTGTGAACTTTCTTACACAAGTAGATGGTTGAATTCTTAAAATATGATATTTATTAGAAAAATATATAGGAAACATTTAAGAAGATAATATTATTTATAAATTAAGAATATATTCTACATTTGTAAGTGAAAAGTATTGAACTAAATCCAAGGTACTAAATATTTTTGCGTCTAGCAAAAACTAGTAACAGATGATAACTTAGGCAACGCAAACAAGTTGCTCTTATTTGTAAGGGCTAATTGTAGACTTTTTATAAAACTTTTTTCTTAGTTGACCATATCCACGAAGACTTTATATAGCATACCCATCTTGTATCATGTCCATACACAATGTACTGTCTTGACATTGTGTCGGTGTGCAGACTTGGTTTGTATAAAGGAGTTATCTTAGACGAGCTCCGCACTATTATCTCCGACTTCACCACCTTTTCCACAAGGGAGCCGATCGAGCACGAGTACAGATCGAGCAACTTAACACCCCTCAATCGCACATGCTAACACCCTTCCATGTATATCCCATATCGCTAACCATTAGAGAATAAAAAGGCACACAATCTTCGACGGCCAATTCTTTGCGTACGGTTTCAGTTTCTAAATCATGTGGTAAATATCGCATACGATCCGGAAATAAAAATCTTGTGCATATTGCTCCATCATCGCACACCGTTTGTTTGCAAGAACTGTGTGCAATCGAAACTGTATATCCATATAACTTTATCTCTATAGAGTACTATTTGTTCATCATATTTTTCTGTGAACGGTAATTGCAAATGGCAAGCGTTTGAGTTTGTTCGTAGAATATAATTACGGTCCAGTATTATTGGCGTTATCGTGCTTCCTTTTCCCGCTGCCCCCCGCTCTCATGTATAAATCTGGCTAATAGAAGTATCACCGGCAGCGGCAATGGCTCGCTACAAGTCCAAATTCCCCAAAGAGACGTGATACTCCATTGGAACAAGGAAACGGGGCGTTCCTGCGCGTGCATCCACCTATACCGCCGTTCCCTCCTAGCTCCCCTTCCTCCTCATCCGACGTTCCCTCCTCCCCTGACTCGTCATCATCCATCTCTAGCCCGGAGACGCCGGTCGACGACGACAACACTGGTTCCGGGTCATCGTCGTCGATTGATCGAAGTTATTTTGAGGAGCTCGATCGGAGACAGGAGTCCAAGGTGTTGTGGTGAAGAAGAATTCATGACGCATCGAGTGGTGGAGGAATCCTTGAGGATCTGCGTGAAAACCGTCTGCGCAGGTGGTGGCGCCTCAAGGTGGAGCTCAATATTTCTGGTGCTCCACCCTCGAAGTGGCACAAGGCTGATGCTGTCGAGGCCTCTAGGTCTCTCTAGCCACCCGTCAACAACGCTGCCGATGACGAACACGATTATTTTGTATGCATGGTCTACGATATTTGTCGTTTACATTTAAACACCTATTCCTAGCCGTTGCTGGCCAGCTCCCCCAGTTCTAGTTGTGCCGCCCTCCGCTTCCATCCCTCTGTCGTCCGTCCAACACCTCTCGAAGCGCATAGAAACTGTCATCGCCATGGTCTACGGGATCGAGGAGATCACCAGCAACACGGATTCGAACAAGGTACATTTGGTCGTAGCTTCTAGCTTGTTGTTTGCTTCATGCTCAGGTAATTTTTCTTTGTTACCGTTTTGTTCCATCTGAAAGACGGCAGATGTTGTGATTACGAAATGCATGCCGACTTTAAGCAGTCCGTGGAAGGCAAAATGAGCGCCCTGTTGCAGGATCTGCACATTGTTGACGAGGAGAAGAAGAAAGCTGAGAAATAAGCGAAGAAGCTCATAAACGAGAAGATGGAGATGGAGCTGCACACTGATCGGAAGAAGCAAATACTGAAATTTGTATTTGTAGTACTCCCTCCGTCTCAAAATAAGTGTCTCTATTTTGGGACGGAGGGAGTATGTGCGACTGATCTATGGATCTAAGTGTTGAATCCTCACAACGTGCATCTACTGTAGAGTAAAAGGCCTAGGCGTGGCAACAACTAATCAAACTCAGGCGATACTTTACCGTAAAAATTGTGTTTTTCTGAGTATGAAGCCGAGCTCCGCATAAAAGTCGGGGTTGAAATCAAACTAATTATTCAAAAATTATAATAGGCTTTATCAGAGAAATATATTAATGATGGCCCGGAGAGACACTTCACAGTTTCTGTGCGGCATGGTCTTGCGCAGGGGAGATTTGATAATAACCTTTTTCGTCTGCCATGGCTCTAGTCAATACATAACCAAGAAATGGGCAAAGGAATAGACGGAGCTACCCTCAAATTAAAAGAACAACAAATTGACAGCAAATATTTGTTCTATTCCTGCCACACAATTATGCTGTCCAAACTCCACAAAACTATGATGTCCAAGGTGACAGTTCCAAACCTAAAAAAGCGCCATGCTTTTCTCAAGTGAGTTTTGCATAGATCGTGTCTGAATATGTTGTTCAGTTCGCCTGTCTATAGATGATTCAGTCAGTATTGCTTTAGTTTTAGGAGAATTTTGGTAACCAGCAATGTATAGCTCAGTCCTGTCAAGAGTACTTGTTCCACTCAATCGATTAGTTTCTTAGTACAATTGTCTCTGCTCATTTCCTGTAAGGAATACTTGTACTAGTTCATATTATCATATCCTTTTGGCTATTTAGTTCTTTACATGACCTTTGTGTCTCTCCGGTGCATTTCGAATATTTATGACTGGTCCATGATTTATAGCTTTATCATCTGCATAAGTGTTCTTGGCATCTAGTCCTTAAGTGACGCCTGGAAGTACAATCGTGTCTTAACTCTATTGTCAGGTTTGCTTATGGCTGACTCAGTCAGTATCACTTTCAAGATTTTTTTGCAACTACCAATGTATAGCTTCGTACTGCTAAGAGTTTCTTAGCATTACTGATAGCTGTCCATTTCCTGTAAGGAAATGTTGTACTGTTTCCATCATATCCTATGGGCTATTTAGTTATTTTCATGACTTTGTGTTTCTCTAGTGCATTTCAACATATGGTAGTTATGAGTGGTCCAAGATTGCTGTTCTGTGTTCTGTCCATTTATTCTTCACGTGAGGCACAGAAGTACAGTGTGAGTCCTGTTTTTTTTTATGGATTATGGATCTCCCTAGTAGCATTTGCTGCTAATTATAACAATCTGTTACCTTCCTTGATTACCTACGGGGTTTGGAAATCAAAATATAAGTCTATCCTTAATAGAAGAAATCATCATAGTTGCAGCTTGACTCGCAGTCCAGGTAAGCAACATAATTCTTTGGTAAGCAAGGAACATTTTCTGTTGCGATCTGAATAAAACTACACTACACATAGTGACATATTGACATGCATTATGTTCTATCTATGGAACCTTCTCTGATCAAGACTTCATCTGAATGTTTGATTGTTCTTTCCCGGTATCAGTTATGTTAGCCCCAGCAAGCACAGTTATGTTGTTTTTTGTTTTTTTCACTGCGCGCAATCTCCTCAATACAGTAGATAAGGTAGAGAAGAGATAACTGCAATATAGCAAATGCTCCAGATGTTAAGCCATTTGAGATAGACAATGTTTGTTCATCGATAAAAATGATAGGCTGGTTTTGTTGTACGGCTTCTCTTACATTGTTGAGAAATACACCCTAACTTACTGCTTGATGAAACAGCCATATTACTTTTGTGTTGTGAGGAGTTGTCACCTCTTGTTGACAGCTTCACTTGCTGCTTTGCAACGTTGTTCGCCTTCTTGGCGCCCCTTCTATGCGATTAATACACCCGCCGGGGTGTATTCTTGAAAAGAAACAGCCATACTACTTGTTGATCGAGCTTATCTGAAATATGTATGGTTATTTACCCTCAAGGGAACCTTTATAGCTCAGATGCGACTCTCATCAGATCATCCAGCTTGTCAGGGCCTAACAAAAGAAGCAAATAAATAAATAACTTCAACGTCATTGTTGGTGTGATATTATGGGTATGGCAGACATGCATTAGGTTGACTAAACATGCTTCTCAGTTGACATTTGGTTCAGACAAAAGATAAAGCGAGATAACCAACAATAATTCTGCCCTTTTAGGACTGAAAGGGGCTATACCATTTACAGCAACTCCTCACTGAACTGATCTTTGCATAAACATCATGATGTAAAGGCTGTCATCCAAGTCTCTCATATCTGCTGGAGTGGTTAGCACCTGATAGCTTTGCGGTGTGCTAGGACCAGGGATAAATTTGGGATACTGGCATGTAACAGTTTAGATTTTTTATTACTGTAGACCATTGGAGATTGGTAGTACTTTTCTGGGAGTTGGTCATTTATACCAGGATATATCTCAGGTTTGCTCCCCCCAATCCCCAGACTCCGGTGCCTGATACATGGTGTACTCTGCATCCAAATGTCTATCTTCCTTGAAAATTTGAACTCAACTTCTTGTTTGAAAAATTAAACGCAACTGTAATAATGCTGAGTATATAAGGATCTTTTTTTACTTGTATTGTATCAAGTCCAGATCAAGGGAAGCAATCGGCCAGATCCAGGAGGAGCTCCACTAGGCTGCACTGCAACAGGCATCGGTATGTAGAATAAGGCTGGGATGGAGATGCAAAGGCAAAGCAAAGCCCAGGAAAGGAGAAAGGTGTCTGCACTGCATTGCATGGAGTAAAAGTAAAACCAACCAAATCTCACGTACATCAGCTAGCAGGCAGAACAAGTCCAACTGTACTCTGCCCATCCTACATGTGCCCCATGTGGAGCGCTTTCCCGTATGTCTTTCTTACCCAGCACTCCTCTGCTCCTAGCTACCCTGGCCGGGCACAGCACCCCACCCCTGTACAAAAGGGCTCTTGTGTTCTTCTGAATCCAGAGTGAAGAGGAAGAAGCACAGCAATACCTGATAACCCATCCAGAAGCAGCAGGTATGTCACACTTGTTTCTCCTCCATTCTACCTCCATGTCGCTCACCGGCCTTGCCCTATTCATATCTTGCTTGATCTCCGACTCAAATGTTTCTGATACGACCACAGTGTAAGTTGATCAGACTGATGCAGCCATATATGTCGGAGGAGCCGCAAAACACAATGGAAGGGAGGGTGAGACGGCGTGCCAGTCCAGCCGGGATGCGCACCAGGCCTGCCAGGGTGGAGCCAGAGCCGCCGCCAACGAAGAGGCACGAGCTACGGGCGACGAGGGTGGCAGTGGTGTACTACCTGTGCCGCAACCACGAGCTGGAGCATCCGCACTTCATGGAGGTGCCCCTCGCCTCCCTACAAGGTCTCTACCTGCGAGGTTAGTTCCCACTGGCGCCTGATCGGTACTGCTGGCTCTGTTGTACAGTGATACCTTACAATAGTTTGCAATTTTGTTCAGATGTGCTTAGCCGACTTGATGCCCTGAGAGGGAAGGGCATGTCAGCCAAGTATTCCTGGTCTTGCAAAAGGTTTGAGCATACTCTGAATTGTCTTCTTGAGATCCATTGTTTACCCAACATCACGTTGAGATGCAACCATGCCATGCAGGAGATACAAGACTGGGTTTGTGTGGCACGACCTGTCTGAGGGTGATATGCTGGTGCCTGCACAAGGCACCGAGTATGTCCTCAAGGGCTCCGAGCTCCAACTCGACCAGCCGACACCAGGTATCATTTAATTCCTCTAGCTCCAACCATATTTTCTTTCTGGAACGACCACTTATAAGTTAAGTGGATACTTTTTCAGATCACCAGCAGAACAGTTCTAGTACAAGCAGTGTAAAGGTTCAGCTTCCCGAGCCAACTCGACAACAGGAGTCACCTCCCGCTGCTGTTGTTTCAGCCATGGAAGAAAACGTGCCACCGCCAGCTCCCCAGCAGCTGTCATCAGCATCTGCTTCCACCATCGGTTACAACGAGCGATGCAAGATGCCACAATCAGGCTCCTCGAGCGGTTCGTCCCCCAAGACAAGCACACCTTCCTCTGGCGCAAGCTCGCCCGGCCTCAACAATGCCGCGGCAGCGCACGACAAAGCGAGAGGGGACAAAGTGAAGCTGCAACAGAAACAAGACTCATCAATGGTAACCCAGGAAAGGCCAGAACTCCTCGACGATCCCCATCCCAAGCATCGGAGTGGGACCTTGCAGTCCCTAATAAGGGCGGAAGCGGCCGGCAGGAGACGAAGTATGATGCAGGAGGAGGATGGACGAACTGCTGTAACGGGTGGCTCCGTCAGCGGCAGGCTGAAGCCAGCCAGCCTGCTCATGTGCCTCATGGCATGCAAGCCGCAGTTCACGCGGCTTGAGTTCCCCTTGTCTCCAGAGCTGAAGCCTGGAACTGCTAGTGAGTCCACTGTCGGGACTTCAGAAACAGAAATTTCAACCGGTAGCCTGCTTGGCGGAGCGGCAGCCGAAGTTAAAGCCTCTTCTTGGTCTCGCGGTCACCAGGACGGGTACTGATTACTGAACTCCTTGGACATCTTCTGTCCTGGCATATTCACGCCGATTTATCGCTAGGTTTTATTGCAGAGTTTGCGAGGAACCATGCTGCTGGAAAGGGAATCCGGTTAACCAGTCCAGGAGCACGAGCAAAAGGATGAGCCATGAAAATGCACCAAACGATCAAAATGAACTCTTCAATCTATATATGAGAATATATATATAACTGGCCATGAAGAGCTGTATGCAGAGTTGCTTTTAGAGCTCAGGTTGTCATCCACTAACTAGTTGATCGGTGGCAATGCAATGAGATTGGGTGCGGCTATCTTTTTGTATTTTGTTTTGTTGTCAGTTTGGTCATATAGAGGTTACTCCTGATAAGTGGAGTGGCAGAAGAGTGAATAGTGCAAATGCAAGATGAGATTCAGATCCGACATCCAGCTATCAACTGTATTATTAGAGTACTACCACTCTACCACACCAGTAGTCTTTCACCAGGTAGGAGGAAACCGTGCTTACATTGATGGACAGAAATAGGCTGTGCTGCTGCAGCTGGCTGGCTGGCTGGCGTCTCCAGTCCTTCATAATTTCGCCATCAACCTAGGATGCAGGAGTAAATAGCACCCAGCTATCCTCAAGATGCATGATGAATAATGCTTGAGTAAATAGCATGATGAAAAATCTGCTGCGCTTTTAGCCTTAACATTGCTGGGAGAGCCAAGACTCCCCAGTCGAGAGGAACAAGATTGGCCTAACATTACTGGGAACCCTGCATATCCGCCTCAACCCGTTGCAAATATATCAACTCCGCTAAAGTTCATCAAAACTTGCAGTAATAGCAAAATATTGTTTCAACGTTCATCACGATAGCAAAAACAGAGGGCACACACGTTGATCGAGGCAGACACAAACTGCTTAGATAAGGAGATAGGTGAAAGACGTATTGTCACATCTCTATTTACCTGATCAATGATACATTACTTAGCTTACACGTACCATACCCATTTCATCAATGTCAGGACAACAGTTCAAGCATAGGTTCAACAAGTAGGATGTCTGAATAGAGCACATGCCAGGACTGCAAGATCACACAGGGCTCTCTCTTAAAATAAACAAAACTAGCTTCGAATTTGACTTATCAGCGAGCCTCTTTCACTGCCCGGATAAGATGGGAGATGCGATACTGGAGCTTCTCGTTCTCCGTGGTTAGCTTCCTGTTCTGCAAGGTTCAATAAGATATGTGGTTAGTATTAGGATCAAACAGTTCTATGGTGGTGACAGTTTCAGGAAATAAGATACCTTCTCCTTCTCGGCAAGGCATTCTGCACTGACTGTGTCAAGCTTTGACTGGAGATCTTTCATGGCCAATGAATTTGTCTCGGATCCACTGCTCAGACCATCTGATGATCCACATAAGGAAAGAGTGAGACATCTCTTTCACAAACATGCTACTCTGAAATACCCAAATTAAGTTTACATTACCTTTGCTCAACAGCAGGGCTTCCAGCTTTGCTAACCGTGCCTGCAAAATGAAGGATTTCACCATAAACTAGTCAGCAGACCTTTCCAGAACACCTGTATGTATTAAGGCATTCATGCAACCGCTCTAACGAAGCATGATAAGTGTGCCATTGCATTCCATGTGGCTGGTCAATACATCAACTCTCTTTCAGTTGTTCGTCGTCGATAAAAGAGAACATGCAGCATCACTCCAGAACAGCTCACGACAGTAGTTTCCATACAGCATAGCTGGTGATATATGTAATTGAGCAATGTGCAAAAAAAATACTTAAGTTAGGCTACTGCAGTTTTTGAATGTGTTGAATTGACCAATCAGATTTTCCCTCCTAGAACATACTGAAATATCCATGTGTGTGTGCTAAATGTTGTAGCATCATTACCCTCCCCGCCGCAATATTTAATTTCTTATTGTGTCAGTAGTCTGATTGGTCATATTTCCTCAGACAAGCAACAATAAATAGGCATCTAAAGGCTGTTGAGGCTAGTTGGTTGCTCACTGATCCACACGAATTTGGATTTGCTCCAAGGAGTAAGGCAGCTAACAACACTAGTTGTCCGTAGATGGTAGACCATAGATGGTAGCAGATAATAGAGCGATATGACAAGTTAAGTAAGCCAGGCGTTCGACATCGGACCATAATTACTGAATTGTGAAATTCCATTATCTCCCCTGCGCAACACATTAAAATTCCGAACGTTTGTAAACGCTATACCCTCCCTGACCCAGTAATCAGTACGGCAACATGTTAATAAGCTGATGCATCGGCGGTGCATAGAAGCGATAGCGACAGACAACAACTGGTCTTCCGCAACATCTGTTTGGCTTTTGGCATAACTGAAGTTCTGTTCCAGCCGGTTGTCTCGCGGAACATGATTCTTGCAGGCTAGTAACTGGGCATATAAACCCTGATGAGGTCTCGCTACTCCGCGACTGAGCTTGACCCTGCTCGAAATCAAGCCCAGCACACGCAAGAACCCTCCTAACTCCTGAAGAAAATCGAGCGCACCGGACTTCTAAACTAGGCGGAGCAGAGATAATCAGGGTAGGGTAAGGGGAGGGAGGGGAGACAGAGGATTCGAACCTCGGCACTGGAAGCTCTCTCCTCGAAAGGTTTCAGGGCTTCCTCCGGCGCCGCCGCCATGGTCGCCGTCCGTGTCCTCGAAGTCGGAAGAGAGACGACAAGTGGGGAAGTGCTGGATGACTGGATGGAACCTGGAAGAGCCTTCGGATTTGCGGCCCAGGATAAAAACAAAGGGCCGTTAAAAACAACGAATTAGGGGCTCTCTAAGACTTTCAACTCGGGCCTGGCCCAGGTTTAGTTTTGAGTTCCTCTCTACCTAAAAAAAACAGTAGTATATGGTTATCCAAACGTTTTAGGTAGAAGGAGGGGGGTGGTATGGGTAGCCAAGAAAATGTAGGTTTTGGGGTCTAACCAAGACTATGTGAACACAACATGATTATCATATTTTGAGTTTTTTTCCTGTTCAATTTGCATATGCTATCCAAATCAAATAATAACTTCAGAGCAAGTAAATTAAAAACAAAAAACTAATAGTAATAAATAATTATAAAGACACAATATTCATGGGTCGAACACAAACCCACTATAGCAAATCATAAATATCATAGAAACCAAAAAAAATAAGAAATTTATAAACCAAAATAACAAATCAAATAATTGTGTCCGACGTTCCACATCCACTACACCTTGATGGATTTTTCTTTAATGTTTCAATGAGTCTCGGCGTCTCAAATAATAAGGTAAACTAGAAACATACCCCGCGCGTTATGGTGGCAATCTCTTTAAAAAACATTTTATGAAAATAAATCGATATAAAACCCATGGAATATGAATTTGTTTACACAATTAAAATATGAAACATGTCACAATTGTTTTAAGGCTAAATTTAATTCGATAAATTATTTGGTGATTAAAAGCGGGTGACGTGGAAAATTGTACGGATGAAAAGTAGATGGCGTGGGTAGTTGGATGAAAAACAAATATTGTTATTAGTGGGATGACATGGAAAAAGGTTGGCTATAGCAGTGGATGATGTGGATAGTTTACATGTTGAGATGAAAAATCATAAATGAACTTAGTGGGGTTTTGCTTTACAAGAGGTATAGACTTGAAGGAAGGGATTATGTGGTCAACTCTCCTAGGAGGATGCACCACCCTTCCCCTGAAGTCATACCGGTGGTCGAATCGCGGTCACGCTCATAACCCGGTGATCATAGTATGCAAGATCACACATGTCGTAATGGTTTTACAAATATTTTTTTGTTCTCAAAATCAAGCAAACGACATACAATAGCAAATTTCACAAAAAAATCTCAAATGCTCTCTCCACATCCTTCGCGTTAGTTGTCTAAACACTATAAAAGGATGGAAATTGACTTGATAAACGTTGCCCGATGTGCCCACATTGACAAAGGTCCATCATGCTGAAGCTAAAGGACTAACAATTTCACCCGTAAGTGCATGTAATGTCCTCTTGCATGGGTTATGAGTGAGAGACGACAACATAGTTAAAGGACTAACAATTTCACCCAGTGTACAGGGGAACAAAACCTAGAATAATCGTTTGGTTTAACCATAGTCACGTTGATCCATCATGCTGAAGCTAAATTCATAGGATAAATTATATAAATATTAGAAGATCAGCCCAGGTGTCCTAGACGAACAAACTCTACCTCGACACACGCAGTGTCCTTGAGAAAAAAATGTTGACACTTGTAAGGATTAAATGAAGCAATGGTGAATCACATAAAGACTTAGAGCACTGCCTCTACATCAACACTAGTTGTGCATGAGAAATATTCTCTTAGATGGTTGGAGTAATGAAGACGACTCATGACGGACAACAGAATATCAGGCGTGCTTGAAGACAATGTTGAGGGACAACATCCAATGAAGAATTCAAGACGCATACATTATTTTAGTAAAACCTCAACTTGCGCCTTGAGCAATATATGTTGTGTGGATGAGCTGAAGGTCAATGCACAAAATTCTACCTTGTCTTAAAGAAGTGATTCTAGTCTACATTCATTCGTAAAAAAATCTAGTGCACATGAAAAGTCGCCGCATAATCTTTGATTGAAGAGAATACGAGTTGAAGACAAATATGCAAATATGTCTGGTTGAGAAACTTTCATATGATGTATTTGAAGAACTAAAGACACACTTCATTCATGAAGTTCATAACTTAACTAGCATGCATGAAGACTCGAATCGCAAAGCAAAGTTTAGTTGAAGACGCTGTCTTTCATTTTATAACTTTGAGTCATAATACGGCAAACATACTATTAGGGGGTGGTGATATTCAAGACTACACGTCAAACTTATTGTGTACTTAACTGAAGTCATATCTACTTCCACGACATAATCCTCCATGGCAATATCTATCGGTCCACTTTCAAATCTTGAGTCCCTAGCCTAGCTCAACTGGTTTGGTTCCTTGTGGTGGGACCAGCCCACCCAGGTTCAAGTCCCAGACTTGACATGGGTGGTCGCATTTTCCTGGATTTTCCAGGATTTAACCGGCGCTATGCTTTCAGTGGTAGGTGACGTGCCCGTCAACAGCGAGGCGCCCGTGGTGACTTCGTCAACCTCAAGATTTGCCGGACCAGTCTCTCGGAGGTGCTCATAGGGGTAGGGTTTGCGTGTGTGCGGTCATAAGGGTGTCTGTACGTGCGTGTGTGAGCGTCTGCGTCTGTACTGTGTTTCTCAAAAAAAAAAAAATCTTGAGTCCCTAGCCGGAACACATGTGGTTGAGTACATGCCACTACCTAGTAAACATGTATTGAGTCTACCGCCTCACTTGAAGAGAAGTAGATAATCATAAAATATAGCTTCATGGCTACTTATTTAATCTCCATGTGATTGATGCATATGTGCACAACACGAATTGAAGGCGATAATCTCAATTGAGAAAAACTTCCGATGAATACTAGCCCTTACACCAGTTCGTACACAACCACCTTTACCCAACGGCTAGATATTCCAAACACCTAGAAATATAATTGGGAATTTGGACCCTGGTGGGCAAGGTTGGAGAAACTTCCAGAAATACCTATGATCTATCTTATCAATTTTCCCCACAACTCTCTTGTTCTTCCAATTATCTATCAGAGAGTTGGAGTTTGAGTTTGGCAGAGCACCTTTACCTTTGGGTATGGCCATCAGGATACACTAGAGGTGTCGCCATCGAGCATCCGCTGTGTGGACTTGTCTCGATAAGTTTTTAAAGGTTCAGAGACGATCTTGAAGATCCGCCATCAGTAATAAGACCAAGCGACCACAAGCGGTTGATGTGTGTACTAAGGTGCATGCATGCATATACCCTCCAAAGGGATTCGTAGAGGTGGTGCAAACAGTTTGAACTCCGTTAAACAAATCACAAATCATGTGAACTCATTTCATTTTATCATCTATTTGAATTTGTCCGCATGGTTGATTCATCATATTAGCTGGTCGTCATCTTTGTTGTGCTTGCTTCATCATGTTGTACGTTGTTTATTCTTCATCTTTGATTAATTATTGTATTGCCTGTGAATTGAATTTATTTTTAATGTGTTGGTTTGAGATTTTTTTTGGAATCTTGTTGAATGGATTCGAGGATTTGGATATGGGTTGAGTATGGTTGCGAGAGAGAACATATGAGGGGTTGGGCTTGTCCACCTCTGTACGCGAACACGTCCAACATATCCGCGGCTCAAATTTTCCTAGTCCAGTGAAAATACCCTAAATGCTTGGGTATACTTGACGTCGAACTGGTAAACACTTGCTCCATATGTTGAAATATGTCCTTGTGGACTACAACATATTGTGGGTAATCCTTCTCTTTTGGTATGAAATGTCTCCAATTATTTCGCACACGTGTGAAAAAATCGTTTTGAAACCCGGCACAAATCATTATATGTTGATATATTTCGTAATTCATGCCTTCTTTTGATTTATTTTATTAAACTAATGCTTTTCGCTATCGACCGCTGATCCAATCGAACGGCCCAGACGCCAATGAGAACGCACGATAAATACACCCCCCGCGAGGCGCAGTTCCTTCTTCCCTCCTCCCTAAAACCCTAACCCTCCCCCCGCCTCTCCCCTCCCAAACCCCTCAGCCGCCGCCGGCGAACCGCGCGCGGCGAGATGGCGCTCTACCTGCTCTTCGAGTCCGCGTCCGGGTACGCGCTCTTCCACGCCTACGGCATCGACGAGATTGGGCAGAGCGTGGACGCCGTCCGCTCCTCCGTCCTGGACCTCAAGCGGTTCAGCAAGGCCGTCAAGCTCACCGGCTTCACCCCCTACGCCTCCGCCATCGACGCGCTCAACCAGTGCAACGCTATCTCGGAAGGTACCCTGTCCCCTCGCCCCTCCCCACAAAGTAACCCTCGCTTCAATCAAGTCTCCCGAGAGGAACGAAAGGTGCTGATTTTGGTGGCGCAGGGATCATGACGGACGAGCTGAGGAACTTCCTGGAGATCAATCTGCCCAAGGTGAAGGAGGGGAAGAAGGCCAAGTTCAGCGTCGGCGTCACCGAGCCCAAGGTCGGGTCCCACATCACCGAGGCCACCGGCATCCCCTGCCAGTCCAACGAGTATGTGCAGGAGCTGCTTCGCGCTGTGCGTCTGCATTTCGACCAGTTCATCGACCAACTCAAGGTGACGGATTTACTGCTGCGTTTATTTCTTTTGTATGCTTGAGGTTGTCCCTTGACTGATACGAATAGGCAGTGCCGACTTTAGTAGGGTACATCTTGTCTGAGCTTGCTTATTAGAGTAGCAGTTGAGATGTCTGGGCAGTCCTGGTGTAAAGACACTGTCTTAAAAGTCTTATTCTGCATCGCGTTGGTCACACTATAGGTCTGATGGCTCATAGCAGAATTTTGTTCTTGTTGCTTGACACAGAATTTTGTAGTGCAAGTCTACTTATACTTCGATGTGGGTTGTATGAAAATTTGCAGGTGGCTCTTTTATTCTTTTATTTGTGGCATCTTTATTGGTCTGCAACTGTTTTGTTTGCTCTATGCATCATAGATTAATCACCGTTGTCTTTTTCATTATTGTCTGTTCATTTAATCCTTTTTGTTATTTTGTTGCAGCCATCTGACCTGGAGAAGGCTCAGTTAGGTTTAGGGCATAGCTATAGCAGGGCAAAGGTTAAGTTCAATGTGAACCGTGTGGATAACATGGTTATCCAAGCGATCTTTCTGCTGGATACACTTGATAAGGATGTCAATTCCTTTTCCATGAGAGTGAGGTTTGTCCTTGTCTTTTACTTAATTTTACTGATGCTTCAGTTTGGATGTCATGTGTCAGCACTTGTATCACGTTAAATTTTGTGCAACTGTTTATGCAGAAGTATTAATAATATCCAAGTATTATTGGCTTGTTAGTCAACAATTGTTCATTACACTTCTCCAGGTCATGTATCTTTTAGTATTTGTTACTTCCCTTTTAGCATCTAATTATGCTCTAATGTAGGCCATCACGCCCCCCACCCACACAAACCTGTCCATATAACTTAAATAATACGTGATGGTGGTGGTTCTGCAGATATTTAATTGTTGGTTAACCATTGTGCAGGGAGTGGTACGGATGGCATTTTCCTGAGCTGGTCAAAATCGTGAATGACAACTACCTTTACGCTAAGCTTGCCAAGTTCATTGTAGACAAATCTAAATTGTCAGAAACTGACATACCGACATTAGCTGATCTAATTGGAGATGAAGACAAGGCAAAGGAAATTGTTGAAGCAGCAAAGGCATCTATGGGTAACAAACATGTGACAATTGGTTGTTTCTGTTGTTTGAGTGGTGACATTGTGGTTTACATAATCTCCTTTGTATTTTCAGGCCAGGATCTTTCACCAGTTGATTTGATCAATGTCCAACAGTTTGCTCAGAGGGTCATGAATCTATCTGAGTACCGTAAAAATCTGTATGAGTATCTGGTGACCAAGATGAATGATATTGCACCAAACCTGACGTCATTGATAGGCGAAATGGTTGGAGCCCGGTTGATCTCTCACGCTGGCAGTCTTTCAAATCTTGCAAAATGTCCTGCCTCCACTCTCCAGATTCTAGGTGCTGAAAAGGCTCTGTTCAGGTACTTGACACTTGGACTGCTTATGTATTGCAACACCTTCTTTTCAAACTATGGTCTCATTTGTTAGTTGTTCTTCTACTCAATTTTTGCACATCTACTGTTTATTAAGTATTCAACCTTTGCCCTTTGTGCATCTGAAACCTTGTGATTTTTTTTTTTACCGCAGAGCTCTGAAAACACGTGGAAACACACCAAAGTATGGTCTGATATTCCACTCATCTTTTATTGGTCGTGCATCAACCAAGAACAAGGGAAGAATGGCACGGTACCTGGCCAACAAATGTTCCATTGCTTCCCGCATCGACTGCTATTCAGGTTAGTTGAAGGACTCTGTTTTCAAATGTTACGCATTCTGATTCCCCTCGCTGATTGGTCTTCTCACTGTTTTATTTACTCCAGATATGAGTAGCAACATTTTTGGTGAGAAGCTGCGTGAACAAGTTGAGGAGAGACTAGACTTTTATGACAAGGGTGTCGCACCACGCAAGAACCTTGATGTTATGAAAGCTGCTATTGAGGGCTTGACAAACACAGAGGATGATGACGGTAATGATACATCTGTTTGTTCGTTAGTCTCAATAACTTAGCGTCAGGTCATATTTTCCAATCCACATTAGATTGTTGGCTTGACACCATGAACAACTAATTCTTTTACAGGCAAAGAGAATGGTGATGCATCTGTCAAGAAAAGTAAGAAAAAGAAGTCTAAGGCTGAGGCTAATGGTGATGCAATGGAGGTTGACAATGGCGTGGCTGAAGCTGAGCCTGAAACTGATAAGAAGAAGAAGAAGAAAAAAAAGCACCAACTTGATGAGGATGAAGAGATGCAGGCCAATGGGGAAGATGAAACCCCCAAGAAGAAGAAAAAGAAGAACCGTGACTCTTCTGAGTCTGTTGAGCCCAAGACGGGCACTGAAGGGAAGAAGAAAAAGAAGAAATCCAAAACTGATGACGAGTAGAGTAGTGTAGCTGCCTAGGTATCGATTATCGGTTGTTGAAGCTGATCAATGTATTGAATTTTTGTACGACAATGGATCCAACTGCGCCTTGACTGTTATAAGTGTGTACTCTTTGAGCCCTTGATGAGGTTTGTAATGTGTAGTGTGGATTGAAATGGCAAAGCAGTTGCAGTTGCACTAATCCTTCAGTATTCTGTTTTGCTTATGATGTTTAGGTATCTCAACTTATATTTGTTGACGATAGTGTTAGCTTTTCAACCTACAAGTGGTCAGTCTTTGTTGCCGTTATATTGCTTGAATACAAATGATTATTTGCCAGGTGCTGCATTCTGCAACTAGCTCATATGTTGAAATTTTGAAGGATTGAAATCGCTAACAGAAGTAGTAAAAAAAAGTCTAGGCAGAAGGGGATGGTGACACCATGGATCTTGGTAAGCCTGCCATCAGAAGCTGAGAAGCTTGAGGAGCCTCAGGATTAAGAAATGCCAGCTAGGGCCTAGGGTGACGATGAGACTGAACCTGTGTGTGTTGCTTCATGAAGCATTGAAGTTGAACATCTACTATCTAATTTATGTACAACCATGGATCTAACTGGAATTGGGTGCCAAGTATTGAAGCTTTCACCTGGAGAAGCCGATTACATTTGAGATCTATAATGTGGAAGAGCATGAGGAAGCCTGTCAACTATTGCCCTTTTCTTCTGGCGTTTTCTTTTACTGGTTTGTGATTCATGATTCATATGGTGAGTAGACTTGTTGCAGTGTAGTGTTTTTGGTTTTTTTTTTCTCTCGGAGGAGTATGCTCTGATTGGCACTTGAAAATAGCTTGGATGCGTGTTCTTCGGGAATATGATGACATTGCTGTTGCCTGCTGTTGATAATTCTTATTTCTCTGCTGCAGTGGAGTTTGCATCAAAATTAAACTTAAAAAATCATTAAGCTACATACACCCGCTCACATAAAATCGTTCCTCTTCATGATTATCGTGTGATTTTTGACAATATATCGCCATAACAACAGTAAGAAATGCTAATGGCACTAGAGCTAGAAAATCACTTCAGTTGCAGAGGTAATGGACTACTACTGTACTGTTTGCTCTTCCTGCTAGTTGTCCCTTCCTTCTGGACTGAAATACTGGGTTGGAGAGGTTTTGAAATAATATGATTGCTCTTCCTGCCTTTTGTCCATTCCTTCTGGACTGAATTACTGTGTTTGCTCTTCCTACCTTTTGTCCATTCCTTCCTTGGTTTGCTCTTCCAACTTTTCGTCCCTTCCTTGAGGACTGAAACACCGTGTTTCCTCACCCTACTCTTTGCCCTTTCCTCCAGGACCGAAACACCTTGTTTGCTCTCGCTACCCTGCTCGCTACTCTTCACCACTTCTTTCAGTACCTGTTCCACTTCATGAACCACCCCGAGCCTCCCAAACCACTCCGCGAGCAATTGCGAAGGCTCTTGACCAATTACAGCACCATTCTCTTCAAGCTCTGCCAGAAACTCCAGTGCTCCTTCAAGCCTGTTCACCTTCTCATACGCGCCCAATATCAAGGCGACACACCTGTCGCATGGTTCCAGCCCCGCACTTCTCATGTTTCGGGTCACCCAGACGGCCTCATCGATCTGATTGGAGAGGCAGTAAGCGTTCACCAGGAGCGCGCACAGCTTCGTGTCGGGCACTGTCCCTGCGAACTGCACCGCGTCGAAAACTCGTTGCGCCCCTTCTGAATCACCTTTGTATGAGTATGCTCTCAGCAAAGCCTTGTAGACCTCTTTCCCAGCGAAGATCTGCTGCTCCTCAGTTTGCTTGATTAAATCTTCTGCTTGGTCTAGCATGCCAGCTCTGATGTAAGCCATGATCATCGACCCATATGCTCGTTTATCGAGCGGTAGGCCGAGCAACACGATTTCTTCGAATGTTTCCTTAGCGCGGGTGAGGTCTCCGGCTTTGCTGTACATGTCCACCAGCGCAGTCAGCATGACCTGATCACAGGGAAGACCTCTGGCTTTCATGGCATGGAATGTTTCCTCAGCTTCT
Organism: Poa annua; assembly: GCA_026929855.1. NCBI lineage: Eukaryota > Viridiplantae > Streptophyta > Magnoliopsida > Poales > Poaceae > Poa > Poa annua. Next base: position 10,880,156 of record CM049433.1, on the reverse strand, counting down.
CTCAACAGGTTTTGCTTGCCGTAGATTTGTATCAATTTAGTGTAGTCGCGCACATTTGCCTCGAAAGAATCCTCCATCAACGCATATTCTAGTACCTACCAAACAAACAGCTCGTTTTGTAAGGTTAAATCGGTGAGAACATAATGCTAAATTGCTAACAGTCACCATGTATGCAGACCACAAGTTCAGACATTTCTAATTTAATGGTTAAACAGATCAGAACTCCACAAATTTTTAATCAACATATGCAAAAGGTTATGAGTAAACAAAGAGTCAATCCCTGTTCACCACCCAAGAACAAATTTTACAAACTTTGGGCAGTGGTGGTGTCAAACTGTCAACAGTGATCATTCAACCGATCACATCAACAAGGCAGAGGCCATTTCCATAAACATTCCCAACTGTAGTTATATTAATTACTTCATAAACATGGAAATAATTACTCCATAGGTGGTTCTAGAACTACCTCAGAAAGCCTTCCCCAAGACCCAAGTTCATGACAACACGACAGCATAGAACAGCTTGAAATTTCTATTGGCCCCCAAAGATTCTGAGACAAAATTGTTGGGAAAGAAAATGCCCACACTGACCTCAGCGAGAATCGGGCTCTCCATGGCCTTGAGCTCCTTGAGGACCAGCAGCCAGTCGGCCCTCTTGGGCTTCATGGCCTTCACCCAGAACGAGAGCACCACGCCGAGGTTCTCATCGTCAGGAGACAGCGACACGATGCGCGGCAGCAGCGCCTTGCAGCGGTTGGGGAGCTTAGGGGACAGGCCGCGCATCGCCTGCTCCTGGGGCTCCGACAGATCGGTCCCAAGCTCATCCCAACTGAACCTCGGCGACTCCTCCGCCTCCGCCGCCGCCACCGCGGTCTCCGCTGCCCGAGGCCGTGCCTCCGCTCCACGGCGGCCGGTCGCGCACCCGCATTGCGGAGGCGCCCTCGTGGTGGAGGCGCCGGACAGTTTAGTGACCATCGAGTAGAAGGCCGGGGCTGCGAGCGACACCATGGGAGCCTGGGAGAGGAGAGAGCTCGCCGGTCGCCGGAGAAGAGGAGCAAGGAGGAGAAGAGGGCCTCTATCCAGTGAGACGATCGCATCGCATCTCGACGGTCCATGGGCGAGAGATCTGATCGAACGGCCGCGACGGTTCTGTAGCTTTCCGGGGGAATATCCTGACCGTAGATGCCTCATCGCACGGGCGCTGGCGAGGTGGGCCCCACCATCGCGCGCCGCCAGATATAAATAAGCGGGCCTCTGCGTCCTCGCGACCTCCTCTCTGTCTCTAGGGTTTTGGGATTTTAGCCGCCTCCTCCGCTCCGCCGCCGCACGCGAATTCGACAGGCCTCCGAGCTCGCCGGATCCGATGGCCGTCACGTTCTCCGACCTCCACACCGCCGAAGGGCTCAAGTCCCTCGAGGCGTACCTCGGCGGCAAGACCTACATCTCCGGGTGAGTTAGCAAATTTACCCAACCGAACTTACTCGGTTACTCCTGTAGGCGATCAGATCTGTTAGCTCGTAGAGGTATTCAGTGGATTAAGTAGGTTTTGAACTCATCGGCGTTTAGGTGGTGGCGCTTGTGATATGAGATCTCTGCTCAATTTTGCGAATCTGGTGATCTGATTTTGGAAGATGCTTATTCGTAGTGTCTGTGATGCTCCTGCAGCGATGGGCTCACCAAGGACGACATCAGGGTGTTCGCGGCGGTGCCCACGAAGCCCGGGGCTGAGTTCCCGAATGCTGCCCGCTGGTACGACACCGTCGCCGCGGCCACTGCTTCCAGGTACGATCTCTAGTGCTTGCTGCTCTGCCAGAATACATAGTATGGTACAGCCCCCCGTCCCAAATCCGTATTTAAACAAATCTGTGTCAAGTATTTTGGGACGGTAACAGGATAGCATGATGGAATTTCCTATGGCTGGGATGGTTGCTAAGCGTGTTTGCTGGTTGCAGGTTCCCTGGCAAGGCTGCTGGTGTGAGTGCATCATCTGCTTCTGCTGCAGCTGCTCCTGCCGCTGAGTCTGCAATGGTTTGCTCCAACCCTTTGTCAAGATAGCTGTGTTTATTACTGTGTTGTGATAATCATAGATTGAGCCCTTTCTTGTTTATTTGTGCCCAGAGGATTCATAGTTAACTTAGCACACTCAATCTTTCAAATAAAAAAAACTTAGCACACTCAATGGGTGCTGTAGTGTATGCAGCAAACGTGCTGTTAAATGGGAATGCTAAAGCTGTTATTTATAGTTATAAGAGATTCTTTATATATTGAATGTTTGCACCAATACTGTGTCTGTTACTATTTTATGAACTGTCATAGGTCTTGTCTGGCTACAAGTATAATGATGTTGACATTGTGTTGTGTTTGACCCTCTTACAGGATGTCGACGATGATGACTTGGATCTGTTTGGTGATGAGACCGAGGAGGACCAGAAAGCAGCAGCTGAGCGTGCCGCTGCTGCCAAGCCTGCCAAGAAGAAAGAAAGTAAGCTTAGTTATTGTTTTTATGTGCTTAAATTTTCAGGCTAAGCCCTTTTACTATCACACTTGTCTAGCCTGGCTTTTATTGTCATTTTCTGGTTTGTTTTGGTATGGTTCCATGTTCTAACGCCAAGCTTATTTAGGTGGGAAATCCTCTGTTCTTATGGACATTAAGCCTTGGGATGATGAGACCGACATGAAGAAGCTTGAGGAGACTGTCCGCAGTGTGCAGGTGGAGGGTCTCACTTGGGGTGCATGTAAGGAACTTATTTCTCTTTAAATCTTATCTTTTATAAAGCACTGATATAACAGATTCATGAAAGTAACACATTGCTCTCAAACTTGCAGCAAAGCTTGTTGCTGTTGGTTATGGCATCAAGAAGCTTCAGATTATGATGACAATCGTTGACGATCTCGTGTCTGTTGACACTCTTGTTGAGGAAGTACTCCAGGAACCGCCCCACAACGAATATATCCAGTCCTGTGACATTGTTGCCTTCAACAAGATATAGAATCACGGTCCATCAGGTTGCTGCTGCTGGATTCTTGGTACTGGGATTGGTCGTTCTGGAATCATTTTCATATATCCCATTTAGTTACCCCTCTTACAGAGATGCTACTAGTTTTGTTTTTGAGTGAATGCCCTGGTCTTGAGTATCTGTTACCTTTAAATAGTTGAATGAATTACTGAGCGGTTTGTTATGGCGAAACACCAGTCATGTGGAAATTCAGTCTTCGTTCCTATTTGCTACCATGTGATTTTAATTTATCTGCATACTGATGCCAGTATCTTTTACTGAACTCTTCTAATGTTACTGGCTGCTGCTGATTTACAAGGTAATGCTGGCATGAAAGTGTTAATCACGTAATTTCTGATGTAACTATTTACCCAGAGCCATCTGGTGTTAATTTAGATTTCCTCATGGCTAAGTTTCAATAATTATGAGCACCATCAAATTTGACTAAAACATTAAAGTGTTTATGGGTCATTGGATCATTTTTATGTTTTGCATAACTCAGAGTTCTCATTGTCCGGTGAAGTTGCCAGCTAAAAAAACAGTCCTCAAATTCTTTTAACGATCAATACCATATATAATTCTACATGGTAGAGATACATGATCTGATTACATCCATTACAAAATAAAGTCAAAGAAACAAGCAAATCTACAGAATATAGTCTAAAAGAAACAAGCAAATCTTTATGATCTTCAAACTTTTCTTTTATGACACAAGCTTACGTTTCTGAAAGCTGTTGTAGAACAATGACAAAGATATCAAACTGTTTTTCTGGAATTTTAATTTTGAGCAGCAATGTCAAGACAAAGTTACTAAACCATAAACCTATGAATATCAACTGAGGGTTATACCAAGGCTACTTGCACACACGCAACCATTAAGTTAATCGACCAACATTGGCAAGAGTACCAACACCGATATTTCAGGCAATAATAATCGACGTTGCTGAGGGCCGAGTACGAATAACCATTGTCAAGTACGTAGCGGCCGAGATAAATATTACGAGGCCAATTCTCACGGCAACCATGAAATCCAAAATCGAAAGATCTGATGGACCACACGTAGACAAATTTACAACCATTGACGTCAGAAGAAGGTCTCGTCGAAAAAAGGACCGAAAACTGTTTATTGTCGACGATGTAACTCCATGAACAAGAAGACTGCTAGAAAATCCTAATGCAATCTATTAGAAAACAATACTTATATTAAGAACTCCAACCATAGATCGAGTTCCCCACGCCACTCGACACTGGCGGTCAGAGGAGGGGGAACCGATCTATGGTAGAGACGGAGGTGGTGTCTGTTGCTGCTAGAGCTCTCGTCAAAACACATGGGACGGCAGCTACATCTAAACCTTCGTCCCATGCTTAGCGAGTTAAGCAGTCATCAAATTATTTGCGTGCCTTGTTGTTTTTTCTTTGTTGATGAACCCCTTCCCCTCTCCTGCCATGGCAGTCTTTGTGTAAAAAACCTAGTTTCGGTTTTGCTGGAAAGGCGGTCACATGATCATTATTGTAGGTCAGATCATACTACTAGAAATGCAGTCTTGGAAAGAATTTTTTCCATGGAAAATATTTGGATTGAGCAAAGTCATGGGTTTCTGAAAACTAGTATTTTGCACATCAAGTTTATTTCATTGGATTTCTAATTTGCTACCAAGAGGGAAGAGTTTATGGAAGTTCACCACCTTAGAAGATAGACCACGTATCATAAGCGGCTTGATTGTATAATTTTGGTGACCAGTATTATGTTTGCAAGAAACTAATACAACATTATTGCCCGAGCAAGAAAAAATTACAAAAACATTATACTAGGCACAACAACACTGATCTTGCTTGCAGTAGGCCCTAAGCGACGGGTTGCCGCTAACGTTGCATAAGGTCGCGCAACGGTCTTGACATCTTTCCAAATGGGAGCACTTTGGAGGATTCAGTCCAGCATCAACTACAAGGTCGACCGGTGTATCATCTACAACCCAACATGAGTTAATCGAATAATCAATATAACTAGCTCATATATTATACGAGAAGTCTGATGTATGTAGGAAAGACATTGCAAACATGAGCAATATAGCGAGAGATGTTGTTACCCGTATGAGCATAGAAGGAGGATGATGACATGATGGAAGACATGATCATAAGAGCAAGAAAAACCGCAGTCGTGCTTGTCACATTGTTCTTGAGTGCCATCATGAAGGAGGAGATCAGGAGATCACTTGTGTTTTTGTTGTGTGCTAATGAGTTGCCATAAGATCTGGCCTTCGCGTTTTCTTATATAGAAGAGGGTAACCATCAAATAAATGGCATTTAATTAATTGTCTAAGAACTTCAAGATACAAACCCAAAATAAGCCGGTTCAATTTCCTCTTTTTTTGGTTAGAATTAATGTATTAATGGATACTCCTATTTAAGACCTGCGGATAGATATCTTTTAGAAATTTCACAGCTAAGCTATTTTATCTTTGTCACCTGATTAATTAGATAGAAAATACGTCTAAGATGCAATAGGTAAGTGATTTTTTCAAGAAAAGTTGATTCATAATATTTTATTTTTCGCCTGAATTTGTTTCGTCTTTTTATTTGGATAAACCCGACAGGAGTTCCGCCTATTCATTAAAGGAGAGAAAGCGTAATTACAAAGCTAAGGAGAGGTATGGGGAAAAAATCGAAGAAACGACATCCGGATTACTCGTGCTAGGTGTCAAACTTGTGAGACACAACTTTCAGTTAGGAAATGCTCTGAAGAGCCATCAGGGTCACCTCAAGATATGTCCGCACTACCTCATTAAATTCCATGTAACTTCGTATAGATGAGTCTGCCTCTAATTGGCTTGGCAATATCGTTGGGGGGACATGGAGAACTGGCCATTTCACCAATCCAATTTTTAACATGGCCATGTAGTTTGACGAGAGAAACTATCCAATTTTTAACAGTTTTTTTACCCCGATCAGACCTGAGCCCACTAAGCCGTGTTTAATTTTGATCGACCGGATCTTAGACAAAAACGAATAGACAAACACATTAATCTCGCCGCTGCCAGGGCCGATCTCGCCGCCGCCGGACCAAGCGCCCCGAGTTCTCCAACGCCACACTTCATCTTCGATCTCGCCGCCGGTCCACCTCACGGGCGTTATCGTCGCCATCCCCCCACCTTCCGTCCCCTCGAAGGTGCCCTTGGTGTCCGGCTCCCTGCTCGTGTCGCCGCCGCTGAGGCCGATCGGGACCCATTCGCCCGACCTTGACGCGGAGGCGCTCGAAGATGAAGGCCATGATGTTCTGCTTCCACGACAGCCTCCCCTCGAAGGTCAGGCTCCCTACGGATCTTCTTGTCCAATCGACCATAGGCATCGAACGAACCGATCAGTCAGCTCTAGATGCAAAATGTCTGATGCGCTGGCTAAATTGCAAAGAAAATTAGTGTGATTATTGGTACGTGTCATCATTGAGTGGTCGCTTGCAGATTTATGCGAACTTCTTGTGTCTTCGTGTCAAATTTTTGCTAGCTGCCGCTAGGAGCCGATGCAACAGAGCAGGTGCAGCTAGGAGCCACATCGCTCTACATCCACTTTTATCTTGCTGTAGCATTTACAAATTTCCATTATGCATAGTACATGGCAGCAGTATTGATATATGGTCCACAGCTGTAGATGTTCCTTTTCAATTTCAGCACTTATCTAGTAGAAGAAATTACTACAGCCCTCGCTAACAAATGTAATGGAAAACTGAAGAAAAATGGCGGGAGTAGAGAGCAGAACATATTTATGATAAGCATAATCATATGTCGTTTCATCTAGCACATGAAATTATCTTTTTAATTTGAGACATGTTTTATTTGAGTAGTAACATGACTATTAATTTTCTGATATGCAGTTCTGAGAGATGGAGCATGAGGAGTATGATGAGTACTTCATGGGATGATCAACACGATAATTTTCGGATTTATAGATTCTCAGACTATAATAGTAGGCCATGCTTTTCAGCAAGATAACTTCTGAATATTTTTTATAAGATCACTAACCATTGTACCCTTCAGGATGATTTAATGATTCTGGCAGACAACCTGTACTGCAAGAAGTTCCAAGGTGAGTTTCTTTCTCTAGAGTTTCAATCTTTAGTTATGGAGTTTTGTGAATGAACAATTCTGTAAAATGAGTTTTTAAATGAATGTTAGTGCGGTGAATGACGTTTTTTTGTTGAATTTGAGGTTTCAAGCTACGCTTTTGGAGTGCTGCATGATTCTGGAATTTATCTTCCACGTATCTAAAATTACATTATACCATCTTGTCAATAAGATTAGCAGCGCGTCCAGTTTACTACCACCTCCGGTCATGAATGATTGTCGTGGAAGTACACTAAGCTAGTACAATTTCCTACTCTTGTCACGACAACCAATACGGATCGGAGGGAGTATTTAATTGAAATGTGAGAGACCTATCTAATTCACGGAATATGATTGCTAAGAGAAGGAACTTCTATGTAGCAAAAGCTAAAAGCTAACCTGTGCAAGTAGACTGGTTAAACTTTTGTTGAGGCAAGCAAATAATTCCATGTGTTTTTCCTTTTGAACAGGTGGCGTTTAAGTACAAGAACAAGATGACAGAATAAGAAGCAAGTGTCATTTTAGTGTTAATGCGACACTTGTCTTTTAGTATGATCTGAATTTGAAGATGAAGAAATGAAGTACGAGAAGATGACAGAATTAGAAGTATCATTTAAGTGTAAACGACAATTGAATGACTTTTAGTATGATCTGAATTTGAGGTGTTTGTGGCCCTAGCTTGGCTTTTCTTACTTGAGCTTTGAAACTATTTCAGGCAAAACTTGATAAAGTTCCTCGTATGACAACTGAATGACTTTTAGTATATGTTGATATATTCCAGCCATCAGAATATTTGTCTACCTATCACCACTCAAGAGACAACTGCTAATCAGAAAGAAGTAACACATGAACTCAGTCAAGAAGTACTGAGTGAAACGTGTCATGCCAGGGTAACAGCGGATGGACCAGTTGACTCCGGTGTTTACATAGACAATGTAAACCATTTCCAGAAGCAAGTATTTACCAAAACAAATCAGCAAATAGTACTGGCTGATCATCCAGCTATTGGAGAACATGAGCAATTACCAGGTGTGGTGGAAAATGGGGAGCGACACAGCACAGCTTCAGTGAAGAGAAAACCTCACACATTGATGAGGCTGATGACGTAATGGATTCTCAGAGCATACTGATTTTGTTGTCCAGCCAATGCATCACAAAACAGGTCATTTGTGAGCAGAGTCATCTGTCTCAGATGAACTACTATGGAAATTTTGATGTCTCCTTAGGACGATATTCAAGACATGAACAATTTAGATGATACGTTGAGCAATGATTTAGCTCGTGTATTCTTTTACTCTCTTTTTTGTACATAACACATTTAAATGAAAATAATCCTTAGAATTCTTTCATACTGAAGAATATGCAAAATCACAGAAATAGTAACTGTTAGGAAAACATATTAATTTGCCATGGGATTATTCGAAATCAAAGATATGTGCACCAAGGCAAACATGAACTCTTATCATCTCCGAACATATTTGAATACTACATGTCTATATTGTTGGAACTATTATTCGAGCTACATACAAGGCTAACATGATCCAGAAAAAAAACATGAGTGAAGTTTATTTTCTAATTGTAAAATTTGTACATCCTTAGTATAGACCGATGAAGCCAATGCATCCTGTAGACTACTGTTTGAAGCATATGTGCAGTAGTCGACTGTATCTTCGGCGTACTTGTTGAGAAGATCCTCCCGGAGTGGACAAATTACAACCCTGTTGATAAGAAATAGTTTCGGCAACTCAATTGATGGAAAATGGTGTTTAAAACATCGCATAATACTGTGGCAAACACACCATCATATAGATTATGGACCTACCGGAAGTTAACACGACAAGATAATTATATCCTATAAAGGTTGACTATACTCAAAAGAAAAACTGTGGCAAATGCACCATTATATAGATTATAGACCTACCGGAAGTTAAAACAACAAGATAATTATATCCTATCGAGGTTGACTATACTCAAAGAAAAACTGTGGCAAACGCACAATCATATGCTCCCTCCCTCCGTTCTGAATTTATTGACTCATATTTAGTACAAAAAAACCCATCCAAGGATTTACTCTCTGGAAATGTGCACTTACAAGCTCATACTTAGTAACTGCATAAACCCATCCAAGTCCCACCTCCTCGTAAAGCCTTCTAAATGCCTGCAATCATAATTTTAGTTACTACTCACAAGAACAAATAAAGACCCATTGCATATACATAATTCATCCGAAATCTGCATTGGTTTCTAAGATCATCTTATGTTTCTTGGTAGCACAACATTTGTCAGCTTACCAGCTGGGACAACTAGTATCTACTAGTGGTTAATACTGTAGGGTCAAACTAACTACATAATTCTTTAGTATATGACAGTATGACAAGGGCAAAACAGTTACTGTAACAATGTGGTGATAATAAGCTCTACTCTTCATCTAATGTCATCAAGGCACTCGAGGGACATTACTATTTGTGCATATTGATCTCTCTCTCATTTAGATTCCCCTTGCCACCGAGGGATCTGGATGCTCTTGTGGTAGTGAAACATATACATCATTCATTAACTCCGTGTCTAACTCATGCCTTTCATTAGCTTCCAAAACATATTCAACTATTATGTTAAGTAGGAAAGAATGCTAATGACCAGAGTTCAAAATCATACCTCAACATCTGTGACGATAGTTCCATCTGAGTTAATGGCATGTATACTCCCCATGGCCTGGAAACAGAAAATAAGTTTATTTTGAGAGGGAAAAAAAAGCCTTTTGTCCAACAAACAAAACAAAATGAATGCATACTGTGCTAAAGCACCATCACCATGGCACCATCAATTAACAATAAACGTAAATAGTTGGAGTAGCCAAAGACTGAATAGAAAATGAATGCAATTGGAGGACTGAAAATCAAGTTCTCAAGGGAAAACTGATGCTCCTTCTCTCGGGAGCCAGTAAACATAGAGAAATCCACAATTACTAAAAAATCCATTAAACATGGGAAATCCATTTTCTCGGGAGCCTTTGGTGTATGCAAAATTTCCATGAAAGCCTTTCCTGTGTGCTAAAAACTGCTAAAAGATGGTCTGTATGAGTATCACTACTATTGCAAAGTATCTTTTGTACCAGTAGCACTTATAAATTATACTACAACAATTGAAATTTTTTGACAATGAGGGAATCAATCTTATACGTGATCAAATTCATTCTTTGCACATAAACGAGTATGAAAATAACAGAAACCCAAATGAGAATCTGTATTAACAAGTAATACGCACAGTTTCGTAATCAAGACCCTGGTTGTCCTCTGCGGAGTAATCTTTCGAGCTGATGTCAACAAAATGTATAGCTCCATAGGATTTGTTTCTTTCCCTCTGCATGTTTACCTGTCGAGGTGCGAGAGTTAGTACAGGCAAATTTAGCTGCTGCAGAATCGCTAGACTCGGCCTCTTTTTTATCCGTAACCAAGCAATATCAGTGAAGAAATGCATTCAAATTTACGTCAGCACAGAGATATAGTCCTGATGGAGATCTAGACCTAATTTTTAAGTTTTTCGAATGAACTATCTATGATTTTTGTAATAAGTACTTAAGATAAGGTTATACTTATCGATTCGCTATTGTAGTAAGCACTATATTGCTGCGTACTTGCTTCAGATGGTTTGTTAAATGATACCTAGCTTAAATAAGTATTGATCTTGCGTTCTTTTTACACTAGTTTATAATGCTTTGAATGCACTATCAATCAAGGATTAAACTGTCAGGTTCGGATCAGACATTGTTCTGTGCCACACAATGCAAACCATACTCTATATCTAAATGTGGATTTTAGATCGTTTAGGCTGCCACTAAAAATCAGTTTAAAAACACAACACATGACTAAAAGGTTGTGTTCATATCATGACTTAGCAGCCAGTACAAAAAATAGCTGTTTTTGTGCACCATTTTGGCAATCTTCACGTCAAACTACATTAGATATCCAAAGCGCAAAGACTAGATCAAGCTAGCATCTATCTACCTAGAAATTTCAGTCAGAAAATGCAAAGAAACACCACACATTAAAAATCCTTCGAGTCGGTAACATTTAATTTATTCAGGTTAGCAGTCAGCATGTGGACATTACACAGCATTTCAGATCAGATAGAGTTGTTCACACATGAGAACATACATACCATATTCATATCTGAAGTGTTTCTATTCAAACATGCATCATATGACAAGAAGCTTATTCAGATCACGAGATAGCAACCAGTACAGCAAATCAGTACCATGCGCACCATTTCCCCTAAAATATAGCAACAGTTCTTCACATCAAAGCAGACTAGACATCCGAACAGTAGAGAATAAACCAAACTAACGTCTATCTAGCCTTAAATTTCAGTCTGACAATGATAATAAACATCAAGCCTTAGCCATCCTACAAGTCAAGTTGCATACACGTGGCAGAAATTGGAACAATTGATGCAAGGATGACAGTACCTGTGTGCTGCGGCTAAAGAAATAGACTCAACGTTGGAGTAGGAGTCCATGGAGAAGGTGTTCTTGCTGAAACCATGGAGGAGCTTCGAATTGCCCATGACTGAATCCCCGATCAACACCACACCGTAGTCGTACTCGTCCCCGCCCTGCCCTCAAACCGCATAACGCATCGATGACGAACACCATCGCGGGCGGGGCACAGAGGTCCTCGGCGGGGTCCGGGGCGAGCGTGTACTCGACGCTGGAGTGGGTTGGGAACAGCTCGCCCGGAATCGCGTCGGGGGAGAGGTGGCGCGGTAGGGGTTGTTGGTGGCGCCGCAGAAGGCGCAGGACCAGCGCGCGGAGGCGTGTTGATCCGGGAGAAGGGGTTGAGGGCGGCGGCAGGAGCGGGACGCGCAGCGGAGGGGCGCATAGGGCAGGACGGGCGCCGTCGGTTGGAGCGGCGTGCAGAGCACCGCGGTGGGACTCCGCGGCGGAGCGCGTCGGCGGCCACGAGTGCCACGGCCCGCGCAGGACCTCCACCGCCTCCAGCTCCGCGAAGTCCACGATGCAGGCGTTGGAGGCTCTCCTCTTCAACCAGAGCGGCCCCGCCAGCCGGCGCCTCGCCCTCCTATTCATTTGAGCTATTCATTTGAGGGTACCACAAGGAGTGCGATTTCATTTGGCCATTAGATGGACGAAAATGAAGGGTTTTTATTCATTTGAGGGTACCACAAAAACATCTCTTTTAATTTACTTACATATTGATGCCAGTATCTTGTTATGGAACTCTTCTATTTTTTGAAATTAAAACCCCCATATATTAGGTCGGCAGGCCGCCTCATTAAAAACCTTGCTAGTCCCTTTCGGTACCCTAACAAGGAAAAGAGCGCGTCTGAAACCTGCCGCCTTTCTTATCAAATAGTTACATCGTTTATCAAAAACCTAATCAAGAAGCTAGGGGGATCATCGTCCCAAGTACAATTGGATTTATCATTAAAAGAAGACCTAGCTATTTCATGTGCCACTTGATTTGCTTCCCTCGAGCAATGTCTGAAGTGGACACACCCAATTGTCAAGGAGGCATCTACACAATCAGCCATAATAGCAGCTGATGCTGTCCACCATGACTCTTGTCCATTGCAAGCATCAATCACCTCCAAAGAATCTCCCTCAGCCAAAATATTGCTGCATCCAAGTCTACTAGCCATCGTGAGACCTTCTTTCATTGCCATTGCTTCAGCCATATGTGACGAGGCCACATGTGGCAAGTATTTACTGGTGGCAGCAACAAAATTTCCTTGATAATCTCGTATTACCGCACCAATTGCCCCTGAATAAGTATCACTATGAAAAGCCGCATCAACATTTACCTTTAACTGTCGTGCTTCAGGTCGCTGCCACTTCTTTTCATCCTCAGAAGTAAAGTGCTTAGAGACTTTATAATTATTAGCTACAATGGCCAATATAGACATCCTGCACTTGTTAATAGGCGGTACTGATTCATTGTGTGTGCGCCTTCTTCTAATCCACCAAAGATACCAGGAAGTGACCAAAATAAGTTCTTTTTGTTTAACATTTTCCATTACCAAGACATTGGCCTCCTTCCGAATTAAAAACTCCAGGATAGCTGATCCAGACCGACCAACATGCATTGCTTCATCAATAACCGTTGTGAGTCCTAGCATCCTCCACAGATCCGAAGCAATTTCACATTGGAATAGCAAGTGTTTCACGTCTTCAGGACCATGTCCACAGATCGGACAGCCTCCGGTGTTACCAATATGACGATTTGCCAGGATACACTTTAGCGGAAGAATGCCGTGGAGCGCACGCCATGAGAAAATTTTAATCTTGCTAGGAATCTTGAGCTGCCAAAGTGTTTTCCATACCGGGTTGGGAGCGGAAGAGCTGGACATCGCCATTTGCCCAGCAGCATGGCCGAACTGGTGGCGCCATTGGACATGGTATCCCGATCTAACAGTGTATCTTCCATGCGATGTAAAAGCCCAGGCAATAAAATCATCGAAGCCTCGATTGTTTAGCGGAATCTGTAATATTCGGTTAACATCAATCGGAAGAAATAGATCATGAAGCAATTCTTCGTCCCAAAGGCCTGTATGCGGATCAATGAGGTCGCTCACTTTTGTGTATACAGCATTGCCCCGCTGTGAGATAATCTTACGGTCAGGGCTACTTGGAATCCAGGGGTGCCGCCAGATATCAATATCATTCCCGTTGCCAACTCTCCAAATAAAACCTCTCTTAAAGGTAGCTAGGCCCGCAACAATGCTTTGCCAAGTAAATGAAGAGCCTGCTTTTGGACCAGCCGCAAGAATGTCGCTGTTGGGGTAATATTTTGCCTTTAGCACACGGGCACAAAGAGAGTAAGGGGCATTTATTAGTCTCCAAACCTGCTTAGCCAACATTGCCAAGTTAAACGAGTGAAAATCTCTAAAACCCATGCCACCTTCATTTTTTGGGAAGCAAAGTTTCCACCAAGAATACCAATGCATTTTGTTAGTATTATCATCATCTCCCCACCAAAATTTTGCAATAGCATCCATCATCTTTTTACAAACGCCTTTAGGAATTTGAAACACCGACATAGCATAAACAGGAATAGCTTGGGCAATCGCTTTAAGAAGAATTTCTTTACCTCCAATGGACAGGTTCTTCTCCTTCCAACCATTGATCCGCTGGATAATTCTCTCAATAAAGTGCTCAAAGGAATCACTCCTATCCGCACCCACCAAAGAAGGAAATCCAAGATATTTATCCGATAAAGCTTCAGTATTGACATTAAGGGTTTCACAAATTTCAGCCTTCACGAGGACATGAGTATTAGGGGAGAAGAATATACTTGATTTTTCCGCACTCACCAATTGTCCCGAGTTAGCGCAATAGGTATCCAGTACACGTTGCAAGGAAGTTGCATTGTTCATATCCGCTTTCATGAGAATGAGGGAATCATCAGCAAATAAAAGGTGTGAAACTGACGGTGCATTCCTGCACACCCTTACCCCATCAATGCCACCAACTTCTTCTTCAAACAACAGTAAACTCGAAAAACCCTCGGCACATAAAAGGAACAAATACGGAGAGAGGGGGTCCCCTTGACGCAGTCCCCTGGTAGGAGTAAACATCTCCGTCTCCTCAGAATTAAATCTCACTTGGTATCTAACAGATGTAACACAAGCCATAATAAGAGAGATCCATCGCTCAGCAAATCCCAACTTTCTCATCATATTCTCGAGAAAGATCCATTCAACACGGTCATACGCTTTGTGCATGTCCAATTTTACCGCACAGTAACCCGCGGCACCATCTCTTTTATTTTTAATAGCATGCACACTCTCATACGCCACGAGGACATTATCTGTAATGAGGCGCCCAGGTACAAAGGCGCTTTGCATCGGTGATATCACATCTGGCAAGATTGTTTTCAGCCGTAAAGCTAAAATCTTCGAAATGATTTTGTAGATCACGTTGCACAGACTTATGGGGCGAAACTGGGTAACCAATTCTGGATCATCGATCTTCGGAATTAACACCACCGTAGTATCATTCCAATTTTACTTGCCTAGATCGATCTAGGCAAGTGTTAATCATATAATTTCTGATATAATTAAGGGGATCGCTATTTCTCAGCTAGCTGAGAAATACCTTACAGCGCAGTCACTCCACGGGCCGTCCGATCACTCATTCGCGTCAAGATGCGTGCGGGCGCAGGGAGTGTTTTGCTTTTCGGCCCGTGTTGTTTCGTACCGGGGACTGGGCCGTTTTTTGTTTGGTATCGGGCTGTTTTTGTGTCTTTTTTTCCTGCGGGCTAGTTTTCTGTTTTGTTGGGCCGTTTTTGGTGGGGAGTTTCAGGAGTGTTTTTTTTACAGTTTCGATTTTTCTAGGCCGATTTTATACATGCGTTTTTACATGTTTTTTGTATTTTCCATTTTCTGTTTTTTACATGTTTTTGCAGTTTCGTTTTTCTGAAAAAAAGTGTGACAGCTCGCGTTATGTGTTAGTGTGGTTTTTTAAAGCTTTTTTTTTGCTTTTTTTAGTCTTTCTTTTCCTGTTTTTTAAAATCTTATGGATTTTTCTTTTATCTTTTTAATCACAAATCGACACGCTCAATTTTTTTGTTGGGCCGTTTTCAGCGGGAGTTTCAGGAGGGTCTTTTTTTTCGGTTTCGATTTTTCTGTCCCGATTTTTTACATGTGTTTTGAATGTTTTTTTTGCAGTTTCGATTTTCTGTTTTTTTACATGTTGTTGCAGTTCCGTTTTATGAAGAGAAGACGTGTGTTAGCTCGACGATATGTGTTAGTGTGGTTTTTAAGTTTTTTTTTTTGCTTTTTGTAGTCTTTCTTTTTCCTGTTTTTTAAAATCTTATTGATTTTTGTTTTTATCTTTTTAATCACAAATCGACACGCTCAATTTTTTTAAATTGCCACGCAAAACATCTCCCCCCTTGGAGTCAGTTGCATATCGACTTGCAAATGACACTCCTGCTTTTTGTAGTTGTTTTGTCAGGCGCAACCTGACATGCAGCTACCCATCTGAGTCAGCTGCAACTTTATTTACAACTAACATCTATTTTTTTGCAGCTGTAGTCAATCGCAAATTGACTTGCAACTAACATCCCGGTTTTTTTTTTGGTGTGGGGGATGATAAGTTTTTGTAACCTGCGATTTTTGTATCTGCAGCCAGTGCCAGTCGCAACTTGAATTTGCCCTATACCCTATCCCCTCCCCCCCCCCCCTCCCCGATTTTAGCCAGTTTGCAAATTGACTTGCAACTGGCAACCCCATTCCCTAGCCAGTCGCAACTTGACTTGAAACTGCCAAACCCGTCCGCCAGCTAGTTGCAACTTGACTTGCAACCGACATCCTTTTCCCTCCCCTCGGAGTCAGTCGCAACTTGACATGCAACTCACATCTCCTCTAAGTAGTCAGTTGCAACTTGACTTATAGTTGACGTCCCTCGTTAAGTCAGTTTCACCTTGAGTTGTAACTGACATCCTTGGCCATTTTTTGTAGTTGTAGCCAGTCGCAACTTGAAGTTGCCCCATACCCTTCTCCCACCCCCCTCCCCCTCGTAATATTCAGGTGCAACTCGGCACGCAACTGACATTTTCCCATTTTGATCTCCACCGACTCTAGGTGGGAGCCAGTTACACTTACGGTTGTAATTGGGAGATCGGAGGGGGGTTTTTCATGTTGCAACTCGACCCGAAATTGACATTTTCAATTTCAAAATAAACCTTTTCTTTTTTTTATTCAGTTGCAACTAGGCACGCAACCGCTACTCTAGTTGTAAAATAGGGGTGGGGTGGTAGTTGCAATTAGGGTTGCAATTGAGATTTTTATTTTTATTTCAGTTGCAACTCGGCATGCAACTAACTTTTTCCCATTTTTTGATCCCCACCGACTCTAGGTGGAGTCAGTTTACACTTACGGTTGTAATTGGGAGATCGGAGGGGGTTCCACGTTGCAACTCGACACGAAATTGACATTTTCAATTTCAAAAATAAACTTTCTCTCTTTTTTTGTATTCAGTTGCAACTCGGCACGCAACCGCTACTCTAGTTGCAAAATTGGGGGGTGGTAGTTGCAATTAGGGTTGCAGTTGAGATTTTTTTTAATTTCAGTTGCAACTTGGCACGCAACCGATATCTCTGTTACAAATTAGGGGTGGTAGTTGCAATTAGGGTTGTAATTGGGAGATCGGAGGGGGGGTTTTCATGTTGCAACTCGACACGAAATTGACATTTTCAATTTCAAAATAAACTTTTTCTTTTTTTTATTCAGTTGCAACTAGGCACGCAACCGCTACTCTAGTTGTAAAATAGGGGTGGGGTGGTAGTTGCAATTAGAGTTGCAATTGAGATTTTTATTTTTATTTCAGTTGCAACTCGATATGCAACTGACTTTTTCCCATTTTTTGATCCCCACCGACTCTAGGTGGAGTCAGTTTACACTTACGGTTGTAATTGGGAGATCGGAGGGGGTTCCACGTTGCAACTCGACACGAAATTGACATTTTCAATTTCAAAAATAAACTTTCTCTCTTTTTTGTATTCAGTTGCAACTCGGCACGCAACCGCTACTCTAGTTGCAAAATTGGGGGGTGGTAGTTGCAATTAGCGTTGCAGTTGAGATTTTTTTATTTCAGTTGCAACTCGGCACGCAACCGATATAGGGGTGGTAGTTGCAATTAGGGTTGCAATTGAGAATTTTTTTTAAATACAATAATACTAGTACCAACGCGTAGATCTCGTCGAGGCGAAGATTTAGAAAGTTGAATCAACAAAAACGGAGCTACGGTTTAAAAGTTACGAGTGTTTGAAAATCTGTCCAGCAGGTAAAAACAAAACCGCGAAAAAAACATAATGGGCCGCGTCGGCCGCGCCAGATGGGCCGCAGCGCGCCACGGGCCCAACAAAAGCAACAAAAGAGCGCAACAAAACAAAAACGGCCCACCACTGATCCTGGGCTGAGTCCACGCGGCGCTGACATCAGCCGACTGGGAAAAAGCTTATGAGACCCCCTATAATTAAACATCACGAGCCGGTTGGTGTTGATTAGTTTAGATTTGCTCAAGGATGAGGTTTAATAATTATGACGCTAAAAAAATGCAGTCCTTCAGTTATTTTCCTGCATTGTGCTGTGAAAACCTTACGGTGATGCTGGACGGTCGTGCCTTCGGCGTGGTAATTTCTCTTCGTGTGAAAACTCTAGTTTCGGTTTTGCTAGATCAGACAACGGAGGCATAACCGATGTCACTCCCTTCTACGAGCGTCGTGTTTGAGACCTTGTTTCTTGATCGTTTGCGGTGGTGCATCTCAGCATCTGGTTTGGAAACAACCAACCTATCAACCGGCGGTGTTGGGCAGTAGGGGCACTTTAGAATATGGACCACATGTCATAAGCAGCTTAATTATATAATTTTTGACGATCAATATTACGTTTGCAAGAAACTTTTACAACATTATTGCTCGAACAAGAACAAAATTACAAAAATATTTTACTAGGCGCAACAACACTGATCTTGCTTGCAGTAGGCCCTAAGTGAAGGGTTGCCGCTAATGTTACATAAGGTCGCGCAACGGTCTTGACATCTTTCCAAATGGGAGCACATTGGAGGATTCACTCCCGCATCAACTACAAGGCCCACCGGTGATTCATCTACGACCCAACACGAGTTAATCAAATAATCAATATAACCAGCTCACATATTATACGAGAAGTCTAATATATTTATGAAAGATAATGCCAACGTGAGCAATATAGAGGAAGATGTTGTTACCCGTATGAGCATAGCAGGAGGATGACGACATGATGGAAGACATGATCATAAGAGCCAGAAAAACTGCAGCCATGCTTGTCGCGTTGTTCTTGAGTGCCATGAGATGAGGAAGAGATCAGATCACTTGTTTTTGTTGTGTGCAGCGGGTTGGCATAAGATCTGGCCTTGCCGTTGTTTATATAGAAGAGGGGAAAATCAAATAAATGGCATTGAATTAATGTTCTAATTACCACGAGATATTACTCCCAAATAAAACTGTACACCTTCCTTTGTTTGGCTAGAATTAATGTATTAATTGATACTCCTATTTAAGACCCGCAGATACATATCTTTTAGAAATTTCACAACTAATTAAGATATTTTATCTTTGTCACCTGATTATTAGATAGAAAGTACATCTTAGATGCAATGAGTATAAATTATTTTATCATGAAAAGTTGATTCATAATATTTTATTTTTCGCCTGATTAGATTTCATCTTTTTATTTGGATAAATCTCCGGATGGCACCCACCGGGTTCGGGGCCGGGTTCGGCCCCTCATACCCGCACCCGGCCCTCCTCCCTGCCCCCGCGACCCGCCCCATACCCGCCGGCAGGTCTAGAACTCCACCAGACCTGCGCCCCGCCGGGTTTGTGGGACCTGGCGGGTACCCGCCACGATGCACAGATAACGACGAGATCTAGGCGTCGAAGTCTCCTCTTGAGGCGGTGCCGGTGAGGGCTCCATGGCAAACGTGTGTTGATGTAGGGAGGTGTGGCAGCGGAGCAGGCGACCGACAATGGCGTAAGAGAATGTGCGGCGGTGGCTTCAGACGAGATGCGGCGCGTTGCTCTGGTGGTCGGGCGTTCTGGGGGGAGGAGGGAAGAAGGAACCGCGGTTGGTGTGTGGACAAGAGGAAGAGGGCGATGGGGAGTGCCGAAGAGGTCGGGGGCTGGCAGTGATGAATCGGGGAGTTGGGGACATGGGAAGGGAATTAGGGATATGGGAGGGTTGCGTGCACGTGCAGCACTTCGCGTGCAAGGTTAGGATTAGGATTAATAATAGGAAAGATGGAGATAGTGGGATTTGGCGGGTCTGCGGGTTGGAGGGTATGGGTTTGCCACCTCCAGACCCGCCTCTGCCAGACACGTCGAAATCTTTACCGATGAGCAGACCCGCGTGCCTTTTTCTCAACCAAACGCTCCCCATATAATGCGGGTACCCGTTGGGTTTGCGTGGATCGGGTAACCATTGTCATCCGGAGATAAACCCGACAGGAAATCAACCTATTCGTTAAAGGAGAGAAAGCTTAATTGCGAAGCTAGGAGGAATATGGGAAAGAGAAAAAAAATCGATGAATTGTCCGCCGCTCAGAAGTTGCGTCTCACAAGTTGTTTTTTTTTTGAGCATTCTACGGCGGACCCAAAGGGTCGGCCTGAACCATTTTCAAAACCCATAAAAGTCAATGTACAAACTGCCACAACATGGCCAAAAACAGAAGAGCCAAAAGAATGTAAGACTTGTCCATGAGGTGGAATTTGCGGCGGTGGTCTGGCTGGTCCATGAGGCGGGTGGAGCTTTGCGATTCATCACCGGGCGAAAGCCTTGTCCTGGTTGCCGACCAGGGCAGGCGGCGGCGACGCCTTGGGGCGCCGCTTTCTTCTTGAAGACGTCGTTGAGGTGATGTTTATCTCTTTTTTCCGCCCGGAAGTTTCCGGGGAAACCTTGATCCTTCATGGGATCGGGCGGGGGCGGCGCTTCTGCGTCGTTTTGTCTCTTGGGACCTCGTCTAGGATACTTCGCCGGTCGGAGGGACCCGAGGAGTGTTGGTGGTAGGCGGCGGCGAGCTCTTCCCGTCATCGGCTTGGTGGTGCGCGGCTCTGGAGCCGGCGTGGACGTCGGAGCGGCGGCTCCGGTTTGTTTCCTCCGCCTTGTTGCGTTGAGGGGCGTGGGTGTTGGCTTTGGCCGCTCGGGCGGTGTGGCCATCGACTAGTTTGGAGCGCGGCCTTGGGGCCGGTGTGTTGTGTTTTGTGTTTGTATCGGTTTTCGGCCGGTTTTCCTTATAAACTGGTCAATTCTTTTCTTCTATATCAATGAAAAGGCAAAATTTGCCCCGCTTCAAAAAAAAAAAAAAGAATGTAAGAAAAACTGAATAGAGAAGACTAATCTAAGAAGGGAAAGGGCCTCTACTGCTATACAACATCTAAAAAGAATCAAATAGAATCAGGCAAAACTGAAGACAGCAAGAAACTGAGGCTTTTATCCCGCAGCCAGGTGGAAGAATCTGGCTGCCCAATCTCACAAGTTGTCAAAACTGTGAGACGCAGTTGTAAGTTGGAAAATGCTTTGAAAAGCCATCAGGGCTACCTCAAAATATGTCCGACGCTCTCCATAAAAAATCCTTCAGTTTCACGCCTTATAGTGGCTTGCCAATATCGTTGAAGACATGGAGAGCGGATCATTAAATATCCTTCAGTTTCACGCCTTATTTGTCTAAGCTTACTGATCTCTACAAAGGAGTGGAAAAGAAATTGAAGGGGCGGATGGATGATTTTTAGGTATTGTTTGTCAGCAACAGCCTTGGCCGCAGTACTTGTGGGTTAATTGTATCGGCGACTCTTGTGTATTCTTCTAAAGCGTGCCATGGTTGGATGTTTCAGATTTTTTTCTTTGTATGATCTGTAACTTTCACCCCATGAAGAGAGGCTTAGGGAGTATAATTTGTGAATCCACTAAATATAGTACCATTTCTCATACTTGGAAGTACTGTACTAAAATTATAGCCATATGAGTCAGAATATTCAGTATGTGTATCTTACCTGATTCTTAGGCTCAAATTTGTTGGCGTTGTCTAAGGAGACAAAAAATTAGTTTGTTCTATATGTTCGTATGTTCAATGTAAGTGGAGAAAAATTACAGGTGGTACTGAAAATGCACAGAAGGTTGATTTATCTTTAAATCAACTTTATGCTCTTTGATAGGTGTGTTGACCACGCACAAGCCCATACAAAGGATGGAACCCACACCCAACCAACATGGCCCGATAGAATACAAACATGATACACAAGAGACATGAAACACGATTTAATTTGAATGGCCGGATTGAACGATCGACTGAAGCATATCGTGTAATTAGTCAACCGATAAAGATACCCACTGATATTATCTTGGATACATATTGATATTACATGGGCAAGGAATTATGAATGGTGGAGAGAATACAATGCATATGCCTATGCACATACATATCAGTACATATTTCATACAGAAAGCAGATTATTATTCAAAGTCAAGTGGACGAACTACTCAGCAATTGAGCCGTCAAGAAAAGGATAGTCTGTGTAACCAACGACAGGATCTTGCGTGTAGAAGGTGGACCGGTCGTACTCGTTTAATGGAGCGTCTAGCTCGAATCTCTTTGGCAAATCCGGATTAGCCAGAAAGAGCCTCCCATAGGCGACGAGATCAGCATAGCTATCAGCGATCACCTTGTTGCCTTCCTCTCTGCCATACCCTCCGGCGGCAATGAAAGTGCCATTGAATGCTTTCCGGAAAGGTAGGAGACCGTGAGGTATCTGCCTGCGGCCATCCACAATGGCCATCCGAGGTTCAACCATGTGGCAGTAGAGGAACCCCTGGTGCTTGTTCAGTTGTTGCACCATGTATGCGCCGAGCGCTTGTGGATCGGAGTCGTAGCAATCCATGAAATCCACAAACGGAGACAGCCTTATGCCCACGCGATCAGCGCCGACCTCGTCAACAATGGCATCAATCACCTCAACCGTGAAGCGGCATCGGTTCTCGAGGCTGCCACCATAGTCATCGGTGCGATCGTTCGAGCTGTCTTTCATGAACTGCTCCAAGAGGTACCCGTGTGCGCCGTGGATCTCCACACCGTCGAAACCTGCCTCAATGGCGTTCCGAGCTGCACGCCTAAAGTCGTCGACGATCGCGGGGATCTCGTCTATCTCAAGCCGGCGGGGCTTGGAGTACGCTATGCCGGCCTCAGCGTCGGGCGTTATCTGCTTGTCTGTGCTGGAGATCGGCGCCTTTCCGTCCGGCTGATAATCTGTTTTGTTTACGGTATAAACGGAAAACAGGATTAGTAATCTAGTAATCAATCGCTATAGTAAAAAATGTAACCAAAAATCAATCGTAGATTTATTTCACGGTATAGTACGGACACAAGACAGATAGCATGTACTTAAAGACAAACCAGTAGTGTACCGTTTGTGGAGACCCTCCCGACGTGCCAAATCTGACAGAAGAACAGGGCGCCCTTGCGATGGACGGCGTCGACGATGGGTTTCCAGGCTTCAACCTGCTCCTGCGTCCAGATGCCGGGAGTCTCAGGGTAGCCCTTGGCGGTGTCGGAGACGTCGGTGGCCTCGGAGATGAGGAGGCCGCCCTTGGTCGCCCGTTGTGAGTAGTAGAGCGCCGCATGCGGCTGCGGCACGCTGCCGTAGGAGCGGCACCGAGTCAGCGGTGCCATCACCACCCTGTGGGAGAGGTCGAAACGCCCCATCTTGTGCGGCGTCAGCAGCGGAATTGCCTCCTTGGCCACCATTTTGTCTACTCTCGCCTGGTAGTTGCAGAGGAATCACTGAAGTTTGCTCTGTTTCTTGCTTCCGAGCTCTTCTACGATGTGTGTCTGTGTGGCTGAAGCGGCCGAGAGCCTGTCTGAATTTATAGGTGTTGGTGTGGACCTCTCAGGTGTGGCATGACGCGCGCGCGTCTCTTTTCCAACTGGACGGAAATTTGGAATCGGCCGATCAGTCTGTTCCCATTTCCACGATGCGGTCACCCCCTGCGTCATCCTTGCACAACGATTGCCAGATACATTGTACGTGGCCATGTATAACTCGTGTCCCCTTTTCACACCAATCAAAACCTGTGGTGCTATTCTCGTCAGCATTTTGGTGTTGATTGTGATTCATCAGCAGGTACCAACAGGCGGCGATGGGACGAAGACACTGGAACGTTCTGTGCCAACGTCAGTACGTCACGGCAGACGTAGCTAGTCACTGCTGCCGCATTCCTCTTAGTCTTTAATCAGTTTGCGCAGCAGTAGCTAGTCTGGCTCCGGCCAGGCTCCTTCCCATTGGCCATCTCGCTCCGGTGCCTCTCGACGTGACCCCACCTCTGCAGGGACGCATACATGTTGGACAGGCCGTATGCCGCGCCGTCGTGGAGGTCCAGGTCCGCGATCTGCTTCGCCGCCCACTCGCTCACCTTGACGCCGTCAGGCCCCGAGCTGCGTGCGTGCAGCAGGCATCCCAGGACCTTGGCGCTGGGCCGGACGGGCATCATCCGCACGAGGCGCACGGCATCACCCAGTAACCGCGCGCGACACAGCAGGTCCACCATGCACCCGTAGTGCTCCGCGCCGGGAGCAACGCCGTGCACCGGCAGCATCTCGGCGAAGAGCTCCCGGCCCTCGGCCACCAGACCGGAGTGGCTGCACGCCGACAGGAGCGCCACGAATGTCACCGCGTCCGGCCTGGCCTCGCTTCTCTTCTTCCTGCTCGTGTCGACCATGTCGTGGAACGCCCTAACGGCATCCTCGCCGCGGCCGTTCCTGCCGAGCCCTGCGATCACCGTGTTCCAGCAGAAGACGTTGGGGGCGCCAGGCATGGCACCGAAGACTTCCAGCGCGTGATCCACGCTCCCGCACTTGAAGTACATGTCCATGAGAGCGTTGCTCAGCACTACGTCGAGGATTATCCTTAGATGCCGGACAAAGAGATGGACCGAGGTGCCCATCGCGAAGTCCCCCACCTGCGTGCAGGCCGTCACCACGGTGGACATGGTGACCGCGGTGGGCCTCGGCGTCGGCTGATCCTGCTGCTGCTGCTGCTGCATCAACAGGCGGAACATCGTTATTGTGGCGGCTGGATCTCCTCGGCGCAGATACCCGGCCATCATCGTGTTCCACGTCACGACGTCCCGCTGCGAAGAGCCCATACGGTCGAACAGCTCCTGGGCAGCGTCCATCCGCCCAGCCTTGCAGTACGCATCGATCAACGCGTTCCAGGACACGACGCTGCTCATGTTCTCGCGGAGGCTCGCCTCGAAGAACTCCTTGGCGGAGGCGAGGTCACTGGCTCTGGAGTAGCAAGTCAACACTGTGTTCCACGAGGCGGGGGTCCTGTCCGCTTCGTCCGGCATTCGGTCGAACAGCCTCCGGACGTCGGCTGTTCTCCCGGAGGCGCCGAGCGCGGCAAGCATGGCGTTGAAGGCGACCCCGTCCCTGCGCGGCATTTCGTCGAACAGCATCTGAGCGTCGGCCAGGAGGTCGCGCTTGCCGTAGCGGGCGAGCAAGGCGGTGGCCAGCACGACGTCGGAGGCGAGGCCCAGCTTGCAGGCGAGGCAGTGGAGTGCCTGCTCTTCGCGGACGCCGGGCCGTCCCAAGACCGCGCGTAGGAGGGCGGCGCGGCCGCGCGGAAGCGTCCTCGGCTGCATCTGCCGTATTCTCTCGTCTTCAAACTGAATCTCCCCGTTTACTAGATTTGGCAGGCAAAGAATGGCGATAAGAACGCTGCTCAAATTGAAGATCCACAAAGTACATCCAGGAGAACAATATCTCTCGAAGAGGAATGTAAAATAGCCTCCTCCCTTTCAACACGTTAACCACGTGGAGAACTAGCTCCCGCTTGTCGCAGGATGGTACAAAGCAAACTCTGATGGAGTGCCGCGATATGGCTCCGGTTTATAGCTGGCCACCAGTGGCGGAGCTTAGTTAAGGCCAACCTGGCCCTGGCCCGCCCAGGATTTGGTTGCTCCTTCGTATTTTTTGTTGAGCCGGCCCATTAACACTCTAATTCTAAAGGAAAATATAGCTGTTTTGCAGCCTGGCCCACCCAGAAAATCTAGTGAAGCTCCGCAAGTGCTGGCCACACTTGTACTCGTGCCATGTCGGGCCGGCACGCGGGTCCAACTCCGGAGGAGACACGGCACGACACGACACGCTCGGTTCGGCTTCTCCTCCGGTGTCGACTCCACCTCCGGCTTCTCCTCCATCTCTGGCGTCTCCTCCACCTTCGGCTAGCTCGCGCCATGCTCGAAGTCGTGGTGGGCAGCGACGACGGTGTTAACGTCGTGGTGGGCGGTGGCACGTTAATCGTGTCATGCCGTGCCAGCCCACGGGTCTCAAAACAAAGCTGGGCACGGGCACGATCTGGGTCGTGCCGGGGCACGACACGGTTAGCCACGTGTCGTCTCTTGGATGCGACGAGCTCAGCACTCTGTTCGCGTCATATGGGCCTCTGGAAGAGTGAGCCAGCAACGAAGACCTGAACTGACTTCCTCCTGCTAACGTTTTGTTTTCAGTGTTCGCCGATAGTACGCCGTGAGCGCCGCCGCGTCCGCGTCCAGGCCACCCGCGCGCCGCTTCCCCGCACACGCCGCGGGGACCAGAGAATTGGCCCCCTTTGGAGCGGGCCGATCGGAGGAGGGCTGGAAAAGGACCAGAGAATATTGTGCGATCGGAGGAAATTTCGAAAATAATATGGCCTCAGCTCGGAGGAGGCCGAAAAGGCCGCGTCGGCCACGTCGAAGCCGAGCAGACCTCGTCGGCCCAGTCGAAACCGAGCAGTGGGGTCAGGTCACGGGCTCCCTGGCCGACTGCCTGATCGGCTGACTCGCAACCCGAAGTCGGCCACGTCTAGGCCGATAAGCCTCGTCGGCCCCGTCGAAGCCGACGCGAGGCCGTTAATTACTCGGCGCGCGGCCTTCTCCTTCCTCGCGCCGCCGTCTCTCCTTTCTCTCTCTTGTTCTTCGTTCCCCGAAAAAAGACCACCGTTTCTCACCCGATTTCTTCCATTTAGCCACGAAATCTTAGTCCTACGGTGTTCCTAAGGCTGTGGGGTGGCTGATCTACGATGGGGTAGTGCGTGTAGGCGATTTGGTGGCGGTGGGAACTCCGGTTTTGGAGTTGTTCATGCTCGTGGTGGTGCTCCGGTTGAGTCTCGAGGTGCTGTGGTGGTTGGCTGCTCCTGGGTGGTGCGGATCTGCTGCTGTCACGCTTCAAGAGTAAGACATTCTAGCCAATAATTGAGTTAGGGTTTGTATTAATTAGATTAGGTGTTAGTGTGTAGTTAGTTTGTAGTTCGCGCAGATAGATTTGTAGTAACCACGGTAGTGCAGGTAGTTCATATTGTGGTAGTTAGTTGGCTTCGATATCGTTTTATGCATTAGGTTTAGGGTTAATTTTGGATTAGGGTTAGGGTTCGTGTTAACATAATATGGTAAATTTATTCTGTCTATTTTAATTATGTAGTAGTTTCAGTACAATTTTAGGTACTTTGTTGTATTAATATTTGATGCGTTTAAATCATTTTTCTAGGTCAGCAATAATGTTGAACATAGTAAAATTTGTTTTCTACTACGACGCCGGTTCAGTAGAGCAGAATGAATATGGGATGGATCTTAGTTAGTTTGAGCACATCGAGTTGGATTTGACTGCCCCTGATAAATGGTCTGTTAGTCGGTTAAAACAGTGGTTGGCAGATTGTTTGGGATTAAATTCTGAAACACACACGGTCTGTGTGCACGCGTTATGGTCCAGGTCTAGTACACAAATTTGGTACACTTTGAAGCCGATTGATCGGAAGTCTTAATGGATGAACTGGTTGCAAGGTTGCCAAAGAAGGGGAAGCCACCCAGTTGTCTTATTGCTTCCCGTCGTTAAGGAGGTCAATGTAAATCCTCCTGAAGCCGAAGGTGGGCACGATCCAGGGCAGAGCAGTGAAGCAACCATGGAAATTGAAAATGATGATAGTTGTTATGGTGCAGGGTAGAGTATTAGGACTGGAGGGCATGACGATGGTGAAAATGTGGAGGCAGATGGGGACGAGGAGAAATAAGGCGGGAAACAGTAGCGGTAGAAATGGTCGCGGCAAATGGTGCCGGGAGAAATCTGGGCGGGAAACGCTGCCGGGAGTTGGTGCATGCAAAGGTCGGGGATGACCCGGCCGAGCAGACAGTGTCGGCCCTCTCGTGGCCGACGAGGGCCAGTCGGTCCGGTCCAGGCCGACCAGGTTATGTCGGCTTTGACGTGGCCGATTACTTTACGTCAGTGTCAGGCCGGCGCAGATTAGATCCGGCCGACGGCCCCTGGTCGGCCTGCTCCTGGCCGACGAGGTCTGCTCGGCTTCGACGTGGCCGACGCGGCCTTTTCGGCCTCCTCCGAGCCGAGGCCATATTATTTTCGAAATTTCCTCCGATCGCACAATATTCTCGGAAATTCTGAAAAAAAATTAATATTTAAAAAAAATTAGCCGAAGACCTGAACATGTTGTGATCGGTGTTTCTTGCTTATTTAATTGAGTGGAAAATCAGTGTTCGTGATGTGTTGGAAATCTAATGCCATTCCAAAATGCAAGCTGTACGCTTGGATTCTAATCCACACCCGCTGCTACTGCTGACAACTTGACTAAGAGGGGATGGCAACACGATCGCATATGCAAACTTCGTCGTTCACAGCCTGAAACAGCCGCACACTTGTCGGATTCACTCGCCAGCACCTCGCCAGCACGTCAGCATGAAACACGGCAAGTATTAATTACATAATTTCTTATGTAACTAAATATCCATAGCCATCTGGTGTTGATTAATTTAGATTTCCTCAAGGCCGAGGTTTAATAATTATGAGATTGTAAAGGTAGCACCATCAACTTTGACTATTTTTTAGGTGTTTATGGATCATTGGATCATTTTTTTGTTTTGCATAAAAGAAGCAGTCCTCAAGTTATTTGCGTGCCTTGCTGTTTTCTTTCTTTGTTGATGAACCCCTTTCCCTCTCCAGCTCTCCTGCCATGGTGGTCTTTGTGTAAAACCCTAGTTTCGGTTTTGCTGGAAATGCGGTCACATGATCATTAGTTTAGGTCAAGATCATACTACTGGAAATGCAGTCTTGGAAGCTATCAAATAGACCAATGCCTATTTTTTTAGATAAAGAGTGTTTATTAATATCGCGGAGATACAAATTACACCCAGCCTCTGCAACAACGCAATAACCAGAGCTACTACGGATGCACACGGCCGAAAGACAGCAAGAAAACGAAATAAAAAGAAAAATCCCGCTATAGAGTTACAGTCCTTGCAGCAGCCGCACAACCACCCCCAAAACAACACCTGATATCCAATTCTTCAAAAGCAACGCCTTCAAGAAGAACAGTGCTAGGCACAACCAATTAAGGCCAGACCTTGGGTTTTCACCCTGAAGATAGTCCTCTCTCAAAACAATGTCTTCAAGACCACTGTCAGGCACAACCAATTAAGGCCAGACCTTGGATTTTCACCCTGAAAGATAGGACTTTGGACTTCACGTATGTTGTCGCCCCCACTTACATGCCGCTGCTCCAAGTCATGAAACACCAAGCCAATTCCTCATCGCTAAAAAGATTCAAACCACCATTGCTAGCCTCAGATCACGACTTACATGACATTATCCGCCAGCACCATAGAACGAGAACATGTCCCATGATATTAACAGCCAGCAGAACTTCGACGCGCTCCCTCTGAACCCAAACGGACAGAATAAAACATGGGTGCACACGACCGAATCATATCCGATCCAGCAATCTCCAGGCATGAATCGCCCAGTGGAGGTCGCCGGCGGAGCCTTCCGGAACTCGTCAATCCAGCCAGATCAAAGAGAGCAGGCGTGCAGCAGTTCTTCGTCTTGGCGCAGGAGAAAGCTTAGGACCACCGCCATTATTCTTCAACCTCGCAGGCCCCGACGCCGCGAAGCCACTCCCAACAGGAACGCAACAGCGGAGGATAAACCATTGCCGAGCACTAGATCACCGGCGTAACTAGAGGTCACAGCCAGGCCACCACCGCCGGTTCTGGCCGGATCCAAATTCCCGGATCGAAGAGATCAAGGCTTCAGATCCTAGCGCTGCGAGCAGATGGACCTGGAGGCGAAGATCCAGATACCGGTCGCCGGCGGCGCCACACCATCTCCGCGACACCACTCCAGTGGGATCCTCAGGCGCCGGCCCAAGACCGCGCCGCCCTATGCCCGCCATGAGCGTCCCACCGCCCCCATGGGAGACCGCAGCGAAGCACCTCAACTGCCCCCCGTCGGCAACGGGATGGGCGCCGCCACCACCGCCGGCGACGGCGGCAGCGGCGGCAGGGAGTGGACGGGGAGGGTGGCTAGGGTTTGGTGGGTGGCGGCGCCCTCCGGAGTTGCCTGGGAGGGAGGCGACTCGGGAGTTATCTTCTGAACTAGTCAGACCAATGCCTATTGTTGACCAAGAATTTTTTTCATACAAGTTTTCTAATGTCTTTCCATGGATTTTTTTTGGATTGAGCGAAGCCATGGGTTTCTCAAAACTACTATTTTACACATCAATTTAATTTCATTGGATGTTCAAATTTCTACAATGAAGGTAGAGTTTATGGAAGTTAATTTTTGCATTTGTGCTCGCACATTCCTGCCTCACGGTGGATGCAAATTTCATTTGGGTCATCCAATAAGCAAGATTGGACAAATGTTATTACTTATTACGATTTCCTTAACTTGTATATGGAGTATCTATTTGTATTGATCGTAGATGAAAACAACATTTGTTAAAGAAATACATGTCGTTAATTCAAGAGAGAGTTGGTTCACATAAATAGTACATTCACCCACAACGGCTCACCACCTTAGAAGATAGACTACCACATATCATAAGCAGCTTGATAATATAATTTTTGGTGACCAATATTACGTTTGCAAGAAACTAATACAACATTATTGCTCGAGCAAGAATAAAGATGCAAAAACATTATACTAGGCGCAACAACACTGATCTTGCTTGCAGTAGGCCCTAAGTGAAGGGTTGCCGCTAACGTCGCATAAGGTCGCGCAACGGTCTTGACATCTTTCCAAATGGGAGCACTTTGGAGGATTCACTCCAGCATCAACTACAAGGTCCACCGGTGATTCATCTACAACCCAACATAAGTTAATCAAATAATCAATATAACTAGCTCACATATTATACGAGGAGTCTGATGTATGTAGGAAAGATATTGCAAACATGAACAATATAGCGAGAGGTGTTTTTACCCGTATGAGCATAGCAGGAGGATGGTGACATGATGGAAGACATGATCATAAGAGCAAGAAAAATTGCAGCCATGCTTGTCGCATTGTTCTTGAGTGCCATGATGAAGGAGGAGATCAGGAGATCACTTGTGTACGTTTTTGTTGTGTGCGAAGGGGTTGCTGGCCTTCGAGTTGTTTATATAGAAGAGGGGCAACATCAAATAAATGGCATTGAATTAATGGTCTAATTACCACGAGATACTATCCCCAAATAAGGCCATTCACAACTGAACGGATAGACGTCGCCTAGAGGGGGGGGGGGGGGGGGGGGTGAATAGGCGATTTAAAACTTTTTCCGGGGAGCCGGAATTTCCGAGCCTAGATGGACCGGAAATTCCGGGGAGCCGGAATTTCCGAGCCTAGATGGACCGGAAATTCCGGTATGCTTGATAAAGGCGGAATAAAACTAGTGTTTTACTTTAACAAGCATACAACCTAAATATACTAGGTTCACCTATGTGCACCAACAACTTATGCTAAGCAATACAAGTAACAAGGTGATAGCAAGATATATAACTTCAAGCACGAAGGCTATCACAATGTAAAGTGCATAAGTAAAGAGCTCGGGTATAGAAATAACCGAGGCACGCGGAGACGAGGATGTATTCCCGAGTTCCACCCAAAGGGTGTACGTCTCGTTTGGAGAGGTGTGCGCAACCACAACAGGTTAGCCGCAACGCCACAAAAGGCTCACCTTATTCTCCTGATGAACTCAACCACAAAAGGTTGCGAGTTCACCTTCCACTATTGATCCCCTTTTGGGCGGAGATCGAATCCCTTACAACAATCTTGAGGCACACACCCACAACTTAATTGGGGGCTCCCAAGTCTTGAGGCACACACCCACAACTTAATTGGGGGCTCTCAAGTGACCACAAAAGGTCTTGACCACAAAAGGTCTTGGCCACAAAAGGCCGGCCACAAAAGGCGTCTAGGGTCCAATGACCCAAGAGTAACAAGCTCACAAGTATCACCACCACGAATCCTCGTGGAGGGCTCAAACCGATGCAAATGCAATGGCAAGAGCACACGAAGTGCTCAAGTCCTTCACTCTCAAATTCCAACAAAGCAACAAATGCTTATGGGGGAATAAGAGAGGAAGAACAAAGAAAACCACAAAGGAGTCAAATCCCTCACTCCCAAATCCCACCAAAAGCAACTAATGCTTATGGGGGGAGAAGAGAGGAAGAACAAAGGAGAAGAACCACAAAGGAACTCCAAGATCTAGATCCACTAGGTTCCCCTCACTTAGAGGAGAGATGGATTGGTAGGATTGTAGATCTAGATCTCCTCTCAACTTTCCCTAAAGAATATGCAAGAATCTATGGAGGGATTGAGAGGGAAGTGAGCTTTCCAAGGTCAACAATGGAGTAGGAGAGAGGGGAAAGTCGTGCTGCCTTGGATTTGCTGAGGAAGAAGAAGGGGAGGGGTATTTATACCTCTCCAGGAAATATAGCCGTTGGCTGTTTCGAAACTCGGAAATTCCGGTATAAGTGAGACTCGGAAATTCCGGTCAACCGGAAATTCCGAGTCCATGAAATTTCCGAGCTGAAATTCCGGCTGGAGTCAGAACCAAAACCAAACTTTCCTTAGCCGTTTTCGCGAGGCTCTTTGAGGGCAACTCGGAAATTCCGGGTCATCAAAATATCCGACCACAATTTCCGGTTGAGTCCAGCACCTCTTTTCCTTCTTTCCTTAGCCGATTTCTTGGACGAGTTGGGGAACCGGAAATTCCGGTGGAACGAAATATCCGGCCCCAATAATCCGGTTCAGAACAGCCAAACTAAAACCGCTATAACTTTTGCAAATGAACTCCGAATGAGGTGAAACCAACTTTGTTGGAAAGATAGCGACGAGCACAGGGCTACAAAAAGTGGAAATATTGCATCCCATAAATAGAGCAAAGTCACCACTCATGGCAAGGTGTGGGACTTTCCTCATGGTCGAACCGGCAATATTTCCGCCACCGAAAACGCAAGAAGTTTGCCAAAGTAAAACCGTTTTCGAAGCACTTGGGCTTGTCATGAGGAACACGACAAGCACCAAAACCCAACATCCAAAACACAACAAGATGAACGAATGAAATCCCGATTTGGATGAGCTAGCGCTTGGCATGAAGATGAACCAAGCTCTAATTCCTCACATGGATAAAAGCCAAATAAGAACCAAGAAATATGATATGCCAAGTATGCAAAGGTTTGAGCTCTCCACAAAGATGCGATCAAGTTACTCACTCGAGAGCCCCTCTTGATAGTACGCCTATCTATCCTATAGCCCTATCAAGATCATACCTTTGCCTTGAGCATTCCACTTGAGTTAGATGATGACTGTCTTGATCTCTTCAAGTGGTTCATCTTTCTTGATTGCGCGACCAAGCACATGCTTGATGAAGACTTCTCCAAATACTCCCCCATACTCCATTATGGGAGAGTCTCGCTTAGCTTCGTCTTCATGCCTCCATTGCAAGCTCCAAGCATAGGATCTCTTCAAGAGCTTCTCTTGGTCTTGCACATCTTATCCTTGATGACGTTCACCACATGACGTCATCCTCCACGAGCTATATGAAATCTTCATTTGATGCAAGACCATGGGAAGATACCTAACCCCACATAAAGATACCACACACACATATCATGGGTTAGTTCACAAAGCTATATGGACAAGTGATTACCATCCCAAGAGATACATGATCCCTCTTGGTATATCTTGTAGCTTTGTGTGTTGATCAACATCTTGATCAACCTTGTATCTTCCAAACTTTCTTTGCTAATATGATGTCTTGACTCCTTCAAGACATACTTGCATTGTGCTCAACTCAACACATGACCATCCATCATATACACCTTTAGATGGAACCTTGGTCATCAAATAAGCTTCAAGAGTCCAACACATGAACTCCACTATTTGCATGGACAAGATCTATAAAGATATCTCAATGCAAACATTAGTCCATAGAGGTTGTCATCAATTACCAAAACCACACATGAGGGAAAATGCTCTTTCAATCTCCCCCATTTTGGTAATTGATGACAATCCCTTTTACGAGGGTTTATATAAGGAATTGAACAACCATGCAATGCACTAAGCGAAGTAAGGATGCAAGAGAACAAACACGTATTCCCTTAAACCCTCTAAATCTCTCCCCCATTGGCATCCATTGCCGAAATGGGCGAAAAATTAGAAGGCCAATATAGTAAGAGCTCCCCCATAATTTATGCATTTCTCATGATATGAGTGAAATCAAATGCACATATCCAATGACGAATAGATGGAGGGGATCAAACTATATTGAGGATCCAAAGATTGCACAAGAAAGACACCAATTGAAATCCACTAGAAGGATACCAATTGCAAAAGAAGGATGCATTCACAAAGAAGCAAGCAATCAAAGGATCCAAGAAAAACACTTGAGCACAAGAAGATATTATGATAAGATCAACCAAGTGTTCTAAAAATAAAGAGGGAACTCCCCAAGGTAAATGCACAATGAAAGATTTGTATTTCAATATAGTGTGCATAACATGGAATCCTCACTCCCTCCTAGATAATTTTGAACACAAACAAATGTTGAGCAACAAGAAATAGAAGTGACAAATGAAAACTTGCTCAAGCAAGAAAGGATGGGTGTGACATGGAAATACATTTTAGGAGACTAAAACAAGGATGAGCCAAGGCATCACTAGTCTTTCAAAATATGAGGCACATAGTGCATATCATGTATTTCGCATACAAGCACACCAAAGAGGATACATCAAATACGATCACAAGCTTATTAAGAGGCAATGTGATACCAATAGAAAAACAAAGCTTGTGCCTTTTAGAGATCACCAAAGAATCAAGAAAGTAATAAAAGGTGATCACTAAAGATTTTGAATACCAATTAAAGATGTAACTACACTCATGTGTATAAGTTTCTAAGTAGACACTAAGTCCACAAAGAAACATGCACACACAACGTAGGTACACGGTAAAACACATGGTATCCAAGCGGAAGTCATAAATACACTGATAAGATTTTTGCATAAAAGCAAAGCACATAGCTCAAATTAATCTTAGAGGGCATAGATGAACTTCCAACACCAAATTCTCAAAGCATCACAAATACCCACATAGGATAAGTGATAGTTGAGATGCTTCGAGAAAGATAACAAATATCACATAAGGCAAATGATTTTGAGAATTCATCAATATTGCACATGAGAGACTTTGAAGAAGATTCGCTAGATTAACATATTGGGGATCGGTGAATCATGAAAATGATTATATATATTCCCCTTGATGTGTAATCATCCCGGCTTACTCACATTTGCAATGAAGATGTTTTGAAAGGAACTTTGCAAAAACCATATCAAATGCAACTTAGACATACTCATGCCAAAGAGCAACCTACACATGGTTGAGAGCTAGAAATATATGCATGAGTTAGATACTTGTTACCGAGATAGCATTGACGGTGTAGAAGATGAGAGTTCACAATCATCCAAGCTTGGCTCCAAAAAGCACATGGTGAAGACATCTTCTTTAATATGTGACAAGCTTCCAATGCATCTCCCATGTACCTAAGATAAATCAAGTACACCATGGTACCCAAACTAATTGGGTCCAAAGTAGTTAGAGCAACTACAACACATAGGACAAACTCCACATAAATATGTGCATATTGATATGAAATAGACTTTCATGCACATCTTAACCATTTAGGATTTGATGGAGTTTATCCTATATATTGGATCAACGAAAGTAAGCATGCCATAAGATATACATATAATACATATGCATGAACAAAACTTTCAAGAACCAAATGAGATACAATTTGGACAAAACACCAATTAAATCAAGAAGCTACACAAAAGTGTGGAAAGAGAAAGATTTGTCCACATTATATCAAAGACCCAAATCAACACATGATTGGAGATACCAATATGAAAAGATATCAAATGAAAATATAGTCAAGGAATGACCATAACCCTCTACACTTTTCATGATGGTCCGAAGTACCAAGATGAAAAATGTTTGTCTTCCTAAGAGACATGTCATCGGGATCAAATACCAATTGAAGACAACTAATGTTCAATAACATATAGGATTGCTCCCCCAAGATTTGTGCATTCTTTATGATCTTGTATATGAATACAAAATGCACACAAATGAGATCATCACTCTCCATATACATTGTTAAAACATTAGTCATGTTCAAGAAGAGCAATAAGATACCAAACCAATTTTAAAGAATAGTGTTTTAAAGAGTATAGAGTAGCTTCCCCATGATTAGTACATTTTTAAGATCTTGTATGTAAATACAAAATGCACACAAGTGGGATCATTACCCTCCATATATCTTTTTGAACACAAAGTTCAAGAAAATCAATAAGACCCGATATCAAATAAAAGGATGATGTTCTACTCAATGTAGGATAGCTTCCCCAAGAATAGTGCATTACTTAGAATTAAGTCTTTGAGTGTAAATGCACAATAATGGGATCCTTGCTTTTCCTAACTCAAGAAAGCACAACACAAATTATGAGTAGAGCAACAAAAAGATCCAAATGAAGCAAGGATGACAAAAGGGTGGTTAGACCAAAACAAACTTGGCGATAGAATAAGACAATTTATGAACAATAGCCAATGTGAAGATGATCAATAAATTTACCACAAATATAATTATCACTTGTCAAAGACAATGATTGTATGGAGATAGTTCTCGGTGGTACATGACATATATGTATTCAAGATCATATTCACAAAACATAAGCATGTGGCAAAATAAAAGAATTGAAAAACATGCTTATCTAGAGATTCTTGATGGCTTCAAATAATCGATGATCATACTAAGCATCAAGAAACTCTCTCACAAACAAGATACCAAAAGATGAGTGAACGAAAAGCATTTAAGCAAATATGGAACTTGTTTGAGTACCATGCCACCTAGGAACAAGATAATCAACAATATCAACTCTAGGTGACACTACCTCACATGTTCACATTTTCTAGGCTTGTAATATGCACATAGCTTATTACTCCCCCATAATGTGATAATCCATTCTTTTTAACAAGAGGCAAAAGAAATCCAAGAGATAATTAATGGACATTAGAATTTGAATTTCTCATGAGTAAGACATACCACAAAGAGAGTAGATAACATTGATATATCACCACTAAGTGGTAGTCCTCATGAATACACATTTTAGGATAGTGAGTTACCAAAAAGCACATCACTCCCCCAAAATGGGATAGTCCATTAATATCCTTATAAGAGCCAATTAAGATGAAATCAAATAGGCAAGAGGCTCAAAACATACATGGTGTGCAAACCAACATACACAAGTTTGATTACTCAACATAAGTAAGTAGAGTGCACAACACATATAAACACTTGTAAGGTACAAAACCAAACACATGCAAGGGTGCAAGTAACTTTCAATGCATACATATGATTTAAATACAAGTTACCGCAAGGAGGAGCATTGGATATAAGCTAAGACAATATAATCCAATTGACTTGACTTGAGAGAATATGGATGATGAAGATCCCCTAATTCTTCATGATGTAGTCAAGTCTCCAATGTCCTCCACCAACACCTATTGATCAAGTTTTAGCTTGTTGGTCCCCAACCAAGTTGGGTCCTAAGAGGTTAGTCACAATAGGCTTGGCAACCCAAATGGTTCTTTTCTTGACACCATTTTGAGTACCAACAAATTTGGCAAACACATTGCCAACCTTATCCTTCCTAAGAGAATGAACATGATCAATTATAGTGGGGTTGGATAAGGTACCGTGAGTGCATGAAGAAGCAAAGTGATCCTTCCCCCGACAATTGTAGCAAAGTCGGCTTTTACCTTTCTTCTTGGGAAGGGGAGGTTCTTCAACTTGGGAAGCTTGAGTTTGGACTTGAGGTAGCTTCCCTTGTTGCTTCTTGCTAAGAGGCTTCTTCTTCAATGGGCAAGATCTAACATGGTGCCCTTCAACCTTGCACTTGAAGCACACAATCTTGGCCGAATCACTAACTTGTTCTTGGCCCTTCTTCTTGATGAACTTGTGCTTCAACTTGACATTGGACTTGTTCTTGTTATTGGAGTTGAATCCAAGTCCACTCTTGTCATGAGGAAGTTGTTGCACTCTCAACATGTTGTCGAGGGTGGACTTACCTTCATGACACTTCTTCAAGTCTTTCTTCAAAGAAGTGACTTGTGCCTTGAGCTCTTTGAGTTCCTCTACATGGTTAGTTTCAACACACATACTAGAGGAAGTAGATGCTACATTGTTAGAGCAACAAGGCAAGGAGTGTAATTCATCACAAGATTTAGCAATAGTATGTGATGTAGAATTACTAGTACTAGCACATTGCAATAAAGCATTAGTAGTAGACGTTGTGCTAGTGTCCTCAAGAGGCTCACAAGATGTTACCTTCATAGTGACCGCCTCATGAGCTAACTTTAGCCTAGCATGGGATGCTAGAAGATCCTCATTAGAGCTAAAAAGCTTTTCATGAGTTTCTTCCAACTTCCCATACTTACTTGTTAGCAAATCAAGTTGAGCCCTTAGCTCAACATTCTCCTTCAAAATAGATGCTTCACATGAAGTGGAGTTAGTAGCACAAGCATCATTAACATTAGAAATGGAAGAAGACAACATGACAAGCTTATTATTTAACTTAGCATTTTCTTTACTAAGCACATTACATTTAGCAATAGCATGGTCATGTTCTTTAGTGAGTTTAGCAATTATGGAGTTATGAGACTCCATGATAGTTTCAAGTTGCTCTTGAAGGTGAGCATTAGTTTCTTGTTCATCTTCTAGAGATGATTGAAGAGATACCTTTTCATGGGCATCTTCTCTCTCAATCTCACCTTTTAGCTCAAGAACATCCTCAAGCTCACCTATACGGCTCATAAGAAGGCCAAAGTGTTTCTTGCCAACTCCTTGCAAGTTAGTCATGAAATTATCAAATGCAATAATTTCTTGTTTGATTTCAAGACTAGTATCATCATCATCATCATCCTCATCATCATCATGAGATGTATTGGAATTCAAGTTAGGAGATACCTTAGACTCCTTAGCCATAAGGCAAATGAGAGTAGTGGATGAAGATAATGAAGAGTTACTTGAAACACCATTGAGGTCCATGTCTTGTTCCAACAATTGTTGGGATTCCTTTACATTGTTAGCCAAACAAGTACTAGAGGAAATAGAAACATTTTGATCATGGCAACAAGACAAGGAAAGCATATCATCATGAGATTTAGTTAAGCAACTACTACATGATATGCAAGGACTATCAACACTAGCATTTATGACATTTGAAGTGCTAGAGGTGTTTAAGTCCAAAGATAGAGCATTGCAATAAGATGGGTAAGAAGTATAGTTAATAGTGGATTCACCATCAAGAATGCAATTTCTATCACCACTCACCATATCATTACCTTGTGGCAAACCACATGTCGGTGAAGCGGAGGAAGACGTGAGCTCATCATGTCCGGATGTGGAAGGAAGACAATCATCCTTGGAAATGTTGGACACCTCATATATATCTTGAAGTTTTGTCCATAATTCATGAGCGCTCCGAAAAGGCATGATTGACGCAAGGACTACATCGCTCAAAGCACATATGAGACCATTAGATGCTAGAGTATCGAGATAAGAGTTTTTCTCATCCTCTAAAGACAATTCTTGTGAATCCTTTGGAGGAGAAAAACCCATATCTACAATACTCTCTAAATTTGAACCCATGTCTCTAAAAAGATTAAGCATGCGAATTTTCCAAACATCATAATTTGTGCCATCGAATCTATAAGTGGGATTGTGCACTAGATCTCTAAACGACATCTTTATCTCTAGGCGGTTAGTCCTAATAATGAGATAACCTGGCTCTGATACCAATTGAACGGATAGACGTCGCCTAGAGGGGGGGGGGGGGGGGTGAATAGGCGATTTAAAACTTTTTCCGGGGAGCCGGAATTTCCGAGCCTAGATGGACCGGAAATTCCGGGGAGCCGGAATTTCCGAGCCTAGATGGACCGGAAATTCCGGTATGCTTGATAAAGGCGGAATAAAACTAGTGTTTTACTTTAACAAGCATACAACCTAAATATACTAGGTTCACCTATGTGCACCAACAACTTATGCT
The DNA here is from genome assembly GCA_026929855.1 of Poa annua. NCBI lineage: Eukaryota > Viridiplantae > Streptophyta > Magnoliopsida > Poales > Poaceae > Poa > Poa annua. The sequence continues at coordinate 10,840,109 of CM049433.1, read as the reverse complement.
AAGCAATACAAGTAACAAGGTGATAGCAAGATATATAACTTTAAGCACGAAGGCTATCACAATGTAAAGTGCATAAGTAAAGAGCTCGGGTATAGAAATAACCGAGGCACGCGGAGACGAGGATGTATTCCCGAGTTCCACCCAAAGGGTGTACGTCTCGTTTGGAGAGGTGTGCGCAACCACAACAGGTTAGCCGCAACGCCACAAAAGGCTCACCTTATTCTCCTGATGAACTCAACCACAAAAGGTTGCGAGTTCACCTTCCACTATTGATCCCCTTTTGGGCGGAGATCGAATCCCTTACAACAATCTTGAGGCACACACCCACAACTTAATTGGGGGCTCCCAAGTCTTGAGGCACACACCCACAACTTAATTGGGGGCTCTCAAGTGACCACAAAAGGTCTTGACCACAAAAGGTCTTGGCCACAAAAGGCCGGCCACAAAAGGCGTCTAGGGTCCAATGACCCAAGAGTAACAAGCTCACAAGTATCACCACCACGAATCCTCGTGGAGGGCTCAAACCGATGCAAATGCAATGGCAAGAGCACACGAAGTGCTCAAGTCCTTCACTCTCAAATTCCAACAAAGCAACAAATGCTTATGGGGGAATAAGAGAGGAAGAACAAAGAAAACCACAAAGGAGTCAAATCCCTCACTCCCAAATCCCACCAAAAGCAACTAATGCTTATGGGGGGAGAAGAGAGGAAGAACAAAGGAGAAGAACCACAAAGGAACTCCAAGATCTAGATCCACTAGGTTCCCCTCACTTAGAGGAGAGATGGATTGGTAGGATTGTAGATCTAGATCTCCTCTCAACTTTCCCTAAAGAATATGCAAGAATCTATGGAGGGATTGAGAGGGAAGTGAGCTTTCCAAGGTCAACAATGGAGTAGGAGAGAGGGGAAAGTCGTGCTGCCTTGGATTTGCTGAGGAAGAAGAAGGGGAGGGGTATTTATACCTCTCCAGGAAATATAGCCGTTGGCTGTTTCGAAACTCGGAAATTCCGGTATAAGTGAGACTCGGAAATTCCGGTCAACCGGAAATTCCGAGTCCATGAAATTTCCGAGCTGAAATTCCGGCTGGAGTCAGAACCAAAACCAAACTTTCCTTAGCCGTTTTCGCGAGGCTCTTTGAGGGCAACTCGGAAATTCCGGGTCATCAAAATATCCGACCACAATTTCCGGTTGAGTCCAGCACCTCTTTTCCTTCTTTCCTTAGCCGATTTCTTGGACGAGTTGGGGAACCGGAAATTCCGGTGGAACGAAATATCCGGCCCCAATAATCCGGTTCAGAACAGCCAAACTAAAACCGCTATAACTTTTGCAAATGAACTCCGAATGAGGTGAAACCAACTTTGTTGGAAAGATAGCGACGAGCACAGGGCTACAAAAAGTGGAAATATTGCATCCCATAAATAGAGCAAAGTCACCACTCATGGCAAGGTGTGGGACTTTCCTCATGGTCGAACCGGCAATATTTCCGCCACCGAAAACGCAAGAAGTTTGCCAAAGTAAAACCGTTTTCGAAGCACTTGGGCTTGTCATGAGGAACACGACAAGCACCAAAACCCAACATCCAAAACACAACAAGATGAACGAATGAAATCCCGATTTGGATGAGCTAGCGCTTGGCATGAAGATGAACCAAGCTCTAATTCCTCACATGGATAAAAGCCAAATAAGAACCAAGAAATATGATATGCCAAGTATGCAAAGGTTTGAGCTCTCCACAAAGATGCGATCAAGTTACTCACTCGAGAGCCCCTCTTGATAGTACGCCTATCTATCCTATAGCCCTATCAAGATCATACCTTTGCCTTGAGCATTCCACTTGAGTTAGATGATGACTGTCTTGATCTCTTCAAGTGGTTCATCTTTCTTGATTGCGCGACCAAGCACATGCTTGATGAAGACTTCTCCAAATACTCCCCCATACTCCATTATGGGAGAGTCTCGCTTAGCTTCGTCTTCATGCCTCCATTGCAAGCTCCAAGCATAGGATCTCTTCAAGAGCTTCTCTTGGTCTTGCACATCTTATCCTTGATGACGTTCACCACATGACGTCATCCTCCACGAGCTATATGAAATCTTCATTTGATGCAAGACCATGGGAAGATACCTAACCCCACATAAAGATACCACACACACATATCATGGGTTAGTTCACAAAGCTATATGGACAAGTGATTACCATCCCAAGAGATACATGATCCCTCTTGGTATATCTTGTAGCTTTGTGTGTTGATCAACATCTTGATCAACCTTGTATCTTCCAAACTTTCTTTGCTAATATGATGTCTTGACTCCTTCAAGACATACTTGCATTGTGCTCAACTCAACACATGACCATCCATCATATACACCTTTAGATGGAACCTTGGTCATCAAATAAGCTTCAAGAGTCCAACACATGAACTCCACTATTTGCATGGACAAGATCTATAAAGATATCTCAATGCAAACATTAGTCCATAGAGGTTGTCATCAATTACCAAAACCACACATGAGGGAAAATGCTCTTTCAACAACCCTATCTTTTTTGGCTAGAATTAATGTATTAATGGATACTCCTATTTAAGACCTGCAGATAAATATCTTTTAGAAATTTCCCAAGTAAGCTATTTAGTCTTAGACGCAATAGGTATAAATATTTTTTTTACTGAAAAGTTGATTCATAGTATTTTATTTTTCGCCTGATTTTGTTTCATCTTTGTATTTGGATAAATCCGACCGGAGTTCTGCCTATTCATTAAAGAAGGAGAGAAAGCCTAATTACGAATCTAGGAGATGTATGGGAAAAAAAATCGATAAAACCACATCCGGATTACTCCTTCTAGGTGTAAAATTTGTGAGACACAACTGTCACTCTGTCAGCTGGGAAATGCTTTGAAAAGCCATGAGGGCCACCTCAAGATATGTCCGCCACTCCCTCATTGAAAATCCTTCAATTTTGCCCTTCCACCTAACGTCGCATGGATGAGTCTGCCTCTAAGCGGCTTGGCAATATCGTTGGAGGCATGGAGAACTGAGCATTTCACCAATCCCTTTTTTAACATGGCCGGGTAGTTTGAAGAGAGAAAATATTGCTTTGAGCTTTGCTAGCCCCGATAGAGGAATAACGATACTTCCAGAGGTGGGAACCTGTCTCAAAAGCACTAAAGCATACTCTGATACTCCCTCAGTTCGCAAATAAGTGTACATCCAGGTTTTGTATAAGGCAAGCGCTAGCCATCAGCCGTCGCTACAATCGCTTTCCGAGCCGTCCGATCCAATCGTTCCCGCGCGTCCGATTTGTGTAGCAAAAATGGTTCACACGTAACATTTTGTCTCTGTGTATGTAACACCATATGTAGCAAAAACAATTCAGAAAATGCTGCGTTTGATCTATGTAGCAAAAAAAAAGTGTCGCATGTAGCACTGTGTGCAGCAAAATAATCTCAGATCTGTAGCAAAAAATGTTGTAACACATTCAACAATGTCACATAGCAAAATTCAAAAGACTATGTAACAAATCCACATTCAGTTGTAGCAAAACGTCACCAAAACAAATCAGTGTAGCACTTTCCCCATTCTTACAAAACAAAAAAGCTAAACTCGTGTAGCAAAAACGCACACTGCATGTAACATTGAAAAATCCCCAGAAAAGGTAACATCCACCGTCGATCATGGAGACACCGCCGTGGCTGATTCGATCTCGTCGGACACCAATATGCCAGGCCGGAGGTCGCGACGAGCAAGATCGAGAGAATCCCCACCATTTGATCGCCAAAAACCGTCTTATCAAGTGCGCTCGTGGTGAGCGGCGGAGGGAATTCCACGACGGTGGCTCCGGGGCGACGACGGCCGGTGGTCTCTCCGGCGGCGGCCTCTGGTGGACTCCGCAACGATGGTGCCGATGGTCTCCGCGATGGGTAGTGGCCGGTGGTTCCCCGGGCCGAGCGAGCTGTGCGCTTGGGCAGGCGCAAGCGAGCGTGCGCGGCGGCCGGACGAGCGGCGCGTGCGGGCGAGCTGTGCGCCTGGGCAGCCGCACAGGTCGATGACGAGCGGCTGTAGCAGCAGCCGGCTGTAAGTTAGCTTTTTCCTTTGTATAAAGTTAAACTTATTAAACTTGGACCAACTTTATTAGAAAATGTATAAGAATGTATTACACAAAATTGGTATCACTTAATTCGTTTTGAAATGAAGTGTCAAAATATACCACTTTGATGTCATATCTATTACTACTGTTGACATGGTCATGAGCCCCCTCACTTCAAGCAGTCCATGGTAAGTAAGCGTCCTACCTTGGATGGCTAGGTAGGAGAAGCTCCGGCGTGAACTTCTTGCACATGTGAATTTTCTTTTACTCCATATCTTTGAAAAGTTGGTCAACAAATATATGATTTTGGACCAATTCCCTCAAATTTGCACAATTCGCAGCATTTCATCCTCATTTTTTAGCGAAATTTCATCCTCATCTGGTCCTATCACAATCTCTGCTCAACCCGCCCTCCGCTATACTACCACTAATCAAATCCCCCTTCCTCCCCAATTCTGTCGCAGGTACCTTGTCGTCTGGAATGTGCAGTCTCTTGGATGCGGCGACGATCTCTTTTTTTTTTGAATGTTAGCAGGAGAACTGCTAAATTCAATGAATAGATAGAAGGTTGGTCCAGTTTATAAGGGAAACCGGACCCAAAAACCATACAACACACGCAACCTAGCTAGCCACGAGACCCCCTGGCAGGCTCCAACTCCAAAATGATGCCCCCAAGAGGGAACACGACGTCGGAAGGCGCCGCCATCATCCAATCTAGAAGACTAGATCAAGGGTTTCCCCCAGAGCACATCGGGAAAGGCAAGGTGAGAGCAACTACATCGATGCCTCCAACAAGGGAGCGACGCCCATAGGCGACGCCATCGACGAGTCCGGCCATAGCCGGAGTACGGCTTTCGCCGGCAGTCTCGCCTGCAAAACCCGAACCCAGGAGCCCGACCAGTCTCACCTTCAGAACCACTACCCCTGCCTCCACGGCCAAATGCACCTCCCCAGCAAGCTCAACGCGCTTCCGCCCAACCATCCACGGTCCCCGCTGAACGGAGGATGCAACCCCCGCTGCGGCGCCATTCTTCTCCCATTGGAAGGATGCAACCAAATACTGGGCGCCATTCGTCTCCTCGAGGATGCAACGCCCGCAGGCCATTCATCTCCCGACTGAGGATGCAACAACCGCAGCGATGCCATTCCTCTCCCTCCAGGATCCACCCATCAACCGCACAACGGGCGTCGCCCGCAGCAACATCTTGCTTGCCGAACCACCTTCAGGAGGATTCAATGCTGCCGGCAATGGCAGCACCATTCGTGTCGTATGGGCCTCTGTAAGAGTGAGCCAACAACGAAGACCTGAACTGACTTCCTCCTGCTAATGTTTTGTGTTCAGTGTTTGCCGATAGTAGTAGCACCGTTTGAGATCTACTCTCACCATTTTTTCTTCCTTTCTACGGCTTCATGTGCAAGCCCATGGATGCCGAGGACTGTGAAGAGTACACCAACGTCTTCTGCATCAAGTTCTCACAGGTTAGCAACGCCAGGTGACTAATGCATGTTGTAGGTTCCCCGCTCCTATGTGGTGATTGTTGATCAATTGATGGTAATCTCCTGATTCGTGGAACTCCGTCGGAGTCCGGATGTTGTAACTGAATCGTGCACATGCGCTGTTTCATTTCATGAAATGGAACGGTGACGGGGTGTAAACCCGGCAAATCCCTCGGTTAGGCACCTAGGGTTTCGTATAGAGAGAGAAGTATGGCGGCTGGTGGTTCCGGACGGCTGACAAGCAAGTATTTACCCAGGTTCGGCCCCTCATTGTGAGGTAAAGACCTACTCCTGCTTGTCTGATCTGGTATTGATGAAGATTACATGGTGGCCGTGATGGCGATGGTGGACTCGCCGGAGTTTGCCCAGCTATCTTTCTGTCTACTGTGGGCGTGATCTTTTTGTCTACCCCTTCCTGTCTTTATATATGCAGCCAGGGAGGTTTTACATGAGAGTCCTAATAGATTACGAATAGGAGTCCTTGTCTTGTCCTTCAAGTTATTTCCTTAGCAGCTTCTTGGCTTCGCTGGGCCACCCGATGGGCCTCTATCTTCATTATACGCCATAGTGGGGGTACCCGGAAGGTATACCCACGTCAGTAGCCCCCGAGTGCCTGGTCGACTCGAAGAGTCGGGCAGGGACTCATAACTTCATAGATCTTCAGTTGCACGTTATGGTTGATGGTTGATTGGAGTCTTCAGTCGGTACTGCGCCGAGTGCTTCTGTCTTGGTTATACTTCGAGTGCTTCTGTCCTTGTAATACTTCGAGTGCGTCAGTTGCGCGACCAGCGCTCATCGGGTGCGCGGCCAGCGCTCCCGATGGGAGTAGCCCCCGAGGCTATGTGCGACTCGCAGAGTCGGGCATAGGCTCAAGTTGTTCTAATCCCATGTATTTTATCTTCTTTTTCTTAGTTCCTCATATCCTGCGAGTAAATATAGTAAAAAGATTGATGTATCGAAATTAGTTACTGCAATTCGCCTTATCAGGCACTCTTGGCAATGAACGTCCAGCTGTGGGATGATTGACATATTTGCTGTCTCGAAGTCGAGTATATTTGTTTCGTCTGATGTGGGATGGATGGCATAGTAGGCCTGATTCAACCGACGGATCGGGGTCAAGTGAATTCGCGACTTGGGCGAAATACCTTTTCTAGCCTACACAGATTCGAGTCACTTGGCTCGAACCCGGTAAGACCGTTCAAGTTCGACTCACGCCTGTCTGGACTTACTGGTCAGAACCCGGTCGTATTTAGAGTACCCTTGGCGCGTCCGCCGGGATTTTGCTTCATGCCTGCTGGCACGGAAATTATCAGGTCCGCATAGCTTGTATGGGCCACCCGGCCTTACTCAGCTCTTACCTTTGTACTTTGGTACAGCATCCGGGGCCTGACTCGGCAGGTACATCCCGGGAATTACTATTTTAACTATTGAATATGGTACGGGAGGCAGTCGACCGGATTTCGAGTGATATCATGTACGTTTTTCTTCTTCTTCCTTTCGAGTGACGCCGATCGTCGACTGTCCTTTGTATTGCTTGCAATTGAGCGTAGGCTCGAAATCGCAGTTAAAAATGATGCGGGTGCCCTCCCGATGGGAGTAAATTGCTGAAGTATGAAGCGACTGAGGAGATGCTCAACTCGTCTTTGTATCTGTGTACATTGGCCTTTGAGACGAAGTAGAGATGATGGGCGGAGTCGACACGGCGAGTGACGCGGTGGATAGAGTGGATGCGGCGGATCGTAGTCGACGCAGCCTCCGAGCGTCGAGTGCGACTGCGGGACTTGTTAAATGAACTGTTATGCCGCAGCCCCCGAGCGTCGAGTGCGACTGGGGCGGACTTTGTTTGAATGAACTGTTATATCACAGCCCCCGAGCATCGAGTGCGACTGGGGTGGACTTTGTTTGAATGAACTGTTATATCACAGCCCCCGAGCGTCGAGTGCGTCTGGGGTGAGTTGTTGAATGAACTGTTATTGACGGGGTGTAAACCCGGCAAATCCCTCAGTTAGGCACCTAGGGTTTCATATAGAGAGAGAAGTATGGCGGCTGGTGGTTCCGGACGGCTGACAAGCAAGGATTTACCCAGGTTCGGCCCCTCATTGTGAGGTAGAGACCTACTCCTGCTTGTCTGATCTGGTATTGATGAAGATTACATGGTGTCCGTGATGGTGATGGTGGACTCGCCGGAGTTTGCCCAGCTATCTTTCTGTCTACTGTGGGCGTGATCTTTTTGTCTACCCCTCACTGTCTTTATATATGCAGCCAGGGGGGTTTTACATGAGAGTCCTAATAGATTACGAATAGGAGTACTTGTCTTGTCCTTCAAGTTATTTCCTTAGCAGCTTCTTGGCTTCGCTGGGCCACCCGATGGGCCTCTATCTTCATTATACGCCATAGTGGGGGTAACCGGAAGGTATACCCACGTCAAACGGGAAACGGGAACCCCCCTATTTTCTAAAAACAAATTGGTGGTAGTCTTCTGTTTGCGGGGCATGATTTAGATGCTATTTTTCAACAAACATGTAAGGTGTGGTGCATAAGTTTTCCCTGTGTTTTCTGCTGCTGTTTGTCTAATTGGGCGGTCATATTTCTTAATATATGATTGAAGGACACACGTAGCATGTTGTGATGTTGATATGTTGGACATTAGGTTAGGATGGGGAGTGAAATTCTCCCCCAATTTCAAGAGAACCCCGCGTCGCTCTCGGCTCGAGCGGAAACCCTAGCTGCCAACCCTGCTGCCGCCAGAGGACGCGGACGGGCTAGGCCCTGGTCAGCGGCAGTGGCAGGGTTGTCTCCTCGCGTAGCGGCTATGACATGGTGTTGGCGACGGAGGTCGGGAGCTGGGGCGGCGGCCCTAGGGTCGGGTGTTGGTCCTTCATTGGTGGATGGCAGTGATAACCCACAAGTATAGGGGATCGCAATAGTTTTCGAGGGAAGTAAAACCCAAATTTATTGATTCGACACAGGGGGAGACAAAGAATACTTATAAGCCTTAACAGCGGAGTTGTCAATTCAGCTGCACCTGGAAAAGCACTAGTAACAGGGGTGATGTGAAAGCAGCAGTAATATGAGAGCAATAGTAACAGTAACACAACAGCAGTAGTAGTAACACAGAGGCAATGGCACCAGAAAATATTCAAGTGCGTAGTTGACTTTAGAGCAATGATGATGACAGAAGGACCGGGGTTCCCAGCTATCTACACTAGTGCTAACTCTCAAAGAACAAGTGTTGGGTGAACAAATTACAGTTGGGCAATTGACAGTATTGAAATAACATTAAGACAGAACATCCAGTTTATTAATCACGTAGGCATGTTTTCCATATATAGTCATACGTGCTCACAATGAGAAACTTGCATAACATCTTTTGTCCTACCAGCCCGTTTGCAGCGGGGTCTCAAGGGAAACTACTGTTAATTAAGATACTCCTATTAATAGAGCACCGGAGCAAAGCATTAACACTTGGTGAAAACATGTGATCCTCGTATCAAAGCCATCCCCTCCGGTTATCCCAGTTGCTGTCACTCTGGGGCCTCGGGTTTCGGACAGAGACATGTGCAAACAACTTGTAGATACAATCTAAGCAATAATTATAGAGCTTAAATCTAAGATCATGCCACTCGTGCACTAGTGACAAGCATTAAACATAACAAGATTGCAGCAACAATAACTTCACAAACTTATAGATAGCCTGATCATAATGTAACAATTCATCGGATCCCAACAAACACAACACTGATTACATCATATGGATCTCAATCATGTAAGACAGCTCATGAGATCATTGTATTGAAGTACATGGGAGAGAGAGTACCAACTAGCTACAGCCAAGAACCCGTAGTCCATGGGGGAACTACTCACAAACCATCATGGAGTCAAAGTGGAGGCGGTGGAGTCGATGGAGATGGCTCCGGGGGTCAATCCCCGTCCCGGCAGGGTGCCGGAACAGGAACTTCTGACCCCCGAAAATTGTCTTCGATGGCGGCGGCGCTGCGGAACTCTTCTCGGGAAAAGGCTCGCGTATTAGGTCTTAGATATCTAGGGGGTATAAGTAGGCGAAGGGGCGAAGGCGGTGGAGGCCCGAGGGCCCCACACCCTGTCCTCGCGCGGAAGAAGGGGGTCCGCGCCGGGAGGGGGTGTGGGCCCCTCAGGGTCTTCCTCCGTGTCTTCTTCGGTGTTCTGGAACCTCCCGGAGAAAATAAGCAATTTGACGTTTCGTTTGTCCAATTCCGAGAATATTTCCTTAACAAATTTTCTGAAACAAAAAACAGCAGAAAACAGGGAACTGACACTGTGGCATCTTGTTAATAGGTTAGTCCCAGAAAATGCATAAAATGATATAAAAGTGTATATAAAACATGTAGCAATTGGTATAATATAAGCATGGAACATAAGAAATTATAGATACGTTTAAAACGTATCAGTCAGCTTGGGCCGCGTGAGACGATGGGGGATGCACCCGTCGTGGTTAATGTATGGACTATGGGGATCCTCTCCCGTGTCATCCCTGTCCATGCAATAAAGAAGGTGTCCGTGGTCCTTGGTTCTCTTCTTGTCAAGACGAAGATTTGCATGTCGCCTGTCCTCTTTGATCTGGCCGAAGTGACGGGTTTCGGAAGGCGTAACCAACGATCTTGTATGAACTTTTATGCCTAGAGACGTCTGGATCATATGAGATTCAGTCGCGCCGCGCGACGCGAAGCTATGGTTTTGTTGCCATTATGGGCAAATTATGATGAAGTCAGTGGTGGTGAATGTCATGGCAGTCGAGATTAGAGGACTAGTAATGATGATTGGTGCCTTTATGGCGATTAGGAACTGGCTTGGAGAAATCGATGAGTGCCATAAGAGAGATAAAATTTAAAGTCTTACCTTTTAAAAAGGTGAAAATACCCGGTTTTTTTAAACCAGAAAATTCCCTGGACTGGGTTTGACTGAAAAAGCTAATTTGGTCCATAACAGATAAACTGAAAGCTATCAACGGGCCACACAGTCGGGACTTAAGCCCATCTATCTGTAATTGAAGCCCGCCTAGAAGGAAACACGGCGTTCGGTCCCTGCCCTCCCTTTCATCTCTCCCCGCGACAGCGCGTCGCCGCCGCCACCGCCATCCTATCTCCGCCGCCGCCCCCCTCTTTTCTCCGCCGTCGCCGCTCCGCTTCCTTCCCCTAAGCGATAGAAGCGCTCGCCATCGGCAGGTCTCTCGTTCCCGTAGAACCTCCGGCGACATCGTGGGCGCCAGGCGAGGTCCACAGCGCGAAGCCGCACCCATGGCGGAGACCACCGAGAACGAGTACTACACCGATGAAGAGGAAGACTTGGTCGGGGAAGGAGTCCAAGGGAGCGAAGGCGAGGAGGAAGAGGCGGACGGGAAGAAGAGGAAGCGGCCGCTGAAGGAGAGCGTCGACGGCTTCAGCAAGCGCGGGGTGGTCTACCTCAGCCGCGTGCCTCCGAACATGAACCCCTCCCACGTCCGCCAGATGTTCTCCAAGTATGGCGAGGTGCTCAGGATCTACCTCGTCCCCGAAGGTAAATCCCTCCCCGCCATGAACCCAATTGATGCCTGTGTCCTGTTTAATGTCTGAATACGGTAGCACAACACAATATGCTGGTCGTGTCCTCTTTAATCCCCACCATGAAACATAAATTTTATGCTGGAATTGGTTTCTGTGTGAATATGCACATCTCAAATGTAGTGATGTTGGCTAGTAAAAACAAACGAATGTTCTGTCACAGGATAGTCATGCTCTGCTTGTTGATTGCACATGTTGCTGCAGCAATATACCGCGCATCGGCACTGAGTATTGTTTTTCTGCCTCTTGCGATTGGATTTCTTTAAAATGCTCTTTATGATGCTTACATGACATAGTGGTAGATATTCTATACTTGACCCCAAATAAACCCAACTTGTTATAAACTAATTCCATCTCATTCTTCCAGGTCAAGGGCATCGCAAGCATAGTAATGTTCATGCGAAGGCTTACTCTGAAGGGTATGTTATAGTATACTGCCTCTGCTCCAAAATATAAGACGTTTTTGTTGGCTAAAATAGCCTTGCTAGATCTCTTTAAGTTTTATGCTGAAAGTCAAACACGGGCCAATATTTACCATGTCTACTCTAATCTTTCTAGGTGGATTGAATTTGCAAAGAGAAGTGTTGCCAAGAGGGTGGCTAATCTGCTTAATGGTGAACAAATAGGTGTGCTCTCTCAATTCTGTATTGCATGTGTTTTATTCGTTCTTTGTTACCATTAGTTGTACCTGAGACGTGGTTTAGTATACTGAACTATGGATGGGCTACTCTTCTTCTCTTCCATCACTCGACCCTTAACCCCCATAATTTTCTTGTCTTTGGAGGGTTGGCTATGTCAGCTGTATAAGCCTGCATTAAATGTTTGAAGAGCTATAATTATTAATAAAAATAGTGTGTGTGCTATAGAGCCCTAGTATTCTCTTTTGACAATTGTTACTGACCATCTGTGTTAATGATGTATTTTATTAGGTGGGAAGAAGAGGTCCCCCTTTTATTACGACATCTGGAATATAAAGTATCTCAGAAAGTTCAAATGGGATGATCTGGTTGGTGAGATAGGTATGCCAAAAGTACAAAACTGCAAAGTAGCTACACACTTTAAACTATGTGAACTGGTTTGTAGGTTGTCTAATCCTTGGGGTATACTGCAGCTGAGAAGACTCACATTAGGGAGCAGAAACTGAACTTGGAGATTACAGCTGCGAAGAAACAGCGCGACCACTATCTCTCCAATGCCGAAAAGTCACGTGCGCAGAGCTTCATTAGAGAGCGCATAAAAAAAGTATGCATTTTTGTTTGACATACGTCAGTGCTGTATAAGGCATCTCGTGCTTACGCATGACCGAGGATTTTTTTTTTGGCTCTGTGCCCATCTTAGCAATGAGTATCAGCCATCGATAATGCTCCATGTTCTGACTAGTTTTTCAACAAAATTTCAGTTACCAGCTATATCTAAAACTGCATTTCTTTCCCCTTTCTATGCTGTTTACTGCAAATTTCAGTAATAAATTATCGATATAACTTGCCTACATCCTTAAAACAGAAGCAAAAGACTGAAGGAAAAGAGTCCAGTGATGCTGGGGAAACAAACATTGATCGTCCAATTCCTCGACAGAACAGATCAGTTGAGGAGAGAGGCCCTAAAACAAAGCCCAAGCTCTCGAAAAGCATTTTAGCCGGAGTAAGTGGTGCAGTCCTCTTGCAATTTATCTGGCAGTACTAGTTTTTTAAATCTTAGCTAGCAATTGACCTGCTCCATGGCGCTGCAGGTATTCGGTGGTTCATAGTGATCGATTTCGATTCCTGGTGGACTGGAGAATAGCAAACCGAATGTTCAAGCACAGCATCACTTCTTTCTTCGTCATCTGGTCAAATTTTGTAGATTGAGCTATCGTTTTTCGGCAATGGCGAGTGAAGGGGTCTTCGGCTTACTGTACTGTTTCTGCTGTAACCATGGCACTGATGTACTAAACTGTACTTAGTTTGAACCGATGCAGTAATATTACCCTGACGGCTTGTATTACTCATATGGTTCTGTTCGTGATCCATGTCATGTTATAGTTTGCTATCTGCTGTAGACTGGGTTGTTATATAAGAGGCATATTGCACCTTTCCAGTTCCAGGTAAAACGTTTGTGGTATCCATCCAAGAATTTTCTCACTTTCGAGATGGTGCTTGTCTGGAACATATCGTCATGTTATCTTTTGGCATGAAAAAGATGGGCTTGTTCCAAACAGGCCTAAATCACCAATGTTACAATAGTGCCCCTGTTTGAAGAATGGAAAAAAGAAAAAACATGTTTTTCTCTGTAGAAAGACAATTAACATAATGTCACTCGAACAGAAGACGCTCTTTAAAATACCCTGTGTTTTTTTGTTTATGTAATCTTGAAATCAGTTTTGAACTTTGATGTTCTTCTACATTTCTGTTCATGACACTATGATCCCTGTGGTTTCATATTGTTCTTGCATTTTTAAATTGTTTTCCCATACAACCTGACCTTTAAAATGCTAGGCCATGGACACCATGAACTACGAGGCGTCAAGGCAATAGCAGACGCAGACGCATGCAGCTGTCCCGCCTGAACCAGCACACCTTCCTGTCCGTCGTCAAAGCCTCCGCGCCCTCTGCCTCCGCCTCGTTCCACCGCCTCCCCAGCCTCCACACCATCTACGTCAAGCTCGGGTTCGTCGCCTACACGCGCGTCACCAATGGCTTCATCCAGGTGTACTGCGCCACAGGCCGTGTCACCGACGCGCGCAGGGTGTTCGACGAAACGCCGCGGCCGGACACCGTCTCGTTCAACTCCATGATCCACGGCTACGCGGTGTCCGGCGACGTAGGGTCGGCGCGCCGGCTCTTTGCGCGGGTCCCGGCGCCGACCCCCGTCACATGGACCTCGATGCTCACGGGGCTCTGCCGCGCGCGGGACGTCGGGTCGGCCAGGCGCGTCTTCGAGGAGATGCCCGAGAGGGACCTGGTCGCCTGGAACGCCATGATATCTGGGCACGTCGGGTGCCGGCAGCCCGTCGAGGCGCTCCGCCTCTTTGGGCGGATGATGGAGGAAGGGTTCGCGCCGAACCGTGGGACGGTCGTCAGCGCGTTGTCGGCCTGCGCGAGCGCCGGCGCGCTGGAGACGGGGAAGTGGGTCCATGTATTTGTCGAGAGGAAGAAGAGGCTGAGGTGGGACGAGTTCCTCGGCACGGCGCTGGTTGACATGTATGCCAAGTGTGGCGCCGTGGAGCTTGCGCTGGATGTGTTCACCGGCTTGAGGGCGAGGAACACGTGCACCTGGAACGCCATGATCAATGGCTTGGCCATGAACGGCTACTCGGCCAAGGCGTTGGACGTGTTCCGCGAAATGGAGCTCGACGGAACCGTGGCGCCGGACCAAGTGAGCTTTGTGGGGGTCCTCTTGGCGTGCAGCCATGGTGGATGTGTGGAGGCCGGAAGGGAGCATTTCAACATGATTTCCAACAAGTACGGCATTGGGTTAATCCTTGAGCATTATGCGTGCATGGTTGATCTCCTCGCCCGGTCTGGTCATCTACAGGAAGCACACAAGCTCATTACAGAAATGCCAATGAAGCCAGATGCTGTCATCTGGAGGGCTTTGCTTGGTGGATGCCGTCTCCACAAGAATGTCAAGATGGCCGAAATTATCATAACTGAAATGGAAGCAACCTGCAGCGGCGACCATGTCCTCCTGTCCAATCTCTACGCTGCAGTAGGGAGATGGAATGGTGTTGAAGATGTTCGGAGGACCATGAGAAGCAAGGGGATTGAGAAGATGCCTGGCTGTAGCTCCATCGAGATGGATGGTTCCATCCATGAATTCATTTCAGGTGACAAGTCACATCCATCATATGATGACATTCATGCAAAGCTGATCGAGATTGGTGGAAGGATGCAACAGCAAGGTTATGTCAGGGAGACTGCAGAGGTGTTCTATGACGTTGAAGATGAAGAGAAAGAGCAGGCACTCGGACATCACAGTGAGAAGCTTGCAATAGCGTTTGGGCTCATCGGTGCACCTCCAGATGCTACAATCAGGATCGTAAAAAATCTTCGCTTTTGTATGGATTGTCACAAGTTTGCTAAGCTAGTATCCAAGATCTATCATCAGGAAATTGTGGTTCGTGATAGAGCCAGGTTTCATCATTTTAGAGGGGGAACTTGTTCTTGCAATGATTTTTGGTAGAAGAGGATCAGCTAAGCCCTGGCATAGTGGTGGCATAAAGTATGCATTTCTTATCATGAACTTGTGCGTGTTAGTTCTTCACTTCTTTACTCTTTAATGGGATATGACCATGCAGATTTGCCTGAATCATTGTGTGTAGTCTGCGGGGATAAGTTCATAATACTACTTGACAATGTACTCTAATAATTCAGAAACATCATGAACTACAAAATGAACTTATGAAGTCTTTCTGTTTCATGAGCTAAAGGAATTTTTTTCAATGGTATTTCTATAGAATTTACTATTATTCTGGGTTTCTTCAAACTCTGGAAGTGTTAGTTTTTCAGTCCAAATTCGATAAAAATATATTTAGGTTATAGAACTCAACTCACATATAGCAACAAAAAAATATATTAAGGAACAGTAGGGGAGGACCCTACTGATGAATATGTACTATTGAAATGGTAAATGCGTACAACATAACTCAACTTGGTTGAGTATCTTGATAAAACTACGAAGGTGGTTAAGAAAAGTAATACTGGATTTGTCACTTTTGGGTCTGTTGATACTTGATACCACTTGTTAGCAACATTGGACAAAAATTTGCAGAAACATCATTAGTGGAACTTTGCAAGTTGTAGTTGTCAATGTAGTCCTTGTAACTGCAGTATGTCCTTGAAAATCTCTGAAAAAATTACAAGCAAGGCGCCTCCCCCAACAATTGAGAGTGTAATTTTTCCTCCTGGGACTATAGGGGATATAGGAGCTTCTAAGTCATCTGAGTATCTCTCAGACCAAGACATAGCTGCAGGGAAAACTCCAAAGAGTACTAGAACTGAAATGAATACATGCAAGGGTTCAGTTCCTTCCATGAAAGTAGAAAATCTAATGCATAATCAGTAACCATATGAATGTTCCTACTCATAAAAAGTTACTGCAGTAGATGATCACAACCGTATGAATTTTGTGCATTTTTTTATAGAAATTATCAGTATACTATTCGTGGCTGCAGCTTGCAACCGCAAAGAATCCAGTATTTTTCCTTTGGATTAGAGATACTGCAAAAGGATCCTTACCTCCATAAGTTCCTGCAAAGTCTAGTGCCTTGAAGAATATCTCTGGATCAATAAGTGAAAGAACAAGCGGAGGGAGCAAAGTTACAAGGTATGTCAAAGGTTTGTTCTGTCCACTCGGTTGTTTGAGCACTGCAGAGTTGTATAGAGGGTTAAAAAGATAAGCATATTGAATTAACAGCATTAAGCAGTAGTCCCAAATTTTTTTTGCAATTGTTTTGCTGGGTTCATAACTTCATATATATCTCATATCTAATTTTTGAGTTTCTACCCTAGACATCTTCTTAGCTAAAAAATATGATTGCTCTGGACTGAAGAAGATTCTTACAGTCTGCTATAAAGTCCGAGAGTCCTAGAACAAATCCAATGTATGATGTGCCTATTGCAAGAAATGAGAATGCCTCAACGATAGGCTGCAAACAAGAAGATATTTCATATTATTCCCAATTTACAAGACATCATAAGAAACAACTTGACGACTACTTACCCCCACTATACCATTGCTTGACCTAAGTTGTTGTAGTGGATCAGTAATAGTCTCACTCCCTGAAAGCCCTGGAATTGTCCCCAGGATGACAGCATCCCATATGAGAAACAGAGCAAGGGGTATGGCAGTACCTAATACAATGGCCTTCCTGCAAGATTCAGTAAGGATATCATATTCATATGAAAGTCAACAACTTGGGATATAATAGTATAATCAGTCGAACAGACTACTCATGATTTGTGTGTTCCTTTTTAATGATGATTATTCCTCGTTGTTTAAGATCTTTTTTCTCTAACAAGGCATATATTGCTCTGTTGCCACAAGTCTGAAAATACTGTTGTATCCTTTTGCTTTTATTACTCAAAACTGTTGTACTTATGCAGGATATTTGCCTGTTTTGAGTTCACAACCTTACCTTACTTTTGACAGGTCTCCCTCCAAATTTGTACAGAGGACTGGAACTACATTCTGTTAAGGAAAATATTCAGTCTAGTGCCAAGAATATCAATTTATTCGAATTGAATATGGTAAGCAGCATTACCTGGTATACAAATGAAAGAGCAATTATCGGTATACTTTGAGGAGCAGCAGCAAAATTTGTTTCGAGAAGAGAACTCCACTGTATGTTTCCACTTGCCACCACCTATAAAAAACACCCACCTTGTTCATTATCTATGCTCTGTACTCTGTTCTAGGATGTTCCTTGCTCCGAGGAATTTCCTAGTGGTATTTTCATGTTATGTTTGTCACCATACTTAGTTTTCTCTCTATTTGAACCATTACTGAATTAGTAAAAAAATATTCATATTTCCTTCCAAATAGAAGCAGTTTATCTAGAAGTGTTGAGGATTCCGCTCGACACACTTTTACCAATGTGGCTCATTGTCTGCGTATACTTGGACCAAAATTCCATCCCCATATGATGTTTTGCAACCAAAATTAAGAGTAGGCCTTAAATAATTTTCAGAAATATATTTTATTCTCTTCATCAACTGCTAGAGTACTCAAGATTCCAAATATTTACGATATGTTCATGTAAAACTCCACATCACAAGTTCATAACTGCTGAATAACAGTATGCATATTTGGTAGCAGTAGAACTTACCACAAGAGTTGTGAAGGACGCTATGATACTGAACACCAAGGAACCATTCACAGCACCAATGACTCTCTGACTGCAGTATTCAGTAAACTAAGTTATAGCGCTTATCAACTGATCCGGAAATGGACTACTGTGCGACTTAAAGGTAATATCACGTTGGATGGTAAATTGCCTAAGTAACTACCGACATAAGGACATAATTTCTTGTAAGGTAAATTTTTGTAACATTCATAATTGTATATACGTTTGTTCTTTAAACCGAAAATGAAAGTTGACACATAACGTATCTAGACGTATTTTTAGTGTATAAATTCACTCATTTTAGTCTGTATATGGTCTACATTGAAATCAAGTATTTTGGGACGGAGGAATAAATTATATGAAAAGTAGATATAATGCATGTACTTTGACATCCTTTTGCTATTACAGGAATTGTATCATTTGAGATGATACTGTAACATTTGGTACGTACTTTCCAAAGTAACATAACCCACCAAAAGCCAGTGAAAACAGGGTAGCACTCTCCCATCTGTGTCAATAGTAACATCATCAATGGCTGAAGGCAAGACAGTTTAAAACTCCTACTCAAATTAATTGTGATGACTAATGACACTCAGTAACTGCTAAGTAGAACGTACGTGCAGGAAAATAATATTTATGTGGGTTGTAAAAAAACCAACTAGAGTAAATTCCATCTGAGTTATGTATCACATAATGCCAGTTCTTACATTTTGTTCTTCATGGGTATAACACAAGGATAAAACATAATAAACACTAGAAAAGTAGAAATCACACCAGTAAGATGGATATACACATTTCTATTAAAAAATACAGGGGAATTAAATTTATTAGCTACTTCCTCCGTACATCCGTTTCAGCAACAACTAATATGGAACAGATGGAGTAGACGGTAAACTGAAGATCAAGAGAAGAGGTCATACAGTGGAATGCCCAGTGAGTTTGTTATGATCTCTGAAGAGCGTGCCACATATGCAACGAGAAGCGCATAGTGTATAAACAAATATGAAAAGCTGCAGGGGCATGTAAGCATGGTCAGAGTTTCTCCAGTTCAAATATGAACTTGTAATCGATAGTGTCAATAGGTAGGAAACGGGGATCCTCATTATGATGGTTAGCTCTATCTATATCAAGATTTGGTGTTCTTATGCATAAACAAACCAGTCGTATTAATCATACCAAGATGTTCTTACTCCAAAAGTCCCTAGAGTGCGCTGGGCCATCGAAACCTGAAAAAAGAGAGTCTTCAGACAGCATGCTTGCTACTTACAAACCACACAAGATTCGAAATATACAGGGAACAAAATCGATATCACAGATGTCTATATGCAATATCCCACCAATTATGACTAGTTACGAGTTGATTGATGGGATGTAACATTGTAAAATCCAATGTTGCTACTTTAATTGTCTATATTTTGCTGGTCTTACTAGATGGACCCTGCACCTTGTGGTCAGGTCAAGCATCTGGGTGTTAGATCACCTATCTGTTAAAGCTACTGGCAACTGATGAGCTGTTCTATCAAGTATCAGCATGTGTATGCTTGTGGTAATATGCCACTCTTTAGCTAAATCACATTGCTGCACATTCATTTGAATTGTCTCTAATATAAACCAGCAGTGGAGTTACGCGTTAACTACCAGGGAGACACCTCCAGATCCTAGTTCACACATTGTGTTGACATTTACTTCAGCAACTAGCAACCCTGTTACAACCTGGAGAAAGCGATGCCAAACAGAGTCTGTCAGAGTGTAAACAAGTTAGTGAATTGGACAGAATATTGGGTGAAACTACCAAACCGACCTATGTCAAGGTGACACAACAAACAAATATTTCCTTTATGACAAGAATTTATCCAAGAAAGCGCAGTTTCAAAAGGATTTACCTTTGAGAGGCTTCTCTGATTGCATGTCACCTCTAATATGTCAGGTTTGATAGTTTACCCAGTCAATGAATTCTATTACCATATATGCCCAGCAGAAAATGCATGTAACTGCCGAGGCCAGGAATCCAGCTTCTTGTGTGACGGCAGGGATTGCAAGGATGCCCGCCCCTACCTATGGTATCAATATAGGGGAAAAGAAAGGTTAGTTAATACAAGAACTATGTGTCACACCTGCAGCATCGTAGACTATACTGCAGTGTGTCATGTAAGTGTTGGCGTGTGTGGGCTGGCCGTGGGCCGATAGCCAGGGTGGCCGCTTGTGGCCCGTTAAACCAGCTAGCGCTGTTATAAGCTCGAGACCTGTATCCAGCTGAGGCATCGAATGACGTAATCGACGGAAACGTCTCTCATCTTCTTCCTCTCGTTTCTCACCTCCTGCTTGCTCTCCTCACCCCGATTCCCTTCCTTCACCTACTCCTTTGTGCGATCTAGATCTCGTAGAGATGGGGTCGTCACAATTTGGTATCTAGAGCCATTTTTTTTTCACCACAAATTCCGGCGGCGCGTGCTCACAATCCCTCGGCAGTGTCTGTAAATCCGGGCGACAGGTGCGAGTTGCTTCGGCGCTCGGTAGGATCTGCTTGGGGCGGGCGCGACGGCGCCGGCAAAGGCTTCCGTACAGACGCGGCACGTGCTGACGGCTATGGCGGAGACCTCCGACCATCTCAAGGGGATGCTGGAAGGCATAATCAAGCGCCTCGATGAGCAAGCGATTGAGGCGAACAAGCGACACGAGACTCAGGTCGGGTTCAACACGGACATCACCAAGGAACTGGTGAATTTCCGGAAGCAAATCGACCAGACGCAGTTGGAGGTGGATGAGGCACGCAAGGCGGTAGCAAGCACGTCAGCGCCATCGTCCGTCACCGTGCTGTCCGATCTACGATCGGGAGGGGGTGGCACGACAGTCCAGCCAGCGCGTCTGGCGAACGGCAACGAACCCTTGATGCCGGAGCCGCCAGCCGCTCAGCTGCTTCCCCAACCACATCGCCTACACCTGCAGCAAGGACAGATGCAGAGACAGACAGGGCATCATGAGAGCGAGGGGTTCGTCAAACCGCCGAAGCATGATTTTCCGCGTTTCTCTGGCGAGTTACCCACTCTCTGGTTGGATCGCTGTCTGTCATACTTCGAGTTGTATGCGGTACCGGCGACGACTTGGTTTACCACTGCCTCCATGTACATGGATGGTCATGCAGCACTTTGGTTGCAAGCTTTTCGTCAGACCAAGCGGGCAGTGACATGGGAGGTGTTCTGTCAGGCAGTGGTCGAGGAGTTTTGGCCGGATGAATTCGAAGCACAAATGCACAAGCTGCTGCACCTCAAGCAGCTGGGTTCGGTTTCTGAATATCGGCTACAGTTTGAGAAACTCATGTACCACCTGTTGGCGCTGGATCCGACACTGAACACCAAGTTCTTCGTCACACAGTTTCTGATCGGGCTGAAGGATGACCTGAGGGCTGCAGTACGCATTCAGGCGCCAACGAGTATCACACGTGCAACGGTGTTTGCCAAAATCCAAGAGGAAGAACTGGAAGCACAGCGACCTCGCGCACGCCTGATATCAGGGGGGCGGCCTCCTCCGGTTCCAGCAATTGCAACCCCACGCCTAGGGGCGGCACCACGGGTTGGCAACGATGATTTTGGCCGAGAACGACAACTGCGTGATTTCAGGCGCGCTAATGGCCTATGTTTTAAGTGTGGCGATAAGTACAGCAAGGAGCATCAATGCAAACGGCAAGGACAACTTCTGACGATCCAAGTGGGAGAGTATGGGGAGGTACTGTCTGAAGATGCAGTGCGAGCACTAGAATTGCTGGATGAACCTGAAGAACAAGCAGTGTGTTGTCTGTTGTCGACAAATGCCTTGGCAGGAACAGAGGCACCATCCACCATCAGACTGACAACGACAGTGGGCGATCAAGTAATGCTGTTGTTGTTGGATTCAGGCAGTACGCATAGTTTCATAAACACCAATTTTGCCGGCAGCATTGGAGCAACAACAATACCAATACCAGCTGTACCAGTGAAGGTAGCCAATGGACAAATTCTGAATTGCGACAGTATGGTGCCCAAGTTATAGTGGCAGTGTCAGGGTAATCAGTTTCCGACCGATTTGAGAGTGCTCGATTTGGGAGCCTTTGATGGGGTGTTAGGCATGGATTGGTTATCCTCTTTCAGTCCGATGCAATGTGACTGGTTACAGAAGTCAATCTCGTTTCAACACCTGGGCCATCAAGTGACACTGCAAGGAGTGTGCAACACTGATACAACACCACTCAGTGAATTGGATTTCACAGAACTCATGCGGTTGGAGGCTACAAACGATATCTGGGCAATGGCAGTAATTGAAAACACGTCAGAGCTCGACGAGGATGGCAAGTTACCTGAGGGCATCAGTACTCTGTTATCTGAATTTTCTGACGTGTTCGCTGAACCTCAAGGACTACCACCGCATCGTCAGTACGATCATGCCATAGCTTTAGAACCAGGAGCTCAACCTCCCAACAGCAAGCCGTATCGCTACTCTCCAGCTCAAAAGGACGAGATTGAACGTCAGGTTCAGGAAATGCTGAGAACCGGCGTGATCGCCCACAGTATGAGCCCCTATGCGGCACCCGTGCTGTTGGTTAAGAAGAAGGACGGCAGCTGGCGTTTTTGTATTGATTTCCGGCGATTGAATCAGATCACCATCAAGAACAAATTTCCATTACCAATTGTGGATGAGTTACTGGACGAGCTCGCTGGCGCAGCGTATTTCTCAAAGCTGGATTTACGTGCGGGATATCATCAAATACGCATGAGGGAAATCGATGAGGAGAAGACGGCTTTCAAAACTCATCACGGGCATTTTCATTTCAAAGTGATGCCGTTCGGATTGACCAATGCTCCAGCAACTTTTCAGTGCTTAATGAACACCATTTTTGCGCCTTATACATGTAAGTTTGTGATTGTTTTTCTTGATGACATTTTGGTCTACAGTGCTACTGCACAGGAACATCAGGAACACCTCAAGCTCGTGCTGGAATTGCTGCGAAAACATCAGTTGTATGCAAAGGCCTCCAAGTGTTCGTTTGCCAAGGATCAAATCGAATATTTGGGGCATGTGATTTCTCGAGAAGGGGTTGCAACAGACCCTGAGAAGACACGAGCGATGCTGGCCTGGCCTGTTCCCACTTCCTTTACAGAACTGCGAGGCATTCTCGGGTTCACAGGGTACTACAGGAAGTTTGTCGCATCTTATGGAATTATCGCCAAGCCGTTGACACAATTGTTGACTAAGAAGGTGTTCCAGTGGAATGATCAAGCCCAAGCAGCGTTTGATCAGTTGAAGCAGGCCATGGTAAACACACCAGTTCTCGCTCTGCCTCAATTCGATCGCCCTTTTGTCATTGAGACAGATGCGTGTGATACTGGGATCGGCGCTGTGCTGATGCAAGACAACCATCCCATTGCATATTTCAGTAAGGCATTAGGGATCCGTAACCAGAAGCTGTCCACGTACGAGAAAGAATTCCTCGCCGTCATGATGGCAGTGGACCGTTGGCGTTCTTATTTGCAGCGCGGGCCATTCACCATCATCACTGATCACAAAAGTCTCTGCAACCTGGGAGATCAACAATTAGACACAGAATTGCAGCGTAAGGCGATGTCGAAATTGGTTGGACTCCAGTTTAAATTTCAGTACAAGAGGGGTGCTGACAACGGCGCGGCGGATGCACTGTCAAGAGTTGGGCACCTTTTGACAGCCAATGCTTTGTCACTCTGTCAGCCACGATGGACACAAGAAGTGGTGAATTCCTATGTGACAGATAGCACGGCACAAGAGCTGCTGGCGCGACTGTCTGTAGCGAGTCCGGATGAGCACGGCTACTCTCTGAACCAGGGACTGATACGTTATCAAGGTCGACTGTGGATTGGCGCCAATTCGGCGTTACAAACCAAGCTGATTAGCGCAATGCATCACAGCGCAGTGGGTGGTCACTCTGGTAACACGGCAACATATCAGCGGGTCAAGAAACTGTTTGCATGGAGGGGATTGAAATCGGCAGTGGAGGAGTTTGTTAAGCAATGTCAGGTCTGTCAACAGGCAAAGCACGAGCACACGAATCCAGCTGGCAAGCTGCAGCCATTTCCAGTTCCGCTAGCACCTTGGCAGGACATATCCATGGACTTCATAGAAGGCTTACCCAAGTCTGAAGGTTTTGAAGTGATTATGGTGGTGGTGGATCGCCTGACGAAATTTGCTCATTTCGTGCCTCTCAAACACCCGTTCACAGCGACACAAGTGGCAAAAGCACTCTGGGATCAGGTGATTAAACTGCATGGTGTACCTCTGACTATTGTCTCGGATCGGGATCGCATTTTCACAAGTGCAATTTGGCGGGAACTGCTGTCAACTGCTGGTACTAAACTGTTGTACTCCACGGCGTATCATCCGCAGACGGATGGCCAAACGGAGAGGGTGAACCAATGTTTGGAGATGTATCTCCGCACTGCTGTTCACGATTCACCAAAGCAATGGCGCCGTTGGCTTCCTGTCGCCGAATTCTGGTATAATTCCAGCTTTCATGCGTCGCTGACATGTTCTCCATTCAAGGCATTGTATGGCCGAGAACCCAACTTGGGGGCCATGCTGGAGTGGAACCAATTGGACACCACTGACGAGGAAGTTGACTGGATGACACACACAGCTCGGTTGCGGACTCAGTTACTGCGAGCCCAGGAACGCTTCAAGCGGAAAGCCGACAGACATCGCACTGAACGCAGTTTTGAGGTGGGTGATCAAGTGTTGCTGAAGCTCCAGCCTTATGCACAGTCAACGGTGGCGAACAGACCGTGCAAGAAATTAGCATACAAGTTCTTCGGACCCTTCTCGGTGGAACAAAAGATCGGCGTTCTGGCATACAAGCTGAACTTACCACCTGAAGCTCGTATCCATCCAGTTTTTCATGTGTCGCTACTGAAACCGTTTACACCCAACTACACCCCTGTTTTCAGTGAACTGCCACGGCCTCCAGACTTGACAGCAGGGGATATTCAGCCTGAAGTGATTCTGGAGCGACGAATGAGGAAGAAGGGCAATGTACCAGTGGTGCAACTATTGATTCAATGGTCAAAACAAGGTACGGAGGCGGCAACATGGGAAGACTATGAGGTACTTCGCGCTCGTTTTCCTGCCGCAACAATTTGGGAAGATGCATCGTCTCAAGAGGGGGCAAATGTCACACCTGCAGCATCGTAGACCATAGTGCAGTGTGTCATGTAAGTGTTGGCGTGTGTGGGCTGGCCGTGGGCCGATAGCCAGGGTGGCCGCTTGTGGCCCGTTAAACCAGCGAGCGCTTTTATAAGCTCGAGACCTGTATCCAGCTGAGGTATCGAATGACGTAATCGACGGAAACGTCTCTCATCTTCTTCCTCTCGTTTCTCACCTCCTGCTTGCTCTCCTCACCCCGATTCCCTTCCTTCACCTACTCCTTTGTGCGATCTAGATCTCGTAGAGATGGGGTCGTCACACTATGGGCCTTTGCTTATTCAGTATTACTATGTAAGAGTAATGACCCTTTGCTTATTCAGTATAATTCTAGGAATATGATTACTCCAAGGTGATTTCTAACATGTGTGATCTAAGGCAACTTTGTTTGAATTGGTCGTCAAGCTGCTGATGCTTCAAGCCGTCAAAACCAATTCACTCTCATGAGTTCTGGTTAGTTCATGGTATAGTTATCTAACCAGTTTTCACGGGTTTTCTCATCTCAGTGATTCCTGGTGCATTGCATTTTGACAGAGCCTTACTGGCAGCCTGGTTGGTTATTCGTCATGAATCCTACATCAAAATTTCAGCTCTTACAGCGTTGGTGGTAAAAAAAGGAAGGAGCATTACCGTTGTGCCGGCCACAAGCAAGATGGACCCGGTGACACTTCCTGCCATCAAGTGAAAAACAAGAGACACAATTCCGTCAGGTATGCTCCAAAGGCAAAATTCTGCTAAAACGGTTCAGCAAAGCAGTGAACTGCATGATCCGAGCATGTTTTACCCGGCTCGTGCTTCATGGTTGCCTGGTTGACGTTGGAGAATAGACGCTCCAGCTGCGGCGGCGAATCATCCCGTGATTGCCTTTCGGCAGACTGGGAGCAGAAGCACCTTTGCAGCCGGCTCCTCTTGGCTTCTCCTGGCCTTCTACACACCGTTGATGTGGCAGCGAAAGAGCACGAAACGGATACCGGTGGTGAGTTTAGTAGAGGGTAACACTGAAGAGAGGCTAGTGCCATTGTTCTCGCCACTACTGCTGCTGTCAGAAAAAAAACCCCGCTGCTGTTCTTCGTCTCCAGGTAAGCTCTCAGCTTGTGCTTTTTTTCTGTTATCTTTCAATTTCTTTTGCTGTGAAATTTGTGTGGTCCAGGTGACCAGGTGGCACAGTGGTAGCCCAAGAACCCTCTGTTTGTTTGTGGATCAGGCGTGTGTGGAAGGAAGCAGTAGTGTCACTTAGACACTTGCCCAAACTATGTGGATAGGTATGCTGAAAGAGTCATGGAAGGATCTTAACATGTTACTTTGAAGGTATGTTTGGTTTACATGCTGTTATATTTACTTTTGGTAAATTTGTTTGAGGACACATTCCATGGATGTGATAAGTGTGCTTACACCCTCGAGCACTTTTTTTTTGGATACATTATGATGATATTATTCGTCACAATCTAGGGCTTATTTAAGCATATAATTTGCGTACGACCAATCAAAGTACTTCTTTAAATTTTGTTGGTCAAAGTTCTAAAAGTTTGAGCTAACTAAGTCCAAAATATGGCGTGAACCGAGGCATAACCCACATGGCAAAGGTCCATGCCCAAATATGCGTCCTTGCCCATCCGAGCCTCCGTGCTCGCAAATTTGGGTTGACGCAACAGGTTGTTCTTAACCAAGGGGTTTATTCTTTGGCACTATCCCCAGTAGAGAAATTTCTAGATGTATCAATTTACCATAATTATGATCGCTATTTTCTCTCCCTTTTCTTTTCAAATTGAACTAAATATGACCAATTTATTTGTTTCTATTATATGTGCCCATGTTATATTCTTCAACACTGTCCCCGTATAGACTACATACAAAGGCATGTTAATGCTATTTCCCATTCAAATCGTGGATATGGCTGACAAAAAATATTTTTTATACCTGCTCGATATATGAAGCATGTGTGCAAATGCTTAACCTTATCCAGCATTATTCAGCTCGGTTTCGTATGAGCTTTTATCTCAGCTCACAAAAAATTTGTAGGAGCTTTGATTTGCTGTCGCTCTTTCTACATGTCTACATGTTAGGCTATTTCACCCATCCTTCTTGAGTTGATCTGGACTCTGATGTCATACTAAGCTTCATAAAGACAAGAACATTCATGTAGTGACCCATCCAAAATATAGGGGGGTTCAAGACTTTTTACAAGTAAAACATTTATAAGTTTGGACAAATAATAATTACTAGCATCAAAGTATCATATTGATATTACTGCATTTATGGTCAAAGCGTGTTAGGAGTAAAATTTTATGCTCAAATCACCGATGTATCCCCTACACATGTTTTTTCATGAGAGATTTTATTACATCAGAAAATAAAGGAATAAAATAATCATTTTATAATCACCATTTTGAAGTAAAGGAATAAAATAATATGTAAGAAATTTATATTTAGGCTTTTCATAATTTTTGGTTAATAAATAATTTATTTAAACATATTCGTTATGTGTGTGATGAAACATAATATCTGGTTAGTGCCGGTTAAATTTATTGAAACATAATTTTGGTTCAAGAAATTTTATATTTAGGCTTTTCTCGGTTAGGTTTTGCCTAATGTATTTTTTTAATATCAGGTTAGTGCCCGTGAAACAGATCCTAACAGGTAGATCTTCAAACTATAGCAAAAGAAAGCATAACCGACAAATCCTCATGGTTACAATTAGTAGGTCTTAGCAACATAGTCATATATAGAAAATGAAGTTGATGCACTCGCATTTGCGAGGGCCACCATGCTAGTTTTAGAAAATATGAAAACCCTGGTAAATTTTGTGTCTGAGAATCTGATTGCAGATATTACAAATGAGTTATGTGCCAACAAATTTCTGTGAAAAAATTCATTGATTTGTTGTCTAGGTGATAAAAAACAAGAATTGGGGCCTAGAATAGTTTATTTTTAGCATTAAAAATAATGATTGGGCCTGTTATTTTTGAGCAGCTGACTAATGAATTTCACAAAAAATGAAACATGAAATCGAAAGTCATTTGCATCGAGATATATCAGCCTATTTTAGTTTAGTGTATGAAGGTTATCATGGGTCAAAGATCACGAGATCCGCGTGCTGCCCAGCGTGGCCGGCCACGGTGACGACGCAGACATGTTCGTCCAGCCTGTCCACGGATCTCGAACTCGAAGCCCTTGTGCACGAACAAAGCTGCATTCTTCAGTATAGACAATTCATCCACCGCAAAGATTTCAGTTCTTCCAATAGTTGCATTTCTCGTATTCTTCTTCTGGATCCGCAGCTCCAGATCCCACCTTGCTGTTTACGGCAAAAACTGAACCTTTATTTTTTTGTGTGAGCCAAAAAATAAGCTTATCTTCAGACTAAACACACTGACACACACTTTGATTACTCTGCGAGATCCATGAGATACAGCCCAGATTTGTTGGACTCCTCAGCCCTTTCCAGATGCGACAACTTGCCGTTAATGGACACCCGGAGAAAAAATAATCGATTTCTCTCTGTTCCGTCGTCAGCTACAGCAGCAGGATGGGCAAGTTGCAGCCGTTGCAGCGATCGTCCGCGGTGCATGGACAAGTGCGGTTCGTCTCGTCTTCACGTGTCGCGGTGTCAGCGTGTGGCCAAGCTTCCCAATCCCAAGAACAGCCCTCCTCCCCCTCCTCCCAGCCACACACAACAGGGAATGGCGAGCTTTCCACCCTCACCGTCTCAAAATTAGTGTCCGACGAGAGATCCAGAAAAGACGCCTCCTTTTTTCTAGCCCCGTTCACTGCAGTCACAGGTGGTGGTGCCGCCCTCCGTCGTTAACGTCACCCTCACCACCCGTCCTCTTCTTCATCCTTCTCACTACACTCCTCTCCTCTCCCTCCCGCCCCTGTTTTGCCTGGTGATTCCCTCCTCATTCCTGACTGGCCGCCATTGCCGCCGTTCGTGCTCTATCGAGAAAGGTAACGACATCTCCGTCCTCCCTTCTCGGTTTCTTTGTTGGGTGCTCTAATTCGTACCTGTGCTTCGGCTGTGAGCTGCTGCTGCCCTGGCGGGTGGTAATTCTTGGTGACCTCTGGGCTCTGGCCATGGCGGCAGCCCCTGGATAGGGGGAGGGATGGAATGTGGGGGACGATTCTTGATTCTCCGAATCTTGTCCGCCTTTCTTTCTTTCATGGCGAAAAATCTGATGCACTATAGATTCCCGAATCTCTTTCCCACGTCATTGCGTTTTTTTTTGTTGAGAGAGATGGGGAAGGGGGTGGGATGGGATCACTGAAACAGGAAGAGTGAACAGGTGAGACAGTGATTCAGCTTTCATGCTTTGGATCCGTGAGACAGTGATTCAGCTTTCAGGTGCGAATCAATGGTGCGATCCTATCGTAGCGAAGAGTGGAACCTTAGGACTGACTGACTGAGTGATGCAGCTTGCACCTGCAAATCTTACGTCTTCTTTCTTTCCATTGATGCATTCATCTCCTATCCTAACTTTGCTGCCCTTTTCTCCCCTGCCTGTTCTGAAGACATGGTGAAATCTCTACATACGGTCACCTTGATCTTCAAACTACCGTACTACACGCAATGGGGGCAGAGCCTCGTTATCGCCGGCTCCGAGCCGGCGCTAGGATCTTGGAACGTCAAGCAAGGGTTGTCACTGAGCCCAGTTCATGAGGGGAACAGGCTACTCTGGTGCGGCCAAGTTTCGGTTGCCACGGGATTCACCTCTGAGTACAGCTACTATGTGGTGGATGACAACAAGAACGTGTTGAGATGGGAGTCTGGGGAGAAGAAGAAATTAGTGCTGCCTGAGGGCGTACAGGACGGAGACGTAGTCGAGATCTGTGACTGGTGGCAGGTAATTTTTCATGTATTCACTAAACTGTATTCTTGCTTGTTAGTGTATATGTGCATGCTGTTGCGAAATTTAAGCTTATCAGTGGCTGAATGTTTTCTATTGTTTGCTGCTTATATGACCATTTGACATTGTTGTTCGTCAGACTAGTCCTAGAGGCTTACTGTTCCTATGTATTGTGGGTTGTGATTACTCGTGGTCTGAATTCAGGATGCTTCTCAAGCTCTTTTCCTTCGAAGTGCATTCAAGGATGTCATTTTCAGTGCCAATGAAAATGCTAAAAGAGAATTACAGTCTTCTTCCCTCAGCAAAAGTTTGGAGCCTGAAGGTAGCATTTTAAACTAAAAGTGTAGAACCGATGGAGTGGACTGGCATTGCATAAGTCAATCAACATACATAGCGTAATCTCTTTCCATGTTAAACAGTACTGTACATATTATGGAAACATGGTTTCTTCCTACTTCATTAGGTTTATACAGAACTCTCCTGGTTTCTTGAGCTGGTTAATATGTACAATTTGAAGGAATTTTATAGTTAGTGTTATCTGAAAAGTAAACAAAGTGAATTGGTTCTGTTTTGATGTTTAGATACGTCATTACCATAACTTAGATTTGACTTCTGTATTTTTTCCGTCCAGATATTGTCGTGCAATTTATCATTAGCTGTCCTCGACTAGCAGCTGGCTCTACTGTAAGTATACAGCTGTTATGGTTAAATGAGCTATGCATACTTTCTTGTGTCGTAACGATTGCCAATAAAAAAAAAATCAGGTCGTCGTGACAGGAAGTAACCCTTCAATAGGAAATTGGAGAGCTCAAGATGGCCTCAAGCTCAACTATGTTGGAAATTCCATCTGGAAGGCAAACTGTGTGTTGAGGAAGTCGGAGTTCCCCGTAAAATATCCTTGTGCAGATGAATATTTCCTTGGTATTTTTTTATGTATTGTTTGTTGTATGAACACTAATTTGTTGTCCTTAATAACGTCCCACATATAAATACTGTCAAACTAGTGAAGCTGGAGTCTCTTCATTGGAGTTTGGTCCAAACAGAGAAGTTGATGTGGATTTATCATCACCCAAGCCAGCCAGATACATACTATTATCTGATGGCGCCCTCAGGGTAATGTATGCATTCATAAGGAGTCATCCGCTAAGATGTGCTAGTAGTGCATATGTTTCTTACCAGAAAGCTGCATAGGAAATTGTTAATATTTAGTTTACCCAATAATTACAATGCTACAATGCATTAGGAAATGCACCATTTAAGTTATATATATAGTGTCCTTGCTAGAACCATGGCATGCCATGCTTATGCAAGGAAGCTGAGGATGTAGTATTCATCATAGACAACGAAGATGTGGGACTAATTCATTATTTTTTTACCAGGAATCACCATGGAGGGGTGCTGGTGTTGCCGTACCGGTATTTTCAATCAGGTCAAATGAAGATCTTGGTGTTGGAGAGTTTCTAGATCTCAAACTTCTCGTTGATTGGGCAGTCAATTCGGGTTTTCATCTTGTTCAGATCCTTCCTATCAATGACACTTCTGTCCACGGGATGTGGTGGGATTCATATCCATATAGGTACAACTAAGGCTCGGTTTGGATGTCCATATTGGAGCATAGAATTGGGAATTGGAATTATGTTTCTCAAATTCTGCTGTTTGGTTGTGTTTGGAATTGAAAACTGGAATTGGTAGCTGAATTCCATGGAATTGAACTACAACTAAAAGATGCCCTCTTCAATTCAGAGTCTCACCCCTCTGAATTGGATGGAATTGACGCTAAAATATTGATGATTCATGTTTGGGATGAACAAATTCAACCTATAAACATCCAAACAGAGAATTGGAATTGGATGCTCTTTTTGATTCCATCTGTCAATATCTTGCACAACCAAACATGAATTTTGAATTCAAGACTCATTTCAATACACCCACCGATTTGGAATTGGACTCAATTCAATTCCAAGCCCTCCAATATGAACATCCAAACATAGCATAAGATACATTGCTTCATATATTTCCCCGTGCTTTAGCTTAAGTATGAAAGGCAGATTTATGAACAGGAATAATGGCATACATGTGTTCTTCTTACAGCTCACTCTCTGTATTTGCATTACACCCCTTGTACCTGAGAGTACAGGCGCTTTCAGATGCTATTCCAGGGGATATTAAGGTCTACCTTTGTACCCCTTTCATGTTAGAAATTTACTGCTTGTCTGTTTTGGCTTCTCGTTTCAGTTATCTCTCAATTCTGAATCACCTGACCCGGCACTCTATTTTGCTTCACAGGAAGAGATTTTGCATGCAAAGAAGCAACTGGACAAAAAGGTAAATTTACTTTCAAGTGTTGAAAGTATCATTTACTTATCTATTATTACTGCAGATATAAAACTCTGAATGTATTTTTCCTATAAGCTAGATGCACTTCTTAACCGTGCTGTTATTTTAAAATCATACTCCCTCCGTTCCAATGAATAAGGCGTATAATTTTTTTCAAATTTTCCTCACAAAACAAGGGGCAGGGTGTAGTTTTCCTGTTTCCTCCCCAAACTACCCCTCCATGCCTTTAATTCTACCTAAATTATCGGGAGCGGATCAGTTGTTTGCGGTGCTGCCATTGGGCTTTCAATGGCGCATGCAAGAGATTAGCCAGAAAATTAGCAAAGGAGCAGTTAGTGCAGCGCTGTGCATGCGCATGCGGTGAGGGATGCAGTTATTATTCGTTGCATGCGAGAGAGAAATAAGGAAACAGCTCACCGTGTGAGAGAAAATTAAGGAGCAAATCACACGATTTAATAGGGGTAAGCTTGGAAAGATTTGCTGTCGGTAAAGTCTTCTTAACCGGCGAGCCAAAATATTTACGCCTTGTTCATGGGAACGGAGGGAGTATAAAGTACTATATTTGAACAACTTCAAAAGTGTAATTTTGCTCATGCAATGAATATTTCTCTTGGAGCTCTTTTTTTGTCACAAATCTAACTTTTTTCTTCACATTCAAATAGGAAGTCGACTACGAGGCAGCGCTGGCCACAAAGCTGACAATTGCAAGAAAAATATTCAATTTAGAAAAGGACAAAGTTCTTAATTCTGCTTCATTCAAGAAGTTCTTAGCTGAAAATGAGGTATATTCACTGGTATTTCCTGTCTGCTCTCTTTTCTACTTATTTCGAACTACATGTGATTTCTTTCATACCATGTTCCAATAGGAATGGTTGAAACCATATGCTGCATTTTGCTTTCTGCGGGATTTCTTCGAGACATCAGATCACAGCCAATGGGGTCGGTTTTCTGAGTTCTCAAAAGAGAAGGTATTTAAATGATATGTTACGTTGACAATCCGATATTCAATCAGTATTGCTAATAGCAGTCCGTTTGGTAAAATGTCAATTGGTCTAATTCTTTCTGCGAGCACATACCGAAAATACACAAGTACTGTACTAAGAGATGTCTCTAAATTGTTTCAGCTTGATAAGCTTGTCGGAGAAGGTACTTTGCACCATGATATTATACGTTTTCATTATTATATCCAATATCATCTATATACACAAGTAAGTATTGGCTGTTGTCATTCGGAACTGCTTACTGAATCATTACATATGTATATATTTGTGGATGCTTATTCTTATTCCTTCCTTATTAGTTAACAGAGGCAGCTGCATATGCAAGGAAGAACAAGGTTATTCTGAAAGGAGATTTACCTATTGGTGTTGATAGGAATAGTGTGGATACTTGGGTATACCCTACTTTATTTCGCATGAATACAGCTACTGGTGCACCTCCAGATTATTTTGACAAAAATGGACAAAACTGGGGTTTTCCAACATATAATTGGGAAGAGATGTCAAAGGATAATTATGGGTGGTGGCGAGCTCGTCTGACACAGGTTATGTAACAGCGCCTTTTTATCTGTGTGGCTTCACCTTTGCTTTTCATGTACTCATTCGCTATTACCATGTTGCAGTTGGCAAAATACTTCACAGCGTATAGGATAGACCATATTTTGGGTTTCTTTAGGATATGGGAGCTTCCAGACCATGCTGCCACAGGTTTGGTCGGGAAATTTAGACCTTCGATTCCTCTTAGTCAGGTTCGTTTCTTATCTATTTTAAGAACTCAAAGGGACCGGAGACCTCTAGAATAATTTATCGGACTTGTTCCTAACTTCACTCAACTTTCAGGAGGAGCTTCTAGGGGATGGTATCTGGGATTTTGATCGGTTGAGCCGACCATATGTCCGTCAAGAATTACTGGAGGTAATCCTGTTTAAAATAGCGGTAAAAAAATGGGTAAAGATGAGGGTGCCACTGCCAGCATGACGTTTCTATTATGTTCCAGGAGAAGTTTGGATCCTTTTGGACAGTTATTGCAGCCAACTTTCTGAACGAGTATCAGAAGCAATGCTACGAGGTAATTTAGTCAGTTATATTCCCCTTTCATTCATTATGGATACTAGCTTTTTAGTAGCTTAGTGATGATTTCTAGAATATCTATTTTTCGATCTAAGGCATATGACTTATTTACTGCAGTTCTTTTACATACCATTGCTTCCTTTAATTTCTATCTTCTTTAATTGGTTGATTTATGTGTATAGTTCAAAGAGGAATGCAACACTGAGAAAAAGATTATTGCAAAGCTTAAAACCAGTCCCGAAAAATCACTCTGGCTGGAGAAAGAAGACAATATTCGGCGTGGTCTGTTCGATCTAATACAGGTAATTCGATCTTCTGTTGCCCGCGTGTTGTATCTTCACGTTAAAACTTTCTTCTAACATATCCAACTCCTATTGATCCATTTTTAGATAACCTTTTTGATAGCACATTAAATAGATCCCTTTGTTTGTTCCTGCAGAATATAGTGCTCATCAGAGATCCAGAGGACTCTACCAAATATTATCCTCGTTTTAATCTGGAAGATACTTCAAGTTTTAGGGACTTAGATGAACATAGGTAATGCTTGTTTCTCATTTATAGGCGCTTCTGATTGGTATGTGAATTTTCTCCAGGCTACTTGATATTGATTTAAGTATTTAGTGTAATAGGCTAACAGCTATGAGCATTGTGATGATGTACTTAGATGCAGATTTTCCTTTTCATTCCATGCTTTGTTTTATGCAGTTTCCTCAAGAAAATAAATTTTATGTTTAGCAAGTGCTACAAAGAAACTGAAATTAACTGCAACCTAATAGTACACAGTATACTGTTAATTTTAATATCATGTCCTATCCAAACTTGTGTTTTTTTGACTATTTCATCGTCTCATTAACGGTATTTTGCAGCAAAAATGTCCTTAGAAGA
Source organism: Poa annua (assembly GCA_026929855.1). Classification (NCBI taxonomy): domain Eukaryota; kingdom Viridiplantae; phylum Streptophyta; class Magnoliopsida; order Poales; family Poaceae; genus Poa; species Poa annua. The sequence continues at coordinate 10,804,804 of CM049433.1, read as the reverse complement.
TTGTACTATGACTACTATTTCGCTCGCCAAGAAAATCTTTGGCGTGAAAATGCGCTGAAGACTCTGCCTGTCCTGCTGGACTGTTCAGATATGTTGGCATGCGGGGAAGACCTTGGTCTTATCCCTGCTTGTGTTCACCCTGTATGCCACCTTCTCTGGATATGCTAAAGAACTATTGGTTTCTGCTGACTACATTCTTAAAATAACAGCATGTTTTGTATCCAGGTTATGCAAGAACTCGGGCTGATTGGGCTGCGTATCCAGAGAATGCCAAGTGAACCAAACTGTGAATTTGGTATTCCATCTCAGTATAACTATATGACGGTGTGTTTCACACTTTTTGACAACATTATGCTCTCATTTTTGTAGACAATATTTACCGTATTATGTTCTAATTTTTTTACAGTATTATGCTCATAGAAACTGTTGGAAATATAATGAGAAATATATGGTACATCAGATGATAGATTATGTCGATAACTTTTCAGGTTTGTGCTCCGTCTTGTCATGATTGCTCTACGTTACGTGCTTGGTGGGAAGAAAATGAAGGGATAAGAAGTCGCTTCTACAAGAACGTGATTGGTAGTGACGACGAGCCCCCATCTAGTTGCACCCCAGAAGTCGTGCACTTCATAGTTCAGCAGCATTTCGATTCTCCGTCAATGTGGGCAATCTTTCCGCTACAGGTACGGAACTTTAGCTTGTATCATATACTCCCTCCACTGACTTTTTGGGCATAGTTTGGTTAAAACTTTAAAAGTTTGAAAACAAATATTTATATATTTTGCTTGGACGTGTGAAAAAGTATGTAGATATTTTTGTCAAAAAGTACTTACATAGTATAACAAATTTGTAGGTTTTATAGTCATATTGTAGAAGAATCAAATGGTCAAAGTTATATTGTGGAGACTATATCAGTGTCCAAAACGTCATATTTTTTAGTGCTGGATGAAGTATTATCATCGGGTTCTCAGCAGAAATAAGTATATGACTATACTTGGGATTTCTTCTTTGCCAGGACTTGCTCGCACTGAAAGACAAGTACACCACAAGACCAGCAGTGGAGGAAACAATCAATGACCCCACAAACCCAAAGCATTACTGGAGATTCCGTAAGTCTATTTTCTAAAGGCTACTCCTGGCACTGGCACAATGCCTCTTTTTTCGTGCAAATTTGGTACAGCTAGAGACATAAAACCATAGACCTGTTTCGTTATTTGACTGGCGTCAAAGTAGAAACTACTGAACGTTTCTACAGTTCAGCATTTGCGTTCATGCTACAGTCTACTTTACCATTTGATCAGGGCAATTTAATATTTGGGGACATGGCATCAACCAAAGTGCTATCATGTCTACTTCAGATGAATTAATTATACGTCGGAGAGCAACTTATAGGGGGTGTAGGACGCCATCATTTCGAACTATGCTTTCTAAGCCAACGTGACATCCCTGCAGCCTCGCACGCTATTCACATCCCCACTGTTTAATGGACAACAGGGAAAGTGTTATCTTTTTTTCTTGGATCTAACTTCTCCCAAACATTTGCAGGCCTACATGTGCCACTGGAGTCTATGCTGGAGGACAAGGATATCCAAGCAACCATCAAGGAACTCGTCACAGGTAGCGGGAGGTCATTTCCTGGCAAGGAAACGGAAGCCGTTGGAGGAAGTGGAGGGAAGCTCTCCAATGGTAAACCTTAGGGAAAATTCGTTGGCAGGACGGTCGTAGGGCAGGGGATCATGATTATGAGTAAATAGAAGAAGGGGATGATGGACGTCATGTCCGTTGGGCTGAAGTTGTTTCAGCTAGACATTATCCGCGCGCCCGCTAATTCATGTCCAACACTCGGGAAAAATAATAAGTGCCAGTATCATTTTATGAGGCCAACTTGTGAAATAAATGATCATGCCTCGGTTTCTGTCGACGAACCCGATCACCTGTTTGTTTCTTCATGTTTTCCACTTGTGTGTGATGCAATGCACTGAATTGGCGAAACTGAGTTGCCTATGCATCAGCAACATTGGTGCACACTCCATTGTCCCAGCATGTTGTAATGGTGTATCAACCACATGAGTGCATGGTATGCACATGCTTTATGCTTCCACTTAACCTAAATTAAGTTTATCATTCGAGAAAAAAGCTGCCTTTATTGTCTTTGCTGAACCGTGACCGCTGAATCCTGGTTCCTGGTTCATTCATAAGATGCGATTCCGTCTAACTAAATTTGTTGCAGAGCAAAAGGAAGGGAAGGTATGGCTGCTTTTGCTTCATGATTCCCCTTTTGTTGCTAAAATGTGCTAGTGGGAGTGTCAACTTTTGAGGTTTAGGCTGCTGTACCTGATGCCAATTCGTAGAGAAAGAAAAGTGGCCAACCTTTAAATTTTATTTTACTTGCAACCTTTACAGTTTAGGTTGCACTCAGTTTGCCTAGGCAGTAAGCATGTGTAGGCCACCATGTCCATCTCAGCAGACACTAACTGTGCAATATAGCTGATCTATGTTAGCTTCAGGCTTTAGTGATCCCTAGTACCTTCTCTACGGACTGGCAAATGGAGACAGCACCATGGTAAGGCACCGACAGGCCGACGAACAGTCGAGGGCGATACAGAGTGAGTATGGAACTTGAGAGCATGAAATTTCATGATTCCTTACGCTGAAAACCGACAGGGGTCGAGCAAAGTTCAGACATGGACAGATTGGCATCAGGTGAAATCTGTTGTTACTACTGTGCAAGACTGCAGCACGGCATCTTCTGATCCTCTGATGACGGGATGCTCGGGTAATGAGATGCGTGTCTTGATCTCATGCTCTTTCTGGAAAGCGTTTTGACGGAAAGGAGCTGAGCAACAACCGTCCGTTTTTCAATGAAGCCTTTCTTTCCGGTGGACAAGCAACAGCTTTGCCTCCCTTGATCGTTGTAGCTTTACACGCCAAACCCCCTATCATCATGTAAACCACATGGCTAAGGAAGTTCCACGGAATCCTAGTCCTGTGCATTTGCATGATGTAAAAGCGGGTAGGGTTTCGGGCCGGTCTTGGTAAAGTAAAGCTTGGCATAAAAAGTCAGTTCCGAACATTGCCCAGCCTGGCCCGAGAGACAAAAATGCCTTTTCTATTAAAAATAGTACTAAAGATTCATTTCCGGGATTAGATAGTGAAGTATTTAACCTCATTTTCCTAACAAAAACTTAAAATATTGAGTTTCAGGCCAGGTTTTTGACGCAAAATTGAAACACGTGCCCGACCTGGCGTCGGGCTTCCACGGCGACCCTGTCGGGTGGGGATGCTGCAATTCTCCAAGCTCATTTTCGTCTATATGTTTTCTTTCAGGACTTAAAATGAGGGCCTCCTCCTTTTGGTGATTTACTCAAATGTTTTCTCTTCTCTATTCTTCTTGAGTTTGGTCTCCTGCTCCGGCTATGTTCATCTCGCATGCTCATGATGGTGTAGACGTTACTGAGGGGTTTCCAGGGTGGCTTGATCAAGCACAATTGAATTTAGGAGGAATGAGTCGCCGAGAGGACGAATGGGATACTCGGAAGGCCCAACCAGTTGCACAGATGGAGACATCCCCTAAAGCCTTCCCTCAATTTGGGGAAGATTGGGGGGGGGGGGGGGGGGGGGGGGGGGGGATTCCCTCAATTTGACAAACGAATAAGGAAATCTTTTGGGACTATCCTTGTAGTTGCCCTGTTCGATTTGGTGTATCGATGGAACATGATGCTCGAAGGACCGGTCCGGTCATATGCTGCGAACTACAGAGCTGAGTGTAATTGGTATCTTTCGTTATTAATATATTTTCTTTGTCGAAAAAAAAGGTGGACGAGGGGGAAACAAGTGAGATCTCCTCTGTCTCCACATCTCTCCCGCATCTTGGTGGGCGTACCTTCTGGGGCTAGCTGCTCGCACTCGCGACGGCATCCTGCCACTGACTCACCAAAGCCATGTACGTATCCACTGGCCTTTGTTCGAGTTCAGAACACTACTTGTAGTTGCTTTCGAAAATAAACCGAGATTAACGTCACGTTTGACCCTTTGTAGAATGGTGAGAACATTCCGTACGTAGTAAAAAAGACATGGATGCTGTAAGAAACACCAGACAGAACACATCAACCGTACCGCCACAAATCTTTTACTGTAAGAATCTTGCAAAGAACAATCGTCGAATATATGTACAGTACAAATTATTAAGAATCAAACTTTCTTTAAATAAAAAAATAGGCATACGCTTGTGTGCCGTGGCTGTTTCGCCATGGTCTTTGCGTGTTGACTGCCGATCGATCGAGGTAGCTAGCAGAGCAGGAGCTTGATCAACTGCGGCTCATGGATACCCCGTGCCGAGGCAGTCCTCCCAGAACTTGCGGTCCTCCTCCTGCCGCGCGGCCGCGCGCTCCGGGTCCTCCTCCGCCGGCGGGTACGCGCCGCCGGCGTCCCCGGACGGCGCAGCAATTAGCCGCTTCTTCCACCACACGCTCGCCGTGCTCACCTCCTCCTCCTCGTCGACGTCCGCCTGCTCGTGGTAGCAGTAGTCGAGCTCGCCGCCCCCCTCGACGCAGCTGCTGCAGCCGTCGTCGTCGTCGAACTCGCCGCTCGCCGCCGGCCGGCGCGCGCACGGGCGCGGGCTCGACGACTCCGCCACGCTCTCGCTGTCGCTGCCGTCGTCGGGGACTAGGGCGCCGGCGGCGTGCTGTCTCTGGAGCCCGAACTGCGGCGGCGCCGGCATGGGCCGCGGGTGGACGGAGGCCATCGGCGGCGAGCGAGAGATTCGTGAGCGCGTGGTTGCTGTGTGCGGCGGCGAGGTGGAATGGGACCGCCGCTACTTATAGCGCGCACGCACGATTTTTTTTAAAGGAGAAAAACTTGGTGCGGAGTGCGACCGATGGATGCTGCTACTGCTGCAGCTTTCCTTTTCCATTCCGCTGCCACAACACAGTAGAAGACGACGGCGAACCGATTAGTGTCTGGTCATGGGTTCAGTTAAATATAAACTAGAAGGTGAGGACTCGTTTTGCTGCGCCCGCTTTTGCTCTTTTCGTTTAACTTGTTTGTTTCTTAATATTTGCTTTGCTGTAATTATGGTGGCTATGAATGAAACCGTTTTAACATAGATTTTTTGTGTTCTCCAGTTTGAAAGATAGACATAGTATGTTATTTCTCTTTATTATAACAAGTTTGTAAATGCTATCTCAACATAAAGCTTATGAAAAAAAGATGTTCGGCAGAACAATAATTGCTTAAAAAAATTGCATTACAATATCATGAAAGTTTACCGTCTCATTTGCAAAAAGTTTTACAAACTAATTCAACGTACTACAATAAAAAGTATAACAAACTGGGAAATATTCTAACATTTATATCAAACTATGTATTAAAAATGGTAATAATAAGACCAATGATTTTTTTTTACAACAACACGTTTCTTTTGCATCATCATCTACATGAATCGCTCGTCTTATTAACCTACCTTCATAGCATGGTTAACATCGAAGCAGACGACGGTGCAAGTTATTTTGTAACATTAAAAAAATCAAGTACTCCATCCGTATCAAAATATAAGACTTCATATTATTTCCAACCTGTACTGATTCGTATGTATATAGACATGTTTAAGTGTGTTGATTCATTCACTTTGAAATGAATCTGGACAAAACCAAAAAGGTTAGTAAGTCTTATATTTTGATATGGATGGAGTACATGTGAACGGATTGAAAACGTAATTAAAAAACCTGAAGATACTAAAATACACAAGATAACAACCACAGTAGTAAAATATTAGAAAATGATAGTTTATTAATTAGTATATTTTTTTACCTTGATAACCCTTGCTATTATTTGAAGGAATCAGCTATTCAACTTGAGATGTCATGTATTTCCATCTGAAAACTAATCTCTATTATGGAAAGCAACTTCAAAATAGCTCTTACAATTGCCAGCTGTAGTGTGCAGTTTTAACATGTTTCATTATAATAAATCTCACAATTCTTATATGTAAGAGTTTTTTTAGCGAAACATTATACCTAGATGTCAGAGAGATCATCACAACAAAGATAACAAGCAAACACATCCAAGGACATGTTTGCTAACTCATACCTATTTCATGTGCTGCTCGCCAGAGGCTAGCTAAGAAGAAATCGTGGTCTAAACATGGTCTGAGCCATATTTTTCACTACGTGTTCTTAACTATATTGATTTTGGTCTGCATGTGAAGAGATGAAAACATAATAATGTGTTTCATGTATTCTCACCACTTGGCTAAGTGAACAACTTATCTGACACAGCCACATTTGAACAAATTCATCTACCCGACAACCATATGAGTTTTGGTGAACGACAGATAGATGAGATGCAACGACAATGCACTGGATGGAGCTGCGCTGGCGTCGGTGAAGTATATGACGTGAATATAATATCTATAAAATCTATATGTTGAAATGAAAAAGTGACAACATGAAAGTTGTGGGGAACGGCAAGATGGATCTATCCATCGAAGGAAATTTTAAACTGTTAAACCAGTGCGACGAATTTGAAATTTTTTATCTAAAAATGGTACAAAATTCAGTTTTAAACTAATAAGTTATATTTGACAAAATTTAAAATAGATCACGGGAATAAAATCTACTCATCGGCGAGCAAATATTTCGTATATATTTTTAGCTCGAATTGAAAATGTTGTATATATTCATAAAGATTAGAGAAAATGGTTTATTCAATTTGGAAGAAGTCAATAGGAATAAACTAATCAATACACGTGGGCCCACCACGAAATGCACCACAGCTCTCCATTTCATGGGAGCTTAGTACTTAGAGAGATAACCCTCAAGTTGTGGTGGAAACTGAACCAGTGCTTCAAAATATGGGTTTTGGTTTTCTGTTCCTTTAAGTAAAAAGTAATTTTGGACATTGATTTTAAGGTTACATATCATAACTTTGACCACAAAATTTGCAATGGAATATTATCTATAAGGACCCAAAAAATTATACTAGTACTCTGAAAATACTTCTGGATTAAACTAGACTATGACTTTCTAGTTTTCAGTTTAATATTAAATCACTTTTGTGAAGGTGATGAGGGAGCGTGTTTGGAACTACACCTGTTGGAGTTAAAAAAACTCGATGCTCACATGTATTTAGCAAAACACGAGTGTGTTGTAGTACTACTATGCATGTTATTGAATAATGACTCCACCTACCGGAGTTTTAATTTCGATGCTACCGAAGTATGTGAAAGGACAATGATGTCGCCTAGGGGGGGGGGGGGGGGGGGGGGGGGTGAATAGGCGATTTAAAACTTTTCCGGTTTAGGCTTGATAATTGCGGAATAAAACTAGGTGTTTAAATTAACAAGCCGACAACCTAAATAAACTAGGCTCACCTATGTGCACCAACAACTTATGCTAAGCAAGACAAACAACAAGGTGATAGCTATAGAATACTTCAATCACGAAGGCTATCACAATGTAAAATGCATAAGTAAAAGGCTCGGGTATAGAAATAACCGAGGCACGTGGAGGCGAGGATGTATTCCCGAGTTCCTCCTTGTTAAGGGAGTACGTCTCGTTGGAGAGGTGTGAACCGACACAACGGTTCAACAACCACAAAGGTTTCACCTTCTTCTCCGATGAACCGCACCACAAAGGCTTGGTTCACCTTCCACTATCGGAATTCCTTCGAGGCGGAATCCGGAGCCTTTCAACAACAATCCGGGGCACAACCCACAATGGGATTGGGGGCTCCCGAACGGCCTCCAACAACAATCCGGGGCACAACCCATAATGGGATTGGGGGCTCCCGAACGGCTTCAAATGACCACACAAGGGTCCAACCACCACAAAGGCGTCTAGGGTCCAAGGACCCAAGAGTAACAAGCTCATAAACTTTCAACTTCCACGAATCCTCGTGGAGAGCACACCGATGCACCAAATGCAAAAGGCAAGAGCACAAGTGCTCAAAATCCTTCACTCTCAAATTCCAACAAAGCAACAAATGCTTATGGGGGAATAAGAGAGTAAGAACAAAGAGGAGATGCACCAAGAACTCCAAGATCAAGATCTACAAGGTTTCCCTCACTTAGAGGAGAAATCGATCGGTGAAAACGTAGATCAAGATCACCTCTCACTTTCCCTCAAATATTAGCAAGAACCATGGGAGGGATTGAGAGGAAGAGCAAGCTTTCCAAATGGCAACAATGGAGGAGAGAGGTGAGAAAGACTTGCTCTAGTGCTTGGGTTCAATGGGGAAGAAGACCCCCTTAAATAGGGCCTCCAAAATCCAACCGTTATGTGCAGATTCGCGACGTAGCGGTACTACCGCTGGCCCTAGCGGTACTACCGCCCCCCTAGGGAGTTAGGACAAGAAAACGGGCTGAAAACAGACTTCACGTAGCGGTACTACCGCCCAGGGCAGCGGTACTACCGCCCCGGCGGAACTACCGCTCCCGGAACCGCCGAAAAAGGCTCTCTGTTTGGTCTGGCGGTACCTCGGGCGGTACCGCGGCGGTACTACCGCCCCGGGCAGCGGTACTACCGCCCCGGCGGAACTACCGCTCCCGGAACCGCCGAAAATGGCTCTCTGTTTGGTCCGGCGGTACCTCGGGCGGTACTGCGGCGGTACTACCGCCACAGCAAAAAACAGCAGAACACCAAGTACCAAAACGGGCAAAGCTTTTGCATCCGGACTCCGTTTTCGATGTTCTTGGGCTCATTGGAAACGAGACAACGAGCCCTACATGAATGTGCAGAGAAACATCATGGTCCAATAAGGGAGGTTTAAACCAAATGAGGAAAGGTAAGACCTCTCAATAAAAGGATAACCGATAAAACCTCCAACATAAAAAACGCAACAAGATATTCATATGAAATCCGTTTTTGATGAATTAGAGCTTGACATGGAGATGAACCAAGCTCTAAATACTTACATGGATAAAAGCCAAATAAGAACCAAGAAATATGATATGCCAAGTATGCAAAGGTTTGAGCTCTCCACAACGATGCGATCAAGTTACTCACTTGAGAGCCCCTCTTGATAGTACGCCTATCTATCCTATAGCCCTATCAAGATCATACCTTTGCCTTGAGCATTCCACTTGAGTTAGATGATGACGATCTTGACTCTCTCAAGTTGAAACACCTTTCTTGATTGTGCTTGCTAGCACATGCTTGATGAAGACTTCTCCAAATGCTCCCCCATACTCCATTATGGGAGGGCCTCGCTAAGCTTCGTCTTCATGTCTCCTTTGCGGGCTTCAATCAAAAGATATCTTCCGAGATGCATCTTATTGAACTTGCACTTCATCTTCTTCTCTTGATATGTATGATGGCTTGGGGGGGGGGGGGGGGGGGGTGAACATGATTGTTCACCCAAACTTCTATTCCAAGCCATACTTGCAATGAGCTCAACTCTACACATGACCATTCTTCATATAAACCCTTGAATAGAGCATTGGTCATTAAGTCATCTTGAAGAGTCCAACACATGAACTCCTATAATTTCCCATGGACAAGATCTATAAGAATATCTCAATGTAAACATTAGTCCATATGGATTGTCATTAATTACCAAAACCACGCATGGGGGCAACCATGCACTTTCAATCTCCCCCATTTCGGTAATTGATGACAATCCCTTTTACGAGGGTTTATATAATGAATTTAAGCAACCATGCAACACAAAGAGCAAGGATGTAAGAGAACCGCAAGAGAACAAACCCATATTCCCTTAAACCCTCTAAATTTCTCCCCCATTGGCATCGATTGCCGAAATGGGAAGAAAAACTTAGAAGGCAAATATAGTAAGAGCTCCCCCATAAAGTGTGCATTTCTCATAATGTGAGTGAAATCAAATGCACATATCCAATGAAGAATAGATGGAGGGAAATCAAACCATATTGAGGATCCAAAGATTGCAAGAGAATATCAAATAGAAAGATACTTCAACGAAAGAAGCAAGCAATCAAAAAGATCCGAAGAGTGTTCTAAATATCATGAGGGAACTCCCCAAGGTACGTGCACAAATAGGATTTTTATTTCAATATAGTGTGCACAACATGGAATCCTCACTCCCTCCTAGATAAATTCGAACACAAGCTCATGCAAGAGAATGTAAATGATAAAAGAGGCACAACAACTTTCAACAAATAAATAAAATGTTTTGCAACATGAGCAAGGAGCGGCAAATATAAAGATGGGTGTGAGATAAAAAGACATTTTAGGAGACTAATACAAAGATGAGAAGCAACAACATAGTCTTTCAAAAAGGAGTTGCACATAGTGAATATTATGTCTTTCCCATACCCACACACCAAAAGAGATATAGGAAATAGCTCCACAAGTTTAGTAAGATGCAAAAAGCATAACAGATGAAAAAAAATAAAGCTTGTGCCTTTTAGAAACCACCAAAGAGTCAAAAGCAATAATAGGTGGTAATTAAAGAATTGGAATATCAATTAAAGATGTACTATTATCATGTGTATAAGTTTCTAAGTAGACACGAATCACTAAGATATGGGTCTACAAATAAACATGTACACACAAGATAGATACAAGGGTAACGACCATGATATCCAAGAGGAAGTCATAAATACACCAATAAGATCTTTGCTTAATAACATAGCACAAAGCCGAATTATATCTTAACGGAATATAAATGAACTTCCAACACATACTCATCATAGCATCAAAGACTATCCACAAGGGATAAAGGTTAACAAATGGATGCTCCGAGTAAGATAACACGTATCCCAAAAGGCAAATGATTTTGAAAATTCATCAATGTTGCACATGAGAGACTTTAAGTAGAAAGTGCTAGATTGACATAATTGGGATCGATGAATCATAGAAATGAATATATAGTCCCCTTATATGTAATCATCCCGGCTTACTCACATTTGCAATAAAGACGTTTTGCAAGAATCAAATTATTTGTAACAAAAAGATTGATGCCAAGATACAACCTACACAAGGTTGAAAACTAGAAATGTATGCATGAGGTAGATACTTGTTACCGAGATAGCATTGGTGATGTATAGTATAAGAGTTAACGATCATCCAAACTTGGCTCCAATGAACACATGGTGATACCACCTTCCTTGTAAATGAGACAAGCTTCCAATGCATCTCCAATGTACCTAAAACACATTCAAGTACAACATGGTACCCAAACTCATTGGGTCCAAAGTAGTTAGAGCAACTACAATACATAGGACAAACTCCACAGAAATATGTGCATGTTAATGTGAAATTGAATTTCATGCACATCTTAGCCATATAGGATTTGATGGAGTTTATCCTATATATTGGTTCAACGAAAGTAAGCATGCCAAAGAAATACATATAGTAAATATGCATGCACAAGACTTTCAAGAACCAAAAGAGATACAATTTGGATAAAACACCACTTAACACAAGAGAGCACACATTAGTGTGACACGAAAAGAATTTGACCAAATTATATCAAAGTCCCAAATCAACACATGATTGAAGAGACCACTTTGAAAATATACCAAATGAAAGCAAGAAGCCAATTGAAGAAAATACCATCAAGTAATAAACCGAACCCTCTACACTTTTCATGATGGCACAAAGTGCCAAGACGAAAAATGTTTGTCTTCCAAAGAGACACGTCATCGGTGTCAAATACCAAATGAAGACAACTAATGTTCGAAAGCATATAGGATTGCTCCCCCAAGATGTGTGCATTATTTATGATCTTGCATAGGTTAAATGCTTTCTACTCCCGGGCGTAACTACACCCACGTCTCATATACCACCATACGGAAGTATTTTTCATACTTTATTGGTTTGAGTATGTTCATATACTATATCTAAGATACCCCGAAACAAGTTTCATGAAAAAGTTGCAATTGTCCTAATATTTTACACTATATACTCGAAATATCGATATATGTGTATATAAAATAGAAATATGTAGAAATTTTCTACATACTACCTAAAAAGAAGTATCTATAATATTAAAATAGCATTATATACTCCATACTACATGTTACATACCTCTCGGTATGATAGATACTCCATACATGTGTGAAACACACGTGGGTGTAGTTACACCCGGGAGTAGTATGAATATGTCCTATATATATATATATATATATATATATATATATATATACCCTATTCTGCACCCAGGTGCAGGATAAATTATTTTGCACCCGAGGTTTCTTTACATTGTTTTTATGAAATAAAATATGTTTATCATCCAAATAATTACATTTATTTTGTCGCATAATTAAAAAATCTACATAAGAAATGCAATATATAAGTCATAACAGTGTAAAAATAGCTTAAAATGCGTATTTTAAATAACATTTTTTTATATGCCACATAAATAAAGTTTTACGTCATGTTAATATTTTCTTACGTTCTTATTAACTTACGAAGTACGGCAAAATTTACGTGACGTAAAAATTCTTTACGGTTCAAAAGATACGGGGTGTGTGTAGAATAACTATTCTACTCCCAGGGAGTCAAATAGCGCTACCCTATATATATATATATATATATATATATATATATATATATATATATATATATATATATATATATATATATATATATATATATATATATATCAACGTGGATTTGCTACCATGGTGGGTAGCTGTGCACGCCCTTAGAGCCGTAGGATAGAGAGAGTAGAAATCTTCATGTCTTGGATATAGAGAGTAGTTTGTGAGATAGGTGTTTCTCCACCTGATAGAGTTTTCATTTGAAAAAGTTGTCCACACTCCGTCTATATTCCGTCTACACAGGACCTTGCATGTTCTTTGTCCTCCAAACGAACAAATATCAAAACGTCACCTGCGCTTCATGTCTCTCTTTATTTTTTCATTTCTCCCTTTATTTTTTACTTTTTGTGCTTCGGCCGAGACAAAGAAAAGCCAAAATTAACTTATTAATCTAGTGGAAAACTCCACATTAAGTAGAAACGTTTTTTTCTTTCCTCTGTAATAATCATCCATATGTCATAAAATATAAATTGTTTGACCAAACATTCCTTATGGAGAATATTTTGTAGCACATGGTTTCATTTGCGTCCATTCAAATATTTTGTAGCCCGCGACTCGTTTTTGACGTCCAACACGCGAGGCGAACAGGAACAGGAATATTCCGACAAAATTTTCTTTTCAATCACCAACCAAAACTGGTTACCATTCGGCACCCACAGTCTGAGTACTCAAAAACTGTGGTGCCCATGAGAATCGTTCTGTGCCTACTTTAGCACAAACGGTGCCTATACAAATTATGGCAGAAAAATACTAAGTAAGAAATTGCAAAGAATAAATGGAAATTCCTCTTTATAATCAAACAAGAAACATGGAACAAATCCATAGGGGACATATAACAAACGGTCCTCAATGAATTCGGAACGGTGCCTTTAATTTTCAGTGTCCAGAATATGTGCAAAGAAGAAACGCATAAAATAGGTGCTTCGCCCTCGACTAAATTGAAACAGGATTTCAAAACTAATGAAACAGACGGTGCCTGTTCAAAATCATTGTGTGCCTGCTCTGAATCACAGTCGGTGCTCTACAACAAACTAAACGGTGCTTGAACAGATCATGTTTAAATCATCCATGAACCATCAACTGAACACCTAAATACATGGCAAAAAAAAATGCCACGATTTAATCCCACCTGTATCCTAAATATAATGGATCCATAAGTTCCAGATCCATCGCACTGACTAAGGAGGAAAGAAAAGGCATCACGGAAGCTACTCGGGAATAAAAACAAAGATAAAGGAAAAAAAATCACAGGAGGCCGCCGGAGGCCATCCAGCGAGCACAGAGGCCACCGGGAATCCATCCAGCGAGCAGCTGTTGTTGTGCCAATCAGCCGGCCCGCTGTGAGGCTACGAGATGCACCTGCAAGCCGAGCAGAGGCGACCAAGGTCGGGGCATCGCACGTACGAGTTGCTCTGGAGCTTGTAGTAGTCGATCTTGCTGCTGACCTTGACGTCGGTGTGGTTTGCCAGGACGAAACGCACAGACATGAGCAAGAAGGCGATCATGTGCAGACGCGCGAGGAGTCCGGCGGCGACCCACGCCGTCCACCGTGACACGGCCATCTTGATTGCTCCCCCGCCGAACGAACTATCGATCGATCTCCTCTCGTACTCCAACAGATCGGAGCTCCGATCTCCTCGCGCGCGTCCCCCACGGCCGCGACCAGCGCTCGATGCGGAGCTGGCGGTCTGCGCCATGGAGGAGGGCGGTGGTCGCCGGCAAAGGGGCGGGGACGGCACCGGAGGTAGGAGAGGGGCTGCGACCGGCGCTGGAGGTGGAGTGGGGATTTTAGATCGGGAAGAAGATGGGTTAGGAGAGAGAGGATGGTGATGGGAAGGGATAAGATAGAGAGAAGGAACCGTGGGGACTGGGGTGACCACGCTTCGTTTGTACCCCATCCAAACGACGTTACCAAAGTTTGCTCCCGTCCTGCTATTCACATGCTCTCGTTATCAGGAAACAGAAGATCTAAGGGCTATCAATGGGTGCGTAGGTACCACCCATGGTAGCACAACATTTCTCATATATATATATATATATATATATCATATTCAAGAAAGGCAAGAAATTGCAATACCAATTTATAGAACGATGTTCCACTCAAATTAGGATAGCTTCCCAAAGAATAGTGCATTATCAAAAAGTATGACTTTTGAATGTCAATGCACAAGAATTGGATCATTGCTTTTCCCAACTCAAGAAAGCACAAAACAAATTTCAAGTAGAGCAATAAAGTATCCAAAAGATACAAGGAAGACAAATAAGAGTTAGATCAAAAGCAAATCCTTGGCAATCAAATAAGGCAATTCAAAGCAAGAGCCAAAGTGAATATGATCAACATATTTACCCCAAATATGATTATCACTTGTCAAGACAAGTAATGTATGGAGATATTTCTCGGTGGTGGATTGCAAGGATATATTCAAGATCATATTCACAAAACATAAGCATGAGGCAAAGGATAGGAATTAAAAGCCATGCTTAGATAGATAGATATTCTTGATAGCTTCACAAATCATGTGATAATGCAAAGCAACTCCTTGGAGTTGCTTGAATCAATTGGCTTCCCAAAAAGATATTTGAGAACATATTTAGGGAAAACCATACCAAGAACATCCTCCACAAACAAGATCCAAAAGAGTGAGAGACAAAGAGCATTTAACTAAATGGGAACTTGTTTGAGCACATGCCACATAGGAACAAGATAATTAGCAATATCAATTCTAGGTGGCAAAACCTCACATGTTCACATTTTCTAGGCTTGTAATATGCACATAGCTTATTACTCCCCCATAATGTGATAATCCATTTATTTTAAAACAAGAGGTAAATAAAACCAACTAGAGAAATTAATGGACGTTATAGAATTTGAATTTCTCATGAGCAAGACATACCACATAGAGAATATATAATATTGATATATTGACACTAAGTGGTATTTCCCATGTACACACATTTTTAGAATTGTGAAGTGCACGAAGCATATCACTCTCCCAAAATGGAATAGTCCATTAATCTCTCAAAGAGAGAGTCAACAAGATAAGATAGCAAATAAAAGCAATAGGGCTCAAAACAAGTAGATGGTGTGCAAACCAAAATACACATACTTGATTTCTCAAGATAAGTAAGTAGAGAGCACAACACATACAAACACTAGCAAGGTACAAAACCTAACACATGCAAGGGTGCAAGCAACTTTCAATGTATATACGATTTAAATAAAAGTTACCGCAAGGAGGAACATTGGATATGAGATAGAACAATATAATCCATATGACTTGACTTGAGAGAATATAATTGATGAAGATCCCTTAATTCTTCATAGTGTAGCCAAGTCTCCAATGCCCTCCATCAACACCTATTGATCAAGTTTTGGCTTGTTGGTCCCCAACCAAGTTGGGTCCTAAGAGGTTAGTCACAATAGGCTTGGCCACCCAAATGGTTCTTTTCTTGAAACCACTTTGAGTACCAACAAATTTGGCAAACACGTTGCCAACCTTATCCTTCCGAAGAGAATAAACATCGTCAACTATAATGGGGTTGGATAAGGTACCATTTGTGCATGAAGAAGCAAGGTGACCCTTCTCACGGCATAGGTAGCAACATCTACTTCCTCCTCTCTTCTTAGTTGGAGTCTTGACTTGAGGAGGGGTAGCTTGATTCTTCTTGGGAAGAGACCGTTCTTCAACTTGAGGAGCTTGAGTTTGAACTTGAGGCTTCTTCCCTTGTTGCTTCTCACTAAGAGCCTTCTTCTTCAAAGGGCAAAATCTAACATGGTGCCCTTCAACTTTGCACTTGAAACAAAAAATCTTGGCCGAATCTTTGACTTGTTCTTGGCCCTTTTTCTTCTTAATGATCTTGGACTTGTTCTTGTTGTTGGAGTTGAATCCAAATCCACTCTTGTCATTGGGGCGTCTTTGAGCACTCAACATATTGTCAAGTGTGGACTTCCCAACATGACGCTTTTCCATGTCTTTCTTCAAAGAAGTGACTTGGGCCTTGAGCTCTTTTAATTCCTCTACATGGTTAGTATCAACACAAATACTAGAGGAAGTGAAAGCTTCATTGTTAGAGCAACAAGGTATGGTAAGTAATTCATCACAAGATGTAGCAACATTGTGAGTCGATGAATCACAAGGACTAGCACAAGACGATATAGCATTAAGAGAACAAGTTGTGCCATTGTCCATATGAGGCTCACAAGATATTACCTTTGACATAATAGCCTCATGAGCTAACTTTAGCTTAGCATGGGATGCTAGAAGATCGTCATTAGAGATAGAGAGCTTTACATAACTTTCTTCCAATTTCCCATACTTGCTAGTTAGCAACTCAAGTTGGGCCCTTAGCTCAATATTCTCATTAAACATGGATGCTTCACAAGAAATGGAGTTAGTAGCACAAGCATCATTATCATTAGAAATGGAGGAAGACAATTTTGCAAGCTTATCATTATTAGATAGTTGAGTTTGGAGTTGATCATGAGACTTGATGAGGAGAGAGTGTTCACTTTCTAAAGCCTTGTGATCTTTGTCAAGTTTCTCTATGTCCTCACTTAGTCTAGCATTGCCAACACCAAATTCGACTTTTTCCTTTTTAAGCACTTTATATTTTGCAATAGCATGATCTCTTTCCTTAATGATTTTAGCAGTGATAAGATCATTTGATTCATCAAGAGATTCAAGTCTCTCCTCAAGAGACACTCGAAGCTCTTGCTCTTCGTCAAGGGCATTCTCTAAGGATGCTTTTTCAATAGCATCTTCTCTCTCAATTTTACATTTTTGCTCAAATTGAGTATCCAACTCCTCAATGATTTCTATACATTTAATACCATGAGCAACAATTTCACGTAGAGAAGAGATAGCTTCACTACCTTTGGGAAGAGCACCAAGAACAATCTCACCCTTCTTGGTTAGGGTTTTAATGTCAAAATCTTCTCCATGAGGATCCACAACCACATCATCACATATCTCGGGATTCGAGGTAGAAGTTACCTTGGAATCCTTAGCCATGAGGCAAACATGATTAATGGGTGAGGAGGATGAAGAATTACTTGAAGCACCATTGAGGTCCATATCTTGTTCCAACAAATGTTGGGATTCCTCTACATTGTTAGTCATGCAAATACTAGAGGATATGGAAGCATTATTTTCATGACAACAAGACATAGAGAGCATATCATCATTATATTTAGTTAAGCAACTATTACTTGATATGCAAGGACCATCAACTCTAGCATGTATGACATTTGGAGTGCTAGAAGAGTTTAAGTCCAAAGATAGAACATTACAATGTGATAGAGAAGAAGTATAATCAATAGTAAGTTCACCATCGCCAATGCAATTTCTATCACCACTCACCATATCATTACCTTGTGACGAATCACATGTTGGTGAAGTGGAAGAAGTTGTGAACTCATCACGGCCGGAGGTGGAGGGAGAACAATCATCCTCAATAATTTTGGACACTTCATATATATCTTGAAGCTTGGTCCAAAGCTCATGAGCATTTCGAAAAGGCATGATTGAAGCAAGAACTACATCGGTCAAAGCACATATAAGACCATTAGTAACTTGAGTCTCGAGATGAGAGCTTATCTCATCCTCTAAAGATAATTCTTGGAAATCCTTTGGAGGAGATAAACTCACATCTACAATCCTCTTAATATAATTTGGACCCATGGCCTTAAAAAGATTAAGCATGCGAATTTTCCAAACATCATAATTTGTGCCATCGAATATGAAAGTCGGATCGTGCACTAATTCTCTAAACGACATCTTTTACTCTCTAGGCGGTAAAGCCCAAAAAGAGAGCCCAGGCTCTGATACCAATTGAAAGGACAATGATGTCGCCTAGAGGGGGGGGGGGGGGGGGGGTGAATAGGCGATTTAAAACTTTTCCGGTTTAGGCTTGATAATTGCGGAATAAAACTAGGTGTTTAAATTAACAAGCCGACAACCTAAATAAACTAGGCTCACCTATGTGCACCAACAACTTATGCTAAGCAAGACAAACAACAAGGTGATAGCTATAGAATACTTCAAGCACGAAGGCTATCACAATGTAAAATGCATAAGTAAAAGGCTCGGGTATAGAAATAACCGAGGCACGTGGAGACGAGGATGTATTCCCGAGTTCCTCCTTGTTAAGGGAGTACGTCTCGTTGGAGAGGTGTGAACCGACACAACGGTTCAACAACCACAAAGGTTTCACCTTCTTCTCCGATGAACTGCACCACAAAGGCTTGGTTCACCTTCCACTATCGGAATTCCTTCGAGGCGAAATCCGGAGCCTTTCAACAACAATCCGGGGCACAACCAACAATGGGATTGGGGGCTCCCGAACGGCCTCCAACAACAATCCGGGGCACAACCCATAATGGGATTGGGGGCTCCCGAACGGCTTCAAGTGACCACACAAGGGTCCAACCACCACAAAGGCGTCTAGGGTCCAAGGACCCAAGAGTAACAAGCTCACAAACTTTCAACTTCCACGAATCCTCGTGGAGAGCACACCGATGCACCAAATGCAAAAGGCAAGAGCACAAGTGCTCAAAATCCTTCACTCTCAAATTCCAACAAAGCAACAAATGCTTATGGGGGAATAAGAGAGGAAGAACAAAGAGGAGATGCACCAAGAACTCCAAGATCAAGATCTATAAGGTTTCCCTCACTTAGAGGAGAAATCGATCGGTGAAAACGTAGATCAAGATCACCTCTCACTTTCCCTCAAATATTAGCAAGAACCATGGGAGGGATTGAGAGGAAGAGCAAGCTTTCCAAATGGCAACAATGGAGGAGAGAGGTGAGAAAGACTTGCTCTAGTGCTTGGGTTCAATGGGGAAGAAGACCCCCTTAAATAGGGCCTCCAAAATCCAACCGTTATGTGCAGATTCGCGACGTAGCGGTACTACCGCTGGCCCTAGCGGTACTACCGCCCCCCTAGGGAGTTAGGACAAGAAAACGGGCTGAAAACAGACTTCACGTAGCGGTACTACCGCCCAGGGCAGCGGTACTACCGCCCCGGCGGAACTACCGCTCCCGGAACCGCCGAAAAAGGCTCTCTGTTTGGTCTGGCGGTACCTCGGGCGGTACCGCGGCGGTACTACCGCCCCGGGCAGCGGTACTACCGCCCCGGCGGAACTACCGCTCCCGGAACCGCCGAAAATGGCTCTCTGTTTGGTCCGGCGGTACCTCGGGCGGTACTGCGGCGGTACTACCGCCACAGCAAAAAACAGCAGAACACCAAGTACCAAAACGGGCAAAGCTTTTGCATCCGGACTCCGTTTTCGATGTTCTTGGGCTCGTTGGAAACGTGACAACGAGCCCTACATGAATGTGCAGAGAAACATCATGGTCCAATAAGGGAGGTTTAAACCAAATGAGGAAAGGTAAGACCTCTCAATAAAAGGATAACCGATAAAACCTCCAACATCAAAAACGCAACAAGATATTCATATGAAATCCGTTTTTGATGAATTAGAGCTTGACATGGAGATGAACCAAGCTCTAAATACTCACATGGATAAAAGCCAAATAAGAACCAAGAAATATGATATGCCAAGTATGCAAAGGTTTGAGCTCTCCACAACGATGCGATCAAGTTACTCACTTGAGAGCCCCTCTTGATAGTACGCCTATCTATCCTATAGCCCTATCAAGATCATACCTTTGCCTTGAGCATTCCACTTGAGTTAGATGATGACGATCTTGACTCTCTCAAGTTGAAACACCTTTCTTGATTGTGCTTGCTAGCATATGCTTGATGAAGACTTCTCCAAATGCTCCCCCATACTCCATTATGGGAGGGCCTTGCTAAGCTTCGTCTTCATGTCTCCTTTGCGGGCTTCAATCAAAAGATATCTTCCGAGATGCATCTTATTGAACTTGCACTTCATCTTCTTCTCTTGATATGTATGATGGCTTGGGGGGGGTGAACATGATTGTTCACCCAAACTTCTATTCCAAGCCATACTTGCAATGAGCTCAACTCTACACATGACCATTCTTCATATAAACACTTGAATAGAGCATTGGTCATTAAGTCATCTTGAAGAGTCCAACACATGAACTTCTATAATTTCCCATGGACAAGATCTATAAGAATATCTTAATGTAAACATTAGTCCATATGGATTGTCATTAATTACCAAAACCACGCATGGGGGCAACCATGCACTTTCAGTATGTGCAAACAGACATGTCGGCACATGGAATTTAAGGTGCTCCCTCCTTTGTAAAATGTGTTACATATAAATTTTGATCAAACTTAAACTTTAAAAAGTCCGACCAAGTAATTAAGAATATATTTATGATATTAATATTACTACAACTATCTTGAAATATGTTATCATCAAACTAAGAGCTATATATATTTTCATCAAATTAAGATGGGAACAACATGTAAGACAGACACCAGACCGCATACGCGGGAGAAAAATAGTTAGGGTTTTTCCCACAAAACATACAACGCCACGTATCAACATCTGAATGGATTTGGGACCTTTTTACTCACTTAAGACAAGTTGTGGTACCGTTGGTTCACACTTTACAAGTTGTGGGACTAAATTGCACATGTGAGACAAGTTGTGGGACTAAAGATGTATATACCTCTCAAATTAAATATTAACACATGATAGCTAAATCAAGTGTCCTTTAATTGCTAAATAGTGTCCTTTAATTGCTAAATCTTGAAACACCTCATGGATATATATCGTCGATGTACTTGGGGAAGTTATGCAATTGTGTGGGTGTTCATATTATTTTTTAGTTGTCTGGAATGTTTATATATCCCATCCACTTTTATAAGCCTTTGGATAAATGTGCAGTACAACACACTCAAAATTTTCCAGGGAGATGTTGCCAACGGCTCAACTGGTTACACTATGAAACTTTGACTGCTAACTACTCCCTCCTTTCTGATATATAAGGCCCCTTGGTTCACAGGAATTCAAAAACACAAGAATTAGAACAACGTAGCAATATAATATCATGACATGTGAAAACCTATAAAAACTAAAAAACAAACCAGTCATCATAATTGTTTGGTTATACCATATGGAAAAAAATGAATCTGTTGAGTACAATCCATAGTTGTCATATGAACATAGGGATTTTTCTACCTTTGATTTGTAAGGTTTCCACAGGAATTTTGTAGGATTTGGACCCTACAGATTTTTTCCTTCCGAATGTGTTTGATTTATAGAATTGTAACCTGCATGAATTTTTCTCATAGGAACTTTGTAGTGTATTTTTGCAGGAAAACATACATGAGTTCGGACCTCATGAAAAAAATTGTGTCTTGTTCCTATGTCCATAGGATTCACTAGACAGCGCAACTCAATCCTACAAAATTCAAATTTCTTTAGTTTTCCTATCTTGTGAATCAAAGGAGGCCTAAAAGGTCTAGACTCTTGCAAGAAATCCTATGGGATTCTCTGAAAAAAAAAAGATTAAATCCCATGGGATTTTAGTTTAGAAAACGAATCCATAATTATTTTTGAAGAATTCAGTCGTTTGAACCAAATGGACTAGGTAGGAAAATTTCTATGGATTGGAATCTTAGGAAATTCTGTTGAATATCTTTTGAACCTACACGCAAAAAATTTGAACCAAAGAGGCCCTAAGAAGTTTTAGTTTTTTTGCAAATAATGTTTTACTCCCTCTAATACGGATTAAGTGTTGCGAGAAACAACCTTGTACATAAAACTCGTACGCATGTGGCGACGTTTTTTACGGATCAGAGGGAGTAGCTTTTGCTAAATAACATTTATCAGACATATTTTAGCGTGTAAATTCACTCATTTTTAGTCTATATAGTCAATAATAAATAATATAAACATCTTATAATTTGGAACCGAGGGAGTACCATGATTCCTTAAATAAAAAAAAGTGTTTAGATGTGTCACGTGCAAATATGCTAGTAAATTAATGACAAATAGAACCAAACTAGTACATGCTTCTTAACACTTTCGGTAGCATATATATGGCTATAAACTAGTAGCAGTCGGTCAAAAGGTATATGCAGATTGCAAAAGAGCATAGCAATGTCCAAAACGTGGCTAGAAAGAAGGAAACTGTTTGCCCCAACCGAACCCAGGATCAATCTAGCTGGTTAGAAGAAAATGCTGCGAAAACGGCTCAACCGGTCACTGCTGAAAAATACAAATAATTGCCCTGGCTGCTGATCAACCTATTCTAGAATCACCCACTTTTGACGGTCTGCGAAGAAGAAGAGGAAGAATGATAGCAGGGCACTTTGACGAGTTAAATTGTCTTCACGGCCGGCCGGAGAGACTAGCTAGCCTTGCAATTTATTTAAAAAATTATACACAATCAAAGACGGCTAATTGATCTGACCCAATCAATCTTTCACGTCATACGTACGTACAGTCAGGGCAATTGTAACAAATTTAACTCTTTGTAAAATTTCAACTCGAAATGAGATTTTTCTAAAAAAAAATCCGGATTCGACCTATTTGGTACTGCCAAATTCTCGGACGATTTCCTCGTTTGTGCTACCGCTAAGTACTAAGGGTTCATACGGTAGACCAACACGTGGTATCGCTCGCACGGTAAGATCGATATTGGTACCGCCAAGATGACATTGACGGTACCACGTCTGACCATACCGCTGAAACGTTTGACGATACCAAAAAGCGCTACATTTAGCTAAAATTACATAAAAGGTTCATTTTGAGCCGAAGTTCCTACAAAAAGGTTATACTTGGCCTACACACAGTACAAGTACGTCGACGTGTGAACAATGCATTCCTTTTGCGAAGGAGATTATGTACGTCTACATCAGGAATTCATGATGTGTATATCTTTTGCACGTATGGTGTGGTTTGAGAAATTCCATCCGGATAGGCCAAGCCTGAGCCGCAGCGGCATCACGAAATCTAGCAAAGCCGCACATGTGTTTCGTCTTGGCGTCTGCGTGCGTTGTCTGCCAAGCACAAGCAGGGGAGGGCTACCAGCTCCATCGTGCTTCTAGAAGGGTTGACCCCCGGCCGGTATTCCCTTCTAGAAGACCCTCCATCTGTCATGCTCCGTGCATCTCTCCATCTCTCTCTTTCGCCGTCAGAAAATCATGCACGACACACGACTAGGACTACACAGGGCTGACACCCAAATCGATCGATGGAGTCAGCCCACATGGAAATACTTTTCCAAACGGGTGATGAAGAACGCGTGTTGGCAACCGGTGTGTTTAACGTACTCCGTAGGTAAGTTCGTCGTGTGCGTGCGAGGCGACTGCTTGGCAGCTGGTTCAGTATAGTAGTGGGGTTTGACACTTGGGCACAGCAGATAAGATATCTGAAATCAACGAACACTTGGGCAAACGAGTGTTGCTGTCGGCCGGCCACAAGTTTGCTGTGGCCTGTGGAGTAGTAAGTCTTTGACGTGTGCGTGCGTGTGGAGGTTGATTCCATGGGCGCGTGGCCGCGTGTAGCACTAGGTGTAGTCAAATCGATCTGCACTCCTATCCGGCCGTCTGGTGGAGCTCGATCGGGAGGAGACTCGGCTCGGCCGTAGCACGCCGGAACGACTTTGCAGCATGGAGACAACTGTCCTTTTCGTGGGTCAAGAGTGAACAAATTCACACCGACATCTCACGCTACGCTAGTATAGATCGGACAATTTAACACTCTACGATGACATAAGTGAGCACTCTTCGGGTATGTTATATCCTATCACATTCGTTTTAAAATTATAGTCGCGTGTGAGGGTCAGAACGGTGTCCGTGGATCAAAAGTTCGCATACGGTTAGAGATCCTAAATCGATATATCATCGCACAGACCGCTCGCCTGTCGTGTGTGGCGCAGTGGAGTCTTGCCGCACCCGCCGCGGCTTCCAGGATCTCCTCCCCGCCTTCCTATTCCGGGAATTCTCCCCGCCTATGCGCCATCGCCACGTGGAGCACACATGCCCGAAGGAGAAGAAGAAGGAGGCGACGGCGGCGACGCCGGAGGATTACTCGGGCGCAAGGCCGATGTGTTATAAACGATAATAGGCAAAGAAACGATGAACAAAAACAAGATCAACACAATGGGGATACGAGATTTAACGTGAAAACCCCTTCCAACAGCGGAAGAGAAAAAAACACGGGCGTCAGCCAGCAAATCTTCACTATGATCGTGTGAGGTTACAAATGCCGGGGATTTACAACTTGCGGCTTATCCCAACCGGCGGCTTACAAGATGTATATATAGAGGCAAAACCCTAGGTCTGCTGTAGTCCGACCCGGAAATGACTCAACAATAGGTCGGAAACGATCTCCTTAATGACCGATATGCGGTTTATCACCGAACCACCTTCTTACAGTTTGTGCGAGAACGACTTTATCTTCACGTGCATCTTGCTGGTTAGATTCTTAGACATGCAGATCGATCCCAGATTTTCCCAAAGGATTTTGTATCTTTCTATTTCAGCACTTCTTGAAGAATATAATTAGATAGATGAAGTTGAATAAGAGACAGAACCTTACGGTCTTTCCGCTTCTCAACCTCGCTCCAAGTCGCCTGGGCCTTCTCACCCAAACCATCCAACGCATCATCAAGATCATTGGATTGTGCGAGAATCGCACACATCTTGACTTGCCACAACGAGAATCTTGTCATGTACTCTAGCAAACGGTAGATCAAACTTCATCGATGCCATCGCGAAACCCTAATATGAAAACCAGGGCTCTGATACTACTTGTTATAAACGATAGGAAAAGAAACGATGAACAAAAGCACGATCAATACAACGGAGACACGAGATTTAACGTGGAAAACCCTTCCAACAGCGGAAGAGAAAAAACCACGGGCGCCAGCCAGCAAATCTTCACTATGATCGGGTGAGGTTACAAACACCGGGATTTACAACTTGCGACTTATCCCAATCGGCGGCTTACAAGTTGTATATATAGAGCCAAAACCCTAGGTCGGCTGCAGTCTGACCCGGAAATGACTCGTCCAAAGTTAGCTTTTATCTAAATGAATTTGGATCAGCAGAAAACAACACTCCACTTTGAGACAAATTCCATCTTGTAGCATGAACGAGAACCTTCACCCTGAAACAACAAAGAAAACAATTTCGGCGCCAACTAGCTTCTTGGGCTAAACAGTGATACCAACTAAGGCTGAGCAAAACTCAAAATTAGATACATGAATTGGCTTTGTCATCATATCATCAGGGTTATCATGAGTAGTTATCTTGCATACCTTCATCTTACCTTGCGCAACAACATCGTGCACATGATGGTATTTGACATCAATCTGCTTTGTTCTCTCATGAAACATCTGATTCTTAGTAAGATAAATAACAATCTGACTGTCGCAAAACAGGTTAATGTAAGTATCATCTCCATAAAGCTCAGCAAACAAACTTTCAACCAAACCAATTCTTTGCATGCTTCAACAATACCCATGTATTCTGCTTCAGTGATAGACTGGGCAACAACGGACTGTAACGTTGCACTCCAACTCAGCGCACAACCAACAAGCGTGAACACTACATAACCTGTGAGGGATTGATGACACACAAGTATAGGGGATCGCAACATTATTCGAGAGAAGTAAAACCCAAATTTATTAATTCGACACTACAGAATATTTATAAGCCTTAACAGCGGAGTTGTCAATTCAGCTGCACCTGTGAATAGACTTGCTCGAGACAGATTATCAGTAGAAACAGTTTTATAGCAGTGACAGTAGTGATATAACATCAGCAGTAGAATAAAAACAGCAGTGATGATTATAGTAGACAGCAGGATTAAAATACTGTAGGCATAGGGACGGATGAACGGGCGTTGCATGGATGAGATATTTCATATAATAACCAAGTCATGGGCATTTGCAGATAAATAAGATAAAGCATCCAAGTATTAATTAACCATAGTCATGTGTTCCAATTTAGTTGTGCGTGCTCGCAATGAGAAACTTGCACATCATCTTTTGTCCTACCAGCCCGTTTGCAGCGGGGCCTCAAGGGAAACTACTGGTAATTAAGATACTCCTTTTAATAAAGTACCGGAGCAAAGCATTAACATTCCGTGAACACATGTGATCCTCACATCACAGCCACCCCCTCCGGTTGTCCCAATTGCTGTCACTTTGGGGCCTCGGGTTCCGGACAATAATATGTGTATACAACTCATAGATATGATCTAAAACAATAATTATCTTCGTGATACAATAATACGTTCAGATCTGAAATCATGGCACTCGGGCCCTAGTGTCAAGCATTAAGCATAACAAGTTGCAACAATGACATAAAACACCGATAACGGATACTAGGCACCATGCCCTAATGATATTACAGCTATTACATGAACGATCTCATCCAATCCCTACCATCCCCACAAGGCTACAGCGGTGGATTACTCACACATGGATAGGGGAAACATGGATGGTTGATGGAGAAGTGGTGGCGATGACGATGGCGATGATCCCCTTCGATTCCCCGTCCCGGCGGAGTGCCGGAACAGTAACTTCTGGTCCCCGAATTGTGTTTCGAGGAGGCGGCGGCGCTCGGGTGTGTTTCTGGGAAAAATCTCTCCGTGGGTGTCGTTTTTAGGTCAGGGGGCTAAGTAGCCGAGAGGGAGGCTCGAGGGGGTGGCCGAGTCGGCCACACCCCCTCCCGGCGTGGCAGGGCCCCACCCGCGCGAGCACGTGGTGTGGGCGCCTCGCAGCCCGCCTCCGTCTCGTATTCTGGCTCCGGGACTCTTCGGGCAAAATAGTGACTTTGGGCTTTTTTTCCTGATATTTTCCTGAAAGTTGAATTCCTGCACAAAAATGAGACACCGGCGCAATTCTGCTGAAAACAGCGTTAGTCCGTGTTAGTTGCATTCAAAACACACAAATTAGAGGTAAAACAATAGCAAAAGTGTTCGGGAAAGTATATACGTTTTGGACGTATCAACTCCCCCAAGCTTAGCTTATTGCTTGTGCTAAAGCAATTCAGTTAACAACTAAGTGCGATAAAAGAACTTTCACGAACACATTTGCTCATACGATATAAATATTCTCATTGTGAGGACAAATGCTTAGACTATTCATAATAAGATATATGCAGATGGTGTCACCTAATAACCATGTAAACTATGAAGAGATGCCAATCATACTAATAATAAATAACATGAAACATATCAATTCACAGGATTGCAAAGCTCATAATAAAGTATGATAAAGTGGTATCTCGCTTGCCCGAATGTGTACAGCAAAACATAAATGCCCGGGCACCTCTGAGTTTCAAGAGAAGAATAGAAATAAAGATATCAAAAATAAAAGCATCAAGATTATACCGCGGTTAACAGTATTCTGGAACAAGCACATTACACTAAGAATGACAACTATGCTCTCAAGAAGGTGCTCAAAAAAGGATGGTGACTCAACAATAAAGTAAAAGATATGCCCTTCATTGAGGGAAGCAGGGATTTAACATGTGCTAGAGCTTTTCATTATTTTGAAAACAGAGGTAAAATTGTTTTTGAGTGGTGGTTGTTCTGTCAACGAATGGCAATAGAGTTCTTGTTATCTTCCATACTAAGCAAGTTGAGAGCAGTTCCGAATTATTTAAAACAAGCATTTATAATATGCATCCTTATATTCATTTATTTTTATAACTTGACACTCCTCCCAACCTTTGCTTTCACAAACCATGGCTAACCGAATCCTCGGGTGCCCACCAATCGATCTCAAACCATGGAGGAGTGTTTATTTTATTTTCAAATCTTTTTGATATTATAGTGGTCTAACCAGCCCCTTGCAAAATTAATTACGAGCAGATGGAGCATGCAAATCGGTTACTTAATTAGTATGGAAGATAACAAGTCCAACTATTACTTCCTCATGTGCTCGAAACAGTGGCACAAATTGAGAAGTGTTTTGAAGATTTTAAAGGTAGCATATGCAAATTTACTTGAATGGTTCAAAATGCCATACATAGGTGTTTATGGTGGACTCTTTTGGGATAACTTGGTTTTCAGGGATTTGGAAGCACAAGCATTTGCAGCTTAGTACAAGTGGAGGCTAGTAATAGACAGGGAAGCAACAATTCAAGAGAGCAATAGCCGTCATAATCATGCTTGCGACAAAATAAAATTAACGGAGACATAAAAATGATACTAGAACTCTGAGGCAAAATAAATCATCGAGACTTAATTGACTTTTTTATTCTCAGTCATAACATGTGTAATCATGTGCCAAGTCGATTCAAATGAATTATTCAAATAAGGATACCACAATGTCATATTCCACTATGAACAGAACAATGCAAGCAAATATCCACGAGACATGTTATCTACCATTAATAAATTGGGACCGATCATAAGAGAACATGAACTACTAAGCATACACCAATAGACATATACCTTATGCGAACCATCTAAGCATGCTCACATGAATGAGTATATGTACAAAAATGAAAACAAATAGAGTTCATTACCAGCCTCTTACCCAACTCGAATTGTCATAGATCATCATTATTGCCTTTCCACTTGTGTGCTTGAAAGATATGAAATAATAACCAAGCTCCACAGAGTAATGGATGGTAATAACCTCTGAAACAAACTGTACAAAACCAAAAAGAAACAACAAATATTTTTTGGGTTTTCGGATTTAGAAACTGAAAACAGAACAGCCTGTTAAGATGAATTTTTTCAAGGACCTTAACATACCCAGATCAGAAAACTCAAAACTAATGAAAGTTGCGTACATATCTGAAGAACATTCACACGAAATTTCAGGTCATTATGATTTTTCTGTGAAAAGTTATGAATTAAACGGTGAACAACAGAAATATGTCGCTGCGCGAAACAGGAAACAACAAATCAAAATATTTTTGTGTTTTTGCATATTGAACCGAATTAGATACTAAGCATACTAATACTAGATACTCAAGCAAACTAGCAAGAGAAATAACAGAAATATTTTTGGTCTTTTTGAGTTTTAAGAAAGTAATGCAAAACATGAACAAATACAAGAAAGAATGAAAACGAAAACGAAACATGGATATACAAAGTACCGAATGATAATGATATATAGATGAGTGTGCTATCGGTATACCTCCCCCCAAGCTTAGTATTTTGGCCTAAGTGTAGATCAATCCCATGGTGAGTATGAACTCCAGCCCGATGGGTCATACATGGTGTGATCGTATCCTGACTCAGCTGCGGTGGAGGAAGAACCGGAAGGTCCTACGTACCCAGGGTCCGGGTGTATGAAACCAGCGGTCTCTGGGGGCTGCTCAACATCTTCCTCGGGCTCCTCCATATCGTTCTCTTCGTCCGGGGCTTGCTGCCCAACAAGTGCATCAATCTCAGCCTCCGAGAGTGACCAACTATCCCTGACATTAAGATCAAACGAAGGCACAGGCAACCTAATAGTTCTAACAGATATAGATGTCCTCCATACTATTTTCTTAGAGGAAGCTATCTCATAAAGTAGGTTACTCATGTTACTCCTTGCAGCAATAAAGTTATGCTTTTTCATAGAAAGAAAATCCAGTCTCTCTGTGGAAGCTGGAAATCAAGAGGATGAGGTACTAAACCATGCATAGCTAATAAACGAGATGCAATGAGACCTCCACAAATTTCACCCTTCTCACGATTAGTAGCAAGGCGATAAGTGATGCACACGGTGGTGTGTTGTTGGGAGACCCCAAGAGGAAGGTGTGAAGTAGTGCAGCAGCAAATTTCGCTCAGTTATGAAACCAAGGTTTATCGATCCAGTAGGAAATGAGAATTCACTCGAGGTTGTTGGCAGCTGACTTTGTGATGACCCACAAGTATAGGGGATCGCAACAGTCTTCGAGGGAAGTAAAACCCAAATTTATTGATTCGACACAAGGGGAGCCAAAGAATATTTATAAGCCTTAACAGATGAATTGTCAGTTCAGCTGCACCTGTGAATAGACTTGCTCGAGACAGATTATCAGTAGCAACAGTTTTATATCAGAGACAGTAGTGAAATAACAACAGCAGTAGAAATAAGACAGCGATTGCGATTATAGTAAACAGCAGGATTAAAATACTGTAGGCATAGGGACGGATGTACGGGCGTTGCATGGATAAGATAATTCATGTAATATCAAAGCATAGGCATTTGCAGATAAATAAGATAAAACATCCAATTATTTAACTAATCATAAGCATGTGTTCCAATTTAGTTGTGCGTGCTCGCAATGAGAAACTTGCACATCATCTTTTGTCCTGCCAGCCCGTTGCAGCGGGGCCTCTAGGGAAACTACTGGTAATTAAGGTACTCCTTTTAATAAAGTACCGGAGCAAAGCATTAACACTGCGTGAACACACGTGATCCTCACATCACAGCCATTCCCTCCGGCTGTCCCAATTACTGTCACTTTGGGGCCTTCGGTTTCGGACAATAATATGTGTATACAACTCATAGATATGATCTAAAACAATAATTATCATCATGATTCAATAACATGTTCAGATCTGAAATCATGGCACTCGGGCCCTAGTGTCAAGCATTAAGCAAAACAAGTTGCAACAATGACGTACAACACCGATAACGGATACTAGGCACCATGCCCTAATGATATTACAGCTATTACATGAATGATCTCATCCAATCCCTACCATCCCCTCAAGCCTACAGCGGTGGATTACTCACACATGGATGGAGGAAACATGGATGGTTGATGGAGAGGCATTGGTGATGACGATGGCGATGATCCCCTTCGATTCACCGTCCCGGCAGGGTGCCGGAACAGAGACTTCTGGTCCCCGAATTGGGTTTCGAGGTGGCGGCGGCGTACGGAGATGTTTCTGGGAAAAGTGTCTAGCCTCCGTTCGTTTTTAGGTCAAGGGCACCTTATATCCGAGAGGGGGTCGCGAGGAGGCGACCGAGGCCGCCTAACCATGTGCTGGCGCGGCCAGGAGCCTGCCGCGCCAGCACCTGGTGTGGGGCCCACGTGGCCCCTCTCCGTTTGGTCTTCTGGCACCTGGATCCTTCGGGGAAAATAGGGACTTCCGCATGTTTTCTGATGTTTTTCCATAAAGTTGATTTTCTGCACAAAAACGAGACACCAGGGCAATTCTGCTGAAAACAGCGTTAGTCCGTGTTAGTTGCATTCCAAACACACAAAATAGAGGCAAAACAATATCAAAAGTGTTCGGGAAAGTAGATACGTTTTGGACGTATCAACTCCCCCCAAGCTTAGCTTATTGCTTGTCCTGAAGCAATTCAGTTAACAACTGAGTGCGATAAAAGAACTTTCAAGAACACATTTGCTTCATATGATGCAAATATTCTCACTATCTGGCAAATGCTTAGGCTATTCATGATAAGATATATGTAAATGGTGTTACCTAATTAATTATGTAAACTACGAAGAGATGCCAATCATACCAATAGTAAATAACATGAAACATGTCAATTCACAAGATTGCAAAGCTCATAAGAAAGTATGATAGAGTGGTATCTCGCTTACCCGAAAGTGTACACCAAAACATAAATGCCCAGGCACCTCTGAGATTCAAGAGTAGACTAGAGATAAAGATGTCAAAGATAAAAGCATCAAAGTTACACCGCAGTTAACAGTATTCTGGGACAAGCACATTTCACTAAGAATGACAACTATGCTCACAAGAAGGTGCTCAAAGAAAGATGGTGACTCAACGGTAAAGTAAAAGATATTCCCTACATGAGGGAAGCAGGGATTTGACATGTGCTAGAGCTTTTCATTGTTTTGAAAACAGAGCTAAAATTGTTTTTAAGTGGTGGTTGTTCCGTCAACGAATGGCAATAGAGTTCTTGTTATCTTCCATACTAAGCAAGTTGAGAGCGGTTCCGAATCATTTTAAAATCATGCATTTATAATATGCATCCTTATATTTTATCTTTTTGTTATTTTGACACTCCTCCCATCCTTTTCTTTTTACAAACCATGGCTAACCGAATCCTCGGGTGCCCACCAGCAATCACATACCATGGAGGAGTGTCTATTTATCACTTTTCAAAACTTTTGATATTATAGTGGTATAACCAGCTCTTTGCAATATTAGTGACAAGCAGATGAAGCATGCAAGTCGGTTACTTAATTAGTATGGAAGATAACAAACCCAACTACTACTTCCTCATGAGCTCGAAACAGTGGCACAAATTGAGAAGTATTTGAAGGTTTTAAAGATAGCACATGCAAATTTACTTGAATGGTTTGAAATGCCATGCATAGTTATTTATAGTGGACTCTTTGGAATAACTTGGTTTTCAGGGATTTGGAAGCACAAGCAACATTGCTTAGTACAAGTGTAGGCTAGCAATAGACAGGGGAGCGACAATTCAAGAGAGCAATAACTGTCATAATCATGCTTGCGACAAAATAAAATTAACGGAGGCGTAAAAGTGATACTAGAACTCTGAGGCAAAATAAATCATCAAGACTTAATTGACTCTTTGTTTTCAGTCATATACATGTGTGAGCATGTGCCAAGTCGATACAAATGAATTTGTTCAGAGGAGGATACCACAATGTCATACTCTTTTATGAACAAAACAATGCAAGCAAAAAATCCATAGAAACATGCCATCTATTATTAATAAATTGGAATTGGTCATAAGAGAACATAAACAACTAAACATCCACCAATCAACATATACCTTATGCAAACCATCTAAGCATGCTCACATGAATGAGTATATGTACAAAAATGAGAAACAAATAGAGTTCATTACCAGCCTCTTACCCAACTCAAATTGTCATATATCATCATTATTGCTCTTTTCACTTGTGTGGCTTGAATAATATGAAATGAAAACCAATCTCCACGGAATAACAGATGGTATTGAGCTCTGAAACAAACTATACAAAACCAAAGGGAAACGACAAATATTTTTGGATTTTCGGATTTAGAAACTAAAAACTGAACAAAAACAGAACAACCCGTGAAGACGAATTTTTTCGAGGACCTTAACATGCTCAGATCAGAAAATGCAAAACTAATTAAAGTTGCGTACATATCTGAGGATGATGCTCACGAATTTCAGGTCATTTGGACTTTTCTACAGGAAATTATGAATTAAACGGTGGACAGCAGAAATCTGTCACTGCGCGAAACAGCAAATAACAAAGCGAAATATTTTTGTGTTTTTGCATATTGAACTAAATGAAATACTAAGCATACTAATACTAGATACTAAAAAAAACCAGCAAGAGAAATAACAAAAATCTTTTTGGTATTTTTGAGTTTATAGAAAGCAACACAAACCATGAACAATTGAAAGAAAGAAAACTAAAACGAAACATGGATATACAAAGTACCGAATAATAACGATATAAAGATGAGTGTGCTATCGGTATACCTCCCCCCAAGCTTAGACTTTTGGCCTAAGTGGGAATCAGCTCCATGGCGGGTAAGATGGAGCCCACGGCCCCCAATATGAGAAGTCCTCGTTGCGAGATGAGGAACCTTCGCCATGATACGAACTCGAGGACGCACCGGTGTAGTGCGCGGTGTAGTCCTCCTCAGGTGCCACCTCGCGGTGCTGCTCGTGGAAGCCCCGCACGCTCAGCTGCTCGTCCAACTCAACCTCCGAGTACGACCACGTCTTCCTGTCAATACTGAACAAACCGGGTTGTGGCAATGGGATCTCCATTTCGCTACCGTTAGCAAATATGAGCCTAAATACAGTGTTATCCAAAGTGGATCTAGTAGTAACAAATTGATGCCCCTTCAATGCAGCAAGGTCAAGATAGCAAGGAGCAAG
Organism: Poa annua; assembly: GCA_026929855.1. NCBI lineage: Eukaryota > Viridiplantae > Streptophyta > Magnoliopsida > Poales > Poaceae > Poa > Poa annua. The sequence continues at coordinate 10,770,562 of CM049433.1, read as the reverse complement.
TAATGTATCATTGGGGTCAATAGGCACCCCCAAATGTGCAGTAACACGTGAAGCAATAATCCCACCATAAATGGGTCCCTTAGCAGCTAAGCGGCGAGTAATCAATGTACCAAGGTTAAATGGGAATTCCTCCTTAAGTGCAGCGAGCAAAAATGCAAGATGATAGTTAGAGGCATTACTAGTGTTATCCCTACCAAGCACACTAGTGGCAATGTATTAAGCAAAATACTTAATAGCTGGGAACTGAATGTTCCTTATCTTGCCACGTTGTGCGGAGCGGGTGTCATCATGCATCACTTGTTGGTAGATTTGTCCCAAATCCTTTGGCTCCTTCTGAATCTTCTTCGATGACCCCTTGTCCGCTGTACCTATGATATCACAAAAAGCACGCAGCGGCAAGGTAACAGGCATATCATAAATCTTAAAGGAAACTTTGCAGCCATATGCTTGGTTATTGAGAGTAAAACTTTCAGCAAAAATCTTGGTGAGCCTAGCATATTGGGGCCTCTCATCCAACATATAAGAGGTTAGGCCTACCCTTTCCACGGGAGTTTGGAAATCCACGAGTAAACCTGCAGCATTAAGAAATTGAAAACATGGGCGAGACGATGAGTTGGGGAAACCATCATCCCGCTCTTCTCCAATACTTGGTGCTAAGATTTCCTCGTTGTAGGATTGCCTAACACGAGTGGAAGCTCTTGAGGGCCTCGTCCTCCTTGGTGTGTCCCTCTCAAACATGTCTCCAAAGGTATGGTTATGCATTTTCCTTTTCTGAAATTTTTAGCAAACATCATAAAAATTGATTTTTAGCCAACTAAATGAGGGGAAACTACTATAGTGAGTTGCTAGAGGCTTAAGCATGCATCAAAACTAGTTATTTCAACTTAGAACAAGCATTCAAACTCTCTAAACAAGATATCTACAGCAGCAAAATACTTCATATATGAACCACTAAACAAAATTCTATTTGGATATTCGGATGAGTCACATACCGGAGAGTAAATACCCCAAATCTCAGCAACAAAGATGGGCTGGAGATGGAGATCGAAATTCCAGAGAGAGAGCAGCTAGAACACGAAAAATTTCTAACTGGATGTGTTTGGTCGGGAGAGAGAAAGGAAAGGGAGGAAGATGACTTAGTGGAGGGGCCAGGTGGGCCCTCACCATGTCCAGGCGCGGCTGGATGCTTGCCGCGCCACCACATGATGTGGGGGCATGGTGGGTCCCCCTGGTCATCCTCTGGCACTTCCAGAACCTCCCCAGAAAAACAAAATTTCTGGTATAATTTTTTTCAAATTCTGAGAAACTTTATTTTTTTCATTTTCTGGTATTTTGTATTAATAAGTTCAATATTGAAAAATTGTTTTCTAACACAAAATACAACTAAACTTTGCAAACTAAATAACATCACAGTAGGTAAAAACAAGAATGAGAGAAATAAAATTGTTTAACCTCTTTATGTATTTAAAATGCACTTGTTAACAAGGTTGATCAAGTCTTGCCACCAAATGGATTTTATATAACATAAAAGATTTAAACCATTCGAAACACTCATGTTACCTTATATTGAATTGGTATGGATCCAATCATGAGAGTTTTGTATTCTTCTTTATATGGGCAATCAATACTTCCCACTCTAATAGACCTCAAATTGGTAATTGTATTAACTCCAGGCATTTTATCAACTTTCTTGGGGAAATAGACAATATGCTCTTTGTCATGAATATTAAAAGTAACTTTTCCTTTATTGCAATCAATAACAGCCCCTGCAGTATTTAGAAAAGGTCTTCCAAAAATAATAGACATATTATCATCTTCAGGCATTTCAAGAACAACAAAGTCAGTCATGATTAAACAATTATTAGCTACTTGAACAGGAACATCCTCAGTAGGTATCAATTTATCAAGATGAAGTCTCTTGTAAAGAGAGAAAGGCATAACACTTACTCCTGCTCCCAAGTCACATAGAGCAGTTCTTACATAATTATTTTTGATAGAGCAAGGAATGGTTGGTATACCTGGATCACCCAACTTCTTTGGAACCTTGCCATTGAAAGAGTAATTAGCAAGCATAGTAGATATTTCCTCATTAGGAATTTTCCTTTTGTTAGTCACAATATCTTTCATATATTTAGAATAAGGAGGCAACTTAATAGCATCAGTCAAAGGAATTTGCAAGAACAAAGGTTTCATCCAATCACAAAATTTATTATAATGTTCTTCCTCTTTTGTTTTAAGTTTCTTAGCAGGAAAAGGCATTGGTTTTTGGACCCAAGGTTCTCTTTCATTACCATGTTTCTTAGCGATAAAATCTTCTTTAGTGTACTTTTTATTTTTAGCATGTTTTTCAGGTGCCTCCTCTAATTCTTCCTTATCCGAATTATCATTCTTATCATTATCATTGTTATTAGCACTATCATTGTTGTATTCATTACCACTTTCAGTTTCAGCATCAGAAACAGATATACTATTAGGATCATTAACAAGTTCAGAGGATTCTACAACAGTTTTATGTTTCTTTTTCTTTTTTTCTGAGAAGGAGCACTAGGTTCAATAACTCGTTGAGAATCTTGTTCAATTCTTTTATAATGTCCCACAGGATATAAAGGGTCTTGAGTAGATTTGCCACCTCTAGTTGTTACTTCACAAACAAGTTTTTCTTTAGCTATAGAGGCATTTACTAGCAATTCTTTTTGCACTTTAGTAAGTTGATCTATTTGAGTTTGAACCATATGAAAGTGTTTAACGAGTACTTTAACATCATTCGAGGTCCTATCAACAATATCACGCAAGTCACTAATAGCACGAGAATTTTCCATTAAATGATTCTCTATTCTCATATTAAAATTGCATTGCTTAGCAATAAAAGTATCAAATTCATCTAAGCACTGAGCAGGAGGTTTAGAGTAAGGGATATCTCCATCATCAAACCTTTGGAGAGAGTGTACCTCAATTACGGTTGAAGGAGGAATTGGCTTACATAATTCTTCAATAGGAGGTAAATACTTCACTTCTTCAGATTTAACACCACTCTCCTTAAGAGATCTTTTAGCTTCCTTCATCGTTTCTTCATTTAATTCAATCATACCCCTCTTCTTCGGTGTTGGTGGTGGTGTTGGAGTAGGTTCAGGAATATCCCAATCATCATTATTTTTGCATATCATGGCTAATAATTCCTCAGCCTCTTCGGGAGTCCTTTTCCTGAAAACACAACTAGCAAAACTATCCAGGTATGTCCTAGATTCAGCAGTTAGTCCACTATAAAATATATCAAGTAGATCATTTTTCTCCAAATCATGGTTCGGCTGGCCTCTTAATATGGAACAAAAGCGTGTCCAAGCCTTAGGCAATTTCTCATTTTCTTCTTGATTAAAATTATAGATTCTTAACAAAGCATCATGTTGAGCACTAGCAGGAAAATATTTGCGAAAGAAAGCATCAAGCAAACCCTTGGGACTAGTAATGGAACCAGGAGACAAATTATTATACCTGATTTTAGCTTCTCCCTTTAATGAGAAAGGAAATATTTTAGCAACAAAGTAAGTGCGTCTTTTTACGTCCTCAGCAAATATTCCACTTAAATCAGACAGTACATTCATGTGTTCTACAACACTTTCATTTTCAGTTCCACAGAAAGGTTCTCTTTCAACAATAGCTATATGAGCCAAATCAAGAGAGAAATCATAATCTTTATCTTTAATGTTTATGGGAGATGTAGCAAATTTAGCATCAGGAGATAATTTATATTTAACAGCACATTTTTCAAGAAGGTTTTTCATAGCACTAGCATCTTTAGTAGCATTAATTTCTTCAACGAAATCATCATCAAGCTCCACATACATTTCATCACGATCATCACAAGCTTTACGCGTAAATTCAGGTGAATTAACAGGTGTTTCATCATCTTCATTAGGAATTTCAGCATTTTCAATTTGTTTAGATCTAGCAATTGCAGCATCTAAAAAGGGACCTAATGAACCAGTATCATCAAGAACAGTAGAAGCATCATCATAAGTAATTTCAGATTCAGCAGGAGTAACAGTGCAAGAAGCTTGAGGCGGTGTAACAAGCTTACTTAAAACAGACGGTGAATCAAGAGCAGCAGCGGAACTCAGAGTTGTACCTTTTCTCGTAGTGGATGGTATGATGGGAAATTTCTTATCACCAGGTCTTCCCATGATGAATGAATTCCAGAGAGCAATAGCACACTCAGGTGAACTTATAAATAAAGCTATGCTCCCCGGCAACGGCGCCACAAAATAGTCTTGATGACCCACAAGTATAGCGGATCGCAACAGTCTTCGAGGGAAGTAAAACCCAAATTTATTGATTCGACACAAGGGGAGCCAAAGAATATTTATAAGCCTTAACAAATGAATTGTCAGTTCAGCTGCACCTGTGTATAGACTTGCTCGAGACAGATTATCAGTAGCAACAGTTTTATAGCAGAGACAGTAGCGAAATAACAGCAGCAGTAGAAATAAGACAGCGATTGTGATTATAGTAAACAGCAGGATTAAAATACTGTAGGCATAGGGACGGATGTACGGGTGTTGCATGGATAAGATAATTCATATAATATCAAAGCATAGGCATTTGCAGATGAATAAGATAAAGCATCCAAGTATTTAACTAATCATAAGCATGTGTTCCAATTTAGTTGTGCGTGCTCGCAATGAGAAACTTGCACATCATCTTTTGTCCTGCCAGCCCGTTGCAGCGGGGCCTCTACGGAAACTACTGGCAATTAAGGTACTCCTTTTAATAAAGTACCGGAGCAAAGCATTAACACTTCGTGAACACACGTGATCCTCACATCACAGCCATTCCCTCCGGCTGTCTGAATTATTGTCACTTTGGGTCCTTCGATTCCGGACAATAATATGTGTATACAACTCATAAATATGATCTAAAACAATAATTATCATCATGATTCAATAACATGTTCAGATCTGAAATCATGGCACTAGGGCCCTAGTGTCAAGCATTAAGCATAACAAGTTGCAACAATGACGTAAAACACCGATAACGGATACTAGGCACCATGCCCTAATGATATTACAACTATTACATGAATGATCTCATCCAATCCCTACCATCCCCTCAAGCCTACAGCGGTGGATTACTCACACATGGATGGGGGAAACATGGATGGTTGATGGAGAGGCGTTGGTGATGACGATGGCGATGATCCCCTTCGATTCCCCGTCCCGACAGGGTGCCGGAATAGAGACTTCTGGTCCCCGAATTGGGTTTCGAGGTGGCGGCGGCGTACGGAGATATTTCTGGGAAAAGTGTCTAGCCTCCTCTCGTTTTTAGGTCAGGGGCACCTTATATCCGAGAGGGGGTCGCGAGGAGGTGACCGAGGCCGCCTAACCATGTGTTGGCGCGGCCAGGAGCCTGCCGCGCCAGCTCCTGGTGTGGGGCCCACGTGGCCCCTCTCTGTTTGGTCTTCTGGCTCCTGAATCCTTCGGGGAAAATAGGGACTTCCGCATGTTTTCTGTTGTTTTTCCATAAAGTTGATTTTCTGCACAAAAACGAGACACCAGGGCAATTCTGCTGAAAACAGCGTTAGTCCGTGTTAGTTGCATTCACAACACACAAAATAGAGGCAAAACAATAGCAAAAGTGTTCGGGAAAGTAGATACGTTTTGGACGTATCAACTCCCCCCAAGCTTAGCTTATTGCTTGTCCTCAAGCAATTCAGTTAACAACTGAGTGCGATAAAAGAACTTTCACGAACACATTTGCTTCATATGATGCAAATATTCTCACTATCTGGCAAATGCTTAGGCTATTCATGATAAGATATATGTAAATGGTGTTACCTAATTAATTATGCAAACTATGAAAAGATGCCAATCATACCAATAGTAAATAACATGAAACATGTCAATTCACAAGATTGCAAAGCTCATAAGAAAGTATGATAGAGTGGTATCTCGCTTGCCCGAAAGTGTACAGCAAAACATAAATGCCCAGGCACCTCTGAGATTCAAGAGTAGACTAGAGATAAAGATGTCAAAGATAAAAGCATCAAAGTTACACCGCAGTTAACAGTATTCTAGGACAAGCACATTTCACTAAGAATGACAACTATGCTCTCAAGAAGGTGCTCAAAGAAAGATGGTGACTCAACGGTAAAGTAAAAGATATGCCCTACATTGAGGGAAGCAGGGATTTGACATGTGTTAGAGCTTTTCATTGTTTTGAAAACAGAGGTAAAATTGTTTTTAAGTGGTGGTTGTTCCGTCAACGAATGGCAATAGAGTTCTTGTTATCTTCCATACTAAGCAAGTTGAGAGCGGTTCCGAATTATTTTAAAATCAAGCATTTATAATATGCATCCTTATATTTTATCTTTTTGATATTTTGACACTCCTCTCATCCTTTTCTTTTCACAAACCATGGCTAACCGAATCCTCGGGTGCCCACCAGCAATCACATACCATGGAGAAGTGTCTATTTTTCACTTTTCAAAACTTTTGATATTATAGTGGTCTAACCAGCTCTGTGCAATATTAGTGACAAGCAGATGAAGCATGCAAGTCGGTTACTTAATTAGTATGGAAGATAACAAACCCAACTACTACTTCCTCATGAGCTCGAAACAATGGCACAAATTGAGAAGTGTTTGAAGGTTTTAAAGATAGCACATGCAAATTTACTTGAATGGTTTGAAATGCCATGCATAGGTATTTATAGTGGACTCTTTGGAATAACTTGGTTTTCAGGGATTTGGAAGCACAAGCAACATTGCTTAGTACAAGTGGAGGCTAGCAATAGACAGGGGAGCGACAATTCAAGAGAGCAATAACTGTCATAATCATGCTTGCGACAAAATAAAATTAACGGAGGAGTAAAAGTGATACTAGAACTCTGAGGCAAAATAAATCATCAAGGCTTAATTGACTCTTTGTTTTCAGTCATATACATGTGTGAGCATGCGCCAAGTTGATACAAATGAATTTGTTCAGAGGAGGATACCACAATGTCATACTCTTTTATGAACAAAACAATGCAAGCAAAAAATCCATAGAAACATGCCATCTATTATTAATAAATTGGAATTGGTCATAAGAGAACATAAACAACTAAGCATCCACCAATCAACATATACCTTATGCAAACCATCTAAGCATGCTCACATGAATTAGTATATGTACAAAAATGAGAAACAAATAGAGTTCATTACCAGCCTCTTACCCAACTCAAATTGTCATATATCGTCATTATTGCTCTTTTCACTTGTGTGGCTTGAATAATATGAAATGAAAACCAATCTCCACGGAATAACAGATGGTATTGAGCTCTGAAACAAACTATACAAAACCAAAGGGAAACGACAAATATTTTTGGATTTTCGGATTTAGAAACTAAAAAGTGAACAAAAACAGAACAACCTGTGAAGACGAATTTGTTCGAGGACCTTAACATGCTCAGATCAGAAAACTCAAAACTAATGAAAGTTGCGTACATATCTGAGGATGATGCTCACAAAATTTCAGGTCATTTGGATTTTTCTACAGGAAGTTATGAATTAAACGGTGGACAGCAGGTATCTGTCCCCTGCGCGAAACAGCAAATAACAAAGCGAAATATTTTTGTGTTTTTGCATATTGAACTAAATGAAATACTAAGCATACTAACACTAGATACTAAAACAAAACAGCAAGAGAAATAACAAAAATCTTTTTGGTATTTTTGAGTTTATAGAAAGCAACACAAAGCATGAACAATTGAAAGAAAGAAAGAAAACTAAAGCGAAACATGGATATACAAAGTACCGAATAATAATGATATATAGATGAGTGTGCTATCGGTATACCTCCCCCCAAGCTTAGGCTTTTGGCCTAAGTGGAGATCAATCCCAACGTCGATAAATGCTCCAACCCGGTGGGTCATCCCTAGCGTAGTCATATTCTGCATCGACCGTGGTGGAGGAAGATCCCGAAGGTCCTGCATACCCCAGATCCGGGTACACGGAACCAGCTATTTCCGGGGGCTGAATGAAACCACCCCCATGTTCCTCTTCATTTCCTCCACCATCCGGGCCGGGTTGCTCCCCAAGTGTATCTAGTTCAGCCTCCAAGACTGACCAGTTCTCCCTGCCAGCAAAGTCAAGCAAAGGTGCAGGCAAGATAACAGTTCTAACAATTGTGGATACTGTAAAATGTCGCCTCTTTGGAAAGGTTATAGCATAAGGGAGAAAATGCAAATTACCATCCTCAGCAATAAAATTATGTTTCTTCATGGAATCAATGTCTAGTTTCTCTATAGGCAACTGAAAATCAAGAGGATGGGGTTCCAAACAATGAAATGCTAGTAAACGTGAAGCAACTAGTCCTCCACAAATTCCCCCCTTCTCGCGGTTAGTGGCAAGACGGTAAGCAATCAGAGCCCCCAAATTATAAGTTCTATCACGGCGCAATGCAGCAGCTAGAAAAGCTAAATCAGGCAAGGCTAATTTACCAGCTACCTTTCTAGCAAGAATACATTTAGTAATGAAGTAGGCAAAGTAGCGAATGGAAGGAAGATGAATACTCCGGATTTTACCGTCCTCTTGAGAGAAACTCCTCCCATAGCAAATCTCCTCATACAGATCCAGCAATGGCTTTGGTTTCCCTTTCAGCTTCTCTATGGATCCCTCATATGGTACTCTCATTGCTGCACAGAAAACATCAAAAGGCAAATCCACAGATCTATTGTAAATTTTATAATGCACAGTGGGGTTATATGAGGTCAAGTTGCAGCGAAAGTCTTGCACCATCGACATAGCTAGCTTAGCATATTGGAAAGGTTGATAATCAACAAAATGCTCTAATCCTGCATTGGACAAGAAAGCATGGAAATCCTGTGCAATCCCTGCAACCCCCATGAATTGTGAGCACCGGTAGATAGCAGGGAATACACCTTCTTCCGTATGAACTTTCATCTTCTCATGCACCACTATCTCACGTGGATCTAGTGCATATGAGCTCTACTCCATTTTCGGAGAGTAAATACCCCAAATTTCAGCAACAAAGATGGGCTGAAGATGGAGATCGAAATTCCAGAGAGAGAGCAGCTAGAACACGAAAAATTTCTAACTGGATGTGTTTGGTCGGGAGAGAGAAAGGAAGGGGAGGAAGATGACTTAGTGGAGGGTCCAGGTGGGCCCTCACCATCTCCAGGCGTGGCTGGATGCTTGCCGCGCCACCACATGATGTGGGGGCATGGTGGGTCCCCCTGGTCATCCTCTGGCACTTACAGAACCTCCCCAGAAAAACAAAATTTCTGGTATAAATTTTTTAGATTCTGAGAAACTTTATTTTTTTTCATTTTCTGGTATTTTGTATTAATAAGTTCAATATTGAAAAATTATTTTCTAACACAAAATACAACTAAACTTTGCAAACTAAATAACATCACAGTAGGTAAAAACAAGAATGAGAGAAAGAAAATTGTTTAATCTCTTTATGTATTTAAAATGCACTTTGTCATGAACATTAAAAATAACATCACAATATGCTCTTTGTCATGAACATTAAAAGTAACTTTTCCTTTATTGCAATCAATAACAGCCCCTGCAGTATTTAGAAAAGGTCTTCCAAGAATAATAGACATATTATCATCTTCAGACATTTCAAGAACAACAAAGTCAGTCATAATTAAACAATTGGTAGTCACTTGAACAGGAACATCCTCACAAACGCCAAAAGGAATAGCAGTAGATTTATCAGCCATTTGTAAAGATATATCAGTAGGTATCAATTTATCAAGATGAAGTTTCTTGTAAAGAGAGAAAGGCATAACACTTACTCCTGCTCCCAAGTCACATAGAGCAGTTCTTATATAATTATTTTTGATACAACAAGGAATGGTTGGTATACCTGGATCACCCAACTTCTTTGGAACCTTGCCATTGAAAGAGTAATTAGCAAGCATAGTAGATATTTCCTCATTAGGATTTTTCCTTTTGTTAGTCACAATATCTTTCATATATTTAGAATAAGGAGGCAACTTAATAGCATCAGTCAAAGGAATTTGCAAGAACAAAGGTTTCATCCAATCACAAAATTTATTATAATGTTCTTCCTCATTTGTTTTAAGTTTCTTAGCAGGAAAAGACATTGGTTTTTGGACCCAAGGTTCTCTTTCATTACCATGTTTCTTAGCGATAAAATCTTCTTTAGTGTACTTTTTATTTTTAGCATGCTTTTCCAGGTTCCTCTTCTAATTCTTCCTTATCCAAATTATCATTCTTATCATTATCATTGTTATTAGCACTATCATTGTTGTGTTCATTACCACTTTCAGTTTCAGCATCAGACACAGATATACTATTTGGATCATTAACAAGTTCAGAGGATTCTACAACAGTTTTATGTTTCTTTTTCTTTTTCTGAGAAGGAGCACTAGGTTCATTAACTCGTTGAGAATCTTGTTCAATTCTTTTATAATGTCCCTCAGGATATAAAGGGTCTTGAGTAGATTTGCCACCTCTATTTGTTACTTCACAAACAAGTTTTTCTTTAGCTATAGAGGCATTTACTAGCAATTCTTTTTGCACTTTAGTAAGTTGATCTATTTGAGTTTGAACCATATGAAAGTGTTTAATGAGTACTTTAACATCATTCGAGGTCCTATCAACAATATCACGCAAGTCACTAATAGCACGAGAATTTTCCATTAAATGATTCTCTATTCTCATATTAAAATTGCATTGCTTAGCAATAAAAGTATCAAATTCATCTAAGCATTGAGCAGGAGGTTTAGAGTAAGGGATATCTCCATCATCAAACCTTTGGAGAGAGTGTACCTCAATTACGGTTGAAGGAGGAATTGGCTTACATAATTCTTCAATAGGAGGTAAATACTTCACTTCTTCAGATTTAATACCACTCTCCTTAAGAGATCTTTTAGCTTCCTTCATCGTTTCTTCATTTAATTCAATCATACCCCTCTTCTTCGGTGTTGGTGGTGGTGTTGGAGTAGGTTCAGGAATATCCCAATCATCATTATTTTTGCATATCATGGCTAATAATTCCTCAGCCTCTTCGGGAGTCATTTTCCTGAAAACACAACTAGCAAAACTATCCAGGTATGTCCTAGATTCAGCAGTTAGTCCACTATAAAATATATCAAGTAGATCATTTTTCTCCAAATCATGGTTCAGCTGGCCTCTTAATATGGAACAAAAGCGTGTCCAAGCCTTAGGCAATTTCTCATTTTCTTCTTGATTAAAATTATAGATTCTTAACAAAGCATCATGTTGAGCACTAGCAGGAAAATATTTGCGAAAGAAAGCATCAAGCAAACCCTTGGGACTAGTAATGGAACCAGGAGACAAATTATTATACCTGATTTTAGCTTCTCCCTTTAATGAGAAAGGAAATATTTTAGCAACAAAGTAAGTGCCGTCTTTTTACGTCCTCAGCAAATATTCCACTTAAATCAGACAGTACATTCATGTGTTCTACAACACTTTCATTTTCAGTTCCACAGAAAGGTTCTCTTTCAACAATAGCTATATGAGCCAAATCAAGAGAGAAATCATAATCTTTATCTTTAATGTTTATGGGAGATGTAGCAAATTTAGCATCAGGAGATAATTTATATTTAACAGCACATTTTTCAAGAAGGTTTTTCATAGCACTAGCATCTTTAGTAGCATTAATTTCTTCAACGAAATCATCATCAAGCTCCACATACATTTCATCACGATCATCACAAGCATTACACGTAAATTCAGGTGAATTAACAGGTGTTTCATCATCTTCATTAGGAATTTCAGCATTTTCAATTTGTTTAGATCTAGCAATTGCAGCATCTAAAAAGGGACCTAATGAACCAGTATCATCAAGAACAGTAGAAGCATCATCATAAGTAATTTCAGATTCAGCAGGAATAACAGTGCAAGAAGCTTGAGGCGGTGTAACAAGCTTACTTAAAACAGACGGTGAATCAAGAGCAGCAGCGGAACTCAGAGTTGTACCTTTTCTCGTAGTGGATGGTATGATGGGAAATTTCTTATCACCAGGTCTTCCCATGATGAATGAATTCCAGAGAGCAATAGCACACTCAGGTGAACTTATAAATAAAGCTATGCTCCCCGGCAACGGCGCCACAAAATAGTCTTGATGACCCACAAGTATAGCGGATCGCAACAGTCTTCGAGGGAAGTAAAACCCAAATTTATTGATTCGACACAAGGGGAGACAAAGAATATTTATAAGCCTTAACAGCGCCTGTGAATAGACTTGCTCGAGACAGATTATCAGTAGGAACAGTTTTATAGCAGTGACAGTACTGATATAACAACAGCAGTAGAATAAAAACAGCAGTGATGATTATATTAGACAGCAGGATTAAAATAATGTAGGCATAGGGACGGATGAACAGGCATTGCATGGATGAGATATTTCATATAATAACCAAGTCATGGGCATTTGACTGAAGCCTTTTTTCGCTAACCTTGCCTTAAACCTCGGAGGCTCAATAGAGGATAAACCCTCCTTTTTTCTTAAACATCCACTTACAGCGAACTGCCTTCTTTTGTCTAGGCAAGTGCACAATATCGCATGTGCCATTTTTATCAAGTGACTGCATCTCTTCTTGCATAGAGGAAATCCACTTCTCATAGTCCTAAGCCTACCGGCGACGGGCACTCGCTTCGCTTGTCCGAAGTTAGCTTTTATCTCAATCAATTTGGATCAACAGGAAAAAAAACACGATGCACGTCTCGAGTGGTGGGAGGTGCCTGAGTGTGAGGCTGAGAAAGCTGAGTACGATACCGAGGAGGCCATAGCGGCTGTGCACGAGATCGAGGAGGACGACGAGGAGATACTACAAGAGCATCACGTGGTGAAATAGTCCATCACGAAGAAGCTAGAAGAAAACAAAGCGCGCACATCGATACAAAAAACTATTTGCATCTCCTGCAAAATGGGAACGTGGAGATAATCTGCATCTCCGTTCCCGATGAGAAGTAGTATAGGTTGTTGTAAAAATTATTTTGGTAATTTTCCTTATATGTGTAAAATGTTTCCTCGCAAGCTTTTTGTTTAAAAATATTAATATATAACATATGAAATAAGTTAAGAATACGGCTAAGGCATGCGTATTGTTGAGATATTACACACCATTGTAGCAACCAATCCGTGTGTGTTGTTAAACCAAGCTGTGTGTTGTTGACATATCATTTTTGTGACCAAGTCGTGTATTATTCATTCATCGCACATGATTTTTGTGGTGTAATCTTTTGTCTTCCCTCTTTCAGAAATTTCACTAAGTATGAAATATCATGGTGTTCCCGTCTTTTGACCTACTCATGCTTGCCTATATATTTGTTCGACGAACAATGTCTCATAGCACGGAAACAAATGCAGATTAGGCCATCGCCCCTTCGTTGTCGGAGGAGCTGCCGACACGACAAACTTCCATTGCTTTAAGATTGCGTGACGCGGCCACCAACATGGACATGTCTTGCACCGAGAAGCAGCTGGTCAATAGCTTGATGGCACCCCGGTGTTCATGGAGGACGATGCCTCCTGTGTTGCGGGGTGTGGTTGAATATTTTGGCTTCCTCCAGTTTCTCAACTCCAAAAAACTTACATTCAAAGAGTGAGGATTCTAGCATACCTTCTGTTTTCTCAACAACTCTACATGCAAGCTTTATATAGTGCCAGGGTCATACACTTCATAACTTAATTAGTTTCTCATCACACTTTTTTTAGGTACCATGGGAACCGAGATACAAACCAACACGAAATTGATGATTTATGGTGTAGCTAGTTGGGTCACTCCAAATAAGTGTTCTCCAACTATGACCTTCTGTCACATTTTCCGATTGATGTTTACACAATATACTAATTAAATACTTAGCCTTAGCATGTTGAACTCATTTAGTCTCCTCTCGTCACACACATAAGCTTAGAAACATGTTCATTGACATGTATCATGCATGGCATTCTCTATGATGCAATTTAGAGGTGTCTGCACAGCTTTGAACTCTTATACCTCAATAATACATGGAATGATGGAAATGCTTCATTTTTTACGGATTCCACTCTGATTTCTATAGCCTATCCTTAAAGAAAGGAAGGGCACGTTGTCTGCACAATCGGTGTGTAGGTTCATAAGTGTGTGAGGCGACTTGACAAATGTGATACGTGAGTATTGGGGTTTGACACTTGGGCACACGTGATAAGCTATCTAAATTCTCAAATGAACTAACACTAGTTCTAGCTGCCTCTGCAAGCAGGCCGCCTGTTGGAGATCACGCGGAGACTCGGCCGTAACACGCCATACGACTTAATTTGCAGCATGCATGGACAATTGCCCTGTTATGTGTTCCACACAAAGAAAAAAAGAAAAGAAAAACTACCCGGTTGACCAGTCAAGAGCGAGCGCTAGCATGGGCATGCATGCCTCTAGGTTCTCAACTTGTGGTTCGTTGCAACTTGCAAGCGTCATCGTGGTATGTTGCATTCCCCTCCAACTTAATTGTGACAGCTCCAAGGGAAATCTTAGACCCGTTGAGTCAGCGGATGACGGCGATTAGGCGTCTCCCTCCTTGAAGGCATCATGTTTGGAGGTTCTGACGGTTAGAGGGACAATTGCTGGGTGTTTGCTTGCTAGGATGGTGGCGTGTGGCAACGATGAAAGTACCGATGGCAATGGGTACCCATTACCCGCATACCCAGTGGGTATTTACCCAAATGGGTACGGGTTTGGTAAAAGAACTTTACCCATGGATAAGTAAATGGTAAAAATTGTGTACCCAATGGGTATTGCGGGTGCGGGTACGGTAAACTAGTACCCATACCCGTATACCCGCATACCCAACTATTTTTGTTTTTGACATCTAGGTTCATGGTACATTGAATTATTCTGGGGAAGAGTCTAGAAATATTTGTTAGCTATGTACTTCTCGTTTGTTTCCCATACACACGGTCACGTTTCCTCTCTCGTCTCCACTATTTTAGATCGATATGGACATCTTACTGACGGCTCCTCATCACCGCCCTGTCCTTCTCACAAACTGGTAGCCGTCGGGTTCCGCTAGTCTGCCATCTCATCCTCTCCGATAACACTCCTTTGGATACAGTAGTCAGCTCAGAGTCATACCCATGGTCGCTCGCGATGCAGATGAGTGGATAAATGAGTTGTTTTGTTATTCATTTGTATATATATTGTGTTTTTCCATTAAAAAAAATCATGTATTGGTGTCGCTTGCCGAATCAGTGGATGAATGAGTATACATGTCGACGGTTTTCTTATATATTTTAGATGAATGACTTTTTGTTGGGTTTACCCGCGGGTTTTTAATACCCACGTGGGTGTGGGTATGGTACAAAATTTGTACCCAGACGCGGGTATGGGTATGGGTGTGGTTAAAATATGAGGACGCGTGTGCGGGTTTGGTTAAGCTCTACCCATACCCAACGGGGGTGCGGGTGCCATGGACAGATGAAAGTGACGAGGATCCGAGTGGCGATGTATCCTTCGCCACAGGCTATTTTGCATGTTTTTTTGGTTCTTGTGCAGCATCATCCCATTATATGGCGAAGTAGGACCTCTAGTTTCACAGGGCGGCATCTTGGCAATGATACCACGTAATCGCCTGTACGGGTGCGTGGATATTAATCTGTCACGTGGATTTCGTGGGTGCAACTTTCTACTATAAAGCTCTTCCTCAAACTTAGAGATGCTTGGGTCGTGACTGTTTGGAATGGGCCGACAAGAGTTCTAACCAATGGCGGATCTATGAAAAAATTGGATGGCAGGCACACTGAAATAAAAATGCAGATTTTTTTGACAAATGAATAGTATAAATAGATGACTGATTCACAAATTTAATATGTATGTTTTATATGTGCATCCTTTGTAAACACCATATATATGTCATTTCTTAGACCCGTTGAGTTAGCGGATGACGGCGATTAGGCGTCATCATGTTTGGAGGTTCTGACGGCTAGAGAGACAAGTGTCGGTGTTTGCTTGCTAGGGAGGGCGGCGGCGTTGTGATATGTGTGGCAACGATGAAAGTGATGAGCGGATCCGAGTCGCGATGTATCCTTTGCCACAGGTTCTTTCGCATCTTTTTTTGGTTCTTGTGCGTCATCATGCCATTATATGGCGAAGTTGGAGCTGTAGTTCAGAGGGCGTACTCGACGCTACGGGTCGTGACTGTTTGGAATGGGCCGACAAGAGTTTTAACCAATGGCGAATCCATAAAAAAAATTAGAGGGTGGGCACGCTAAAATAAAAATGTCGCACCGTAGATTTTTTGATAAATGAATAGCATAAATAGATGACCGATTCACAAATTTAATATGTATGTTTTATATGTGGCATCTCAATAAAAGGTTTTCTATTTATAAACAACATATAAATGACATTTCTTTTCATTTACAAAACGAATCACCAATCTAAACATTATACTGTACCAAAAAAGGCTAGAAGTCCAAGACGGCCCAACAAGTATAGGTGTACACGGGGATGTCAAAAATATTTCAGAAATTCTGGGTGGGCCACGACCGCCGTGCCCACCCGCTAGATGCTAGATACGTTATCCAAGTCAGTTGTTGTGACGGTCTTTGAAGGTAAAGTAGCTAGCTCGCTAAGGAGTGATGCCGATGACGCTTGATAGCAACCTCTACCATTGTCGCTTGACAGCAATCTCCGGTGTGTGTGCTCTGTGTGGATTGCCAGGTTGGTTGTTTACATATTGTGGCCGTTTACATGACGACATTGATCCTATTGTAGCGGTTCTATAGTCCGGTTCCCTACTGATGAACCAATCAATTATCTCATAATTTATTAAATAAATTTCAAATCGTGCTTTTTATAGTGGAAAGACTACAGAAAATCAGCAGGGACAAAAGGCCAAAAGAAAAGGTAAGAAGGCACGTGGAAAACCTAAGATACACATGCATTGTAGTATAGTATGCTCATGGGCCACCCAAGATGAAGCATAAATCTCGTGACGAGCATGTTTATGCATGCTGGTATAGTCTCGTGACACACATGGGCCACCGAAAATAAAGAATAAATCTCGTGACAAACATGTTTGTTTAGGTTGGACGGCGACCCCAAAAGTCAGTCAGCTGGTAGTCTTTCCTCTCCTTTTATTTGGTCTCCCCAGGTATACCGTACTACTCCTCAATCACAGAGAACTTTTGGAGCTTGTCCACCATGGAACACTTTATTCAATTTTTTTGAAATTGCAATTTTGAAGTTTTAAAAAATTGCTTAAAAATCCTAGATGTTGATAATGATGTGTTCCATAATTCTACAAAAAATCAACCTGAAATAGTGTGTATTCCGGCCCACACAAAAATGACAAATCCTAACAAATCTAGCCGCCAGCTCCTATTTAGAGGGTGGAAGACACACAAAGTTAAATGAGGCAAACCGAAACATTTCCAAACTTCGGCCACACTCCCCCTCTCTCTTCCCGCTCTCAATGAGATCGTAGGCAACAGAATTCACGATGTACGATAGCTGGAGATGTTCTCAAGAAGCACAGTGAGATCATACAATAACACAATTTGTATCTCGTCGCATCAACTGCTAGTCTGACAACTGACAAAAGTTCAGACCAATTGATCTGCAGTTCGGTTGTTCCATCCATATCTCTATTTATTCAGAGTTTTGATCTCTCTATGAATCGTCTATGACAAACGATTTGGCTAGGTGTAAAAATTGCTGCTTTTTAAATTCCTATCACTATTTATTCAGAGTTTTCATCGTGTCGCATACCCCATGGCTAGGTGTAAAACTTGCCAGCTCAAGGTATGCTCCATGGCGATCCTACGATGACGGACCGGAGCGCAACCACGTCCTCGCCCAACTAGTTAGAGCTAGGAATTCACTAACCGAGAAACATCCACCGCTAACTGAACCAAAGAATATGTGTGGACTGAAATTAACACTAACAGGTTCAGCTAACCACTAACTGAAACTTAACTGAAGAACTGATTGCAGCAGGATTTGAACAAATTGATGTCTTGAAACAACAAGCTGCTATGTGAAGTGTTTGACTATGCCATGGTGTGCATGGAGGACGACACCCTAGTCGCAGGCTACTGTTGAATATTTTGTCTGCCTCGACTTTCTCAAGTCCTAAAACCATACATTCAACGCCGAGCCTTGCTGCCGTTGGCGACGCTCTCTTGGGCCTGGTTGGTCCAAGGGTGTGGAGATCACGCCTTCAGCTGAGTAGGAGGCCTACGTCTAATTCTTCTACCATGTCCATCATGTTGTGGACAATGGAGAGGGCCGAGTTTTCAGAAGTTTTAACCGACTGAGTTTATTACTCCGTCCAGTCTTATATCTTATTTCTATTTTTGGCCTAGGCCTACGATTTTCCCCTTGTATATCATTATAAAAAGGCAAAGCTTTTGCCTTTGTTTCAAAAAAATATACATTCAAATAATATTGAGGATTCTATCATACCTTCTACATACGCAAGCTTATAATATACAGTACCAACTTCATACACTTTCTCACTTCATAAGTTTCTCATCACACAATTTTGAGGTACTATGGGAACTGAGATCAAACCAACAAGAAATTGATGATTTATGGTCTTGCTGGTTCACGTCAAATAAGTGTTATCCAAGTATGACCTTTTGTCTCCTTTTACATCTTGATGTTTACATAATACACTAATCTCTAATCTAATAAGCTGTTATTAGCTGACAACACACTGGATTGTGACCCGTATATTTGTGCAGTTTGTATAAGATTTCACTTGACATTGTTATAGATACAATGATTATTTTCATACATGAGCTTGTATAAATTTATATATTTCATAATATCACGGACGAGAAACGTGACAAATGAACACCTTTAATTACCAACCTAAATATAATGTATAAATATGTTTCGAAATGGGGAGCATAGTACCTAACATTTGCATCAATTGATGCACACATTTGTTGTTGTAACATTATTCAGAATTCAGTGTTTATAATTGATGCACACATTTGTTTTGTTGTAACATTATTCAGAATTCAGTGTTTATAATTTATGGGCCATAAAAAGTATCGACAGACACCAACCAGTGAGAGAACTGCGATAGATGAAACACTTACGCAACATCTAATCTAATCTATCAGTGGACCACTAACTAGCCTTGATGTAGGTATTCTGAGAGTGACCGTCTCCAGACAGTTGCATCCATTTCTATATATACCCAATATAGTTGGGGGATTTTACCCAAGAAATAGAAAGTCCATTTTCCACCTCTGATTCATCAACCCCGCCTCACGACCGTTCGTTTACAACCGTTCGTTTCAAAGCTCGCTTGTCCTATTCTAAACATCAGTGGCAGCTCCGCAGCGAATGGCGTTGGCAAGGTCGCCAGCCGCGACAAGCTTCTGCTTATCGTCCTCTTCTTCCAAATGCGCACATCTTCCGCTCGTCCACCGTACGACACCTTGCTTCGATTCCTTTATAACTGTGTGACGCGGCCACCAACATGGACATGTCTGGCACCGACACGCCGGTCCTTGCAGCGTCTGACTAAGTCATGCCGTACATGTAGGCCGACACCTCCTGAGTCGTGGGCTGTGGTTCAATATTTTGGTTACCTCCAATTTCTCAAGTCCTAAAATCTTTTCTTCAAAGGATGAGGATTCTATCATAACTCCTGTTTTCTCAAACAACTCTACATCGAAGCTTTTATATACCCAAGGTCATACACTTTGACACTTAATTAGTTTCTCATCACGCATTTCCGAGGTACTATGGAAACTGAGATTGAAACCAACAAGAAATTGATGATTTATTGTTTAGTTGGGTCACGTAAAATATGTGTTTTCCAGGTATGACCTTCTGTCACATTTTGCATGATGATGCTTACATAATACATTAATTAAAAATGTAAGCTGATATTAGCTGACAACAAACTGGACTGTGACATGCATATTTATGCAACTTGCGAGATTTCGCTTGAACAAAATGATTATTTTCATATATAAGCTTGTATACATTTATATATTTCATAATACCACGCAGGAGAAATCGTTACGAATAAAACAACACCATATTTACATGTTTTTTAATGCATTTGGTTTCTTAGTTGTGCTCAGTTTTTCCGCGTTCTAAACTTTTGTTCATTTTTTCCATTTTCTTGTCTAAAACCCTCACAAATGCTCAAGCTGGACGTTGCCGTCGGGTCAATCGTTTGATTGTTAACTGCTAACGAGTGGGCCACACATGTCATAGATGAATAATTTCAGTTTTTTTGGAAATGTTTAAATTTCTGACAGGGGACCCATAAGTAAAAGATTTAATCTGTTCATGAAAATAATTAAATAGGATGATGTCGTAATGATGTCATCAATGGATGGTCTTCTCTTGTTGATCAAGCGACGATGACGATACAACGCAAGAGCGGGCGCATGGCTATGCGCTAGAGGATGTCGAACCATATGGGGGCGCCGCTGCCAAAAAGTGGTCATCGGAAGGTCGGCGACAACACCATGTGGCGGCATAAGGAGGCGCTCGTCGCGAGCATGAACCGGGAGGCAAGGGAGAGTGAAAAGTGACCAAGGAGGATCAATTGCTCACCCTAGTCGCATGGGCATGCAGAAATGGGACGGAGGAGCTCGATATCATGCCCGGCGAACTTCGGTCGCTGATGAAGGGGACGCCACAATTCACTCGATTGGGGCCTTCTGAAACACACAACTCATCGAGAAGGCAGATATGGCGTCATGGCGCTCGGGGGACGCCATGGGCGGGAGAGGGGAGGTAGGCGAGGGTGTTGGTGTGGCTCAGGATCACATCCATGGCGGCCAAAATTGAGGAGCTTTGGTCGATTTGAGGATAGCTGGAGTGCACGACTTTGCTTGCTAGGCCTAAGTCAAACCGATCTACATTCAAAGGGTGAGGATTCTATCATAACTTCTGTAAATTCGAATCTAAAGGAGCAGCTTATTTTATCACAGAAAATAGTCTTCTTCAATTGGAGAATTGTTCAGAGTTTTAATGAGAAACTAAGAGGTGCACACATTTTTTGTATTCCTTTTCCCATTTTCCTTTTGAAAATTAATCTGTGATGGATCTCTTGAGAAGAGGTGGAACTCATGTTGTGCCTGTTTTCATTTTATGAATGGAACGGGGGTTTTCAGCCTTTTTGTCTATTTTTTTTTATTTGTGATTTATCAGATTCTTTATTGCATAGGTTCAGTTCATTCTTTCTTAATCTACCAAGCTAAAGTGTCACACATCAACAAAGTGCAGGCTGTTATTCAAGGTAGGAGTGTTATCCAAGGTAGAAGAAGAGGCTCGATTTCGTACATTTTTCAGACATTCTTACACACAAGGCATGACGATTCACTTCAGAATTTATCACATACGTTTTGAATGAAGTGAGGACGCTATGGACACTAGCGCTGGCATTATAAACAGTTGTCCTCACTACGAAACCGAAATTAAAACCGATCAATTTGGGGTTTTCTTGTAAAAAAAAATCACCACCCTCGCCAAGCTTCTGCTCCTCTTTGCCTTTGTAGCCACTTCCGGAGTCAACGAATCCATGAACATGAAGTTAGTATATATCGGCACGGGGTGCGTGGGAGAGCCGAACGTCCGCAGCACCAGACGCCAACCGTCGCTCGGAGCCCATTGCTTTAAAATTGTGTGATGCTGCCACCAATATGGACATGTCTCACGCCGACAAGCTGGTCAGTCAAGCGGTTCATGGCGCCATGGCGTGGATAGAGGCCAACACCTCCTGAGCTGCGGCCCATGGTTGAATATTTTGGCTTCCTCCAGTTTCTCAAGTCCAAAAATCTTAGATTCAAAGAAAGTGAGGATTCTCGCATACCTTATATCTATTATATACTAAAAGCACAATACGGGGTCCTAAAATAGAGACGCCACGTTAATCCACATCACTCTAAATATTTTGTCCGTTAGATCTATAATTTATGTCTAGGATTTTCCGACTTTATGTAACATGTACATACACATATTGTTTTAAACATGCCACATCTGCCACGCATCAGGTAAAAAAACAGAAATTATTAACCGGCCAATCAAAAAACATGCTACTTTGGGAAGTCCGGGTGAGATTTAACCAGCCGAAGCTGCAACCATGTCCAAGACGTAATGGAGTCCATGTCCAACACGTACATACAGGACAACACGATCACAGACGTAAAGTTTTTTTTTAACGATATACATGAGTTAGGTTGTATCAATCGCCAGAAAGAGAGTCACGTACCGCTTCGTACAAAGAGCTCCCGCGACAAGGCGACAGGGCGATCTAGGTCAACGGCCTCCTGCCGGCGGCGCCGCCGGATCTGCCCGCCTCCGTGGCCTTCGAGCCATGGTCGCGCGGTGGATCCCGGCCTCTGCCGGCGGGAGGGCTCCATTCTCACTGGTTTTTTTGTGTTTTGTTAGGTTTTGTGTCTCACTTGGAGAGATCAGGCGGCGGCTGCTCTCCGAAGATGGAATAAGGTCCTCCCCACCCAGCCTCCGCTCCCGCGGCGTCTCTAGTGTCGTTGGAGGGTGTGTGGAGGTTTGTCTCTGGTGGATCTCGTCAGATCCGGCCAGTGGTTGTCTACGGTGGATCCGGTTGGATCCGATCTTCGTTCGTCTTCGTTTGTGTGTCAAAAAATTAGATGTTTCTGATCTATGCATCTCTTCATCGGCGGCGGTTGCTGTGCTGGTGCGCTGGTCCTCTAGGGCCGTAGCACGACGATTTCCCGACTGTCTTCTACAACAAGATTCGCCCGGCTCTGATCATGGAGGGGTGATGGCAGCGGCGCGCCTTCGGCTCGTTCTAGTGTCTGTTGTCGTAGCTAGGTGGTATTCGGATCTAGATGTAATTCTTATTGCTTCTGGTGTTCTTTGTACCGCCTTGACAGTTGATAAATAGACTGGAAATTTCTTCGCAAAAAAAGAGTTAGGTTGTATCAGATCTGAACTGGCACGTGAAGTCTATTTCACCAAAAAACTCAGTACGATTTTTTTTTTTTTGCGAAACAAACTCAGCACGAGTCGCAAATATCAAGAAATTTACAATTTTCATAATCTATGTTGATATTCCCTGAGAAAATATCAAGAAATTTAAAATTTTCATAATCTAAAATGCACGCACATATTAGTATGTACTAAAATCACAAACTATCGAAGAGAGACGTATAGTAGAAATTTGCCGACCAAGCGAAATGGACGACCTCCAATCTAATATTCAAGACACAAATGCCTTATACTTTTCGAGAAATCAATTTATCAATCCGAGAAAATATATTGAATCAAAATAATTATATCAAACTCCAGATTGGCCTTTAGCATTTTTTGTATTTTCCATGTCTCAAATATTTTTTCCACCCGTCGGGATGCGACAAACTCAACATCAAAAAGAATGTACAAAAACTACACTTACAAGGCTAATTTGTGATTCTCCGCTCCTTGATATCATATACTAAAAGCAATATAAGTGTTTTTAATAGAGGCACCAGGTTAATCCCCATCATCTAAATTAATTTTAATAGTTAGATCTAAAACGTATGACTGTGATTTTATGAAAATATAGTAGTTACCGACACAATTATGTTAACGAGGTTATAGGCGTACGTCCGCATCAATACTTGCTTCATTTTGAAAGAGCAGCCGTATGGGTACAAGACTCTAGCTTGGCTGTTCAAAAAGAAAAGAAAAACTAATCGTGTGAAGAAAAGTAAAAACATTGGATTAATGAGTGGGTTTTGGCTGCGAGAGACTTAAATCAAGACAAATAATAGACCAAAAGTATTTGGTATTATGAGGATGCAAAAAAGAGCGATAAAAACATGATGCTAAGAGTTTTGTGGTGTAATTAGAAACATTATTTTTTAGATGACCTAAAGTAAATTGGTGACTGATTAAAAATGTTGAAACTATATGTCATCATGGTTTTTTTTTTAAACTTAAGTATGTTACATGAAACTATGAGCCATGCAAGTCCATGTAGGTATTGTTACATGGCAAAAAAATGTATCATTGAGGGAGTACAAGGAAGAATGGAGGATTGCATGAAGAGAGTAAGAAATATTTATTAAAATAGCACTACATATGATTTAATGGAAACAATCGTATAGATTATGTGGCTTGGTAATTCTTTTAAGTAACATGACTATCCATAAATTCAAATATTACACGAGTAGGTGAGATTTTTTCTAACATAATTTTACGATAGTCAAAGGATGATGCTCATATTTAGATTTCAGTCTTTTCCGTGGAAGCAAAAATTTAGTATATGGACATATTCATTACGTTGAATAAGACGCCCTCGCAAACATTCCTAATACCAAACTTATATAATATGGATATACATTTTATGGCGATTTTAATAATAATGGCTTTACATTCTAGATATTAATATTTGGTCAAAATTTGTAAAGTTTGATTTCAACTAAACGGAGAACTTGGGTAATTATGAACGGAGGAAGTATGTTGTTCCTATGGTTGAGTACATATAAGTGAAAAAAAATAATCGACTCCCATTAAACCAACACATGTAAAAAAATGCTGGATGAAGTTCCAAGTCATGGAAAATTAAATTAATGAAGTCACAATATCAGTGGCACTACATACAATAGCACAAGATTAATGAAGTCCCAAAATTAGCCAAGTGTACCAAAAAAATCCACAAACATTTTACAAACACTCAGCACAAAATGTGCGTGGAAGTTTAAAGTTCATAGTTGTGGAAGTTAAATATGAATGAAATCACAATATTAGTCGTAATACCCTCTCACTAAGAAAATAGCCACCTTAATGATACACACATGACCGAGTCAACACAAATTCTTGTGAGGATGATAATGTCCCTCCACTGAAAGAACATTAATCGACACAATATTGATGAGAACGTCCCTCATGCATACTATAATTTTTTTGGCTTAATGATACACACATGCATAACTAAGTCAACACAACTCCCCGCTTGATATATTTCATATTTAGTGGTCACATGATGTGTTATTAAATTTTTAGTCAGATGACCAAAATTCTCTTATGAATTGTTTTGGCAGATATTGCTTAGTTTGTACGATAGACATATTTGAAACAGTGTGTGTCTCTTTCTCTCATATAACAAAATCAACATAAGAGCATATGCCTTTATAACTGTACTTTAAAATAGACAGATCATTAAGAGTATTGATCTTAGTCACACAGTCATTTTGAATAATAGAGAAAATACATGTGACCGGGTGTGTAGAACAATTGAATGATGATATGGATAAGTTACGAGTTAAGAAAATTGGAGTCGTGCTTCTCTCACTTTTACTATTGATGTATTAAGTTGTTACCAAATATGCCTAGAAGAAATGAAATTATCGTATAAAAACACGCTCATATTCTAAATCGTTGCACCACGTAACATGGAGTGAGTAAATCACTGGGAGAAACATGAGAACGAGATAATTCTCACTGTTTAGTGTGACCTATCTATTACGGAGGATAGACCGATTTACCTTAATTCGTCGATTTTTTTAATCAAAAGTGTACCAATATAACATCATGTAAAAACTATAGTTCAGTTTACATATCAAATATCACTCACATGGGTGTTTGAACATATAACATAATTATCACTTGCCCATAATTTCAAATTGCCAAAGATGTTAAAAACATGTGTGATATTTTGCTTACAAACATGTGTGATATTTGGCTTACCGAAATATTTGCGATGGTTATAAAATAACTTTATTCATTGTCAGATAATTGGAAATAACCAATGACACCATATTTTTATTTCTTAACATTTTCAACGAACTATAGATGAAGTTGTCGCATTTGCGAGGGCCACCATGCTAGTTTTCTCAACAACTCTACATGCAACATTTTATATGGTGCCAGCGGTCATACACTTTGTAACTTAATTAGTTTTTCATCACACTTTTTTAGGTACTATGGGAACTGAGATAACAAACCAACAAGAAATTGATGATTTATGGTCGAACTAGTTGGGTCACGTGAAAGAAGTGTTCTCCAAGTAGGAACTCATGTCACACTTTACCTATTGATGTTTACACAATATACTAATTAATCAAATGCTTAGCCTTAGCATCTTGAACTCATTTAGTCTCCTCTCGTCACACATAGGCTTAGGAACATGTTCATTAATTGGCATTTTTCTATGAGGAGCACAAGTTTGGCGACGTATGATCTTCTGTCACATTTTACCCGTTGATGATTGCACAATACACTAATTAAATGCTTATCCTTAGTGCGTTGAACTCATTTAGTCTTGTATCGTCACGCATAAGCTTAGCAACATGTTCATTGGCATGTCTCATGGTATTCCTCTATGATGCTATCTGGTTCAGTAGTGGGGTACACTTGGGCAGACGACATGATGCTATCTGGAGTCGATCAACCGGGTAGGCCGGCCACAAGTTTGCTCTGGACTGCAAAGTCTAGCTTTGACGTGCTTGTGTTGTGCGTGGGGGTTGATTCAGGGGAAGATCCATGAGCGCGTGTCGTAGATGCGGTCTGTCCTACTAGGATAGTGCATCAACAAGTGAAAACAGAACTGGTAAAGAGAGGCCGGGTCATCCTCTTGTGTTTGCTCCCGGCCGGGGGCCCGTCGCCCCTAGATTGTCCTGCTACCTCTGTCTTCTCATCATCGTCGCGGCGCGCTGATGAGTGAAGCTAGTCGGCAGGGCGTAATCCCTCCACTTGATGATGGCGGCGTTGGGCGGTGGTGGCGCTACGACACTACGGGAAACAGTCCATACCCCGACAGCTGGCCACCGTCGGCGTAGGCCCTGTTTGCCGTCGGTGTAGGCTACGCCGACGGTGGCCGTCGGCGTAGTGCCCCATAGGCGTACACGGGTTCGACCGTCGGCGTATTCAATACCGTCGGCCTATCCTTCCCTAAGCCGACGGCAATACCGTCGACCTCTTTCGACGAATAGTCATGGTGGCCATTTTGATAGATATTTTAAAAACATCAAATAAAATGATAAACACCTCAAAAAATGATGTCCTTTGGCATGGGGACCTTATATGTGTACTAATTGCTATGAAAATGATAAACTTGATTTTTGATAAAATTTCCAAAAAAAAATCTTCACAAAAATGTCTATCATCTATAAACAACTAGAAGTTTCAACCCAAATGATCGAGTTATGGCCATTCCCACGGCATAGTATGTGATAAAGATCTCATATTCCACATATAGGTGCATCTTGGTATAGGAAACAATCATGCCGAAAGAATTTTTTAAATTATTTTCATAAATATAATTTTCTATTTTTTAAATATCAAAAATGACTTTTTTTGTGAACTAAGTACAAAAAAAATGATAGAAGAGATGATATAAATGTCATATTTAGATTCCTATCATTTTTCTAATCGGTTTAGACATTTTATTTGTTAAATTCCGATTTATGTATTGAAAGATATGAATGATTTCATATTAAATGAAGAAAAAAAATGCATACGCCGATGGCAATACGCCGACGGTTAATTTTGACCGTCGGCTTTTTTTCCTGCTGTCCATCCCGCCTCTTACGCCGACGGCCCCGATATTTTGTCGTCGGCATATGACTAGGCCGTCGGCGTAAATTGTTTTTCCCGTAGTGCGCGGGGTGCGGTGGTGGGACGATTTGGCGTATGTTGTTTTGCGCCTGTAAAGTAGATGGTATTTGGTGGTGCGTCACCACAATTTTCTGCCCACGTGACTTCAATGTGCATGTCGCAAAGCTCCGCCTTTGACATGTTGATGCTGCCATTTTATTTGTGTTCATCATGTGGTTGCAGATGCTGGGGTATGCCCTCCTTTTATAAAAAATGCGGAAATGTGAAGACAGCTACTGTATAACTATAACACGGCTATTTGCGGAAGCGGAGTTTTGGATGAGACAAAGACATTATTCCACAACATGTTGTGCCGTTATGGCTGCAGCCTGTCTGGCATGTATACGTGAGTCTAGTGATTGTTACTTTGCAGCATCAATCTTGGTGCACATCTCTCGAGATTTTCTGTTTGGTGGTGCTTTTCGAGTGTCAAGTCGTGGTCATTCAGGATGAATACTCTAAGCGTGGCCAATTATTAGTTGTACAATCCTTGTTGAAAAATTTGAAGAATACATATTAACTTCTTGTAAAACCTTCCAAATTTCAATTAGTCGACGACCCCGGTTCGTGCACTATTCACCGCTTTATCTAGTCTTGATTATTTGTTAGGACCGGCTGCTACGAGAGGATTGTCAGTATGACGAAGTCCTATCTAGCTTCAACCGTTTGGAACACGAGAAGTAAAAACGTGGGAATAGGAAAAACATAGGAATTGAGGTGGCATGTTTGCTGAATTCCTATAGGAATGAAAACCACAGAAAATTTTCCAAAGTGTCGTTTGGATGTCACATAAGAAAAACACGGGAATTGTAGACATAGGAAGATTAAAACATGATGTGAGACCTCATATTTGTTTTCCTCCAAAATTCCTATGAAATAGCATATCTCATAGGAATTTCAAATAAATCCAAATTTTCTATTCCTTTGTTCCAAACAGCACCATAGGAAATTTTCCTGTAAGATCCCTATCCTCCAAAATTCCTATGAAATTCCTTTGTTCCAAACGGTGCCTAAGTTAGTGCAAATGCAGCACGTGATTTGGTATAGTATTGTTTATATATTAATATTAAAAAAAATTGATGTGCAAGGCCGGCCGTTGGGTGGAGCTCACACAGAGAGTCGGTCGTAACACACGATCGACTTTGCAGCATGGCCAACTACCCAATAAAATGGTTAGGTGGGTTGTTGTACCCCGTCCATCAGAGTTTAAATGCTAAGTTTGACATTGTTGTTTCTCATTTAGACTAAATATTTTTTATTGAGAGGTTACGTTCTCGTCGACAGCCAGTCGCATGTAGTGACTTCGTCAATCTCAAGACCTGATCCGCCGGCTTAGTCTCTCGTATATGCTTATAGAGTTATGCTTATAGAGTAGGGTAATAAGTGTGTATTCATATAGGTGAGTATATGAACGTTTATATGTGAGCGCTTACGTTGTACCGTGTTTCGTCAAAAAACACACATAAAAAGTACCGGCTGGTCGGTCAAGATCGAGCACTAGCATGGGCATGCATGCTCTCAGCTTCTGGGTTCTCAACCTTTGGTGGTGGCATGGTTTTCGCTCTTCTGGATAGATAATAATAGGATAATTTTATTGGTAGCTTGTACCGATCATCACTCGTAAAAAAAGGCCCGATCAAATTTGGAACGGAGGGAGTACAAACCAACAAGAAATTGATGAATGATGATTTATGGTCTAGCTGGTTGGGTCACGTCAAATAAGTGTTCTCGAAGTTGGACCTTCTTCGGTCACATTTTACCTATTGATGTTTACACAATACACTTAATGCTTAGCCTTAGCATGTTGAACTCATTTAGTCTCCTCTGGTCACACACATATGCTTAGGAACATGTTCAGTGGCATGTATCATGGCATTTCTCAAATCAACTAACACTTGGGGCAAACAGAGTGTTGCTATCTTGGGGTCGATCGGGTCGGCCGGCCACAAGTTTGCTCTGCACTATGAAGTCTTTCATTTATGGCATGATCGATTGGCGCGTGTACTAGGTGCGGTAAATTCGGTCTGGTGGAGCTCACGCGGAGACTCGGCCGTAACAATACATATGACTTTGCAGCATGAGCAAACTGCCCGGTTCTATGTTCCACACAAAGGAAAAAAGAAAAGAAAAACTAGCCGGTTGGCCGGTCAAGAGTGAGCGGTAGCCACTACGGGAACAATAGATATGCTGATGGCCGGGAGCTATGCAAATGGTCAAATATCGGGGCCGTTGGTGTAACCCATTACTCCTTAGGGCAAGGTAGGGCAGCTGCCCTACCTTGATTTTTGCGCAAAGCGTTTGTATACGTATGTGACTGTGGATGTGTGCTAGTCCGGCGATGATCCATGTTCCTGCATCGCGTTTGGAGGAAAAGTGGAAGAGAAAAGAGATCTGGTCGCTATACCTACTAGGCTTGATCTATTGGTCCAATTGAGCTTGTGGCCTTGTGCACTATGCCGCTTCGTGTGGTGGAAGCCACGATCATACTGTACGATGGAACGAGCAGAAAAAGAAGGAAACCTAGCAGCGCTGTGCCGGGCAGGCAGATTGCGGCAGCAGCATGTGGTGCCGGCAGCAAGGTTGCGTGATGGCAGCCGACGGGCTCCGGCACATTTTCAGCCTAATGTCCAGGCCCATATTCTCCTTTTTATTTCCTGATGATGATGATGATTAGAATCGTATATGTCCGAATGTGTTTGGACTTGATTTTTGCATGAACTTTTTTACACATTTCGCCCGACCTTAATTTTTTCTGTCCTCCGCCACTGAACCCATATACGCCTACGGTAAAAAAAAAAACGTCGTCGTCGGTGTTGGTCTGTGAGAGCTATGTCGGCGTGCAGAAAAGCCGTAGGCACATAGCTTTTATTTTTCATTTTTCTTCCAAATGACTAATTTATGGTCATTATCGTATCATAGTTTGTGATAAAATGACCATATTTGGTACATACGTGTGTAATGGTATGGGAAACAATGTCGCTGAACCGATTTTCCAAATTATTTATAGAAATATCATTTTCAATTTTTTAAAGTGCTAAAAATGACTTTTTTTGCGAAACAAGTACAGAAAATATGGTCCAAAATGGAACCATCTAATTTTCACAAAGAGTAGTACATATTTTATGAATAATCTCTAAATATAAGGAATTTACTTACTTTCTATCTAAATTCGCCTATTTAATTGACTTTATGCTGGTTTTCCGAAAATAATTCAAATTTGAACTACAACTGTGTGATTGTTTGCTCTGAAAGTTTTACAAAAATAATTTTAAGTTACACAATTAGTGGTTACATCATAGAACCGTCGATAGTTTTGAAAATTCGACCACTTTTGATAAATAGCCATGGTGACCATCTTGAGCGTTTTTTGAAAGAAAAAAAAAGTGAAAATATACTTTAAAAAAAACCTTTGGCGTGAAGTCTTTTTATGTGTACTAGTTTTTGGGAAAAATGATAAACTTGAGTTTTGACAAACTTTTCAAAACAAAACTTCACAAAAAGGCCAATCAGCTACAAACATGCATAAATTTCAATTCAAATAACCAATGTATGGCCATTATCGTGTCATAGTTTGTGATAAAGTGTCATATTCAGTAAATAGTCGCGCCAAGGTATTGGAAACAACGTCGCCGAATCGATTTCCAAATTATAATTTATAGAAATATCATTTCCATTTTTTAAGAGCTAAAATGACTTTTTTGTGAAGCAAGTACATAAAATATGGTCCAAAATGGAACACATCTATTTTTCACAAAGAGTAGTACATATTTGATGGATAATCCCTAAATATGAGGAATTTCCATACTTTCTATCTAAATTCGCCTATTTAATTGACTTTATGCCGATTTTTTGAAAATAATTCAAATTTAAACTACAACTGTGTGATAGTTTGCTCTAAAAGTTTTAAAAATAATAATTTAATGTACACAGGTAGTGTTAACATCATAGAACCGTCGATAGTTTTAAAAAAATTGAGTACTTTTTGATGAATAGCCATGGTGGCCATTTTCACCGTTTTTTAAAAGAAATGAAAAAAGTGAAACAATACTCAAAAAAATAAACCCTTTGGCATGGAGTCTTTTATGTGTACTTGTTTTTAGGAAAAATGATAAATTTGAGTTTTGACAAACTTTTCAAAACAAACTTCACAATAAGGTAAATCATCGACAAACATGCATACGTTTCAAACCAAATGACCAATGTATGTTCCTTATCGTGTCACAGCTTGTGATAAAGTGCCCATATTCAGTAAATAGGTGTGCCATGGTTTGGGAAACAACGTCGCCGAACCGATTTTCCAAATTATTTATAGAATTATCATTTTCCATTTTTAAGTGTTAAAAATGACTTTTTTGTGAACCAAAAGTACAGAAAATATGGTCCAAAATGAAACCCGTATAATTTTCACAAATAGTAGTACATATTTGATGGATAATCCTTAAATATGAGGAATTTCCTTTCTTTCTTTCTAAATTCGCGTATTTAATTGACTTTATGCTGGTTTTCCGAAAGTAATTCAAAGTTGAACTACAACTGTGTGATTGTTTGCTCTGAAAGTTTTATAAAAATAATTTTAAGGTACACAAATAGTGGTTACATCATAGAATCATAGAACCGTCGATAGTTTTGAAAAATTCGACCCGAAAATAAACAAGATGAACTTCTAACTAACAATATTAGTTCCAACGTTTATCAGATTCTTTATGCATGGGTTCAGTCCATTCTTTCTTAATCCACCAAGCTCCCATGAAGGAAATGCAGGCCGTTGTGCTAGAGTAGGCCAAGCGCACATTTTCCAGCAATTCTTAGACCCAGGGCACAGCGATTCACTTCAGAATGTATCTCGTATATCTCTTTGCAAAATCATGCACGGGCCGTGAGTTTCTTCTGTACTAAGATAGAAAATCTGTGTATGCCTATGTGTAAGACATTTCTAGGCATACACATTCTCGGTGATCAAAACTGACTGAACATTTATACATAAACGTTTAATATTGTATTGAAGCCTGACCTATGATTTCTTCCTCCTGTTTTTCTACATCCTCCAGAGCCGTAATGGAGACAAATCATGCTAGCCGGTCATGATGTTAGGAAGCATTGTATGATCACGCAGCTGGTTCCTCGTCGCGCCAAGTGCCAACAAGCTCTCTCTCACACACACATGCGCGTGCGCTCCGAGGGAGCGAATTCAGGACGCTATGGACATTTTCCTAGCATCGGCATTATAAGCCATTGCCCTCGCTACGCATCCGAAGTTTATAACCGATCGATTTCGATTTAGCTTGTCCCAATCCAAACATCAATGGTAGCCCCCCGGGCGAATGACATTGGCAAGGCCGCCATCCGCGACAAGCTTGTGCTCACCGCTGTCGTCTTCATCTGTGTAGCCAGTTCCGAAGGAAAGGAAGCCATGGTACGTATATTGGCACACATCATCCGATCGTCCACCGAGCTAGAGACATCTTCGTTTGCTCTATGATTGCGTGACGTGGCTACCAACATGGACATGTCTCGCACCGACACGCTGATCGGTGCGGCGTCTGACTACGCCATGTCGTACATGTAGGCCAACGCCCCCTGAGTTGTGGGTTGTGGTTGAATATTTTGGTTACCTCCAGTTTCTCAAATCCTAAAATCTTACATTCAAATATTTTGGTTACCTCCAGGCTTCTATTATACCTTGTGTTTTCTCAAACAACTCTAAATGCAAGCTTTTATATAGTGCCAATGCAACGTCATACACTTTGTCACTTAATTAGTTTCTTATCATGCATTCTGAGGTAGTACTATGGGAACTGATATAGAAATCAACAAGAAATTGATGATTTATGGTCTAGTTGGGTCACGTAAAATATGTGTTATCCAAGTATGACCTTCTGTCGCATTTTAAAGTTGATGTTTACATAAATACACTAAGTTAAATGTAAGCTGGTACGGGCTGATAACAAACTACCCGCATATTTGTGCAACTTGCAAGATTTCGCTTGAAGTTGTTATAAATACAATGACTATTTTCATGTATAAGCTTGTATATAGATTTATATATTTCATAATAGCACGGAGGAGAAACCGTGATGAATAAAGCAACACCATATTTACTTGGGTTTTTTTTCTTTTTGTGTCTCTGGTTACTTAGTTTAGTTGTGTTCAGTTTTTTCCATGCTCTAAACTTTTGCTCAGTTTTTCCATTCTCTTGTCTACAACCCTCACAAATGCTTAAATGGACGACCGTTAACTGCTGACAAGTTGGCCGCACATGTCATAGATTATTCATTTTAGAAAACATTTTTTGAATATTTAAATTTCTGACACGGGACCGACATGCAATAGATTTAATTTTCAGAAAATAATAAAATAGGATGATGTCATAATGACATCATCAATGGAGGATATTCTCTTGTTGATCAAGCATTTGACGATACATCGTAAGAGCAGGCACACGGCTATGCGCATTGGAAGTTCCAGAGGATGGCGAACCATATGGGGAGGGGGGGGGGGGGGGGGGGCGCCCAAGAAATAGTCGCGGGAAGGCCTGTGACGACACGACCTTGTGGCGGCGCACGGAGGCGCTCGTCACGAGCAAGGACCAGGAGGCAAGGGAGAGGAAAAATTGGCCGAGGAGATTCAATTTCTGACCCTAGTCGCGTGAACATGGTCAAATGGGCCGGAGGAGCTATCCGCGGCGAGCTTCGGCCGGTGGTACGGGATGCCCCGATTCATTCTATTGGGGCCTTCCAGAACACATGACTCGTCGAGGAGGTGGATGTGGAGAGAGGAGGTAGGCTAGGGTATTGGTGGCTTTGGGTCATAGCCATGTCAGCCAAAATTGATGAGCTTTGGTGTATTTGATGCCAGTTGGAGTGCACGAGAAGTAGAAGCAAAGTAAGCGAATGGAAAAGCAGAGCGGAACAAACGTGCTTCGGTCGGTGGGGAAGAAGATAACAGTTGGTTAAACTGAAAATCCCCTAAAATTTTAGGAAGGGGTGGATTTTCTCTATTTTACCCTCAATGAAGTTATGAGAAAGTCAAGTATGTTATGTGCTTAACGGGGGTTTTGGGGGTTACGCTAGATCATGGTCTAAACCATAGCGTCCCTGGTGATATGATCCAAATTTTTGCACAGATGAGTACACTGCAATTGCGCATAATATTGACATTGGTACAAAGAATGGTTTTTCGCACTAAAAACCCAATTTTGATATATTTAGTTTTGACGGCTTTTTTTGTGATGCAGGTACCAAACTGGTCCCCGAAAACGGACTACCCCAAGGCCTAAAAATAACATACCACTTTATAAGTACATATGAACTCCGAGTGGCGCAAATTTTGCTCATGTTTTTTCTTTTGCAAAAAATCATATTTGGATCCACAATATGTCATGGTTAAGCCCTCGTGGTATCCGTAGACAATGAGTAGAAAACAAAAGATCAAATCAAATTAAATCTAAATAGGGATTTCCACCTAGTTATCTATCTAAATATTGAACCTTTACTTTTAGTGGGTAAAAATAGTAAATGACTCTTCCAGAAGCACGCAACCTGAAAAAATTGTTTACCAACTCCAACTTGGCAATACCATTCGCACCAGATTTGTTTTTGACAAAAACTCAGTAGAGTAAGTTTTCTCATATCCTTTATTATTTTCCCACCTGTCAGTGACACGAGGTGTGGCAAATAATAACCCACCCCCCCCCCCCCCCCCCCCCAATCACCTGCGGCCACCCAAAGCAGAGCATGTTCATCTGAACAACAAGATACATCAAGAGATTTCATTCATTTAAGAGCATTTTATAGAGAGGAGCGTGTATGAAGACACGCAAGATACATCAAAGATGTCCCTCATCGGACATTGTCCTATTTCTGCATGCAGATAAGAAACGAATAGTTAAAGAAGAAGAAAAAAGTAGAGCATGTTCGTTTTTCTTTACGACGGAAATAAAGCGGCCACTCCTCGACCCACGAGTTAACTTTCTTCTTATAGATCCCAAACTGTGCGGCAGTCCAGTAGTGGTCAGCAAATATCAACCAAAAGAAACCCATTCGGCCTCTTGGGCCCAATAAAGGCCTACCCAACTACGAGATCAGGGTTCATATGCTAATGAAGCTACATGCCGCGTCACACTTCAAGGTGGTTGTGGATGATATCATGGATGAAATTGTCGGGGTTTATAGTCCTATTGTGAAGGAGATAGCCGCGAGAGCTATGTCTTTTCAGAGTTGTGTTTTCTTGTTCGAGTCGAGGACGAATAATTGTGAATCCATAATCTTGCTAAGTTTTCTTCATCGCTGGGCTTAGGTCGCCATGTTTGCTTAGGGACTCCCCACGACGTTATCGATGTACCTATGAATATTATGATGCAATAAATCTTAAAAGGACTCCCTAATAAAAGACTATCTACTGGTTTCCCCCTAAAAAAGACTCTCTACTGGTTTGGACAGTGTTAGGGTATATACGGCTTCTTCATCAACATACAAATGCCTATCCATCCTGCTTCGTCGCCTCCACCTATCGGCAAAATGATAGACCGAGCCAAAGTGGGTTGTCCTGCATGACATAATTCTCACCGTAGACAAGCTGACAAACTTTCTCTCATCCACTCGAAGACCTTGCAACACAATTTGTGACCACCTCTCTTCAAGACGGCAGTGAGAGAAGTCATGCTCACTTAGAATAACCGGCTGACAACCGTCAATGACGGCACTCGGCACACTGGTTTTTTTCGAACTTAGGGTCTTCTCAACCTAGGGTCTTTATACTTAATCCTGTGGCAGGGAACACATCTGACAGTGATATGCAACTAGGATTTAGAACATGTGCAGCTGGCTGGCGCTGGATGCCCACGATCTCCCCTCTACTTAGTGTCGTCTTAACTTGGGGTCTATACATAAAATCGAGTGGAGATCTGACAATGGCATGTAGCTACTACAGTAGGATTTATAAATATGCAACTGGCTGGCGGGATACCCACGATCTCCCTGGACTTCCTCTATTCCACCAAATAGCGTGCCGCTTGAGGAGTTGATGAGCTAGCGGTTCTTTTCTGGATCCGATGCAGTTATTCTGCTCCTCTCTCCAGCCATCGGCTGCTTCTTCCTCCGAATGTCACACTGGGTCTATGTTTTCTTGTTGGGTTCATCTTGTGCTCCCTTTGCAGAAGTTTGTTATGTCTTGATTGCACCTTCAGATCTCTTTGTAGAGTTGCAGGTTGCAACAGTTCTAAACTTTTAGATTCTTGTTCCAGGCTCTGTAATGCCCTTCAAACTTTGCATGCTGATCAGAATTCTACTTCATCGTTGAATCTTGAACATCCTTCAAAGTTTACTGCCTTTCTGTTGTACAGTGCCGATGAAAGTTCTTAGAAACAAACACTCTGTACTGTAATCACATCACATTACCAAGTGAAACTAAACAAGTCCATGACACAAACCACTGTAACTTGGTTCAGTTACCATTTACGTTCACGCCTTGGTTCAGTGGACATTTCTTGACTGCGCCTTCAGATATCTTGCAGAGTTGCAGTGCTGCAGCAATTCTGGAGCAGGGCCACCGCGCTCTACACCAAACAACCTGACCAAAAAATTGATTGCGATAACTCTGTCGGTCTGAGAAGAATGGTGCAAAAAACAGTGTTCTGTAGTGCACGGTGTTTAACACATTACATAAACAGTCAGCTAAGTCCTTCCGATCAGATCGATCGAGATGTTCATTTATTCATTTAATTAAGTACAGATGGAGATGCACATTTAACGACTACGTATAAATTTTGACCAAACGGGGTCTCGATCCAGATCATCAGATCGATAGATCCGATCGTCGGTGCCAATCAACTACCCATGGATAGCTAACCATAGTACAGTATAATCCCTGCTCCAACGTACTATAAAACTACGTGCTGCGTTGCACTGGAAAAGACATAGGCTAAGCT
Source organism: Poa annua (assembly GCA_026929855.1). Lineage (NCBI taxonomy): Eukaryota > Viridiplantae > Streptophyta > Magnoliopsida > Poales > Poaceae > Poa > Poa annua. Next base: position 10,733,058 of record CM049433.1, on the reverse strand, counting down.
AGCAAAAGATCAGTTCTTGCTCACGAAGCAAGCAGATCGAGCTCCATGGCCTCGTCGCGAGCCATGGCGATAGCAATGCTCATCATCTCTAGCTTCTTCGTCGTCTCTTCCTATGCTACCTCAGCTGACTTCCTCCGGTGCCTCTCGGCGTCCGTACCGAACCAGCTCCTCTTCACCCAGAGCTCCCCGTCGTTCGCGTCGGTCCTGGCATCGTCCGCCCGGAACCCGTTGTTCCTCACCCCGGCCACGGTGAGGCCGCTCTGCATCGTCACGGCGACGAACGCCTCCCACGTCCAGGCCGTCGTCGTCTGCGGCCGCCGGCACGACGTGCGCCTCCGCGTGCGCAGTGCCGGGCACGACTACGAGGGCCTCTCGTATAGGGCCGCGCGCTCCGATGCGGCCCCGTTCGCCGTGGTCGACCTCGCCGGTCTCCGCTCCGTGCGCGTCACCCGGGGAACGCCGGCCACCGCGTGGGTGGACTCCGGTGCCACGCTCGGGGAGCTGTATCACGCCATCGGGAAGGTGAGCGACCGTCTCGCGTTCCCGGCGGGCCTGTGCCCGACGGTGGGCGTCGGCGGCCACTTCAGTGGTGGTGGCTTCGGCATGCTCATGCGTAGGCACGGACTCGCCGCCGATCAGGTCGTGGACGCCTTGCTGGTCAACGCCGAGGGGCGGATCTTGGACAGCAACGCCATGGGGAGCGACGTCTTCTGGGCCATCCGCGGTGGCGGCGGTGGCGGAAGCTTCGGGATCGTGCTGTCCTGGCGGGTGAATCTTGTGGCTGTGCCGCCAAAGGTCACGGTGTTCACCGTCACAAGGACCGTCCAGCAGGGCGCCGTCGACATCATCAACAAGTGGCAGCAGGTCTCCCCGGCTCTCCCCGACGACCTGTTGGTGAGGGTGATCGCCCAGGGACAGACGGCCAACTTCCAGTCCCTGTACCTGGGCACCTGCGACGTGCTCCTGCCGGTGATGAACAGCCGCTTCCCGGAGCTCGGCATCAACCGGGCCGACTGCAAGGAGATGACCTGGATCCAGTCCGTGCCCTTCATCTACCTCGGCCCTAGCGCCACCGTGGACGACATCCTCAAGCGGACCCTCCCGGGGGACGCCGTCTTCAGCAAGGCCACGTCCGACTACGTCCGGCAGGCCATCTCCAGGGACAAATGGGCGGAGATCTTCACCAGCTGGCTCGCGAGGCAGAGCGCCGGGCTGATGATCCTGGAGCCCTACGGCGGCAAGATCGCCACCGTCTCGGAGTCCCAGACGCCCTTCCCGCACCGCGCCGGCGTGCTCTACAACGTCCAGTACATGAACTTCTGGAACGGCGCCGGCGAGGAGGCCGCGCGGACCGGGTGGGTCAGGGACCTCTACGCGTTCATGCAGCCACACGTGAGCAGCAACCCGAGGGAGGCGTACGCCAACTACAGGGACCTCTGGCTCGGCCAGAACGTCCTCACCGGCAACGTCACCAGCTTCCAGGCCGGCAGGGTGTGGGGCGAGAAGTACTACAAGGCTAATAACTTCAGAAGGCTCGCGATGGCCAAGGCTGCCATAGATCCCAACGACTACTTCAGGAGCGAGCAGAGCATCCCGCCACTTGGTAATAACCAGCTCATCTCCACGGTCGTCGCGCGCGTGGATGGATCATACTGATATCTGATTGGTGCCTTGGTGGTGTATTCTGAATATTTGCATGCATGGTTCATCCGTGTCTAAACGTGTTGTTGTAATTGACTATCTTACCTTATTGTTGTGAACCGAAGGGCATCAACGTACTTATTAGTGAGATACTGGTGTATCTAGAAAAAATTGGAGAGTGGGCACACTGCAATAAAAATGTCGCACCGCGGATTTTTTTTTTATAGATGAATAGTATAAATGGGCGATCGATTCAATAGGCAATCGATCCGTTTCAGATTCTACAATACTGTAATTCGAGAGCTATGTTTCAGATTCGATCCGTTTCATATTAGATGACTCTCATTTGTAAACAACACATACAGAATAACTTTTTTAATTTATAAAGACAAATCACAAAAGAGATGAGATGCAATGTGGCTATTCCTCTTCATACTCGATTCTACAATCACAAAATAATAACAAATGAATTAATTGGTTGTCAATTACAAACCGAAATTATCGGTTTCATATAAAATTGGGGCATTCTCCCATACGGGTGTGGCTTGAACCAAATCCAGGACACAATATGTCATGGTTAAGCCCTCGTGGTATCCATAGACAATGAGTAGAAAACGAAAGATCAAATCAAATTAAATCTAAATTGGGATTTCCACCTACAGTACTTATCTACCAAAATATTAAATATTGAACCTTTATGTTTAGTGGGTAAAAATAGTAAATGACTCTTCCACAAGCACGCAACCTGTTCACCTCTGAAAAAATGATGTAAGCTTGTACAGCATGCCCCTCCAACTTCATCCAATAAACCTCATTATTAACTATCCATCCAATTTTACACAACACATCTTACTTCTGGTCTGTACGTACATATTCTAGATATAAAGAGGATGGGAGTCTAACATAGTGATGCATTCACATGCAGGTCGTAATGAGCCGTAAAGCTCAAATTTTATACTCCCTCCTTCCATAGATGTCTTAAGTTTGTCTAAATTTAGGTCTAACCAACAGCTAGCTGAAAATCCAATTCGCCATCAGACACTTTTTGTACTATAAGTATTTCATTCGGTCAGCTTTCCTTTAGTATTTTCAGTCCGACCAAATGATTGGCAAAAATCAGTCTGGTTCTTTTTACCGGTTTATTCAGCCAGAAGGGAAAACAAAATTGGAGTTTACCGCTCCTGAAAAATCAAAAATACTAGCTCAGAGTAGACAACCGAAGTGAACTCTGGCAGGAAGTGTCAGATATCATTGAATATAGTGAGAAAAAAGAAGAAAAATGCCTTGGAGAAATACATAGATGCCATCTTTTGAGTAAAATTGCTACAGCGCAGTACAACTCGTCTGGTGTACACAAAAACAAGAAAGAAACTGGAGCCAAATCGGAACTCATATTAAAACAGTGCAGTACAACAACTTTGCAACTGTTAGGATATACTGTATAAGTGTATTAGCCGTGCGTGTGTATTCCTGTACCTAGTCAACACGCACGCCCGAACCTCTCCCACGATCGTAGTTAGACTAGCACGACCTGGAGATCGTGGCCTGCACACGTTCAGTTGAGGATCAGCCTGTATATAAGCACTGCCTCGACGAAACGATGTGGCCACAACTAGGAGCGGGCGTCGGGCCTATCTCCCACCGTTCGGCTGGGGAAGAACATCAAGATTCGTGCACTTTTTTTACAAAAAACCCCTCGTTTTCCTGTAATTCTTGTGAACCAGTCCTCGTGCACGGTGGAGCGTGGAGGAGCTCCGGCCGGCCTGGCGGAGCGCGGAGGAGCGCGGCGACCACGCGGCGTCCCGGCGAGCTCCGGAGCGCGGCGGCCGGCTCCGAGCTCTGAGCGCTGCCGAGGAGCGCGACGGCGGCGCGGCGGAGCACGAAGGCCGGCGCGGCGGAGCGCGGCGGCCGGCGCGGAGAACGGCGGAGCTCCGGGCGGCGCGACGGAGCGCGACGGCGAGCTCCGTCACCTGCTTGGGAGGACTGAATTGTAAATACGTACGAGAGGAAGGATGTTTCTGCAAAAATTTGTTACCGACCGTGGGATGAAAGATGAACGGTCCGGATAAGCCCGACGCCCGCTCCTAGTTGTTGGAAATCCATTCTCCTCGACAGATGAATAAAGTGTGTTGAGTTCTCTCCCTAACCTCTCTCTCTACATGGTATCAGACGCTTCAGGTTCATCCAACTCTTCCACACCGATGGACGATCCCTTCTTCAACCCCATGGCGGAGCCAGGATCTTCGCCGGACGGCTCTCCGTCGCGGCCAGCTGCGCCCGCCATCGTCACCGCGCCTCCTGCGCCCGCTGTGCCGCGCTCCGTCGCGGTCTCGGCTCTCCCTGCTACTGTCTTGCAGATGGTGCACATCGGCCATGTGCCGGTCGTCCTCGACCTCGCCGCGGCTAACTACTCCCAATCACGGCGCTTCTTCGACACCGTCATCGGCAAATTCGGCCTCCGCGACCACATCGACGCCACCGCCGTTCCTCGCCACGATGACCCCGAGTGGGTCATGATCGACCACTGCGTCGTGCACTGGCTGTACATGACGGTCTCCTCCGAGCTCCTCGACGTCATCATGCAGCCCGAGGACACGGCTCTGACGGTCTGGACCGCGCTTCAGGAACTCTTCCGCGACAATCAACTCGTCCGCGCCGTCTACATCGACGCCGAGTACCACGCGCTCGTCCAAGGTGAGATGACCGTGATGCAGTACTGCGCCAAGCTCAAGAGCTTCACCGACCAACTGCGCAGCCTCGGCCAGCCCGTCACCGAGGTTCAGCAGGTCTTCAACCTGCTGCGCGGACTCGGGCGCCAGTACCACCACGCCATCCCGCACATCACGTCTCAGGTCCCGCTTCCCTCCTTCTTGCAGGTTCGCTCCTTCCTCATGTTGGAAGAGCATCGCGTGGAGCAGTCTGCACGCCAGAACGCCGTGCACGCTCTCATGGCTGCCGCACGTCCTCCTGCTCCACCGCCAACCTATGGCAACGACGGTGGCTCCAGTTCCAGCGGTGGGCGCAACCGCGGCAAGGGGAAGAACAAGGGCAAGGCCAAGGCCCCTGACGCGCCTCCTCCCTCACCAGCACCTGCGCCGACCAACTTCCGCCCTGCTGCACCTGCGCCGGGTGCCAACTCCTGGACTGGGCTCGTTCAAGCCTGGCCCGTCAACTGGCGCGTGCCGGGTGCCGGCCTCTTCGGCAACCGCCCCGGCGTTCCGCATCAGCAGGCTCTGATGGCCGCGCCGCCCTCGCCGTTCTCGTACGGCTACGGCGCCCTCACCACTCCACCGCCCTCGCCGTTCCAGTACGGCTACGGCTCTCCCGGAGCTGGTCCCAGCAACGCCGCTGCTCCCGTCTATGGCACGCCCGGCGCCAGCACCAGCACCAACCCGCCGCCGCAGCAGCCGTGGGACATGGGCGCGCTCCAGCAAGCTCTGCACGGCACCGCGGCGCACGCCGCGCCCTCTGGCGGCACCTCCGACTGGTACCTCGACACCGGGGCCTCGTCCCACATGTCCAACGGCGCTGGTAATCTTCATTCCCTTCGTCCTTCTCACTCCACAACTCAAATTATTGTCGAAAACGGTGCCCACCTTCCCATCACTCACATAGGCACCGGTTCCATTGTCACCACCTCTTCTCCTCTCGCTCTTCGCAATGTGCTGCTTTCCCCTACACTTATTAAGAATCTTTTATCTGTTCGTCAACTCTGTCGAGATAACCCTGTTTCAGTTGAATTTGACGCTCGTGGTTTCTCTGTAAAGGACCTTCGAACTCGGACAGTGATTCTGCGCAGTGACTCTGACGGGGATCTGTATCCGGTGGGCTCGTGTTCATCTACACCTCGCTCACCGTTCGTCGGCGTTGCCTCCGTCCACCTCTGGCACCAGCGGCTTGGGCATCCCGGCAATGCCGCTCTCCGCAGCACATTAGCTAGCTTTCCTTTCGCATGTAGCAAATCTGCATCACATACTTGCCACGCTTGTCAGCTCGGCAAGAATGTTCGATTACCATTTACTTCATCCACCACCATTAGTTACTTTCCCTTTCAATTGTTGCATTTAGACATCTGGACATCACCCGTTGTAAGCATCTCGGGTTTTCAATACTATTTGGTCATTATCGATGATTTCAGTCACTATGTGTGGTCGTTTCCTCTGCGCCAAAAATCTGATGCCTTCCGAGTCATCGTTGATTTCTTTGCCTATGCCCAGACCCAATTTCAGCGACCCATACTTGCCCTTCAGACTGACAACGGCCGTGAGTTCGACAATGCCGCTTTGCGATCCTTCCTCGCTGATCGCGGCACCTTCTTCCGCCTCTCCAGCCAGCAGAACGGCAAAGCCGAGCGCACCTTGCGCACTCTCAATGAGGGTGTGCGCACGCTCCTTGTCCACGCCTCCATGCTGGCGCGATTCTGGGTTGAAGCTCTGTCAACCTCCACCTATCTTCTGAACCGGAGACCCAGTCAAACCAGCGCGCCCCAAACTCCGCACGAACTGCTGCTTGGAGTCGCTCCCGATTACTCTCTCTTGCGCGTTTTCGGATGTCTCTGCTATCCCAACACCACCGCCACCTCGCGGAACAAGCTTGATCACCGCTCGGTCGCCTGTGTTTTCCTCGGCTATCCGCCTGATCATCGCGGGTATAGGTGCTTCGACCCCGTCTCTCGCCGTGTTCTCACTTCACGGCATGTGCGCTTCGACGAGGACACCTTCCCCTTCTCCTATCCGCATCTGCGCGACAGCGCCGCTCCCTCCACCACGGGCCCTCCGCCTGAGCCGATTCACCATTTTCATCCAGTGCTGCAGGTTCCCTCTCCCGCTCCGACAGCGCACGGCAGGAACCCATCTGGTTCAAATGGAGCAACTCGGGCCGCATCTGGTCCATCGCGTCAAGGCGGGCCGTCAGCCTCAACTGGGCCGCGGCCTCTCATCTGCGCGCGCGATGGAGATCTCGCCTCTCCCGCGTCTGCGGGCGATTCAAGCTCCGCCGCTCGATCTTCAACGGATGGCCCTGCGTCAAGCTCGTCTGCGCCACCTGCCTCGGCCTGCTCCTCGCCGCCGTTCCTGCCGTCTCCGGCACGCCGCATGGTGACACGAGCTCAGCAGGGCATCTACAAGCCCAATCCGCGCTACGCCAACGCTGCATCAACCTCGCCGGACATCTCGCCGATCCCGCGCTCTGTACAGGTCGCCGTGCGCGATCCAAACTGGCTCGCCGCCATGCGCGAGGAATTTGCTTCTCTCGTCGGCAACAACACCTGGGAATTGGTCCCGCGCCCTCCTCGAGCTCATCTCATCACCGGCAAGTGGGTTTTTCGGCACAAGACGCGCGCTGACGGATCCCTTGACCGCTACAAGGCTCGGTGGGTGGTGCGTGGTTTCACCCAGCGCGCCGGCATCGACTACGGCGAAACCTTCTCGCCGGTCGTCAAACCGGCCACCATCCACACCGTGCTCACCATTGCTGCCTCGCGCCAGTGGCCTGTGCATCAGCTCGACGTCAAGAATGCCTTCCTTCACGGCACCCTCGACGAAGAGGTGTTCTGTTTGCAGCCTGCAGGTTTCGTGGACGCCTCCAAGCCGGATCATGTCTGTCGCCTGTCCAAGTCACTCTATGGCTTAAAGCAGGCGCCGCGCGCATGGTTCCAGCGCTTCGCCGGCTTCGTCACCTCCATCGGGTTCGCCTCGACACGCTCGGACTCGTCGCTGTTCCTCTACAACCACGGCTCCGACATGGCGTACCTGCTGCTGTACGTGGACGACATTGTGCTCACTGCATCCTAGCCTGCACTGCTTCATCGCATTGTCGCGCGACTCACCGGCGAGTTCGCCATGAAGGATCTCGGCGCTCTGCACTTCTTCCTCGGCATCCGGGTCACGCGCACGGCTGCTGGCTTCTTCCTCTCGCAACAGCAGTATGCCGAGGACGTTCTCGAGCGCGCCGATATGGACAACTGCCGCGCCGCCCCGACAACAGTGGACACCAAGGCCAAGCTTCCCGCTGCTGATGGCCCACGCGTTGCTGATCCCTCCGCCTACCGCAGCATTGCCGGTGCGCTGCAGTACCTGACGATCACCCGTCCCGAGCTCGCCTACACGGTTCAGCAGATCTGCATGCACATGCATGATCCCCGCGCATGCCATGTCGGGTTGATCAAGCGTGCTCTTCGGTACATTCGCGGCTCCGTCGACATGGGTCTGCACATTCTTGCTTCACCCACGCTGGACCTGCGTGTCTACACCGACGCGGACTGGGCTGGGTGCCCTGACACCAGGCGCTCCACCTCCGGCTACTGCATCTACCTTGGCAACGCGCTGGTCTCCTGGTCCTCCAAGCGCCAGGCCAGGGTCTCGCGTTCCAACGCCGAGGCTGAGTACCGTGGCGTCGCTAATGCCGTCGCTGAGTGCGTCTGGCTACGCCAATTGCTCGGCGAGCTACTCTGCCCCATCTCCAAGGCCACGCTTGTCTACTGCGACAACATCTCGATCGGCCGTCTACATGTGCGCGAATCCGGTGCATCATCGGCGCACCAAGCACGTCGAGCTCGACATCCACTTCGTCATAGAGAAGGTGGCGCTCGGCGAGTTCAGAGTGCTGCATGTTCCAACCCGGCAACAATTCGCGGACGTCATGACCAAGGGCTTGCCAACGGACATTTTCCAAGAGTTCCGCTCCTAGTCTTTGCGTCTCGACAGCCGACGTCACGACTGCGGGGGTGTTAGGATATACTGTATAAGTGTATTAGCCTGTATAAGTGTATTAGCCGTTCGTGTGTATTCCTGTACCTAGTCAACACGCACGCCCGCACCTCCCCCACGATCGTAGTCAGACTAGCACGACCTGGAGATCGTGGCCTGCACACGTTCAGTTGAGACATTCAGTTGAGGATCAGCCTGTATATAAGCACTGCCTCGACAGATGAATAAAGTGTGTTGAGTTCTCTCCCTAACCTCTCTCTCTACAGCAACACAAATTGATATGTTTGTATCATGCGAATTACACACGTTCTGATCATCTATACAAGTAGAGGAACAAATCCAACCAGGAAACAACTGAACCATCTAGCAGCATCTGATACAAATTACATAGGTATGAAAAATGGAACCAAATTTCATATCAAACAAACTATTTGACATTCCCTGTTCTGCTTCAAGTCTCGGATTACCAAACACCAAGCATGAAAATGATCCTGCAGATTGGCGTAGAAGAAGGTGTAGTTGTACTATGAGCACAAGACCCCTGAAATTTATGAAAGAGTGAATTGATGAGAATGAGAGACTGAGAGAATATTCTAGAAAAAGATCATTGTGTAGAGAGAGTTAGACAAGAAGAAAAAATAAGACAAAAGAAAATGTACTCAAGAGAGTGATAACCATGAAGCAAAATCCACGCAATAAAACTCTACTTAGTCAAGATGATAATGAAATAAGGATTGAAGAAAGAGTTAGAAATTTAGTCCAAATACAATGAACAGTGATTCAACAAGTAGAAATTGCAAATGACTTATGCTTGAACCAAAAGAAGAATGAAATAGTGAAAACTGAGATTCAAAAAAAACTAAGAATGCAAAGCTGAGAAAATTATATGAAAACAAAAAAAATGGCTGAGCAAAAAGTGATATAAACAATGTAGATAGACTGACATAACTAAAAACAGAGGAAATCAAAAAAATGAGATAAAAGATGAATAGAAACAGAGGAAAATGAAAAACAATGAGATGAACATGAAGAATGAGAGCCTGAGAATTTAGAATGAGACTGAAGAACTGAAAGACTTTACAAATGAGATCTACTGAGAGGATAAAGAACAAACAAATTAAATGAACGAGTAAAAAATGAGATTGGGAATGAGTAACAGAGAATAAGATTGAAAAACTGAGCAATTTAAAATGATCGACTGAGAGATTGAAAACAAGACTGAGTAAAATAAAATGAAAAATGAAAAAAGGAAGAACATTGAATTAAATAGAGATTGAATTCTCACAAATGAAGATGATAAACTGAGCCAAAGAAAACCCAAGACCGAGGAATGAGCAATGAGAAAGAAAAATTATGAAATAAGTAAGACTGAAGACTGAGAAAATAAGGTATAAATGAGGAATAATATAACTGAACAAATAAAGACTAAACTCAGGAAATTGAATAATACTCGAACTGAAAAAATAAGAATGACACCGAGAGATTACAGAAACTGAGACTGAGAGAATATTCTAGAAAAAGATCATTGTGTAGAGAGAGTTAGACAAGAAGAAAAAATAAGACAAAAGAAAATGTACTCAAGAGAGTGATAACCATGAAGCAAAATCCACACAATAAAACTCTATTTAGTCAAGATGATAATGAAATAAGGATTGAAGAAAGAGTTAGAAATTTAGTCCAAATAAAATGAACAGTGATTCAACAAGTAGAAATTGCAAATGACTTATGCTTGAACCAAAAGAAGAATGAAATAGTGAAAACTGAGATTCGAAAAAAACTAAGAATGCAAAGCTGAGAAAATTATATGAAAACAAAAAAAATGGCTGAGCAAAAAGTGATATAAACAATGTAGATAGACTGACATAACTAAAAACAGAGGAAATCAAAAAAATGAGATAAAAGATGAATAGAAACAGAGGACAATGAAAAACAATGAGATGAACATGAAGAATGAGAGCCTGAGAATTTAGAATGAGACTGAAGAACTGAAAGACTTTACAAATGAGATCTACTGAGAGGATAAAGAACAAACAAATTAAATGAACGAGTAAAAAATGAGATTGGGAATGAGTAACAGAGAATAAGATTGAAAAACTGAGCAATTTAAAATGATCGACTGAGAGATTGAAAACAAGACTGAGTAAAATAAAATGAAAACTGAAAAAAGGAAGAACATTGAATTAAATAGAGATTGAATTCTCACAAATGAAGATGATAAACTGAGCCAAAGAAAACCCAAGACCGAGGAATGAGCAATGAGAAAGAAAAATTATGAAATAAGTAAGACTGAAGACTGAGAAAATAAGGTATAAATGAGGAATAATATAACTGAACAAATAAAGACTAAACTCAGGAAATTGAATAATACTCGAACTGAAAAAATAAGAATGACACCGAGAGATTACAGAAACTGAGATGAATGAGGAAATGACTGCGCGCGACTCACCGGCGAGTTCGCCATGAAGGATCTCGGCGCTCTGCACTTCTTCCTCGGCATCCGGGTCACGCGCACGGCTGCTGGCTTCTTCCTCTCGCAACAGCAGTATGCCGAGGACGTTCTCGAGCGCGCCGATATGGACAACTGCCGCGCCGCCCCGACAACAGTGGACACCAAGGCCAAGCTTCCCGCTGCTGATGGCCCACGCGTTGCTGATCCCTCCGCCTACCGCAGCATTGCCGGTGCGCTGCAGTACCTGACGATCACCCGTCCCGAGCTCGCCTACACGGTTCAGCAGATCTGCATGCACATGCATGATCCCCGCGCATGCCATGTCGGGTTGATCAAGCGTGCTCTTCGGTACATTCGCGGCTCCGTCGACATGGGTCTGCACATTCTTGCTTCACCCACGCTGGACCTGCGTGTCTACACCGACGCGGACTGGGCTGGGTGCCCTGACACCAGGCGCTCCACCTCCGGCTACTGCATCTACCTTGGCAACGCGCTGGTCTCCTGGTCCTCCAAGCGCCAGGCCAGGGTCTCGCGTTCCAACGCCGAGGCTGAGTACCGTGGCGTCGCTAATGCCGTCGCTGAGTGCGTCTGGCTACGCCAATTGCTCGGCGAGCTACTCTGCCCCATCTCCAAGGCCACGCTTGTCTACTGCGACAACATCTCGATCGGCCGTCTACATGTGCGCGAATCCGGTGCATCATCGGCGCACCAAGCACGTCGAGCTCGACATCCACTTCGTCATAGAGAAGGTGGCGCTCGGCGAGTTCAGAGTGCTGCATGTTCCAACCCGGCAACAATTCGCGGACGTCATGACCAAGGGCTTGCCAACGGACATTTTCCAAGAGTTCCGCTCCTAGTCTTTGCGTCTCGACAGCCGACGTCACGACTGCGGGGGTGTTAGGATATACTGTATAAGTGTATTAGCCTGTATAAGTGTATTAGCCGTTCGTGTGTATTCCTGTACCTAGTCAACACGCACGCCCGCACCTCCCCCACGATCGTAGTCAGACTAGCACGACCTGGAGATCGTGGCCTGCACACGTTCAGTTGAGACATTCAGTTGAGGATCAGCCTGTATATAAGCACTGCCTCGACAGATGAATAAAGTGTGTTGAGTTCTCTCCCTAACCTCTCTCTCTACAGCAACACAAATTGATATGTTTGTATCATGCGAATTACACACGTTCTGATCATCTATACAAGTAGAGGAACAAATCCAACCAGGAAACAACTGAACCATCTAGCAGCATCTGATACAAATTACATAGGTATGAAAAATGGAACCAAATTTCATATCAAACAAACTATTTGACATTCCCTGTTCTGCTTCAAGTCTCGGATTACCAAACACCAAGCATGAAAATGATCCTGCAGATTGGCGTAGAAGAAGGTGTAGTTGTACTATGAGCACAAGACCCCTGAAATTTATGAAAGAGTGAATTGATGAGAATGAGAGACTGAGAGAATATTCTAGAAAAAGATCATTGTGTAGAGAGAGTTAGACAAGAAGAAAAAATAAGACAAAAGAAAATGTACTCAAGAGAGTGATAACCATGAAGCAAAATCCACGCAATAAAACTCTACTTAGTCAAGATGATAATGAAATAAGGATTGAAGAAAGAGTTAGAAATTTAGTCCAAATACAATGAACAGTGATTCAACAAGTAGAAATTGCAAATGACTTATGCTTGAACCAAAAGAAGAATGAAATAGTGAAAACTGAGATTCAAAAAAAACTAAGAATGCAAAGCTGAGAAAATTATATGAAAACAAAAAAAATGGCTGAGCAAAAAGTGATATAAACAATGTAGATAGACTGACATAACTAAAAACAGAGGAAATCAAAAAAATGAGATAAAAGATGAATAGAAACAGAGGAAAATGAAAAACAATGAGATGAACATGAAGAATGAGAGCCTGAGAATTTAGAATGAGACTGAAGAACTGAAAGACTTTACAAATGAGATCTACTGAGAGGATAAAGAACAAACAAATTAAATGAACGAGTAAAAAATGAGATTGGGAATGAGTAACAGAGAATAAGATTGAAAAACTGAGCAATTTAAAATGATCGACTGAGAGATTGAAAACAAGACTGAGTAAAATAAAATGAAAAATGAAAAAAGGAAGAACATTGAATTAAATAGAGATTGAATTCTCACAAATGAAGATGATAAACTGAGCCAAAGAAAACCCAAGACCGAGGAATGAGCAATGAGAAAGAAAAATTATGAAATAAGTAAGACTGAAGACTGAGAAAATAAGGTATAAATGAGGAATAATATAACTGAACAAATAAAGACTAAACTCAGGAAATTGAATAATACTCGAACTGAAAAAATAAGAATGACACCGAGAGATTACAGAAACTGAGACTGAGAGAATATTCTAGAAAAAGATCATTGTGTAGAGAGAGTTAGACAAGAAGAAAAAATAAGACAAAAGAAAATGTACTCAAGAGAGTGATAACCATGAAGCAAAATCCACACAATAAAACTCTATTTAGTCAAGATGATAATGAAATAAGGATTGAAGAAAGAGTTAGAAATTTAGTCCAAATAAAATGAACAGTGATTCAACAAGTAGAAATTGCAAATGACTTATGCTTGAACCAAAAGAAGAATGAAATAGTGAAAACTGAGATTCGAAAAAAACTAAGAATGCAAAGCTGAGAAAATTATATGAAAACAAAAAAAATGGCTGAGCAAAAAGTGATATAAACAATGTAGATAGACTGACATAACTAAAAACAGAGGAAATCAAAAAAATGAGATAAAAGATGAATAGAAACAGAGGACAATGAAAAACAATGAGATGAACATGAAGAATGAGAGCCTGAGAATTTAGAATGAGACTGAAGAACTGAAAGACTTTACAAATGAGATCTACTGAGAGGATAAAGAACAAACAAATTAAATGAACGAGTAAAAAATGAGATTGGGAATGAGTAACAGAGAATAAGATTGAAAAACTGAGCAATTTAAAATGATCGACTGAGAGATTGAAAACAAGACTGAGTAAAATAAAATGAAAACTGAAAAAAGGAAGAACATTGAATTAAATAGAGATTGAATTCTCACAAATGAAGATGATAAACTGAGCCAAAGAAAACCCAAGACCGAGGAATGAGCAATGAGAAAGAAAAATTATGAAATAAGTAAGACTGAAGACTGAGAAAATAAGGTATAAATGAGGAATAATATAACTGAACAAATAAAGACTAAACTCAGGAAATTGAATAATACTCGAACTGAAAAAATAAGAATGACACCGAGAGATTACAGAAACTGAGATGAATGAGGAAATGACTGCGCGCGACTCACCGGCGAGTTCGCCATGAAGGATCTCGGCGCTCTGCACTTCTTCCTCGGCATCCGGGTCACGCGCACGGCTGCTGGCTTCTTCCTCTCGCAACAGCAGTATGCCGAGGACGTTCTCGAGCGCGCCGATATGGACAACTGCCGCGCCGCCCCGACAACAGTGGACACCAAGGCCAAGCTTCCCGCTGCTGATGGCCCACGCGTTGCTGATCCCTCCGCCTACCGCAGCATTGCCGGTGCGCTGCAGTACCTGACGATCACCCGTCCCGAGCTCGCCTACACGGTTCAGCAGATCTGCATGCACATGCATGATCCCCGCGCATGCCATGTCGGGTTGATCAAGCGTGCTCTTCGGTACATTCGCGGCTCCGTCGACATGGGTCTGCACATTCTTGCTTCACCCACGCTGGACCTGCGTGTCTACACCGACGCGGACTGGGCTGGGTGCCCTGACACCAGGCGCTCCACCTCCGGCTACTGCATCTACCTTGGCAACGCGCTGGTCTCCTGGTCCTCCAAGCGCCAGGCCAGGGTCTCGCGTTCCAACGCCGAGGCTGAGTACCGTGGCGTCGCTAATGCCGTCGCTGAGTGCGTCTGGCTACGCCAATTGCTCGGCGAGCTACTCTGCCCCATCTCCAAGGCCACGCTTGTCTACTGCGACAACATCTCGATCGGCCGTCTACATGTGCGCGAATCCGGTGCATCATCGGCGCACCAAGCACGTCGAGCTCGACATCCACTTCGTCATAGAGAAGGTGGCGCTCGGCGAGTTCAGAGTGCTGCATGTTCCAACCCGGCAACAATTCGCGGACGTCATGACCAAGGGCTTGCCAACGGACATTTTCCAAGAGTTCCGCTCCTAGTCTTTGCGTCTCGACAGCCGACGTCACGACTGCGGGGGTGTTAGGATATACTGTATAAGTGTATTAGCCTGTATAAGTGTATTAGCCGTTCGTGTGTATTCCTGTACCTAGTCAACACGCACGCCCGCACCTCCCCCACGATCGTAGTCAGACTAGCACGACCTGGAGATCGTGGCCTGCACACGTTCAGTTGAGACGTTCAGTTGAGGATCAGCCTGTATATAAGCACTGCCTCGACAGATGAATAAAGTGTGTTGAGTTCTCTCCCTAACCTCTCTCTCTACAGCAACACAAATTGATATGTTTGTATCATGCGAATTACACACGTTCTGATCATCTATACAAGTAGAGGAACAAATCCAACCAGGAAACAACTGAACCATCTAGCAGCATCTGATACAAATTACATAGGTATGAAAAATGGAACCAAATTTCATATCAAACAAACTATTTGACATTCCCTGTTCTGCTTCAAGTCTCGGATTACCAAACACCAAGCATGAAAATGATCCTGCAGATTGGCAAGGTGTAGTTGTACTATGAGCACAAGACCCCTGAAATTTATGAAAGAGTGAATTGATGAGAATGAGAGACCGAGAGAATATTCTAGAAAAAGATCATTGTGTAGAGAGAGTTAGACAAGAAGAAAAAATAAGACAAAAGAAAATGTACTCAAGAGAGTGATAACCATGAAGCAAAATCCACGCAATAAAACTCTATTTAGTCAAGATGATAATGAAATAAGGATTGAAGAAAGAGTTAGAAATTTAGTCCAAATACAATGAACAGTGATTCAACAAGTAGAAATTGCAAATGACTTATGCTTGAACCAAAAGAAGAATGAAATAGTGAAAACTGAGATTCAAAAAAAACTAAGAATGCAAAGCTGAGAAAATTATATGAAAACAAAAAAAATGGCTGAGCAAAAAGTGATATAAACAATGTAGATAGACTGACATAACTAAAAACAGAGGAAATCAAAAAAATGAGATAAAAGATGAATAGAAACAGAGGAAAATGAAAAACAATGAGATGAACATGAAGAATGAGAGCCTGAGAATTTAGAATGAGACTGAAGAACTGAAAGACTTTACAAATGAGATCTACTGAGAGGATAAAGAACAAACAAATTAAATGAACGAGTAAAAAATGAGATTGGGAATGAGTAACAGAGAATAAGATTGAAAAACTGAGCAATTTAAAATGATCGACTGAGAGATTGAAAACAAGACTGAGTAAAATAAAATGAAAAATGAAAAAAGGAAGAACATTGAATTAAATAGAGATTGAATTCTCACAAATGAAGATGATAAACTGAGCCAAAGAAAACCCAAGACCGAGGAATGAGCAATGAGAAAGAAAAATTATGAAATAAGTAAGACTGAAGACTGAGAAAATAAGGTATAAATGAGGAATAATATAACTGAACAAATAAAGACTAAACTCAGGAAATTGAATAATACTCGAACTGAAAAAATAAGAATGACACCGAGAGATTACAGAAACTGAGACTGAGAGAATATTCTAGAAAAAGATCATTGTGTAGAGAGAGTTAGACAAGAAGAAAAAATAAGACAAAAGAAAATGTACTCAAGAGAGTGATAACCATGAAGCAAAATCCACGCAATAAAACTCTATTTAGTCAAGATGATAATGAAATAAGGATTGAAGAAAGAGTTAGAAATTTAGTCCAAATAAAATGAACAGTGATTCAACAAGTAGAAATTGCAAATGACTTATGCTTGAACCAAAAGAAGAATGAAATAGTGAAAACTGAGATTCGAAAAAAACTAAGAATGCAAAGCTGAGAAAATTATATGAAAACAAAAAAAATGGCTGAGCAAAAAGTGATATAAACAATGTAGATAGACTGACATAACTAAAAACAGAGGAAATCAAAAAAATGAGATAAAAGATGAATAGAAACAGAGGACAATGAAAAACAATGAGATGAACATGAAGAATGAGAGCCTGAGAATTTAGAATGAGACTGAAGAACTGAAAGACTTTACAAATGAGATCTACTGAGAGGATAAAGAACAAACAAATTAAATGAACGAGTAAAAAATGAGATTGGGAATGAGTAACAGAGAATAAGATTGAAAAACTGAGCAATTTAAAATGATCGACTGAGAGATTGAAAACAAGACTGAGTAAAATAAAATGAAAACTGAAAAAAGGAAGAACATTGAATTAAATAGAGATTGAATTCTCACAAATGAAGATGATAAACTGAGCCAAAGAAAACCCAAGACCGAGGAATGAGCAATGAGAAAGAAAAATTATGAAATAAGTAAGACTGAAGACTGAGAAAATAAGGTATAAATGAGGAATAATATAACTGAACAAATAAAGACTAAACTCAGGAAATTGAATAATACTCGAACTGAAAAAATAAGAATGACACCGAGAGATTACAGAAACTGAGATGAATGAGGAAATGACTGAAAATAAGACTAAAACTAAGAGCTGCAACTGAGAGAATAAAAAACTGAGTCGAATGAGAGTAATACTTGAACTGACCAAATAAGAATGACACTGAGAAAAATTGAACTAATAAGAGGTAAAGAAATGAAAAAAAGATTCATAGAAAAATGAATGACCGAAAAACTGAAGAAAGACCGATGCAAAAAAATTCAAGATAAACTGAAGAGAATGAAAAATGAGAGCAAATAATGAGGTAAGAACTGAGAAAATGAGTAAACACATAAGAAAGAGATAATGAGATTAAATAATGAAGTTAAAATACTGAGAGACTGAGCAAAGATGACTGACTAGAAAAGATAAACTAAGCAGACTAAAGAGTAATGAAGTAATAATAAAGTAAGAGAAATCGAAGGCAAAATTATAGGACTAGCGAAATAATAATAACTGGATACTGAGATAATTGGAACGATTAATGTTATTTGTAGTACACACTAAGTCACTAACACACTCGGTTGATGGCTGCTGCCGAAGGATCGTATCTCTTCTTCACTTGTAGAACTCGGCTGTTCTCACTTTCTCTTCAATGAGGAAAGACTCGTTTTCATTATCACACTACCTAACTGGATTCGGTCGTCTCGGAATTGTGTGGAGCCTCTGTGCCTAGATGCATGCATGGGCCTGGTTAGTCGCTCTTTGTATTCTATTCAGATTATTGAACATTACCGTCGATTGAATGAACTTAAGTGTTTTTGTTTCTCTTCATGTGTGAAGGAGTCACCGGAAAAAGGTCAACCTAGAGACAGAGGTATAATAGAATATTGGCAATGCAGAAACTTACTAAATGACCCTAGACTGCAAGCTGATAATCATATTTGGAACTACATAATGAGTTAAATAAAAACGAAATGCTTTCACTTAAAATGAACAACGAATAAAACCAGTGCTCCAAATGACATATTAGAAGAAAAAATAGTTGCACAAAGTCAAAAGTCGAAAAACAGACAAGAATACAACAAAAACATGCGATTTCAACAGAAAAAAATAGAATCTAGAAAATGTGCAAAGATCATAAACTTTGTCAGAAAAATCAAGCATCTTTCGTCTGCTAGCTGAAGCCTGAAGCTGCACCGAGAAAAGAAGAACATACCAAACAGTAATGCAAGGATTTTTTTGTTTTGCGAATTAATGCAAGGAATTGGATAGAGCAAGAATGCTTTCCCGCACAAGAAATAGCTACATATCAAAACAATTCCTTAGAATTTGTATGCCCTTGTGGTATGAATTATGTGTGACTGAGTTCAACAATACATTAGAATTCTCTTGCGTAAAAATATGTGTGCGGGCAAATACAAAATCTGCATGCTTAAGAAACTTAAGAAAATGACTAAAAAAGGTTGCATACAAACAGGGGTCGGTCGTTGTCGATTGTCAGGTATTTGTACAGTTCTGGACTTGACCTTAACTACATGATGCAATTCTGGTGCTGCAGAGATAGATGAATGACGAAATCAACTAACAACGACAAAACATATACGAGAATTCTTCACACTACTAAAAAGTAAATGAGCCACCCAGCAAGGAGAATCACCACCTCCCATTTCAGAAAAACAAAACACAAAAAGCGAGATGAAAACTGAACCATAAGATCATGTTATGGCACTTTTTTTGTTTGGAATTAAGACTTGAAAGGATATTGCAGATCAGGTATTTTGTGGAACCACCTAAAAACATCTACAATTCCCTCACTCATGTTCTGATTTTATGCTATATATTGTTCTCTGCGTGTCTGGAAGATGTTGATAATAACAGTAACATAAGCACACGAACAGAATACAATGTATATCAGAGGCATTATAACAAACAGATGCTATGTAACCATTTTTTGTCAAATTTTATAGATATCAATCAGAGTAATCGACATCCTAGGTTCGCAAGCATACATTCAAGCATCCAACTGAACCAGACGCCAAATTTGGAACAAAGAAATGTGAAAATGAAATAGAAGGAGGAAGGGTAAAATTCACCAGATGCATAGAGTTCCTTGTTGATAAAAGTGAATCTTCTAGGGGCAGGGGATGAACAAGTTACTCGGATCCATGGTGAGGACGCGAGCCTCCACGAACACCGCTCGACGACGAGGTGCTTGCGCCGGTCGTTGCCATGACTCTTGGATGCTGCAGTCACACATGGATCTGGCCGACGTGGCGCCGGTGAGGGAGCCAAGGTCCTCCGCGATGGAACCCGCTCGCGCCGTGGGAGCCCAGCATCTCCATCCACCAACCACCGTGACGAAGAGGAGGGATCCAAGGGAGTGGAGTGGGGTGAGGTGGGGTCGGACGGGATAGGAGGAGTGTAGCAGATCGCGTGGTGCAAGGGAGGAGGGGGCTACGACAGCCACACCCGAGCGGCGGCGCATGCCATCTCCGGCGTCGGAGAGCTCGCGCCTCCGTGACTCCGTCGCCTGCCTCTATCTCGAAATGAGGAAGGGGAAAAATGAGCAGAAGGTTTGCAACCAAAAAACGGTTTTTTTTTATGCCTCTGGATTGGTACAGCTGTAGTACCAAAAAACGGTTTTGACTGAACCAGCAGAACGGAAAAATCGGGCGACTAGAGAAAACCTTAGGTTGACTGAGGGTCGCTCCAAGATCCGCGTCAAGAACAAGACGGACGGCTGAAGATGTGACTGATGACGAATTCCATTTTCAGCTAGCTGAAAGATAGAATGAGTGTAAATTTATACGTATCTACACACTAAAATATGTCCAGATACATGTAAATTTAGTCAACATTATAACCAATGTTCGGGATATTGCTTATCGGTACCGTATCGGTCTATACCTGAGAAGAGATAAATCGGATTATCGGACGATTAATCGAATTTATCGGTCGACTATTTTTCGGCAAATTTTAGAAAAATCTCAGATTTTCTAAGCGAAATAATGCAAACTTTGCACAGGAAAATAATGTTGAACAACAAAGTTGCCATGTCATCTGAGATCTGACTTCCTCTTAAGTGCGGAGCTAGCAACCTCTGCTGAACCTGAAGCCATTTACACACATAAAAACCAGCAGCCATATATCAGACTACAAACGATGAACCAAAAATAGAAAGGAGAAGACGCGCGAGACTTCTCGAATCTAGGAGACGGCGGGGTAGGATTTATCGGCAAAAATCGCGATAAATCGGTTGTCAGACCGATAAATCGCCTAGACCGATAAACAGGAACGATACACACTTATCCTATCGGCCAGACCCCGATTTCCGATATATCGGCCGATAAATCGTTATATCGGCCGATATTTGGAACACTGATTATAACATCTTTTTGTGGACAGAGAGAATAGATGGTCTACCAAGATTTAATTGGATCGATCAAATAGGCATATACCAAGCTTACGCCGCCAACGTTCTGTACAATTTCCAAGATGTATTTTACAGGTCATGTCTATGTCTGTTTCTTTTGACCAGACTAGTAATTTTGCACGCGCAATGCGCGTCTAAGTTTTATGCCCTCCTAAAACTGGTTTGTGGTAATGTCTAATTTATGACTATATTTTAAAAAAAATTCCAAGGTTAAAACATCACATATCATCGCCATGATATTTCGTTTGTAAAATCGCTGCATTAGTTTTCACACTCTCCTACCCTCCAATAATATCCAAATTGATTGCCGCTATTATGGCAAATTATTGTCAGTTTCCAAAATAACAACACGGGTATGCAAAGCTGGAGGTTTTAATTCCTCTCAAAATCAGCGCCCCTAATTAATTCTCTGAATTACTCCCCTATTAACTCGGTTGTTGATTTGGCAAGAAAGTAAGTGCTCGTTGGATCTAGCGTCAGACTTTCCAAAAGAATGAAGGCTGACAATGTGTTTTAGCGGTGACCGGGTCCATTGGATCTAGCATTAGACGGCCAAGATCGTTTAGATCCCCATGCTCTGTGCCTTTTTATATTAGTGGTGATGAAGCGGATGTACATCGTTGGAGTTCTGGACGGGCGGGTCCATATTGTTTAACAATTGACAAGTTTGTTATATGTCTTTGACAGTGAAATTGACACGTAGGGCATTTGGTCTAGTGGTATGATTCTCGCTTTGGGTGCGAGAGGTCCCGAGTTCGATTCTCGGAATGCCCCTTTTTTTTCTCTTCTTTACGCGTGCCTATTTTTCAGTTATCTCCACGGCTCGTTAGGCGTCAACAGGCATGTTGCTTTCAGGAAAGAGACGCCATCGTCTACCGACTTGGACGTCTCCGGCATCATGCATGCTCCCACGTGTGATCTATGAGGAGAAACGGCTGGGCTGGACGTACGTCCCCGTCCATCGTCGGTGGCGCTGCGCCGATCGAGGGCAATGTTGGCGGCAGCGCAGGTACGGGGTTGGTGGGTGCTGGACGGACCCGCACGGGGTGATTTTTCTTTCGCCGCCCACCTTGGATCGCGAGGCATGGGCAGTTGCAGATCGAGAGGGTGTTAATTTTGTTTCTATTGCGGTAATAAGATAACGTAACGGTGATGCCTGAGCTGGTTTCATGTCTGTCAACGATCATTGATCCAGAGCGACCTAGGGGCGGCCGGACGTGCACGTGCTTATGATTTTCAGACGCGCGCGAGGGCGGCGAGCCGAGCTGGTACGAACCGCCGGCCGGTGGTGGTCGGCGGGTGATATGTTAAGACCGGCATAGATGAGAGGGGAAACATGCATGGTGAGATGGTGAGCCGTGACTGATGAGACATGGTGATGCCAGCCGAGCCAAGTCAGCGCGCGCCTCGTCTTGTTAAATAACGGCTTCCCTGTACTTGCCAGAGTCACGCACACACACTTCACATTCACAGATCCAAGGCAAGCTCCCGTTGCTGAATCAATCGGCAAGATGCTCCGAGCGATGCAGATCGTCCGAAGGGGAAAGACCGGAGCTGCGGCGGCGCTGCCCGGCGGCATCGTCAGCCGCTGCGGCTACTCCACGGCCCCGGGCTGCTCACAGAGGCTGGCGGGCAAGGTGGCCGTCATCACGGGCGGCGCCAGCGGCATCGGCAGGGCGACGGCCGAGGAGTTCGTCAGGAACGGCGCCAAGGTCATCCTCGCCGACGTCCAGGACGACCTGGGCCACGCCCTGGCCGCCGAGCTCGGCGCGTCATACACCCGCTGCGACGTCACCGACGAGGCGCAGGTCGCCGCGGCGGTGGACCTCGCCGTGTCCCGCCACGGCAGGCTCGACATCATGCTCAACAACGCCGGCATCGTGGGCTCACTGGCGCGGCCCCAGCTGAGCGCCCTCGACCTCGCCGACTTCGACGCCGTCCTGGCAACCAACACCCGGGGCGTCATGGCCGGGGTCAAGCACGCCGCGCGCGTCATGGCGCCGCGCCGCGCGGGGAGCATCATCTGCTTGGCCAGCATCGCGGGGGTGCTCGGCAGCGTCGCGCCGCACCCCTACAGCGTGTCCAAGGCGGCCGTCATCGGCCTCGTCCGCGCCGTCGCCGGGGAGATGGCGCGCTCGGGCGTGCGGGTCAACGCCATCTCGCCCAACTACATCCCCACGCCGCTCGTCATGCGCCTCCTGGAGGAGTGGTACCCCAAGGCCACCGCCGACGAGCACCGCCGGATCGTCGAGGGGGACATCAACGAGATGGAAGGCGTGGTGCTGGAGCCCCAGGACGTCGCCAGGGCCGCGCTCTACCTCGCCTCCGACGACGCCAAGTACGTCAACGGACACAACCTCGTCGTCGACGGCGGATTCACCGTGGGGAAGGTTCCCAACATGCCAGCGTCAGCGGAGTAATTAGGAACTCACGAGTGATTGCAATGGTTTACTAGAAGGATTGGGCGCGCGTTGCCGCTCCTGTTTGGCCTATTGCGTGTGAATGTGATTAGTGTATACTGTATTTTCCAACACTTGGGTACATGAAAGCACACATTCTCGAAACAGAAAGATTGTCGAAGTTGAGTTGTATAAATAAGAAGAGCCCCTATAGGAATGATCTATTCATTTCTTTGCAAGGACTTGTGCTGCAAACAAATTTTATCCTAATTAGAAGTTCTAGTTTACACAAATATATGAATACCAATAAGAAAAGGAATAGGGAGGTGCTAAATAAACCAATCCCTAGCAACTTTAATTGGTGTTTGGATCTACAGGAAAACCATATCCTCACATGAAAATTTATTTCTAGAGCAAAGCATATGCATTTCAAAAACCATGATCATTAAATTACACTAGTAGAAAAAGGACTTTACGTACAGAGATTTAGTCCTGGCTATGTTTGCGGCCGGTACTAATGAGCATCAGTACCGGTCCGAACGGTCAGAGGGGAGGGGGGCAGCAGTACCGGTCCGTAAGGGACCTTTAGTACCGGGCCGTAACACGAGCCGGTACTAAAGGTCTGTGGCATGGCAACGGCCGCGCGGGGCTGGGCGAGTGGAGCTTTAGTAACGGTTCGTGTTACGGACTGGTACTAAAGCCCTAACCGTTCGACTCCCGCCCATGATTTTACACGCGATTGGCTACGGGCGAGTGGGCAGTTCTCATTTTCCTCTCATGTCTTTCTTCCTTCTCCCCGGCGATCCTCTCCTCTCTCTTCTTCCTTCCGGCCGGTGACCCTGTCCTCTTCTTGCATCCCTCCGGCCACCATGAATCCGGCACCACCAATCACTCGCTATGGGCAGGTGCTTGCACATGGCAACACATATCTCAATGTCGCGTACACGAACGATAGCGCTAAGGTGGCGGGTTTTCTCTCCGATTTCAAGTATTGGCTTGGCGAAGCTCGGGAGCAAGACAAATTCATGGGTCTTGATATCGAGCACACGGCCGATCAAGGAGATGTTGCGGTCATCCAACTATGTTTCAAGAAATGTGTCATGGTCTTCCAATGGGCAAGGTAATTAATCCAATGTTGGGGCTTATTTTCTTTAATTTGTTGATTCATAGGATAGGAAAATTGCATAGGATAGCAATTTCTCTTTGATTGTAGTGAACATAATTATATATATTGGCCGAAATGAAAGTTGCATTGCATATTGTTGTTATTCTTATATTATACATGATCTCATCAAATTATATAGTGGCCGAAAATGAAAGTTGCATATTGCTGTTATAAATTCTTATTATACTTGATCTCAAATTATATATTGGCCGAAAATCTTAGTTGCATTGCATATATTGTTGTTATTCTTATTATACATGATCTCAAATTATATATTGGCCGAAATGAAAGTTGCATATTGTTGTTATTCTTATTATACTTGATCTCAAATTATATATTGGCCGAAAATAAAAGTTGCATTGCATGTTGTTGTTATTCTTATTATACAAGATCTCAAATTATATAATTGGCCGAGAATGAAAGTTGCATATTGTTTTTATTCTTATTATACTACTTGATCTCAAATTATATATTTTTTTTTGAACATTTATGACAGTAGGAGAGAATCCTACTGCCTGACCATCTTATATATTAGCAAAAGAGCCAGACCAGTTACATATTTACAGGGTTAATGAAAGGAGAATCAGAAAACAAGGAGTTTAGAGACTATCAATAAAATACTTGATGAAAGGATGTCTTGAAGTCTTGGTTCTATGAACCAGGAGACCAAAATCTTGCTTAAATCTAGTTTCCCATGACTGAACAGAGGGATTTATCCCCTTGAAGATAAGATTATTCCTCTCCTTCCATAAGCTCCAAGCTGCAGTCATGAAAATATCCTGAAACATTGGTTTGGTCCAAGCAGTTTTTGCCGAGAGCAGGAGTTGTAATCTGTTCCCCTGTTGGTCCCAATTGATACCAACTTTCTGCCAGCATTCCTTACTAAAGGCACAGTGGAAAAACAGGTGTTCAAGAGTCTCCGTCTCATTATGTGAGCACAAAACACACTCAGTTCCCGAGTTGATGGTGTAGTTCCTCCGACGAAGCATATCTCTTGTATTCAGCCGGTCAGAGCAAAGGAGCCAGGAAAAGAATTTTAACTTCGGTATGCCTTTTGCTTTCCAAATCCAGTTAAATGCAGGATGTGGATCATGATCTTTGAAGCAGAATTTATAAAACTTGCTAGATGAATATGCTTCAGCTCCCCAAACGTATGTCCATTTATCTGCACCTTCACTGTCCAGTGCTACCTGAGAGACTTGCAGCTGAATCGATCTCACCTCCCTCATGGCTTCAGGAGAAAGAGGCAGATGAAATAAATCTGAAAGCTGAGTGGAAGAGAGAAAGCGCTGGACTGAAATATCTTCTTGTTTGGCATAGGAAAAAGCTCGTGGAAAAGCAGTTTCAAAGATCTCCTCATGCCAATTGTCTTTCCAAAACAGAACTGAGTCACCTTTCGACACTTGGCATTGGGAAATACCTCGGAAAACAGGAGACAAATTCATGATCTGCTTCCACCAGGGAGACCCACATGGGTTAACAGCATGCGGCACATGCTCAAGATAGTAAGCATTCCAAACTAATTGAACCCAAGGTGTGTCATCACGATTATAGAATTTATTCAAGTATTTGAGCAACAGTGCATCATTCTGAACTTTTAGATTCAGTACCCCAACACCACCTTTATTCTTGGGCCTGCAGACCATGTCCCAAGCTGCGAGGGAATTACACGACTCTCCTGTTTCAGTCTTTTTGTTCCATAAGCAGTGCCTTCTGATCTTTTCACAATGTTCGAGAAAAACTGGGGGAAGTTTCACAGCACACATTGTAAAAGTAGCAATGGATGTTAACAGAGAATTGATGCAAGAGACTCTACCACTGTATGACATCATATTATAAGTAGATGTCATTTTCCTTTCAATTCTGCAGACCAAAGGCATAAGATCAATTACTGTGGGTTTAGTAGTTCCTAGTGGCAGACCAAGATATGTGAATGGCATTTGTGCTATTGAACATCCAAGCATTGTAGCTAAGTCATGCGTTTTCTGATCAGAGACATTAATAGCTATGATGGAGGATTTATTGAAGTTAATCGATAGACCAACTGATGTAGCATACTGATTCAAAATATCCTGCAGAGTATTGACTTGGTCTCTCTCAGCTGGCAAAATGATAATTGTATCGTCGGCATATTGGACCACAGGGAAGTCTGCACTGAAGTGAGGTGAGAAGGGTGCTCTTAACATGTGTTCCATTTGTTGTTACAGTAGTGACAAGCAATGTCCAATACTCATGGATTTTCTTCGCAGCGGCATTCATTTTGCTAGCGTTGATATAACGAATGACAAGATCAAGATGAGACGCACCTCGGGTCTTGAGATACCATCTGCCTGCCACATTGATCTCCAGGACTTGTTTAGGCTTGACCATGCCAAGACTGGAATGGCTGATATGGCAAGCGCCGTGATCGACGAGTACGCGTACGCTGATATGAAGACAAGATTCGACAAGGAGCAGCACAAACTTTGGGAGAAGTACCCACTTGACGGTTGCAACATTGAGTATGCAGCAATAGATGCGTATGTTGCATACGAGGTGTACCGCAAGATTAGAATCATCAACTATGGGCAGCGTCACCTCGTACCGCGACCAGTGCGCCATGAGTCTTCTGCTTCTGGGTATTCAGATTCGGAGGACGAATTGTACTAGTGTTTGTAGTGCTTGAGGGTCTCCTCATGTGGAAGACAGTAGTGTTAGTGCAAACACTTTATCTCTCTAATATTTTGTAGTGCTTGAGAGTCTACTCATGTGGAAGTGAGTAGTGTTATTGTTGCAAACAATTTATCTCTAATATTTTGTAATGCTTGAGAGTCTCCTCATGTGGAAGTGAGTAGTGTTATTGTTGCAAACAATTTATCTCTAATATTTTGTAGTTCTTGAGTGTCTCCTCATCTGAAAGAGAGTAGTGTTATTGTTGCAAACACTTTATCTCCTTTTTGTGAAGACTTTTTTTGCAAATTTTGTCAAAAATAAAGTTTATCATTTTTCATAGCAACTAGTACACATATAAGGTCCCCATGTCAAAGGATTTCTTTTATTAAGTGTTTATCACATTATTTCATTTTTTCATAAAAAAAGTCAAAACGGTCGCGATGACAATTCATCAGAAGATGTAATGTTTTATAGAACTATCAATGTTTCTGTGATATAACCACTAGTTGTGTACCTTAAAATGATTTTTCCAAAAATTTCAGACCAAGCTATCCAACAGTTGTAGTTCAAATTTGAATTATTTTCGTAAAATAGGCATAAACTCATTTAACTATGAGAAATTAGGTAGAAATCAAGGAAAAACCTAATACTTGGGCATTATCCATCATATGTGTACTAGTTTCCATGAAAATTAAATGGGTGCCATTTTGCATCATATTTTTGATACTTGGTTCACAAAAAAAGTCAGTTTGTGCACTTAAAAAATGGAAAATGATATTTATGAAAATATTTTCAAGATTTCCTTTTACATGGTTGTTTCTTATATCAATATGCACCTATTTGTGGAATATGAGATCTTTATCACAAACTACGCCTTGAAAATGACCATAACTTGATCATTTGGTTTGAAACTTCTATATATCTATACACGATAGACCTTTTTGTGAAGATTTTTTTTGCAAATTTTGTCAAAAATAAAGTTTATCATTTTTCATAGCAACTAGTACACATATAAGGTCCCCATGCCAAAGGATTTCTTTTTTTGAAATTTTATCACATTATTTCATTTTTTCATAAAAAAAGTCAAAACGGTCGCGATGACAATTCATCAGAAGATGTAATGTTTTATAGAACTATCAATGTTTCTGTGATATAACCACTAGTTGTGTACCTTAAAATGATTTTTCCAAAAATTTCAGACCAAGCTATCAAACAGTTGTAGCTCAAATTTGAATTACTTTCAAAAAATAGGCATAAACTCATTTAACTAGGGGAAATTAGGTAGAAATTAAGGAAAAACCTAATAATTGGGCATTATCCATCATATGTGTACTAGTTTCCATGAAAATTAAATGGGTGCCATTTTGCATCATATTTTTGGTACTTTGTTCACAAAAAAAGTCAGTTTTTGCACTTAAAAAATGGAAAATGATATTTATGAAAATAATTTCAAGATTTCCTTTTGCATGGTTGTTTCTTATACCAATATGCACCTATTTGTAGAATATGAGATCTTTATCACAAACTATGCCTTGAAAATGACCATAAATTGATCATTTGGCTTGAAACTTTTAGATGTCTATACATGATAAACCTTTTTGTGAAGATTTTTTTTGCAAATTTTGTCAAAAATAAAGTTTATCATTTTTTCATAGCAACTAGTACACATATAAGGTCCCCGGGCCAAAGGATTTCTTTTTTTTGAAGTGTTTATCACATTATTTCATTTTTTCATAAAAAAAGTCAAAACGGTCGCGATGACAATTCATCAGAAGATGTAATGTTTTATAGAACTATCAATGTTTCTGTGATATAACCACTAGTTGTGTACCTTAAAATGATTTTTCCAAAAATTTCAGACCAAGCTATCAAACAGTTGTAGTTCAAATTTGAATTACTTTCGAAAAATAGGCATAAACTTATTTAACTAGGGGAAATTAGGTAGAAATTAAGGAAAAACCTAATACTTGGGCATTATCCATCATATGTGTACTAGTTTCCATGAAAATTAAATGGGTGCCATTTTGCATCATATTTTTGGTACTTTGTTCACAAAAAAAGTCAGTTTTTGAACTTAAAAAATGGAAAATGATATTTATGAAAATAATTTCAAGATTTCCTTTTACATGGTTGTTTCTTATACCAATATGCACCTATTTGTGGAATATGAGATCTTTATCACAAACTATGCCTTGAAAATGACCATAACTTAATCATTTGGCTTGAAACTTTTAGATGTCTATACATGATATACCTTTTTGTGAAGACTTTTTTTTTTGCAAATTTTGTCAAAAATAAAGTTTATCATTTTTCATAGCAACTAGTACACATATAAGGTCCCCATGCCAAAGGATTTCTTTTTTTTGAAGTGTTTATCACATTATTTCATTTTTTCATAAAAAAAGTCAAAACGGTCGCGATGACAATTCATCAGAAGATGTAATGTTTTATAGAACTATCAATGTTTCTGTGATATAACCACTAGTTGTGTACCTTAAAATGATTTTTCCAAAAATTTCAGACCAAGCTATCAAACAGTTGTAGTTCAAATTTGAATTACTTTCGAAAAATAGGCATAAACTCATTTAACTAGGGGAAATTAGGTAGAAATCAAGGAAAAACCTAATACTTGGGCATTATCCATCATATGTGTACTAGTTTCCATGAAAATTAAATGGGTGCCATTTTGCATCATATTTTTGGTACTTTGTTAAAAAAAAAGTCAGTTTTTGCACTTAAAAAATGGAAAATGATATTTATGGAAATAATTTCAAGATTTCCTTTTACATGGTTATTTCTTATACCAATATGCACCTATTTTGGAATATGGGATCTTTATCACAAACTATGCCTTGAAAATGACCATAACTTGATCATTTGGCTTGAAACTTCTAGATGTCTATACATGATAGACCTTTTTGTGAAGACTTTTTTTGCAAATTTTGTCAAAAATAAAGTTTATCATTTTTCATAGCAACTAGTACACATATAAGGTCCCCATGCCAAAGGATTTCTTTTTTTGAAGTGTTTATCACATTATTTCATTTTTTAAATATTTATTATTATATAATCATTTTTTAAAATAAAGTAATATTTATTTTATCATTATTTATTTCAATATTATTATTATATAATATTTTTGTTTAATCAAGTAAATTTTTATAATATAAGAAATGAAAAAGTGTTTCATCATGACCGAGTGGTTAACATGATTGATAAGATAAAACTATCAGTAAGTTCTCAGTTCTCTCTTAGTATCTAGTTTGAAATGAACCTAAATGTTAAGCGTGCTAGTGTTATAGCAGTTTCAGGATGGGTGACCGATCGGGAAATTTAACAGTTCCAAAATAGATTAAGTGTGTAGGAAGGGGAAAATTAACTAGATTAAATAGTTAGACTTGAGATTAAGTGTGGGTTATTGGATAGTTAAGTGATGAATTGTGTGATTAGTGGATAGTTAAGTGAGAAATTTCGAAATTCTAAAAAAATATTTTTTTTCTGAAAATTTCAAAAAGAAATTAATTTTTTTGGAACATCTTTAGTACCGCGCCTGCGGCCCACGTGGATGTCATTTAGTACCGGCCGCAACACGACCGGTACTAATGCTTGGGGGAATTTAGTCCCGATTGGGCAGTACCGGTTGCATAACCGGTACTGATGCCCCTCCCCGACCGGTACTGGATGTCCGTTTTCCACTAGTGTTAACTTGTTCTTCACCATTCCAGTCGACATGCAAAAGGAACATCTAATTAATATGGCATGCATACACTCGATCTTATACATGATATGCATAAATAGGATATCTCCATAGTCATTCAATCTCTGTAAGAAGAATACATTGGTTATTGAATACAACAAAACCGGCCATGGAAAAAAAAATGAGAAAACAGCATGGTACTTGACCATAATGATCGGCTTCTTGCTGTAAAGTAGTACATCTAAGAAGTCCCATGTCATCTAACGTCAATGAGCTGGAGAGGTTTTTTTCATGACCATAAACGAATAGCATGAGATGCATAACAATTAGGCAGATCTAACCAAAACAGAGACAACAATCTCTCAACCTATACAAATATGTAATACTAATTGCAACAGAAAACTAAAGTAGAGAGTGTCTTAGGAGGAGATATTTACCTTGATTTAAGATTAGTGAGCATTCATATCAGCCTTTCTCCAAACTTTGCAGAATAAGAAAAAATAGCCCAAACGCTCCACCGGGCTCTGCTACGCTGCAGACGGTGTACCAGAGACGAAAAACCAGAGAAAGAGCAGGACCAGTCAATCGCTCGTGGCATGGACTGATGGCCTTGCATGCCTCGCACACATACCAGCAGGAAAACCACCGCGCGAGAAGACGACACAACACTGAAATCTCAAAAGGCACATGGCGTCGGGACTGAAGAACAGCGACGACCTCCAGGGCACCGCCGCCTCGCCGGTACTGAAGAACAGCGGCGGACGGAACCGGCGACTCCATCCGGCGCCGGCATGGCGCGAGGCCAGAACCTACAGGACACTGACCCCTCGCCAGGATTGGTGGTGAGCGGAGAACGGCGGCGGCGGCATACGGAAGCTTTAGCTGGAGCCTTCACGGTGCCAGACCGCGACCTCCACGGCATCGCCGCCTCGCCAGGAGGAGGTCGACAGCGACAAGAGCGCGCGCCTTTCCGACTCGCCTGACCGCGTCGCGCGAGTGGCGAAGAAGCTATGGCGCTGCTGCTTTACGCCGGCGAGTGGGTGCCGACCAGCAAGGACGCGATAGCGGCCACACATCCTTCTTCTTCACCATGCACAGCTCGGGGTCGCCGGCGCCTCTGGCTGTGAGATCTGGCGAGAGCGCCCTCCCTCCCCGCTTCCTCCTCTACAGCATCACCGGCTGCGCTGGTTGCGACGGGAGAGGAGTAGGGGCATGGGGCCGCAGGCGGGAAGGCGGTGCGTGGGGGCGGACGAAGGATCTGGCGAGGCGGTGGACGACGGCTGAGGCGCCGTAGCGGCCCTTTTTTTTTTTTTTTTTTTGACTTTCGTAGCGGCCCTTTCTACCCCTCCTATCAAACCGACGTGTGCCAACCAATCAGGGCATGTACAACAGTTTAGACGGCAACAATCTGTAGTACGTGTACATGTCAGCTCTAGACAACAGTATAGACGACTCGTACAACAGGTTGTCTCTTAGGTTGCCTTCACGAACCTTAGAATCGTAACTGCACGGAATTAAAAATATTATTTATTAACACTAATTACCCTGGGAACAGAACGAATCAAAGGACCAGATTTCTTCTGGGACCACAAGTTACCGACACCATCTGTACAACGGCATCAGAGGCGTCGTTAGCGAACGAATTAAGCGGAAATCGACTGTCTGCAATATTACCGACGGACTCTTCTCTTTCCACCTTCTCTTTCTTCTAACTGACAAGAAAATCCTACGTGTTACATGCTACAGACAGCTGACGCAGCACCACTGTACATGCCCTCATATGCGAGGAGACCAGGATTAAGCCTGACTATTAGCCAACCAAACGCATTTCAACACGTGGACGTCTCCACAGCTCGCTATTTCACAGGAGTATAGGTTTTGGAAAGGATTCCCCCGAGTTCTTTGAATAAATTATGTGTTCTGTGCCTGTGTTGCTCCACCCGAACAAATCATTTTTTTTTACAAATATGATCCTCTGCCCAATATTATTGTCAAAAGTAACTCATTCTTAGTTTTATTTTCAAAACTAACCCGGCGGAAAGACATCGAGATGATACGTGTCCTCCCGCCATCCCACGTCGAGGGAAGTAACCTCCCGCCATATCAAGTGGCGGGATGTCACTTGCCACTTAACATGCAGACGAGTTAGCATACGCCACGTCGTGTCGGCCCCACCACCTTCCTCCATTCTAAATGGCGGGGTGTGCCACGTGTCGCCTTAGGAGACTTCCCTTCATCTGGTTGGCAGGAGGACACGTGTCGCCGTAGAAGTCGTCGGAGTACCCTCTCAATAGCGCATAAACACGAGGAGGTGCTACGGCCTCGCACACACGGTAACATTCGACACCAGCTAACGACAGGAAGAAATCTAGCATATGGTGTCTGGTGATGCGGTCGACGGTTCTCAAACTTGATCGAGGCACGTCTTGAATCACCTTTGCAAGATGGAATCAGATGTTGGATGCATGATGACTAGTGATGCACCGGTGTGGTGTTGTTGGGAAACCCCAAGAAGAAGGTATGAAGTAGTGCAGCAGCAAGTTTCACTCAGTTGTGAAACCAAGGTTATCGAACCAGTAGGAGATGAAGATTCTTCTGAAGGTGTCAACGGCGCCAGAAAAATGCTGATGCTTAGTTGACGTGGAACCTGCACACAACACAATCAAGATACTTTGCCCCAACTTAACAGTGAGGTTATCAATCTCACTAGCTTGCTGTAACAAAGGATTAAACGTATGTGTGGAAAATGATATTTGTTTGCAGAGAATGAAAGTAACAGGATTGCAGTAGGTTGTTTTATCAGTTTAAAGAAAAAGGACCGGGGTCCACAATTCACTAGTGGTGTCTCTCCATAAATAATAATAACATACATGCGGGTAAACAAATTACAGCTGTGCAATTGACAGAATAAAGAACTGCATAACAATGCATATACAAGTCATGATGTCTAGTGTGAGATTCATTTGGGCATTATAACATGATACATAGACCGTCATCCAACTGCATCTATAACTAATAATCCACCTTCAGGATAGCATCTGCAACACCATTCAGTATTAAGTTGCAAGCAACAGATTATTGCATTAAGTAAGGTGTGTGTAATGTAAGTTTAGATAAAGAACTACTGTTTTATCCCTAATAGCAACAGTACATCTACAATCTTAGAGGTTGTTGTCACTCACCCAGATTAAATAGATACATGAACCCACTATCGAGCATAAATACCCGCTGTTGGAGTTACAAGCATCTACTTGGACAGAGCATCTACTAGTAACGGAGAGCATGCAAGATCATAAATAACGCACTCATAAGATATATTATGATGCAAATGACATAGTACTCAATTGAAGGGGTTCCGTAGCAGAAAACAATATTTTTTCTAACTAACGAATACCGAAACATGCCAGGATCTATCTATCTAGTAATGCGGTAACGGTGGGCGGAACTGGTCACATACCTCTTGTAAACAAAATAGCGGGGATTACGCTCCCGCACAAGCGTTGCTGACTTAGACGCCGTAGCCGACCTCAAGGTCGCGGAGAACTTGGCGCGACGAAGAAGAAGACGATGATGACGGCGGTGGCGATGACGCCGGGCAGCAGCACCGGTGGCGCCGGGCAGCGACGGCGGCGGCGACGGTGGCCGCGGCTAGGGCGCGGCCGTGGCGAGACGATGTCGCCCTGGCACCTCAAGTGTGGCGCCTCCGAGTACTCGCACACATACGGAACTTAACGACCACCCCCGGTCACTCAGATCCAGCTGAGATCGCAGGAGTAGAACTTTGGTGGAATCCCGCGGTGCGACTGGGCACTGCGGTATAGCCTTGGTGGGAGAGAGAGAGAGAAGCGGGCGGAGAATTAACTCAGGCCGGCATATACAACATTAATTGTATTTTGGATGTATTAAATCAATTAATATGCCCTTCTATATAAAGGGGGGAGGGGGTGTGCAAACACCTTGCCTCCCCCATGTGGGACTAAACAAAGGACAAGAGGGGAGGGGGGGTTTGGCCGGCCATGGCATGGCCGAATTGGCCATGGGCCCATGCTTGCCCATGGCACACACACCCCCCCCCCCCCCACATGGGCCCCAATTGGCCCATTAAGTGGGCTGCCCCTTTTTCCTTTATTTTTAATTGATTTTAATTAATATTAAATCAATATAAAATATATATAATTCATAATTCATATATTTATACATTATTTAATATCATGTGACTCCGAAACAATTTCCGGACCCCCCGAACTACCTTCGGACATTCCCGGAACCCTTCCGATGTTGCCGGAACTTTTCCGGATTATTTCTCTCTCTCCTATATCTATAATAATATATCATTCCAAAGATCTCTCTGTGTCGGCAAGACCTTAAGCGTGTTACCCTACGGTTCGAGAACACTCCAGACATGGCCGAGACCCTTCGCTCGCCAATGACCGCCAGGGAGACCTGGACGTCTGTAACGGTCCCTGTGCATTCTACGAATATCGTCGTTGAACCATAAACATGATATCTATTCCTTTTGTTTCTTCGATACTACCTTGTCCGAGATATGATCGCAAACATCCGTTGTCCTGTTGTATCTCGTTACCGACAAGGCTCAATTAACTCGTCTGTGATATTACATCTCCATGACCTAGTCATTAGCTGCGCAGCTCTATAGATGTAATCTCACCGAGTGGGCCCAGAGTATCTTCCTATCACGAGGATGAACAAATCCCGCTCTTGATCCATACGCCTCAACATACTCTTTCGAGATACACGAGGTACACCTTTATTGTCACACTTTATAAGATATGACGTTTGATGCACTCAGAGTAACCTACGGAGCAGCAATTAATACGATCTCACGGTCTGAGGAATAAGCTATCATATTACTTTCCTATTGCAAATGATGAACATTGTGATACGATCCTATTGCAATACTTTGTTGGGTATGTCCATCACCTTATTCCACTAATAAGATCATTGTCAACCGACGTAATTGTCCATGACTGGGAATTCTCGATCAACTATTGCCCAATGAACTAGTTTATATAGAGGCTTACTAGGGACTCTGGTTTGTCTATGTATCACACGTGTATTAACAATTCCGATTAATACAGTTATAGCACGATACAAAAACATATTATAAACTTAATGGAATAATGCGATAAATACCATATATTTATTTGCCTCTAGGGCATATTCCCTTCAGTCTCCCACTTGCACTAGAGTACAAATAAACCAGCTGCATTTTACTTAATCATACCACCTTATCCAATAAGCGTTCTATGATAATGCCTGCTCGTAGAAGAGTGTTACTATAACAATCTGTACCATACATAATTGTGTGTTCTTTGCGATTCACTGATATCACCTAGTTTGATATCATCCTGTTATCCTGATAACATATATGCACACATCGTAACTAAGTGAGACTTTCGTTTCCCAGCGCTTACTCTGATTCTGTTAACCAGACAATTACTTTGCAAACGCACTCAGTTGTAACATGTACAATCTTGCGATATCTATATACCTTTCATATCTATGTAGAGTTTCGACATTCCAATGTCAGTCTGGTGCCTAATGCTATTCTACTTCTAGTAAATTCCAAATTTACTTTGATAATTGTTCTTCTTCTAAGAACATGAGTCATACTTTATCGAGCACATAATATGGTTTCTATATGATGTCTGTTATCATGATATAAGAGACCAACATATCTAGTAACCACTATTATCGTGTACCAAATACACTTAACGTTTTAATTGGATTTCCAAGTACCTTTCCATTGGTTTTATTCCATTCCGACATTTCAGAATCCAATCTAAACAGCTCGACCTTCTATTTAAAATTCCTGTTCTATTCGAAATAGACACTACCTTTTAAATCATTTCATAACTTCATCTTCTATTTAATTCTACTGGTACTATCCATGATATGCCATTTACATACGTGGATTTAAGCTCCCACTGAAAGATATGTCACTCACATATCAAATTGAGCAAACTAATCCGACTCCTACTTAAAGGATTTAAACTCCCACTCAAAAATATGTCACTTACATATTAAATTTGAGTAAACTAATACGACTCCCACTTAAATTT
Organism: Poa annua; assembly: GCA_026929855.1. NCBI lineage: Eukaryota > Viridiplantae > Streptophyta > Magnoliopsida > Poales > Poaceae > Poa > Poa annua. The sequence goes on along the minus strand of CM049433.1, from coordinate 10,696,291 downwards.
GCAAATTCATAATTTCTTTCGATATTTTGGTCAAACCAAAATCATTGATCATCTATCAATTCGAGTTTTAATACGATATTCTATTAATACATATCCACAGACTTAAGCATGTCTACACTTGTGTAGTCAAACAATTTTGATTTTGTCCAAGACACTTCTCTTGACAAAATTTGCTTTCATGTCTTTCTTATAGTCGCATTTCTTTCATATAACACTTTATATGATGATTAAATAATCTTATTCTCTCAATAAGATTCAGAGTAACATTTACTGTTTTAATCCTTCTAAATGTAACTTGGATTTTAAGACTCATAGCCTTAATTCGTATTCTGATATTTCCTCAACTTTCTTTGTACTTTCAAGGTGTATCATGTTCTGACAACATGATCTAAAATACTGAATATCAAACTGTGACCTGACAGTAAATATTCTTAAATCAACACCTCATTTAAAAGCTTCTTGTTTGAAAACACTATGATCTCTTATCATCAATATTTCAATTCCATTTGTAGAGATATTCTTCTCGGAACATGTTCCAATATTCTACTCTTATGGAAACAAGGTCCAATACCTTATTTTAAGCTTCTACTTTTATTCCATTGACCTTAATTCGAGAAATCATATTTTCTCATGAATTACGCAAACAACAATACAAATTTTTCCTTCTGTTGGTATTTGGAATATAATCCCATCTTAATATGAGAATTCTACAAAGAACTATTCGTGTATATTCTGTATTATCATATAATCATCTATATCACGACACTTACTGTCGATCACACGAATCTTCGTTGAAAAATATCCTATTCCTAAAGTGGATGACGACTACAATGTCAGAATATATTAAGAGATTCTAAAAGACCACACTTTATCTCAAATAGAGCATGATTATAATATTTCACATATCACTATATCTGATATTATAATTTGTGGAACAAACTTTCACAAGTCGTTTTATATTGAAACCATAATTCAAATAATGTCCCATTTATTCGAATCATCTGGATATAATTTCCATCCACCTTTTTTCTGAAAAATTCCTTTGATCTTTTATCAAATTGTTTTTCAGACTCATGTTTCCTCAGGCGAATACATTTATTCATTTGGAATCATAGAAAATTCGAATTGATGATATTTACCACTAATTAATTTAATAATCATCCAATATGACTTTCAATCAATTTCCTTGTATATTGACACTTCAATATCTAATGAAACTTAATCAATTCGGCACATGTAACCTTGATAGATCGAAGTATCTATATTTCTTACATTACTCTTGTGATCAAATTCAGTGGTGTTTGTTCATGTAACAAAATCATTTAATCTTTGGACAATTAATTTTATTATTCTTGGTTTTATAAATGTATATCGTGTTATCAAAAAATGTAATTGAGATGTGATTGCATAAAAACTTTACTCATAATATGAAACAACTGACTTGTTCCATTACATAAAACAACTGACTTGTTCTATTACATATATGAATAACTTTGTCTTGTAACATTCAATACATAAAACAAAATCACACTCTCACTATTACAAAAGGTCTTATCAAAAACTATTAATGATAACTATAATGATAACTCGAGGACGTGAACACCACCGGCCATCAACTCCTTTGCTTGCCATCACTTGCGCACTGTCACATCATATATCTTCTCATACTTGTGACAATCAGGTCCTGTTTCATAAACAGAACAAGTATCAAATGCTTTTCATCAAGTATCACGTGAAGAATACATTTATAACTTTGTATATCAAATATACCTATAGCGTCGAAGATTTCGCCTTCGATGGGTTCAACCTTTACAGATCTGAACTGGCTTATGAACTCGAAGAAAGTCATCGTATCTCTTCTTATAGCATAGCCACGGACATGTTTCTCATAGCTGGGAGGTAAAGATGCCAACGCAGCAGCTATCGCACATGAATCCGCCATCTAGTAGTCGTAGACATTCGTAAGTTTCAAGTAAATGTCATACATTTTCTTCAAATGAGTTTCCAAACAGGTATGTTCCTCCATCTGGAGTGAATGGAACTTCCTCAGCTGTTTGTATTGCTGATACTTAATTTCATCTATGAAATGCGCCTTGCTCGAATCTATCATATCATCAGGGTCCATATGCTGAAACTGCACTTTCAACTCTGGCACCATGCATATGACCATGATCGTTTGCACTTCTATGAAAATGTCACGACGCTGATGAAATTCCTCATCTTCTTCTTTGCTAGCAGAATCTCCTAGTTCCTCTCCTAATCCCTCTTCTATGACATAGAGTATATTATTGTGTATGAGAGTTTCCCTTAGTTTCTTGTACCAATAGATGAAGTTTGACCCATCAGCCAACAAGGACCGACTCCTAAGGAAGTGATCGAATTAGAGCACCATCTACAGATATAATCGCAAAGAGGGTAAGACTAAGTTTATAATAATATGAGTTTTAGTTTATAATCAAATTATTAAACACACTCCATTAAGATTATTATCCATTCAATAATTTCAGCGATTACACGACCCCAATCCACTGCACCACCCCCGATCGTCACGGCCGGCAGCACAACTTCAAAGGTGGACATCGAAATGTCGATCACAACAACTCTGTGACTCATGCTTGATCTTTCGATCTTCCGTGTTCCGAGGCTATGTCTGTACATACTAGGCTCGCCAATTAAACCTCGATGTTTTTGCGCGTGCAACATGGCTTACACCCACTGTATGCGAACGACGAAATGTGTGACACCCGATCGTCACGGCCTGCCTCATGACGTAGAACTTTCTTGGTGGTACACAACGAGGGAGAACACAATTTTGGTATTTATTAGGGATCATCCTACTATAGCTACCGTCATATATCTAATATATATATATAGCACTCAATAGGATATACACACAACAGCACACAATCAAATAATGTAATGAAGTGCGATATGACATGGTCGTGCGCCTGAACCTCCTTGGCGCCGTGCGCCTGGACCGGGCGTCCCGGCATGGCTCCGAGTCTACGGTGCCTCCTTTGCCTCCGACATTACGAATAATTCAAAACTTACCGTAACCATGTCATATTAAAATGCCTCTGCAAAACAAAGTTAGACGCCTCTATCTTTATCTAGTTTTGCAAGTTTTACGTGGCTTTATAGGCTTTCGCGAGAGAACCGTTTCCCTACCTACGAATAATGTGCCACAACGTCGATCCAACAACTGCATGTTTATGTATCCCTTTCGGGCCCTCCATTGAAAATGCAAAGCCAACTAAAGAGAGAGAAACAGACACCCGTCAGCCACATATATGGTACCAGTCGTATGTCAGTAGTGGAACCAGTCTCGCGTAAGCGTACGCGTAAAGTCGGTCCGGGCCGCTTCATCAACTCAATGCTGCCGACAGTGCAAGTGCACGCGAGAGGGTAGCAAATATAAGAAAGACGTCCTCGTATTCAACACGAGTTCTAACCGTACCAGCATACTACGCATAGATCGGCTCTGATACCACTCAAGGGGTTCCGTAGCAGAAAACAATAATTTTTCTAACTAACGAATACCGAAACATGCCAGGATCTATCTATCTAGTAATGCGGTAACGGTGGGCGGAACTGGTCACATACCTCTTGTAGACCAAATAGCGGGGATTACGCTCCCGCACAAGCGTTGCTGACGTAGACGCCGTAGCCGATCTCAAGGTCGCGGAGAACTTGACGCGACGAAGAAGAAGACGATGATGACGGCGGTGGCGATGACGCCGGGCAGCAGCACCGGTGGCGCCGGGCAGCGACGGCGGCGGCGGCGGCGACGGTGGCCGCGGCTAGGGCGCGGCCGTGGCGAGACGATGTCGCCCTGGCACCTCAAGTGTGGCGCCTCCGAGTACTCGCACACATACGGAACTTAACGACAACCCCCGGTCACTCAGATCCAGCTGAAATCGCAGGAGTAGAACTTTGGTGGAATCCCGCGGTGCGACTGGGCACTGCGGTATAGCCTTGGTGGGAGAGAGAGAAGCGGGCGGAGAATTAACTCAGGCCGGCATATACAACATTAATTGTATTTTGGATGTATTAAATCAATTAATATGCCCTTCTATATAAAGGGGGGAGGGGGTGTGCAAACACCTTGCCTTCCCCATGTGGGACTAAACAAAGGACAAGAGGGGAGGGGGGGTTTGGCCGGCCATGGCATGGCCGAATTGGCCATGGGCCCATGCCTGCCCATGGCACACCCCCCCCCCCCCCCACATGGGCCCCAATTGGCCCATTAAGTGGGCTGCCCCTTTTTCCATTATTTTTAATTGATTTTAATTAATATTAAATCAATATAAAATATATATAATTCATAATTAATATATTTATACATTATTTAATATCATGTGACTCCGAAACAATTTCCGGACCCCCCGAACTACATTCGGACATTCCCGGAACCCTTCCGATGTTGCCGGAACTTTTCCGGATTATTTCTCTCTCTCCTATATCTATATTATTCCTAATAATATATCATTCCAAAGATCTCTCTGTGTCGGCAAGACCTTAAGCGTGTTACCCTACGGTTCGAGAACACTCTAGACATGGCCGAGACCCTTCGCTCGCCAATGACCGCCAGGGAGACCTGGACGTCTGTAACGGTCCCTGTGCATTCTACGAATATCGTCGTTGAACCATAAACATGATATCTATTCCTTTTGTTTCTTCGATACTACCTTGTCCGAGATATGATCGCAAACATCCGATGTCCTGTTGTATCTCGTTACCGACAAGGCTCAATTAACTCGTCTGTGATATTACATCTCCATGACCTAGTCATTAGCTGCGCAGCTCTATAGATGTAATCTCACCGAGTGGGCCCAGAGTATCTTCCTATCACGAGGATGAACAAATCCCGCTCTTGATCCATACGCCTCAACATACTCTTTCGAGATACACGAGATACACCTTTATTGTCACACTTTATAAGATATGACGTTTGATGCACTCAGAGTAACCTACGGAGCAGCAATTAATACGATCTCACGGTCTGAGGAATAAGCTATCATATTACTTTCCTATTGCAAATGATCTTGATCATGATAGGCAGCTCACAAGATCTAAACATGATGGCACAATAGGAGAAGACAACCATCTAGCTATTGCTATGTACCCGTAGTCCAAGGATGAACTACTCACGCATCAGTCCGGAGGCGGACATGGTGATGTAGAGCCCTCCGGTGATGATTCCCCTCTCCGGCAGGGTGCCGGGAAGAGCTTCTGAACCCTCCCGAACTAGGGTTGACGGCGGCGGCGGCTCTGTAACGTATCGTGGAAAAGTGTTCGGGTGTTAGGTCTTGATCTGTCGGGGGGGTATAAGTAGGCGAAAGGGCGAAGGCGGTGGAGGCCCGAGGGCCCCACACCACGTGGCCGCGCGGCCAGGAAGGGGGTCGCGCCACCACATGATGTGGGCGCCTCGGTGCCCTCCTTCATCTCCTCTTCGGACTTCTGGAACGTGTCGGAAAAAATAGGGACTTTGGCTTTTGATTCGTCCAATTCCGAGAATATTTCCTTAACAGCTTTTCTGAAACAAAAAACAGTAGAAAACAGGGAACTGGCACTGTGGCATCTTGTTAATAGGTTAGTACCAGAAAATGCATAAAAACCATATAAAGTGTATATAAAACATGTAGCAATTGGTATAATATAAGCATGGAACATGATAAATTATAGATACGTTGGAGACGTATCAACTAGATCCACGGCTCAGGTTGATTTTTATCATGCTAGACTCATCCCGACCGTGAACAGAAGATCCGCCGGTGTTGGAGAGTCACAAAGATGCGGATTTATATTACTAAAACAAATGGATACAAGGGTGGCCGGAAATCACATTTACACACACGCAGATTGATGGTGCGAGACACCTTCCGGACTATACAAGATGACGCATCCTCGCCCTAGACAGAGAAGTCGGCAGGCGGCCGGGAGTTGCAAACATGAAGATTGATGGGGTGACTGCTGATTGAAGGCGGCTGAAAGTTTATCAGGATGGGAATGGGCCGGGTCGACCCGACCCAAAGTTTCAAGGCCATTGGGCCACCGGGGCCGGCCATCAATCAAATTTGGGCCAGTGGAGCCGGCACCGACTGACCCACTGGGTCAGCAGGGCCGACCCACCTCGCATACGCTCGCCGTCCAGCTCCGCGTTTGCTGGAAGTTATGCTCCCTCTGATCTGCTAGAACCGTAGTGAAGCAAAGCTGAGCCTGGTTCTTTGCGAGTAAGTCTTTGGTCAGGGAGCTCGCTCATGCCCAAGATTTATCCATGGTGGCCGAGCCGCTGGTGCACAAGGTCCTCTCCATGGCGACCTCGTCCTCCTTCTCTAATAAGGCCAAGAACTGTGAAGTGGCGCGGAGGCGAGCGAGTCAGCGGCGGCCCTGCTCCTCTCCTCCGTCCCGACTCGTCGGCCTTCGTGACATGGAGCGTCACGATGCGGACGCCGCCGGCGGCGGCCTTGGCGATCGTCCAGGTGAGCAGCTCCCTCCCGGCGACGTCCCTCCGGACCGCCACCAGCAGCGTCCTCCCGCCGCCGCCCATCCGCGCGTCGGAACTCCCACCGGCGGTGGCGCGCGCAACATCTTCAGCGACCTGTTCTTCATGCTGCCAGCGCCGGATGAAAAAAACCACGCGGACCGATCAGTACTCTGTCCTACGACTTGCCTCTGCGTCCGCCCGTCCCCCTGCTCCTAAATCTGAAGCTCTGGTTGGGTCGTCTCGTGCCGGGCGACGACGGGTGCCTACTCGCGCTCGCCGAGAAGCTCGACTCGCTCAACCGCGTCGGCGCCGTCGCCGCGCGCCTAGGCCGCCGCTGCGTGGCCTCGGCGCTGCAGGAGTTCGACCACGACTACGCGGACCTCGTCGTCGGCCGTACTCCGACGCAGTGTGCCCCGCGTCCTCCGAATCCGCGCTCGTCTGCCAGCTCGACCGCCTGGCCACCACCACGGCGGGGCTCTACGCTGAGCTCGACGCAGTCCACCAGGAAGCTGTCCACAGACGAGGCCAGCCGCATCAGCACGGTCAGGTCAGGGATGCTCGCGTCGTTCAACGGCGGTTGGGTCGGCCCTAGATGCCCATCGGGCCAGCAGGGCCATCACATTTTTTCAAATGGGTTGACCCGTGGCCTTGCAAAATGTTCCTAGGGCCAAGTCCAGGTCCAGGTCCGGGTCGGCCCGTTCCCATCCTGAAAAGTTTACTACATGTTCTATCTAGACGCATCCCGGACAGAGGTAAGAAGTTCACCGGCGAGCAGAAGTTGCACACACTGTTCACCGCACGGTGTCCAACTGACCACGTCGATCTGCATGGACAAGATGGAGCAGCAGGACTTCAAGGCGCTACTCTACTTCATGTGTCTTCATGGACACGGACTACATGTCCTGCTGGATAAGACGAGGAAGCAGAAGGAGGCCGCCCCTAGCGCAGCACCAACTGAAGCGTCAGTACAATCAACATGGCACGGACGGCGGCGAACATCCTCGTAATTACTATTTATAATCATTCATATTACTTGTATTTCACTATCTTTTCGCCGAACTAGTGCATCTATACACCTGACAAGTGTATTGGGTGTGTTGGGTACACAAGAGACTTCTTGTATCTTAAGTGAAGGGTTGCTTCAGAGGGATATTTTTGACCTCTACCTCCCTGAGTTCGATAAATCTTGGGTGATTCACTTAAGGGAAACTTGCTGATGTTATACAAACCTCTGCTATTGGAGGCACAACACTGTTTACAAAAATAGAAGCGTGCGTAACACAGCATATTTTCATTCTCAGGCGGCTCACAGTAAAAGAATTAACAAGATCATTTCATGACGCATGTCATTTGCAATACTTGTGTGCCTTCATGTAAATAGTAACACTTGGCAACGAGAGACGTGTGAAATGATAGGTAATAGCTATTTATGGGCATGAAGAAGGGGCCACGATTAAAGAGTCATGACAAGATGGCACATGAAATGATAGGTCTTCATGAAAGGTCTATCCTAGCGTTATACAAATACACAAAAAACATTAGACATTTTAGATCGAATTATGAGCATTTATTGTCCTCGTAGGCCAAGTTGGAGGGCCTATATGGTCTTTTTGGGCTATCAAATTTCCCCATGCACAAGTATGGACAGATGGTCCCGAAACATTATTCTATGAAAATAATAATTTGTGGAAAACGAAAAAACCAGCGATAAAAATGTCATAAAAATGGGCGGGTAAATTAATGTCAAATGGTAAACACTTGGGGGAAACTCCCAAAATAAATAAAAACTGGCAGGGACATTGCTATAAGAATGACCCAATCGAAAACGAATGGGAAGCTAGACTACCAAATCTCAAACAAGCTTGAAAACTGCCAATAAAAAAATAGACGTGAAAACCGTGAAAATGAATAACAGGCGGGAAATCGGCCGAAAATAAAAATAGGCGGGAAAACTGCTAATTCGACAAGCTGGTGGGAAACTACTAAAACGATATACGTGTAGAAGAACAAACATATGTATCATTCATGTTGAAGAAGGTGTTAGTTTATCATGACAAACTAATTCATACCCACTTACAATATCACCTCTCGTAAAATTGTGGGGGAACACCGAAAATTGTGTGGTGAAATTGGGCGGGAAAATTGTCAATGCTCAACACGGGCCGGAAAGCTGTCAAAGAAGAAGGGTAAGAAAACTACAAAAACAAAAGCAAATGGACTATAGCCCCTGAAAACTGGAGGTTGCTGCACTATTTTCGGGTGCCATGGAAACGCGCATACATACTCGGCCGGTCACGAAAAGCACCGGGTTAATCGCCCATCTCAATGGCAGAAACGGCCTGCACGTCCGAGAGTCCCCGTCGTCGGTGGCGCCGCGCTGACGGCAACGTTGGCGGCGCGGCGTTGGTGGGCGCAGGACGGACGCGCCGCGAAACATCGCGCGAGGTGATTTTTCTTCACTTTGGATGAAGAGCTCTGACTAGTAAGACAACGTGGTGCCATTGCCAGCCCAGCCAAGTCCTCGCTCGCCATGTTAAATAGCGGCTCGGCTACATTCTCTCTACTTGCCAGAGCCACGCACACACACTTCACAGATCCAAGGCAAGGCAAGCTCCCCGGCCGTTGCTCCCTACCGCGAAGCTAATCGCCAACAAGATGCTCCGAGCGATGCAGATCGTCCTAAGGGGTAACACCGGAGGAGCTGCGTCGGCCCTGCCCAGCGGCATCATCCTAAACCACTGCGGCTACTCCACGGCCCCGAACCACCAGAGGCTGGCCGGGAAGGTGGCCGTCATCACGGGCGGCGCCAGCGGCATCGGCAGGGCAACGGCCGAGGAGTTCGTCCGGAACGGCGCCAAGGTCATCCTCGCCGACGTCCAGGACGACCTGGGCCACGCCGTAGCAGCCGACCTCGGCGCGTCCTACACCCGCTGCGACGTCACCGACGAGGCGCAGGTCGCCGCGGCGGTCGACCTCGCCGTGTCCCGCCACGGCAGGCTCGACATCATGCTCAACAACGCCGGCATCCTCGGCTCCCTGGCGCGGCCCCAGCTGAGCGCCCTCGACCTCGCCGACTTCGACGCCGTCCTCGCCACCAACACCCGGGGCGTCATGGCCGGGGTCAAGCACGCCGCGCGCGTCATGGCGCCGCGCCGCTCCGGGAGCATCATCTGCATGGCCAGCATCGCGGGGCTGCTCGGCAGCGTCACGCCGCACCCCTACAGCGTGTCCAAGGCGGCCGTCATCGGCCTCGTCCGCGCCGTCGCCGGGGAGATGGCGCGCTCGGGCGTGCGGGTCAACGCCATCTCCCCCCACTACATCACCACGCCGCTCCTCATGCGCGTCCTGGAGGAGTGGTACCCCAATGCCACCGCCGACGAGCACCGCCGGATCCTCGAGGCGGACATCAGCGAGATGGGAGGCGTGGTGCTGGAGCCCCAGGACCTCGCCAGGGCCGCGCTCTACCTCGCCTCCGACGACGCCAAGCACGTCAACGGACACAACCTCGTCGTCGACGGCGGCTTCACCGTCGGGAAGGCTCCCAACATGCCAGCACCAGCCAAGTAGTTAGGAGCCGTACGTGGCGACGAACGAATCCCCCCAGTTCTTTGAATAAGTTCAGCTGTGCTGTGTCGCTAGCTACACCCACCGACCGGAAAAAATCGAGCTTCTTGTCTTGTTGATTTCTTGGATATGGTTATATTAGCGGTCACTTTCATTTTTTTGTAATATAAGTTAAACTTTCTATTACATTTGCTAAGTCTTAGTTGACTGAACTTTTCAGAAAAGTGCAATCGCAGTTTATAGGAACGTGCCATTGCACTTTTCTATCCAAAAAAGTCTAACTGGTTCAGTTGCACTAATCTGTTCAATTGCACTTTTCTTTAAACTGCAGTTCACTTTTTTGAAGTGTTCAGCTGAAACGGACGAGGCTTGCCTGCGCCCGAGCTGTGCGACCATCCGTGCGCCCGCGGTACGTGGCAGCAATCCGAGGCTTCCGCAGTTTTCGCTGGCGAAAAAAATCATGAATACGGCAAATCGAAGCCTCACATGCATCTGTCAATTTCTTGTGGTATTCTGACCGGCCGCTCCGCCGGCCCACCGTCCAGCAGGGTTCTCCGGCTTGGACCTCACGGGCCGTCACCATTCACCACGACAGAAAAAAGTAGGACGGCGCATAGGTGAGAGCAGCGCCGCTTCACCGGCGGCGAGAGGCATCGCTTCCAAGAACGGCGATTTGGACGAAGGAATCCAAGATCTTAGGGTGGTGAGCAGGCTGATTGCCGAATCCTCGAGGAACAGTTCCTCCGAGGAACTCAGCGCGGAAGAGGACCGGCGCGTTCATGGTGAATGTTGCGGATCCGTCGATGATTAGCCCAGCCTGCGTGTCCGCGGTGTCGCCCACTACGGGGCGGTTTTGTTTGCGCCGGCACCATGCATCGACGTACAATGTCATCAATCTTGTCTTGAGAAGGTCCAGCCACACTCATGCCTCGCGATCAAAGATTGATTACCTGGGCGTGATCAGTCAGTCGACGGTGTCCTGACTCCTGAAGCCATCGTGAGGTCACTGGACTATCGAATGACGGGTTCATGTCGACGACAAGCGATCGAGGAGGATGGGATCGCGCCGGCGAGCTGGCCTTGCCCTTGAATCGGAGACGGAGAAGACATTGAGCATGGAGACATCAGACATGACGGCGATGCCGTCGGCCATGATTAATGTCGCTGCCTTGCTCTAGGCTTCTATGTTCACTGGCGTCCCAATCTTTCCGAAGTGAGCGCTAATATTGCACAGTTCGTCCTCCGTGCGGCGAGTAAGCAAGTCGACAATGGCAAGCACATGACCTTGCTCGAATTGCTCGTTGGCAAACCAATTTGGACTTGTGATATGGAGGAACATCCTAGACGTCTCGCGGCGACGAGAAGTCTTCAGGGCCAGCTTACACCTATGACGACTCAGCGCCAAAAGCAGCTACTACTTCCCTTTGGCTGCCGGCATGGCTGGGTAGACAGGCACGAGCTGCCTGGTGACAAATTGGATCGATCCATCCATGTTCGCCGGCGAGGGTACGGAGGCCACTTTTGAGAGGCACCGGGAATGGATTAATGGATCCGGCCACGATTTGTTTTCTGCTGAGAAAAAAGGGAAGTGGGCCCATGAAAGCAAGGAACGGTCGGATGATTGCGGGCGCACGGATGGTCGCACAGCTCGGGCGCAGGCAAGCCTCGTCCAGCTGAAACATAGGCACTCCCTTTCTATTTTTAGTAACTAGTCGACCTTTCATCACAAATTGAAGCAGAGGCTGTTAGTTGAAAATCCATTTGCAGCTTTACGTTGTGGCTTTCATCAAGTATCAAAAAACCATACATCAACATCTTGAATTTTCAAAAATTTAGAAACTTCTTAAAATTCAAGCCTTCAAAATATTCAAACTTTTGAAAATTCGAAGCTTGAGGCAAATTCGAAATTACAAAGTATGAAATTTAAAATTCAGATTTCTCAAAAATGGAAAGTTGGAATTTCAACGATTCTTCATGATGGCATCCATGCGTGATCGGTGAAAAATAAATGTGCGTACAGAATCCGCTCTCTCGGAGCCCATCCACAAAACACAAAAAACAAATGGCAAACGAAAAGTCCAGCCCACATATAGAACGCAAGGAAAACCCAAGTCCCTCTTGCGGCCTCTAGCTCTTGCATTGTTGTAAGAAACTAGCAAGGTGGCCCTCGCAAATGTGAGGGCATTGTCTTTAATATGTTGAAGGCTCCAAATACGTTAAACAGTGTTTTCATTGATATCACATTATAATATGACATACGCAGATACATAGTATCTTTAAACAACATTAATTTCTAGGCCAAGAATTATTATTTATTTCTATAAACACCTATATATGATATTTGTTAAGTATTACACATAATTGTATTTTCTATATGATCTTACATTAGTAGGTGAGATTAATGTATATAGTTACAGAAGTTTTCCTATTTTAGTTGAAATACTAATAAGAGTTTGAGGTGCATCGAATTTGTTACTTTGAAAGTTTATTGTAAATAAAATTGTCTATTATGAATATCACATTATTTGAAAAGAAAATGTACGGCTCTATCACAAATAAAAATGATATAGTATGTCAGTAATATATTTAATTATGAGCCACAGATTATTGTGATTTGGGATATACTCAATATTCACCATCCATATGTTCTTTTATATTTCAAGATGATAATTAGATATGCACATAGCTTAGAATCCCAATGTATGGTTGTATGGCTAAAAGGGAGCTTGTATATCTAATCACCACATGTCAATAAATTCGATACGAATGAACATATGCTAATTGTGAGATTCATTTCGATTCCATGTCACACCTATACTAACCCTAGATCATGTCTAGCCTCTCATCATAGGTCGTCTTCACGTCTTTTGTCACTTTGTATGCACAACCATCACTTTTTCTGTTATTGATGTTAGTTCTAGTTTGACATATTATTTAATCCCTACTTTGTGAGTGTCTGTATTTCTAAAATATTTTCTCTTGATTATATATTAATTGTGATACTTATGAATATATATTACTTAGGGTAAATATATTGTATTAAAAAGGATCCAACAAATCAAAAATAAGAAGGCTGGTGTTTGATAGGAAATCCTATTATCTCTCTATTTACCATGTTTTACTATGATTTTCTTATACAACAAATTAAGTTGATAATAACCTAATTATTTCTCGTGTTAGTGATTTTATCAATGTGATGTTCCCATATGGTATAGACACTCTTAGAGTTAACAAAATATAAAATCGGAAACCATAGTTTTTTATAATTAATTGAAGTGAAGATTATGTTCTTATGTTGGTGCGGAACTTCCTAACTTTGAGTACCGCCACAGCAAGATGTGCCACCTTAAAAACAATGTTTTTCATGTGTTGATTTTTAATCCATTGATAAAATCTTCTATGTTTTAAACTTGAAATTAGAAAATTAGATGTTTAAGAGAACCAGTGTGTGGTTGGATAGATATAAGGGTGCTTGTGTCACCACATATCAACACCCTATTTCTTTGACCTAAAAGTCTCATTAAAGGAGATTCCCTTTTAAATAGAAAATGACGTTCTTATTGGTATCTTAGTGGTGGCTTCATCATTGTTGAAACTTCGCGACTTTGATTTTCAGCATAGCTTGTGTCTTGTGTCATTGTGTGTCGGGATCGACTAATCCTTAAAATTGTTATTTTCACTAAATCGATTTTCAATTATTTGTATTTTTTACTTAAAAATTAGAAAGTGTGATTATTTATAAGAAAACCAACGTGTGGTTAGATGGGTAGGAAGGTGCTTGTTCCCAACCCACCAGGAATGAAACATACTAGACGGATTAGCGAGCTTCGCCTCGCCACCTACCTAGCGTTGTCGCACAGCCTGTACATCTTTGGGTATTTTGATTTGGAACGCAACCACGCTACAAATTGATTGTGTTATTATTGATGGGCAATCAGGAAACAATGTGAGGACTCAACAGGATGGTGTGCCGGAAAAAAAACATGAATTGCTTGGAAAAAATTATTCCAAGCTTCCACCTTTGTTTTTGATTCCCTCCTTCGACCTGAAACCATATACTCTCTTGAATGCCGGCTCATAGTGCAAACCCATTATTGTTTTTTACACAATAAGGATGTATTAAGTAAAGCAACAATGGTCCACGGAATGAATAATCAGCAAACTATGTCATAGCATTGATTATTATAGGTATTTCACTTTGATTTTCACTTATCACCCATATAAGAAAAAATAAAAAGAAAACAACATGGGGGTATAACTGAATTTGGAGGTGATACGGCCTGAAATACCCAGCCGGATTCGCTTTACTTTTCCAGTTTATATTACCGGAAGATTCCCACAACATGATCGACATTGTCGCAACTACTCGGATGCTTCTTCCCCATCAGATAGAAAAATGAAACATCGCATCTCAGTTTAATTTAACCTCCATTTAATTTAAACCAGGACCAAAGCAAATGTGTGCAAGTGTTGCCAAGTAACAGAACGAAATGTCCAGCTGAAATCAATCAATAGACAAAGGGAGTAACCAGGCCTACTGAAATTTTTCATTCCATTTCCCATTAGTAAGAACAATACTTATAAGCTCTGACTGAAGCAACACTTGCGCTCCTAGAGGATTAAGGTATCATGGAGAAAAGATATACATTTCCAGTTAAAATATAACATCAGGATATAGACATATCTACTCGCCTACGTCATTGGACTGCACACACTCTACAGTCAGAAGGTGTCACAGATACAATGCTGCAAGCACCTTCATAGCTGGTTTATGGAAACTCCCAATTCAGAGATCAAGCTGAGACAATAGGCAGCACATGTAGCCTTTTGCTATGCAGCGGATCCAGAAGGAAGTCACAAAGAACTAATAACAACATTAGGACTTAGGAGAAGGGGAACTGCTCTCGAATGATGGGCGGTACAGCGTGGCAGCCAATAACGGATGGAGAGGGCGAGCATCATCATTTCAATCACAACAACCCTCACCAGTGGAGCTAGGAACGGCACTTAAAAGGATTTATATTATCATTTGTATTACACAACTGTGAATGTACTGAAATATCCTCCTAGTTAGTATATCTGCACTAACAAGCATGAAAAAAACATATTACACATACAAATATATCGTATCCATGAAGTAATACGAAACTGCACTATAGACGTTTATGTGCATTTCCTGACCTTGTATTCGCGTAAGTATGCAGGATGGAGGTGCTGGTTATGATGAAAAAGGAAGAGTCTGCTTGTGGCATATACGGGCTATTGTTCTACATCCAGCGTGGCTAAAAATGCTTTGTGGTCTCGGGTTTATCCGGGTTGGCTTAAACTGAATACTGATGCCAGTTTCAGTACTGATGCTAATCAAAGCTCATGGGGGGCTGTTCTGAAGAGATGGGAATGGCTAGGTTGTCCTATCAGCTTGGGGTTTGATTGATGTTTGTAGCGACGCTCAAACTGCAGAGGATGAAGCAAATCGAACATGTTATTAATATGCATGTGCTAGTTGAATCTAATTGTTTATTTCTAGTGAACGCACTGTGTTCAGGGCATGGATCCAAGTCAAGAATATGTGATATCGTCAAAGAGATCAAGCACCTGGGTGTTGCATGTTTGAATGTGAAGTTCCACAAAGTCACAAGAGAAGGCAATGTGTTCGCTCATGGTTTAGCTAGACACTTGGAGTGAGAGAGTTGCTGGTGTGATCTATGGTTTGGTGCCGACCTGTGTGTAGGATCTAGCTGTGCGTGACTGTAACAAACTAATTGTTATAAATTAATGCAATACAAGTCCTAAAAAGCAGCAGTGATCCAAGTAGTTCATGGTGTGTCGGGGCTCAGAGCCGGGAACAAAAGTGCATTATTTCATCTAGTAAATAAAATTGAATGCAAAGAGCAAAATGTAGACCGGCATAGCAAACAAAGTTGGGGAACCGGAGAAGTATTCAACAATTTAACCCAACAATATTCATTAGATGGGCTAACTAACAAATTCGTTGTTTTGTTCACAAATTATATATCTGAGGCTGATCTAGTCCACACATATGAGACATAGGAGATAGAATTGCACATACATAGGAAGAAATGAAGAAAATATGTTACCGAGGCGATGACCCATGTGCATGAATCAGGTGCCCACTGTAATATATTTGTTTCTTCCAAAAAAAATGAAGTGGAATATTGTTAGAATGCTCCATGTGCATGAATGACCAGGTATGGTTTGCTCTTCCCATTGGAGATTTCTACGCAACCTCCTTTCACAGGAGAGAGATACGACTTCGACTACTTACTGGAAATTTGAGAAGATTCAAACCAGTGTGACTGGTCATTTTAATGGATTGAGACAGTGACTTTGACTACTCACTGGAAATTATGACCGTAATAGCAGGTTTGTTTCCAGAAATAATCATTAAATTTGTACAGAAACACAATTCATTGCAGCTGCAAAAACAAACATTGAAAAGAATAAAAAACACGCTTCTATAAGATTTAACATCGAAGCACTCTTATCCAAATAAACATACTTCAGGGAAAACATAAACCATAGGAAGGAAAGTCAAGAACAGATAACTCACATTTATTTAACATAGAAGCACTCTTCTCCAAATAAACATATTTCAGGGAAAACATACACCATAGGAAGGAAAGTCAAGAACAGATAACTCACCAGCTTTGCATGATTTCTTCAGGACTGCGTCATGAAGGAAAAAACTGAATAAACCTGCAAGATTAAGAGAGGAATTTAATATCAAATAGCATAGAAAACATTATCTTCATATCCATACATCCAGCATAAATCTGTATGTCAATATTTCCACCCAGTCATTAAGAAGTGTAAATTCGTATAAATAGCTGGAAGACAATCACCAACATAAATCTGTTAACATACAACAAAATACACGAAAGCAAGCCGTAACAGGTACGATAAATAGCTGAGCTCTCAATAGCATGATTTCAATAAAAAAAAATCCATGGTAACGCACCTCCATCTCCATAGTAATATGGTGGCAGATAAAACATGTTGGGATCTGTAAAATATTGAACCGTCAGTTGTAATGGACCTCTCATACGGAATCGGCACACTAAGGGGCTGGCTGACGACAGCCCCTGCTGAATTAAAAGACAAAGAACACCACACACATCAGAATCACATATAACATAGAGTTATGGCACGTGCACAGACTAATAAAAAGGGGATCTTCATTGGTGTATCAAAACCTTCATGTCACCAGCAGACATAGAGCTATGGCAGGTGCACAGACTAATAAAAAGGGGATCTTCATTGGTGTATCAATACCTTCATGTCACCAGCAGACTCGGTGGCATCCACCGCCTTGGGCTGCGATTCCAGCGAAATCTTGTGCTGCAGATATATATCTTCTCTGCAGATCAAAATTGCCGAATTAAGGAGTCAAATGGTGAATTGAGATCCTAAACCTTGTGAATAAAATCTCACTACCAAGCAACAGAAAAAAATCCTTCTCCACTACCTCTTCTGACTTTTGTAGTCTACAGCCAGCGTACACATGCTTGCTTAAGTAAAAACGCATCTAGAAAAGTTAAGCAAGCAAGCGCGACCGTGAATATGGACAGGCGAATGCCGCCTATAGTTATTGACAAATGATACATCATAAGAAGTGCAAAATCAATGCACAAAATTATGAAGGAGCGAACAGATTAACAATACTCATCCGAAATTGGAAGGGGCACTACTGCTTCTCTCTTACAGCAACAACATAGGTAAAATAAGATACTTCTAAAAGTATCATATAAGGTAAAAGAAAAATAGCAACTAATAAGGATAGTTAATAGAGCTTACACCCAACAACACATAGTTGGAGGCTGAATCATAGTGGCATATTAATTAAGATAATTCCTAGTGGTGTTCAACTTTCATTGTTCACCACTGTTAGGAATTGTAGTAACTGTTAATCAGGGTGCACTGAAGATGCAATTTTTTTATTTATGTGCTATATGAAAATGCATGACGGTTCTATCTTCAATGAGTCGGGGAAAATTGCATTGGCTTATATATTCCGAGCTGATTGTTAAAAGGCAGCAAACAAAAGATAACTAAAAATATCAAAATAATACTTCAACCAAAAAATACGTCATTTATAATGGTGAATGGAATTGAGGCTAAGACCTTTGGGGCGTCATGTACTAAAGAGTTGCATACCTTCCAAAGAGATCATGGTTGACAATCAAATCTACCGATGCAGTGTACAATATATACTTATAACAGTTACATTTTTTTATATCAGCATATTTTGATTAACCCCATGTACGTGGTGCTAAGTTTAATATTACAACAATTCACAAAAAAATAACATTAACATTACACTCTAACAACATGATTAGACATGTTCTGGCTCTGATCTAGTGTAATCCAGGCTATTTCTATTCGGTAGAGTGCCACACAGAAGTCAGAAGAAACCTGAAATTGGTAGGATATTCAGGATTCACTTGGCCAAAGAAAAAAGATCCTACGCTGTCCAAGAACTTTCAACTATCCAGGATCTAGTATAATCCAACTACTTTCTATGGGTAAACTACACCAGACAAGATGCTACCATCTTTTTTTTCTTTTTCTCGCGAACAATGCTAGAATTTGGGATGATTCCACAAACCCGGAAAGAAGGAGGCATTCTGGCAGGGCCGGTGCTGCTGGCCATCTGCCTCCATGTCCATTGGTGCCTCTGCCGCAGCACCCTGATCTTCGCTGAACTTGGATGGTGGCTCTGAACATATGCATAATGTTAGGTTGACCGCAGCTCGCCCAGGTGTTGCAGCGCGTCCAGCTCCAGCCCTCCGGCGCCGTCGCCGCACAGCTAATCTCGTCGAGGATAATGCTGAGGAGGGTGGTCACCGACCCCGCAGCGGCCAAGTGCGGGACACCGGACCTGGACTCTGTCACGCATAGCCCGAGGTCGTCGCTCATGCCGCCCGAGGAAGAGAAGGAGGCGGAAGGGGTGCCGCGGCCTCGTCGTCTCCAGCACGGATCAACTGCAGAGAATGAAGGTGGCGAGGAGGAAGAGAAGGAGGTGGAAGGGGCGCGGCTGGAGGTCGCAGGAGAGCTTGGGGCAGCCGCGGCGGCGTCGGGGTGGAGGCGGGAGGCAGCGAGCGTCCGGAGGAGCTGGGTGGAGGAAATGAGACGATTTGGGGATCTAGGGTTGCCGGCCTGTCTTTTATACGCCGGCGCCGCCGCACCCAGCCGCGTCATCCCCGTCTCCGGCTCGCCATAACCTTCTTTGCCACGGCCAGTCGCGGCGTCGCCGGTTCCGGCTCATGCTCCGGTGAGGAGGAAGCGGCCGCGGAGTCGCCCGTTCCGGTTCGTGCTCCGGTGAGGAGGAAGCGGCCGCCAGCGTCGCAGGTTCCGGCAGTGCTCCGGTGAGGTCGTGAGGAGAGGAGAATGGAGAGAGGTTGGCCTCGTCCTGGAGAGGAAATCATGAGGAGAGGAGAACGGAAGAAGAAAGAGGAAGAAGAGACCACGAGGGAAGGGATAAGGCGCGTCCCGCACGTGAGTCCCACGCTCCAGAGAGTCAACTCGACGTGGATGGCCTGAGAGGCCGCGACGGCCTCCAGCTTTCAGTCTATAGATAGATGTTTGCGTACCATGCGAGTCTCGCTAAAGCAGATTATCGTTAAAACGGAAAACGACATTACCGTCAATAGTAGTGACTTTGCTAATGCTGAATGTCCACAACTTTGGTCATTAGTTGACTATGTGTGAGTGTGTACATATGGAGGTAGTGTACTCGTGTGTATGTCAATATCACACTATATGCTTAGTGAAAAAATATTACGTAGTTACCTTTTCATTTTTGGTCCACTCATGCCCAAACACATTACACATCTATACTTATGTTAAGACAAAATCCCACTAAAATGTATTTAATTAGTCTATCACTACCTCCAAGATGTCTACATGATCCACTATTTGAGCCAATCATTTATCCATGTTATCCACTATATATTTAAGAGACTTATTTATCCCTGTTATTGCATATTTATTAATTATTATTGATAATCATCTATACATGGAAGCTATTCACATTATAAATTCTTTTAGCCATATAATTTTGCACATCGTTAATTTTTCCAGTTATATATGAAAATTTCATATTAATTAAATTTATATTTTTTATTACTGTGGCTAATCAAATCCACCATATTCCTGAGAATTTTTTCATTTCATGCATCAAATATTCTTACTTTTATAAATTTTTAAGGTTTCCCACTACAATGTGCGGATTATCTTTCTATATGTGTATACTCAACTACTACCGTAAAAGTAGTTGTTCTTTCTCAAAGAAAAGAAAATTAGTTAAATTAATTCTGTTTCACCTGTATCAGCATCGTGGCGCAGCTATTTTTCTTTAAAGAAGCAACTTGACACGATGATATGATTATACACAACCAATATGTCCATTTAAAAAAAAAAAGTTGATTGGCCACGGAGTTTTGTGCGCATGAACTTTTAAATTGTACTCATATCTCTACTATATAATATAGCTAACTGCGAGGCGTCGTACGTCGTGGCAGTTTTGCGATTTAGCCCTTCCCTTTGTATGAAATTAACCCACACTCCAACTTAAGTTGTCCACTTTTGCAATTTGGCCCCCAATCCCTTCCTTCTTTCTATTGTAAGCGACGTCTTGCTCGGACCGAGGTGAGGTCGGGGAGGAGTGGGCGCCGCCGCCGTTAATCCCCGTGCGCCGCGTCGCGTCGGCCCTCCTAGCTCGCGCCACCCGTTCTACGGTACGACTCCAAGCACCTGCGCTTGCTTCTCCACCCTCCCTCCTCCAAGCTCGTCACGTCGGCCCGACCGATCCGGAGGGATCCGGAGGTGGACGGCGGAGGCGACGGCGCCATGGCCTCCTCCCACCCCGCGTCTACGTCACCGACTACGACCGTGTGGACATGGTGTGGGAGGTGGATGGTCCACGCCGCCGCGCCCGAGCGCAATGATGGCTGAGGTCGGCGCCGCACGAGCGGATCGACGGGCCTCTTCCCTGAGCCCGAGATCCAGGCGGCGGAGCGTATTGCGCAAGAGCTAAATAGCCTCGTCGATGCGTTCTTCTACAAGTAGCGCGGGAACCGGCGAGGTCGCGCTGTCCGTGAACTGCATCGATGTCGGCACCATCTCGCACGTCCACGTCAGGGAGTTTGACGGTAAGAATTGGGGCTACTGGAAGGGACTACACCCAAGTATTCCCACACGAAGGGACCGTTGTGTTCTTACATAATAGAATTGGGGCTAATTCTTAGTCAGCTCAGAATTAGCTTAGTTCCCAGTAAGCTGCTTGCTATGTGTGTTCTTACAACGGCCATAATCCATGTCTGGAAAAGAAAGTACAGTACTTCTAGCTGTATTACAAGAGGTAATTGATCGTATACTCCTATTTTGATATATGTCGAGTTTGATTGGTTTGCTCGTTCTGGTTGAGGAAGCATCTACAGTCTACACAGGCTCGATGTTCCATCTAGCTAATTGTCTCAAGATGACATTTCCCTGTTCTGCTCGGGTTGTAAAGTTCTTTGGTCCCTACAATTAAGCTTATTGTTTCTTTGAAAAAAAGATTAAGGTTATTATTTGCTTGTGTAGCAACAGCGGCTACGCCCATGATGGTCGGCCACTGTGCTGCGGAAGTGGACAGGCACAGAGCTGCCCCTGCCGACGGCTTCCTCCGCGGTAATAATAAGTCCGCCCTATCTATTTCTTGGTTGCGTTCTCGGTCCTGCTATTGTGTGGAATTCCTTTCAGCACTCAGCTGACCCACGTGATTAGGGGTGTGTTTGTTTGAGCTGCAGCTGTTGAAAAGCAGCTGTAGCTGGTGGACTGTGAAAAAGCAGCTGTGAGAAGCAGCTGTTGGAATCTGAGATTTGATGTTTGGCAGTCACGGCTGCTGCTGTTGGTTTAGGGGTGAAATGTCAGAAATACCCCTGAATGATGAAGATGTTGTATAAATAATGATTAAAAACTAATTAACTATTTGTGAGTGTATTGAAATACCTTAATTTAATTAAAATTATTTAAAACATGCTTTATATTGAAAAAATTTGGGAGTATTATATTATGTATTGTAATATGTGCGGCGTCGGGAAACGACGATGATGGCACGGGGAACGGGGCGGTAAGGATTAACATTTACAACTAACTAATATTGTGAACAGAAGTGATAAACACGTACAAAATCTATTCATATTTGTCCAGTGAAACGAAAAAGTTACAACACGAAAGTTGTGGGAAATGGCGAAAGAAATTTACTCGTGAAAGTAAATTTTAAATGGCTCACCGAGTATGTTGAATTTGACCAAATTTGTTTAAAAATGGTGTGAACTCCGATCTAAAATTAAGAAGTTACAGTCTAGAAAACTCGAAACTGATCATGGGAATGAAACCTACTCATTGAAACGCATATATTTCATATATAAATTATTTCAAATAAAATATATTTGTGTGAGATGAAATTCTCTATAGCTACGTACACATGCCCAAGAACATAGTGATACATCGAAGCTGGTCGCACGGGCTTCCACGAGTTGGGCTCCGGGTGGCAGTTTATTCGTAATTTCCAGCATTGAGATGGGTAGTAATAAAAAACGATTCGCTACTTTGAGCAGAAAGCTGCGGGAAGCAGCCCGCCGCCTGCTTTTGCTTTCCTTCGCTCGCGCAACATATTTCTCCACCGCGCTTTTCAGAATCGCTTCTGTGTTTTGTGCTGTTTGTTTGGGCTTCCGCTTTTCTACCCAAAAAGCAGAAGCAGAAGCCCAAACAAACAGGGCCTAGGTCCAGCTGTGAAAGAAGGGGTTGACGAGATGATCAAGCACGTCGCCAGGAGCCCTCCGTTGGGCTCTACTTCGTTCAGCAGCACGCCAACGCATCTATGCCCATCCTCCTAAACGTAAGGTCCAGTGCCCCGTCCCATTTGCACTACTCTGAATCTGTATTATATCTGCTTGGTTATTTTGTTAAATTCTGAAAGGCATAACCTAACTACTATGTAGTGTTTTTCCAGATAGAGCATCAATTTGCAAGAGCAGAGAAGTCGCCATGGTCGACTATGACTTTTGAGGAGATGGATTTGGTGGCAAGGATGCCGGAAGATGCAAAAATGGCTGAAGCGAGATGTAAGTTCACTTCTAGGGTATATTAGTTTACGCTGGGTATTTGTTAGCTAGATGGTTGTCCTTCAGTTACAGTGATTACATTCATAGGTTTATCGCTGCTTGAACTTTGATTGCAAATCTATTCATGACACATGTATCTTTCCTTGATACTTACAATTTGCTAACCAGATGGCATTATGCATACGGTTTTACCTCTATGAAAAAAGAGCTGCCTTATTGAAACTGAAGCTTTGAAACAGCAAGAAGTAAATTAGTGTGATTTGCATTAGTGAGAGAAAATTATGTAGTCTTTGATAATATTGAGGTCGTGACCTGCAACATGCTGAGCTGCTTGGTTTTCATTTGCCCTTCTGATTCTCGATCGCTAACTGGAAACTGAAGTTGCTTTCTATCTCTATGTGAAGTGGATGCCATGTTCTCATAATATTGAGGTGTTCTTGGTGCATCAATACCGTCATTTTTTCTAGACCGGTAAGAAACCACTATGTTTTTTCTATGACTGTATATAGTAAAATATGTCGCCATGTCCTTTTTGTCTTGCAAACTGATAGCACTAGCATTACCTTATTTATTCATTTTTGGGTGTTATCACTGACCTTAAATGAGTTCCGCTTTCAAGTCAAAACTAACTTATTAGGCAATAGTCGATGTAGTTTAGATGTATCAAAAACACATTCTCTTCGGCAGCTTCGTGCCCCTGCTCCAAAACAAGCTCAACATTTTTTCACCTAAGAGGACCCATTATTTACCTGGTGATCATCGCTTACAGGACCTTAGGTGCATCTTCGTGAACAGAACAACTAGATAGCACAATTTCACAGTCAATCATTTCATACCAACTTATATATTATTTATTATATCTTAATAATTCAATTCATCATAGATCAAAAAACAAGTTATGTATTTATTGAGCAAGAATAGGTTTGAAAAATATGGGAAGTAGATACTACAAAAAGACGGGAATACTAATTTTGTTGTCCCTTGAACTTCTAAGCGTGCTGTACATCTCTCAGATTTTCAAGAAGAACCCAACCATCATCAAGAACTATGGCATCTGGTTCCATTACCAGAGCAGAACCAGCTATCACGACATGTACAAGGAGTACCGTGACACAAGGCGTTGTGGATCAGATGTACACGGAGATGGCCTCGCATCACGGCGTGAGGTCCCCCTGCATCCAGATCATCAAGACAGCCACGGTCCACTTCAAGTTGTGCAAGAGGGACAACACCAAGTAGTTCCACAACTCCCAGATCAAGTTCCCGCTGGTTTACCAGAAGGTGAGGCCGTCCACCAGAAAGCTCAAGACCACATACAAGGCAACGATGCCCAACCTGTTTATGTGATCGGTGTAAAGACTCTCCCACCCGTTGTTCTCTATTTTAACGTGTAAGATTCTGGAAGATTTTCTGTCGCAAGTTTTAAATGTTTTCAGTTGCCACTCTAGATGATGATGCTTTGCCACTCTTGACTTTCTTCAGTAATGAGTTGCTCCAATGTTGCATCAGTATGCATCTATTTAGTGATAGGACCTCTGTCCACTATGAACTCTCGATGTCCAACTCTGATATTTTTCTAAGAGAAGTTGAGATGAGTTTGTGTCATGTTTTCACATGTACATAAAAATTACACTTATCACATCAAAGAGCAGAATCTGTATGTGTCTCCGTAGCTCAGTTGTCTACAATTTGGGAAAGACAATGTTCAAAACAACGAATAGTGTTAATAAACATTTATCACAATGTGTCAGTTCATGCACTTTGTCGATCCCATGGTCTTTCATTGCAACGGGCATTTTACTAGTATGTATAAGAGTCATTCAGATATTTCCGACCGGCCGTTGCGTTTAAAACGTTTGGATATCTTTTTACCTGACTCGTGAATAAAAGGGACTCTGCTGGTACCGGCCGGCCATTTAACACTGATCAGATCCAGTAGAGGTCCGCCCCGTGTGTGGCGGTTAGTCTCCTTTGGCGATCGTGAGGCGATTTTTCCGCCGCCGTTTCCCCTGCTGCCAGGCCGTGGATCTCCGGCCGCCACCGCGTGCTTCTGCCCGGGTCCTTGCTTCCGTCCCTGTCGGTGACGGTCTGCGATCCTTGGGTCAGTGTTTCTCTTGGCAAGGAGGGTTCTCGCGGCCGGCCGGCCGTCTACGCTCAGATCGATCTTGTTTCATCTCCGATCAATTCTGTTCGGATAAAGTCAGGGGGGACGGGTGAGGGTCTGCTGAAGTTTTTTGAACCTGTCGGAGGCGGATGTGAAGAGGGACCAGTGGCAGCCATTGCGTTTTTGTTACAGAAGCTGGAGGGAAGGCAGGGGTACCCTTTCTCCACGGAAGGCTTCCAAGCGCATTGACATGGAGATGAAAGACCTTGAGCGTTTCAAGGCACAGGCAAAGGAAATTGCTCGCAAATCAAGGGATCCAGCGAGTTGTCTGCGGTTGATGAGGACTAGAGCAGGTTCCATCTTGGGAGAAGGCGACCTGAATCATGGTCGACAGTTGGCTGCTGGTACGGTAGATGCGGCCTCCACGGCGGCCGTGCAGATTTTGCCAGCTAATGCTCGGCCTAGCATTGCCGAGCTCCCTCGTGTAGTGCCGCCACTCGAAATGAGAAAGGAACAAAGGGCGTTTGGAGAAAGAGGTCGTAGAAGAACCACAACAAACTCTGGAGGTGGTGCTGCCGGTGCAGCCATGCATGGAACAATGAAAATTGTGTCTCAGAACTGCCGGGGGCTTGGGAACCAGCCGCATCCCAAGGCCTTCAAGATTTGAAGAAGGCGGAAGATCCCGACATCCTCTTTTTGTCTGAAGCTAAGTTGGACGAGAAGGAGATGGAATGGTTCCGTTGGAAGTTGGACATGCCAAACATGATCGTGGTGGATTGCAAGGGGCGTTGTGGTGGTCTCGCGCTGTTATGGCGCAAAGGAATAGAAGTGAACTTGCGGTGGAAAGGACGCTACCACATTGACGTCGATGTGGTGGAGGAGAACGGGAGGAAGTGGAGGTTGACCGGCATTTACGGTGAATCCAAAATAGGGGAAAAAGAGAACACGTGGAAACTGCTTCGCACTCTGGCGGCGCAATCAAACCTGCCTTGGCTTTGCATTGGGGATTTCAATGAGATCCTTTTTGCTCATGAGAAGGAGGGGGGGTCTATTCGGGCACCAGCGTACATGGAAGCATTTCGAAGAGGTTTGGAGGATGCGGAGTTAAGTGATTTGGGTTATGTGGGTGATGCTTTCACCTGGAGAAACAATTGGCACAATGCGGACGGTTATATAAGAGAGCGGCTGGACAGGGCGGTGGCGAATGTGGACTGGAGATGTATGTTCCCGTTGTATAAAATAATAAATGGGGAACACCGCCATTCAGACCATACGCCAGTGATCGCCATCCTGAATGGTCAGGCTGCACAACCGGTGGGAGATGGAGGGAAGACCACCTTTCGTTTTGAAGCCGCTTGGTTGAAGGAGGAGGACTGTGCTCGGGTAGTAGAGGATGCTTGGAATAGTGCTTTCGAGGAGGGGGATGTGTTGGTGAAGGAGGGTTTAGAAGAGGTGGGGAAGAAGCTCTGGATCTGGGACAAAGAGGTGTTAGGGGAGCTAAAAAATAGAATAAAGAAGGCTAGGAAATTTTTGGAGAAGTGCAGAAGGGAACCAATCACACAGGACGGCGTGAATCGTGAGCATGTGTTGAAGTATAAGCTGAGCCGGCTAGAAGAGCAACATAGTATCTATTGGCAGCAGAGAGCACATGCCAATTGGCTTAAATATGGGGATAAAAATTCAAGATATTTCCATGCTTTTGCTTCAGAGAGGAGGAGAAACAATATTATAAAAAATCTGAAGAGGGAGGGAGGTGGAGTAGTGGAGGGAGAGAAGGAGTTAGGACTTTTTGTATCTAACCACTACAAAAGTTTATTCATGTCATCTGTAGGTGTTGTAAGTGATGATCTCCTTAAACATGTGCCCAGGTCGGTTACAGATGAGATGAATGAATCCTTAGGGAGGATTTTCACATCACAGGAGGTTAAAGAAGGCTTAGACACCATTGGTGATCTAAAAGCCCCTGGGCCGGATGGTATGCCGGCCATTTTTTACAAAAAGTTCTGGAATGTGGTGGGTTCAAAGGTGCAACAGGAAGTTTTGGAAGTGTTAAATGGTGGGAGTATGCCTACTGGATGGAATGAAACTACAATTGTCCTTATTCCCAAAGTGAAGAACCCGGAGAGAGTTACAGAGTTCCGACCTATCAGCCTTTGTAACGTTCTCTACAAGCTGATTGCCAAGGTTTTGGTGAATAGACTGAAATTGGTCTTGCCGCATATTATCTCGCCAACCCAATCAGCTTTTGTCCCAGGTCGCATGATAACTGATAATGTGCTCCTAGCATATGAGATAACACATGCTATGCATCGGAAGAAAGGAGGTCGCGATGGTTTGGTGGCAGTCAAGCTAGATATGAGCAAGGCATATGATCGCGTGGAGTGGGTTTTTCTCGAGAAAATGATGGAAAAAATGGGTTTTGCAGCCTCATGGATTAAGCTGATCATGACTTGTGTATCATCGGTCTCCTACAGAGTGAAAGTGAATAGGAACCTGCAGGAAGGTTTTGTTCCCGAAAGAGGCATTCGACAAGGAGACCCATTGTCTCCGTACCTGTTTATTTTGTGTGCGGAGGGGCTGTCAGCTTTGCTGAAAAGTGCAGAAGAGGAAGGTTCTCTTGAGGGCATTCGGCTATGTCCAGGAGCCCCTAAAATCAACCACCTTTTCTTCGCTGATGACTCGTTAATTGTGATGAAGGCAAATGTGGCGAACGCGAGGAAACTGAAGGAAATTCTTGCTTTATATGAGAACCAGTCGGGCCAGATGATTAACAAGGACAAATCAGCGGCTATGTTCAGCAAAGGAACGACTAACAATACTAAGCAAGCGGTGCTTGGGGAGCTTGGGATACCGAGGGAATCGAGGAATGAGCGTTACCTAGGTTTGCCTGTACACCTCGGTGCTTCAAAACAAAAAGAATTTGAATACTTAAAAGATAGAATTTGGCAGAGAATTCAAGGTTGGAAGGAGAGACTACTCTCAAAAGCAGGAAAAGAAATATTGATCAAAGCCATAGCTCAGGCCATACCCACATACGCGATGTCTTGTTTTGATCTTACAAAGGCTTTATGTGACGAGATTAGCATGATGATCTGTAGGTATTGGTGGAACACACAGGAGGATAAAAATAAATGTCACTGGATTAGTTGGGAGAAATTGTCTGCTTCCAAGGAAGAAGGGGGTATGGGCTTCAAGGACCTACATATCTTCAATATGGCGATGCTAGCACGACAAGGCTGGCGGCTACTTCAAAACCCGGACTCCCTATGCTGCTCTGTGCTGAAAGCTTTGTACTACCCAGATTGTTCGATCTTAGAAGCTGTCCCTAAACCAGGAATCTCATATTCATGGAGAAGCATCCTTAGAGGAGTCGATTTGCTCAAGAATGGAGTCATTTGGCGAGTTGGCACCGGAGAGGATATTGATGTCTTCAACGATCCATGGATTCCACGTGGAACTACAAGGCGTTTGAGTACACCAAAGCCGAACAATGTCACAATGAAGGTGGCTGATCTGATTGATCAAGATACTACCACATGGAATGCTGATTTAATTCGAGAAATATTCCACCTGGATGATGTGAAAGAAATTCTATCGATTCCTCTCCGGCCGGACATGAAGGATTGGATAGCTTGGCACTATGACACCAAAGGGTTTTTTTCGGTCAAGTCAGCGTATAGGCTGGGCATAAGTCTGAGAGAAGAGAAAGCTAGTAGAGTCACCGGCTGTTCGGCAACACCGACAAGTACAAATCCCATTTGGAAGAAAATCTGGAGTCTCAAGCTACCTGGGAAGGTAAAGGTTTTTGTGTGGCGTTTGTGTCATAACAGTTTGCCCACGCGAATGAATATCAAAAAGAAGTGTATTGATTTGGATACCAGATGCCCGATGTGTAATCGGGCTGACGAAGATGGTGGCCACCTATTCTTAAAGTGTAAACAGGTCAGACCTGTGTGGCGCAACTTGCTAGTCGAGGATATCCGACTGTCGCTTCTGAATGTCCATAATGCTATGGCTGTGTTCGAGCTAATCATGGGTTTACCTGCTGTGAAGAGAGATCTGGTGTTGATCCTGCTATGGGATTGGTGGACAACACGTAACAAAAAAAATGCCGAGGGGAAAATTATGAGCTCTGAATCGGTGTGCTATAGAATCCAGAGACATGTTCTTGATTTTACTCAAACTGCAGTTTCGACACCTACAGCCGAGATGGGACTTGTAAAGCCCTGCCAGTGGAATAAGCCCCCTCGGGATCAAGTGAAGGTCAACTTCGACGCTGCGTTTCATCAGAGCACAGGTGTAGGTGCTTGGGGGTTTGTAGCTCGATCTGACACTGGCCAATTCATCGCTGCGGCAGCAGGGAAGCTTAGCAATGTGAAGGACGCACTGACAGCTGAAACTGAAGCCTGTGTTGCAGCGGTTGAAGGTGCAGCAGCGATTGGCCTTCACAGAGTGATTTTCGAGTCAGACTGCAAGACGCTGATTACTGCTCTTCAGTCCAAAAGCCACGACCTGGCGCTGATCGGCGTCCTGCTGAAAGAAGTTCGTAGCTTATGCATCAGTTCGTTTGAAAAGGCTTCTTTTCAGTTCGCTCCTAGGAGCTGTAATGAAGTGGCACATCTACTAGCCCAATATGGCCTGTGCGCCGAGTCTGC
The DNA here is from genome assembly GCA_026929855.1 of Poa annua. Classification (NCBI taxonomy): domain Eukaryota; kingdom Viridiplantae; phylum Streptophyta; class Magnoliopsida; order Poales; family Poaceae; genus Poa; species Poa annua. Next base: position 10,666,351 of record CM049433.1, on the reverse strand, counting down.
TTGTGTGGGCTGGGAAGATGTTGCTCCGGTTTTCCTTATTGATTTGGTGGCCAGCGAATCAGCTGTGCACCCTGTGTAATGGAGGTTTCCTTTTTAATGTCAAAAAAAAAAAAAACACTGATCAGATCCGTAGTTTTTTTTTCTTTATTCTTTTTGGTTCCAGCCACCACGTTCCACCGAAGGTGGTAGTAGCCTACATTTTTGGTTTTTAAACTGCACAAAACGTGTCATATTTATTCCGTACCTATTAACTTTTCATAAAATCTCAACCACATATTTTAGATCTAACTGATCAAATTAATTTAGATGATGTGAATTAACATGGTGAGTTTAATAGACATCATTATACTGCTTTTAGTATATAATAGACAGATAGATAATAGACATGAGCAGGAGGGAGAGGGACCCAAGCAATAGTCACAATGGAGACGACTTGGGGAAGAGGTGCGGGCGTCCATCACAGCGGACAGGATGAAGCAGTTTTTGACTGCGACAGCGAGGTGCCCAGGCTAGGGGATGAGTTGAGGCAAGCGCTTCTTAGCGAGGATGACCTCCTGGATGAGCTACAGCCTCGGCGGAACTTCAGGTCAAGGCCGAGCTTGTCGTCGTTAGCCGACCGGGATGGAGGCAGAAGCGGCGGCGGACTGCATCTTCTCCAGGCTAGCGAGCAGGGGCGGACCCAAGTAGAGCCTAGTGGGGGCCTATACCCCCACTCAAATTTAGAAGTTTCACATAATTCATTGATTTTTTTCAAAGAAATACACTTAAATTTTTCAGATGTATGGAAGAAATGCCCCCACTCTAAAGTTTTGCCCCCACTTAGAAAACATTCCGGGTCCGCCCCTGCTAGCGGGCAAGTGAAGGGTGGCGGCGCAGGGGAGACGGGAGCAACCTGATCCGACCGACAGCAGCCAAGCGCTCACGCGGCAAGGTGGCGGTTGTGAGAGCTCATATGGCCTTTTTTTTCAAGAAACCTCTCGAAAGGTGCATTCCGTATACTCCAGCTTATAAGTAAAACCCGAGAGAAAAACCATGCAGTAAGCTTAGTGAAGTACTACAGCTTTATATTTTCGGTGAAGTACACTTAGAGAGTTTTTATCCCGAGTCGCAACAGTAAGTTCACGACATTTCACCGTGGATCGTAAGCTATTATTGTGTGGTTGATCATTTTACCGTCGTTAGGGTGCCGAAACTGAATCGCTAGTGTCATATTGCATATCTTTCAGTACAAACGTAGGTTATTGACACACGGATTCACTCTAGTCACTGAAAGATGGCTGGCACATCACGATCCGAAATCTCTAAAACGAAGATCCAAAACCGAGCTGCACCGAATTAGCACATTGATACAGTATGTCCGATTTTGTCACCTTGCGCTCCCTTCCTGTGGTCTTTTTCTCCGCAAGACCGCCGGCACTGCTGCTCTGCTTCGTCTGCTAGCTGCTCCATCCTAACCAGTAACCATCTGCTCCCAGTGCTCAAATCTAGAGATGTTCCGAGCATTGAAGCATATGGGTGATGTGGTCGTCGTTGGGGCGAAGAAGAAGAAGGGCCGAGCTGAGCATGCCTTGTCCGCCGTCGTCAGCCACTTCTCAGCGGCTGCAGCCAACTCGCAGAGGTTATCACCATCCCTAGCTCCCCGCTCGATCTGGCCTTGAGTTTGCTTTCCTGCCTGAGCTCATGTAGAATCTGTCATGGATCAAGCCGGCAATTCCGCCCATGGGCACGTCCGCCCATGGGCACCCGACCCTAATGGGCAGGGTATGCGTCGCTATATTCACCCATGGGTCTCGCCCACGGGCGACCCGATTAGTCGTGGGTAGGGTATGGGCAGTCATGTCTACCCATGGGTGACCCGATGGGCAACCCGATTAGCTGACATGTGGGGTCCTGTTGAAAGAAATGACCATAGCTCACTACCAATTTAGTCCACTCCAGCTGAGCCCAATAGTCCAGACCAGCCCAATAGCCCAGCCCAACTTGAGCAGCGCATCAACTTGAACAGCGCTAGCGCACAAACCCTAGACGAACCAGTCGAGTCCGCACTCTCTCTCTGTCTCTCAGCTCTTCCAGCTGCAATCCCTCTCCCTCACGAATCAAGACGAAGTCACGATGCTCTCCCCTCACCTCCCTCTACCGGAAGAAGAACGGCGACCCTAACTGCTTGCTCCACTGAGCGGAGCTGCTGCAGCAGCTTCGTTGCATAGCCACCGCAGCGAAGTCGTTGCTGCCGTCCCCATTCCCCAAGGATCCCAACGCCACCGTCTCCAACTCCCTGCCGTCGCCTACTGCCTTCCGTCCCCGACAATGGAGGCAGTGGATAGCTCAGTTCATGTTGACTCCTCAACTCAACGTAATTTCTGGAGCTGACTGTTGTAATGTTTATGTAGTTATTTTACTATTTGAAATGCTAAAATATTATATATTGATGTGCGGCCTACAGACCCGATGGGTCGCCCATTGGGTCGGGTGACCCGACAGGTACGGGCATGGGTCTGAGATCTGACCCATGGGCAGGGTCATGGGCAGAGACCCTCGCCCATTTGCTATATGGGCATGGGTCTGGAATAGGTCGACCCGAGTCATACCCGACCCATTGCCGGCCTTAGTCATGGACACATATGGGTGATGTTTATTTTTCATCATGATATGTAATATGTCTTCTTGTTAATTTTTCAAACGTTAACCTGTCGGCTGTGTTCATCTTGGTTATGCAGAGACCGGATGTAATGCTTAATACTGTTAAGTATAAAATAGGTGATCCAGTTTAGACATCACCATGAGTCGTAAACTATTACTAGAAAAATACCCCACGCGTTGCAGCGAAAAACTCCTTAAAAATATTATGTAAATAAAATTGATATAAAATGTATGAAACATGTAATTTTCAAGATCCAGTTGATCACAACAACTGGGACAATAGATTTAATTCATGTGAAATCATTGAATGTTTTGGGACTAAATATTAGTGATGTGGAAAGTTATATGACTGAAAAAAGATGAAATGGATAGGCTGCCTAAAAGATCTACTATTACTCATTATTGTTAGTGGAGATGACATGAATAATTAATTGGCTAAAATAGTGGGTGTTGTGAATAAATTGCATGTTGAGATAGAAAATAATTAATGCACTTAGTGAGGTTTTGCTTTATAAAAGTATCTTTACTATTAAATCAGAATGCGTGGTATGGTGTCACACTTTATGGTATCACACTTCAGTTGCCCTCACACTTCGAATTAATTACATGCCCTGCCATGATAATTATGGGCTTTCTTCGTCCTTCTTTATAGTCTGCAGTTCAATCTGTGGATACCGGTTCACAAAAGGAAAAGAAACAAAAAGGAAGGGAAAAAGGGAGGAGGCATATGGCGCCTACACAACAAACTTTCAAACCGGACGCATGCACAACAAACTTTCAAACCGGATCTGATATTTCTCCCCTAAAAACTTTGCACATACACAACAAACATTTTCAAAATTCCTAACCGAAAAACAACACGCCGGATCCGAATGTGTCACACGATCAATTGCCATGCCACTACATATAATTACGCTGACGTGCCACCGATAAGTTATTCGTCTGCCTCATTTCGCGTTTCGCTTCATCCGTCGTCCCACACCGCGATACTGCCCCCACGCCTGCAGCCCGCTCCTTCAGCCTCGCCAAACCTCTCCCCCGCAAATCTCGCTCCCGTGTTGATGCCCTTCCATGGCCGCCGCCCCTGCCGCAGATCTCTCCCTGTCCGCCCTCGTCCTCCAGAGAGGCGATACCAATTCTACGAGATAGCTCCTGGGAAGCGAGGACGGGCCAATGGGCCAACCGACGCCGGTGGTCGCCGCAATAGTGCTAACCGGGCAGTTCCTGGGCCGCCTCCGCCTGATGCCCCCGTCCACCGTTGCCATCTTCGTCCACGCCAAGCCCGGCACCAAGGTCGGACCATCATCGTTCCGCAATCTGCCCTCCTCGCCGATCCCCTTCAACTGCAGACGCTCGCATCGATTGGGGAGACGGCCGTCACGGTGCACATGGACGCGCCGGCCAGCGACGAGGAGGCCAACGCCGCCCTCCATGACTTCATCAGCTCGGTAATCTTCAGCTTCCTCCCTGACGTTTAAGCAGTGCTGCTGATCCAAAGGAACCGGCCCAACCAAGATATTGATTGGTAGTTCCATGAAGTATCCAGAAGCGCGGCATCAATACAACCATGACCTGCTAATCTCCTATGCTTTTAGGTGACTATGAATGTATGATGATGTACCTATTTTCATATGCTTAGGTAGAGAAGTACATCTTGCAGTATGAATATTTCTGAGCCTTAGCTAAATTTTCATGGATATTTGCGAGTCTTAACTGATTGGTCTGTGACTCAGATATTGATATCAGAACCTAAAAGCATAGTGATAGCATCCTGAAAGAAACTATGTTAATTGCTCATACTATGATGTGGTACAATGGGCTGAGATCCCTTTAAAGCCCCAATCCTCAAAACACTATGTTTGCTAAATTGTATTTCTGTATGCAGTATGCACCTTTTGATCCATCACACGTTTTATAGTTCATTCAGTGATCAATGTAATGATCTCAACAAATTACTTGAATTGTATTGTTTTTTTTCATGGATTCAAAAGGACAGAAGATATTATGAGTTATAGAATATGTTCATTACAGTTATTAACATCTTATCGGATTGTGCATTCTCCACTTATAGATTCTACTTGAGAAATGTTTTAAAGATATAACAAGTAATATTTGTTTTCATATGTCCATAACTACTTGCAAATCGACAAACACGGTAATATAGTCATAAGGTTTTATTAACTCCGAGGCTATTATCTATTTGCAGTCTCACAAATATCAAGAACTCGCTCGCGAGATCAAGAATATAATGAAGATTGTGTTAGTGGAGCTGATGCTCTATCTCTGCTGGGATGAACCTGCCTTCAATGTTACACGTGCAGGGAAGAAAATTTTGGTTATGTCTGAAACGGAACCCCAACAGGCCATGCCATATCAGGTCAAAGAACCATCTTCTTTCCAGTATGTTTTGTCATATAATCATATGTCTTGACTCTTTAAATATCTATGCTATGATATGCAACAAACAGTAGGGACAGTTTCGATTAATATAAAACGTTTACATACACTTCACTGAGTATACTCAATAATTCCCGTACTAAGCTATGCACTTGTGCAGTCATTCTTTAATGATGCTGATAATTATCCTTCATCTTCCTTAGAATACAGCTCCTATGACTAGAGCTATATGGATATGCAGAATGAAGAGGTGGCTAGCTTATAAGTCAGGGTGTATTTGTATTTGAACTTTTCATCTATTGACTTTGAAAACTTACACTAACATTTTTTCAATTTACAATGATCTTGGAGAAATGTAGACAGAAGGAACTGAATACATAAATGAATTTAAAAGATCAAGTTCCATGTACCTTGTTGTCTTTCCAATGAGCAATGAATGGTCAGAAATTTGGTCCTTTTTACGATGATAGTAGAAGTGTTGGTAATTAAGATGGAGATGAGAAACTTGTCCACTAGGAATGGTGTCTTGTATGCATGTTCATGGTAGGAAGGTTTTGGACCAAACAGATTCCTGGGCCACATGTTTTAGAGGTCATAAAAATCATGTTTTAATGCTACGATGATGTCTTGGATTTAATGATTGCACTGCAAGGCTAAATATAATTTTTCATTCCACCATGTCTCTCTGAATTGCTAATAAAGCTAAAAAGCCATAGTGATTTGTATGTTGTCTACAATATATGTAAAACCTTGATCTGAAGTTCGCCTTTTAGTGACTGCCAGGAAATAGTTGTTTTCTCTTTTTTGTCTGGATTTTTTTGAAAAAAGGATGAGTAGCTAGACTAAATTCAGTTTTAGTGCGACTTCCTTTTGTCCTTTTGTCTGGATTTTTGCTAGACTAAACCTCCTATCCTCTTGGTCTACACCATAGACGACGGAGACGATCCGCCGCTCCCTCATCATCTGTAGCGGCTCGACAGGGCCTGCACCTGGAGGAGAAGGAAGGCGGACTCACCCCTTCTCGTGTGGTTCATCGCCGCGCCTCGGCAGCTACGGTGTCGCCGAAGAGAACGCCACCAGCAGCCTGCTACTCGGTCGTTGATGGAAAAGCTGCTGAGACCCTCCGCCGCATCTCCTTTCTCCCGCATCAGATCGAGCCTGCTACCGCTACACACCTGCAGTCGGCCACCACGCCAGAGGCCTCTCGGCCGCACCGATGAGGACGAGGATGCGCAACGCGCGCGCAAGTACCTACACACATGCCCAAGGCAGCCCTTGTTATCCATTCGTTTACAACCGGCCCCTGTTTCCACTGTATGCCTGCATGGACACTTAGGAAATTTACTACAGGTCTAGAATTTTACCGTCTCACAAATTCTTTAGAATTGTTGTTCTTCCTGATGTCATCATAGAGCAGGACGTGCTCTTCTGATCCCATGCAATTTTGGACTCTTAAAGATCATTTTCCTTTAGTAGAATCGTACCAACACTTTCTTATCTGTTGTACAACATTGGTCACCAGTTCAACATAGAAATTTAAATATATCTGGTGATATATTCATTAAATTGGATGGTCATCCCGGAGGTCAAGCAACACTTAGTGTTAAGTAGGTCACACTTGTCAGAAACTTTTCTTGCCATCATATCCGTGAATGCTTAGAATATGTATGAATGCCACGCTTCCATGATAAGTTAATAATTTAGAGAGGACTATTGTCCATCTATATTCCATGGATGTGATATCCCTTTTTATAAGATATCATCGGTTTATTGCTCTTTACAGATGGATACACATGACTTATTCTCGATAACTCAGTACTTCATAAGATGAGCATTCCCTGCTTGTGCCTCTCAATAAAAAATGTTTCTGTTGAACATTATCTTTCTGGGACACAATTGCGCTTATTTATTCTACTCTTCAGTTTCCAGTTGCACTGCATGTATGATTGTGTAGATGTGTCCTTTAGTTGTTGTTAGATGGTGCATCTCGTGTATGCTCCTGCACTTGCTTTACTAAACTTGGCACATCATCTTAAAGAGCAATGGATGTTTAGTGATTAGAGATGTCTCGGTGTTAATTTTACTTACAGTGGCAAAGTGTTCAAGGGAGGTTGGGGGTGTATTAGATTTTGCAGAGTTCTGTTTAGTGAAACTTCTAAGATTTAGTCTGAACTGAAGGAAATATGGACTAATGTTGTATTGTGAGATGCTAGAGATAGTTGTAAGTGTATCTTACGGAATGTTTTTTTAATGTTAAGTCCTTTTATAACTTTCTTAAGCTGCAGCAAACTCATTGTAGATTTAAGAAATTCCGGAAAATTAGAATTCCACTTTAGGATTAAAGTTTTTCTTCGGCTTACTTTTGAGGGAAGCATATTAACTAAGGATATTTTTGTGCACGGGGATGGAGTGGGGATGAGCGTTGTAGATTATGTTCTTGTACCATTGATCATTTAGTGTTTCAGTGCAGAGTAGCTATATATGTTTGGAATGTCATTTCTTGTGCGCTAGATTGTGAAGAAATATCTAGAAAAGTAGATGATTTATATGATTGGATCATGTCTTTTAAGGGAAATGGGGTGAGGCAGCTTGTAACCTCGGGAGTAGCTGTGGTTTTATGGAGTTTATGGAAAACTCGAAACAAAGCCTACTTCCATAATGTTTATCCTGCGGATCCAAATAGTTTGATAATAGTTGTTTCTCGGTTAGTGCTTTCTTGGTCTATTCTACAAAGGGAAAAGCCCGAAGATTCCTCATGTTACAGGGCCAAACTGTTGCTGGTAATGGCGTCTGAAATCTTTAAGAGAAGTAAGGGATGCTCCAATTGGCAAGAAGATTGGAATGAAAAGTTGTAGTCCTGGAAAAAGTTAGTATGGATGTCTTTAAAGTTATAGTTCTTGTTGAATGGACCTGTATATTCGGTTTGTGCTTCAGGCGTGGGACTTGCTGTAAAAGATGAACAAGTATTGGTAGTAGTGTAGCTTCTCCCAGGTTTCTGTAGTGGTTAGGTTTTTTTTTCATAAAGGAGCTTGGCTCTTGGAAAAAAAAAACATATGTTTATGCTTGATGTTAATCAAATTCTTAATTGAAGCTGGGTTCTTTGCCTTATTAAGTCGGTATAAAAGAGATGCCTTAGTTAAGTACTTTTTCTTCTTCTTTTATACCGCAAATAGTCAATCTGTGTTAGTTTCTAGGTTGTAAACTATTTTGTTATTTAAAGTCTAGGGAGTGCAGCAGTTTTCTTGGGAATCATCTTTATTTTTTATTTATTTGTTGATACATTTTATGCTATATAGTGTGGTTATGCTCATAAGGAAGACTCAGAGCGTTGTAGGAGTGGAGTGACTACAAAGTAGAATGTGGTGCTGTTGAGCGCATTGATCAAGAAGCACAATGATGGCACAATGATTAAAGTAGTGAAGCTGATGGGCTGGTGAGGAAGAAAGGGTGACAAATGCATCATTGTTATGCCTTTACGATTATTTGTTTTCTTTGCGTGTGGTGAGTAATGAGCTACAGATAGAGATAGAGATAAGTAACTCAAACTATGTTCTTCCTCTTGGTCGGATGATAATGTCATTGAAATAATAGTTTATTTGTTTACATGTGTGACTAGAGAAAAAACATGAGGCCAAATGATATACCATTCAGCTAAAAAGTATTGTCCTTAGGCTGGATGCTATTATCACTGATATTTGAATGTTTGTATGTTTATATGGGTGATGAAGAAAAAAATGTGCTCCCGTTGCAACGCACGGGCATTCAACTAGGAGATAGATAGTGTCATTAACACATGAATTCACTCCTACTAACTGTAACTGAAGATGGCCGGTACATCACGATCAGAAATCTCTACTAACAGTTGGCAGAATATCCAAAACCGAGCTGCACCCAGTTATCAGTAAGCACATTGATACAGTATATCCGATTTTGTCACCTTGCTCTGGTCTTTTTATCTGCAAGACCGGCACTGCTGCGCTGCTCCATCGATCCTAACCATCTGCTCCCTGTGCTCAAATCTGGAGAAGTGGAGATGTTCCGAGCATTGAAGCATGTGGTCGTCGTTGGGGCGAAGAAGAAGAAGAAGAGCCGAGCTGAGCATGCCTTGTCCGCCGTCGTCAGCCACTTCTCAGCGGCCGCAGCCAACTCGCAGAGGTTACCACGATCCCTAGCTCCCCGCTCGATCTTGCCTTGAGTTTGCTTTCCTGCCTGAGCTCATGTAGAAGTAGAATCATGGAGACATGGTCGTCGATAGGTCTCTAAGAGCCTGCGGATTGTTTGTAGGTTGGCCGGGAAGGTTGCCGTGATCACCGGCGGCGCCAGCGGCATCGGCAAGGCGACAGCCGAGAAGTTCGTCAGGAACGGTGCCAAGGTCGTCCTCGCCGACGTCCAGGACGACCTGGGCCACGCCCTCGCCGCTGAGCTCGGACACGACTACGCGTCCTACACCCGCTGCGACGTGACCGACGAGGCGCAGGTCGCCGCGGCCGTGGACCTCGCCGTGTCCCGCCACGGCCACCTCGACGTCATGTTCAACAACGCCGGGGTCAGCGGCGCCCTCGTGCCCGTCCCGCTCGGCTCCCTGGACCTCGCCGACTTCGACCGCGTCATGGCGGTCAACGCGCGGGCCGTGCTCGCCGGCGTCAAGCACGCCGCGCGCGTCATGGTGCCGCGCCGCGGCGGGAGCATCATCTGCACGGCCAGCACCGCGGGCGTGCTGGGCGGCGTGGCGCTCCCGCCGTACAGCGTGTCCAAGGCGGCGGTGCTGGGGCTGGTCCGCGCCGTGGCGGGGGAGATGGCGCGCTCCGGCGTGCGCGTCAACGCCATCTCGCCCAACTACATCCCGACGCCGCTGGTGATGGGGTACATGGCCGTGTGCTACCCCGGGGCCAGCGCCGAGGAGCGCAGGCGGATCGTCGAGAGGGACATGAACGAGATGGGCGGGCCGGCGCTCGCGCCCGAGGACGTGGCCTCCGCCGCCGTGTACCTGGCGTCCGACGAGGCCAGGTACGTGAACGGGCACAACCTCGTCGTCGACGGCGGGTTCACGGTGGGGAAGGTGCCCAACATGCCGGCCCCGTGACATCGACAGGTCTTGATGCCGCCATCATTTGATCTGCGCTGTACACAGACATCATTGGCTAGACAGTTCTTCACTATTATTGCTGTGCAGTAAAACGCTTCATGGTACCAATAAATTACGCATTTGCGCCGGAACATGCATATCGATCATTCAGTTCTTCGGATTTGCAAGAACGATTCTTCTTCTTGACGACCAACTTTATCAGTTGCAAGTACAGCCATTTGCATGAAACAAAATCGATAACAGCTTGAACGTTGACGTATGAAACACTTGTCTATGACTGACCTAAGAAACTGACAATAACACTTGACCTCTTTACAAGTAGAAACATAATAGTACATGACCTCATACATCATTTCATTTCCATGTTAACATACCCTATCTACACGAAAGATATACTACTGATTACATTGACGCAAGCCTTTCGATTTGGTTAAAGGCCAATTTTCTCCGGTCCGTCATAGTTTAGTGCGGGAGAACGATGTGTTTAATTTGCTATTTGATCTTGATTCTGCGAACTGCGATGATTACCAATTTACCATTCAGATGGCCATTCCGCGTTGGACCAAATGGACATACAGTATTCTTCGGGCAATATCGATCTTTTCCAAATTCGTTTAAACAATAGTTTCGTTGCGCGTTCCACAAATTGTTCATGATACAACTTTTCTACTTCGAGCACCAAAGTTATCTCATCTACGACAAGCTCATGTGGTGGCATTGAGAAAAGATGGGGGTAAGTTCACCATGAAAAGAGGTATTCACAACTGTCTATATGTTGCGCACCAAGAATTTGCGTTCGGCGAGCCCCCAAAACTCCGGCGAGACACCAAACACTTGTATCTTTCTCTGTGCAATGTAGACAGCTAAACATGATTTGGATATCCGTAGTGGGTTTGACCCACACGAGACAAGCTTTCCTGACCTGGCTCCTAATTTTGCATTTTTTAAATTTTGATTGCTTAATTTCTTTCCATATAGACTCTAATTTGGAATTATATTTTTATGTTTACAAATTATATGTGAATATTTTCCTACGCATATTAACATTTCTCCCGAAATACGTGTACATTTGTTTATAATGTGCATGAACATTTTTTTCTAAAATTCATTTATAATTTGCGTGTAATCAACAAATATTTATGAACATTTTCAGCCTGCTGGGGTACGCTTTTCGATGGCGCGATACTATGGTTCCAGGTCCGGTGGCTGTGTCTCGGCGGCGACCAGCCCGGAAATATCTTTCTCTTGATCCTAATCACAGTGGAATGGGTGGCCGCGTGTTGCACCGTCGGCACGGCATGTGCCGCCATGAGCATCGACCACTCCGCCGTGTAGTACCAACTAACACGCCTCAGGCATCTTCTCCGTGTTGTCCCTTTTCGCCCCCCCGCCCTGCGCCGGCACCCTAACTAGTCTGAAATCTGAATGGTTCTCGTCAAGTTCTTTATTAGATCACTGTCGTGATATGACTAATGTTATGATTTGTAATTTGGTATGTGCTTCTCGTAACTAGTCTGAATAGTTCTAATCAAGTTGATGAACTTTGTTTCCTGGTCAATCGACTTCAGTAAATGAAATGAAATTAGGGTGGTGATCATCCTCCGGTGTCGACAATGATATCTTGAATCTTCAAGACATACTTGCAATATGCTCAACTCTACACTCTTTGATCATCAAATAAGTTTCTAGAGTCCAACACATGAACTCCAAAACTTTCACGGACAAGATCTATAAAGATATCTCAATGCAAACATTAGTCTATAGAGATTATCATTAATGACCAAAACCACACATGAGGGCACTTTCACCCGTCCATCTTTTATTATATTATACTTCTATAAGTATTACTTGCTTTCATAATCATTTGTCGTTTTCCATTTTCCATAATCAGCATATTACTTCCACCATACGTTTGACGACTTTGTTTACGGCAAGACGGGAAGCTTGACAACCTTCGTGCAAAATTAGGGCAAAGTATTTTGTTTGGTTATGTGTAGGTCCGCGTCGTCTCTCAAGCGTCGGAGTGAGAAAACACCAAGTTGCAACTCACCACTCCTCCTGGACGATTAAATTTTGATTCTTTCACTAGCGGAAAACTGCCGGTATATGAATCACCCACTTGGGGTTTCGCAACGACTATGTTTTCGTAGCATCATGCACCTGGACGATTATTGTACGAATAAACAAACACCATCTCATTTGTAGACGATTTGAAAGGGGTTTGTTTTCGACAAACACCTATAAAATCCAGAGGGATTTGTTTGCAACAAGCATGTGTGTCTTTGTCGAGGCACTCATGAGCATTGCCAAATCCTTCTCAACACTACCATGGCGACATAATATGTACTACCTTGATACCTAATTCCCTCCTCCTTTTTCCGGGCTTGGGACCGGCTACGCAACATCAATAACATAGGCGGAGTTACCTACTCTACAAAAGAAAGAAAGAGAAAGTGCAAAAAAGTCACACAACACAAACAATATACCAAAAGTGAAAACTAGCCTATCATATTTTTGAGGTTTTTCTCTTTTTTTTTGTATTTTTTCCTCATTCAAGATGACATTTTTTTTCAATTTTTTTGTATTTTTCCCTCATTCGAGGTGACATTTTTTCTTTTTTTTTCCTCATTCGAGGTACATTTTCTCATTTTTTTTGTGTGTGTTTTCTTTCTCTCCTGAATAAATATCAGGTTAAGAATATGATGGCTTGACTCATCAAACTTGAAGTCCACAAGGCCTATTATCCTACAAACAAAACAAGCATAGACAATAAGAATATTACATGGAAATCTCATGAATATGAAGGTCTCAGGCTTATGTAACAGCCATCTGTATGTTCATGAGTGACCCACAATAAAAATAGTTGTGTGCTTTCAGAAAAGAAAAATCAAATTTGACTGAGTTGTGCATAATTAAGATGGTAGTTGTAAATTAAATCAAAGAGAGCAAAACTAAGATAATGTAAATTATTAAAGTAATCACGCACAAAAATGTATTACGCATGAGCAGCAGAATAGATGACTAGATCCTGAATAAAAGTAGTAATAGTAGTTAAGGATTGTGAGCTACGCAGTTAATACACATGATGGAGTAGAATTCAGAAATGGTTGATCAGGATTTATTTAGTAATAAGACCAAACAAATGTGTTTATAGTCAAGTTGTCAGATTCTATTTAGCCAATTTGTTTTGCTACAAACGCACGCATGAGGCTATCCAGCATGAGCCTGGTCACAATTTTACCACATGAATGTAAGGTGGAGAGCTACCAGAATAGTAGAACATAAGATGCAACGCAACAGTACCAATTAAATCTTCAACTAGCTAGTTCTTATAGTGCCATTTAAGTGTATGTCCTGTCAATCCACATGAATGTAAGGTGGAGAGCTACCAGAATAGTACAGTAGAACATAAGATGCAACGCAACAGTACCAATTAAATCTTCAACTAGCTAGTTCTTATACGATTTAAGTGTGTGTCCTGTCAATCTCTACATCCATTTAAACCATTATATGATATGTTCCCACCACTAACACCAGAAATAAGAGAAATAATTTTACTATAGTACACATACGACACAAGTACAAATTGATTACTGTAAAAAATAGTACTAATACTTAGATGTTGATGCGGTCCAACCTGTTTAATTTTCCCTCTGTTGAGGAAGACGAGGCAGCGCTGGCTCCCGCATTTGCCAGTGTAGATGTCGACTTGGTCGTGCAAGGTGATACCGCTCTCCCTCACGAACTCCGGCCACCGGGCGGCACGGTAGATGTGGAACTCAGCCCTTGATTTGACATCGGGCCGGTACACGTTGAGCAGCTTCTTGACGCCGGTATTCGCACTGATGATGGTCACCACCGGCACCTTGGTGGAGCCGCGCAGAACGATTCCGTTCAGCTTTGAACATTTTCGGTATGGGGCCGCGCAGCATGTCTTTGCCAATTAGACCATCCCCACCGGGGGTCTCTAAAAGATCCCTAAAGGCCTTTTGGGGGCGTCGGACACGAAAAACCGTTACCAGCGACACCCCCTAAAGTCTCGCCCCGAGCGATTTTATGTTCGGCACCCCCTATCGGGGTTCTATACTTGGAGGCCCTTCTGAGGGTGCTGGATATCGACTCGCGCTTGGTCCTGACAGCGCTGGTCCGCCCGTTATACACACGACACGCCTCGACCCTGAGTCATTCGTCCCCCCACAGCCCTCTCGCCGGCGATTCGCACCATCGCCGCTACTCTCGGCGCCGCCTGCTTGGTTCGCACCTAGTGGACCTTGGCGCAGTGCTAGGTACCGTCTCGCGCCACTCGTTTCCGACCTCGTCTAGCGCCGGCGCATCTAGTTCGAGCTCAGGTACGCCTCCTCTTCCCTCCCACCCCGCACGCAAGCTGTTCGACCTTTGGTTGATAGGCTGAATTTATCAAACAGGCAATGGACAGCGACGCCGAGGTCATGTTTTTTGAAATGATGGCGGAGGATGCCGCTCTTTTGGCCGACGTAGAGGAGAATGAGATGATCATGGCCGCACTTCTAGAAGCCGGAGTCGAGGAAGCCGCGGCGCCGAAATTTGGAGGATCATCGAAGGGGCGGCGGCCCAACAAGGACCGCAACAGAGAAACTGGGCACGCTCTGTTGTTTCAGGACTATTTTGCCGAGAACCTGACGAACTTGCCTCATGAATTTCGCCGGCGCTTTAGGATGAGCAGGACCTTGTTTTGGAGGATCTTGCACGGCGTTCGGGACTACGACGACTACTTTGAGCTGAAGAGAGACTGCACCGACAACTTGGGTTCTCGTCTATTCAGAAATGCACGGCGGCCATACGGTGCCTAGCTTACGGGTTACCCGCTGATGCTCTGAACGACTATCTTCGTATGTCTGAGTCCACAGCCGTCGAAGCCACCTACAGATTTTGTAGGGCTGTTGTGAAGGTGTTCGGCGAGCGCTATCTGAGAACACCAAATGAGTAAGACACGGCACGTCTTTTGGCACAAGGAGAAGCAAGAGGATTTCCAGGGATGCTTGGTAGCATAGATTGCATGCACTGGAACTGGAAGAACTGCCCCTACTCGTGGCAAGGGATGTACAAGTCAGGGCATCACGGGAAGTGCAGTGTTATACTTGAAGCCGTGGCAGATCATGAACTTTGGATATGACATGCCTACTTCGGCACCGCCGGTGCCGCCAATAACATCAACGTGCTCTACAGTCATACTGTGTTTCAGAAAGTTGTGGAAGGACTAGCTCCACCATGCAACTATGTGATCGGCGGCCATGAGTACACCAAGGGGTACTATATTGCTGATGGCATCTACCCCACTTGGGCTACTTTTGTGAAGTCAATCCGCAACCCTGTCGGCGAGGCAGATTGCCATTTTGCAAAGAGACAAGAGGTTGTTCGCAAAGATGTGGAGCGAGCTTTTGGTGTGCTCCAGGCCAGGTGGGCTGTTGTTCGCTACCCTTGTCTTTCATGGTCGCCGAAGGAAATGGATGCTATCATGAATGCTTGTATCATCATGCACAACATGATCATTGAGGACGAGCGGCCTACCAGGAGGCAACAGGTCGGCGAACAGTTCGATTTCCAGGGGCCTATGGCTAATCCAGAGCCGGGCCTGCCGCCGAGGTATAACACATTTGTTGCCAATCTTCGGGAAATTCGTGATGAAGCTACGCATCGCCGACTGCACAATGACCTCGTCGCACACGCATGGGCTATCAAAGCCAATCAGCCGGTTGTAATAGAGTGACATGAAATTGTGTTGTAATAGAACCAGGCACATTCTTATTACGTACAATTACTATATTAATGCATGCACATTCTTATTACATATAATTACAACTACTCTTTTTCGTCATCGGACTCAGCCTTAGGCGGCGGTGTCTCAGGCACGTCGTCCGCCGGCGCCGAGTCAGGAGTTCCCGGCTGCCACTCCGGTTCTGGGGCCTGGGGAACGGCCGGTCCTGCGTATGCCCCTGCCGCACGAGACGGCCACGGCGACCACGGCGACCAGGGAGAGTACGCAGGGCGTGCCGGGGGTGGAGTTGCGGGCTCGCCATCCTCTTCCGCCGCGTCCTCGACCGCCGCCTCCTCTTCCTGCTGTTCTTCGGCGGCGCCCACGGCATGATGATCGTCGACCAGCACGGCCTCCCTCTCCTCCTCCTGCTCGACCACCACGACCGACTCCTTCTCCTTCTGATCGGGCAGCACCGCATTCTTCTCAGGCGACGACATGGCGAGCGAGTTGTGGGCGGAAAGAATGAGATCGATGTGCGGCCGCGATGATTGTTATATCGGTGCCAAGCGGTGCGAACGCAACCCAAAACTACGCGGGGCGGCGGTTGCAATCCACACGAAGCGTCGTAATGCGGAGCAACGCGGCGGTTGCCGGCGGCGGTTCGCGCGCCCGCAAGGTGTTCGACCGTTCGCATCCGTTTGGGGGTGGGCCTTTGGGGAGTGCCGCTGTGGGCGGCCTCTAAATGTTGACCGGACACATGTCCGGCACCCCCCAAAGGAGACCCAATTGGGGGTGCCGAACACACATTTAGAGGCCCCCGGTGAAGATGCTCTTAGCACCAGCTTCATGGATACTCCCAGGTCGCCGATGCCCAAGTCCCCATCCTCGGACACCTCAAATTCGGTGCTGGGCTCGCCATCGACACCGACGTCGTCAGTCGTCATCACCTTCGACATAGCAAGCTCCTCGTCGCGCACACGGACGGCATCCATCAGTGCGCGGTCACGCCGAGGGGTGAAGTCTTCTCTGGCCATAAGGTTTTCCCATTGCCAGCACGTGGTCCTACAGCGGGCGAGGGTAGCTGGATCGGCGACGCGGACCAGGGTCTCGAAGGCGAGGTCCATCGGGATGACGAGGTCGGCCTGGGCATCAGGCTCGGCACGCGGCATCTTCGATCGATTAAGGAGCGCTCGGGATGCGGCGGGCTAGTGTAGAAACTGGATGGCGAAAGAGTTTGAGGACGATGGATAAGCAGGTCTTTCATCTATACTAGACGGACATGCGCGCTTTGCCGCGCCGCCTGCCAGGCATTTTGCACAGCATGATCAGTGCGACGGATTTATCGGCGGTCTAAGGTTGCTACAACCTGTAATTAAATCTTTGGTAAAATTTGAAAACAAAAGGAGTGGAGCAGTTAGCAGTGGTTGAAACCGGTTGGTTACTCAAATTCAGATGCAAGAAAATAAACCTCAATACCAAAATAAGCCCTTTTTTATACTACACATTCACTTATATTACAACATGTTTTAGATTTCAAATATAAAAATGTGTTTAGATTTACAGTGGCCACCATTAAACATTTAAACATCGACACTTGAATATGCACACAGACATTTGTTTTCTTGTTTTTGCTTCTCGATAGTTGATACTGTAATTGCTCCGTCAATAACCCGATTCAACCCAAGCTAACCCGATTCAACCCAAGCAGAGGCAAAACTGAAGCACTTACCAAGAAACATGATAAATACAAGAGTATTAGGGGGACTGAAAACAAAGCTTCCAAAGAACAACCATTCAAACAAAATCGTACGTTCACCAGGTTTGTCAACTTGAATATACACACAGAAAGCCTTCCGTTCCACTCAGTGCAAGCAAAAAACTCAGCAATCACCTGGTTCCCACTTCCCACCAACCACAACTTCACAATACGAACTTCAAGAATCTGCATTCAAGTGGTCAACTTAATTTCAGATATTGTAAGAATATACGACCTGGTGACATGTTCTCCACAATTAAAAAAAGAAGTAGAATGAGCAATTATCTTTTTTGTTATCTTCTTTTGATCATGGAACTTGCTGCAATAATCAGTAAAAACAAAATTAAATGTGGAAGAACAGACATTGTCGAACATTTCGCAGGCACAAAGAGTCTACAGATAACCTGCAACCTATACGACCTAGTTAAGAAAATTTTGGTCAGGTAACAATGTAAAACACAACTTGTCCAAGGAGAAGAAACCAAGCTATCTGTAAACAGTACAAACACTTACCATATTATTTTGGAACTGAACAGACTAACAGTCATGGGCAATTAAAGGATAGCAGAAAAACGGATTGAGAGATCTCTAGAGGTAAGATACAAAACTTAATTGCTGAATCAGGAAAATTGGCCAATTGCCTCAGTTGAGCAAGGCAATGGTCCAAAGCAGACTTTTTCAAGGAGAGCAGATCAAAGTAAAAATAAATGAATCTAGTACCTTAACCATATGCTCACCATGAAGAACATGTGTGGTATGAGCTTTAGTTTCTAGTACTGTAATTGGAAGAAAATGACAGTCATTATCTTCACCAGATATAGAAGCATTGTTAACGACCTCGACATCAGCATTGTAGCAGAGAAAAGAAAATTTAGAAATTTATTAAATTATAACGTAAAAAATAATAGCATGTTGTATAGATGTATCCATATGCACCGTACCCGTAATGCAAAATGTATTATCGCAAACAAGGAAACCAGAGGCACCCATTATACAGTATACACGCATCCACACACATGTATTGAGCTAGTCAGCTACCAGCCGAGTTAATGAACCAATTGATTCTATCGTCATATTGGCATTTGATGTGTTAACATAAAATAATTCACATCAAAAGTAATTCAAGATGATGCTTAAATCATGGCACAATTATTAAATAACCTGTGAATTTTTCTAACAATCCTATTCAACTACCCACTAAAACTACTCGATTTTTGGAGCACATGAACTCTAGGCATTGATACTGATACACAAACAGTAAGCCTACAAAGCTAGCAACATTATCGCAGGCAAATCACACACGACCAATATGGAACATTATAGAGCTAAACATCAATAGTACTCCTACATAGCTCTGGACCATACCATAAACCACTGATGAGATTATCCTCAAATATCTGTTGGCCTTCATAAAAGCTAATTATCTTTTCAGATTGCAAATTCAAGATGGCTACTCTTTTAGAGTATGATAATAATCCATACATAAAACCTGCAAGCCAATAAAACAGTCCATGTCCATATTTGGTTTGAAAATAATCCAGTTCCTCGAGTACCACTAAGCTTATCTTGGGCAAATGATGAAATGATTTCAAGTTGGACTCACAATGCAACTCGAGATCTCTTCATATTTTTGTGAGGAATTGAGAACTTCCTATATTCCTGTGAGAAAGGGATACCTTAATCATGAAAAGTATAAGTCTATCGTAAGCCTGACACATCAGAAAAAATGAATAAGAAAACACAAGACCAGACATGAGGCTGATAATTTCTATAATCCACCATTTCTCTCCGGATCTAAGACGCAAAACATAAACAGGAGAACCATAGTTCATATTTTTTTATTAATGTCCCATAGACTGATAGACATACTATCAGGAAAAATGAGTGGAAGAGACTAAGATGTAACTGATCAATGTCAACATATGCATGCTTTACACAGTATGTTCACTTCAGCTGCTTTCCTCTATTAATATATATATATATATATATATATATATAGGTAAATTAGTAGGGGCTCCTAGGTGCCCAGGCTCCTAGCTCAACAGCCGCTGGATTCATTTGATCTTGATCATTAGTGCAGTTACCAATTCGGGTATGTGAGACTCGCAAACCCGTTAGGAACCCGTTCTGAAGGTTTGAAAATTTGAACAGTGGTGCTAGGAGCTAATTAAATCAACCAACCATTAATAGCAGGTATGAAGGTTTGAAAATTTTGACCGTGGTGCTAGGAGCTAATTAAATCAACCAGCCATTAATAGCAGGTTTGAAGGTTTGAAAATTTTGAACCGTGGTGCTCAGGAGATAATTAATTCAACCAGCAATTAATAGCAGGTATTAGATATTTTTGTCAACGCGGTCATTTTCCTAATCGAATCAATCGGCTGTCAATATTGTGGTCCTTCCTTATACGTGAGCTGCTTGATTGTGCACTCCTTGATTCATGCCAAATTATTGGCAGCATACCCGGTTTGGGATTCAAAAAATAAGGTATTAACCATGTCTTATTTATATGCGCCTTAATGGCTCCACAATCACAGCTTCAAACGAATTCACTCTCACGGTATCACCCTCACGACTTGAGCTAGTAGGAGGTGAAGCTGGCTGGTTTTGGCCATTATTCCATTCGATTTGGAAAAGTGGTATGTACGTGCCCCCACCTATTCTATCATTCCTAAATGATTTTTTGATGCACAATCTCGTTGCATATTTGTACTCATGTTCCAAAAGGAATTTTTAGTATTACTCTTTTCATCACAAGTTGGGTTTATGTTCTTACTACTATACTTCATTATCATGTTTGGTTTATTTTAATTGTAGGTATCTACATGCCCAGACTGCAGAAGTGTGCTAGTTCAAGAAGAAAACGCGCATTTCTTGCTGTCCGAGGCAATATGTCTCTCCATGGAGACCACAACGACGACGACGACTTCATGGATCCACCCCCCAGGTTGAACATACCTGTTAAATTCACTCCCCCTACATCTAGGTGCACACCAATTTCAGTATCCAGCATTGTGAAAACCTTCAACCCTGAAAAGAAGAATCTAGTCAGGGACATGGGTTTTTGTGGTATGTTGAAACTGCCGGACATTGTAAACAATAGAGAATTTGGTCACTGGACATTGTCAAGAGTATCATGTGATGATGTGGCCATTAAATTAGAAGACGGTACTCTGCTGCCTTTTTCAGAGGAGGACATATATAAGGTTTTGGGTATTCCATGCACCGGTAAGGAATTATTGACACCATCAAATGAAGAGATTGCTGATATAAAGCGAATCATTTGCGAGCGATTCAAAGTGCCTGATTGGAAAAGTGTCAATCGGTCTGTACTGGATGATATTCTATCAAGACAGTACAACTCTCCTATGTCGGCTGATGAGAAGGCAGCTTTCAAGACAGCTTTCATAATTTTACTGATGACCAAATTTCTTGCCCCACAAGCTCTTCTAGACAATATTTGTCCTAGGTATTGCACAGCTCTCCGGGATTTAAATGATATGCCGAACTGGAACTGGGCTCGCTACATCATCGGCGATATAATTTCAGCTGCTCGGGCATTGGGTAATAGATGTTCCTACGTAAATGGCTGTGTCATTTTTCTTCAGGTATTTGTCGAATTATCTGATTTGTCCCTCACAAAAAAATCACGTATCATGATTTGTGTTTACCATTCACTTATCCATTCTGCATTTTCAGGTATTCTATCTGGACAATGTGGATTTTGGACACCTTAATATGAAGCATGTTGTATTCCCAAGAATTGCCAAATACGACGCTGAAGCAATTAAAATAAGAAGAAATCTTGACATTAAAGAAAAGGACCCATACAAGCCAACCCAGTTCGGGAAGCTGAAGGTAAATAGGACCACATTTCTATTTTAGGCTAGTATGCATCTGCGTTTTTCTGACATATCTATTTTCATTTCAGCTGCGGCAAAAAAATGATGTCTGTTACAGCCGACGTAATACCAGTTTGGACACACCAACGTGCAGCACGGGGGCAAAATCAGAAGCAGTTTCTAATGAAATTCAGGTATTAGATATTAGTCATGGAAACAGTTCACGGCTAACCCCTTGTGAATAATGTTTTAACTTCCTTTCATTTCCTTTAAGGTTGTACAACACGCTAATCAAATAATTAAGCAGTCTCGGTTGTTGAACAATATGTGGGCTACATGCATTGAACAGATGGATAAGGCTAGGAATGATCTTGTCAAGGTTGTAGAAGCGACTAAAATTATTGGCGACATTGATCCTGACAATCTAAATGTAGACAATCTACCAGCCGCTAATACTTCTCAACCACCTAATGAACTTCAACCAGGTATGGTTTGATTTCTGTATCTCTCGTTCGTACATATAAATTTTGCTTCTACATTTATTTATCTACTATCGAAATTTAACATTATTTTCTCGTAACGGCTGTGTAGAAAATAAAAATGCAAGTAATCCACAATCTGGTCGAAAAATTTGTGATATAGGAGCTACAACCAGTACACCCATCGTCGCAAAATCTATAGAACAAGGTTCTTACTCTAAGGCTTCAATCGATTTGAATCGGTCCGTTCATACTGGAAGTGATAGCTCAGATATGCATAGAGCAGTACCACCACCATCTTTGCTTCATATAGAGGTACCCTCATTCGATTTAAACTGGGAACTCACCCCGAAGAAGGAGAACTCTAACAAAGGTAAACTAATATTCATTATCCTTCCATCCAGACAGAAAACGATAGCCAGATTTATTTTTTGATCATCACACTGACCTTTTTTGCTTTTATTCATACACAGCTGGTGGTAATTTGTCACCGCGTACACTCTCCCGTGAGATCGCAGCGTCAAGCTGCATTATTTTGGACGACATGTATATCGAAAACAGCCAAGGTGAATTGAAGCATGTTGTTGTTCCCAAACGAGAGTTCCCAGAGCCTAGAATACTTGATTTTGGGCTTTCTACTAAACACAACCATCAGCAAAAGCGCATCAAGACTGCTACCAACAATCCTTTTGACTTAACTACTGCAGTACGTGCCAGCCCTGAACATATTTCATCTGTTTTAATTGATTGGATAAAGAATTGCCAGACCGAGGATACACTCAGGTAATTATATCTTTGAATGATTTTACATTACCAAAATGCAATAAGTTCAACTGCAGTTCTTGCAAGCCCTGAACATTTTTAATTTGTGTTAATATTCTTCCTGTTTTTAGATCTTCATGGGTTGCTCATCCTTATCCAACTCCTGTGAAAATTACTGGTATGGAGATCCGTAATTTCATCGGAGGGAATGACAGAGTTGACTACCCTACTATGATGCTTTATACTCGTAGACTGCTACAGAAAGATCATGAAATGTTTCAAAATACAGTTGCATTTGGAGGCAGACATTTTCTAGAGGCTGATTTTGCCGTAAGTAACATTGAACCGTGTATTTTTTGCCAACTCAACCATGTCGATTTAACTTAAAAAGTGTTTTCGCAGATACATGCCATTGCAGGTGACGGCTTATGGAATCCCGAGATGTTTCGCAATCAATTCACTGGTCCAAAAGTCATGTACAATGTCTCCAAGTGCGAAACTGTAAGTGCACTGTTGGTACTCATCTTTTTCTAATACATCACATACCAGTTTTTATAAATTTAATAGGCTACAAATACTATTTTTTGCAGATTTATGTTCAGCTCTGCGATATGAACCACTGGAATTGCTATGCATTTAACTTGCCGCAGCAAGTTATCTACATCTTAGACTCTAGTAAGACTGGGAATAATGAAGAAGTTCAGTCAGACAGTAAACATCACTGGATTGTACCCATGCTTGCTAGAGCTATGCAAGAATGTTTGGCATTGTTCTTCCATGACTGGAGTGAAGATGTGACCAAGTGGGACTACAAGGAACCTATTGTGCCTACACAGTCATTTGAGTATGAATTTTTTTCCGCAAATCTAGCTTTTTGTTCATTACAATTCAATATTGACCGGTCATCTAATCTAACTTGGACCAATTTATTTTTGAAGGGTCGAAAGCGGAGTTTACACTATAGAGCTGATGAAGAACTGGAATGGTACTGTTTGTACTCAACAACTCAACTCGGTAAGCCATAAATAGCACTGCGTACTACACTTCATACGGTAAAAATCCACATACCCTGTTTGGTAACTCATTTTATTGGTTGTCCACACAGGCTAGCATGGACAAAATCAGAACCGAAATACTGATGGAACTCCTTACACTGAAAGAGAATGCTTCGTCACCACCCTCCTTCGTGCAAGAATTGATTAGACAATACACATTCCTATACTTATGAGGGGACACACCTATGGACATACGTTGAGCAGAGATGATGTTGCCCACAGTTATCTTTACAATTAAGAAATGTCTATGTAATAATTTCAATGTTTTTTACTTTTCGAACAAGGTGCTCTTCTAAGAGTGTTTATGTAATAAGTATAATGTGTTTTGTTCTTAAAATTCTATGGTACTGATAATGTCCATCTCGTCTACCCACACCAAATTTCTTCATTAACACCTGAGTATGTGTCTAAACCATACTCCTAGCACATCCCTTCAAATGAATTTATTAATTTTTTCCAAGACCGTACGTCAAATAATATCCATACTCAGAATGCATGGTACATAGTGTACCAATGTCCGACCGAGGACACAACATGTATATCCGAGATGAATTTAATTTTTTACTAGATATCGGACGACATTCAGTCCGCAATATCTATACCCACACCCATCATTCTAGGCGGAACAATCAACCATGGTTTATAACGATACCCACATTTTCGGGTATTAGATTTGATTTCCACCCCCATTCATAATTAGAAACTAATATGCTACGAAATTATTTCCTAATTTTAAACTAACACCAACGCTATGCACTACAATTTCAAAAAACAAATCAAACCATTGTTATGGTAAAGACAGTATGATTCACACTATTAATGTGGCCTTCTATTAGACCAGTTTTTTTTTTAAACCACGTACTATAACGGTGATATCCAAGTATAAAGAAACGATCCATGTTACTAGTGGTGAATCCATAATTACAGATCATAGTATCGTACGATCAATACACCGTAGGTCATTATGACCAATTAGTACTCTGGCACCAATTTTGTAACGTATCAATCCCCTCACTACAGAATCCTAATATGCCATACCTACGACCCCGCCAGAATCAATCAGCACCTTCATCCTAGCAAACCATCCATATAAAAGGTGCTCGGAACACTGAACTGGCACTCACAGAGCAATGGCTTCCCATGCTGAAATCCACACCACACAACGAGACGACCGAGATGGTGTGAATGACAGAACACTCCTGCACAGAAGCAACTCCGCGAGGTAATATATTTCTCACGTCGGTTCATTATGCTCTTCTTGTATCAATAGCGAGTCTGCGTTCATAATAGTTGTCATTCTAGTAAAACTGATAAAAACTCGTAAATGCTAGACTCCCAACAGCTGCCGAGGGAACCATACCCATGGAATATTTGAACAAAGAAGTTCTAGATCCCTTCATAGGCCAAGTTTTCCTTGCTGAAACTGATGCTTCCCAATCGTACAACTTGTATGCGTTGAGGAATGGTTTTGGTATCCGTATCCATAAACAAGTGAAGAATGTAGCTGGCCTTGTCACTAATATCGAGTATGTCTGCTCCTGTGAGGTATGCCATAGTCACTATGTCGTTGTTAGACTATTCAACAACTGCTTTTCATATTGAGTACCACTATTATTTACATAATTTCTTATCATTAGGGGAAACCATCTAAAGGTGTTCAAAAATCTGTAAAGAAAGGATGCAAAGCTATGATGCGCATACACAGAAATGAGGATGATAAGTGGATTGTCACCAAATTTCATTCAGAGCATAATCACGACCTCACACGTACCCTAGGTATGACACGCCACTGGGGTTCCCACAATAACATTGATGAAGGTACCAGGCGCATCATGAAAGGTCTAATGGAAAATCACAACACCACCACCCAAATGTATGGATACATAGCAGGGCTACATGGTGGAGCATCGATGTTGCCTTTCACTAGAAAATATTTTGAAAGTGTCAAACAGGCCATACAAAATGATGAAAGTACTGACGATATAAAGAAGACACTATGTTTGTTTGCAGAAATGCAAAAAACAAGCAAAGATTTTTTCCATGCCGTTGACGTAGGAAAAGATGGTAAAATCAAAAATGTTTTTTGGTCACATGCTTGGTCTAGAGAAAGTTATAAGCACTTTGGCGACGTGGTTACCTTTGATTCTACTTATCAAACAAATATATATGGTATGCCGTTTGCACCTTTTGTGGGTGTGAACAATCACTTCCAAACTATCATTTTTGGTTGTGCACTGGTTAGAGAAGAATCAGATGACGCCTTCAACTGGTTGTTCCGTACATTCCTCCAAGCTGTAGATGATAAACATCCAGTTGGAATTCTAACAGGTTGGTTATATTATTTGTAATGCTAGTTCCGTTTCTTAATTACCTCTGCTTTATTAATTCTACTACATTTCCATGAATAATACCGATCAGTGCAAGGCGATGGAGAATGCCATAAAAGCAGTAATGCCTAACACAGTTCACCAGTGGTGTAAATGGCACGTTTTTAACACGGCCAAAGAACATCTGGGTCCTGTATATAGCAATCATCCTGATTTTAAGGACAAATTCCATAAAGTACTTAATCATGCAAGAACCATAGACGAGTTTGAAGATGCTTGGCGTCACTTCTCGGGGAGTTTGATCTACATGGCAATACATACCTTCAAGACAAATGGGCTGACCGCAGCCGTTGGGCTGCGCCATACTTCAAGTCTTGCTTCTTCGCAAAGATGACAACAACACAGCGCAGCGAGTGCATGAATCATGTTCTCAAGGGATATGTTTCACCGTCCTCTACAATGCATAACTTTGTAGTTCAGTACGATAAATTCATTGCAGATCGAATTTCCGCTGAAGATAGGCTTGAGTTTGATACCTCAAAGGTCAGTACAAACGTCAGCCAGACCATAGAATTCGAATATGTGATTACACATACGTCATACCTGTAATTTTTCTTACATAATTCTTACACTCGCAGGATAATCGGCGGCCAATATGTGGTTCACCATTAGAGAAGGACGCTGCTGCTTTTTACACAGACACCATGTTCAAAAAGTTCTGCGACCAGGTATACAGGAGTGCATCCTATATTGTCCAGGAAATCAGAGAAGATGGCACTTATGTAACTGTTCACATGGACGTCGATACCAGGGAATCATGGAGTAAATTGGTGTTTCCTGTACATGTAAATAAAGACAACGATGAGTACAGTTGTATTTGCAAGTTGTTTGAGCACATGGGAATATTGTGCAGTCACATAATCAAGGTAATTGCCACAACATTTTCTGTACTACGTCTGTTTGCAATTCTCATGGAAAACTTTACTTATCCTATCGATCTATTTTTCAGGTTATGACCCACATTGGCTGTCGAACCCTACCAGACAAGTACATCAAGAAAAGATGGACCAAACAAGCTCGACATGGAAGCGATAGCAGCCTAGAGATCCTCAGGTTTGACCGGGATGCTGCTGCTTCAAGGACGCACCGCCATACACTTTTGTTCCAAGCTTGCATGGACCTTTCATCGAAAGGAGACATATCTGTTGAGGCATTCCATATTGCCATGACGAAAATTACTGAGGCTGTACAACAAATTGATCTTACATGTACCCCAGAAGACAGTACGGTTGTTCCTCCCGTCAACACAACTACTAAAACTATAAGTGCAGAGTCACAGGAAGACAGCTCAAGTGATGAAGATAATCACATCCAGGAAGAGCAGAACCTCGTCGTTCTTCCTCCTGATCGTCGTAAGAAGCGTGGACGCCCGAGGACATCGAGGTTCAAGAAACAAATCGAGGGTGGAATTCGCAAGAAGAGAACATGTTCGTTCTGCCAGGAGAAAGGACATTACAGAACTAATTGTCCTTCTAATCCAGAGAGTTCAGCGAGGCCAAAGATCGACAAGGTCTGCAAGAAGTGCAAACTGCCTGGCCATAACACTACAACGTGTGGAGATCTTTAGTACCTCAAGAAAAATAATTTGTAATTCGAGTACTACATACCTGAGTTGGATTTCTTGTTTAGCGTTACAAATCATTCTAGGGTTTTGCTCGTTACTATTAATCATGCCGTGTGTAACCAGTTAAAATACAGTATTTTAGTATTTTATAGGTCCCAGCGTATACAAGAATATATACCCACGCAAAATCAAGTTATTTGTGTCATATTTTTTAACCCGACAAAAGATATTAGTTAGAGAGCAAACATTTTACATACTTCATTTACAATAACAGCTATACCGTCCAAATTACTTAACCTTCTGCTTTTCAGATACCCGGCCCATAAATGAATCTTATACATTCATCACAAATGATTTGGCACAACGACCAGATACCCAATTGCATAATCAAACAATCCATTACTTACGAAAAAACAGACGCTGATTGTCCATGGCGCATCCGTGATTTTTGGGGTATCATGAACAATCTGAACTTATACCTTAAATAAGAAAAAACCATACCGAATTAATAACAGACAGCTAGTCCATGATTTGTGGGTTCGCAATTGAAGCGAATAGGTATACTAACGATAGTCAAGCTGTCCACCAGAATAATCACCATTTATTCCATTCTGTCAACTCACATTTAATTCTCCGAAACACACTCCGCAGCCCATTAAACATTCCGGAAAATTCTCCACAACACATACCTAAAATCATCAGCCGTGTTTAGTCATCCCACATTTAATTCTCCAAAACTGACTCCATAGCCCATTAAATTTTCCGAAATACACTCCACAACACATACCTAAAATCACCTGTCGTACACAAGGAAGTATGACTATCCATTCATATCTGGTCAAAAAAGGCAACATAATAATTCTGATTTTCAAATTACTTACTCTCTCTCCTAACGACTACTAAATGCATACTATTGGTTTCAATTGCCCATGCTAACGGGTCAGCCCGGCACTCTACAATCCAGTATCAAATGCACCATCAAGATACCACATCGGACGGTAGAGATGCTAGGTGCCCAGGCTCCTAGGTGCCCCAATTGAGCTTCCTATATATATATATATATATATATATATTCAGATGATACGATAGATATGTGTTAATTAAAATTTTAATATTACTGTTTGAATTATTTTAATATTAATATTAATATTTTCTTCTTGCAGGATCTTTTTTGGGCTGGCGAGGCCAACAAGCTACCGGTGGGTTTGTGCTGTTGTAAAAGTCCTACTCAGTACTCACCGTTCTTTCCGCTATATTGTTTCAGGAGTAGCTAAGTTTCTTTCCCTAGATATATTTAGACAGGTTTATATGGGAGTTTTCTTATCGTCTTCCCAGGCAGTTCCACCCAGAGGGAACACTTCTCTACGGCTACAAGGTTCTCATTTCAACGCCACACGGCTTAACAGAGAACTACACGCAGAGGTTTCTCCTATAGGATCCCTAGCATAAGAACTCAACCCGTATAAACACGCTGAACAGACCGAGGGAAAAACAGAACTACTTCATTTCCACAATATAACATCCATTACGGTTTTCCCTTTCGGGAACCCCCGAAGGGTTTACACACAGAGAGGGGAGATTACCTGCCTACGGCCTTCCCTCTTACACTCCTTAATTTACACTGGAATTTTATTACACTGGAGGAAGAACTACTACTACTGAGCAGCGAGTAAGCTGGAACACTACGCTCTCTGCTCGGGATGGAATGCTGGTGCTGGTGTAGCTTCTGTCTTGCTTCGCTGCGTGAGGCTCTATTTATAGCCAAAGGAGCAGCCCTTCACGAGAGCTCTTCAATAATTCACCTCTTCTTTCTCCATACTAATCATGCGCCTATGTTGTAGGCTTTATTGGTTTGTAGTCTATGTAGACTTTCTTTATAGCTTCATAGCTTCATGATCATCTTCCTTTATAGCTTCATAGCTTCATGATCATCTTCCTTTATAGCTTCATAGCTTCATGATCATATGTTGGAAGGCATTATTGATGCAGCCTTCACGATTGCTTCCCTGGTGACATGCATGGCTTCATCTTATCTTCACCATAACCATCTTGTCCTACACCATGATTGTGTCTTGGACCTTATTTCCAGAGTAGAAATATGTGGCCTTCTCTTCTCATATGTCTGGCTTCTTCACGCTTGCCTACTGCGTACCAAAGAAATGGAACCATTGGCTGCATGCATGCATTTGGGTTATTGACATTTTTGTTACATATGAGAAGAGAAGGCCACATATTTCTAATCTGGAAATAAGGTCCAAGACACAATCATGGTGTAGGACAAGATGGCTATGGTGAAGATAAGATGAAGCCATGCATGTCACCAGGGAAGCAACGTGAAGGCTGCATCAATAATGCCTTCCAACATATGATCATGAAGTTATGAAGCTATAAAGGAAGATGATCATGAAGCTATGAAGCTATATAGGAAGATGATCATGAAGCTATGAAGCTATAAAGGAAGTCTACATAGACTACAAACCTATAAAGCCTACAACATAGGCGCATGATTAGTATGGAGAAAGAAGAGGAGAATTATTGAAGAGCTCTCGTGAAGGGCTGCTCCTTTGGCTATAAATAGAGCCTCACGCAGCGAAGCAAGACAGAAGCAACACCAGCACCAGCATTCCATCCCGAGCAGAGAGCGTAGTGTTCCAGCTTACTCGCTGCTCAGTAGTAGTAGTTCTTCCTCCAGTGTAATAAAATTCCAGTGTAAATTAAGGAGTGTAAGAGGGAAGGCCGTAGGCAGGTAATCTCCCCTCTCTGTGTGTAAACCCTTCGGGGGTTCCCGAAAGGGAAAACCGTAATGGATGTTATATTGTGGAAATGAAGTAGTTCTGTTTTTCCCTCGGTCTGTTCAGCGTGTTTATACGGGTTGAGTTGTTATGCTAGGGATCCTATAGGAGAAACCTCTGCGTGTAGTTCTCTGTTAAGCCGTGTGGCGTTGAAATGAGAACCTTTTGCGCCCAAAAAAGGTTCTCATTTCAACGCCACACGGCTTAACAGAGAACTACACGCAGAGGTTTCTCCTATAGGATCCCTAGCATAAGAACTCAACCCGTATAAACACGCTGAACAGACCGAGGGAAAAACAGAACTACTTCATTTCCACAATATAATATCCATTACGGTTTTCCCTTTCGGGAACCCCCGAAGGGTTTACACACAGAGAGGGGAGATTACCTGCCTACGGCCTTCCCTCTTACACTCCTTAATTTACACTGGAATTTTATTACACTGGAGGAAGAACTAATACTACTGAGCAGCGAGTAAGCTGGAACACTACGCTCTCTGCTCGGGATGGAATACTGGTGCTGGTGTTGCTTCTGTCTTGCTTCGCTGCGTGAGGCTCTATTTATAGCCAAAGGAGCAGCCCTTCACGAGAGCTCTTCAATAATTCTCCTCTTCTTTCTCCATACTAATCATGCGCCTATGTTGTAGGCTTTATAGGTTTGTAGTCTATGTAGACTTCCTTTATAGCTTCATAGCTTCATGATCATCTTCCTTTATAGCTTCATAGCTTCATGATCATCTTCCTTTATAGATTCATAGCTTCATGATCATATATGTTGGAAGGCATTATTGATGCAGCCTTCACGTTGCTTCCCTGGTGACATGCATGGCTTCATCTTATCTTCACCATAGCCATCTTGTCCTACACCATGATTGTGTCTTGGACCTTATTTCCAGAGTAGAAATATGTGGCCTTCTCTTCTCATATGTCTGGCTTCTTCATGCTTGCCTACTGCGTACCAAAGAAATGGAACCATTGGCTGCATGCATGCATTTGGGTTATTGACATTTTTGTTATATGTTTTTTATAATTTATATATATATATACCTGGTATCGTGAGAAAGAACCTCAATCTTTTTAGTTATATTCTGCAGGTCTGTAAAGAGGACTAAATTATGCAGACTTGAAACAAATGTCACCAGGTCAATAGAGCAAATTTAACCCAATGAACCTCCCATAAAAAAATTCTCTATGAGAGAGTTTTGAGTTTCCACCATGCTGGAGCAGAACACAAGGAAAGAAGTGTTAAGAAGACCACTGGGTAAATGCTCAAATGTACTAAGAACTGGTTGTATAGGGTACACAAGAAAAAAAACTCACCAACTCTGTTGATTCGGTGCTTTCTGTCAACGCAGTGTATCCTTGGCATTTTTCTCCTCTAAATCAGTGCTATTACACGAGAATAGAATGATTACCAATTCTCATTTATAAACATCATGACAAAAGAACAGAGAAATTCGCACAGCAGACAAGTACGTATGGCAGAGCATCAACCAACACAGTGAATATCCACGGGGTTGGGCAACATGCAGAAACCAATCTTGCCACGAACCAACAACCAGGAAATAGAAATATCGGCAAGAAGTTAGAAGACAATTCGTCAGGACCGGCTTCAGCACAATCGACTTGCACCAGCGCCAAGTCAGCCGGGTTGGCACCATGCCGGCACTGCCCTTCATCATATTCCGAACGTCCGAGATATCGATCCACGCAGATTCATAGTTCCTGCCACCACCGAATCAAGGGTGCTCCACTTGAACCAGCCCATGCAGAGAGAGAGACGCGATTGAGAGGAAGAGGATGGGGCGTGCACGAGCCGTCTTGTCGCGCCGGCGGCTAGGGTTTGCGCCGCAGAGAGAAAAACGTGATTGAGAGGAAGAGGATGGGCTTACCCGTGTCTGCCGGCGGCGCTGAATCCGCAGGCTGAGCCGGTGAGGCTGCTCCTCCACTCCCTCACCTACCGCCGCCATTCCCTCCCGCGTCCCTGTCTCCGCCGAATGGATCCGGCTGCACCTTTCCACGGCCGCACTTTCACTGCCCCGACGGCGAGTGCGAGAGGAGGCGAAACAGAGAGGAGGGGAGGAGGAGCGAAGCGGAGAGGAAGAGAAGAGGGGAAAAGAATCTTGACCAGGCTACCGGGCTGGGGTTTGGGGGTGGCCGGGAGAGCGCAACGCAGACGCGGGTCAAGAAACGGGGACTATTTCTTCTACCCGCTCAGCGTGGCTCTCTCTAAACTGTGGGCCCGTTGTGGGTGGGACGATGGTAGCTGAGTAGTAGCACGGTAACTAAAATATTAGTTACCACTTCGATCTGACGGTCATGGATCAGTTTCAGACATGATCAGACGGCTGGAAACGCCTCACGCGGGAGTTACCTAAGCAGCCGGGTAGGCCTCCAGCTTTCAGTCTACTAGAAGAATAGGCGAGCTTCGCCTCGCCCGCCTGCATGGTATTGTGGCACAAAGTGATCAGCGCGTAGACTTGTATGTGTTTTGTTCAAAAGCATGCCGATACATAACGCGTCAGTGGAAAATTTTATGATTTATCTCATATACTCCGTATGACGAGTCATGGACTCGGCAAATCCCATGGTAGGTCACCCGGGTTGTATCTAAAGGAATCAGTATATGGGTGTTGGTGAGTTCGGCCGGTAACAAGCGAAGCTTTCGCTTGTTCGATTATCAATCTGAAGATCTGGTTACAATGGCTGTCCGGCGGTTTTTACAACTCGCTAGGGTTTCTAGATGAAGATTGCGTATGTCTGCTGGCTCCCTCCTGGCCTTTTTATAAGCGGCCAGGTCTCGGGAGTTTGAATACAACTCGACTTACAGATATAACTAATTCCAAGCCAATACGACTCCTTCTTTCTTGAGCCGCACTCTAGCCTTATTGGGCTGCCTTGCGCCATCCTGCGAGGTTGTCTTCATAGGCCACCGGATGGGCCTTCCGGTAGTTTATACCTTATTACAGTAGCGTGGGTATACCCGTTGGGTATTACCACATCAGTAGCCCCCGAGTGCCTATTCGACTCCAAGGGATCGTGTAGGGACTCACCACTCTTTAATCTGTCGAGTCACTTCTTTGATGTCATTTGGCACGCCTGTTCACAAGGGCGTAACTACAACATGTACATATATATTTTCCACTTGTCTTTTTGAAAGGATGGATGGCGTAGCAGGCCTGATTCAACCGACGGATCGGGGTCAAGTTAACTCGCGATTCGGGCGAGATACCTTACTAGCCTACTCAAATTCGACTCCCTTCTATCGAATCTGGTAAGACCGTTCAAGTTCGACTCAAGCCTGCTGGGACTTACTGGTCGTAACCCGGCCATAATTTAGAGTGCCCTTGGCGCGTCCGCCGGGATTTTGCATCGCACCTGCTGGTGCGGAAAATTATCAGGTCCACGTAGCTGGTACGGGCCACCTGGCCTTATTCAGGTCTTACCCTTGCACTTGTTTGTGCAGCATCCGAGGACCAGTCTAGGTTTGGAACATCCCGGGAATTGGTATTCAGATGATTCAACGTGACGCAGGAGTTACTCGACTGGTCCTCGACTATGAATGTCTCACAATTGATATGCCTTCGAGTGACTCCGATTTGTCGAGTGAGCTTATTCTTCGAGTGACGCTGATCGTCAAGGTAATTCATCGGGTGCGCGACAGCGCTCCCGATGGGAGTAGCCCCCGAGATTGAGTGCAATTGCTTGTAATTGTACTTAATCTAAAAACTAAAAAATAGAAAAAGTGATATTTACCATTTAACGCTCCCGATGGGAGTGCATTTTGCTGGTATGCCGTGAACTGACCCGAAAAATCATCGACCGCCTTTCTTTAATAAATACTTGCTTTGCTCCTTTAAGTCGACATTCCTTTAGGTTGTACTCCTTCCAATGCTGCGCCGTGCAACGCCGTGACCGAAGTATATTTTGAAGCTGAGCGATCATTATTTTATTCCACTGCCACTGTCAGGAAGTGACCGGTTGTGGGCCCTCACTGGCAGTGACGACCGCTGCCGGCCTGATTTGACCGCACGACGCGTGCGAAAAATGGGGCATGATGATGATGAGCTCCTCGTTTTATGCGCGTCGTGGGTGTAGTGCGGCGACGGTTGCCCTCCACCGTGCCCGCCTGGATGAGTGCCACGCGTCCTAGATTTAATATAAACGGCTATCATCGCTTCACTTTATCCTATAAAAACTGCGAGGATTTTCCTTTTCCATTTTCACCGGTTTCATTTACACCGCCGCCGCCTGCACTTCATCTTCTTCCTCGCGCCCCTCCTTTCTCCACCCTTGTCTTCGCTGCGAGCCTTTGCCGCCGCAATGAAGAAAGCCATGTCCGCGAAGACCAAAGACGCTGGGAAAAGCAAGGAGACCACGGCCGCGGAGACTGTGGAGAAAGGCGCGTGGTGCCGCTCCGTGATGAAGGCGACGCACCTTGAATCTCTCCGGGCGATGCTGCCCGCCGGCGACAACTTCATTCGCATCCCCGGCGACGAGAACCAGCCCGAACCCGCGAGCGACGAGCGGGTATGTTTTCTTGACCACGTGAATCGGGGCTTGTCTTTCCCGATTCACCCCTTCCTTCGCGGCCTGCTGTGCGTGTACGGCGCGCAACTCCATGACCTGCCTCCAAACGCCGTGCTCCACATCGCGTGCTTCATCACTCTCTGCGAGTGCTTCCTCGGAATAGCCCCTCACTGGGGGTTATTCCGACTCTGCTTCAATGTCAAGGGGCAAGGATCCGGCAGTGGCCCTGGCGGCCTTGGGATACAAGCTCGTCCGAGGTCGGGTTACTTCAAAATCCCGATGTCGGAGTCAGTGCAGAACTGGCGCGGCCGCTGGTTTTATATCAAGTCTGAAGTTGCTCCTGGTATATCATCTAGTGTGCCTTCCTTTGACGGGAATGCGGAGCTTCAGAAGAAACGTTCCTGGAGCAACCCCATGACGGCTAATGAAGAGCGAGATGCAAGGTTGCTGCTTACCCGGGTGGAAGAGCTCCAATCCACCGAAGGAAAGGTACTGACTGGCGCGCACCTTGTTACTGCTTTCATTCGCCGCCGAGTCCAGCCTCTGCAGGATCGCGCTCACCCGATGTTTGAATATACTGGGGCGGACGACTGCACTCGAGTGTCGACTGAAGACTACTCGAACAACGAGCTACTGGCGATAGTTAAGCAGTTGACTGGGCTGAAATCTGCCAGAATCGGGGACCTAACCTCCCCAGTCGCTGCCTATGATGCCAAGAACCCTGTGCCTGAGGTATGTTACGACTTAGTCGTACTTATTTTTTTTTATTTGCCCCTGCATGATGTTGTATGACACCTGTCCTTGCCAGGGTCATGCTCCTCCAGTGTCCGAACCGACTATACTGGAGGAAGATATTATTATGACGGACACTCGAGGGCCTGCCTCGAAACCATCAGTCGCCACCGCAAATTCTGATGAGGACGCGGCTGAGAAGAATACAAACCCGAAACGAGGGCGACCGCCGACTGAAAGTTCTGGCGATTCCCAGGATCGGAGAAAACGAGCGGCGGTGGATGTCGCTCATAAAGATGCCGATCTGTCGTCGGCTGCTATATCAACAACCGTTGTGCTAGCTGCCACTCCTATATCATTCATACCACCTGCCGCTCCGAAACCCCGTAACCTAGAAGATGTCTCGCCCTGGCTGGCTTCGTAAGTAAATTTATTTCTTGTATCTGCATTTTGCTTTTTCTGTCTTTTAGAAAGTGACTGGTTCACCCACTGATGCGTCGAATATTTCTTTAGCTCGAGTAGCGAACAGGACACAGACCAAGACTCGCCTGTTCCATCTCCCCACGAGGAAACGTCCACTCAGCAGGAGGAGACTGGAATCATGGCCGAGGGTCCTCTTCTGATGACTCCGACTGCGGGGTTGGCTGTAGAAACACAGCCCAGTGCCAAACCCGACTCGGAGGCTCCGACCCCAAGTGCTGACCACGTGAGTTCCTTTTTTCCCTCTGAATACTGCCTCGACCTTTTACCTTTCCGACTTACTTGCTTTTGCAACTTATTCCTTATTGGGAGCGCGACAGCGCTCCCGATGGGAGTAGCCCCCGAGCCTGTATCCAACTGCCAGTAGTTGGGTGAAGGCTCAAAAAGTGAAATTCCATATCTATATTAACTGCTCTGATTGACCCCGCAACCAACCGTGCGCCGACTGCTGGACATTGGCAGTGAGTTCGTTCAACTGGAGTCCGAGAACAAGCGACTCCAGGAGCAACTCAACAATCTCGAAGGTATTCCACTGATTGGAGCACGACCATGCCGCATCTTGTCTTACTAAACGTTCACCTTTCCACCCCAGATGCCTTGGCCAAGACTGAACAAGAGAGGGACCAGGCCCGCTGTCTGGCGAAGGACCTGAATATTGAGCTCAAGCGAGTGCAACAAGACCTGGCGGACCAAGTGAAGGACGCTCGAGCTGACGGGTTGCGAGAAGCCGAAGAACGCCTGAAGCGAGAGCAAGTCGAGAGGGAGCATAACTTAGCCAGCCGCCTGCTTGCGGTTGGCAACTCACTGGCGAGTAAGTGCCCCTAATTTACATATGTTTTTATCCCGAGGAATTGTCATTGCGCTTTTTCCTGTTTGCTGACGAGATTTGCGTTGATTTGGACGTCAGAGGCTCTTGGTCTGCATGCCGATCAATATGCACCTCCATCTGACCTTCCGTTGGAGGCTGAGGTTGAGTCGGCTGAAAGCTTCACAAGCAAGCTCTCTGTTGTTCTCTCGGCGTCGACTTCTGCGTTGTCGGCGCTCCATCGACTTGTCCTGCCGAAACAGGAGGTGCCTCAAGATCTTGCGACGCTGGCCGAGACTTTCCGGCCTGAAGGCGACTCGTTTCCCAAGTTCATCCGCGAGCAGATGGTATGTGGATCCGCAACTGCTTTCAAGATGCTGCTTGGGCATGGGGTGGCCGTCGACCTGGGTAGCGTCGTGTCTGCTCTTCCGCTTGACTCGGCTGGCAAGAGGGTATCCCTCAGCCAGCATGAGGAGGAAGCGCGTAGACTGGCGGACTCCCTGCTTGCGACTTTTGAACAAAGAGTCGTGAAGCGCAAGAAAAAAGGATCCGCCTCTACGTCGAGTGCTCCAAGCGCGAAGTAGTTAGTAGACTGGGGTAGTCCAGTTGGAGCTATTTTGTTGGCATCGTGCGCCTGCCGCGCATTTAGTCTGTAAAACCTGACCTTTGTATGATGAATTAAGCTCTGGGGGCTACCAAGGGCGAAACACCCAGCCCCCGAGTCCTTTATATATGCTGAATTGGATCCTATCTTATTGGAGTTGCCAGAATGAAATGTGTTTGTTGATTTGTGGATCTCCTTCTTGCTGTTTCAACTGCAGTCTGCTTCTACTACTTCCTCGGGGGTCGTGCCGCCATTTGATCCGCGAGATCAATACTTGTACAATATGATAAAGGTGCGCTGCGAGACCGCCGAACAAGACTTGGGGGTGACTCGGGGTGCATTGGCCATACTCCAGTCGAAGCACCCTCGTCCTGTTGAAAGAGAATCCGTGCTGATGAAGGAAATTGAGCACGCGAACCTTGGCCTGCTATGTGAGCTACTCGCCGAGCTCCCGAACGTCTTGTTTTTGTCTCTTCGTCGATGACTCTGAGTCCTGATGACTTGACTTGCACTACGTGTCCTTTTTCCAGGTGTTCAGACTGACGCGACAGCCGAACAAAGCCGAGTTCGATCTCGGTTTGTTGATGTAGTGGCTGAGCATGGTCGAGACGCGTCGTCCATATGGTCCATGCGTAGCGAGGCGATGGCGCTGCTTACCCTGCGGGACCGAGTCGCACAAGTTGGTGAGTTTGCTGCTCTATGCGCCTCCGTGCTGTCGCGCGTGCACCAGGCACTGTTTCCCCTTAATGAACAGCCGCACGGATTGACTGCTCTGCTGAACCGCTTCCGTCAAGGAGATGCAATTCGTGACTTTGTTCGTCTTCAACTGGTCGCCGGTGCGACCACGGCGTTTGCTGTTCTGCTCCTGCACCAGC
The DNA here is from genome assembly GCA_026929855.1 of Poa annua. NCBI lineage: Eukaryota > Viridiplantae > Streptophyta > Magnoliopsida > Poales > Poaceae > Poa > Poa annua. The sequence goes on along the minus strand of CM049433.1, from coordinate 10,627,832 downwards.
CGAACATAGACTTGGCTACAGTCGGGGCTGGTCCCCCCGAGGGTGCGGGTACTGTTTCGATGGAGGAGTACTACCAAGCTGCGCATGGTCCAGCGAGTTGTGTAATAGGACTGATGGAAAAGGAAACGGACGTGGAACTTGATCGCCGACGACTGGCAGCTGAGGTGAAACAGGAACCCTGTAGGGCAGCCTACTTGTAGAGCGACTCTGCGTTCCCCCCAGTGTAGCCCCCGGGCCTGCTTGTGCCCAGTAGCTCCTATCGTCCCCTGAAGTTGTCATTGTTCCTGATGTGGACGGGGCCGGAAGTGACCCAGGCCGATATTGCGAGTAAAAGAACTGAAAACTACGCAGAATGTAAAGATTACGTATCGTGCTCATACGGAGGAACATTGTACTTTATTGCTGGGCAATAGAAGATGTGTCTGATACAAACGCGGCTGAGTGCAGCCTTTATTTTGCTCTAACTATGCCAAATGAAGGGTGCTATGCTACTATGCATAAAATCGGCGAAGGTGGGCTGCGTTCTACGGGTTGTGGGAGGGTTCCCCTGTCTCGGCGTGCTTCAGTCTGTACGCTCCGTTGCCGATGACTTCTGTGACAATGAAGGGTCCTTCCCAAGGCGATGCGAGCTTGTGAACTTTCTTCTGCTTCAGGCGAAGGACGAGGTCGCCTACCGCGAACGATCGCGGTCGAAGGCGGCGACTGTGGTAGTTTCGCAATGCTTGCTGATAGGTCGCAGTTCTGGCGAGGGCGATGTCGCGTGCTTCGTCCAGGGTGTCCATGTCGTCCTCAAGTGCAGCCTCGGCGTCCTGCTCATCGTAGGCCACTACTCGAGGTGCGTCGAACTTGAGATCATACGGCATGACCGCTTCAGCACCGTGTACCAAAAAGAAGGGCGTGTACTGTGTGGATCTGTTAGGCGTCGTGCGCAGACTCCAAAGTACGGCGGGTAATTCCTCGGCCCAGGCGCCTGCCGCGCGTTTGAGCGGTACTAGGAGTCTTTTCTTCAAACCACTGCATACCAGGCCGTTGGCCTTCTCCACCTGCCCGTTGGACTGCGGGTGAGCGATTGACGCGTACTTGAGTTTGATTCCTTGAGTCCTGCAGAAGTCCTGGAACTCCTCGGCTGTGAAATTGGTTCCGTTGTCTGTGATTATACTGTTGGGCACCCCGAAGCGGAAGATGATGGACTTGATGAAATTTATTGCCGAGGCTGCTGTGGCGTTTGTGACTGGGACTGCTTCAATCCACTTGGTAAACTTGTCGACTGCCACTAGAAGGAAGGTGTGGCCGCCCCGTGAAGACTTCTTCAACGGGCCGACCATGTCGAGTCCCCACTGGGCAAAGGGCCATGCTAATGGGATGGTCTTGAGTTCCGATGCTGGGGCGTGTGGCCTGGTCGCGTATTTTTGGCAACCCAGGCACTTCTTTACTATGTCCTCTGCATCCTGCATAGCTGTGGGCCAATAGAAACCGGCTCGCAGGGCCTTTGCCACGAGCGCCCGACTGCTCGCGTGATGTCCGCATGTTCCGGCGTGAATGTCTAGTAGTATTGCTCTCCCGTCCTCGGGTGCGATGCATCTCTGGAGGACCCCGGAGATACTTCTCTTGTAAAGTTCCTTGTTGATTATCGTGAACCCCCTGGAGCGCCTAGAGATGCGCTTTGCTTCGACTGAGTCCGCCGGTAACTCCTGGTGGAGGAGGTATGCAAGGAAAGGCTTCGTCCACGAAGGTTCTATGAGGAAGACTTCTACCAGCGGCAGAGCGGCCAATGTGCTGTCGGGCTGCTGCTCAGCCGTTGTTTGTTCAAATGGAGCTGCTGGAGGCTCGACTGGCCTCTCTGGTGCTGCTGGATTCTTTATCTTGACTGATCTCTCCTTGATACGTTCGAAGAAGACTCCGGGTGGGATGGGCTCCTTTTTGGACCCAATGTTGGCTAGTATGTCTGCATCTTCGTTGCTTTCCCGGCCTACGTGTCGTAGTTCGCAGCCGTCGAAACTTCCCTCCATGATATTGTACATGTCGCGGTACGCCTGCATGTTATCTGCATTGGCGTCACATTCCTTCATCGTTTGCTGTACCACGAGGTTGGAGTCCCCGTATATCATCAGTCGTGTCGCGCCGCAAGCCTTGGCCATACGCATGCCGTGCAGCAGTGCCTCATACTCTGCCTCGTTGTTTGAGGCTCTCTGAAAATCCATCTGGAGTATGTAACGCAGCTTGTCTCCCTTGGGGGAAGTCAAGATTACTCCAGCTGCTGCGCCGTCATGTCGCTTAGATCCGTCAAAGTACATAGTCCAGGAATTGGATAAGTCGGGGATGTGTGGCAACTGCGCCTCAACCCACTCGCATGTGAAGTCAGGGAGGACCTGCGCCTTGATGGCCTTCGGGTGCCTGTATGTGATGTCTCGAGGTCCAAGCTCGATACTCCACTTAGCGACTCGCCCTGTCGCCATATAGTTGTTGAGGATATCAGCCAACGGGGCGCTGCTTACAACCACGATTGGATGCTCCGTAAAATAGTGTACGAGCTTGCGGCTTGACATGAACACGCCATAGGCGAGCTTTTGATAGTGCGGGTATCGCTCCTTGGAGGGTGAGAGTACCTCGCTTAGGTAGTAGACGGGGCGCTGGACTAGTTGCGTTTTTCCTTCTTCCGGCCGTTCGACTACGAGTACTGAGCTGACCACCCTGTTGGTAGCGGCTATGTACAGATACAGAGTTTCCTGTTCCCGGGGAGCCACAAGGACGGGTGGGTTTGTGAGCATGCGCTTTAAGTCGCTAAAGGCTGCTCGTGCTTCTGCAGTCCATTCAAATTTGTCTGTTTTCTTCATCAGCCGGTAGAACGGCAAGGCTTTCTCACCCATGCGACTGATAAACCTGCTGAGAGCTGCTATTCTGCCCGCGAGTCCCTGGACTTCGCGCAGTTTTGCTGGTTCCGACATTGTTAATATTGCCTGGATTTTGTCTAGGTTCGCTTCTATGCCTCTGGCAGACACGAGGTATCCTAGTATTTGCCCTGATGGCACCCCGAACACGCACTTACTGGGGTTGAGCTTAATTCTGTATTTGTTGAGAGCTGCGAAGGTCTCGCGAAGGTCGTCGATCAGGGTTTCGACCTGCCGAGTCTTGACGACGATGTCGGCGATGTACACTGTACGTTCCTGCCGATTTGACCCTTCAGGCAGTTCTGCATCATGCGCTGATATGTTGCTCCCGCGTTTTTCAACCCGAAGGTCATCTTCGTGTAGCAGTATACGCCGCCAAGAAGGGGTAATAACTTATAAATATGGTCTAACTTTCAGAAAACATAGGCCATTCGAAATATTTAGCAATAGAAAATCATTCAACGCTACAGGAGGTGAAACAAAATACTTCGATAGTACAAGCTAATAAATAGAGGTGTTTAACAAACAACATAACTTTAAAACCAGTACAACTGTCATAATATCGATCTCCCGTCATGGGCACACAAGAGGTAAACAAGCTAAATGTGGATTTCATAGAATAGTGACAAGCAAAGTAAACCAAATTGTCATACACAGCTCAGCAATAGGACTGAAGGATTTAACTTTAGAAACTTCAGTGCCTGTCTAATCATCTTCACAACAACATCCTAGGCTTGTATTATTCCAAATTTAATTAGCATTACATCTTTATCTCCATAGCCAGTCCCAGCCCCAAAACCTAATCTACAATACAATATCACTACTTGGTGCAGAAGATAAAATGCAGGCCATCCAGTTATTACAACACAAGTAAACTTTGTAGTTGTCAAATGCACATGGAGAGAGGCCTAGTCTCAAGGTCGATGTCGAGAACGCCTGATGTTGACAGGACTCACCTCCGATAAGCCAATGTACTTGACTTTCGCCTCCACCAACTTCTTGAACACACCAATCTAAAAGAATTTCAGCTTCATAATTTCAGCGAATAACAATCACCAACAAATACAGGACTACTCATGCATGTACTTAATTAACAGCATCTCTTTTGTAATGCTTGGCTGCTCATGTTCAGTGATCATATTACTATTAAGTAGTTTCCTAAGCCATGAATAAAACTCAATTCCCTAGACGTTGTGTTCTAAATAATAGGCACCACTATTTTTCTACTTTTCTTGAGCTTGAGTGGAAGTATCTAAAAAGAAGTTTTGAACACAGGAACTAAAAAAGCTTCAACACAAGGACTTATTATTGCTCCATCATATACTAAAATATATAGTGTGGCTTAAGGATATATAATATTGGCGGTCAGTTTAGATCTTACAAAAAGAAAGGCAATTAAGATAAACAGTAGGAACAATGAGTTTTAGGAAAAAGCATTTGTGGTCCTGAACGCCTCTTGGCAAGAAAGTTAACGTTACGAATAATACAGGGGTACAAGTTACAACTGGATCTCAATATTTCATTTGTATCATCTTTTAGTCAAGGCAATACACATGACTAACTAAAGGAAAATAAACATAGCAAACTCCGCTAGATGCCTAGATGCTTGACAGTAAAAATCAAGACAACAAAAACAATGCAGTGACGTACTAAAGCGCCTGAAAAAATATGTTGCTAAATCATCAGATCATAAGAGGACTCGCCAAAAAATTGAGTGCATACACCTATGCATAATGCTCCCTTTCAAGCGATCTGTGGGTAGAATATTTCTCCCTTTTTAAAATAATTACACTACAATCTAAATACTTCTTTCGTTAAGAGTACACATAGGTCATAGGAAAATGATGTCTCACTTTAAATCACCCAGTAAGTGGCAATATACAGAACTGAAAACTTGGCAATACTGCCATACTGAACTTTTCTAAACTACTAAAACCAGAGAAGATGCAAAGCATAATTTTACAAAACTATAGGCATGAACCCAATAGAATTTATAAACTTAATTCTTAGTAAATTAATGCTGAGCAAATAGATATAATACTGAGCTTAGGAAATAAAAATAATCATCCATGAGAATTCCCTTGTTTACATGAAAATTAAAGAAGGCAGAACTAAATAAAGTTTCATTGGCTCTCTCTTATATTACACCTGCTAGTACCCCAAAACACGAGAAGTCAGGTCCTGACACAAATATATATGGAGCAGCAGTTCCTACAATAAAAAAAATCTGTAAACAAATTACTTGTTATGCCAAATAATATATATACCACCATTCCATAAAAACAAATGTAAGAAGTTTTGAGGCTATAGCACAAAGTTAGGTAAGAGTCATTCCATACTTTACTTTTACAGGAAAAAAATAACTCAAAACAGAAAACTGCAAGAAAATATTGTGTTTCATAGATCGTCCATCACATAGGACTATAGGAGAAAGCAAGGTGGCGAGCCCAACTTCTAATGCATATGTGTAGGCTCATGTGTTTAGGAACTGTAAATCAGACCCCCCCCCCCCCCCCCCCCCCCCCAACACACACAATGGTAGTGTTTATTTATTTAGAATTTGGTTTTGTAACCCACAAGTTACAGCTAGCTTGTCTTGATTCAGATTGGATTGACAGGAATAGGACACAAACAGAAGCGCGTTGTGAACAAAACCGTCGACTTAACTAAAATTGACATAAAAAATGTAGAAGCCCTCTTCTGGTGCAGAGCTAAATCTACTAATAGATCATCTTGCTGTATCGTTGTTGCATCCAAAAGGAGTTTGAAAACATAATAGTTGCTAACCAAAACAAATTCATATTGGTCGTGTAACCAATTAGTCTGTCAAAAAACTGTGACATCTACTTTGCAGAGTGTGAGATGCATCAACTTTGGTGTGGTGATAGCCGAAAAAATAGCCATGACATGTTTAATCTGCAATCCAGCTTAATATTAGCTGAAATAAGTAAAACAGCAACAGGAATACTCACCTAAAAAATGGAGAATAAATAAGACATGCACGAAATAGATATATCAACTAAGGATGGGGCGTGTCATGGGTATAAACCAGGACTAACGGCTTTATCATGGAGCATGGTTGAATGCAATGATAGGTTACATTGTTTTAGGCCTGACCAGTGAGAAACCGAGAATATATAGACTCAACATCGGCATACAAAATGTACATGGCCTATTGATAAAGAATGGACAGCACTAGGCATCGGACATCTGATCATCACTTCCCATCGGACTAGCACTTGGCCGTCGGATCAAAAACATTTTGACCGTACGATGAAGCAGCCCAGTCGCTAGACTCCCTGCATGCAGGAATAAATGCAGCCCCAAATTGCTTCACGTTTAATCCGGGCACTAATTAGCTCCGTTTAATCCGGCCAATAATTAGCTCCAAATTAATTTATCATTTAAAATGTATGGAAGCGATCATTTCCTGCTAAATTGAAGCAAATTACTAATCCGGCTAGCAATTCTCCATGAAGCATGAAAGCACAAGGCAACAAACATTGTTCTTGATGCATGGAAGCATATTTTCTGGACGTTCAAAATCAATTGTTTTGTTTCTGAGATAACCAAAAAATGCTATCCATGCAGTGAAAACTTGCATCAAATACAAAATAGGTAGTTTATTGATTTATTTCAACATGGTAAGGTTATATTTCTATCGACCGGACAATTTGCTTCCATAGCTAATGAACATGCTTCGAGTGCATGCAAAATTTGGATCTTAAACAACATGAATCATTGGATACAAAACCGTGCTTCTAACAACTTGGAACCGTGCTTCCATAGCTAATGAACATGCTTCGAGGGCATGTAAAATTTGGGTCTTACACAACATGAATCATTGGATACAAAACCGTGCTTCTAACAACTTGGAACTGTGCTTCCAAAGATATAAAGATTGCTTCGAATCAAAAATATGCTTCCACGGTTCCACCTGGGACGGGCAGAGCTCGAAGAGGTACCCCATACCCAGGAAAGTCGCCGGCGCCGCGACGGAGTTGGCCCTTATGGAAACTCCTCGGGCGCGAGCAGCACGGACGCTGCGATGCCGGCGAGCGCTGGTCGACGCCATCGCGGGCGGCGTTGTAGACGTCGAGCGCCTTCACTGTGTCGCCTGCATGCCGCCTTCGCCGATGCGTCTTCTGGGCCACCACCACCCCCCGCACTACAAGAACGCCACTAGGAGCCGCCGGATCCAAGCGATGGATGTGGCCCCTCGTAGCTGACCATCAGCCGCACCCTCGACGGCGGCGGGGGCGGGAGCGAGGGCTGCGGTGGCCGCCGCGGCGGGGTTGGAGTAATTGCAGACGTCGAGCGCATTCACCACGTGCTCGTGGAACTCCTCGACGGCGGCAGCGGCGGCGGGAGCGAGGGCTGCAGTGGCCATGGCGGCGGGGTCGGAGGTGCAGATGTCGAGCGCCTTCACCGCGCGCTCGTGGAACTCCTCGACGACGTCGAGCTGCAGTGGCCGCGGCGGCGGGGTCGGAGGCGTTGGTGGTGGCTGGGAGTCGGGAGGTGGCGCGGGTAATGGAGGTGGTTTATAAGGTAGTGCGGCGTGATTAGCGTCCGCGTGATTGGTGGCGAAAATTTCATCACATGGGCGAGCGTTCGTCCGATGCTTCAGGAAGGATCAGACTACAGATTACAATACTTTCCCATAAAGAATATGAAAATAGGAACACTAACATCATGTGTGATTATTGATATTTCAGTTCTCAAATACGTGCCACTAATATTCATTTAGAGCCTACCCTAACAACTTTATAATTCATACGGAGACAAAAAAAACATCAATTCAGCATTCAATTGTATTGAGATGAAATAACTTAGTATGTGTAATTGGAGAGAATAAGAAGAAAAGCAATAGCGTACCTCTAGTTTTCCAAATGATCAGAAGTCAAGATAGCTGCAAATATTTAAAGAAAACACAGGGTTTCATACCTGATAGTTTGCCAATAATCCACATTGAAGACCTAATTTTCTCCTCCAATTGTCCACTTGTTAACATCTAATACAAAATAAGAGTGCTATATCTATCTTAGCTTTGTACAAGGAAACTACCAAATTAAGTATAGATCATATATAATAAGAAAAACTAACTCAGCCATAACAAAACATCTCAAAGAAATTACAAGCATAGTTGCAAAAGTGTATATACCAGGAATATTTGGTGCACCATCACTATTTCATATCTGCATCTCTAATTATACAGAAACTGAGTAATAATTTGCCTATTTTAGAGTTTTATCGAGCAAAATAAAATGTGTGAATCTATGCCTATACTACTCATTCATGAAAGATGATTAACTTTATCACTATCTTGTCTCAAATTAAAAGATATCAATGTATTTTGTTGTGGTCAAATTCTGCTTTCTGTGAGCACATTATATCTAGTTACATGTCCAGATTCCTTTACACAAAAAAGAGCAAAAGCTTTGTGATAAATTATATACTCTTAATAACAACCATTAAGTGGTAGGTACAAACTGCAAATTGATCCAAGAATAGGATTAACATTCAGATTTGCTTGAATAGCGGCAAGAGATATTGCTGTATAAATATTTACCCAACCGGTGCTATTATGTAAGGGATAAAAGCTCAGATACCGCGCAGCCACAATAAAAAGTGGTACTCAAGATAGTGTTATATCTATCGAGGTAGCAAATAGGGCATCAACTAATTTGTTCAACAGACTTTCTTTCTTGAATGACAGAAAGATAACAATGGCTGAACTTATCTCATGAACTTCTTCAACTTGCAAAACTATTGATAACATCAATCAAATTTTCATATTACAGGGAGCAAAGTTTCAAAATATTTAACAGATGCAAAAACATATACAGACTCACCTAGCCTACTTGAAATTTCATGAAGAACTTTGCCACGAAAACTGTAAACCTACACACATAATACTGCAATAGCGCAGACTATTCAAGCAAGATCAATAAGAAAAGCCATTTAATAAATATAGTTGCCATTAAAATCAGTAAAATAAAAGCAAGGGAACATGGACATGGTGTTGGAGAGAAAAATGGGAGGCTACACGCCTGAGTCCTGGCCCACAGCCCAGCTGCTACTTTCGCACCACCACAACCAGCTCCATGTCATGACCCACCAGCCCCGTCTCCTCCGCCAGCACCAACAAAAGGAGTTGTGTAACCAGTACCTCAAAGAACCTGATGCCGACATCAACACTAGTAGGAAAAGGCTTATAGCCACCAGGATAGCACTGGCGAGCAAGAAAAAACGACTGCCAGCGCTGTTACCGCTGGCGAACGCATAGCCGTCACAGCCAGCGGTAAAACTGCTATCGCTGGCGGACAACGAAACCTGCTCGCCAGCGCTCTATCTGGGCTGGGCGGGGCTGCCGCCGAAGAACACCGCTGGCGAACGCGGTCCTTGTTCGCCAGCGGTAGATGACATAGCGCTGGCGAACACAGAAATGTGCCCGCCAGAGGCAGTGTGGCGGTTGTATCCTGGCTGGGGCGGCGATAGTGGCAACTACCGCTGGCGAACAAATAGCTGGTTCGCCAGCGGTCCAGATGCGGCGCTGGCGTGCTGCATCCTTGTTCGCCAGCGGTAACCTGGGACCAGAGCATTAAATTGCATCACCCACCTCCTTTCCCCTCCATTAACTCCATTGAATTCTCTCTCTACCACGAGCCAACCCGAGATTTTGCTCTTTTCCCCCCTCAAATACTCTCTTTTTAGCCAATAAAAACTAGATTTTTTGATAGATCTAGCTAAACCACCCCCAAAAACCACTTTCCACCAAAAAGTTTTATCTCACAATCCCAAAAAATAGTTTCACCTTTTTGAGCCAATCCATAGCCATTTTGTCGGTGTTTCGGCTTGGTTATCTCTTGTCCTACGTGTATTGAATCAAAGGTCGAGCTCTATTTCTATGAATATGTGTGAAATGAACACTATGTATGTAAAATTATGTGAAAATGTCAAATTTTGACATGAAGTGCATGAAAGTGGGATAAATTTGTTAAAATTTGTGATGACGTGTAACACAATATGTGTGAAATAGGAGAGTGATGCCGATTTATTGCCGAAATGTTGATTCATTTCCGTTTCGGCAAATTTCGGTACTCTTTCTTATTATGACCTCTAGATATAGAAAGGTCATGGCGAAATTTTTCGTGATAAGCGCGGTATATGTATGATTCTCATGAGTTTGTTCTACACTTTGTAGGCGAACGATAATGGCCGCCATGAGTGAAGCTGTAGTGAACATATATCTAAAACACGCGACAGAGGACATGTTTCGACATAACCGGACAGAGATAAGATGTCCATGTCGAAAATGCAAACTAGAGGGATTGATCAACCCTTTCTCCGGAAAGTTGCTAGAGCACTTGCTCATGCGTGGTTTCATGGATGGCCACACTCAGTGGTTGAGCGATAATGGCCGCCATGATCATGAAGGTAATGAGGCACCTGCGACAGGAAATGATCATGAAGAGCCTCTTGATTATGATGGAGATCATGAACATGATCACAATAATGATAACGAAGAGCCTCCTGATCATGATGGAGATAATGAGGTGGCAGAAGAAACAGCTATGGAAGACGAGACACCATTAACTTTACTCGTGCAAGATCCTCATGTCCAAGAACTGCTTCTAAAGAAGACCACTAACTCCAGAGCAGCTTCTAGAGAGCAATCTAAGTTGGCGCAACTCGAGAAAGATGCAAATACTCCGTTGTATCCAGGTTGCGGTGCGGAAGATTCCCGTTTGAATGTTGCGCTCAATGTTTTGCAGATGAAGGCAAGATACAAATGGAGCGATATAAGCGTCGATTCTAGTCTGGAATATTGGCACGGTGTCCTTCCTGAGGACAACACCTGTCCAAAAAGTTGTGATGAGGCCAAAAAAGTCGTTTGCCCTTTTGATTTACCGCACGAGAAGTATCATGTGTGCATTAATGATTGCTACATTTATCGGAAAGAGGATGCGGAGAAGACAAAGTGTCCAGTGTGCGATGCCGCTCGATACAAGAAAGGGAAGAAAGCTCCTCGCAAAGTTGTTTGGTACTTTCCGCTGATTCCCCGTCTCCAGCGGTATTTCACGGACCGTAAGGAAGCTGAGCTCATGCGCTGGCACGCGGAAAGGAAAAAGCAAGTGCTCAAAGATCCAAAGCGTAATGAAAATATAAATCTGACACACCCTTCAGATGCAAGTCAGTGGAAAGCAGTTGACGTTGAATATCCAACCTTCGGAGCAGATCCAAGGAACATCAGGTTGGGTGCGAGCACCGACGGGCTTAATCCGTTTGGCAGCCAGAGCAGCACACACAGCACCTGGCCCGTGTTTGTATGGATTTACAACCTCCCGCCCTGGTTGTGCATGAAAAGGAAGTACATTCACATGAGCATGCTAATCCAAGGCCCAAAACAACCTGGAAACGACATCAATCTTTATCTGAAGCTACTGAAAGATGAGCTAGACACCTTATGGGCCGAGGAAGGTGTTAACACATGGGACGCCGTGTCAGAAGAATATTTTCCTATGAGAGCTGTCTTGCTATGTACTGTGCATGACTTTCTCGGATACGGATATGTCGCAGGTCAGGTGTGCCACGGACATAACGCATGTGTGAGGTGCATGGATGATCCGACGTTTCTCCAGCTTCCGAAAGATCCCGGGTCTTCAAAAACCGTCTACATGGGTCATCGAAGATGGCTACCGAAGAAAGACCCTTGGAGAAAGCGTGGAGACCTCTTCAACAACGAAGATGAGCCCCGGGGACTGCCCCTTCAGAGGTCCGGGGAAGAAATCTTAGAGCTACTGAATGGTTGGCAACAGTGCCCTGCGCCGGGAAAGAAGCAGAAGACACCAAAACCTCTCCTGGGTGTATGGAAGACGAGGTCCGTGTTTTGGGACTTGCCGTACTGGAAGATTCTCGGTACGCCTCATTGCCTTGATCTAATGCATATGACGAAGAATGTGTTCGAGAGTTTGTTTGGCACTCTGCTCAACATGGCGGAGAGAACCAAAGATGGGCCGAAAGCAAGATACGACCTAGTTCATTTCAATATGAGAGAAGAGCTTCATGGGGGTCGAGGAGAGAAGGTGCCTGATGAGACAGAGGAGCAGGACGATCACGGTCGTAGGGCCAAGAGGGTGAAGCTGCCTGATTATTACTGCCCCCCCTCCTGCTTCACCCTAAGTCGAAAAGAGATCGAACAATTGAAGAAATGCCTTCTTGAAGTCAAAATTCCTTTGGGTTACGGTGGACTGATAACAAGATTCCTAGACTCAACCAAACAGAAGTTCAGCGGGATGAAGTCTCATTATTGTCACGTGATGATGACGCAGATATTCCCGGTTGCGATCCGTGGTATAATGGACAAACACGTCCGTGAAACCCTGTTTGGCCTATGTAACATTTTCGACGTGATCTCTAAAAAGTCAATCACCCTCAAGGGACTCAACAGGCTAAAGGAAGAGATCGTCGTGATCCTATGCGAGCTTGAAGTTTACTTCCCTCCCGCATTCTTTGACATCTGTGTGCATTTGTTGATCCATATCGTGGATGATATAACCCATCTGGGGCCGTTATTCCAGCACAACATGATGCCGTTTGAAAGGATGAATGGGGTCATCAAAGGTTTCGTCCGTAACAGGGCTCGTCCGGATGGAAGCATCGTTCAAGGATTTCTCACCGAAGAGTGCATTTCTTTCTGCACGAATCATCTGAACGTCCAGGATCCGGTTGGTTTGCCAGGAAACAAGCACATCGGTAGGCTCCATGGAGTAGGTCACAAAAATGGCCGGAGGGACCTGCATGTGGACTTCGCTTGTCGACGCGTCGACTTTAACAGGGCAAACTTAGTGGCTCTACAACACATTGCAATTGTCGATCCTTGGTTGACAAAACACCAACGAATGATTGAGAAGAAATACACCGACAAAGGCAAGCAGAGGACCGAAGGAGAAATAATCAGAGAGCACAACTCCTCTTTCCTTCAATGGTTCAAAGAACACCTTGTCGCTAATCCTCCCTCGATGAGTTCTGCACAAGGAAAAATGATTTACACATTGGCACATGGCCCCGCACCCAACCTCAGTACGTTCCAAGCTTATGATATAAACGGGTACACATTTTACACCGAAGCAAAGGACAAAACTTCCGATTATCAAAACTCAGGGGTAACAATGAAATCCTACACCGGAGACGGAGACGAGCAATTAAGATATTACGGTAGGATCGAGGAGATATGGGAACTTAACTACTCCGGAGTGAAGGTGCCGATGTTCCGTTTCAGATGGGCTAGAAGATCAACCGTCACAAAAGAAGACCAATACTTCACCACCATGGTTCTACCCGAAGCCGGCAGTTCAGCAGGCGCAAACGTCACCGCGCAAAATGAGCCATGGGTATTGGCTAAGCACGTGTCTCAATGCTTCTTTATAACCGACCCGTCACGTCCTAGCCGTGTTGTCGTGAGGAGAGGCAAAAGAAACATCGTCGGAATGGATGGAGTCGCCAACGAGAATGACTTCAACGAATTCGGCGACCCAAATATCGACGATGATGAAGATCATGATGATGGTACGGCCACATACACCACAAGAAGAAGCAGAACCACGTTACCTCGGCAAGGTCAACCATTCAAAAGAAGAAGTCATGATGTGGGGCTAAATTATGCGACTGCAAACAAGAAAGGCAAGAAGATTGTCAAACGATGACAAATACGGGCATTATGTGTATCATAATTTGTATATCTTCATATCTTGGAAACTATGGCCATGTAATTTGAATCCACAAGTCATATGGCCGTGTAATTTCTTCAAATCCATGATGTATTTGAAATGTGTTCTCAAATGCACAAGAATATTTGAATTTCATATTTGAAATGTTATTTGAGAAGTGTTTGAAATGTTATTTGAGAAGTGTTTGAAATGTGTTCTGAAATGCACAAATGTATTTGAAATGTTTGAAATGTTTGAAATGCACTCTAGCTGGTCCCAGGTTACCGCTGGCGAACAGACAATTGTGTTCGCCAGCGGTAGTGAGAATACCGCTGCCGAACAAACCAGGTTGCTCGCCAGCGCTACGGTTACCGCTGGCGAACAGACAAGTTTGTTCGCCAACGCTATGCTCTTACCGGGCATAACTGACTGTCTTCGCGCGCGCCTCTCTGTTTCAAACCGTTTCCTTCCTCTCCCTTCCCCGAGCAGCACGCCGCCGGAGCCCACAACACGCCGCCGGAGCCCCTGCCCTCCTCTCCCTTCCCCCACCACGCCAGGACGCCCACCACGCCGCCGGAGCCCCTGCCCTCCTCTCCCTTCCCCGAGCACGCGTGCAGATCGACCGGCCGGAGCCCCTGCCCTCCTCTCCCTTCCCCGAGCACGCGTGCAGATCGACCGGCCGGAGCCCCTGCCCTCCTCTCCCTTCCCCGAGCACGTGCAGACCGACCGGCCGGAGCCCCTGCCCTCCTCTCCCTTCCCCGAGCAGGTATACCTCTCCCTTCTCTCCTTCCTCCTCCATCTCTCCTTCCTCCTCCCCCTCTCCTTCTCTGCCTCCCTTCTCTCCTGCCTCCTTCTTCCTCCTCCCTCTCTTCCAATTTCTGCACAGCAGGTGTTCGATGAAATGTCACTGCCACTGTTAGGGTTTTTTTAGGTTAGTTTAGATTAGGATTTGATCATGTTAGTGTATATATTAGTATATGTAGACTTTAGGTTGGTTTAGGAATATTTTGGATTTTGAAGAATTGCAAAAAAAAATGCTAAGTGTAGTTGTCACAGTTCTGGAATAGCTTTAAAAAGCACCTTCAATTAGGTGTTAGGAATTTTGAAATAATTGTTTCTGGTCTTTAATATGAGGTACTAACTTAGTACAATGGATCCGTGGAAGAAAAATGTCAATAGGAAAAACATTTGATAATTTGGTAAGGCTCCAAAGTTGGAACTTTTTAACAGATTTGCAGGTACACATGAGACCCTTGAGTTCGCCGGAATGTTGATTAACTTCCGTTCCGGCAATTCGGGTACTCGATATGTCCTATTTTTAGCAAAGGTCATGCCGAAATTTGTTGTGAAATTTTAGCATGACTTGTGTTAGAAATAGGACATATTTTGAGTATTAGCTAGCTATGTTCTTTCTATTATATGTGTATTAACTATGTTCTTTCTACTCATTAGAAACATGAGTCACAACTCGGAGGCGGGGGGTTCTCGGAAGAGAAATGAAGACCCGATGGAGGAGGACGAGGATGCATATATAAATATGCTTGGGGGCGACGCAGATGATGAGATGGAGGAAGCCCATCATGATGTCGGTACTACTAGTGGTGTCGGCCATGAGGACACATCAGGCAACGAGACCACCGGCAACGACACCACTACTAGTGGGGCTGGCGATGGCACGTCCGGTAGTGAAGCCAAGCGTGCACGAAAGGATAGGCGTCCCAACATGCTCAAGACCCTCCGCGAAGCTATCGATGAGGTGGACCCCAAAAGCGGCGCGCCTACAGCGCCAATAAATGTCGTCAAAGGGTACGGCAACACCTTGGGATGCATTGTTCGAACCTTCGGCAACCTCAACACCGAAGGCCTTCGGGATAAAGGGAATTCTGCTACGGCCTTGCTACTCATCGAGAAGCTTCACGCACGCTACAAGTTCCCTACCGAGTACGAAAGCCTGCATCCCCGGAAGAACATTGCAAACTCATTCGCTCTCGGCAAGTTCACCAAAGCCTTCTCCACTTGGAGATCGAGTGTGCGGGAGAAAATCTCTGAAGGTGCCGCTTTCGAGGAGATACATAAGAAGTGGCCATCAATTTCTGAAGAGCACTACAATGATTTTCTCGCCAATGAGAAGCTCACTTCAAAGATAGCGCTTCGGGAATGGGGCAAGAATATGCATGGCAAGAACATAGCTCCCCACAATCTCGGAAGCCGCGGCTACTCGGGAAAAGAACCCATTTGGGAAAAGGAGGACGCGGAAAGGGTAGGAACATACCCGTATGACGTGTTCGAAGACCCGCAAGCAAGAAAATTTATCAGGGCCCGCTACAAGAAAGACCCCAAATCCGGTCAACTTGTCACCAACGCGAAGGTGAAGGACCTTGAACAGAAGCTTGCGGAGGAACAACAAGCTCATGCACAAGCTCAGTCGGAAGGCTCCTCAACACAGGTCCTTGGCCCATGGGACAATCCTTTCCACCGGGCGTATAACACGGTAAAGAATGTGTCGCCGACTAAAGGCCCGCATCGTGGCCGTGTGGTGGGGGCCGGCAGTGGCCACAAACATGCCTTCTACTACCCCGAGACTAAGGAGGAGCGAAAGGAGAGGAAGAGCAGCGTGGAAGCATCTCTCAGGAAGGAGTTGGCGACCGTCAAAGATAACATTCCGGTGCAAGTCCAGGACACCGTGGCCAAGACGATCAACGCCATCCTTCCTACCCTCTGCGAGACTATCGGAAATTGGTTTGAGGGAGGCAGACAAGGACCGTTCCCCATGATCAGCTTAGGCTCCAGCAACTCGATCAATGTTCAGCCTGTTGTGCAAAACGCGGCCGCCAACACTAATCTTGACCATACGCCATCTGCCAACCCTACACCTGCACCATCACAGGTCGGCAGCGTGCCTCGTAGCAGCCCTTCCATCACTTGCACACCGACGGCCGTCCGCGGTCCGTCGCCATTAGAAGAGCTCAACGCCCTCACGGTAATTACTTGCACACCGACAAGTCATTAATTTCTTCATTCTTGTCATCCTCTCACGGTAATATATGTTTCTGCAGGCCGACGAGGTGGGATGCACATTGCTGCTCATGGTGGACAATGAGCTCAAGGATGTGGCAAAGGCTAACATTGTTGCACCGCTGAACCGCGTGTGTCACACAAGGCCTTTGCCTGATCATTTGTTCAAGATTTCCTTGGTTCGGGTATTCCCGGGTTGCGCTCATTTGGATCCTCCCAATCAACCCGCGGATGCCGATTCACAATTTACCCTTGGCGATTGCTTGGGGTGGGCAATGACATGGCCAAAATCACTTATTCGTTTGGACGCTCGTCCTACGACCACCCCACAGCCAACTCCACCTGCAGACCCCGAGACCGACGGAGATGACAATCATGACCCCGATAATTATTTCGTTGATGACGTTCACGAGCCGGCATTCTTTCATAATAATGAGAATACACAAGACCGCCGTGATGAAATGACGAGACCCGGCGGGGCTGACATAACCGGCGTCTCCAAGCGTCTTTTCAACTCTCAACCAACACCTGAAGCTCCCGATCAAGATGGTCTCAGCCAGGACGCAGTCCGTGATGCGGTTAAGGAGGCGTTTGAGCCAAAGGGTCCCAAGAAGGTGCGAAAAAGAACTAAGAAATTAGTTCCTGTTGAGTTCATGAGCCAGCAAGAGCCGGGGTCTAAGGTCAAGCCGCGCCGGGTTCATGACAAGATAACCATCCAGAACTGGCATTCCATCCATGAGCTAGGTAAACCAATGCTGCCGCCCAAGATTCTCAAG
Source organism: Poa annua (assembly GCA_026929855.1). Taxonomy (NCBI): domain Eukaryota; kingdom Viridiplantae; phylum Streptophyta; class Magnoliopsida; order Poales; family Poaceae; genus Poa; species Poa annua. Next base: position 10,610,444 of record CM049433.1, on the reverse strand, counting down.
ATCGTGAATGCGGATATGCAGAACCTACATGACACTGTTCTATATTTGGAGGAAAATCTTCTCAAGGATAGTAATCCGACATTCCCGCTTTTCATGGGAAAGGTACCAGAACGTTGCAACTTTGTCGATAAAGATCCCGGTCATATGCTCTTCATCAGATTTGATGACATCTTCGACATGCTCCATATGAATGCGCTCAGCCCAAGCTTGGTTCGCCTTATGGCGCTCAGTATGGAGCATCAGATCCTTAGAGAGAATAACCCCCACACCTCTGTAATTGACCCCTTCTACATGCTCGAAGGATGGTTGCAAAGCCCTGACGGTCGGAGACGGGCAACTGAATTCTTAGAATCTTGCTTCTTGAAGAATGACAAGAAGGACACCTTCCTCTTGCCTTACTTTCCCGAGTAAGTCATCAGCTATCTTTCGTTCATATCTATCGTTTCATTTCCATGCACAAAGGTTTAATTGTCTCTCCGAAATGTTTTGCACAGAAACAAATACGGCACCCTCATCGTCTTATACCCTAAACATGCATCTTCACTTTTTCTTGACGCGTTGAGTCATGAGAAGAAGAAGGACTACACCCACATCAAGAGGGTTCTCGATGATGCTCTCAATGGCTTCGTCTACCAGGGAGGCAACGTCACAAGGCCCAACATAAGGCGAGGAAAGAATGCATTCCGCCACAGGCTCGAGTTCCCTTGCATCAAGAAGGCGCCAGGTAGTATGAGGGACGCCTGGTACCTCATCCTTCAAATGCGCGAGTACCTCATGGACGAGGAACGTCTACGATATCCAAGCGCTTGTGATAAATGGGCCGTGGACATGGCGAATGCCTCTGATGCCACTATCCGAAAGGAGTTCGGACGCATCCAGCAGGACCTTGCGCGAATAATCTGTAGGGATGTCTCCCGCGGAGGCGGGATATTCCACCTCAACAGGAAACCAACTTCTAACACTGCGATTGAAACGCTCATACAACAGCAGGGTGACTACAGACCCTTCAACTCGTTAGAAGGTTGTCGCCCTTTCCCGCCGAAGCCCAAGGAGAAGCCGAGCAACGAGAAGCCGAGCAAGGAGAAGTCCTAGATTTGATGGTGTGTGTGACACATTCGTGTGTCTAGACACACTAAAATGATTTAGTTTACATTCTGTTTTCAATATGTCGATAATTTCATTGCTATGTTCTAACACTATATATATGTGTTGTATATAGGGATGAAGGAGTCGAGAGCAACGAGAAGGACATGAAGCTAGAAGCTTGGAACCGGAAGCTAGGACCGGATGAATGAACACTTCATTACCCGCCATGACTATGTGATGATTGTAACTTACCGTCTACTTGTTTTGGAGAACTTACGACTTAATTCCGATGTTTGTGTATGATGAAAACATTTTTGTAATGCCATGAACATGTTTTAAATGCATATGTGAATCTATGTTTGGGCATTGTCAAATTGTAACTTTCTGGAATTCTGCACACTTTTAACTTTCTGAAATTACTGTACTGCAATTCTGATATATATATATATATATATATAATCCTGTAATGCAATATTTTAAAATAAAATATTTAATTCGGAAATTATACCGCTAGCGAACAGAAATGGTAGCGCTGGCGAATAGACGCCTACCCCGCGGGGACTAGCGCTGGCGAGCGGATGCGCAACCGCTGGCGAACAAGGCTAGTTCGCCAGTGCTGTGGCCTACTGCCGCTGGCGAACATAGCCGCCGTTCGCCAGCGGTGGCCGCCTCTACCGCTGGCGAGCAGCTGTTCGCCAGCGGTAAAGGTTACCACTGGCGTAGCTCTGCTGGCGGACAGCTGTTCGCCAGCGCTAGGCAAAAACAGCTCGCCAGCAGTAGCCTTTTTCCTACTAGTGCAAGGCTAAGAGGCAGGCGACATGGACACGGACAGGCTGCTCCCGCTCAACTTCTCCAGGGAGGTGGGCAAGGTGTGGAAGTGCTCCCTACCCATCATCCTCACCCCCAACTATATATCCCATACCTTATCTCCGCCGCCGCCGCCACCATGGCTGCCTCTCTTGATCCCATGGCGCCATCCCTGAGAACTGCAGCGCCCATGCGCGCTCCCCTGACACGGCGAACTCATGTCGTTCGATTCCGGAGGAGGCGGTGCGGGGGCACGCCGGCGTCGCACAGGAATTTGGGGGACGGCGGCGGCCGGCGCGCAGGTGTTTGGGAGGTGGAGCAGGTTTCCTCCGGTGGCGAGCAGAAATTTGGGAGGCAGATGGCTGCCGGCGGTGCGCAGAAGGTTGGGGTAGGCGGGGGCTGCCGCCGGCGCGCGTGAGGTTGGAGGAGGCGGGGGGCTGCAGGCGGCGGCTAACCCTAGCGATGCTGCTCACGTGCGATACACGCGAGGGCTGTCTTGCTTTGCTTGTTAGGCCCAGCTGGGAGCAGCGCGTGGCCCACAAAGCAGCGGCACATAGCACGGCATAGCCGCGTGGATGACCTCAGAAGCCCCCGTCGACTCCCGCATTAAGTCTACTAGTTGAATGCCCGTGCGTTGCTACGGGATTATAAATATTTTTGTGATATGTAATATTATAATTTTTGTGCACGTCAAACATTATTGTCAAGTTTCGAGTAAAGCAAAAAATACTATTTCATTATATGCTCATTTCATTATATGCTCTCGTGTTCAGCGTCACCTTTCATGACTCATGGGCTTGTTGTAATTTTGAGTTTTTGACGAACAGAACACGATAAAAACATTTTCACCCACATATAGCAAATCCCACAAACGGATACGTGGGAAGGGGACACAATTGACTACACTCTTTGCAAAACAATCTTATTGTTGAATATATTTTAGGGCATGAACATTTTCACTACCAAAGTGGAAGAAGATTTAGACACAAGCCATGATCGACTAATAGACACAAGCCATGATCGACTACTTTTTACAAAACAATCTTTAATCAATATTGTAAAATATTACTAATAAAAGTAATAATCAGTATTGTAAGATATTTCCAACTCATATAATGGAACTGGTATAAAGTCAACCGAGACATATATGTGGTCACAACCGAGATATATATCTAACCTACAAGCTCACAACAATATGTGGTCATATGCTGAAGCAACAATTGAGGTAAAAAAAGAAAACTTGGAAGGCTACACGGTCTTGCCCCCTTATCTCTGGATAGTTTCCCGTATCCCTATAACATGATAGGTTGACATTGGAGTTCATTATATCTTCATCAACCCTGACCGGATCATGCTTCCAAGGTTCTAAACGGTCTTAATACACCAGTCAACCAACTCCCCCCTGATGCAGGTAAAATGGAACTCAAATTGTTATAACACATCATTCTAAAGGTAAAAGGAGACATAATTGTTATATACGTTCTCTGAAATTCACACTGCCGCACTAGTAGAGAAAGGGGCATTGTCACCGGTTTTAAAGGGCTTTTAGCACCGGTTGTGCAACCGGTGCTAAAAGGTCGGGACTAAAGGGGTACCCCCTTTAGCACCGGAACCCTCTGAAACCGGTGCTAAAGGCCTCCACGTGGGCACTGCTGAGCACGCGCAGGCGGAGGACCTTTTGTACCGGTTGGTAATACCAACCGGTGCTAAAGGCCTCCACGTGGGCACGGCTGAGCACGCGCAGGACCTTTTGTACCGGTTGGTAATACCAACCGGTATTAATAGTTACTGTCTTTTTTCTTCCGCTTATTTTTCAGTGTTTCTGTTTTTTCTTTTGCGCTTATTTTTAGGGGTTTAGGGTTTCTGTTTTTTTCCTTTTCGCTTATTTTTCAGGGTTTCGGAGGAGATCACGTATGAAGTACCCATTACACATATAAATTGTACTCACTACGTACACATATAATTGTACTCACTACACATATAAATGAAGTACCCATAATTACATATAATTAAAGTACTTTTTTCACGGAGATATCACTGCTATTACATGGAGGGAGTCTATTTTTCCACATAGTGAAATTCACCGGATGGATTTATGACATGCGTAAGGAAAAATCCCGCCAATTCCTCCGCAATTGCTTTAACGCGGTTCGTTGGTAGGAGTTGGTTCCGCTTCCTTGCGATCTTTAAAAGGAGGAGATCAAATTAGTTATGATTGAAACTAAACACAAGTGATAGTAGAAAAATAAAGTTGTGAATGATTTTTGCGTATCTCTATGTTTCTTTGACTATTGACTCTCTCATTGACTTTCATGTGAATGAACTCACAAACGTAGTATCCACATAAATCTGTCCCATCTGGTTGTTGCAGACACCACTATACAACAATATGATTTAATCAAATAATAATAAAGAGAATTAGAACGATACACGGACCTAGTTAAGTAGTATTACTTACTTTGTTAGCTTTGAACTCCAGCTTATCTTTCCATTCACCGGGTTCTTGCTCGGTGAACTTTTTCCAAACCCTGCCCAAAAAGAATATGAATTGAGGAGTTATTACTTACTTTTGATATCAAGTAAATGAACGAAATAGAGGCGTAGTGCGATTGAAATTACCTCTTGAGCATTATACGCACGCTTTTGTATGCATCTGGATTTGTTTTTTTTGAGTCCCAGATTTCAACTTCTCCATCGTCGAGTTTAATGATCAGGAGAATGAAGTGGTAACTGCGCACGTAATTCAGAACTCATCAATTGCACTTAATATCGGGAAAGGAAAAAATAATGTGTACAAGACATTAACACTCACTTGAAATTGTAGGGAAAAAGTATTTCTTTCTTGGTACTTTGTCGCTTAAAGAAATTCAGTAGAACGTCCTCTATGGCGTCGGGTTGATTTTCTAAAGTCTGGACATGAACTTTATCCGGGTCAATGAACCCAATGTCCCAGATTTTGAGCTGTCTGCATTCACGAATCTTCATTCTGCATATATAATAGCGTACAAAAGAATGATGTGAGGATAATTACTGGCAATGAACGAGCTTAACTAAATAACGAAAATACACAAATAAATTACTTACAGACAATAGCAGCTGAGGATAGATTTGTCGAGAGCACGTTGATTGTACATCTGAAAAAGTTCAGAGAACTCAACCTGTACAGCATATTCTTGGAAGTAGTGCTCATCCTTAACTCCCGCCATGAAATAGAAAGTCCCATCTTTTGAGATGTCCATGTACCAGTTATGCAATCTCCATAACTGTGTTGTTAGAGCACTGGGGTTTGTCACCAGAGGCAGCCCGAGAGTATATTGATATGCTATCTCAAGAGTCTCGTACTCTCTGTCTGCACGGTATACAACTTCTCCAGGCTCGATTTCCTGAGGAGCCCGAGACGACACAATGAGCGGGGCCATCGATTGTACTTCTTGTTCCCCGAGCTGGGCAACTTGTTTCCCGCATTTCTTTTGTTTCCGTCGCTCCTCCTCTTCCTCCATCTGCGAGCTATGTACCTTGTTAATACCTCGCTCATAGTCTGTAAACGGCGCCGGTGGAGGGTTATATAAGTTGTCAATGGTGCGATCTTTTACCTCAATTGGTATAGTCTTCAGAAGTTCCTTTAAGGGATCCTGTGATGCGGCATGTTTTTCCTCTTTTCGCCGTTCAAAAAAGGTTGCCGCATCGGCATTTAAGCTCACCGTTATTTCCTCCATAGTCATCTCGCAAGCCGGTTTCTCAGGAGCTAACTTCTCAGGAGACTTTAATTTTTGCGTTTTCTTTGCACGTTTAATGACAGGGGATCTGTCTTTCCTGAACAAACTCCGCTTTGTCACAAGACTAGTGGGCGCATCAGTCGGCTGACGGGACGGCGCGGGCGATGGACTTGCGGTGGGCACCCAATCATCGCGGAAGGCGGGTGGACTTTTAGGTGATAAATTTCTACCCGGAGGAGTCGGTGGCCTTGGCGTAGAGTCTGTAAAGATGATGTATTTCTTCTTCCATAGGACGATACCATGCTCGACTTCTCCCAAAGTCTTCTCGTCATCATTTCCCGGAATGTCAAGTTCCATTGAGTGGAATCCCGGCATAACTTTTGTGACCCCGACACGAGCATATCCAGCTGGAATCTGACCAAAATGGAAGGTTGCTCCAGGTTGATGTTGTAAAGCATATCCTTTCGCCACCGGATAACTGATGTTCTTCATTGGCACATGTAACTCACAATTTGTCTTCTCCGTGATATCATCCACGGGGTAGTGAGCCGCCGGTTCATCAACTGCAGGATTTTCTAGCTGCGTGGAACCCACGCTGCTTTTCCGCTGAGATAGGGTGACATCGATTGGAGGATCTTCTAGCACCATCCGAGATTCCCTTTGCTGGGTAATTGAGTCCAGTTGCTCCTGCTGCCGCTTCACCTGGGCCTCCCATGTTTGGACCTGGCGTTCTAATTGTGATAACCGGTCCGCCTCCTTCTTCTTACTTCTGGAACGGCTTTTATAAGATGCAACGTCCGCGGGAAACCCGTGAAGGAAACCAACGTCGCCTCCTCTACCTCGACATCGTCCCCAGTGTTCAGGATTCCCGAGGGCGAGTGTCAGCTCGTCGTCCTCTCTATTGGGAACAAATGTTCCCTCTCGGACGGCCGCTATTGCCTTCTCTAGCTTTTTTACAACTCGTGTAATTCTTTTCTTCCATTTTCCTTTTGCAACAATTCGCCCTGTCTCTGGGTCCAACACTGCTCCATGCGCGAACAACCAGTACTTGGACCTCTCGGGCCAGTCATCTGTCTGTGGAGTGATCCCTTTTAGACGCAGTTCGTTTTCAAAGGATTCCCACTTAGGCAAGGCAGTCTTGTAGCCACCTGACCCCAAAGTATGGTGGTATTTCTTCTTCCTAGCATTCTCCTTATTTCTCTCGGATCGGGCCAGAGCGACGGCTGATTTCTTATAAGCTACAAATGCAGGCCAATCATCTTTTATCTTCTTTAGAGGGCCCTTGAATTCTGGAGCCTTTTTCTCATATTTTTTCCACAATTTTTTCTTCCAGCTGTTGAATTGTGTGGCCATCTTCTTAAGAGTCCACTCCCTGACTTTCTGCAGCTTCTTCTCTGGGAGACCTTCCGGTAGGCTGAAATCACTCAAGATTGAGTCCCAAAGAGTTTCCTTAAGTCTGTCGTCGACATAACTTGCGCCAACGTTCGCTTTCTTTGGCTCATTCCATTCTGCAAGGGTGATCGGGATAATGTCCCTAACAATCGCTCCGCATTGAGCTACATATTTGCGGCAGGTGTTTTCTGGTTTCAGCGGTTTGCCATCATCGCCTACTTCAACAATCGACAGCTTTGCACCATCTTCTAGCTTCAACCTTTTGGCCGGGCCTCGTGTAGGGTTTGTCGGCTTCTTTTTAGATCCGGAGGCCTAAAAGAAAAATGTTTTGTTAGTACGTGCAATATAAATCAATTTATGCATCAACAAGACTTAATATATATATATACCTGGCCGGAGTTTTCCGCGGGCACTTGATCGTCGTCTATTATTTCTAGCTCAAGTCCCTCACCGGAGTCGTTCAGACATCTTGAGCTGAAATCATCCTCTTGTTCATCATCAGAATCTTCTCCATCGGAATTTACTCCAAGACTCTTCTCATATATTATTGCTGCCATTTGCTCTTCAATGTCCTCGTTTCGGATGAAGGGGTTGTTGTCCATAGCTCAATGTCACTTCAAATTTAAATTTGAATCAAGGTTACAATTAAAGTTGATACAAATATTTCTTATACACATAAGTTGGAACAAATATTTCTTGTACACATAAATTGGAACAAATATTTCTTATATACATAAATTGGAACAAAAATTTGCTAAATTTCCAACTTTGCTAAATTTCTAATAGTTGTTTTACAAAATTTGCTAACTTTGCAAAAATTGATACAATAGTTGTTTTACTAACAGAAAAATCTTCAGGGGATCTAATAGTGAAGGACTTAGCCGATTTGGGGCGTTACAAGTCATAATAATATATATCGCATCAATAATACATCACGCTAATCAAAATGGACGTCGAACTTCCGGAAACATGCCGCGGGCGGTGAAAACCCAAAGTGAATGAACCCAAACAGGATCATAACTAATGTGAGATCCCTGAAGATGCTGCCAAGTGTTGGACGGAAAGACGTCCAACGCGACCATGTACCGACGGACGTGCTCGTCCTCCGCCCTGACACGACGACGTACCAACTCCTCGGGGGCCGGCACCCTCTGTACCCGTCGTGGCCCACGTGACCGCCACCAAAGAAGCTCCGGGTCGACGATGGTTCCCTCATTCCTCACCAATCTGCGCACACCGGAAGGTGGCACCTCCCAGTGCCAACCCGGCGGAGCCCAGTCCCAGACATCCATAGTCCCGTCCATCTCGAAACTATGAATCTTTACATTAACTCTTAAAATTCCAAGACATTGTATAAAACATTGTAAAATTCAAAGACATTGTATAAAATTCCAACATAGTGCTAAATTCTAACACTGCAACTAAATTTAACAAAAAAATTCTTACTTTGCAAAACTTGATACACAAATTTGACACAAAATATGATACAAAATTTGCTAACTTTCCAAAAATTGATACAAAATATGAAGTATTAACAATATTGCAACTAAATTTAACACAAAAATATTGCAACTAAATTTTCCAACTTTGCTATATTTTTAAAGTTCTTAAATTTTGAAATTTGCTACATATTTTTAAAGTTCCTAAATATCTAAATTTGCTACACATTGCCTAAACAGTACTAAACATAAATTCAAAAACAAAAAAAAACAATACTAAACATATCCTAATTAAAGCTAGCAATAATCAAAAAAGAAGAAAAAAAATACCTTGTGGCCGGAGCGGGGAGGTGGAGGTGGGGTGGCCGGAGCGGGGAGGCGGCCGTAGCGGTGGCCGGAGCAGCGAGGCGGCGCGGTGACGGTGCCGGAGGCGATGGCGGTGCCGGAGGAGGTGGAGGTGCGCGTTGCCGGCGATGGCCGACGATGGCCGGAGCTCGGGAGGCCGCGAGGTCGCGCAGGAGGCCGACGATGGCGGAAGCGGGAGCGGCGACGGTGGCGGCGGTCCGGAGCGGGGCCGGAGCGGCGACGGTGGCGGCGGGCAGGCCGAAGCGGCGACGGTGGCGGCGGGCAGGGCTTCGCCGGAGAGGTTCGCGCGAAGACGAAGACGATGAGACTTAGCCGATTTGGGGAGAGTTCCCTGTATTAACTGTCCGAAACCAACCTTTAGCACCGGTTGTTGTTACCAACCGGTGCTAAAGACCCTTTAGCACCGGTTGGTAACAGCAACCGGTGCTAAAGGTTGGTTTTCGGACACACCAAACGTTTGCGCGCCAAGCCAACCCCTTTAGTACCGGTTGTAGTTACAAACCGGTACTAAAGGGTTTTGAATTGAATTTTGTTTGTTTTTTGTTCTGTTTTCTTATATTTTCTTATGTTTTCTGTTTTCCTTTATATCTATTTGTTTTCAATTTTGTTTTTTCTCTAGTTTCTGTTTCTTTTATTTCTATGTATAAGAAACAACCTTGCCTAAGGAAATCTTAAAATTAATTCCATAAGTATTATTTTCCATTTTTTAAGTGCAAAAAATGACTTTTTTTGTGAACAAAGTACCAAAAATATGATGCAAAATGGGACCCATTTAATTTTCATGGAAACTAGTACACATATGATGGATAATTCCCAAGTATTAGGTTTTTCCTTATATTCTAACTAATTTCCCATAGTTTAATGAGTTTATGTTGATTTATCGAAAGTAATTCAAATTTGAACTACAACTGTTTGATAGTTTGTTCTGAAATTTTTGGAAAAATCATTTTGAGTTACACAACTAGTGGTTATATCACAGAAACACTGATAATTCTAGAAAATATTACCTCTTTCGACGAATAGTCATCGCGACCGTTTTGATCGCTTTTAAGGAAAAAATGAAATAAATTGATAAACATCTCAAAAAATGAGTTCCTTTGGCATGGGCTCCTTATATGTGTACTAGTTGCTATGAAAAATGATAAACTTGATTTTTGACAAAATTTGCAAAAAAAGTCTTCACAAAAAGGTCTATCATGTATGAACATCTAGAAGTTTCAAGACAAATGACCAAGTTATGGTCATTTCCACGGCATAGTTTGTGATAAATATCTCATATCCCACAAATAGATGTATCTTGGTATAAGAAACAACCTTGCCAAAGGAAATCTTAAAATTAATTCCATAAGTATTATTTTCCATTTTTTAAGTGCAAAAAATGACTTTTTTTGTGAACAAAGTACCAAAAATATGATGCAAAATGGGACCCATTTAATTTTCATGGAAACTAGTACACATATGATGGATAATTCCCAAGTATTAGGTTTTTCCTTATATTCTAACTAATTTCCCATAGTTTAATGAGTTTATGTTGATTTATCGAAAGTAATTCAAATTTGAACTACAACTGTTTGATAGTTTGTTCTGAAATTTTTGGAAAAATCATTTTGAGTTACACAACTAGTGGTTATATCACAGAAACACTGATAATTCTAGAAAATATTACCTCTTTCGACGAATAGTCATCGCGACCGTTTTGATCGCTTTTAAGGAAAAAATGAAATAAATTGATAAACATCTCAAAAAATGAGTTCCTTTGGCATGGGCTCCTTATATGTGTACTAGTTGCTATGAAAAATGATAAACTTGATTTTTGACAAAATTTGCAAAAAAAGTCTTCACAAAAAGGTCTATCATGTATGAACATCTAGAAGTTTCAAGACAAATGACCAAGTTATGGTCATTTCCACGGCATAGTTTGTGATAAATATCTCATATCCCACAAATAGATGTATCTTGGTATAAGAAACAACCTTGCCAAAGGAAATCTTAAAATTAATTCCATAAGTATAAGAAACAACCTTGCCAAAGAAACAACCTTGCCAAAGGAAATCTTAGACGGATCGTGAGTTTCTTTCAAGCACTTGTGAGCCGTTAGATCAGGAGCGTGTTTCTTTCAAGCACTTGTGAGCCGTTAGATCCCGGTTGTTGTTACCAACCGGGACTAAAGAAGCACACGGATCGTGTGTTTCTTTCAAGCACTTGTGAGCCGTTAGATCAGGAGTGTGTTTCTTTCAAGCACTTGTGAGCCGTTAGATCCCGGTTGTTGTTACCAACCGGGACTAAAGAAGCACACGTACCCTATATATAGCCCCCCTCCCGGACATGTTCAGCACTCAGTGAAGGCTGAAGGTGAACCCTCCCCTCGGCGGAGGCATCTTTGGGCAACCAGCGGCAAGACGTCTCTGATGATCTGCGACCGTTCCAAACGGTTGCAGATCATCAGAGATGTCTTGCCGGACGGTTGTAGATCTTCAGAGATGTCTTGCCACCGGACGGTTCTATCTATACATAATACTTCAGTTCATCGACCGAATACAAAGCATTCGGATTCCCTGCATACGCCCAACGGTGCATTTGATATGCAGGCACTCAGGAGTCACCGTTGGGCTGTATGCAGGTGAAATCGTGTGTTTTGTTCCATGCATCTACAAAATACTTCAGTTCACTTGTTCTTCTGATACAAAGCATTCGGATATTACACATCAACAAAATAATTCAGTTCACTTGGGCTGTATGCAGGTGAAATCACATCGACCGAATACAAAGCATTCGGACCCAACATTGCATTTGATATGCAGGTTTAATACATTGTTACACATCACGAACAACCACCCTATCTAGTGTTCATTTTTTCTTCGTGTGTGTCCCTTTCTTCTCACTGCGCCGTAGCCATGGACAATCTTCATCATTTAAAGCGATGGTTGGGTCAGTTCTCACTTTGAAGGGCGGAATTTTATCAAACTTATTGTAATCTTCTGACATGTCTGTCTTGTCCTCCACTCCCACGATGTTTCTTTTCCCTGAAAGAACTATGTGGCGCCTTGGCTCATCGTATGATGTATCAGCTTGCTTATCTTTTCTTTTTTTCGGTCTGGAAGACATGTCCTTGACATAGAAAACCTGAGCCACATCATTGGCTAGGACGAATGGCTCGGTGTAGTACCCAAGATTGTTGAGATCCACGGTAGTCATTCCGTACCGTCGGTCTATCTCTACCCCGCCTGACAGGTTGACCCATTTGCAATTAAACAAAGGGATCTTAAAAGAAGGTCCATAGTCAAGTTCCAATATCTGCTGTATGCAACCATAATATGTGTCCTTTGTCCCATTGTCGTTTGTTGCATCAAAGCGGACACCACTGTTTTGGTTAGTGCTCTTTTTGTCTTGGGTTTCCGTGTAAAATGTATTTCCATTTATCTCGTACCCTTCGAAAGTCAATATAGTCGAAGATGGTGAATTGGCCAACAAGTATAGCTCTACTCCAACATCTTTGTTATTAATGAGATGTGTACGCAACCAACTGCCAAAAGTATCCACGTGTTTTCCTTTAATCCAGTAGTCAGTCTGCTCCGGATATTCGGAGCGTAAAATATCCATGTGTTCCACGATATACGGAGCCACCAATCTGGAATTTGCTAAAACTGTGTAGTGTGCTTGGGTGAAAGAATGTCCATCCATACTTGTTGTTGCTTTCTTTCCTAGCGTTCCTTTTCCACGCAGTCTCCCCTCATGGCGCGATTGAGGAACACCAATCGGCATAAGATCAGGAATAAAGTCCACACAAAACTCAATGACCTCCTCTGTTCCATAGCCCTTGGACATGCTTCCTTCTGGCCTAGCACGATTATGAACGTATTTCTTTAAGACTCCCATGAACCTCTCAAAGGGGAACATGTTGTGTAGAAATACAGGACCGAGAATGGAAATCTCTTCGACTAGGTGAACTATGAGGTGCGTCATAATGTTGAAGAAGGATGGTGGAAACACTAACTCGAAGCTGACAAGACATTGCACCACATCCTTCTGTAAACTTGGTAGACTAGCTGGATCGATTACCTTCTGAGATATTGCATTGAGAAATGCACATAGCTTCACAATGGGTTCTCGAACGTTTTCCGGTAATAGCCCCCTCAATGCAACCGGAAGTAATTGTGTCATAATCACGTGACAGTCATGAGACTTCAGATTTTGAAACTTTAGCTCTGTCATGTTTATTATTCCCTTTATATTCGACGAGAACCCAGATGGAACCTTCATACTGTGAAGACATTCAAAAAATATTTTCTTCTCTTCTTTCGTAAGAGCGTAGCTGGCAGGAGCTGGTTCATTCTCTGTCCCATTGTCGTCTCGATGCATCTCTTCGCTCATACGTTGATGGGCCTGCCTTACTTTCGGTGTATCTTTTGACTTCCCTTTTTTTGACATCCCCTTTTTGGACTTCCCTTTTTTTGACTTCCCTTCTTTCGACTTCCCATACACGCCCAAGAAGTTAAGCAGGTTGCAGCAAATATTCTTTGTCACGTGCATCACGTCGATTGCAGATTGAACTTCTAGCAGTATCCAATAGGGCAGCTCCCAAAATATAGATGTCTTTTTCCACATGGGTACGTGGTTGTTTGCGTCATTCGGAACTTGTAGTCCCCCAGGACCCTTTCCAAAGATTACTTTTAAATCCTTAACCATATCATATATAACAGAACTACAAGGGCGGGTAGGCCTCAGCCGATGATCTGCCTCACCTTTGTAATGTTTGCCTTTCTTCCTTAAGGGATGCTTGGGTCCAAGAAATCGACGATGCCCCATGTACACAATCTTGTTACACAAATATATACTGTCAGTCTTATCTAAACAATGCGTGCATGCATTGTATCCCTTGTTTGATTGTCCTGAAATGTTACTAAGAGCAGGCCAATCATTGATGGTTACAAACAGCAACGCTCGTAGGTTAAATTCCTCCTGTTTATACTCATCCCACACACGCACACCTTCGTCAGACCACAACTGTAAAAGTTCGTCAACTAATGGCCTCAGATACACATCAATGTCGTTGCCGGGTTGCTTCGGGCCTTGGATAAGCACTGGCATCATGATATACTTTTTCTTCATGCACAACCAAGGAGGAAGATTATAGATACATAGAGTCACAGGCCAGGTGCTATGACTGCTGCTCTGCTCCCCAAATGGATTCAAGCCATCTGTACTTAGACCAAACCTTAAGTTCCTTGCGTCAGCTGCAAAATCTCGAAACTCACTGTCAATCTTTCTCCACTGCGACCCATCAGCCGGGTGTCTCAGCATCTCGTCTTCCTTACGGTCTTCTTTGTGCCATCGCAACAACTTGGCATTCTCTTTGTTTCGGAACAAACGTTTCAACCGTGGTATTATAGGAGCATACCACATCACCTTTGCAGGAACCCTCTTCCTGGGGCTGGCCTCGCACTCAACATCACCTGGGTCTTCTCGCCTTATCTTATACCGCAATGCACCGCATATCGGGCATGCATTCAAATTCTCGTACTTCTCACCGCGGTAGAGGATGCAGTCGTTGATGCATGCATGTATCTTCTGCACCTCTAATCCTAGTGGGCAGACAATCTTCTTTGCTTCGTACATACTGGAGGGCAATTCATTTTTCCTTGGAAGCATATTTTTAAATATTTGTAGCAACTGTTCAAATCCCTTGTCAGATACTCCATTCCTTGCCTTCCATTGAAGCAATTCCAGGGTGCTACCCAGCTTTTTCTGGCCATCTTCACAAGTTGGATACAATAATTTTTTGTGGTCCTCCAACATGCGCTCTAACTTCAACCACTCGTTTTCAGTTCCGCAGATTATCTGTTCATCAAGAATAACCTGACGAAGATCATCATCAGACTGATCATCAACAATGACCTCATGCTCAGCTTCGTCTTCCCCCATTTTAGTATCACCGTGTTCAGAGAACAGAGGATAGTTGTCATCATCATCTTCTTCATTGTCCTCCATTATAACCCCTGTTTCTCCGTGCTTGGTCCAACAAAAATAATTGGGCATGAAGCCTTTACGGAACAGGTGGAAGTTTAGGGTTCTTGCGCTAGGGTAATTCGTCTTATTCCGACACTCATCGCATGGACAAAACATAAAACCATTCTTCTTGTTTAACTCAGCCGCACGGAGAAATTCCTGTAGGCCACTAATGAACTCCGGAGACCGTCGGTCAACGTACATCCATTGTCGATTCATCTGCATTATATAAATATATCTAAAACCATTACACTATATATATAACAAACAATTATCAAGTAAGAAAAATATACGAGTAATAACTATGCATCTAAACCATACAACTAATATTTTTTAAAAATATAAGAAAAAAAAAGTGGCTCACCGAGGTGGTGTCAGTCACGGGGCGCCGCGGGCGATCGGCGGCGGTGAGGAAGTGGGGACGACACTATAAAAAGGCACAAATCTTATTTTAAATTGAGCTCAAAATGCATATAAAACAAATAAAATCCCTAACTTAGGCATTTCATCAAACACCTTGCTTGCACTAGAAAAAACAAATGAGTTAAACTAGCAAAATGAGCTAAACTTGAAATGCCGGAAGAGAAGATGAAGTTGCTAACCCTTATATAAGTAAGTGCTACCAATCTTAACAAATGTTGTAGAGATCAAAGAGTGCTAGATCTTGGGATAGCAAAGAGAGAAGAAAATGGAGCTTGAATGAGAGCAATGGAGCTGTGCCTCGGGTGGAAGAAGGCAGTATAGGCCGAACCTTTAGTACCGGTTTGTATTACAAACCGGTACTAAAGGGTCTGGCCGTGTCTGCCGGCCGAACCTTTAGTACCGGTTGGTAATACAAACCGGTACTAAAGGGTCTGACCCGACTGAGGCAACCCTTTAGTACCGGTTGGTATTACCAACCGGTACTAAAGGGTCCAACGCAACCGGTGCTAATGGCTGCCGGGCTGTCTCGCCTCTGGAACCGGTACTAACACCCCTTTAGTACCGGTTCCAGTCAATCCGGTGCCAAATGTGGCCTCACCAAAGGCTTGTTTTCTACTAGTGCCGCTACTGTTCGACTCCGTGGCATCTGAATACATACCACTTTAGATTTGTTCGACTCCGTGGCATCTGAATACATACCACTTTAGATTCTTGATTTAAGTCCAAATTTGTGTTCATGCTCGCAGATGTACCTTCATTCATTCCTAGAGTAGATGGAATTTGACGTACCACATCTCATGCATGATTCATCACAACTACAAACTACATCTGGTGAAACACCATACACGCAGAATCTTAAACATGGCTAAAATGGACTGAAGCAAGATCGAGCTGCAGTGATACTGTTGTTTGCAACTTCGTGAGCCCACCATCCCACTGTCACTGCTTCTCTTCCGCTCCCTAACCCTCTTCCACTTTGCCTCACCATCAAACTTATTATCCATGCCGGACACATGTTCAAGTCAGCGAGTCATCACGTGCCTCAATGACAATAAGTTGCAGAAAGTATGAGCTATGGAAAAAAAAAGTTAAAGTGGTGCACCTCACTGCCTAAGTGCCTAACCAATAATAAGTTCACATGATCTCTTATCCATCTTACTCTTAGTTAGTTACACCAGGAACTTCCAAGTCTGGTCATGCTTTTACAACATGACACAGCTGCGTATAATCAGCATGTCATGGGTATTACATACAACTTGCAGATGTAAATCGGCATAGATGTGTAGACATGATTACCTGATTTTCAACAGCTAATGGTTGAGGCTTCGGCAATGGCAATCTCCATGGAGTGCAAATGTGCTGACCGACAAGGCTCGGGAATCAAACCTACTGTTCCGTAGTGGAAGTCTGCAGCCTAAGTACAATCCAAAAGTTGTGACTTGTGAGACATTACCCCTCAAACATATAGAACAGTGCAGTGCAACAACTTGGCAACAAATCAAAAGGTTTAAGAGAAATATCATAAGAACTGCACACTTTCTGATAAATTCCATAAGTAGAGGCACAAAACAAGAACAAAAAGATTGCTAGCAAACATACCATAGCTTTTGATTGTAGCAAACCAATAACTTCGCGATGTCATTTTTAACGACGCCGATCTGATGGCATGATACTGAAATTAAGATCCGCAATAATAACTAACTTCATATAAAATGCATTTGTAAATCAGATGAATGGAGGTTGTGGAGGCCTGGAGGGTAATTTAGAATGGTATAAGCAGAGAGTCCCATTTGCAGTAACGTCAAGCCCTTCTTATTTTCGAGACTTCATACCATAGTATTAAATGTATATGTCACCCATACACCCTTATCACTTATATAGATGAAGATCGGCTCGAGTAAAAAGTTTTCAATTGCATTCAGTTGAAGCATTTCCGCATTACAAGTTTGTGTGACAAAGTACATGCCATAAATAGTTATCCGTACTTTATTATCACTTGCATCCAACGAAAATAATCACACAGCAAGGTCCAATCATTTCCTTTCTCAATTATATGTCTCTATTATACTGTGGATGTACATATATTCATTTGCAGTAGTACGATTATATGCATCCTATAAACTTCTGAGACTGAAACCATAAAAGGCATCATGTAAAGGTCTAAGCAAACGATTGGTAGAGAGTGAATAGTTGCGAAGGTAATGATTAGAATCTACCCACGGCCCATTGCACTGGGTAAACCACAAATTATAGCTCCAGCGGTTA
The DNA here is from genome assembly GCA_026929855.1 of Poa annua. Lineage (NCBI taxonomy): Eukaryota > Viridiplantae > Streptophyta > Magnoliopsida > Poales > Poaceae > Poa > Poa annua. The sequence goes on along the minus strand of CM049433.1, from coordinate 10,592,944 downwards.
TTCAGCAAAATAGTATTTGTTTCATAGGAAATTTCAAGCAAGATCTCCTAGTTGAACTGGCTCTCCAAATTATATATAGTTATACACCACTAAATTCAAATCATCACTTCATCCAATGTGTCATGAGTCCAACCGTCCACGGTGACCATCAATGCCACACTGAAATGGTAGCAAGGAACGGGTGAGGTATTGACAAATCTACCACCCAAATGAAATCAAGAATTGCAAACTGCGTTCTGCCACCCAAATGAAATAAAGAATATTCATCTTCCTTACTCATCTCAAGATTATTTGTGTAGCATAAAATCGTGGCAGATATTGAGACATGAAACCAAGCTCGAAAAACAACTTTCAACTAAATAGTAACTGTATAACAATACTCTACATCAATAATCATTGGGAATTACCATTTGCTGATACCCACATGGACGCAGAGGAAAATATTCCATTCAAGAATAAATGAGATTGACCGCGTGAAGAAAAAGTAGGTGCAACATTAGCCAAACAACAAATGAATATAGTTCAGAAATACATATATGGTCGAACATAAATATATACCCCAAGGGGAAATTTAAATGTAAAACCACACGAGAGTAACATAGATATCTTGAGTTAGAGCAGGACTAATCTATTATATTATAGAAGATAAAAATAAATAAGACAACGGAGATATCAATTCACAACAGGGTTGTTCTTTGTATGGTCACTGGGGTTGAGAGAAGAATACCTTAATTCCGAAATGCAGGGCTACAACAATACCAAGATGTTGCATTTCATACTCTCATATTAATATAAGAAGACCATGACCTGAAATTATGAAAAAGAGCATTGGTATTTCAAAGACATCATAGACATATCATCCAGGCCATCATAAATTCAAATTAGCGGCTTACATAGGAACTAAGGACCATAATAGGTCAACAGGAAGTTCGTCATTGTGACTGCAATCTGGACATATCAAAGCCCAAGTAATCCAAAGAAAAAATACCATGCACATTATATCTGAACTAATGATGAAGTGCCAAGCATAAACGAACACCTTGAAGATTTATATATGTATAATGATTACTAAACTGCAGAAATCACAAAGTAATTGTTGTAGAAACCTGTGTTTAGTTAAATATCCATGTATATCACATAAATTATGTTAGAATATACATAGGCAAAGCTAAACTCAAATAAGGCCTAAACACTTATATGAATTATAACTTTATTAGCCATTACTTTCTGACTATGCAAGATACATGGCAACAGTACATATATGTTCATCTGGACAGTAAACATTGTATATATAGTAAGCAATATAAATACCCTTGTATTTTTTCTTTTTGAATGTCAAATCCAGGACCAATCTTAGTTTTCGGAGGCACTATGAGAAGACTTGTATCCTTTTTATGCCCCCCTGCAATGAAATGTGTAGAAATGAGCAAACTGGAATGAGATGTAATTTATGCAAAAATAGGTAAATAGTATGGGAAACCAAATTTAAGAAATATAGCATCCGTTCCGAGCAGAATTATTTCTGAGCTCTCCTCCTTTGACTCAAACAGGGCAAGTGGATTTAGTGACTAATTCCATGAAATAGGTTCAAATGATTTTCATCTTCCTCCTTGAGGTCACGATAAAATGTATTAATGCATTGCATACACATGGTTACTCAACTTATTCGTGGGGCCACAATCAAAAAACAGTTAGAGAAGATAATGGTCAAAGCAAACAAACTTGAGTGGGTGCCATGGGCTGTAGAAATAGAGGAAATCGAGAACAAAGCACCTAGCTAAGCAACCTCCTCCTTCTGAGTTCCGGCACCAGCAAGCTCATACACCTTACACGTTAGAAAACAATTAGATGAACACACACAACTGTGGGAAATGAAATCAATTATTCAACATCCGAGTGGATTGACAGCATTCGAACCCACTCAAGGCTGGACGTCCTCGTTTTGCACCATGTCATGCGGTGCAGCAACGACACGAGACCTGCTGGGCGTAGAATAGCAGGGACAGAGGACATGCCCTCCTTGACGAATCTGAGCCGAGCACCGGTCCTTGAAGGTGGCCAACCAGCCGCTCCTCCTGGCATAGTTCTTCGGGCACCCCGTGGATGGATGCCTTACCAGACAGTCATGCATAAATGCCTTATGAAACACTCATGCATGAATGTCTTCCCAACGAAGAAGATTCAGACAAAAAAAATGAAAGCACTCGGAGTAAAGTAAACTGAGACATGAGTCATCTTAGCAATAACTGATGCATGGAGCGAAACAAAATTAGAAGATGCAAGCAAGACAAAAAAATTAGCAAACAATCCGATAGCAGCCTGCAGATTTCATCAAAATTCGTTCCAAGATTTTGAACCAGTCGATTGGTTCCACAAGATGTCACCAGAATCATCTGTCCAATAATCCGAACCACTAAGTCTGATCCTACAAAAGGAAAATAACAACTATAACGACCAAGACGACTCACGTACCTCAAACGTGCATCTTGGGGAAGGTTATCGCTTGGGATGCGCCGCTGCAGCCCGTCTGCCGGTCGGTGGCGTCGGACCCTTCCTGCAATGAGACCGCGCCCGCCGCAGCAAGATCTGCAGTAGCACATCACCTCCGCCATCACCCACCCATTCCTCTCGCCCTCTCCCGCGCAGCTCCGGATCCCGGCCACGGGATTGAAGAATAAGTAACTCGCATCAATCCCGCGAATCATCAAGGGGAGCTGAATATGGGGGAGCCACTGGCGGCGCATGACGGCGGCCAGACAAGACAGGGAGCAGGCCGGCGTGAGTCACCGGGACGGCGCACTGCGGTTGGTCTCCTCTATGAAGGCGCTATATATGGGATGATGTTGATTGTGTCCGGTTGTGCGGGGTGGTGGTGAGCCGAAGGTCGGCGGCAGCGCAGGCGCCAGCCCTAGCCCCTAGCCGCACGAGCAGGGAAGGACGGTATAGGGGAAGGGAATCAGAGTCGGCTCGTTGTGTTCATGGGCCGGCCCATAAGTAGCGATCGAGGCGATCGGGCAGAACACCATCGGCAGAGCGCGTCCTGGAGCAGGGGTACCAACTCCCATTTAATAGTAAAGATAGATGATAGATAATGTAGTACTCTAGCTGGTTAGTATTTTAATGTAAATTAGTGCAGCTAAGATTCGATCCAACGACTCTCTAATGTCTAGGCAGCACGAAGTGGCAGATTTTTGTAGAATAAAGCAGCTCCGGCAGCCATTTGAGGGAGGCTGGGAGGGGACATAGGAAGCCTCCTCTCTTGTTCTTGTAACTAGATGGATGCCCCGCACGTTGTTGCGGAAAATTGTAAGAATCAAACAATTTTGCTAAAACATGATGTACATTTTTGGATATAGCTAAAATCTTGCGTAGTCTCCTTAGCAACATAAATAGTGATCTGACATATTTGCAATTCCTTGCATTGCACGTTTATTTGAAGTAATGAGTCTGTGTGAGTGATCCCATATACACAATGGTAACTAATCAAGAGAAGGGTTATTTTAGTACAACAATGTCCTTTGTCCTCAATTAAACTAAATAATTCGTCACACCTTCCCCCAAAAAGCAGTAAATTCTTTACAGATCCAGAAGCACGGCATTCAAGTTATCATTGTAGAGAAGTTCACAGAGTTGTCTTAACAATTGCCTGAATTTTGGCTGACAAAGGAAGGACGTAAATTCATATATATTTGGCACTATACTATCTTGCCACCATGCATGGTGTGCCATTTCATCAAGCATGTACCTACTACGTGGTCTACTAATCTCCACATTCAGATAAGAATGTCTGCATGTAAGAGCAAAATGGAGTATCAATGTAGGCAACACGGTAAGATTGAATCAGCAGGTGAGTTGAGGTGAGTTGAAATGATTTGTCTGAAGATATTATCCCGCCCAAGAGCGTGGAATTAAAATGTTGATCCCATGCAAGTCTAGTACCTATTGTAAGTTTCTGAAATGATTCCAGGAACAATCTGTAGAATCAATATATTTCGTTATGAATGTAGGATTATGATGGCAAAGAGACCGGGGTGCAAAAAAGGGATGACCATGCCTGTCTTCTGTTTCTAAATTTTATCTTTTCTTCTCACCGCCTCTGCCACTGCAAACACAATTGGTTGCAAATACGTTTTTGATGAAATTTTTAGGTCTTACTTATACTCTCTCTCTCATCACCTGCACACAACCAAAATAAAGAACTGATCCAGCAAAGCCACAAAGCAAGAAGGTATGATTGGGCCATCTAGAATATATGAAAAACATGCAAATAACAGAGTTAGTGTATAGCTACACAAAATGATTTTGTGGAGGTTTCGTTTTGAAGAAAAACTCTACCACATGGAGTAATGTACTTCAACCCAACTCTTGTTGAAAAGATCAAAATATCGGAGTAAAACCAATCAGAACTTGAGAAGTCCACGTAAGACAATAAATAAAATGAAGGTAGACAGTTGCAGAGCACAACAGGAACTGTTATAAGGGAGAAAAAAATATGGGGATTCCAAACGATGAACCTGCTGCCAATTCAATATTTCTTAGCGCCACCCTCATCATGCATGAAGCACTAGCAGGACAATCAACCTTAGTTGGCAATACCGTCGATAGTAAAAAATAAGGCATTGAACACAATAGACACTGCAACAAATCTGATATGTATAAAGTACTGAAGGAAGACACCCGGGTGAAAACAACCATTTGGAGGAATAGTCAATCGTCGAAGGGGAACCTGAAATCTGCTAATGCACTCACACATTTTATCATACATGTGGTGTGCGTGGACATGCTTCATGGAAAAATACACTTCCACTCAACGAAGGTCGTGGCCGGCCAATCATCTTCTCTCAAGGAGCTTGGGCATAGGTACAGGCGGGCGACAGTGCCCTTCCTGCTTGGGTCATGGCCTGCTGCAGTGTTGCTCATCGCCACTTCATTGCAGGCCTTACACATGCCTTAGCATGAAGACATGAGGGGTCTGTTGTGGGTAGGCCTGCGTGGAATGCCATACTATTTATTGTTGTCTTCATAGGAGGAATAAATGGGGAAATGAATTTGAGGAACCGCTAGCTTTGCTGAATGGCGAGAGTAAATAAGAGAAAGCGAAGTGGTGGGTGGAAGGGGTTACAACATGATTAAATGAAGGCAACAAATAACTAAGAAGGAAACCATCAAACTTCGGCAGAAGAGTTGCTCGTGGTGTCAAAACTAATAGGGGTGATGTGGCAGCACGAAATCGCAGAGAATTCCCTCTAGTGGGTCATGGCTATTTAGATATAGAAGATAATACATACCATCTCCGTAGACAGAGCGAGAGGTGTTCCTCTCTCCAGTTCGTTCAAAGAACGAATAAGTACTATCTGAAATGATCAATGATCGAGAGGCCCAAGCACTAACAAAATGGAAAAGTATAAACGAAATGTAAATGTAAATGGGGCGGATATAGGGTGTGGTGTGACTAGTTGACAGCTGAATGAGGATTAACAGCTTTTTTTGACATAAATAGGATTAACAGTTAATTCTCAATCAGAATACATCATCAATTCCCATTTGCAACCCCTGTTAAAACTCATGATAATTACGAATTGCGAAATAATACAGTGATCCAGAATATTGTTCTTAGTAAGAAAGAAAGTTGCAACACAACTACAAATAATAGTGTACGAATCGTGAGGCAAATCCAATAGTGTATGAGTTGAATGCACTTTTTTGCCACTTTACCCTTGATTGTTTGGAGTATAATAAGCTAGCTTCCAATTCTCTAATAGCTAGGTTAATCACCATGTCTGATCCATGGCAAGGACAATTAGCGGTCGATCAGCCCTGTTTTTCAGCCGACCATCATGAATCAACTACTCACCAGTACCATCCCAAGGAGAAAGTTATAGGCTGACTTCTTTTAGCCTTCTTGGTCTCCTTCTGGGTTCAGAATCCCAGAAGCTGAAAAGAACGCTCCAGTTTCCCCCCACCGCAAAACTCTGTAGAAGTCATTTTACACACAGTGGGCAAAAATTGGGTGAGAGCAGTTTCCCGAGCTTCTCGTTTCGGTCCGTGAAACGTTCACAAAAACGGACATTTCCTTCGCAGAAAGTACATCCGGATTGCCCCTCCGCGCATGTCTGTTCTTTCTCCCTCTTCTCTTACTCATCATTTTCAAAGCAAAATTCAACATGAAAATAGATAAATTTCATACACTAACCATGATTCATTCAAACTAACCCTAATTCATTTGAACTCACCATAATTCATTTCATTTGAAATAAACAAAACCTAATAAGGATGGCACGTCGGGTACATGCATGCAGTGCGGGTAAGAGCACGTCCGTGCACGTACATGTTGTCGGTGGCAGCCCGAGCATTTGTACTCAAGGAGGAGGTTGCCGTCGACGGAGGAAGTGGAGGTGCCGGCCGTGAGCGAACTGCAAGCCCTGCCACTGGGGTTCAGTCCACTCCGGCCCCCCGCCCGCCTGCCGGGCCATCTATGGCGTCGCTCGGAAAAGATGAGGAAGTCCCCTCCCTCCTCTACATCCCCGGTGCTCGGAAGGACACCACAGTAGTGGGTTGGTTGAGGGCATCTCCAGCCGTCCCCCCCAGCGCCCCCACAGGAGGCCTTTTTAGCGCTGGCGGTAGCAAAAATCCACCAGCCGCCCCCCCAGGAGTCGATTTAGCGCCGGTTGGCGCCGTTTTTCGCGCCGTTTCGCGCCGGCGAACCCAGACCAAACCCAGGGTCCGCTTGGGGGGGGCAAAAGGCGTGCGCGGGCCAGACCTGTCGGCGAGAGAAGGCGATTTCCCTCCATAAACTTTGATCTTCCCCCCATTTCTCCCCACATATATCTCTCCCTTCCCGCCCGATCCCGCCATTTCTCACAGTTCTGGCCGCCATGGCTCCCGCCAAATTCACAGGACCCCGAGCCGCTGCCGCGGCCGCCGCCGCCGCAGCCGCCGTCGTCCCCGCGACCTCCGCCACCGCCTCCATGCCCGGCAAGAAGAAGCGCAAGCCGAGAGCGCCGAAGGAGAAGCCGCCGGGCATGAGTAACAAAGATTGGATCGTCGAGTAGATGCGTCTGAAGGCGGAGAATCTCCAGCGCCGGGAGAGGGAGACCAAGCAGCGGCAAAAGGAGCTGGCCGCGCAGCTGGCGGAGGCCGCGGGCGAAGCCGTGGCCGAGGAAGAAGAAGAGGGAGAGGAAGCGGAGGCGCCGGATGAAGAAGTGGAGCCGCCAACTCCGGCTGGAATCAAGCCTCGGCTGCGTCCCCATCCCCAGTTTCTCGGTTGGAGCCAAGCCTCCGTCGCTTCGCCGTCGCCATCGCCGCGCTGGAGCGCGTCTCCGCGGTACTCTCCTGGGTACGCCGACGCCGAACCCCATGGCGGTTTCAACCCCAACCTCACCTTCCCCCATCATCCACCCATGATGTACGTCGGTTCACCGGGCTACGTGCCTTCGCCGCCACCTCGCCGTTCCCCCACTTTCGTCGCGCAGTCCATGCTCGGGATACACCAAGACAGCAGCTTCACCATGGACGAGATCATCACCACGGGCTCGGCGGCGGCAGCGGCGGCCCCGGGCTTCCTGTGGGCCCCGGGCGGGGAACTTCTCGCGGGCGGCGGGTACGGCGGCGTCACGGAGGAAGCGGAGGCGGAGGCGGAGGAAGAAGGAGATGAGACGCAGGCTGTCGAGGGGGCGGACGAAGGTCCGGCCAAGGAAGGCGACACGGGCGGCCGTCGTCCCAGGAAGGGCAAGGGTGCCGCGAACCCAAAGCCGCCCGCCGAGCCTCGCATCAAGTGGACGACCAGGGAGGACATCCTCCTTGTCGAGGCATGGAAGGTGACCACCATGGACACAATCATCGGCACCAACCAGGCCCTGGACAACTACTGGAAGCGGGTGAAGATGGCGTACGACGAGCGCCGGATGATCGATCCCGACTACGCCGGGTGCGTTACGGAGCGCGGCCAGAAGGCGATGGCCAACCATTGGGCGCTCATGCAGGCCGCCTGCAACAAGTGGCATGGCATACAGGAGGAGGTCGCCCACAGGCCGAAGAGCGGGGCCAACCGGGAGATGGAGATCGCCCGGATGCTCGAGGCGTACAAGGACGACGAGAAGACGGACTTCAAGTACCTCCACGTCTTCCTCGTCATCGACGGGTGCGAGAAGTGGATGGAAGCACGCCGCTCGCTGGCCAAGGGCGGCAAGGAATATGCCCCGGACGCGGCGGCTGCAGGTGCGTCTGATGGCCGTCCCCCAATGGGAAACAAGAAAGCCAAAGCGGCGAGGGAGGCCGCGCCGGCATCGGCGAAACTCCAGGCGTCAATCGAGACCTGCATCGCCGACGCCCAGATCCACGCCGCCAAAAGGGACGAGACCTCCAAGCAGAGGTTGAAAGGGCATGTGCCCTCTTATATGGTTTTGGTAATTGATGACAATCCATATGGACTAATGTTTGTGTTGAGCATATTGCAAGTATGTCTTGAAGATGTCAAGACATCACCTATATGAAGAAAGATGGGATGATACGAGGTTGGTCAAGATGTTGATCAACACACAAAGCTACAAGTTGTACCAAGTGGATCGTGTATCTCTTGGGATGGTAAGCTCTTGTCCATATAGCTTTGTGAACTAACCCAACTGTGTGTGTGGTATCTATATGTGGGTTAGGTATTTTCCGATGGGCTTGCAACAAGAAGAACATCTCATATAGCTCATGGAGGATGACGTCATGCGGTGATCGTCATCAAAGTTAAGAAGTGCAAGACCAAGAGAAGCATTTCGGAGATATCTTATGCTTGTAGCTTGGAGGTCAAAATGAATACATGAAGACGAAGCTAAGCGAGGCTCTCCCATAATGGAGTATGGGGGAGTATTTGGAGAAGTCTTCATCAAGCATGTGCTAGCAAGCGCAATCAAGAAATGTGGTCCACTTGGAGAGATCAAAATTGTCATCATCTAGCTCAAGTGGAATTCTCAAGGCAAATGTATGATCTTGATAGGGCTATAGGATAGATAGGCGTACTGTCAAGAGGGGCTCTCGAGTGAGTAACTTGATCGCATCTTTGTGCAGAGCTCAAACCTTTGCGAACTTGGCATATCATCTTTCTTGTTTCTTATTTGGTTTTTCTCGTTGTGAGGTTTCGGAGCTTGTTGTGATCTTCATAACAAGCTCAAGTTCATCAAAAACAAAGTTCGTATGAAAAGCTTATTGGTTTTTGATGTTGGAGGTTTTACCGGTTGTTCCTTTTTCGAGAGGTTTCATATTTCCCCATTTGGTTTTAACCTCCCATCTTGGACTATGATGTTTCTCTGCATTACCTTGTAGAGTTCTTCGTTGTGATTCCAACGAGCCATAAATCATCAAAAACGGAGTTCGGATGGTCAAGATATTGTCGTTTTCGTGTTGGTATTTCTGCAGTTTTGGGAGCTCGGAAATTTCCGAACCTGGGCCGGAAATTTCTGAACCGCCCGAATTTCAGTACTGTTTTCGTCCAGAAAACTTCGGAGATCTTTCCGGAAATCTCCGGGGGTCGGAAATTTCCGGCCCTAGGCCGGAAATCTCCGGTCTAAGCTGCTGTAACGGCTAGAATTGTGGAAGGGGTATAAATACCCCTCCCCTTCTTCTTCCTTGAGTGAGCACGACTTTCCCCTCTCTCTCCCACCATTGTTGACCTTGGAAAGCTTGCCCCCTCTCAATTTCTCCCATGATTCTTGCATATCTTTGAGGGAAAAGTGAGAGGAGATCTAGATCTACGTTTCCACCAATCCATCTCTCCTCTAAGTGAGGGGAACCTAGTGGATCTAGATCTAGGAGTTCCTTTGTGGTTCTCCTTCTTTGTTCTTCCTCTCTTCTCCCCCCACAAGCATTAGTTGCTTTGGGTGGGATTTGAGAGTGAGGGATTTGACTCCTTTGTGGTTTCTTTGTTCTTCATCTCTCCTCCCCCCATAAGCATTAGTTGCTTTTGGTGGGATTTGGGAGTGAAGAACTTGTGTTCTTGCCATTGCATCGGTTTGAGCCCTCCACGTGATTCGTGGTGGTGAAATTCGTGAGCTTGTTACTCTTGGGTCCTTGGACCCTAGACGCCTTAGTGGCCGGCCTTTGTGGCGGAGACCTTTTGTGGTCGGTTAGGACCTTTTGTGGTCAAGGCCTTTGTGGCTAGTTGGGACCTTTGTGGTCAAGTTGGACCTGTTGTGGTCAAGACCTTGTGTGGTCTTTTGGGAGCCCCCAATTCGGTTGTGGGTGTGTGCCCCAAGGTTGTTGTACGGGATTGTTCTCCGCCCCAAAGGAGTTCATAGTGGAAGGTGAACCCGGACCTTTGTGGTCGAGTTCATCGGAGAATAAGGTGAGGCCTTTGTGGCGTTGAGTCGGACCTGTGGTGGTCACTCACACCTCTCCAACGAGACGTACTCCCCTGAGAAGGAGGAACTCGGGAATACATGCTCGTCTCCGCTTGCCTCGGTTATCTCTATACCCGAGCTCTTTACTTATGCACTTTACATTGTGATAGACTTCGTGCTTGAAGTCATTTACATTGTGATAGCCTTCGTGCTTGAAGTCATTTACCTTGTTATCACTGTGTTGCTTGTCTTGCTTAGCATAAGTTGTTGGTGCACATAGGTTCACCTAGTATATTTAGGTTGTGTTCTTGATAAGTTAAACACTAAGTTTTATTCCGCATTTATCAACCCTAAATTGTAAAAAGTGTACCTCGCCTATTCACCCCCCCCCCCCCCTTTAGGCGACGTCTTTCCTTTCAGAGGTGGGCGGCGGTCATGGACAACTCCAAGGTCAAGCTCGACCTCCTGAGGACCGGCACCGAGGCGAAGAATAGGAACCACGACCTCGCCTTCCTCATGAGGGGCGATCCGGACGCGATGGACCCCGAGGTGAGGGCATGGTTCATGGTGCAGCGCCGCCTCATTCTCAGCGACATCAGCCAGCCGGACACCACCCCGATGGGCGCGGCCTACGACAGCCCGACAAGCTCAGCCACTCCAGCCGAGACGCCGGACGTTCAGCCTGCAGCCACTACTGCTGCGACGGCCATCGACCTGGAGGACGCCGCGCCCGTCGTCGACCTCGAGGCCGCCGAGGATGTCACTCCAAGATCGGCGCCAGCTCCGACCACCGCGCCCATCTTCGACGTCGACTCTGACGCCGCGCCGGACTCTGCCTGATCTGCCGAATGTGGCCATGATCGCCCAACTGTGGCGTTTTTTGTATGATTGCCCAACTGTGGCCGCTGTGATCGCCGAACTCGGGCTGTTTTTTTGGGGCGGGAAGAAGAACTTTTAAATTTATGTTACATGTGTTTTTCTTGGGGCGCCGAACGGCTGGTGAAATCGCCCCCCCTCCCCCCCGGTTTTGGTCCGGCCCGCGTTAAGCCTAAAAAGCACCGAATCGAAACCTGAGTGCCGAACGACTGTAGATGCCCTGAGCGCAAACCGAACATTTTTGCATGTCGGACAGTATTTTGAGCAGTCCGTACCGATGAGACGTTTTTTATACCTGGTGCAGAACTACATTCATCTAGGAATCTACATTTGACCAATGATGAGAGACGACTCCGCTAGTACAATGCGGGCGGTTTAACCACGCGCTTACGGAGCAAAAAAAAAAATCATCCAAATAGAAAATCATCTAAGTGCCAACGCGAGGCGCACACTACCCGGCTGTCGTAAAATAGGCACCCTAGAGGCGGAAGTTGAAAGCGCAGGCCGAGCTATGCAGCTCGGTTTCCATTTTTAAAAATCCGCTTTTTCCTGTTTTCAATTTTTTTTCGTTAGTAGATATTATCAATATGCAAAATTTCAACTAAAAAATCATTGTATTTTAATCCTGAACATATAAGATTAGTGCGTCGAGGAGTGCATGCAGATCGTGGAGTGGAACATGAACGAGATAGACGGGCTGGTAATGTCGACGACAGGTTCAAGATGGGGAGTATGGCCAACATGCTAGCGCCATGGCGTGGAGAGGCGCTCCTCGACCAACTCGATTTAGGGGGATGGATTGCAACGCCGTATGTATAAGCTAAATATGGACGCTGCCTTTTGATCTAGATTAAGATTCGGGTAAAGATGGTACTAGAGCGTCAGTTTTGCTTGAAGGGTTCAGTTAGCGGATCATGCTGGAGTTCAGTCCTTGCTCATGGAATCTGACTCGATGGAAGCTGGCGAAGCCGTACATTGTCCAACTGAGTATAGACATGACAAAAAAAAATTTACTTTACATGACAACTTTTAGTGAGATGAATTTTTGACATGGTTCTGCACTTTTACTGCAACATGGCACTTGATGTCACATAGACACATACCCTTCCTACACGGAAAAAGTCCAAAATGAACCTTGAACTCATAGCGGAAAGCTAAATCAAACCTTGAACTTGCAATCCCTGAAATCCACACTCTAAACTCTATAATCCCGGTCTAATTTGAACCCTATAGGTATTTGGCACACCGGGATTCACTGGGATTATAGTGTACTGTCACTGACAGTGGGACACACTTGTCAGGTAAATTAAAATTGATATATTAACTTTTTTAGAAAAATAAAAAAAGTCAAACAAGCTAGCCCGGCCGGCCGGCTCGCATGCGGTGCGAAGCTAGCTAGCTAGCCCGGCTGACGCGAGAGCGCACAGACGCAGCTAGCCTGGCCGGCGCGGCGTCGCCACCATCAACGCCTCGGCTGGCTGCGCTCCTTGCCCGTGTGGCCGCCGCTCGCTCGCTTGACCCCGTCGTCTGCGTGGCTGCCCCCTGCTCGTTGCCGCCGCCTCGTGCTGCAGTTGTGAATGTCCCCGAACAAATTGAACAGGTGGGGGACCTCCGTCTCGTCGTCCTCCACATCCTCACCAAAGGAATCAAGCTAGAAAGCCATGAATCATCGTCGCCGTTGTCGTCTTCACCGCAGCCGGCCGCTGCTCGCCGCCCGATTTTGTCACCGCTCGATTTGGCATCGCCGCGCCATGCACTGCCGCGACCTGCAGCCGCCGTGCCCCACGGCCTCAGCGCCGCGGCCCGCCGCCGCCGTGCCGTGCACCGCCGTGACATACAGCCGTCGTGCCCCACAGCCTCTACGCACCGGACCGCCGCGCCCCGCACGCGCCACGGCGGGCACCGCTGCGTCCCGCAGCATCCGCGCACTGGACCGCTGCGCCCCGTCGCCTCCACGCCATGCACCGCCGTGCCGCGCACCTCCGAACCCCGCCTCGCAGCCCCCATCCGCCCTACCGCGCACTGCAGCCTCCGTGCCGAGCAGCCGTCCTCCAAGATGGAGAAAGGATATGTTGACTTTTTAGTCTTTTCCTTTCTTGATTTTTTATTTGGATGACAAGTGGGCCTTCTTTGTTAGCTAGAGCACTGAATTATTAATTTTACGAATTATTTATTTTTTTACGATTCAACCGGGTTCAAGGTTTAAAATGAGCCGGGATTGTAGAGTTCAGAGTGTCGATTTCAGGGATTGCAAGTTCAAGGTTCGATTTAGCTTTTCGCTACAAGTTCAAGGTTTATTTTGAACTTTTTCCTTCCTACACGGTGTCACAGTGACAAGGGCCTGGCGGCACTAGAGCATCGGCACTAAGGGTGTGTTTAGTTGGGTGGCTAGCCACGAATTGGTTGTGGGCAGCCATTTTTTAGGTGTTTAGCTCATGTTTCGTTTGTGGTGTTGAGTGTGTTGGGTTGGCCAAATTGTAGGTATATTCTCTAAAAAAAGTGGTTGATTTGTGGTGGTTGAATCCAACCACCCGTGGCGAGTCCCTGCAGTCACATGCGAAACATTTTGCGACATGTTCATCGTCCTCACAAAATAGAAATTTTACCCATTTTAAATATTTTAAAATAATTTTCTATTTAAAATATATTAAGACAGTTTACCCAAGGAGAAAGTTTACTCACCATGTTAAAAAGTAATTGACAATATCACTCTAAACATTTCTAATCCCTCATAATAAACATAAATATGGCTGCCCCTAGCTACTTTTTATCCTTTCTGAAGGGGATCGCAGGCAGAAAACAAAAAATTTCCTAACAGCGATAACATTAAACTAGCCAGGATCTATACTATGCAGATATAGTAATACGGAGGAGACCGATATACATACCCTTGTAGACCGAAAGCGGGGATTACGCTCCCGCACAAGCGTTGTCGATGAAGCCGACGAAGCCGACCTCGAGGTCGTGTAGAGGAAGCAGACCTCCAGCACCACTAGCGTGGCACCTCGCAGGGCGTTACACACATACGGTGAAGCCGACGAACTCCGGGCTCCGATTCAGGGACGAAGCAGTGGAAGACTGGGACCGGAAGACCAGCAGCACGGCGGTGTGCGTATGGTGGAGAGAACTCCTCCTTGGCGCAACTCCAACAAGGGAATCACGTTATTCAAGGAGGAAAAGAGAGAGATAAATTAGTGTACTTAAAAGGCCAGGGGTGCACTGATGTCTACGCACGCTTCTATTCTCGTAGACAGTGTTGGGCCTCCAAGAGCAGAGGTTTGTAGAACAGCAGGAAGTTTCCCTTAAGTGAATCACCCAAGGTATATCGAACTCAGGGAGCTAGAGGTCAAAGATAACCCTCTCGAACAACCCTGCAATTAAGATACGAGAAGTCTCTTGTGTCCCCAACACACCCAATACACTTGTCAGATGTATAGGTGCACTAGTTATGCGAAGAGATAGTGAAATATAAGTAATATGGACGATTATAAGTAGTAATTGCAATCTGTAATAAAAATGGCAGCAAGCAAACATGTAGCAGAACTTGTTGGAAACGGTGTTTTAATGCTTAGAAACAAGGCCTAGGGATCCTACTTTCACCAGTGGACATTCTCAACAATGACATCAAAGTTAAATAAATAAACACTACTCTCAAACACTCTCATGTTGGATGATAAACACCATTCATTGTGTAGGGCTACAAGAGCACACCCCAAAGTCAGAGTAAACTAACACCACAACGTCATAAAGGAATCACACACGGTGCACACACTGTCACCTTTACATCCGTGAATAACCCCGGAGTTCATATTAAAGTAACCTCTAGAGTGCATAATAGATAAAGAGTAGGATCACATATTCAACTAGATTACAAAGCTCATGATCACATAAAAGATCACATCATGGGAGAGAGATAGACCACATAGCTACCGTAGATCCCGCAGCCTCGGGGGAGAACTACTCACTCCTCATCGTAGGAGTCAGCAACGGCGATGGAGATGGCAGTGGAGTCGATGGAGATGGCTCCGGGGGCAATTCCCCGTCCCGGCAGGGTGCCGGAACAGAGACTTTTGTCCCCCGAATCTTGTCTTCGATGGCGGCGGCGCTCTGGACCCGTGGAGGAAATATCGAACACCGTGCTAGGGTTTTTGGTTCGGGGGGTATATGTAGGCGAAAGGGCGAAGTCGGTGGCGCCCCCGAGGGGCCCACACCACGTGCTCGCGCGGCCCAGGCTCCTGCCGCGCGAGGACCTGATGTGGCCGCCTCGGTCGCCCACTTCGTCTCGTGTTCGGTCTTCTGGAACGTTCCCAATTGAAAACGGACTTCAGAAAAGAAATCGTCCAATTCCGAGAATATTTCCTTAAGTACTTTTCTGAAATCAAAAACAGCAGAAAACAGGGAACTGGCACTGTGGCATCTTGTTAATAGGTTAGTCTCAGAAAATGCATAAAACTATATAAAATGCATATAAAACATGTGATAACTTGGTATAATATAGCATGGAACATAAGAAATTATAGATACGTTGGAGACGTATCAACATCCCCAAGCTTAGTTCTACTCGTCCCGAGTAGGCAAGAACGATAAAAGAAGAATAATTTCTGAAGTGACATGCTTAAACACAATCTTGATCATAATATAATGTAAGGCTCATGTTATGAATGAAGTGACTCAAGGCAATGATCTATAGTTTGCTAACAAATAGACAAGGAGTAAACAACTACATCATATAAGTAAAACTTTTCATGAATAGTACTTTCAAACAAGCATCAAAAAGGTTTGCATAAGAGTTAACTCATAAAGCAATATTATCTAAGCAAAAGAGCATTGAAGCAACACAAAGGAAGATATAAGTTTCAGCATTGGCTTTCAACTTTTGAACATGTATATCATATAGATAGTTGTCAACACAAAGAAATATAACAAGTGCAATAAGTAAGCATATAAGAATTGTTGCACACAGTTGACACAAGTGTTTGCTTCGGGGATAGAAAGAAGTAGGTAAACTGACTCAACATAAAGTAAAAGATAGGCCCTTCACAGAGGGAAGCAGGGATACAAGCATGTGTTAGAGCTAGTTTTATAGGTTTTTGAAATCATATAGAGAGCATAAAAGTAAGATTTGAGCGGTGTTTGTCGTTGTCAATGAATGGTAATGGGCACTCTATCCCCCTTGTCAACCAGACTTTCAAGAGCAGCTCCCATGAAGGACGTTATTTCTACCAGCAAGGTAGATCATCCCTCTTATCTCTTTTGTTTACACATGTAGTTTAGAACTAGTATCATTGCTTGGCTGATTAGATCAGGGCAAAAATGTGAAGAGAATGCAGCGGTTAAAGTTGTAATTAATTGGGACTGGGCACCCCATTTGCCAGCTCTTTTTGCAAAGTTAATGGATAAGCGGTGTATATGCCACTAGTTCGGTTGTGAAAGTCTGTCTAAAAGCAAATGACAAGGTTGATATCCGTAACACCACATACTTCCTCATGAGCTAATAAACATTGACACAAATAAGAGATAATATGTTTTGAATAAAAGGTAGCACATGAAGTATTTACTTGGAATGACAGGAAATACCATGTAGTAGGTAGGTATGGTGGACACAAATGGCATAGGTTTTGGCTCAAGGATTATGGATGCCCGAGAAGCATTCCCTCTCAGTACAAGGCTTTGGCTAGCAAGGTTGTTTGAAACAAACACAAGTATAAACTATGACAACAAGACGTATATAAAAACATATTGCAAGCATTATAAAACTCTACATTGACTTCCTTGTTGTTCAAACACTTTAACTAGAAAATATCTGGACCTTAGAGATACCAAACATGCAAACCAAATTTCAGCAAGTTTTACGGTAGTTCCTCACTAATAGGTTTTAACTACATGATGTAAAAGCTTAAACATGATCTACTTGAGAGCTCAAAACAATTGCCAAGCACCACAACATGCAAGATAACAATCCATAAGAGCATGTATATCTTTTTCATTATACCATCTAACACACTTAGCATTTTCTGTTTCCAACCAAACACCAATCAATTGATTTAAAAGATAAACTCTCCAAGTAATTAAACAATGAGATATGAGAGTATGATATAATAAAGCTAACAGCTCTAGCAAGAGATGCATGAAAAACAAGAGCTAGAAAGTATTGAAATAACATAGAAGAATACTCAACAAATATAAGTGAAGAATACGAGTATTCATAAGAAAAAGCGGAGCGTGTCTCTCTCCCACAAAGGAATGCTAGGATCCATTTTATTCAGAGAATGAAAATAACAAAAACAAAAACAAAAACAAATCGACGCTTCAAGAAAAGCACATAAGAAGTGGCGGAATTAAAATATAGTTTCACTAGAAAGGACCTGATAGTTTGTTGATGAAGAAGGGATGCCTTGGGCATCCCCAAGCTTTGACGCTTGAGTCTTCTTAAAATATGTTGGGGATGAACCACCGGGGCATCCCCAAGCTTTGGCTTTACTATCCTCTTGATCACATCATATCATCCTTCTCTCTTGATCCTTGAAAACTTTCTCCACACCAAACTTAGAGTAAACTTCATTAGAGGGTTAGTGCACGAAAAATTATGATATTCTGTAGGAACACAATTGCTACCAATGCTACTGGACATTAGCTACAGCCACTGATATTTCATAGGATAAAAAGATCCAATCAAAATAGCAAAAGAGGCATTGCAAAATAAATGGCAGAATCTGTCAAAAACAGAACAATCCGTAAAGACGAATTTTTTCGAGGCACTTAACTTGCTCAGATCAGAAAACTCAAAACTAATGAAAGTTGCATATATATCTGAGGATTACGCACAAAAAAGGGCAGATTATTTGGATTTTTCTGTGAGGAGTTACGAATTAAACGGTGAACAGCAGAAAACTGTTTCTGCGCAGGAATCCAAATTTAGCATCAACTTTCAACTAGAGGCTTAACTTGACACAACAATGCAATAAAATAAAGATACAAAGGAATTGCTACAGAGGTAGGACAAGTCCTTGACTCAACAAAATAAAATAACAGGAATAAAAAGTGGGTTGTCTCCCATAAGCGCTTTTCTTTAAAGCCTTTTAGCTAGGTATAGTGATTTTTATGATGCTCTCATAAAAATGAGAGTTGAAAAACTAAAGAGAGCATCAAGAGGCAAATATAAAACACTTTTAAGTCTAACGCTCTTCCTATGAAAAATAATCTTTTAAAGAAACAAGTCATGAAAGCACAAAGCAACAAACATAGGAGAGCAAAACAAGTGCAACTTTAAAATTTTCAACATAAAGAGGGGAAACTTAATATTGTTCAGATACATAAAACCATGTTTCCCTCTCTCATAATAACTTTCAGTAGTAGAAATAAATTCAACCATATAACCACAAGAATCATTCAACTTAGATAACATAGGCACATAAAGAGGATCATTAAATTTATTTTGGAATTCATTAGCATGCTTCCCTCTTTCAAAATAGTTATTAAGATCAATATCAAGTTTAAGATCATGGTTGCAACAAACATTTGGAACTAGAGACAATTGCAAACCACATAAGTATTTCTCAACATAAGCAAATTTCTCCTCCATGGTGTAATTAGGAGAATTCAAGAACAAAGTAGGACTCTCATGAGTAAGAGTACCATCACAAGCAGCAATTATATCATTTTTATCCTCAACTTCTAAACATAGAGGATTATCAATAAGCATAGGACCATCATCTAAAGCATTATCATATAGTATATTTAAGCAACACTCATCATTATCATCAATAAGTTCACTTGTAGCATCATGAATAAAATTTACAACATAACTATCACATAAAACATTCTTATCATGAGCCACATGCATAAAAGAATTAATACTCTCCACATAAGCATAGTTATTCTTATTAATTGTAGTGGGAGCAAATTCACAAAAATAGCTATCATTATTATTCTCATCACCATAATCATCAAATATAGGAGGCATATTGTAATCATAATTAATTTTCTCCTCAATAGTAGGTGGACTGAAAATATCATGTTCATCATTGTAATCATCATATATTGGAGGTATAGTATCATCAAAGTAAATTTTCTCCTCCGTGCTTGGGGGACTAAAAATATCATGGTCATCAAAACCAGCTTCCCCAAGCTTAGAATTTTCCATAGCATTAGCAATAATGGTGTTCAAAGAATTCATACTAATAACATTGCTACTAGCATGCAAATAAAGTTCCATCGGTTTTTTAATTTTCTCTTCAAACACTTCATGTCCTAACTCAAGATAAATTTCATAGAGATCTCTAATTTTTTTTTGTTTTCCATTAGCCTAACTAGTGAAAATAAAAACAAGAAACAAAAAGTAATAACTGCAGAATCTAAAGGAGATACCTTCAAGCGCTCACCTCCCCGGCAACGGCGCCAGAAAATAGCTTAGTAGCCAGAGGATGTGAGTACCTTTTACCTTACCTCCCCGGCAACGGCGCCAGAAAATAGCTTGATGTCTACGCACGCTTCTATTCTCGTAGACAGTGTTGGGCCTCCAAGAGCAGAGGTTTGTAGAACAGCAGCAAGTTTCCCTTAAGTGAATCACCCAAGGTATATCGAACTCAGGGAGGTAGAGGTCAAAGATAACCCTCTCGAACAACCCTGCAATTAAGATACGAGAAGTCTCTTGTGTCCCCAACACACCCAATACACTTGTCAGATGTATAGGTGCACTAGTTATGCGAAGAGATAGTGAAATACAAGTAATATGGACGATTATAAGTAGTAATTGCAATATGTAATAAAAATGGCAGCAAGCAAACATGTAGCAGAACTTGTTGGAAACGGTGTTTTAATGCTTAGAAACAAGGCCTAGGGATCCTACTTTCACCAGTGGACATTCTCAACAATGACATCAAAGTTAAATAAATAAACACTACTCTCAAACACTCTCATGTTGGATGATAAACACCATTCATTGTGTAGGGCTACAAGAGCACACCCCAAAGTCAGAGTAAACTAACACCACAACGTCATAAAGGAATCACACACGGTGCACAAACTGTCACCTTTACATCCGTGAATAACCCTGGAGTTCATATTAAAGTAACCTCTAGAGTGCATAATAGATAAAGAGTAGCATCACATATTCAACTAGATTACAAAGCTCATGATCACATAAAAGATCACATCATGGGAGAGAGAGATAGACCACATAGCTACCGTAGATCCCGCAGCCTCGGGGGAGAACTACTCACTCCTCATCGTAGGAGTCAGCAACGGCGATGGAGATGGCGGTGGAGTCGATGGAGATGGCTCCGGGGGCAATTCCCCGTCCCGGCAGGGTGCCGGAACAGAGACTTCTGTCCCCCGAATCTTGTCTTCGATGGCGGCGGCGCTCTGGACCCGTGGAGGAAATATCGAACACCGTGCTAGGGTTTTTGGTTCGGGGGGTATATGTAGGCGAAAGGGCGAAGTCGGTGGCGCCCCCGAGGGGCCCACACCACGTGCTCGCGCGGCCCAGGCTCCTGCCGCGCGAGGACCTGATGTGGCCGCCTCGGTCGCCCACTTCGTCTCGTGTTCGGTCTTCTGGAACGTTCCCAATTAAAAACGGAATTCAGAAAAGAAATCGTCCAATTCCGAGAATATTTCCTTAAGTACCTTTCTGAAATCAAAAACAGCAGAAAACAGGGAACTGGCACTGTGGCATCTTGTTAATAGGTTAGTCCCAGAAAATGCATAAAACTATATAAAATGCATATAAAACATGTGATAACTTGGTATAATATAGCATGGAACATAAGAAATTATAGATACGTTGGAGACGTATCATGCACCTCTATATAAAGGGGGAAGAGGGCTGCCAACCTTGCCAGCCGGGCGGTGTGGGACTGAACTCCCACACCAGCCCTCCCTCCTTGGTGCGCCGGCCTAGGTGGGCCCCATGTGGCCCACCTAGGGCTGGCCGAACTCCCCTCCCTCTCTTGGGGGGAACCTTCCCCCCCCCCCCCCCCCCCCTCATGGGCCCTCTTTGCATGAGAAGGCCCATTTAGGGTATTTTGCCTTTAAAAATTCAGGAAAAATTAAATAAAAATATATTTAACTATTAATTACATTAATTAATATTAAATACATATTACATAATTTATTCCGGCTCCGAAAACTTTTTCGTCGCTGCCCGATCTCCATCGGATCTTTCCCGGGACGCTCCCGGTGCACTCTCTTCTAATTTCTCTTCCGGTAAACTTGTCGACTCCCCTTAAGTGTGTTACCCTAGCGGTTCGAGATCTCGCCAGACATGATCGAGACACTTCTCCGATCAATGACTAATTCGTGGACCCTGCATACCCAGAATTAATCCCTGTGAGATAACGAATAACTTTGTCGTTCGAACCTGGACGTCGAGTCTTAAACCTTTTGCCATGGCGATACTTAGCGTGTCCGAGACTCGTTCATAGATATCATGATACCTAGCTTGATCTCGTTACCGACATCGCTATCTTCTACTCGTCCATGATATTATGTCCTGGTGACCTAGTCACATGCTTGCAAGCTCATTTGACATAATCTCACCGAGTGGGCCCTAGAGTATCTATCCTGCTATGCGGACTGGCAAATCCCGCTCTTGATCCCTCGTCTCAACATACTCCTTTCCGATACCCGAGAGGGACACCTTTATTGTCACACTATTAAGATATGACGTTTGATGCAATCAAAGTATCTTTCAGGAATAGCAATAAGAGTTGATCTCACGGTCAAAGGCGTAATGACTACGTCCTACAAATATTGGGTATGTCCATCACGTCATTCTCCTAATGACATGACTCCATTGTCAACTGACATCAATGTCACATGATCGGGAAACCTCGATCATCAATTGCCCAATGAACTAGTTAGATAGAGGCTACTAGGAACCTGGTTGTTTATCTACCACACGTGTATTAATGCTTCCGCTTAATACAGTTATAGCATGGTATAAAACATATAATGAACAATTGAGATATGACGAATAAAATATCTTTATTAAGTGCCTCTAGGGCATATCTCCTTCACTTTCGACCAAAATAAAATTTGGCTAAACAACACACACAACCAAACATGTAAAATGGTTACCACGAACCACGTGGTTGGGGTGCCCTAACCACTTTTTCAAAGCAATCAAACACACCCTAAAGCATTCTTCATGGGTTGATCCTCTTATCAGCAGACTACAAGTATCGGACGCACATAACGAGGCAACTCTTTTCAATTTTCAGCTTGTTGTGGAATGGACGCGGCTGCTCTGACGTACCATACCCTGCCATGGGGTCACTGACCCGTGGACCCGGGCCCACACGTCAGGGAGAGATCCTGTCCGTTGTGGAATGCGCTTTTCGGCGGTGCCATACTATGATTCCTGGTCCGCTGGCTGTGTCTCGGCGGCGAGCATCCAGGAAATGTCCTTCTCTTGTTCCTAATCGCCGTGGAGTCGGTGCCCGCGCATTGCACCATCAGCACAGCGTCGACCAGTTGGCCCTTACCGTACCACTACTGCGCCTCGGGCGCCAGCGTGCTGTCCCTTGTCGCCGCCGCGATGGCATGCGTCGCCGGTGCTCTCGCCGGGGTATCGGCCGTCGGGATGCTTTGGATCCTCGGCTCCCGGTTCCGTCCTGCGCCGGCGCCCTAGCTAGCTAGTCAGAATGGTTCTCGTCAAGTACTCCCTCCGTACCAAAATAAGTGTCTCAATTTTGATAGAAAATGGATGTATCTAGACATATTAGGGACGGAGGGAGTACTTTATTAGATCATTGACGTGTGATGAACTGATTGACTGATGTTATGATCATTGACGAGTAATTTGGAAGGTGCTCCAGTAGTTGATCGACTCTGTTTCCTGCTAACTCGAGTTGAGTAAATGAAATGAAATTAGGGTGGTGATCCTCTTTGGTTCATCCTGTCGAGCGCACAGCACCATTAATTACATACACAGCTTGCCAAATGGTGACGCGTTCGGATTCACTGTCTGATCCCCTCCTCAGCGGGTCAGCGCCTCCAGCGACGGCATGCTGACACCCTTGTGCGCAGTGAACCCGCCGTCGAGGAGCAGGTTGTGCCCGGTCACGTACCTGGCCTCGTCGGACGCCAGGTACAGCGCCGCCCTGGCCACGTCCTCCACCGCCAGCACGGTGCCGTCCAGCTCGCTCCAGTCCCTCTCCACCACCCGCCTCAGCACGTCCTCGCCCACACCGGGGAACATCTCCGCCATGGACCGCACCGTCAGCGGCGTCGCGATGGCGTGCGGCGAGATGGCGTTCACCCGCACCCGGTCGCGCGCCAGCGGTCCCGCGGCCGCGCGCACCGCGGCGATGATGGTGGCCTTGGAGATCGCGTAGGCCAGGATGGGAGAGCCGAAGCCGAGCACGCCCATGACGCTGGCCGTGCAGAGGATGCTGCCGCCGCGGCGGCCTGGCGCCATGACCCGCGCGCCGTGCTTGATGCACGCGACCGCCGACCGGGCGTTGACCGCCATGACGCGGTCGAAGTCGTCGAGGTCCAGCGCGCCCACGGATGTCTGGGCCGGGGACCCGGAGACGCCGGCGTTGCTGTGGAGGATGTCCAGGTGGCCGTGGCGCTCCACGGCGAGGTCGACGGCCGCGGCGATCTGCGCCTCGTCGGAGACGTCGCAGCGGGTGTAGGCGGCGTCCGGGCCGAGCTCCGCGGCCACGGAGCGGCCCAGGTCGTCCTGCACGTCGGCCAGGATGACCTTGGCGCCGTTCCGGACGAACTCCGCGGCCGTCGCCTTGCCGATGCCGCTCGCGGCGCCCGTGATGACCGCCACTTTACCCGCTAGCCTCAGAGCCTGAGGGTTCGCCGCCGTGGAGAAGCCATGGACGAGACCTGCTGGCGAGATCACCAGACCTGAGGGTATTGGGCCACACTTGACCCTGCAACACACACTCACGTGTAAGAATGAAGAACACCATCAATCCATAAGTATTTTGAGATGGGATTTACTGAACTTGAAACGTTGGAACTTAATTGGAAGATCGAAATCTGGCGGTACCTGATAGCTAGCTGCACAGCTCTAAACATCCCGCTCGTCAAGAACTCTAGATCTTCGGTAGCGCCGAATGATAGTCAAGACGACTTGTATAGCTTGCTGGTATTTGGTCTTCTACTTTGGATCTTGTGCCAATGTCTCCTCCGATCCGACGTTGCTATCCTGTCTTCACCTAATGCTTCGGATGAATAGAAAGTCCACTCCACGGTTTTTGGCACGACGTGGTTGTGAATCACGTTACCATGGCGCGTGAGCATCTAAATTCATACCCAAGAAAGAAACAAAAACATATGGGTCTATTTAGAACTCAGTGTTGTGAGTCGGATGACGTCATAGTGTTCTTCTCCATCTCCGGCGAGCCTCCCCCGTAGCCACCTCTGTCCGCCCCGTCCATGGTCGACATGTTGCCGCCATGCCTCGTCGCCCCGCCCTGCGCCAATCTCCTCCTATGTAAGTAATCCCGCCTCCTTCCTTCCCATTGCCGACAAACCTACCCCCGCACCCCTCCTCCCCCCGAAGTTACGTTGCTCCTCGACTCCGCCGCGGCGGCCCCGACTGCGGTGGCTCAGGCTCAACTTCAGGCCGCCAACACCACTAGGAAGTAGGAGACCTAGGTCTTGCACGAATCACGATGCAAAGATGAACGGTGAATGATTCGATTGAGCTCTGAGCTAATTCTCCGTCCAGTGAGAATTAGCAAAACCAAAAAGGTATGACAATGAAAAATTAAATCACTAGCATAGCATGGCGCGTGGTCAACGAGGCACTGGCAAATAAAATGGGCCATAAAAAAAGAAGGGTATTAGTGTGATTTGTAAAGATTGCAAAAATAAATCATATGTGGTATTAACCTTTTATAATTTAGCCGGTAATTTATGTATTTACTCGTGGAAAAACAACGCTTTGGTAGAGCGACCCCCAAACGATATCAAGATTGCGGTTCGGCACCACTGTATCCGACAACAAAACAAACCGAGTTCAATCTGAAATCGGGCCCCACGGCCCGGCCCTTATATGAGCACAGCCCAAATCAATCCCCTGTCTCCAGCCCCGCGAAATTGAATCGAATCCCGCCGCGATCCGATCGACCGCCGCCGCCGCGTCGCATGGCCAACCACGGCGGCCTCTCCCCGCCGGCCAACGGCCGGTCCGAGCAGCAGGTTCGCGCCTCCCGCCGATTCCGCGCATATAATTTCCGTTTGCACTCCCAGGGGTTTCGCACCAACATATCCTCATGTGCTCGCTTGAATTATCTGTCAAACTCTTGGTAGTACTCTAAGATAATACACACTCTGACTTGCAATTTTGCATGTTTCAGCCGATTCCAGTGCTCCGCCAGTTACGCTACGGCAGAACACCAGAGGTATGCTACCTACGGCTCGATCCCTTTAATTATTCTTCTATACTGATGATATATATCATGACTAATTTTGTGCGGCGCTGCAGGGCACTCCGATTTCCCTTGTGCTCTACTACAGGCCACTTCCTCCAAGTGCTGCTGCTCCGGTAATTCGTACTAATTGATCACCTCCTCTTAGTTCTTTCACCTCAAGATTTTTTTAAAGTAGAATCAGTTTCTAACTGACGATCTGATCAAACAGAGACCCCGACCCGTGCACGAAGATGGAGCGACCAAGGTGCTATGCTTGACCCACATGTTTTCACCGGATCGACTCTTGGACGATGTGTATTACAGCAACTTTTGCTGGTGGATGAAGTTAGAAGGGCGGAAACACGGCGGTAAACTGTTGAGGACCGTGGTCCCACGGCCTGACCCCAGCGGCGCTCCGGTCGCCGGAGTTGGCAAGGTAAGCAAGAGTAGAGATGAGTCTTTGATTAAGTTTGTTTTAACAGAAGATGAGATGATACCTCGCAACTAATCAGCCTTCGTTTTTGTATTGCACTGCGCAGGTGTTTCTGGAGTACGCGGACCTCGACAGCTCAGCATATTCCAAGACAATGTTGCACTTGATGTGGTTTCGCGGGAGGCGGGTATTTGCCGTGTTCTACCCCGAGGACAAGTTTGCTGATGGGGACTACGACGGATAATGAAGAAATTTGAAGTTGAATGTACGTAAACAAAATGCAAGAAAAAGTTGCACATCACAGGTTGGATCACAGAAAAATAATTCCTTTCGCCATTCATAAGAAATCAACTAATCTGCAGAGCCGTTCATACTGCAAAAAATTATTCTTCAGCTTACATGCAGGTGCTCCATAAGTTTGTGCTGTTACTTTGAAATTGCCAACACCAGCCGTAGCTTTATTAGTTTTCACCATTCTCAATCCTTGTCTACATTGTAAAGTGATGAGTTCATATCAAATAATCCAGTAGTGTAAAATGACAAATTCTTGAGGTGAACGTTTCCAGTCTCATCAAGGTCACACAAAGAAAGTTGACACATTTTTTTTAATAGGCAGTGAAGTACAGATATTTGAAGGTTGTGTTTTTCAAGATACTCCTGACGCTCATGATGACTCATACGAGAAAAGAGCAAACACTCTGAAAATTTGTAAGCTACCACTTTGATGCCGGACTTGACAAGTTATCCCAGTAAGTTGATGGATGGAGTCTCCAAGTTGAGAAGCCGTACTCAATAAAAATATGACAAACTGAAGATGCAATTTTTTTGTTAGGTATGAGTATATGACAGATACAAGGACATAAAATATCTGAAATTGCATATTAGTTCAGCTTTGAAAATGCTGTTTGCATAGAGCAGTATACCATTGATTCCACTTGGCAATCTTGGAGAACGTGGAATGAAGAACAGGCCAAATATCAATACTACTAAAAAGAGCCTGATTCTTGAAAGCATGACATCAAAGAGATATGACCAAAAAATCATCAGTCTTACCTCTAGGAACTGAATTGAATTTGTTCTAGAATATAAAGGATTTTAGTCATATTTATCAACATAGTATCTGCTCCTACAGAGGTGCTCTCTGTAATGTCTTGCGAAAAGAACAAAATTACATATACAAGTCAGTTTTGCTTCCAGAAAAAGATGCTCGAGGTAATAAGCATTCCTGGTTCACAAAAAATATCTGCTCTGTAGACTGGCATCTGTTATCACATAATTTGTAGATTTGTCTAAGGTTCTTATGGAAAGAAGCTTTATGTTTCATATGGGCGGGGATATACAAAATTCCAAGGCACATATGTGAATTCACTTAAAAAAGAGTTCGCGGCTGAATCTAATGAAGCACCTACTAGTGGACACAAAGGTTACGCTTCTTGTTCCAGCACAAAGTAAAGAGCAGTGCAAAAGGAGTAAGAACAAATCAGTGGAAAAACACAAAATAATAATGGAAAATTATGGTGAACAACACTGAAATAAATATTATTTTTGTTTTGGAAAAATACGCAACAACGATTCGTAACACAAGGAAATAGGAACCAGTGACTATATTTCTGGAATTTTGCTTCAAATCAAAAGATAATCTTTTTCTTTTTCATTGGTCTTTTCTCATAGGTCAATAGCCCAAATATGGGGTAGAAGACCAATAATTAGGCTAGGAGTAGTCTCCTTTCCTAACCCTAGTTGCACTAGATGTAGTGTTTAACATCAAAATAGGCACATAACCTACACTCTAGGAAAAGATGAACAGAAAATACATATCCAGATTTATGACAGAAGCGAAGATGACGAAGAGTTTAAAGACCCAACATAACAAATTAGGCACCCCTAGGATTTCTATACCCCCGTCTGATGATCCTGATGGCGAAACTTTGTCCCACTCAGGTTCGTGATCAATCTCCAATCAGATTTGCTCTTGCTATCTTCCCCTCCCTTGCATACCCCTCGGCTTAACAAAATGGTCATGACTATTGGTCTAGCGTGGTCATGCAGGGGAGGTCTATGATTTTGGTGAATGTCGCCGAATTCCCGGAGAGCGAATTGCGGAAAGATACCAGGGCCGGGCCAGCAAAATATGGGGCCCTGTGCGAAAATCTTGAATAGGCCCCTATCACTTATATATCGAAATCTGCTAGCGATCCCTGTTAATATATTGATCACGATTCGGCGATTGACCATCAAGATAGTACAAGGAGTTAGGAAGGAATAGAAGATGAACCGCTTAACAGCCTATCACTCGACGATTCTCGTCTGCACTTTTTCACGTAGCTAGCATGTTCAATCAACTGGTGGGAGGGGATTCTTTTTAAAAATGAACTACATACCATTCAGAAAAAAGATAATTTTTACTAGCTACAATGGATATTGTATAGGTCAATATACCTCTACGTTTTTTGTTTATGAGGTTAAATATTTGGGAAAAAGTTAATGTCCGTTGAGGTTAAATATTTAGAAAAAAGTTAAATTAAGGCTACACTAAAGAAAAAATTTACTAGCTACTATTGATAATGTATAGTCCAATATGCCTCTACGGTTTTTTTAGGTTAAATAATTTGAGAAAAAGCTAACGTGTATTGAGGTTAAAATTTGGTTTTTGGACGTTAAATAATTTGAGAAAAAAGTACCTGTACGTTTTGTTTTTTGAGGTTAAATAATTTGAGAAAAAACTAAGATATATTGAGGTAAATATTAGGGGAAAAGTATAGTCCAATATGCCTCTACGGTTTTTTTAGGTTAAATAATTTGAGAAAAATCTAACGTGTATTGAGGTTAAAATTTGGTTTTTGGAGGTTAAATAATTTGAGAAAAAAACTACCTGTACGTTTTGTTTTTTGAGGTTAAATAATTTGAGAAAAACTAAGATATATTGAGGTAAATATTAGGGGAAAAGTTAAGTTCATAAACTATGGAGCAGGATCGAACCAGCAACCTCCCCATGAGCAAGAAACAATGCCTATTGACCATTAAACCACGCTTTTATAGATACTATAATACTGAACACGAAATTCGTTTTATTCTTTTTTTTGCGGGGTAAAATTCGTTTTATTCTGCTACATACAAACTGCAAATTCAAATTATGGGCCCACAATTTTTTTGGGCCCTGTGCGACCGCACATGTCGCACCCCCATAGGCCCGGGCCTGAAAGATACAATAAATTACGATAAAGTGGTAGGAATCAGCGAGTTGGATTACTTTCTTTATAATATATATGTAGTTCTGACCCTTTCGCATAAAGTATGAACGATCCGAACTTAAGTTCTGATTGTTGTTTCTTAAATTTGGGGCTTGCTTCAAGAAGATTCTATAGTGATCCACTGAAATCGACCTCGGGTGACACCTCCCTAGTAGTCGAAAGATTTCATTCCTTGATCGTTAAGGTGGGGGCATGGAGAAAGATCTCGTTGATCTTCGGTTAGAGATTATGCCTCATTGTACCATGCCTTGGTGCACCCGAGTGCGACTCCATGTTTGATGGTCTATAGATTGGAGAAGACGAAGTTGATGGCCGATCTTGTTGTTGAAGAGGATGATTATGAGATTTGGTAGAATACCCGGGACCTGATCAACAGTGGCTAGCAGGTTAGGGTTCACTGCCCCAAATTGTGCAGCCACGAGATGTGCAGTCGTCCTCAGAGAGGGTGCGGGCGACACCAGCTCCTTGTTTAAATGTGCCTTGCTACGAGCCTATTTCATTGCGAAGTCTGGCCTATCATATGGGTCCTAGTTGTAAAGAAGTTCTGGAAATAGAAACCAGCGACTTTATATTTCTGGAATTTTGTTTCAAATCAAATGATGATCTTTTTCTTTTTCATTGGTCTTTTCTCATAGGTCAATAGCACAAATATGGGGTAGAAGACAAAGAATTAGGCTAGGAGTAGTCTCCTTTCCTAACCCTAGTTATGTGGATGTAGTGTTTAACATCAAAATAGGCACATAACCTGCACTCGAGGAAAAGATGAATACAATATGCGTATCTAGATTTATGACACAAGCGAACATGACGAAGAGTTTAAAGATCCAATATAACAAATTAGGTACCCCTCGGGCTTCTGTACCCCCGCCCGATGATCGTGACGGTGGAACTCTGTCCCGCTCCGGTTCGTGATCAATCTCCGATCATATTTGCTCTTGTTCTCTTCCCCTCCCTCGTCATACACATCGTCTTAATAGACCAGTAAACGAATGTTGGTCTAGCGTGGTCATGAAGTGGAGGTCTAGGATTTTGGTGAATCTCACCGAATTCCCGGAGAGGGAACTCCGGGAAGATACGATAAATTAATATTAAATGGTAGGAATCAACGAGTTGGATTACTTTCTTTATAACATATATAGTTCTGTCCCTTTTAAACAAAGTATCAACAATTGGAACTTAAGTTCGATTGTTAATTCTTATTTTGGGCTTGTTTTAAGAAGATTATATAGTGATCCACTCGAAACGGTCGCGGGTGACGCCTCCCTAGTTGTTGAAAGATTTCATTCCCCGGTCGTTAAGGTGGGGGGCTTGGAGAAATATCTCGTTGATCTTCGGGTAGAGATGTAGCCTCATTGTCCCGGGCCTTGGCGCGGCAACTCCATGTTTGATGGTCCATAGATTGGAGAAGACGAATTTGGTGATCTTGTTCTTGACGAGGACGATTCTGAGATTTGGTTGAATACCCGGGGCTGATCGACGATGACTAGCAGGCTAGGGTTTAGTACAACAAATCGTTCAACCACGAGGTGTGCCGTCGCCCTCAGCCAACAAATCTTGGGGTAGTTTTCTATAATTTCTTAGCGGAAAAGCAAAGTTTTTTTAAACTTTAACTTGGGAAAAGCTAAGTTTTGGTATAGCGCTCCCCAAAGGATATCAAGATTGCGTTTTGTCACCTGTGTGACTGTGTCTCCGAGAAATACAAAGAAACCGAATTCCATCTGAAATCGCCCCCCGCCCGTCATCTCCTAAGGTCCCTTATATCCGAACAGAACAAATCCCTGGGCAATCGAATCCCGCGTGATCCGATCGACCAAGCTGCACATGCCTACGGAATCAACGCGGCGTCCCATGGCCAACCACGGCGACCTCTCCCCGCCGGCCGACGGCCGCTCCGAGCAGCAGGTTCGCGCCTCCAGCCGATTCCCCGCATACAATTTCTGTTTGCAGTCCCAGGAATTTTCGCCATATGCTCATATATGCCCGCTTAATTAATTTGCACAACTCTTGTTTAGTATTATCCTACTCTAACGTGCAATTTTGCATTCTTCAGTGGACTCCAGTCCTCTACCAGTTACAGTCCGGCAAAACGCCCGAGGTATGCTATTGCTATGGCTTGATTCCTCTAATTCTTCTACTGATACAAATCATGGCTAGGTAAGGAAGGTTAACCACCCTTAATTTTTGTGTGCGCGCTGCAGGGCACTCCGATCTCCTTTGAACTCTACTACAGGCCACCTTCTCCAAGTGCTGCTGCTCGGGTAATTCCTGCTAATTCACCTCCTCCTTAGTTCTTTCACGTGTGTCTGCTCCCTCAAGAATATATTTTTTAGATTAAATAGAATCAGTTTCTGACCGACGATCTGATTGAGCAGACACCCGTGTACGAAGATGGAGCCACAAAGGTGCTATGTTTGACCCAAATGTTTTCACCCGATCGACTCACGGACGATGATTATTACCGCAACTTTTGCTTGAGGATGACGGAAGAAGGGCAGAGATACGGTGGTAAACTGGTGAAAACCGTGGTCCCAAGGCCTGACCCCAGCGGCGCTCCGGTCGCCGGAGTTGGGAAGGTAAGCGAGAGTACAGGCGAGTCTTGATTTATCTTGACAGGTTTTTTGTTAGAACCATAGTTTGTATTGACAGATGAGATGAGATCTCACAACAGAGAGAATGAAAAAAAAAAGTTAAACCAGAGGGAAAAATTAATTGCCTTTTTTGTGTTGCAGGTGTTTTTGGAATACGCGGATCTCAACAGCTCAACATATTCGAAGGCGATGTTGCACTGGATGTGGTTTCGCGGGAGGCAGGTGATTGCTGTGTTCTACCCTGAGGACAAGTTTGCTGATGGGGACTATGACGCATAGAATCCAATTCCCATGTGTATACTCATCATGTAACAATGTAAGTTAAAAGTCATAAATCAAAAGCACATATCCTAACCAAGCTGACATAGATCCTGATTATGCACGCTGAAGCTGATGTTATTATATATATTCAATCATTACTACTATTTGTTCCATGTTTATGATCCTGTGGGCTGAGGCAAGTATTGACTACTTGTACCTATCTCTGCATTTTCAGCATGTCCGTTGGAGGTAATTTTGATCATGCGGTTCAGTTTTAGTCTCAAAACTTCTATAGCAATATGTCCTCAATATTGAAGTTCAATTTTAGCAACATTAATTGTTAGGATTGCTTTTCACTCTCAAAGCTACTCCCGTTTTTAAATATAAGATGTTTTAGGTGTTTCACATGTTATTTAGATGCACACTAAAATGAGTGAACATACCCAATAAATTTTATTTATATACTGTTGTATACATTTAAATTTTAACAAATGAGAAAACATCTTATATTTGAGGTAGTAGTAAGCAAGCAGCAGGAGCAACTTCTTTTCATTTGTTCAGCTTCAGAATATGCCCAGATAGCAGTCGGCGGCTAGTTTCACCAGCAGCAACAATCTGTATGGCCGCTAATCCTGTGATTAGCCTCGGCGGATAACGCGTAGGATGCGGACCTGTTCGTGGACTTGTTCGCCTGCACGCCGACATATCACATATCTCGACATAGATAACTACTCCGTAGTACTAACTAGTACATGTTCGTGGCTATAACTTCTTGCTGTGCACGAAATTCTGAAGAAATGGTCATGGCAACGAGACTTATTCAGTTTGATTCATTAAAAGTCAACACTAGCTCTACATAAGTTAACACCGACCAACTACCCATGACATGCTCGCAGCAAAAATTAAAGGATTCGAGAATCTAATACTCCTGCATTATCGATGATTCGTTGACATTGATAGTTTACATCTACGCAAGCATTGAGTTTGTTTCTCCTAAAATGACAGGTTTCACTCCAAAGCCAGCCTATATATAAAGGTAGCAGAACAATCGTTTCCTCTTCACCCACTTCTATTTCCTTGTATCCCACCCAACCACCTGCTAGGCTGCTATCGCCATGAATCTCTCCTGCTACCTCTGCTGCACCTGCATCCTCGCCGTTTCCTTTCTTGCGCAGCTCGTCTCCAGCGACGTTCTGCGGCACAGTTGCGACAACGGCCGGAGCTACACCGCGAACAGCGCCTTCCAAACCAACCTAGAGCAGCTCGCCTCCACCCTCCCCACTAACGCCTCCTCGTCGCCCACCCTCTTCTCCACCGGCGCCGCCGGCACCATCCCGGACACCGTGTACGCGCTCGCGCTCTGCCGTGGCGACACCACCAACGCCTCCGCGTGCGCCGACTGCATCGGCAACGCCTTCAGTGACGCGCAGCAGGCGTGCCCCTACGACATGGACGCCACCATCTACTACGAGCTCTGCTACCTCCGCTTCTCCTACCAGAACTTCCTTGTTTCCACTGACAACACCAAGCGGCAGATCATACCCAACGGGGAGAACGTCACCTCTCCGGCCGTAACCTTCGACGCCGTCGTCGGTGTCCTCCTTGCCTCCGTCGTGGACTACGCCGCGCTCAACTCGTCCATGCGGTTCGGAACAGGAGTGGCGGACTTCGACGACGTGAGCACCCCGAAGATCTACGCGCTGGCGCAGTGCACGCCGGACATTGAACCGGCCGACTGCCGGGGCTGCCTGGAAGGAATAGTGAGGGTGATGCCAAAGCATTTTAGCCGGCGCCGGGGAGGCCAGATCCTGGGTTACGGTGCAACTATCGGTTTGAGCTATATCCTCCCTTCTTCGGCAATCCGATTTTGCACCTCAAAGCGCCGGCATCTGGAGTGACACCCTTGGCTGATGGAGACGGAAAGGGAGTCCGAGATGGACTTGGAGGTGAGTTGCAGATTTCAACAAAGATATACTCCATCCGTATCAAAATAAGTGTCTCAAATTTGATATAAAGTGGATGTATGTAGATGTTTATGTCTACGTACATCCACTTTCTATAAAAGCTGTGACACTTATTTTGGAACTGAGGGAGTACAATTTTCCTGTTGAAATATTAGGCACAAATTACATGATTAATTTCAATATATTAAACATTACTACAGCAGCTACTAATATGATAATCTCGAAAATACTAGACGTATTAATCAGCGTGAACAGTAGCAACACATCTACGACCACAGCCATATAAAAACAGCACATCGGTACGTCACGAACGTACCGAACGATTGTAGAGTAAGTAGTCGTTGTAGTCGTCGTAGTTATAGTAGTTGTTGCAGCAGCAGCGACAACAGCAGCTTCCTGAAGACGATGACGACGTTGTAGACGAGCCGACCCGCGAATCCAGCGATCGTACAGTAAGACGAGCCGTGATGAAGAACTTGAAATCAGTCGCGCGGAGCGCTTCCCAAAAACCTTATTCGCCCTCTCCCGTACAGGATCACAAGGGCGAGCGGTTCCGGAGAGCTGCTATCCCGTTCGCCGGTGCACGCCGGCGCTCGGGATGGAGTAGACTACGGTGGCGGCGCAAGGCACGAGTCTGGCAAAACCTAGATTGGTTCGGGTGTTTGCAGCGCACGCAGTGCAGGGCATTATATAGGACAGCTTGGAGGAAAACCCTAACGGGTACGGAGTGGGCCAAGTCCACGTCGCACACGTTTAGGTCGGTTGGTAGCCCACGATCCGGAAGCGACCCGAACCGACTAACCAAGACGCGTCCGTCAAAACCGTTTTCCTGAACTGTAAAAATAAAGCTCGGCTCGGCGAGATTCCCGCAACCCGCGGCGCGGCGCGTCGCGTCGCGACGGGCGGGCGGGCGGTGCGTGCGAGCGGCGGCGGAGGAGGAGCGCGTGAGAGAGTCTCATGTTCTCACAAGCTTACCAAGTAGCACAACACTCCACTATATAAGGTGGTGGCACTCCTCTCAAACTATCAATGTGGGACAAAACTTTAGCTCCCACACCACTCACTTGTGCTGCCATTTTTACATGTGCTTTGAGATTTCAGAAATTGCTAATTGGGCTTCCCACTCATGGGCCCAAATTCTAACAATCCTCCACCAGATCTCAAATCCCATTTAGAGATGTTTGCCAGACCTCGAGTCTTGTTTATATACCAGTGTTTCAGCAGAGACTGTTAAGTTGAACTTCTGCCTATAACCTTGAGCTACGTCTATCGGCAACTTGAACAATGGACGAATCTTGAATTGCAAGTTTGGTGCTTCTAGATTTCACACAAAATCATAACTGGTACTTGGCTACCAGTAGCCTACCCCGCGGGTGTAGCATATGCGTCATACTATCTGGTCTCTTCATGAGTTTACTGGAGATCACCCAAATCTTATAGATCGCGACGTTTAACAATCTGACTCATGTAGGTGTGTTCTTTCAAGAATACTCTGTAGAACAACATCTTTGTTATGAATAGACAACAGAAACACATTAAGGCATGCTGCCAACCTGCTTTACAGATTTTGAGAGTTTTGCATCATAGAGAGGGTTAGGTAATAACTCTACTCTGTCACACCACTAGCTTGTTTTTCCCAGGTTCTACTTCACGGGATTTCCGATCACATAGGTTGGGTTACCACTATGGAGTAACGCTTATGGGTCTCAACCCCATCTCACTCGATGCACTTTCTATCACATTACGTGATAGTCCATTCGTAAAGGGATCTGTCAGGTTTTTGTCTGTTTGAATATACGAAACAGATATTACTCCGGAGTTTCTCAATTTCCTGACAGACTTCAAACGTCTTTTAACGTGTCTTGATGACTCCGCGTTATCCCTAGCACTGTTCACTTTGACTATAACCGTTTGGTTGTCACAGTTCATAAGGATGGCCGACAATGGTAGCTCAACCACCGGCAAGTCCATAAAGAGCTCACGCAGCCATTCTGCCTTTACAGAAGCTGTATCTAAAGCAGTAAGTTCTGCTTCCATGGTTGACCTCGTCAATATGGTCTGTTTGGAAGACCTTCATGATACTGCGCCACCTCCAATAATAAACGCATATCCACTGGTGGCGTAGAGCTCATCAACATCTGAGATCCAGTTCGAATCACAATATCCCTCAAGCACAACAGGGTGCCCTGAATAATGAATCCCATAGCTCATTGTACCGTTGAGATAGCGCATGACCCTTTTAAGTGCATGCCAATGATCAGTACCCGAGTTAGACATGAACCTGCTCAATTTGCTCACAGCAAAAGAGATATCAGGTCTCGTCGCGCTCGCAATGTACATGAGTGAACCGATCAGTTGAGAGTATCTTAATTGATCTCTCGTCTCTTTCTTGTTCTTTCTGAGTATCACACTGGGATCATAGGGTGTAGGAGAAGGCTTACTGTCTGTAAAGCCGAATCGGCTCAAGACCTTCTCAACATAGTGTGATTGCGTTAACGTAATTCCACTCTCATCCCTAATCAGCTTAATGTTTAGAATCACATCAGGTTGTACCAGATCTTTCATATCAAAGCTCTTTGACAGGAAAGACTTGACTTCATTTATCACTATCATGCTTGTACCGAAAATTAGTATGTCGTCAACATACAAGCATAATATGACACTATCGCCCCCACCATGGCGATAATACACACCTATCAGCCTCATTAATGGCAAAGCCTGCAGAAGTTAAAGTTCTGTCAAACTTCTCATGCCATTGCTTAGGTGCTTGCTTCAGCCCATACAAAGATTTTAACAATTTGCACACCTTTCTCTCTTCACCTGTTACTACAAACCCATCAGGCTGATCCATATAGATTTCCTCTTCCAACTCTCCGTTAAGGAAAGCTGTCTTTACGTCCATTTGATGAACGATCAGACCATAGGAGGCAGTCAGGGAAAGTAGTACACGAATGGTGGTCAGTCTAGCAACAGGTGAATAGGTGTCAAAGTAATCTTCGCCTTCACGCTGGGTGTAGCCCTTGGCTACAAGCCGTGCCTTGTACTTCTCAATAGTACCATCAGGACTTTGCTTTTTCTTGAACACCCACTTACAACCCACAGGTTTGCAACCGTAGGATCGTTCAGATAATTCCCAGGTTCCATTAGAAAGAATCGAGTCCATCTCATTATGGACAACTTCTTTCCAGTCATCCGCATCAGGAGATGCAAATGCCTCTGCAATGAACGTAGGAGTATTGTCCACAAGGTATACAATGAAATCATCACCAAAGGATTTTTCAATCCTCTGTCTCTTGCTCCTCTTGGGAGCTTCATTGTCATCCTTCTCAAGTACTTCCTCAACATGTGGTTGTTCAGAATGATCAACAGATGTACTAGATTCAGTAAATAACTCAGAAGAAATTCTAGCAGTGCTATGCATATACTTCATAGGAAACATGTTCTCAAAAAATGTTGCATCACGAGATTCCATAATAGTATCAACATGCATGTCAGGTACCTCAGATTTAACCACTAAAAATCTATAGCCGATGCTCCGCTGAGCATAACCAAGAAAGACACAATCTACTGTCTTTGGTCCAAGTTTACATTTCTTAGGTATTGGAACGTTGACTTTCGCCAAGCACCCCCAAGTGCGTAAATAAGAAAGTGATGGTTTTCTCCCAGACCACTCCTCGTAAGGGGTCTTCTCTTTATTCTTGTTTGGAACTCTATTCAGGACATGACACGGAGTTAATAAAGCCTCCCCCC
This sequence comes from Poa annua, assembly GCA_026929855.1. Lineage (NCBI taxonomy): Eukaryota > Viridiplantae > Streptophyta > Magnoliopsida > Poales > Poaceae > Poa > Poa annua. Next base: position 10,555,124 of record CM049433.1, on the reverse strand, counting down.
ACCATGCCTTAGATAAACCAGCAGTGTCTAACATGGCGTTCACCAAGTCAGTCGGCGTGCGGTTTTTCCTCTCAGCAACCCCGTTTGATTGGGGAGAATAGGGAGGCGTCCTTTCATGAATAATACCATGTTCCTCACAGAATACATCAAATACTTTGGAGAAATACTCGCCACCACGATCCGACCTGAGACGTTTGATCTTTCTCTCTATTTGATTTTCTACTTCGGCTTTATAAATTTTAAAGTATTCTAAAGCTTCATCTTTAGTTTGCAACAAATATATATAACAGAACCTAGTAGCATCATCAATTAAAGTCATGAAATATTTCTTTGCACCTTTTGTCAACACGCCATTCATCTCACATAGATCGGAATGTACGAGTTCCAGCGGTGCCAAGTGTCTCTACTCGGCTGCCTTGTGAGGCTTTCGAGGTTGCTTTGATTGCACACAACTATGGCACTTTGAACATTTGGCAATAGTGAAATTCGAAATTAAACTCATACTGGACAACCGAGACATAAAACCAAAATTAATGTGACATAGACGAGAATGCCAAACACTGGTATCATCGGAAACACCGCCACAAATATGGTTTACTGATTTATTACAGAAATCTGAAAGTGAAAAACGAAACAAGCCTCCGCACTCATAACCTTTACCAATAAATTGTACAAACTTCGACACAACTACTTTATTGCACTCCAATACTAACTTAAACCCATCTCTGCATAGAAGGGAACCGCTAACGAGATTCTTATTCATAGTAGGTACATGTTGCACGTTCCTCAGCTGCACGATCTTCCCCGAAGTAAACTTCAGATCTACCGTGCCAACACCACGAACAGTAGCATGTGATCCATTCCCCATTAGGACGGAAGAATCCCGAGCGATCTGATAAGAAGTGAACAAAGAGATGTCAGCGCACACATGAACGTTAGCACCCGTATCAATCCACCAACATGGAGAATGAAATACTGAAAGCACAAATGGTAAATTACCATACCCATCAGTATTGCTAGCGGTCACGACGTTGACAGTCTTGGCCTTCTTCCCTTTCTTGTCTGCACGATCTGGGCAGTCCACAGAGAAGTGGCCGAGCTCTCCACAGGTATATCAACCTAGCTCAGACTTGTTCATCATCATCTTCTTCTTCTTCTTTAAAGAATTAGTCTTGACAGGTACATTGAAAGCAGGCTTGTTCTTTCCTTTGTTCTTGTCGTGGTTATGGTTCTTCTGCACCATGTTGGCGCTAGACTGACCTTCACCACCTCTCTCAGCAGTGTCCTTAGCCCGAGCCTTCTCCTCAACATCAAGAGACGCTATCAGGTTTTCAACCGATATCTCCTGTCTCTTGTGGTTGAGAGTTGTGGCGAAGTTCCTCCATGAAGAGTGCAACTTTGCAATAATGCACCCAGCCACAAACTTGTCAGGTAAGGCACACTTAGCGTGCTCAAGCTACTTAGCAATGCACTGTATCTCATGAGCCTGTTCGACTACGGAACGGTTGTTAGCCATCCTGAAGTCATGAAAACTCTCCATGATGTACAGTTCACTGGCAGCATCTGCTACACCGAACTTAGCGTTCAGTGCCTCCCAGAGCTCTTTGCCATTTGTAATGTGCATGTACACATCAAACAGCTTGTTACTAAGAGCACTCAGAACGAGTCCCACAAAGGTAGTATTGGTATCCTTGAACTTGTTCTGATCCTCGTCAGATATAGTTCCTTCAGGTAAACCCTTACTAGCCTCAAACACTTTCAGAGATCGCAACCACAACGTGGTCTTGATCTCCCATCTCTTAAAATCCGCACCGGTAAATTTGTCCGGCCTCAGCGAATCAGATAGATGTCCCATGGTTTAATTCAGGAAATTGCCTATAACACAAATAAGGTTTTTGGATTGTTGAAATATTAGGCACAAATTCCATGATTAATTCCAGTATATTAAAAATTACTACAGCAGCTACTAATATGTTAATCTCGAAAATACTAGACGTATTAATCAGCATGAACAGTAGCAACACATCTACGACCACAGCCATATAAAAACAGCACATCGGGACGTCACGAACGTACCGAACGATTGTAGAGGAAGTAGTCGTTGTAGTAGTTGTTGCAGCAGCAGCTTCCTGAAGACGATGACGACGTTGTAGACGAGCCGCCCGCGAATCCAGCGATCGTACAGAATGACGAGCCGTGAAGAAGAACTTGAAAGCAGTCGCGCGGAGCGCTTCCCAAAAACATTATTCGCCCTCTCCCGTACAGGATCACAAGGGCGAGCGGTTCCGGAGACATGCTATCCCGTTCGCCGGTGCACGCCGGCGCTCGGGATGGAGTAGACTACGGTGGCGGCGCAAGGCACTAGTCTGGCAAAACCTAGATTGGTTCGGGTGTTTGCAGCATACGCAGTGCAGGGCATTATATAGCGCAGCTTGGAGGAAAACCCTAACGGGTACGGAGTGGGCCAAGACGCGTCCGTCAAAACCGTTTTCCTGAACTGCAAAAATAAAGCTCGGCTCGGCGAGATTCCCGCAACCCGCGGCGCGGCGCGACGTGACGCGACGGGCGGGCGGGCGGGCGAGCGGCGGCGGAGGAGGAGCGCGTGAGAGAGCCTCATGTTCTCACAAGCTTACCAAGTAGCACAACACTCCACTATATAAGGTGGTGCCACTCCTCTCAAACTAGCAATGTGGGACTAAACTTTAGCTCCCACACCACTCACTTGTGCTGCCATTTTTACATGTGCTTTGAGATTTCAGAAATTGCTAATTGGGCTTCCCACTCATGGGCCCAAATTCTAACAATCCCCCACCAGATCTCAAATCCCATTTAGAGATGTTTGCCAGACCTCGAGTCTTGTTTATATACCAGTGTTTCAGCAGAGACTGTTAAGTTGAACTTCTGCCTATAACCTTGAGCTACGTCTATCGGCAACTTAAACAATGGACGAACCTTGAATTGCAAGTTTGGTGCTTCTAGATTTCACACAAAATCATAACTGGTACTTGGCTACCAGTAGCCTACCCTGCGGATGTAGCATATGCGTCATACTACCTGGTCTCTTCATGAGTTTACTAGAGATCACCCAAATCTTATAGATCACGACGTTTAACAATCTGACTCATATAGGTGTGTTCTTTAAAGAATGCTCTGTAGAACAGCATCTTTGATATGAATAGACAACAGAAACACATTAAGGCATGCTACCAACCTGCCTTACAGATTTTGAGAGTTTTGCATCATAGAGAGGGTTAGGTAATAACTCTCCTCTGTCACACCACTAGCTTGTTTTTCTCAGGTTCTACTTTACGGGATCTCCGATTACATAGGTTGGGTTACCACTATGGAGTAACGCTTATGGGTCTCAACCCCATCTCTCTCGATGCACTTTCTATCACATTACGCGATAATCCCTTCGTAAAGGGATCTGTCAGGTTTTTGTCTGTTTGAATATACGAAACAGATATTACTCCGGAGTTTCTCAATTTCCTGACAGACTTCAAACGTCTTTTAACGTGTCTTGATGACTTCGCGTTATCCTTAGCACTGTTCACTTTGACTATAACCGTTTGGTTGTCACAGTTCATAAGGATGGCCGGCAATGGTAGCTCAACCACCGGCAAGTCCATAAAGAGCTCACGCAGGAAAACCCTAACGGGTACGGAGTGGGCCAAGTCAACGTCGCACACGTTTAGGTCGGTTGGTAGCCCACGATCCGGGAGCGACCCGAACCGACTAACCAAGACGCGTCCGTCAAAACCGTTTTCCTGAACTGTAAAAATAAAGCTCGGCTCGGCGAGATTCCCGCAACCCGCGTCGCGTCGCGTCGCGTCACGACGGGCGGGCGGCGGAGGAGGAGGAGCGCGTGAGAGAGCCTCATGTTCTCACAAGCTTACCAAGTAGCACAACAGTCCACTATATAAGGTGGTGTCACTCCTCCCAAACTAGCAATGTGGGACTAAACTTTAGCTCCCACACCACTCACTTGTGCTGCCATTTTTATATGGGATTTGAGATTTCAGAAATTGCTAATTGGGCTTCCCACTCATGGGCCCAAATTCTAACATTTCCTAGCTATTAAAGTAGAGCTCTATGATGGAGATCAGTATACATTTGGTCCTGCACATTCGTTCAAATGCCTCTTCAAGTCCATCTTGAAATGCTAATTGACAAGTTGAGATAACTATAGGTACAGTTCCCACGATGTAAAATATGGCAAAACACTTCATGCTAATTTTCATACCATTTTGAATACAGCAATAAACTGATATTTGTACTGTGCATGCACAGGAATAATACAGGGTTACCACCAAGAGGTTGGTCTAAATAAAAAAATTCAATGGAATAATCTTCTACAAATTAATTCTAAGTAATATATCCAAAATATTTCTACACAAGGTATTCCCGTAGAATTGTCCGTCTAACCTCGTTCAACCAGGGCTTGATGGATGGACAACCGACAAGTGAAAGACTCCAGACATGGAGTAAACAAGGGCTTTTTTAATGATCCTGCCAAGTTTTCCTAGAGCTTCTTAGTTGAAGCAAGCCAAATTTTCACGTCTTTTTTCAAACAAACTGAGTATATGTTCCAGTTATACATTTGTAATGAACAATAATGTACACCCCACTTAGTCAAGTGATTTAACTCTAGTGTCATTTTACAGATGTGAGAAGGAATAAACCAAGTACCATCCTACTGATCCTAGCCATTGCACTGGCTATTGTATGTATAGCATTCTTTTTTTTTTTTTTTTAGAAACGGGAGCAAAAGATTTGCCCCATATATTAATTAAGAAGAAGAGGGGCGCCCGGTTAATTAACGGAAAACCGGGCAAAATCCAATACAACATCACAACAAACACAAGCGTCCAGCACAGAACCAAACAACCAACAAAGTGCTAACAACCTCGACCACGCTACTGCAACCACGCTACTACAACCACTGACACACAACAAGACTACCCGAAAAGGGCTCAAGAATCAAGTGAAAGCGGAAACTTTCCTTGCGACATCAAGCTTCTTTTCACCCTTCTGAGAGACTTCTCCACCTTTATGATGACACCATCTGAAGCCTTTCCCATCAAGACAGAAGCAATATCCTTGCGATATCCAGGGCACGCCGTCTCCAAACCGGCGAGCAAGTCGCAAACCTCTTTACCAAAGAGAGTCTCAGAGTTGGACGCCAACATATCTATCTCATCAACGTGGTCACTCAAAGATGAGAGAGTGACAGAAACAACTGAACCCTCACAGCCCAAAGAGGTAGGCAGGTGGGAGGACTCGGACGAGGGGGCAGTCGGTGTCATGTCCACCACCGACGACTCCAAAGAGTCCAGATCCATGGGTAGCACCGTAGATGGTCCCCCACCAGGCTCCTGCAACTCAGGCATGATTTGCATGGCAGGAACAACAACCTCATGAGCGACTGCACTTCCTAGGACAGGCGACATCACAAGTGGACCACGAGGAGAAAAATCTCCAAAGAAGCACTTTTCAAGAGCCCCCTCATCAGCAGAAGCAACTTGGAGCTGAGACGGCAAAGAGACAACCGACGCAACCTGAAGCTCAGCTAGAGCATCACGAAGCTCAGAACGAAGCAACTCAACCTTCTGAAGGAGCTCCATGCGCAATAGGGCAACCTGTGACTCAAAAGTAGAGACGAGAGAGTCTTTGCAACACCCAGACGGGGACACATCATGTGGAGGACAAGCTTGGATGGACGGGGAGCAACTTCGCTGGTAAGGAGCACGAGTGACCGGAGAGCAATTGCCGGCAACCGGAGAAGGGACATGACAGAACCGCTCCCGATGACCAGCGCCACGACAACGAATACATCTGAATGGTCCCCGACATGCTTTGACTTGGTGGCCATGCTCCAGGCAACGAAAACACATTCCTCGAGCCCAACGCTTGAAAGCGAGGCAACGCTCAAGACCTTCCTTTGATGACTCAGTCGGAGGGCCTCGGTTGGAACGGCACCTCCGACCCACATCCACCCAGCCTCCGTTGGCTTCGAGAGCTGCAGCTGCCACAGAGAGGCTCCCACATGTCGGCGCTGAGGATGGGCCAAGGAGAGGAGGCTCTGGTATCTTCGCGTCGTTGCGCCTATCAACTGCCCGTCCAGCTTTGCCTGCAGTGACCGATGGCGGAGTTGACCAGGGAATGGGAATGGAGCCAACGTAGAGGCCCATCTCAGTCGATGTTGATGTGACAGGGGAGCTCGGTCGCGTGGCCGCCGCCGTGACAGGGGAGGTCGAACGTGGGGACGACGCCGGGGAGCTAAGTCGCGTTGCAGCCGCCCGCACAACAGAGGAGCTCGAACGCGGGGTCGTCGCCAACGTGACAGGGGAGCTGTGTTGCGGGTCGCCATTGCAGGGTCGTTGGATGGCGCGGTCGAGGGGGGCCGTGGCGGCGGGCTGCGAGGCCAGGATGCCCCCCATCGCAGCCTTGGGGCGCAGCTCCACCATCTGCCCCCGAATGGCCGGGTCCGACCTGCGGGAGGCGAGGACGGCCGCAGCTAGCGCGGCGGCGGAGGGCGGCGTGGCTTGGCGCGACGCAGGAGCGTGGGGCATCCCGAACCCCCAATCCCTGGGCATCCCGAAACCCCAGTCCATGGGGCCCGTCGCGGAGACCGCCGGCGCGGGAGGCACGGAGACGAGGACGGGAGACGCGTCGGTGTGGAGCCACGACATGGCGGAGAAGACCGTACTCGGAGCAGCGGAGCTTGAGGTTGATGACGACCTTGTGCTTGTCATCTACGGCCGGCCGGGATGGAGGCAGAAGCAGGTTGTCGCGGCGGAGCTGTCTCTCCTCTGGGCTGGTGGGCGAGCGGCCGGCGGGCAAGCGACGGGCGGCGCTGTAGAAGCCGGAGACCAGCTGGTGGAGGACTTGAAGTGACCAGCTGTGGAGGAGGCGGACCGGCGGCAAGGACCACGGGCGAAGTCCAAGGACGGAGGAGCGAAGCGGCACGCAGCGGCCGGCGCGACGTAGCTACCCAAGCCCGTCACATGTCGAGCTCTGCCACGACCCCGGCGACGGCGGTCCAGGACTTGGAGATGGGCGGATAGAGGACGCCGAGAGCACTCCGGATCTGGTCGGGGCGGACACAGAGGACGTCGGAGCTGGGAGATCAGCTTGCCGGCGCAGAGCCGTCCCTGGACGCGGCCATGGTCGGGGGAGCGGGCTTATGTATAGCATTCACATTCACTTTAGCTTGCTTTTGTATCGGAAGCAGGAGAAGACAACAAAGATCGCCTATACTACCATGTAAGTTATCTAGATTACAGATTAGTAAATGAACGAGAATAGGTAGACTTCTCTCTTGTATTAAATTGCTTCGAGTTTATTAGGATAACGCTAAAAATATGCTGCATGGAAATTCAAGTATCAAACTGACAATTGTCCCAATATAATTATGATTTGGCACAATGAATTTCGAGTTCATTCTAAAGATCAAACTTCATTACCTTATGAAAAGGAGTTCTTTGACAGATGGAGTACTTTATGTATTTGGACAGATTCCTCAAATTGGGAGAGTTTTTCCAATATCAATTTATCCATGCTTGATCTGTCAACGCTGGAAGCTGCAACGGGGAACTTTGCGGAAGGAAATAAGCTTGGGGAAGGAGGGTTTGGTTCTGTTTATAAGGTACCAATTGTACTATCGTGTTTTTTTCACAGTTGCTGAGTCGTGGCCAGATGTTCGATATTTTTTTTCATTTGTAGTCGGCATATTATTGTACTTAGTTTCCATTTACACACTTCTTAGTTGTCAAATTATAATATCATAGTTGTCAAATTATAATAACTTAGTTGCAAGTTACTATTACGTCACTCTAGTACAATGCAAAGCTCTATGATACTATTTGTTTGTGGAATGATATTATCTCTTAGTTATTATGAACATTATAATACTTACGCTTCACCTCTATCTAACATCACATAACTAAATAATGTTCAAAATGATACTCCAAGTATGCATTATTATCTTGACAATTGTTCGTCACTCATAATATATCAGTATGGTAACAACTTGTGTGATAAAAATATCACTACAACATAGCAACATGCATGAGATTTATAATTGAAGCGACTGTAAAGACAAACTCAACGGTGAAGACAGATCTTTAATCAGATTAACGTTTCGATAAACCATTTTAATATTTATCAGTTAATTTGATGATATCAGCGATGAGGTGAAAAATCTGCCTTCATGCATGTGAACTTTCCTATAAGGGAAGTTTTTTTATCAGAACCTGCTGCACCGGGACACTTTATTTTCTTGTTGTTTTAAACTATTTTGTAATTTTTTGTGAATTTTATATGTTTTGGATGTGTGCCTTCTACAGGGAGCCCTTTCTAATGGCCAAGAGATAGCGGTAAAGAGACTCTCACCAGGTTCAACACAAGGAGTAGGAGAGTTGAAGGCTGAGCTGGACTTGGTGGCTAAACTCCAGCACAAAAATCTTGTGAGGCTCATTGGGGTTTGCTTGGAAAAAGATGAGAAACTTGTTGTCTACGAGTACATGCCCAATAGAAGCCTTGACACGATTCTCTTTGGTAAATACTCAGAATATGCATTGCGCCTCTATGTTTAAATAAATCAGACCTATAGTAACTGCACTGATTAATCTCACGGAACTATCTTGTTTCCATAAAAGATCCCGCGAAGAGCAAGGATCTTAATTGGGAAAAGAGGTTCAGTATAATAAATGGAATCGCCCGAGGTTTGCAATACGTTCATGATCGAAGATTCTCAGCTGAAAATAATACACAGAGACCTTAAAGCAAGCAATGTTCTGCTAGACTATGATCTGAATCCGAAGATTTCAGACTTTGGCTTGGCAAGGCTGTTCAAAGGAGATCAATCAAAAGATGTCACGAACAGAGTTGTCGGGACATTGTAAGTGAAGTCAACCATGCGGTGATATAAACATACTTCTGTACTATGAAATAAGTAGGACCATCTTCTATCTTTATAGCACTAACAAAAAATGCATAAACTTCTTGTTGCAGCGGATACATGCCACCTGAATATGTTGTTCGCGGGCATTATTCGACCAAATCCGACGTATTTAGCTTCGGGATTATGGTTTTAGAGATCATAACAGGAAGAAGAAACTGCGCCTCCTACAACTCGGAGCAGACCGTGGACCTCTTAACTGATCTTGTAAGTAGTAAACCCTACCTAATTACCAGGTCAAATGCCCTTGCAACAATAAAACTTAACAATCCGGTGCAGGTATGGGAGCATTGGACCAAGGGCACAATTCTCGAGATCACTGACCCATTACTCACCAGCACTAGCCCTGAAGATAAAATAGTGACATTCGTTCACATCGGGCTGCTGTGCATTCAGGAGAGCCCTGGAGATAGGCCTACAATGTCAGCCGTGAATGCGGTCCTTAACAGCGACGGCGCCGCAGAGCTTCATGCTCCATCCAAGCCGGCGTTCTGCCTTCGGGCAAGTAGCGCCAACCTGGAACTGGAACCACGTCAGGGAACCTCGCATGGCGGTGGCAAGTCGGCGGTGGTTTCACCAAACGAGGTTTCTCTCACGGAGCTTGTTCCCAGATAAACAATATTGGTCTCAAACCATTTCTTTCAAAATGGAGCTTTGACCCCCCGGTCTCTGTATTGAATCGATCACACATAAGTTTTTTATTAATAATTTAACGAAGGGTCCCTCCGTATCAAAATATAAAATATTTTATTACAAAATATGTTCACATGTAGACATATATCTTAGTATCACAGCCGGTTTTGGCCCAGGTCGAGAAGTGTAACAGCGAGGCGCAGCCCAATTTGAAGCCCAAAACTGATAGGTATGTACATATAAGGTACAATCAAAAATAATATGAGAAGCACATTAAATTAGGCCAATTGATGGAGTTCGCACATGGGTCTTTCAAATGTTAGAGCCGCTCTGCTTAGTGCAAGAGAGCAAGCTGATATGTCCACATGCACCTGTCAGTAAGATATGTCATACGGAGGGAGTAATACATTAAAAAAAAATAAGCCGCCTTCCTGACGGCATCTGTCACGACACCTACCAACTCGATGAAGAGGGCAAACCCATGATCAGAACCGTCAGAACATACCTCGCACCAACACACATCATCTAAATGAAGGTCTCAACCAAACCGCCCACTGACAAGTTGGGAGCACAAACTGGTCCAACAAACTGAAAACGGGCGTCGCTGCGCACGCTCTAAAAACCATCGCTGCCGTCTTCCGACAACACATTTTCAAAACATGTATCGGCGCATTGACCTTGCCAGGCATGTCGTCGACACCGTCAGAACGTCAGACATCGCCACCTCCAAGCGAACGTCCATCATAATGCACCCGCCGCCGAGATCCTACAGCGCCACATCGTCGAGACTCTGTCGTCGATGCGGAAAATGCTATGCGGGCTCCACCGCAGAAACCATCCACAAGTCTCTCGAGCCGATGCACACCTACAAGAATGATACCCCCAAGGGGGAGATGACACCGTGGCGCCGCCATCATCCGATCGCGTGATCATGGATTTCCCCTGAAGGTAGCAGAGGGAGATGAGAGCTTCACCTCAATGGTGTTTTCAAGAGGAATACGGCGCCCATGTCATCTCCATCATCGGTTCTGGCCACCGGCCGCAGAGAAGATTTTCACACGGATCTTCTCCATGAGTCTCCAACCGCCATTCTGTGCAACGGCTCGAACGCATTCAAAGCCCCAGATCTGGCCCGCCCAAATCCGGCGACCGCCCACACCAGCATCCACCACGGGTGCCACGGTGCTCTGGTCGCTGCCGGAGAGCGCCACCACTAGATCTTGGAAGGGAGCCGACACCCTAGCCTGCCAAACCGGACGAGCCGCTGCTTGTCGCCGTCAAGACCGAGGCAACCGGAGCCGAAGTCGTCGGACCACGGGAACATCGCCGTCTAGGTTGGCCTCACCAGCCGCCACCGACCAGGCCACCACCCCACGATTCAGACCGAGCGTCGCCGCCACCACACTCGAACGTAGAGCCTACCTCCGACCATCAATTTCGAACCGACTTATGGTTGAAGTCGTTGCAGCCGTGCGATTGTGGATTAGATCGAAGACCGCACCCCCGAGTCAGGACGCCCCGCGTCACCCGGTGACTCGCAAGTGGGAGGAGGAGCCTCCGCTGTCACCGTCACCAGCATGGGCTTTGCCAGGCAACTACTGCACGGAGGAGACGTAGAAGATAGTGACAACGTGAGGCAGCTAAAGTTAGGTCCTCCCGTATTACTCATGCGTGTCATGGTGACATTGTATAAGAGGTCCCGGCCGGTAGAAACTTGTTGAAACTGTAATTTAGAAGAAAAAAATGTTCATACGGTTCCTGTGAGAGTTGACTGCAATATTTAATTTCGCCGAGAGAAGAATCAAAATTCTCCCTAAATATATATTCTACGACCCATTACCACCACATGTTCGAATGCTCTATTCATATTTAACTACTTAGCTGAAAAATCAAACGGAAACGGCTCAAAATCCTTATCGGAAACCAAAAAAATCATACGTTGCTCGAGCCCCGCTGTTGATGTGAAGGTCCTCATTGAAAACGGATGCCTTAGCCATCACTGATAAGATGTCTTTTCAGCAACGGTTAGACATTTATCTCCATTGAATTAAGTTTGAGCTCGTCGGATATGGAGTTTTGCCTCCACTCATTTGTACTAAGCTTTTTCATATTTCTAAAGCAGCAATATATATCACGATACATGAAAAGGCTGATTGCATAACGCACTAAAACTTTAACTTATTCAATCCATAACACACATCAAATGTCACTATTACATTGGTATATAATATTATCACCAATCGCACTTTGCCTATACATTGGTATACAAGAATATCACTGATTACACTTTGACTACAATCATATTTATCATACATTGGCAGTAACATCACCGATTACACTTTGACTACAATTATATGTATCTAAACCTATAAGCAACTAACCTAATTAGATGGAAGGCTGTCTTAGTTAAGTTTTCCTTCCATTTTTGAGTTGGAGCTCAGCTACTTTGAGCTCTGATTTTTCGTTGTACCCTCTCCCAAGACCAGCATCCCTGAAGTTTCTGCGCCTCAAGGTTTATGGTTCTAGGAATGGTGTTTTCATACTTTTATGCAGTGTGACTAAAATAAACTCGCGCATCATAGAAAAAATATTGACTAAACATACAAAATACATACGGATATTAACTTAACAAAACTGGTGGCCATTTTCCAGCAACCACTCTCTTCTTTTGCCATTTTTCACGCTGCTGCTACGATCGGTGACACTTATCCAGAAACTCCTCTGGTCGGTTGCCATTGTCTCTCTTCTTTGTGGATGTCAGTTCGCATTCCTTCTCTTTCTTCTTCCCTCGTTCTACCCCACAATACAAGGAAACGACTTATAGCTGCCTGGTAATCACCCCACAATACAAGGAAATTCCAGAGCTATCGTCGGCATGGGAAAATCGCCCTGTCAGTGATACTTTCGAATCACTGGTGTGTCACTCTCGACGTCATGCTGGTGATATGCCGGACCGAAGGGCCTCCCATGGTGTAAAAAATGCACTTTCACTCAGTGTAAACCAAGTTCGATGCACTCTCGGTTCTGGTATGGTTTTCTTTCGGTTAGAGACACTTTTTATAGTTGTTGTAGGCGTATTATTGGTGATTTTAAGTAAACTAGATTTCAGGCGGACACATGGGCTTGGCAGAAACCCCCTTGTGCCAAAATTCTCCCATGATTTACAATATTTTCTATACACACTAAGTTATAGTGAGCTGAGTCATTTCGAGTAATTTTAATTATAAAAAATTTAGAAGATTTCTTCGTGAAAACCAAACATATGTAATGTAAATTGATAGGTATTTGTGGTCAGTTTAGTCTCACCGACACGCCGGATAGGGTGAGTTGGTTGTTGACAAAATCTGGTTCTTTCTATGTCAGGTCGCTTTGTGATTTTTTTATTGCAAAAAGGGTTTTGTTTCCTTACAAGAAATTGTGGAATCTTAAGTTGCCCTTGATAATTAAGGTATTCTGCTGGTTACTGATCAGGAATAGGTTCCTGACCAAGGAAAAACTAAAAAAAAGAGGGGTTGGAAAAAGGTAGAATTGTGTTATAGTCTTGAAACCACATAACATCTATCTTTTTCATGCCCCATGGCGAAATATATCTTAACTTTTCTAGTATATCTCTCTAGGAATCAATCAAGCTCCGATGAATTTTTAAAATTTATACAACAGATGGTTCTCGAGTTTACGGGTCGAAAATTCATAAAAACAGGCTCAAAGGAATGCTGTTGGGGGGGGGGGGGGGGGGGGGGCTGAGAATATGGCTTGAGTGGCGTGGAAGATGTAGGTACAACAACACGGATGGATTGACTCTACCGGCTGAAGCACAAATTCTGAACACTGGGCTTGAATGGCTCTTTGAGACCTTGGTCAAAATTCTAGCGGAGGAACGGTTGAAGGTCCAGCCACCACCACCGGTTCCTTAGAAAAAGAATGTTGGCAAAATTCGGAGGCTCGACTAACATCTGGGTTTTTTTTCTCAATCACAAGATGAAGTTTAGCATTGATCGCAGGATTGTAGGCGGCAATGGTCGTTCGAGATTTTGTCAACCTTAAGTCCAAAGTCCATCAGGGAGCAAGGAAAGAGCTTTTAAGGTTGTGCAACGGTTCCAATCAGGGCTTGATCATTAGAAACATACGCTCTCAGCAAATCAGACTTTAGTTGCTGATGGAGCAATTTCTACGGCTTTGTTTCGTTCACGATAATTTATACTACTCTGAGCTGTATTGACTGTCGGCAGCTCTGTAGTAATTTGCCCGGCCGCATTACACTTTTTCCCACATTTAACTAGGACCAGAGATACTAGTTTTTTGTGGTTAACACATTATCATTTGAACTTCTCAATCGCGATGCAGTTGTAATGTTCATACTCTATCTTATCAGGAATGAGTGGATTAGAGGACGAGAGGAATTAAAATATACAATTTTGTACTAAACTTTTATATTTTATATAACTTATTTAAACATGTTAATGATGAACGAGTATAACTCTTCGTTATCTATTTGGCATACTTAACCAAATATCTAGCAATGCTGCAAATTATTATTTGTAGACGATATTGTTGATTGTTGTAAGGTTGTAACGTATTATTAAAAAGCATTGCTTTCTGCTAAATGGAATCGGTATCTTGTAATAGAAGTTCCTTATTGAACCAATTTTTGACAAGATATAAAATTAGGGTATACTGGTTTAGGTTACAAATATCTTAATTGTGGTGTCTACAGTATATGATTAGGTAACGATGATTAGGCTGCTGGGCTGTTCATCCGGCCGTGATTAAACTTGATGGACCTAACTGGCACAGGCCACGTGAATCGTAGACCGGCTACAACTGGTCAAGTGCCCACGTTGCGGATGTCGTTCGAACAGACCGGAAACGAAGGGCAAAGCTCTAGTAGTTGAGATTTCGCGAGATCGCCGTGTCCCCGGCGGCCGCGCACGTAATCGGCATCCAGGGCGATCAAACCCGATCCGCGCAGCGGGCGCCGTGCTCGCGATGCAGCAACGGCCAAGCAAACTCCGGCGTGCTCCTGAAGGTATACAGTTGTGATCTCGCTGCATCCATCCTTCTCAGAAGGTTTCAGTGCATCAAGTTTGCCGTCAAAGTTAAGAACTTGAGATTGTTAACATCCATCCAAGTGGTGGTCTGGTGGGGAGCGACAGATGCATTCCCAGTTCGAATCTTTTTGACAATCTTCTATGAAAAAATATACATGCCGTTGGGTTCCATCGATCCCTTCTATAGATTGTTCTTTTTTTACGAAAGCAGCAGCACTGCATTCATTAGATTAGAAGAAGAAAGAAAATAGTATATATTGGTCCATTCACAAAAAGAAAATACGGAGTAGTATATATTGTTCATATCAGATACTGAAGCACAACTAAGCTAGTGCTCCATCTCTCAGCGAGATTTTTTTTGCAGCAAATTTCAAATTAAGGCCTCGTCCTAACCAAACTGACAGTGGCTTTCGTGCACCAAGTTTCTATCTTCAATTGTTCAAGCAGCTCACTGGTTTTATCTTCAATTAAGACTCTGCCCTTGCGAAATTATAACGGGTATATAAGAAAAACCGAGGCATACTTACAAGCTCCATTGACAATGCAGATACTGGACCAGTGACTTCATCGGCTGAAACAAACGGTGGCACCTGCCAACAAGGTGATATCTCTCATGACTCCCAGAATGCGGGAGAAGAAGCTTCTTTAGAGACACTCCCAGAGGTATGTATTGCTTCTGGCAGTGAAAGTATATTCTACTTACAAAGTAAAATTTTATCGCGACTGCTAACCCTGGAATACATGATGCATCTGCAATCTGTCCTTATGTTTCTGGCGATGGGTTCACATGCGTTCAGTTAAAAAAAGGGATGAACAGACTGGATTACCTAATCTTGACCCCGCCGAACTTTTCAATGTTCCTATAAGAAATCAGTAGCTCCCCGTGACATAAACTTAGATTCCATTGATGTCACGGTTTTCACCAATTGAAGGTCTTGATTAAAAGCACTAATTAACAAGCTCTATATTGAAGTGAGCTACTCACTACAATCTAACAGCTGAACTTGTCGACCGTGGCTCTGCAGGACATCGTACATCATATACATTCTCTTCTGTTTGTGCAAGATGCTGCTCGTGCTGCCTGTGTATGTCGTGTATTTCTAAGTTCTTGGAGATGCTATTCCAACCTCATACTCGATGGCGATACACTTGGGTTGACTGACAACAATTTGGAGGGAATACAAATCAAGCTTGTTAATAAAATCGATCAAATTCTCGAAAACCATTACAACAATGGGGTGAAGGTGAAAAGACTTACCCTTTTTCTTCACCGTTTCAAAAGTATCAATCCCTCCTACCTGGACAGGTGGCTCCAAATTTCTGTTAAATCTGGGATCGAACAATTTCACTTAGTGTTGTGCCCAGTCATTGATGAAAACTACTACAGCTTTCCATGTTCGGTTTTGTCTGATAAGGTAGCTGCAAGTTCGATTCAGTCTTTGTTCTTGTCGTACTGTGCTTTCCATTCCACTTCAACACTTGGATGCTTGAAAAGACTGAAGAGTTTAGATCTGTCTATGGTTCACATTACTGAGGAAGGGTTGGGACACTTTCTCTCAAAATCTCCCGCACTAGAGCGGCTGGTGGTAAACAGATGCATTGGCATAATTTGCTTGAGAATACCTTGTACGCTCCAGCAGCTCAAGCTCCTCCACATTGGAACATTTGAGATGGCACAGGTGGTACAGATCGATGCTCCAAACCTCAACACTTTGTACTATACTGGGGACCCCCTGGTAGAAATATCTTTCAAAAATTCTTCGCAACTTAAGAATGTAAGTTTAGAGTCATACCGCACGTCTCCACCTGGCACTCTATCGTATGTGCTGAAATCCATTGCGCCAAATGTTGAGAGCCTTTGTCTGCGTTCTTTTAAAGAGGTATGTATAATTAAATTATAGTGACAGTTCAAGTATATATATTGTAAGCTGTAATATGTATAATACTTGTTTGTTGGAACAACACTGGAAATATTAATCACGGTAATTACCCTTCTTCAGAATGTCGACATTCCAATGTTGCCATCCAAACTCATCAAACTCAAGAGGTTGGAAATCGAAGTCCGTGCATCTGTAGAGGCCTTATCCCCGAGCTATGATGTCTTCTCTGTTGTTTCATTTCTTGATGCTTCTCCGGTCCTGGAGTATTTTATCCTCTGGGTAGGTCGCTGTCCACATCTCCCGGACCTATCGATGATATTACTGTACTTTAGTTGTTTATCTTAACGATGTCATGAATACTGATCCTACATTATTTATGTGCAGGTACATAAAGATGCCCTGATGCATGATCCTATTGTTGGAGATGACGAGACGTACCCGAGGCGCAAGCAGGAGTGCCTGTATAACAGCCTTAGAGAGGTGACAATCCGTGGCTTTTGTTCAGCGAAAAGCCTGGTTGAGCTCACGATCCACATCCTTGAGAGCGCACCTTCGCTCCAGCGCCTCACACTGGACACAGTCCCTGGCTACGGTAGAACTTCGTCATGTTGTGCTTCCAGTGAATTTCGCCAATGCTGGCCGGTGAGCATGACAGATGTCGCAGAAGCTCCAAAAGCCATGGAGGTCGCAGGCAGATACATCGCCGGAAGAGTTCCCTCGGGTGTTGAATACCAGGTGATGGAGCCCTGCAGTCGATGCCATACCGACAACATGCCCGGAACACACTGACACGTGATGAGCACCAGTTGCAGAAAAAAGGAACTTGATGTATTTATCTAGACTGATTCTGTGAAAAGAAAAGGTATATCTTAAGACCCACCTAAATTTAAGACCGTTGAACCCCTATTTTGAAGCAAAATGAATTCTGAATGTGGAACTAACATCAGGTTGCATAGCATGACAGTCTAGCCGAAACAAAATACACCAAAAAAATATTAAAAAGGTTTTTTTGTACCACATACAAGTAGGCATGCGACCATATTGTATATCCGTCATTCCCTTAAATAATTCTAATGCTTAAGTGCGTGAATCGATAGCTCTTTGGTGGCCCATAAACTATATGGCTATCATCTGGTTCTCATGGTCAATAGGTTGGCCTGGTTATCACAACGTTTTACTTTAAATACCAAACCAGCAACTGAGCAAGACGATGAGATGGAGAGATCATCTGTAAGAAATTGTTGGGGCTTAAGTTTGTAGAGGGCAGTGGTCTTTCCAGCGGCGTCAAGACCGATCATGATAATCTACGTACAGCTTCTTGGCGAAGTGCCATATGAAAATCTTCCTCAACACAAGCCTCACCTTGCCCTACTTCTCATCCGGCCACCTGCATCACATAGTCAGAAAACATGTCAAATCCAACTAATATTTTCGATGTCTATTAGATCCAAATCCTACCAACACAATACAGTAGCGCCACTTACGAATCCAATACAAGTGACGCAGATCAGCAAGAAAATGACAGAACAGAACACAAATTCATATTCATCAGATGTTCCATGTCGTCTCCGATCAGCTGTAGCGGCCGGTCTTGACAGACGCATCTGACGGGCAACTAGGAAGAGCACAACAATGCACCGCGTGGACGAGTCGGCTCCATTCATGACGGCTAGAGACAATGAAGCTTTTTTATTTCTTCCAATTCCCAATCCTCTAGCGAATTACCTGGTCTCCCCAGGAAAGGGTTTTAGGGGAGTTCACTTTCTTCCCTTCTCAATTCCCATGCCTAGGAACGAATCAGCGGACTAAATGTCCCACATCCCTCAAACTCCCATTCCCCACGCACAACTCCCCCCAACCAAACGGGCTGTAAACACCTGGTCAAATACAAAAGCAAAAAGGCGTATGCAAAAGAATATTGGGTAGGCGGAAAGGTCTTTTCTTTCCAAAGGAAAGTCCACAGGGTGAGCGCCGTAGCTGACCGGCTGCCTCCGCAATCCTCTCTCTGATCTGATGCAAGACCTACCTACGTACGAGCCATACCTAGGCACGGCACCTGTACGGACTTCTTGATTCTTCACTGACCCTCTCGGCTAGCTTGGCGTGTGATAAAACAAATCAGACCGACCTGTCGTATCAAGCCAACAACCATAGGAATTATATTTGACATTTCGTAAAGAGGAAAATTCATTCACGTTCTTCACTTCTTCGTCGGCACAAGTCTGAAAGAAACCCACAGTTCGTAGTTGAAGTCTGAATTGATCGCTCTCACACTAGCTATAAAAGCACTTAAGAAGAGCCATCCGTTCCTCCATATCTCACTTCCTGGAGTTTCAAGGAAGCTAGCCTACTAAAAGAAAAACCACGTACGTCATGGAGCTCAACCTTGTCACGTATGCGTCTGTTGCCCTATTCGTCCTCTCCGCCGCGTACCTCTACTACACGACGCGGAGCCGGAGCCCGTCGACGAAGCAGCACCCGCTGCCACCGTCGCCTCCCGGGTGGCCCGTGATCGGCCACCTCCACCTTCTGACCGACATGCCCCACCACGCGCTCGCGGAGCTGGCCACCACCATGCGCGCCCCGCTGCTCCGGCTGCAGCTCGGCAGCGTCCCGGCCGTGGTCATCTCCAAGCCGGACCTGGCGCGCGCCGCGCTCACCACCAACGACGCGGCGATGGCGTCGCGCCCGCACCTCCTCTCCGGCCAGTTCCTCTCCTTCGGGTGCTCCGACGTGACGTTCGCGCCGGCGGGGGCGTACCACCGCATGGCGCGGAGGGTGGTCGTCTCCGAGCTCCTCTCCGCGCGCCGCGTGGCCACGTACGGCAGCGTCCGGGGCAAGGAGCTCCGCCGCCTGCTCGCGCACCTCACCAAGAACGCCACAACGCCGGACGCGTCCGTCGTCGACCTCAGCGAGTGCTTCCTCAACCTGGCCAATGACGTGCTCTGTCGCGTCGCTTTCGGCCGCCGGTTCCCCCACGGGAAGGACGACAAGCTCGCCGCGGTGCTCGCCGAGGCGCAGGACCTCTTCGCCGGCTTCACCATCGGCGACTTCTTCCCGAAGCTCGAGCCTCTCGCCAGCACCGTCACGGGACTCCGTCGCCGGCTCAAGAGCTGTCTCGCCGACCTCCGCGAGGTCTGTGACGATATCGTCGAGGAGCACATCAGCGGAAAGCATCATCAGCGTATCCCCGGGGACAGAGAAGAGGACTTCGTGGATGTCCTCCTCCGCGTCCAGAAGTCGCCTGACCTCGAGGTCGCACTCACCGACGACAACCTTAAGGCCCTCGTCCTGGTACGTATAACTCTCTCTCTCTCTTGATAGCGACCACACGGAAATGCAGTACGACAAGGATGCATCCTAAATCGACTTTGGGTCCCGCTCCTATTGCAACGTGTTAATTTGTTTGAAAAGAAATCTCAGATGTACATCATATTGTATGCGCGCATACAAAGTTTCATGAAAAAAATCATTAATTCCGTCGTGGTTTTCAGGACATGTTTGTTGCGGGCACGGACACCACGTTCGCGACTCTGGAGTGGGTGATGACAGAGCTGGTCCGCCACCCACGGATCCTAAAGAAGGCACAGGACGAGGTCCGGCGCGTCGTCGGCAGCAAGGGTCGCGTGGAGGAGTCAGATCTCGCCGAGCTCCACTACATGCGTGCCATTATCAAGGAGACCTTCCGCCTGCACCCGGCCGTGCCGCTGCTGGTGCCGCGGGAGTCCGTCGCAGCGTGCACGCTCGGCGGCTACCACATCCCAGCCAAGACCCGCATCTTCATCAACACCTTCGCCATGGGACGGGACCCAGAGATCTGGGAGAACCCGCTAGATTACTCGCCGGAGCGGTTTGAAGGTGCTGGCGGCGAGATCGACCTCAAGGACCCGGACTACAAGCTTCTACCATTTGGCGGTGGCCGGAGAGGTTGCCCGGGCTACACGTTCGCGCTGGCCACGGTGCAGGTGTCCCTGGCTAGCTTGTTGTACCACTTTGAGTGGGCGCTCCCGGCAGGTGTACGCGCCGAAGACGTTAGTCTTGAGGAGAGCTTTGGGCTGGCCACCAGGAAGAAGGAGCCCCTCTTCGTCGCCGTGAGGAAAAGCGAGGAGTATGAGTTTAAAGGGGAGGAGCTTAACGAGGTTTAAATTGAGTTAGTAGCTTATTCTTTTTTGTTAATTTTTTTTATCGTGGGATCACACAAGTAACATTATGTGTTTTCAAATATCACAAATAAATGATGGTTTAGAAAAAGGGTCTATCTAAGTTTCAGCTGACTAAGAATTTGACTAATTCTCTGTCAATTGACATCACCCACGTACATTTGGAGCGATCTGTTTTTTTATCCCGGTGCTTGCTACGCTTACCGGCAAATTGACTGTGTCCTCTTTACTAAATGGGCCTGACCCATACGTGCGTGCAAGCAGGTTCGCTCGTTGGTTTATTGCTGACTATTGGGAACATAAGTCACAGGTTTTACTATGAAGAAATGAAAGGATTTAGGGACCATTTTCTTAACCTGTTATTATCTAGCGTCCATTCGCTGGACATGTTTATTTGAACTTATAAGGCATGACACGGAACAAAAAGGAAAGAAGAGAAAATCTGTATTTAGTAATCGACCTTATTTTGATCACACTCTACCAAAATTTAAGTGCCCAAAGCGACAACATCCTAACCAGGACAGAAGCATGAGTAAAGAGCTGTCGTACTGGAGTCGAAGCACTGTAGTAGTGAAAGCACTGATTAGTAGTCAAAGTGCTGGTTAGTTGAAAACCATGGATGGAATTTTGTAACACGTTACAAGCAGTAATAGTTCAAGTTCAAAGAAGGAAGTCCCACTTCATTGAAGGGCAGATCAAGGCACCAAGGGAAGGACAAATTTAAGAAAAGTGAACACAAGAGGTTTAAATCGACAGGTCCCACAATTATAATCTGGAAAAAAATAATTTACGCATAAACAATTTAGCATAATGAAATTACATATTCATCTTCGGTGAAAAGCTCAGTGATCGTAACATTGTAAATTATAACATAATTCAATTATCATTTGTACAGAGCAGCCAAAAATATGGATGCTAGCTCCACAATTGTTGCAATTGGTGCTATGTTAGTAACCTCGTAGCAAGATTAAACTTGGGAACTGTTATTTCTATAATTATCAAAGAGAACTGACAAACAATCACTTCCAAGCTAAGTGTGATTCCATTCTGAAGAAAGAGCACTCCAAACTGGATAGTGCATTTATATGTGCACTAATATCACGAACCAAAATGAAGACACCAAATAAAATCATTCTCTCAGTTGTTATTTTTTCCAAGGATACATTTGGAATAAATCTACAGACTATTTGAAAAACTGGGATATTTGCTAGTAACAAAAGAAGAGTTTTTCCCTCCTCAAACTTAGTATGCTGTTTTTTTCCCTCAAATCTACCTGGAAATCATGAGAAAATGACAACATGTCTGCATTAAGATAATAATTCTAATGAGTTTAGAAGGTCTTATAAGAAGCAAACCTAAGATATTGGCTCTACAATGCAACAAACCAAGTGCTTATAGGCTTATAGCTAGACCTCACCCTAATAGCTAGACAACCGTTCATGCAAGACAATTTACAGATGCGAGAAACAACATCAACATCATTATACCCGTGGAGTATATATAGGTGGCAGACCTGGAAGTTTGGGATAAGGTGTTAAATAATAAAATAGAGTTGAGCCTTGCGTTCCTCCATCTCATCTCAATTCACCATAAATCACTTGCATGTAAAGCAGATAGGATCCCTCTCATGGTTTCTATCGATGCAAGGCTCGACATACCTAAAACTGAATTAAGCGAATCAGTGTGAACGTCACCCTGTACCCAATAACCCATGTGCATGAGAAGCGGGAGAGTTTAGCTAACAATGGTACAAACTCAAAGTTAATATGCATAGTATCCTTGCGAAGTTGATATTTGAAAAAAGGTTTAAATTTTGCTCCATGTTCTAGAAGGTGACCTGCATGGAACTACTGTTCAACTACAATAACTTTGATACCTCTAAGAAAAAAACTACGGATAAAAAAGGAGCACCTTCCCAATTCTATTGCCTAGACATGGGGTAGGATGGCATCAACAAGTTCAAATTTTTGGGTAACTGTAGATAATTCTGGGCCTAATTTCTAAATCCTGCAGACCCTCCTCCAACTTGCATATGTATTATAGCATGTTATTGCCTACAGATGTACTACAAGTATAATCAACAAGAAAGCATTAAAAAGCCGATCACCCCATCTCTGGTCTGAAGTGTAGACTTTAGTAATAGAACATGTGATCGAAACCAAAAGAATGTATAGTGTGAAATGCAAACAGTATGTGTGTACCTTTTGACCATGTTGCAATGTACGTCGGTTGTCTCCTTCTACCAATCTCTTCGGGATATTTTTCTCTTCAGAACATTTCAAATGTAAGGTGTTATAGAATAAAATAGAGTTGAATAGAGATCTGGAAATATAGTTGGGAAGCTCCAGGAATCCTCAATTCATTCACTAATATGTAGTATGGAAGGTTCAGATGCCAGTTAAGGATGATGTCAGTTGCTCCAGAGATCCAACTGGGCGCATGCCGAAGAAACTTCAGAAAACAAGATGGCAATGTCATCTGCTGATACTAATTAAGTAGTAATAACATGATAAGTTCTGAATAAGAAAGTTAGCTACACGTGCATGGGAAATGTAATTAGTTAATGCCTCTGCCATGGAATATAGTAGAAGCAACACAATCAGATCACTGTTTCAGTTAAGACATATCACGATTGTTCAACACATTAATGAATTTTGTACACAACACTTTATATGGGTCTGTCAAATAATTCGATTTCTACACAGTTTTACTCTACTGTTCTCCAACTCTGTAACTTATTTCATTACACACACAGTAACACAGGTGCAGAAAAGTCATCATAAATTCAAGCGACGGAACCTTGAGGGCTTACACATAGACAGTACCCGAGAAGCTCTGACCCTGTGTCGGACCCTCGAACTCCTGCCGATCAGACTCGCAGCCACCCAGGGATCTCGGTGCGGACGAGACATGTAGATGCTACATAGTGGGTTCTCATCCTTCAGAGACTACGAGTGTAATAGGAGCATCCGTTGACAAAAGGATCACCCTAAGATGATCATCTCATGGCTATTGGGAACGAATCAAATCAGATGGTTCTATTTCTCAACCTTTCTGACTTGCTCCTCCGGAACCAAGGTTGAAAGGATTGAAAAGTCAGTCATTCACAACCACTGATGAAGGATTCCTCGAAAAGTTAAGGATTAGTAGTTCTTTTTCGAAATCGATTTCGAAAAAGAATGGATTCGGTCTTATACATACGCGAGGAAGGTAATCAAAAAAGAAAGAAGACGAGTTCTTCTTTCTTTTATCACTTAGGAGCCGTGCGAGATGAAAGTCTCATGCACGGTTTTGCATGAGAGAAAGAGGGTATAAAACCTTGCTATCTATAGAGTTTTTGCTTCAAAGAAAAAGACATATCATATGGAGTTAGGGAATGAAATAGAGTCAGCGAATGAAGCAGGTTCATTAACAACTCAATTTACAGATCAAAAATGAAAAAAAAATGAAGAAAGCATTGCCTTCTTTACTATATGCCTTGAGAGGCACCCTTGTGTTCTTCCCAGCGGCCACCAGGATCATGAGCACGGCGCGCAGGGCCTCGCTGCCGCCGCACATCCTCATCACCTCGTCAAGGCCGTTCGAACCAATCAACCAAATGCAAGCTACGCCCACGAACTCCCCGACATTTATACACAAATTTATACATGCGCTATCATTTGATCTAGGACATGAACTATTTATAGAGAAATTCAGGGAGAAGGTTTATGAACGGGGAGCAGAGGAGGATGGGCACTTACAGTTTGATCCAGACGTGGTGGATGAAGGAGCAGTAGGTAGCCCGGAGCTAGGCCTCCTTGGCGGCGCCCACGCCGTCCCGCCTCGATAAAAACCCGCGCTGGATCTCCTTGCTCATGTTCCACGACCATCCCCCGCTCGGGCGCGGCTGCCACAGGCCGCCCTGCCGTGTGAAGTTGGAATGACGATGGACGAAGCGAAACAGAGGACGAAGCGGAACGACGTAATGGGCAGACGACGGAACCAAATTCGTTTTTTAGATAGGAGAGAGGAGATATACATGAAGCTAGAGTAAACTTTGATGTTTTGTCCACAGAACGAATCACCAATAAATGGCAGAAAATGTTTGAACATACTAACACAAAATATTTAAAGGAGTAATTCCACCTGTCACCCGTTAGCATTCATGGCAATGAATACACGGCTTCAGGATTGTGTACTCAACAGCCGAGGGAACCCTTCCCGAGATGGTTGTGTCCAACGTAAGGCACTCGAGTGAAGGTGTGCTCTCGAGAATGTGCCTGGTAAACTCAACCATGCTTTTAGTTGAGCAAAAGCCCTTGATCATCACCCGCTTGAGACGGTGATGCCGGCACTCCGGCTTCCGCCTCAATTCTTCGTCTCCAACGGCAACAACAGAGTCATGCTCTACACCAGCTAGATCTACCTGCACATATGCATGTAGGTTTGATGTCATTGTTTTTAAATAACCAGGTCCGTAAAATAATGCCATTGCAAATATGTGTGCAGGATTGGTGTCATTGTTTTTAAATAACCTGGTGCGTGCAATAATGCCGTCGCACAAGATACTCAAGGGTTTAGTATAGCTCTGATCCCGAGAGAATGACTTACACGTAAGATGAAAGATTCCAAGGCAGGAGCCCCATCAAGATAGGGAATCAGAGAAAAGAAATCACAGCTGGGCCATAAGGCCAATACTGATCCGCGGAGCTGGATTTCCATTTTCTTGAGGAGAGGGAACTTGACAGGCAGCACAGGAGTGCTGAAATTCTGGAAAAAACGCAATTCCCTGGATCAATTATACTTTTTTCCAATATGCAAGTGTAATATCAATGTTCGCTAGGCTATTGGTCCTCATAATATCTGATTATAAAATGTATGTAAAACCAACACATACCTCATTACGAGAAAGCAGGGTAAGGCTCCCAACGTTTGGCGCAATGGATGAGAGCTTGGCATAAACATAAGAGAGAATGCCAAATGGTTTGATATGCAACAACTCTACATCCTTAAGTTGTGCGGGGTCTCTGACATTGATCTCTGCCTGGGTCCCTCCATAGTGAAACGACGAGAGCTTTGGAGCATTGATCTCTACCAACTTGATCATCTTGCAGCTTACAACTTTAAATGACTTGAGGTGCTGCAGCTTGCAAGGCATCTTCAAGCAAGTTATCTCGTCGCAAAAACCAACTTCTAACTGTTCCAAGGCGAAAGATTTCGAAAGCAAGTGCCCTAATCCCTCGTCAGTAATTTTGAGAAAATACAGCTCTAAAATTTTCAATCTTGCCAACCAGCCAAGTGTTTCTGTGGGTTGAAAAGCGCAGCCATAGAGGTGAAGGGACTGAATTGATCTCGCAGCTGTGTCATCGGACAAAATTGAACAGGGGAAGTTGTACTCTTGCTCCATGAAAGTTGACACCACCAAGCTTAGTTCATTGATCCCAGATTTAACAGATGTTTGGAGCCACCTGTCCAGGTAGGAGGCACTAATACTGTCACAAGGGAAAAGATCAAGTTTAAGAGTCTTGAGCACAATGCCACAATGGTTGTTGAGTATGTGGTCAACTTTCTCAATGAGATGGATTTCTATTTCCTTATCCGAACCCAATTTCTCGCGAGTCAACCCAAGTGTTTGCGTGTTGAGTATGAGGGTTGAGTAGCATCTCCAGGAATGCAAAATCCCGTGAGATACACAGGCAGCACGAGCAGCATCTTTCAGCAGCAGGAGGTAATGTATATGATTTAAGATGTCCTGCCGAAGCATCATGGACAAGTTAGATTGTAGCTAGTACTAATGCTGACTTCACTTGGAATAAACAGCAAAAATAGATGAGGTAGTGAGTGTGTTAATCAGTTACTGTGTTTGCATGAAGACTTGCATTATATATGAAGGAAGTGCTTTGGGTTAAGTTTATGCAACTGTTGGTTTGCGGATTTACAATGCACGAGTGTTTTTTTTTTTTTTGCAACAAACACGATGCATTTAAATCTTAGGCCAAAATGTGTTCAGTGCTACGAATGCATACCTCTGGAAGTTTGTCAAGCACAAGTTCTTGTGTCATGCTTTGGGCACCTCCAGAAATATCACTCTGTGGCTGCAAGAGTTGTTGAAAGTTGAAACCCTTGATCCACTGTATGCAATGGGGCAAGGCTGGTAAGTACTCCATCTGTTCGCAATTGCCCCTGCATTTGGGGTTTAGTCAAAGTCACACCTTGTAAAATTTGGCCAAATATGTAGGATTAAATATCAACACATAAAAAATATTATGAGAACAATCATAAAATATATCTACATATTATATGCATTTGATATTATAAATGTTCACATTTTTGTATGTATACTTGTTCAAATATTTAAAGGTTTGACTTTGAAAACCCAGAATGCGGAGTGAATAAAAACAGAGGAGTATGTATCAATTCTGCTGGTGGGATATGAAAATATGCTATCTATTCTCAAGAAAAACAATTGTTTGAGCCAGAAGAGATAAATCTTAGAGCGTGCATGGCCACAAAAGGTCAATCAGGTTCTCTAGTGATGATAATCTGGAATCATTCTCGAGTGGGGAGAACTGACTTTGGTGTATTTCATAGAATTTCCAAAATGAATTGGGACTTCTTGATTCTGGCACCATAGCTCCTCTAATGAGCTAATTATAAAGATTGGCTTGGTTCGCTATATGTTCACGAGAAAGCATTAAGAATCATGTCGTCATGCGTACATACATGTATGTGTCTTCCTCCTCCATCCATTGCACCGACGAGCACGGAGACACGGATGCAGGATACAGCCATGCAAGTCGAACCCTAGGCGCTGCCGCCGTGTGTATTTTAATCAGACAGTAAGAGAAATAGAGGAGACGAGGTGACAAGCATGATGATTGAGGAGGAGTAAATGGGGACCCCTCAAACGCTCACCAGAAGGGCTCCAAATTAACAAGCTTAACGAGCTGCTCGTGAGGCTCGTTTACGAGAACGAGTTAAAATCAATGTTTGGCCCTGTTCGTTAGTACAACGAGCCGAGATAAACGAGTCAAGCAAATGAGCGCTCTTTAAGCTCGCCGAGCTTCGAGTTTTATGTCCAACCGTAACTACTGCTGCGATTGCTGACTGGTCCTCGACTCCTCGCGATGCTAATAGCTGGAAGTTGATGTGGCTTTTCCCATGGGATGGAAGTTGTCATGGTACATGTTTGTGTGTTGTCAGTTCTGGTCTATCTGTTGGCTGTTGTTGTGTTGTAATATTTTGAACCTCCCTAGGTTTTCGCCCGGTAGATGCACTCGAGATTGAGTGTTCTCAGCGGGTTTACTATTAGTGCCCGAGCTCGCTACCCCCCTTGTTTTGTTTTCTGTCTATATTTTGTAGAAAAGACTTTGTATTCTGTTATCTTTAAAGGAAAAAAAGGGACTAGCCCTGTTGGAAAAAGAGAAGCTCCTCTAAATGCACTTTTCCCCCCTTTGGAACAAGATCTGAAGTTGTTCCTTGCAAAATAAAAATCTGAGGCAAGTGGCTGATAGAGGGGTTGGCCGGGGAAGGGTGGGCGTCGATTTGGGGAACAGAGGTTTCGATTGCAGGTTGGGATAACGGACCTCATCGATCAGGAGCTAAACGCTCTCAAATCGATGCGACAACACCGCCAGTTCTTTCTTACTTATAATAATCTGATGATCTGAATCAGCCAAGTTCAGACAGAATATAAAGATTTGACTCACCTCGCTGCTCGAGCTGCGACTGTTCACGCAGCAAGCCGGACGGTGGCCGTCGGTCAGGCGCTGTGCCTGTGCAGCGAAGAGCACGGCGGCAACGATAGGGGAGCCGGGCGATGGCCTCGGCCAGGGGCTGGTCGACGAACGGACGAAGAGAGCGAGGAACCCGTAGGCGGCCGCGGTCATGCGCTGGGCGGATGACAGCCGAGCCGACGGGGACAAGCGGGGAGCCTGGCCGCAGGCCGAGGTGACGATGCTGCGACGTGCAGAGCTGCTCCGATTAGCGGGCTAAACGGAACCGGCGCTGCTATGCGTCCGATTTCTGTACGATCTGCTAGCAACACGCGACGCAACGAGCTGTTTGAGTTTGGGCTAGACACGGAACCGGACCGGCTCTTCTATTTGGTTTGGCCTCACCTCTCAAACGTTTTTTTCTTGGTCCTTTTGCTCACGCTTGAACTCACCGTTGCTCTAAAAGATGATCTAAATTTTGAAAAAAAAAATGGAAAATGAGATCGATTAGGATGAAAACGGTGGAAACTTTTCGACTTTTTCACGTGGAAACGGAATGGAAATAAAGAAACTGAATTTTCCGGAACAAAAACAGAAACATAAACTTCTCCAATTCCGTAAAATAGTTTGAAAACAAATGTGACACCACTCAGATCACTCTGTTAAGCTCGATTTTGGCTGGCGGAGGTCGTCGGTGGCCGAGAAAAGGACACGGCAGGGGCGGAAGGCAGCCGGAGAATGCAGCAAAATTTGGCATAGCCGCTTTTGATTGAGCGCTTAGATCGGCGAGACGACGACCACACGGGTCGCAACTGTCGCCAATCAGCATTGATAGGTTGATGTTGTGACCATCTCGGCGACGGAAAAGGAACAACCATAATCGACATGCACTGCTGGAAAATACGCCGCCGCCGGGTCTCCAAACCTTCGCCGAGTAGTGCGAAAACACGGCCACTCAACGAAGGGTGTGTATGCCGAGAAACGACAAAACACACTCGGCGAAAACGCGAACACCAGGTGAAAGAGCAATTTGCCGGCTCTTCCCTAATTTAGCACCCGGCGAAAGAGCAATTTGCCGAGTCTTCATGGCAATGAATACATGGCTTTAGGATTGTGTACTCAACAGCCGAGGGAACCTTTCCCGCGATGTATCTGCTGGCAGCCTCCGCAGCTCTCTCAGCCTTCGCTAGATCTGTGGTACTCATTGGCCCGCATTGTTGAACTAACACTGCTGAGGCGGGGTACTTTTCAATCACAGGCCAGGTCTGGAGCCTCCTACAACAGGAGATGGTTGTGTCCAACGTAAGGCGCTCGAGTGAAGGTGTGCTCTCGAGAATGTGCCTCGTAAACTCAACCATGCTTTTAGTTGAGCAAAAACCCTTGATCATCACCCGCCTGAGACGGTGATACCGGCACTCCGGCTTCCGCCTCAATTCTTCGTCTCCAACGGCAACAACAGAGTCATGCTCTTCGCCGGCTAGATCTACCTGCACATATGCATGAAGGTTTGATGTCATTGTTCTTAAATAACCAGGTCCGCAAAAAAAATGCCATTGCAACAGGACTGATGTCATTGTTTATAAATAACCTGGTGCGTGCAATAATGCCGTTGCACAAGATACTCAAGGGTTTAGTATAACTCTTATTCCGAGAGAATGACTTACACGTAAGATGAAAGATTCCAAGGCAGGAGCCGCATCGAGATAGGGAATCAGAGAAAAGAAATCACAGCTGGACCATAATGCTAATACTGATCCGCGGAGCTGTATTTCCATTTTCTTGAGGTGAAGGAGCTTGACAGGAAGCACAGGAGTGCTGAAATTCTGTAAAAGAACGCAAGTCCCTGGATCAATTATGCTTTTTCCAATATGCAAGTGTAATATCAGTGTTCGCTAGACTATTGGTCCTTATAATATCTGATTATAAAATGTATGTAAAACCAGAACATACCTCGTTACGAGAAAGCAGGGTAAGGTTCCCAACGTTTGGCGCAATAGATGGGAGCTTGGCATAAACATAAGAGAGAATGCCAAATGGTTTGGTATGCAACAACTCTACATCCTTAAGTTGTGCGGAGTCTATGACATTGATCTCTGCCTGGGTCCCTCCATACTGAAACGAGGAGAGATTTGGAGCATTGATCTCTACCAACTGGATCATTTCGCAGCGTGCAACTCTAAGGGACTTGAGGTGCAGCAGCTTGCAAGGCATCTTCAAGCAAGTTATCTCGTCGCAATAACCGATTTCTAGCTGTTCCAAGGCGAAAGATTTCGAAAGCAAGTGCCCTAATCCCTCATCAGTAATTTTGAGAAAATACAGCTCTAAAATTGTCAATCTTGCCAACCAGCCAAGTGTTTCTGTGGGTCGAAAAGCGCAGCCATAGAGGTGAAGGGACTGAATTGATCTCGCAGCTGTGTCATCAGACAAAATTGAACAGGGGAAATTGTAGTCTTGCTCCATGAAAGTTGACACCACCAAGCTTAGTTCATTGATCCCAGATTTAACAGATGTTTGGAGCCACCTGTCCAGGTAGGAGGCACTAATACTGTCACAAGGGAAAAGATCAAGTTTAAGAGTCTTGAGCACAATGCCACGATGGTTGTTAAGTATGTGGTCAACTTTGTCAATGAGACAGATTTCTATTTCCTTATCCGAACCGAATTTCTCGCGAGTCAACCCAAGTGTTTGCGTGTTGAGTATGAGGGTTGAATAGCATCTCCAGGAATTCAAAATCCCGTGAGATACACAGGCGGCACGAGCAGCATCTTGCAGCGGCAGGAGGGAATGTATATGATTTAAAATGTCCTGCAGAAGCATCGTGGACAAGTTAGATTGTAGCTAGTACTAATGCTGACTTCACTTGGAATAAACAGCAAAAATAGATGAGGTAGTGAGTGTGTCAATCAGTTACTGTGTTTGCATGAATACTTGCACTATATATGAAGGAAGTGCTTTGGGTTAAGTTTATGCAACTGTTGGTTTGCGGATTTACAATGCACAAGTTTTTTTTTTGCAACAAACACGATGCATTTAAATCTTAGGCCAAAATGCGTTCAGTGCTAGAAATGCATACCTCTGGAAGTTTGTCAAGAACAAGTTCTTGTGTCATGCTTTGGGCACCTCTAGAACTATCACTCTGGCGCTGCAAGAGTTGTTGAAAGTTGAAACCCTTGATCCACCGTATGCAATGGGGCAAGGCTGGTAAGTACTCCATCCGTTTACAATTACCCTGCATTTGGGGTTTAATGTAAGTCACACCTTGTAAAATTTGGCCAAATATATAGGATTAAATATCAACGCATACAATAAAACTTTGATCTTATTAGAACAATCATAAAATATATTTTCATATTATATGCATTTGATATTGTAGATGTTGATATTTTTGTATGTATACTTGTTCAAACATTTAAAGGTTTGACTTTGAAAAACCCAAAACGCGGGGTGAATAAAAACAGAGGGAGTATGTATCAATTCTGCTGGTGGGATAAAATATCTGCTATCGATTCTCAGTTAGATGGGCTCCAAATTAACAAGCTCAATGAGCTGCTTGCGAGGCTCCTAGTTCTTGTTTTATCGTTTACGATAACGAACTAAAATCAATGTTTGTTTGGCCCTGTTCGTTAGTATAGCGAGCCGAGCTGAACGAGTCAAGCAAATGAGTGCTCGTTAAGCTCGCTGAGCTTCAAGCTTTATGTCCATCCCTACCCTACGGCTGTAATTGCTGACTGGTCCTCGACTCCTAGCGATGCTGATAGCTGAAAGTTCACGTGGCCTTACTCATGGAATAGAAGTTGTCATGGTAGATGTTTGTGTGTTGTCAGTTCTGGTTTTCTTTTGTTTCATGGTCTGTCTGTTGGCTGTTGCTATGTCTCAGCAGGTTTGTCAGTTCTGGTTTTCTTTTGTTTCATGGTCCGTCTGTTGGCTGTTGCTATGTCTCAGCAGGTTTACTAGAAGTGCCCCAGCAGGCTATCCCCCCTTGTTTTGTTTTCTGTCTATATCTTGTAGAAAAAACATTGTATTCCGTTATCTTTAATGGAAAAAAGGGGTAGCCCTGTTGAAAAAAAACTCCTCTAAGTGCATTTTCGCCGTAGCCACGCTATATTAATATAGCAACCAACCGATACAAATACCGAGAGACACGGTTGGGGCGACAGCCAACACACACCCAAGAAAAGGAAAAGAAGAAAGAAAAATCGACATAGGTGTATTGACTAAGCAACGGTGACCCGCAACCTGCAACCGCTGCGCCCTCTCCGACGAAGTACCACCACGCTTCTAGCACCGAATATACCAAGCAGAACCTTTAAAAAGGAAAGTCACGCTGATGCCCGGACCAGATGGTCTTAGGGAAGCAGATGAAGGTTAGCCACGATGCTCTTCAGGAAGGAATGATGCCACCCGAAGGCGGTCGGACGATGACAAGGATTTCTCCCGAAAAACCCCATCAACAACCCTGAGCGATCCGTACCAAGCAGCACCTCTAAGTGCATTTTCCCCCTTTCGAACTAGACCTGAAGTTGTTCCTTGCAAAATAAAAATCTGAGAAAAGTGGCGGATAGAGGGGTTGGCGGGGGAAGATGGGCGTCGATTTGGGGAACAGAGGTTTCGATTGCGGGTTGGTATAACGGACCTCATCAATCAATCAGGAGCTAAACGCTGCCAAATCGCTGCGACGAGATCGAAATTTAGCTGAAAACACAAGGGCATACATACTTGCGGGGGGCAGGGAGTTCCGGCAGCCGTGCGCAAACGAGAAGATTTTGCCGACGACGATTGCTTGATGCAGAGTCGCAAGAATCCGTCTACTTCCTTGGCTCAATCAACAAGGCTTGTATCCTGTGTATAATTCGATACGGGAAGAGACGAGGAGATCTCAACGCATTGAGGAAGAACAGAGGAACCCGACACAGGATTAGAGTCGAACTCCAAAACCGTAAACGGTCCGATTCAATCCAAAGCGGAGACGTCCGCGATCCAGTTTAGCAGCGGCTTTGAGTTGGTCAGCGATGCTCCGCCGCGGACGTGCTGCCAGTTCCTCTGTTCTTTGCACGAGGTCCGATGGCCGATGCAGGAAGTGCTCTGAAGAGTTTGCACGCAACGCGCTGCCAGTTCCTCTGTTCTTCGCGCGAGGTCCGATACAGGAAGTGCTCTGAAGATCTGATCGAACCAGCCTCGTTGCTCTGAAGAAAATAAGAAGATTTGACTCACCTCGTTGCTCGACCTGGGACTGTTCACGCAGCAAGCCGGACGGTGGCCGGCGGCCAGGCACTGGGCAGCGGCAGCGGCGGTGACGAGAGCGGAGCCGGGCGATGGCCTCGGCCAGGGGCTGGACGACGAAGACCGCTGCCGCGACGAGCGAGGAGCTGGCCTGGCGGTCATGCGCTGGGCGGCGAAGAGCCGCGACGGGAACAAGCGGAGAGCAGAGCTGCTCCGATTAGCGGGCTAAACGGGGAAAGGTTAGCCGGACGTGGCCGTTCCACCGTTTAAGATGAATCGATTGAAGCGGCGCGGACAAAGCGGACGTCCCGATTCCCGGACGACACCACAGGATCGAAGATCGATCATCATGTTGCATTTTTTTTTCTTTTTCGAAAGGATCAGACAACATTACACCTCCGTTCATAGAGACCCAGAAAGAAAAAGAAATTACAAAGAAGTCCTTCTTCTCCTAGGTCTGTGTCGCACAAGAGCCGTCGGTGACGCGCCGCTGCTCCGCTTCACGCCTTGGATAGGAGCCAGCCCCATGGCAGACGGGAAGTCGCCAATCGCCGGCCCGAAGACCCTACTCGCCGGAGCGCCGTCTTCGTCGCGGGAAGGTACAACGCCATCTTCACCTTGACCTTCAAACCCCGAATCCACCGCCAGCGTGGATCCGGCCGGGGCACGATGAGGCGAACAGATCCGTAGACCTGTGGCCTCGAGGAAGTCAGCAGCGGCGCGACGAAGCTCCGGGGAGCGCCACCGCGAGAGGGAACACATGCCGACACCAAAACCTCCACCGACGCTACCTTGTCCTCCATGGCGCCGCCGGCCGAGGGCCTACCTAACCCTACACTATGTACAGGCCGGGATCTACGGCTTCCCCAACCTCCTGCGGCCGAGGCGGCCGACGGAGGCGGAGGAACCCGCAGATCACCGGCGAGCGAGGTGGGCACACGGGCTGGGTTCACAAATCGCCACTCCTGCTACAGTGACGAGGGAGGGACGCGTCCAAGTCGCGTTTATGATCAGCATGTTGCATATATTTATTTAATTATTAATTTTGAGTCGAGAATCATCATGTTGCAGAGCGGAGGCGGAAGGTTGACTTGAGACGCGTAGCGCGCAGAAGAACACATTCAAACGCAGGCAGGAGAGAGCCCACGTCGCGAGTACCGAACCGATGGCCGCCACAAGATTTCCCTCGAATTGTGTTCCTTTTCTCATCTAATTTGGCCCATCTCTCATTTATGTTTTCAGATAGTTTTATAAATTTACAATTACATTCGTGCTAGCCAGACGTATGTTTTATTCCTATAACTTTTTACGCTAGTCGTTGCTATTTGTATTCTTTATTTTTTTGCGAACATGGTACAATGCAGATACTTACATACGCGCGCATATACTCACCCGTATGAATGCACGCCCACACACCCTACCTCTATAACACCTCTGAAGAATTAAGCCAACGGATTAGGTATTGAGATTGACACAAACAGAATTTTAAAATTCCATGTTTCTACAAAATTCACTTTGCCTCCCGGGAGCATATGCATATGTTATATTTTTCAAAATTTTAAAAACTATAAAACACTTTTAAAAAATCTGAAAAAAATTGGGCATGAACATATAGAAGTTCTAACATTTGTAAAACATGTATATGTGTGTGGCTAATTTGTTTAAGATTTTTAATAGTTTTCATATTTTATTAATTTGGAAACATATAACAGGAGCATATACACCCAGGAGCCAAAACGCCTCTCCCCCGTGTTTCTACTTTTTATTCATCCTAGTGATGTTTCATTCGTGGTACGCACATGTTAGTTCATGGTGCTTCATTTTTTATTCGCTCTAGCTATATTTTACGGTGTAGTCATTTTTTTATTGACCTGTCACGCACGGGTATTATGCCACTATATCTAAATTTGCCTTCTTGGCTGCAATTTTAAAGGTAAGCCCCCTTCTTATATCAGCCTCTACTTATGAAAAAATTTATAAGTAAACAATTCAGTTTGGAGTACACCTTGGTTTTAAGGATGGGAAATAACTAACAATAACCTCATAATCCAAGCGCAACGTTATGTTTATCTTGCTCTAATCAAGTATGTGTGGGTAGCTGACAAAAACTTTGGAACTCCGATTTGATAAATTATTTGTTTAGTCCTGCAATAGCCAACTCAATTCACCAAACTCTTATTATAAATGTCGATGGCCAATATATTTTAGGTTGAAAACTAACCCTATCAGGCCATTTTTCTCCTAAAAATGCCTACAATTAACGGTTCAACAGCCTGCAGCTCCCTCTGAGGCAGAGGCCGAAAATTGTTTCCTTGCAGGCTATTTATTTGCTCAATCAGGCGTGAAAAGAAAACCAGATGATGGCAAGGATTCAAACTTTCGCTCATGATTTCTTAGGGATGCTATACCTACTAGGAAGAGGACAGGTAAGTACTCAAAACACATTAATCTTTCTTCAAAAGCAATCTCCTATCGCTTTCATTGTTTTATTAAAACTTGTGGAACGCTAGAGAGAGAAATTGGGAGAAGCCTTGCAAGTATAATACGTTCGGTTTTCAGGTTTTATATGGACCACAAAGGCCAGTTATACATCATATATACAAACCGAGATCCGGAGCCTTGGCAGAGGCAAGGCACGCTGTGCCTCGCACACCAACATCCGAGAATCAATAGAAAATGGGTTTCCTTTACAAAGGGAATCCAGCAGACCGTGTCGTGGTGACAAGTATCGTCTTCTTCTTCGTGTGGCCTATATAACTTTTGCATGTCCGCCAACTGTCGCAACCAGATTGAAAGTGGGGAGGATGAGAGATAAATTTATACGCGAGGTGGGAAGGCATTTTTGCTTTTTATTTTCAAAACCTAAATTTAGAAACAAAATATCTTAAGAACCGCTAATCAAAATTACGAACCGTTTCCACTTTTGAGTTTCTCGCGTCGAGATCATCAGAACTAGATCTCATATTCATAGGTTTGACGAACTTTTTTTTGTACTACCAGTTCTGTATAGGTTGTACATCGTGCTATATGTATTTCGTATTACAACTTCTTAAAACTTTGTACTTCCATAGTGGGCGGGCATGTGGGAGGGCAGCTTCTCTTTTATGTATTAAAATAAAAAAATAAAAAAATTCAGAACCGCTTATCCAAATTACGAACCGTTTTCATTTTTGAGCTACTCGCGACGAGAAAACTATATCCCACGTTGATAGATTTTGACAAACTTTCTTTTCGTACTACCGGTTCTGTATAGTTTGTACATTCTGTTCCATGTACTTTGTACTTCCACGTATGTGTACTTTGTACTTACTATTCTATAGTTTTGTACTCTGTTTTTTGTTTCGTTGTACTATATGTATCGGTGTTATTTGTACTTCGTATCATGTGTATTTTGTACAACTTGTTTGTGTAATTTGTACTCCATTTTTGTATGTTTTCTACTCTCAGTTCTATGTACTTTGTATATCATGTTTCTATTTAGTTTGTACTACCTGATTTTTGTATAGTTTGTACAACATACCATATGTGTTATGTACTACTAGTTATTTTGTAATTGTACATCAGATTTCTGTGTAGTTTGTACTCTATTAAGTTTAGTTGTACGCCTCTTTCAAATTATCTAATAAAATTTATCGTAACAAAGCCAAACCGTAATATTTAATAGAAATTTGTACTACATATTTGAATAGTTTGTACACATCCACGCGCGGGTAAATAAATCTGTCTCAACTCCACTCTCACACAGGCGGTGTCCTTCATGGCGGTGTCTCAGAGTTGGTGGCTTTGTGTGCTTGCCGATCTTTCAGATCGGTGGCTATAAAGTTCAAGGATGGTGTCGACGAGGCGACGACGGCGATTCCATCAAATGGGTTTTTCCTCTGTTCTATCCCCGTTGTTGCGGCGTTGTCTCCGGTGCCATGGTGGAGCAGCGAGGATTCGTTTAGTAGTATGTGCAGACAGTGGTCTGCACTGGTGACTGCTGGAAGATGGTGCACCTTGTGTTGGTTTTGTGGTTGGAGGCTGATGGTTTTGCTTCCCTACTCCGACGTCGTCGTACGGGGTGCCAGTGTTGAAGTTTGATGGCGTGTCCGGGGTCGTGTTGTCCCGGTTTGATTCTTTAACGGCAATGGTTTGTCCTACGGCGAACTACTTTGGTGATCCAAAAAGCTGATGATCAGCGATGGAGCCGCGTCGAGCTCGGATGAAGAGGTGATATGTCTACTTTTTCTTTGGTGGCCGCTACGTTGTTGCCGAAGAAGAGGGATATGCATTGGTTTATCACGTAAGTTTATTCTATCTTTTCAGATCTGTAAGATCAGTGTATACATATTTTGTATCTCGTCTTTTATTTATCAATAAGAATCGTATTGCCATGAAAAAAAGTTTGTACACATCCAGCCCGTGCTGATGTCGGACCGATCGGAATACGCGCGGGGCTTCGTACGCTCGTACATCACAACACAGACACACATCACGCATGCCTTCGTTACACGCACGCACAGGACGCACGCTGGGGGCTTCGTCCACAAGTACAGCGCGGGCGGCTCGAACGGCCGATGCAACGCGCGCGGGGCTTCGTCCGCAGTGCCGTGCCGTGCCCAAATTCGTTTCCGTTGCACGTCCAGCGGTACGCACGTGCCGTGTTGTGCGCTCACGCGGATCGTCCTTCGCGAAGGAACCCTTCCCATAGCGATACCACCAAAATCCACCATCCATGCCTCATCCAACGGGCAGGAAGGCCCAACAGCCCAGTAGCATTACTTGTTCGCACCCAACTAGGCATCGAGGCGAGAGGAAAAATTACGCATGAGTTCTCGGTCGACGGTCGGAGCTCTGCCACTGGCGCCACCGTGGGAGAGGAAGGGAAGCAAGCTCT
This sequence comes from Poa annua, assembly GCA_026929855.1. Taxonomy (NCBI): domain Eukaryota; kingdom Viridiplantae; phylum Streptophyta; class Magnoliopsida; order Poales; family Poaceae; genus Poa; species Poa annua. Next base: position 10,516,651 of record CM049433.1, on the reverse strand, counting down.
AGGCTCTAGCGCGTGGCCAACGGAGAGAACAACACCGACAAGCCCTCCGCCCCCATTCTGACGGGCTCCTCCTCCTCCCCGCCCCGCGCCGACGACTTCCTTTGTAATGTTAACTGAATATCCGTGTTCAGTTTTCTGCTACTAGCAGTCTAAATGTGGACTCCCTGTTCTGCAATTGTTTAGTAGTTGTTGGGATCATTTGCCTCTATGACAAATTGTTGCTGGGATCGTGGATCATAGCGGCAAGGACGCCTTATGTGTTGAGAGGTCGGACATGGAATAAGGTGTGTTGGAGGGACCCTTGCCAGCGGCCTAGCTTCGGACAAACGAAGGGAGCAGCCGAGCAGCCAGAGGTGGGCGGAGGGGCCGTAGACGTCAAGCCCATTTTCTCCGTTGGATGCCGCGGGAGCTCACCCTGATAGTGCAGACGGTGTGGCTCCACGAACTATGATGTAGCGGCAGGCGGCGCCGGGACTGTCGTGGGGTTGTCACGGCATATGTTATCATAGGGTAACTTTGAGTTAAGGGCCAGGCGAATCTGGTGTCAGGGAGATTGTTTTGCGTGGAGGGGACAAAGAATTTACCCTGGTTCAGCCTCTCCATAGGAGATAAAGACCTACTTCCAGCTATTCTATTATTGATTTCGATATCGATAACCCGGTTACCACAACAGAACCGGGTCTCGATTATGGTTACAGGGGTTCTTTCTCTCTCGTGGGACTTGTGCGCTATGAAAGACTTAACCTAAACTGAGGTCCAGGAGCCCCTTATATATATTCCGGGTCTCCTAGTACCTTTACAGGACAAGGCCGGGTTCTACCCGTACTCGGAGTTCTATTCTATCTCCACTTCTTCGTGACCTCCCTATCTTGGACTCCACGTTGATTACCGCCTCTGGACCTTCTAGAACACTCCTTTCTTAAGCCGGGTTACCGCCGAATTCACCGGCCCATAACTGAAATTGGCCCAGGACGTTGAAAGTAAGCCAAGCCCGGCCTCATGCCTGGCGGGTCTTCTTTCACCTCCTTGGGCATACCGGGTTATCTTTCTCCCAACATTAGCCCCCAGATTAGCTTGGATAACAGGATGGTAAATTCTTGAGATATCCTGTAATATTTACACCTTTTGCTCAAGCATTGCCATCCGGGCTATTCAAGTTAATCCCTGAAAACAAAGACACAGTTACACATAATTCATTAGTCTCAATAAATCTTTTTGTCTCTAGGCCGGCTCACTTTGGCGGCCATTTGCTTAACCCGGCTTTTTCCCGAGCCTTCACTTTACTTCTCAACACTTAGTAAAAACGTCAACATCAAGCACCTCGTAACGCTAGCCAATCCCATAATCACAGGATCTTATCTTTCTCTCTCCAAGCTCATCCAGATATCGTGATCATGTATATCCCCTTTTTGTCTCATTCTGTTTGTCGTTGACCTAGGTCAAATATCCTTATCCCTCGACTTTTGCTATGCCCCTAGGGCTTTTTCACTGACCCTTATAAATACAGGGCCAAGGCCTTCGGGGTTCTCTTTCCCCATTCTCACCTCGAGCGCATCGTCTCCTTCCTCGAGCCGCCGCTGCCATTTCCGCGTCAAATCGAGCTCAAGACCAAGGACAAGAACCGCTGCGCTTCCTCCCATTCCACCCCTGAAGGTAATGCTACTAGCTTTTCTCCAAATCGATTCCTAATTCATTCCGCACCTCACTTCCCTCGAATCTGTCTCGAATCTCATTGGTCATTTCTCAGATTCAATCTTTTCCCCACATGTTTTCCACTGTTCCTGCCCTGTTCTAGTTCTATCTCTCATGAATCCCATTTTTACTCTTTGCTCTCCTCTGATTCTTACCCTCTTGGACAGATCGATCTTTCCCCTCATCGCGAAACGATGGTGAAGGAGAAGTCCAAAGCTGGTGGCCCCAAGGCCGCAAAGCAGGCTCCGAAAGATACATCCACCTCCTTCGCGAGTAAAACAGCTGCTCCGGTGAACTGGACGCGCTCCACGGCCTCCGAACTCACCATCCAGACCTTCGTCGACCGCGGCGAGCTTCCTGCCAAGAACGAGATTGAATGGCGCGCTCCTGGAGAAGAGACCCGGCCTTCTCCTCGTGACGGTGAGATTGTGTGCCTCCTAGACCATGTTACCCGGGGTTTCCGTCCTCCCGGGTCTCTCTTTTTCCGCCAAGTACTTAAATACTATGGTATCACCCCCTTTGACATCGCTCCCAACTCTATATTGAACATTAGCAACTTTGTAGTGCTTTGTCAGGATTATCTGCAAATAGCTCCCAACCTGGAGCTGTTCCTAGAATACTTTTACTGCAATCCCTCTAGCAAAACCAAGTCCTTAGGACCTTACGGCGGAATTTCTATCCAACGCCGTAAAACATCAGATCTCCCTGCTCTTCTGTTGGTCAGCCACCCTAAGGGATGGCAAAACACATATTTCTACTGCAAAGACACCTCACCAGTCACCGATGACGCTCGTTACCCGGCCTTTCGTAACTCGGCCCTGGTATATAAGCCAAAGATGAACAGCTACGCAAGCACCAAGGACCGGGCTCTGCTCGAACCTCTTCGCGCCCGGGTCAGAGCTCTGCTGGGTCACGGCCTCCGTGGCACTGATCTGGTGAAATGTTGGGTTGGCTGGATGATCCAGCCGCTCAGCATCAGGACCCGGCTAATCTGTGAATATACCGGGTCACCTACAGACGACCTGCGTTACTCCGAGATGACGCACCTCGACCACCAGATTGTGAAGAACGCCAAGACCTTACTTGGTGAAAAGAAGACTACAATTGCTGAAACCGGGCTTGCCCCATTTTACGCCAAAAACCCTGCTCCCATGGTAACAACTCAATTCTTATATTGATTCTCTTGCTTTACTTTCTCCTCTTAATTGCCTGACTGTTTCATCTTTTTATTTTACACAGGACGAAGCCTGGTGGAAAGTAGACTTCGTTCCCTCTCCAACTGATGACAAAGCTGAAGCTTCTGATGAAGAAGAAGGTGAGCTCGACTCCATAGGCCGGCTCTTCCTTAACTTAACCGAAAACGAAGCCCTTTCAGGTTTCCTTAACAATCTAACTCTTTTCTCTTTATTCAGATACCGTTGAACCGGCTAACAAAAATTTGCCGGCCTCAGATGTTGTTGAAATCCCGGCTCCCAGCACTACCACCACTGCTTCCCACAAGAGGACCAGAGCCGCAGTACAGAAGGTGCCATATTCTCGCATTTCTAATTATACGATGAACACCTCTCAATCCCAAGCACTTCAACAGGAAAAAGATGCTGCCAAAGAAGTTGAGGCCAGCAAGCGCCGCAAGACCCGGTCTAGCGCAAGCCAAGACTCTTTGAACACAGGTATCCCTTCGTGCTCCCTGTCTCGCTGGACCAAATCTCTTCAAAAGGCTCCTAGCCCTTCGTATCCCTTGGCTGGCAAAATCCGGGTCTCAAAATCCCAATCTTTGTCAGTTTCTTCAGATGACAGCGTGAACCCGCCCGATGACTTCCGGGTCAAGATTGGGTACGTCCTTCTTTCGCTTCAATATTTTCTAACACCTTTTGCTTCTTTTCATCTCCCCTTAACCTTTTTCATTTTTCACAGCGCCAAAGCTACACCTCTGGACGCAGCCGGGTCTTCCTCCTTTGCTGTCACGCCCGAGCCTACTCATGCAGAGGCTCCTGTGCATGACACCATAGCGGAGGAGACCCTAGAACAAACGATGGAGGAGAAGATACCTACCCCTCCAGTCTCTCCACCTAGGGCATATCCGGGCACTCCTGCCGGGCCTCCCCGTCTTTCTACCAAGCAACACAGAAGTCACCTGAGAAATCTTCCGGGTCTGGCTCGGGCACAAATGACGAGGTGCAGTACCTACGCACCCAGAAAGCAACTGACGCAGCTCCATCCACCGTGATGGCTAAAATCATTGAACCAGAGGTGAAAGCTGAGGCCAGCGCCCATGGAAAGGAGCCCATTACCTATTCTGAGCCACTTACTATGGATAACATGGAACTGCCGGCTCTTATCTCTGAGTATTTTTCGCGGCTCTCGCAGCACAAGGGACTTGAAGCTGAACTCGTCACTGCCATCAAACAGCGCCATGAGGTAACACTCTCCTCCACACTCCCTAACCCCCAAGCTCCAAGTTTATTTGAACCTTGTTTAATAAGCTTGGTGCTTTGAAGAAAAACAAATTAGTCCCCAAATACTAGTTTGTCTGTTTGCAGCATACTAGAACTCTCTGCCCTAATTTTGCAAGAACTTCAAATTTCCCCAGCCCCCAAGTCCTGGATTACATGCTTGCAGTAATCTGGGACTTGTCTCTATAAACCAACCATTTCTGATACTGTAAGATTTATACTTTAAGAACTTTCAAAACCTGATAGACCCCAAGTGTCGAGTTATATGCTCGCATCAGCCCGGGACTTGTAAGTTTGAATTTCTTTGCATACGTCTTTCATTATCAACACTTTCACTGCCAAAACTTTGACTCAAAACAACTTGACCTACTTTTTCCAGCAACATGTGTCCCAAGCCACACTTGAAATCCAGCAGCTCAAGGAGCAGCTAGCAACTGAGAGCCGGCTCAAGGCCGAGGCACAAAAGGAGACCCCAAGACCTCCCTTACTGATGCAAAAGAAGAAAATATGTCCTTAAAAAAGGACATGGAAGATCATGAGGAAGACTGGAAGACCCGGCTCGAAACTACTGAGAAGAAACTAGCTGAGATGGAAAAAAAATTCAACTCCTTCAAGCAGCATCTCTCAGACATTGTTGTTGCTGTCTGGGGAATTTTCCCTCTACTCTTCTGTACGCATATCTACCGATGCCTTCACATCAAACATTTTACTAACTCAATTTTTTGGTAATCTCTCTTACCTCAGGTCCTCGCAACAGTATTAACTTGGAAACTCCTGTTGTCAAGCTACAGTCCCTTTTGACTTTGTTGAGGCAATTGTACTATGGAGCTGGACGTGCTATTGCAGCAGCACGTGGCTTAGAGGAGCCCCCAAGCGAACTTAAACAATTCTTGGGTCATCTCTTCACAATTCCTGAATGGATAGCCCGGTGGGAACTCTCTGGATGCCGCAAAGGCGCAATGCGCGTAATGGCCTTGGCCAAAGCTCATTATCCAAACATTGACCCGGCAACACTTGCCGGCGGGTTCCCCCAATTCAACCTGGACAATACAGAATTTGGTGGGAAGGACCTTGCTGCCATAAGCAAGGAGACCCGGTGTGCTGCCACCTTGATCGCAGAAGGCCTGAACTTGGAGAAATTTCAACATCGATATGACAAGAAGGGCCGGCGCATGGACGCACCAGAACCTGTCCCTACCATCCTGACTCCACCGCAGCTTGCTCGCGCTGGAAGTCAAAAAACTACTGTTACAGGCACTGGAACTCCTGCCATAGCTCCACCAAGCCGGCCTATGATTACAAATGATGATCCCACGAACCAAGGCCTTGCTTTGATCTGCTGGAAGACCCCAGCTCAGGTGATAGGAGGAGCTCAGGAATCTACCGAGGCTGAGCAGGCAACAGGAGAAGAAGCCCCCAAGGCCCAACAATCACCAAGCAAGACCTCAGCAACAGATGACCCGGCAAATAATGCCGAGTCCTAATTTTGTTTGAACACTTGTCCATTTGGCCTTGACAGGCATGATGTAATAACTTCAGTACTTTGAACTTCATATCTTGATCGTGCGCCTGTGCACGTATGCCACTTTACGCTGTAATACTGGTAAAACTTAGGATCTGAACTTGCAATCTTTGAATGGTTTAAACTTTAAGTCTTTGAATGGTGTGGATGACCCTTTTGGTTTCTTTAACTACGAGCCGGCTTTCGCATGGATACCCTGTTGCAACTTCTCTGATAAAAACAGGGTCGAACCAAGTCCCTTTGGGCATCATGGTTGATTGAATTTCCAGGTGAGCAATCAGGCCACATACGTGCGAGTCACATCGAGCTCAATAGTAAGATAACCAAGAATTTAAACTAGTGGCATCGAGGCCGGGTCTCGAGATTTCAGCTACAGGCTATTTTAGCAAGAGCCCCCAAGACCCGGGTCAATGTTCTGAAAAGTAATGGCTTACTATGCACATTTACCCCATTGACCCAAATATCTGACTTGCTCAAATTATATAACAACTGGGACTTTTGATAACAATCACAACTAAAAACTAGGTGTTCTCTCTGGAACAGCTAGCCCCCAAGCATTTAACATATGAATTTCAACCTTGGATTTCGAAAAACGAGCCTTGGGTTAAATGTTCACTCTGTGAATATCTAACCCCCAAGACGAACTTATAAAACTTAATCCAGCTAAATAAACCGGGTCTTGGGTTAGATGTTCTCTATGTGAACAACTAACCCCCAAGACTTAACAAACAAGACTTTTAACAAAATGAATCAGCAGAAACTTGAGTGAGATGTTCTTCCTGTGAACAGCTAACCCCCAAGACCTGATATACGAGACTTAATCATCAACAAAAGTATTTCCGGGTCTTGGAGTGAACCATTGTGAGACTTCAACGGCAAACCCCCAAAGCCTAAAACATCAGAAAAAGTAAATAACTGAAAAGACACAAATTTTTGTTCAACCTTTACTTTATTGATAGAAAAGGTTAGGTCAGCAAGCCGCCTCACTAAAAACCTTCCAGTCCCCTTAGGTACCCTGGTAAGGAAAAGAGCGCGTCTGAAACTTGCTGCCTGTTACATCGTGTATTACATATTGAGACCCGGCCTATTGCTAGGTATAGTAAGAGCGTAAATGGGCAATGTTCCATGGCCGCTCACGCTCTTGCATCGAGAACGTAGATCTTGTAGTATCATTGACAGTTTCTGACTTTTCTCTCGCATCCACCAGATAATAAGACCCATTGTGCAAATTCTTGCTCACAATGAAGGGCCCCTCCCATGGGCGAGATAACTTGTGCATCCCATCTCTATTTTGCGTCCACCGCAGTACCAAATCTCCCTCCTGAAAGGTGCGAGTTCTAACCGGCGTGCATGATATCGCCTCAGGTCTTGCTGATATATTGCCGATCTTTCAAGTGCTTTCTCGCGATGCTCCTCCAACAGGTCCAATGAATCCTGCCGGGTCTTCTCGTTTTCTGTCTCAACATAGGCCGCAACGCGCGGCGAGTCATGAATTATGTCACTTGGTAACACAGCTTCTGCTCCATAAACCATGAAGAAAGGAGTCATATTGGTGGATCTGTTGGGTGTTGTATTGATGCCCCATACTACTGATGGTAACTCTTCTACCCAGGCCCTGGCTGCTCTGATGCACGGGACCCGAAGTGTAACACCCCGAAAATTTAGACCGAATTTTTAAATTACTTTTGGACGCCGGAAAACTTTTTCTAGTTTTAATAAGTGTTCCCTAAAATCTTTCGAGACGATTTGACTTGGGAAGTGCTCCCTCAACATTTTCCCAGTGATCCACGAACCACTCCATCACCCGTGGTAATTCCGGGGCTGAAGTTTCCCCTCGAAAACCCTAGCCCTAATTATCGAACTTTTAAAACCTTTTCTCCACCCACCAAAGGAAAGCCTATTTCCATAGCTTGAAAAACTCCACTAAAAATACCAGAGGACTCCCCTATCCATATAAAGACAATCCATGCAAAAATATTGCATACTTCAATGCAACATTTCCAAGTTAGGCACTGTTTTCCAAACTGCCCTCTCTGATCCAGAAATGTTTGGGTCAAGATATGCATCTCCATAAATTCTGATAAATTCAGGGGATGAATATTTTTGCATTTCCTACACTTCATATTTTGGAGCCAAACCCATTTGAGCAATTTTTGAGGTACTTCCTTTGTAAGGCCATTTTCATGCCTTTTTAAGATCTTCAAGCAAACCTACACCTAGACAAATCCTATGACCATGGAACTTGGTCACATTGACCACATGGCCCTTAGACACCCAAATCCAGGAGATCACCCCAAGGTAAAGTGTGAAAAATCATTTTGCCTTGACCATGCCATTATGCCAATTTTTGGACATCTTACCAAAACCCAACTTGCCAATGTCCAATTGAGCTATAACTCCATGGACACACTCCTGGTACCCAACCTAGCCTGTGGAAAAAAATTTGGGATTATTTAGACCAACTTTTTCGTGCAGACCCTCCATCGAACACCTTCTGCCACTTTCGGAACCCGAAAATGTTTGCACATGAAATCTTCTCCAAATTGAGTGAAACTGGACCACATTACTCGCATACCAGTAGAACATCTTCAGTTAAAATCCTAGCTCCATTGGGGTAGTGGAAGCCCCTTTTCATTTCATCGAGCACCTTCGGCGTCTTTGGTTTTCTGAAAATCCTACTCTGCAAAGTTTGGAACCCTTGAGGGATTCTTGCGTGGTTGCGTGGTTCTAGTCGTGACGAACTCAGTGGTGGAAACCTTTTTCCGTTTGGACCTCCGAGTCATCGGGAACGCGACGATGTCGCTCGTGTCGCGCTCTGGACATGCCGGTTTCGGCATGAAACTGTGCAAACCCAGCTCCTCTGCCTTATCCCTCACAGCAGTACCACCACGTGCGCCCCTGTACCTCCAGCACGGCCTCCCTATCCTCTCCCTCCCCTTATCTCCTCCCTGTAGCCGGAGAACACGTCCTCAAAACGCCATCAATGGCCAAACCGGCCACCATCTACACCTCTCCTCTCCCTCTATATAAACCCCCAACCCAGCCCTTCAACCAAACCCTAGACATTACACACCTTCTCCTCTCCCTCTGGACCTCTCTCTCGGTGCGTACGAACGGGAACAAGCTCCTTCACTCCTTGCCGTAGCCCTGGAACACCACATCGATCCTCGGATCGGTCCGTGGTCTGTGAGACTTGTTGTTCGTAAATATCGACAGAGAGAGTTCCTATAGGTCTTAGCTACCGTTCCCGAGTTCCAGTTCGTCAAAAACCTCACCACCCGAAGCTCCAAAAATTTGGCCACCTTGGCCGGAGGTCACCGAGCTCGCGGGCGTGCGGGAGGCCATCCCCGCCGCCGGACTCGCCCTCCCCGGACGCGGTGCTCTGCCGCCGTCCCGTCCCCGCCACCGGCGGGCCTTCCCGGCGCGCCTCCCGGCCAGCCCCGGCCGCCCCTGCCCCGTTCCCGTTCCGAACCAGAGGAGGAAGACGACCTGTTCGTTTCGTTTTCTTTTTTTTCGTTCTCTCGCTCCTTTGCTCAGCCCACAGCAGCCAGCAGCGCAGCAGGCCAGACAGCCCAGCTACGGCCTGGCAGCGCAGCGCGCGCGCGCGGCGCGCGACGGCCCACCCACGGCCCATGTCGCGTGGCCGACGCGGCCCGTTTCGTTTTTTTTTCGCGCAAACCTTTTCTTTTTCCTGCTGGACCGATTTTCAAACGGCCACAACTTTCAAACCGTAGCTCCGTTTTCGGTGATTCAAATTTATAAATCTTCGTCTCGACGAGATCTATGAATTGGTACCGGTTTTGTTGTTTTTGAAAATACTTTATTTCGTTGACTTTATTTAACACGTTGTTTACCGTTCCGGGTTTAGTTGTTTTTCGAGTTTCGACGCGACACCGAGACCTCCCGGATCACCTTGGAACCCTTCTCCTAAGGCAAGCTAACCCCTTGCTATAAGCCGTTCGGTAGTGTTTGTTTGCTTATTTACTTATTGCCATGCTGAGTGTTCATATTTCTGTCTATGTACTTGTATGTTTATGCATGTCTGATTGCTGTTCATGTTTAATATGAGACTCGTAATATTGCTCCTGCCATGTTGCCTACTATGCTGCATATTTATTTATCGTACCTGCTTGGTTATGTTATGTATGGATAATATTTGTCAAACACGCACCATTCCTGAGACAATGGACTGGGGTAACCGCCGCCGTCTCACTAAAACATTAACGTCGATCTGTGGTGGCGCTTGCCGGAGGTATCTCCACGACAGTCACCCGGTCGACGCTAACCAACTAGTTGATCTGTGGTGGCGCTTGCCGGAGGTATCTCCGCGACAGTCACCCGGTCGACGCAAACACACTATGCTATATTTTGTAGTTGATCTGTGGTGGCGCTTGTCGGAGGTATCTCCGCGACAGTCACCCGGTCGACGCTAACCAACTAGTTGATCTGTGGTGGCGCTTGCCGGAGGTATCTCCGCGACAGTCACCCGGTCGACGCAAACCCACTATACTATGAAATATTGTGTTGCTAATGTTTTGTTGTTGATGATATATATATTGTTATTATTGTGGTTGTTGTGTTGGACTAATCCTCTGTTATTTGGACTTGTGAATGATGAAACTTGATTAAATGAAACACCCCTCCAAACAACGATAGGGTCAGTCCATGGTGCCACTAATCTGAACTTTGAACGCAGAACCATCATCGTCTTATGGAGGACCGTGACCCAGTAGGTTGTTGAGCCCCTTTTGTGCCATCCATTGGGCGCAGTCGTTCGGTTGTGCTGTCCGAGGGTAGTGGTCGACAAGCACGGGTTCGACTGTGCTAAGGAGTCCGGAGTTAGGCATACCCGGTCGCCCCGGGGGATATGTGCCGGATTCACTTGCCCGTTGTACCACGCGTATAGGGTGGTGCAGGAGAGTGTCTTAGCAGGTGGATGGTCGTGTGGGTGTATTTTGCTTAGTACGACTTTGGGCGTGAGAAACCTGGAGCGTCGGCTGAGTAGGGTGCATTCTGATAGGTGGTAACGCAAACTCTCGAGAGACTCAATCTAGCAAGCTAGCCTCGTTCCTGGGATATGGAACAACAGTTCAGTGTCAGTCACACTATGTGTCTTTGTCGTGTCAGGAGGTTAAACTTAAGTTCTGTTTGAAAGAATTAATGAACGACCTGACCTCACTAAATGAACAAATAAGATGATGCAGGGAATGTTGCCTTGAGTTGTTGATGGTTACCCATGATATAGGATGGCGGTGTGATCGTTGGGAGCCTAGAGTTAGGCCTGAGCCAACATCAACCGTGCATGCTCAGAGTAGAAAGATGAGGCCAATGGGCCTAGCAGTGATCACAGGTGTTGTTGTGTATTATTTGGTACCAACTGGTACACTCATTTACTCGTCACAGGAAATCTTTTTGTATGATTGTCGGTGCACGATCCAACCCCACCTGGCTTGGACTCTGCACTGGTGATAGCCCCGTGGTTTGCTTATGACATGTTTGGTTGTCAATGCCATGCTATTTTCTGAATACCTTGCCATGCTACTTTCTAAACTTATGCCATGCTTGATTGGAGATACCCATTGATTGCATGCCATGTTGTTTGCGATGCCATGCTACCTTTTGATGCCATGCTTCGGGTAGGTTTTGCCATGTTATAGACTAGTTATTAATGAATAACTTGTCACATGATTGTTTGTTGCATGATTGTTGGATTGTTTGTAGCGAGGGACTACCTCTTGCTGAGTGCATAAATAATGTACTCACGGGCCTTGTGATTGTGGCCAGATTTTGGCGAGGAATCATCTTCGACCTTAGCAAGGACGTGGAGCAAGAGCGTGCTAGGATCAGTAGCCCAGCCAGATGCCTGTGGAGTGAGCCGCTCCAAGCCGTTGCCTTAGCCGTCTTCCGCTGCCAGTTAAACTCTGTCCTGAGCCATGCTTGGCTTGATATTTTGTCATGCCTTGATGGCCTTGTAAACCATTTGTAGCACTTCTTGTGCCTGATTGTGTAATGATTTCCATTATGTTGCACTGTCGTGACGTGCGGCCAGATATCCTGGGCTGGCGCACGGGACGACCGCCTCTCTTGCGAGATGTGCCAGGGAGGGGTGTCACAGACATGGTATCAGAGCACCAGGCTGGCTGTAGACTACCCTAGCATGGAAAGCCCCACCTTACTTTTGCCCGACAGTGAGCCCGATGGATTTAACCCATCTCCGCCTAACCGGCATGGCTGGTGTCGGTCCACAGTAAGATGCAGTAGGACGTGTCCCATTCCCTGAGAGAGGCTCGCCGGTTTCTTCCATGAGAAGGAGCCGACACAACCCAGATTTTATGAAACCCCAGTCCTAGCTGCCATTTATCCCCACCCTCGCCTGCTACCCCTGGCAACCCAGCTCTCTTGAAGCAGGATCCCGCAAAGGAATCCCGCGTTCTTATCTCATCCCCCACCCAGAGCCAAAATAATCCGATGGCAAACCCCAAGGTCGTCCTGGAAACCACTGCCGAGGATCATGGCGGATTTCCACTGATGTTGTGGAAGGTCGTCTGTGATCTTCTTGGTAGGCCTGCTCGCCCTCGATACGTGGTGTTCGAGAGCTCACTCTCGCCTGTCGGAAGTGAATTTCAAGCAGACGTACATGTCGGCCCGTGCCCGTTGGGCACAAGTCAGCCTTACTTGATCCAAGGTAGGAGCATGCCCACTCTTCCTCAAGCCATCCAGGTAGCAGCATGGGAAGGTCTTGTCCGCCTGCGGTACTCAGAACCGGCAATGGCGACAAGTTGAGCATTCCACCTTCTCCCAGCCAGACCCTATCATGGTGCGGAGGCTATCCAAACCTCCATTAGAGAAGAAGTCGACCCAGCCGTAATCACCCTGGCCACCTACGCGGCTGCAATGACAAGGTTTTGCCATTCTCTAAGGGATGAACTCTTCACCACGAGGCGCAACCTTGGTCGTGCTCGGATGCAACTGAGTCGAGCAAGGAACCTAACCAACCTCAACCATGAGCCAGCCCAGAGTACAGGACTCCCGTTCCCAGAAGATTTGCCGGGATCCAGTCTTGATGCCGCAGGGACACAAGCACTAGCCCCAGTTCAGCAGCACCTCCAAGCAGGAGGTATAATCCTCGAAGGCGTGCCTGCAATTCCCCACCCCGCGGAAGATGGAGATGTGGACACCACTCTCCGTCTCGGCCACGCTCCGCGGACTACCAGAGGCCGTCAAGCGGAGTAGAACCCATGTTTAGTTAGCCTGAGTTGCGCTTGTGTGTTGGTACGTAGGTGAGATGCGGCGAGGTTGGTTGTTTGTTTGTTTGCCTGTTCATGTTGTGTTGTGTTCGCTTGTAATGCAAGGTTGTTGTCTGTTTTCTGGTTGAAATGTTTGTGCCATACCACCGCAAATATTTTGGAACATAAAAATGGAGGGTTATTTTCTACAAAGATATTTTCTCAGTGTAGCCAGATCTCCTATCTGCATGCTAGTACCTCTGCAATTCTATCTATGCTGCAAGACCAGACTTGTGGCCGCTGAGAAAAGTTCATAAATGCAAATCTTGTTCCAGTTCGTCAGAGGAGACAAATTTGATACATCCACTAAGTTCAGTACAGAAGGGAAATTTCAGAATCAAAGGATACAAGTTCTACCTCAACATAGAACACTACAACTACTCAGGGCGGATGCAAAGGCACCCCAGAATTTCTACTCCCTCTCACGCTCCACGGCGTTAGTAGAAGATGAGCCTGGCTCACCCGAAGAGGAGTCACGAGCCGCGCGACGGCGACGGACGACTCGAACGGCATGCTCACCTCCAGCTGGAAGAGCGGCCACCTCAGCCACCGGCGGCGCAGCTTGCCCCGCCGCTGCAGCCTGCCCCTCCGCCGCGGCATCAGCACCAGCGCCAGACCACCAATTGCACAGAAGAACGATCAGGATGACCACTGCTGCGAACAGCAGATTCTTCACCACCAAAACCAAGATCACGAAGAGCACGAAGATGATAATGCGCTCGATGAAGCCCGCGTCCTCCATCATCTCGACATAGGCTCCGAAGAAGTCACTAATGAAGCCCATGATTGTGTTGAGAAAAGAGAGGATTTCAGAGGTTTCCGATTTATAGCCGGAGCTTGGATGCCGCTCCTCGGCACCTCATTGCGCGGGAAATGGAAGGAATCGCGAGCAGTGCTCGCCCAGTGGCGCGAAACCATCAAGGACAGATTTCCCAAAGCCGTGATGGCCGCTGCATCAACGGACCACACGCGCAGCAGTACCGCAGCGGAGTGCTCCGCGCACTGAGAACCAGCCGTGGACAGAGCGAGAGAGAGCGAGGAAGAAGAAGAGAGGAAGGAAGAAGGAGACTGCCTGGTGGACCCCGGTCCCACATGTCAGTGAGTAAACAGATAGTCTCCGTGTGCTTCTACCCTTTACCTTTAGTGAAAAACCCTCGCAAAATAATCTTGGGGAAAGTCCAATCCCACAGTGTCTGTGAGCCAATTATTGGTGACGCCGATATTTTCTTCTAGAAGAAACCCTGTTATTTTTCAAAACCTGTGTATGCATGAAAATGAATATACAGCTTTTCTAAAATAAAACCGTAAATTTTGCTCTCCCAAACTTGATGTAATAATTTGCCCAAGATAAATCTTTGGTTATTGGTTAATAGTTTGGTTGTAGATCTTGCTTGATCTTGCCATGTTTGTATCTGGTTGAGCAAAAACCTTAGGTTTAATTTAATAAATGTGCTAGTAGATCCTATGTTGATTGAATGATGTGAACCTCTGCCATGCCATCCTTTAAATGCATTGAGTATGGTAGAAATGTCATACTTTTAAAAATATATGAATTCAACAAAAATCTTGTTGTGTGCAAATATCTCGGGTGTCAAAATCCTATTATTTTTGTAGAAAAAGTTTTAATTGCGGTATAATGGATCATTCAAGAATTTTCTTGTACAACTCCCCGAATCTCGGGACGAGATTCTTTTTAAGGGGGGAAGGTTTGTAACACCCCGAAAATTTAGACCGAATTTTTAAATTACTTTTGGACGCCGGAAAACCTTTTCTTGTTTTAATAAGTGTTTCCTAAAATCTTTCGAGACGATTTGACTTGGGAAGTGCTCCCTCAACATTTTCCCAGTGATCCACGAACCACTCCATCACCCGTGGTAATTCCGGTGCTGAAGTTTCCCCTCGAAAACCCTAGCCCTAATTATCGAACTTTTAAAACCTTTTCTCCACCCACCAAAGGAAAGCCTATTTCCATAGCTTGAGGACTCCCCTATCCATATAAAGACAATCCATGCAAAAATATTGCATACTTCAATGCAACATTTCCAAGTTAGGCACTATTTTCCAAACTGCCCTCTCTGATCCAGAAATGTTTGGGTCAAGATATGCATCTCCATAAATTCTAATAAATTTAGGGGATGAATATTTTTTCATTCCCTACACTTCATATTTTGGAGCCAACCCCATTTGAGCAATTTTTGAGGTACTTCCTTTGTAAGGCCATTTTCATGCCTTTTTAAGATCTTCAAGCAAACCTACACCTAGACAAATCCTATGACCATGGAACTTGGTCACATTGACCACATGGCCCTTAGACACCCAAATCCAGGAGATCACCCCAAGGTAAAGTGTGAAAAATCATTTTGCCTTGACCATGCCATTATGCCAATTTTTGGACATCTTACCAAAACCCAACTTGCCAATGTCTAATTGAGCTATAACTCCATGGACACACTCCTGGTACCCAACCTAGCCTGTGGAAAAAAATTTGGGATTATTTAGACCAACTTTTTCGTGCAGACCCTCCATCGAACACCTTCTGCCACTTTCGGAACCCGAAAATGTTTGCACATGAAATCTTCTCCAAATTGAGTGAAACTGGACCACATTACTCGCATACCAGTAGAACATCTTCAGTTAAAATCCTAGCTCCATTGGGGTAGTGGAAGCCCCTTTTCATTTCATCGAGCACCTTCGGCGTCTTTGGTTTTCTGAAAATCTTAC
Source organism: Poa annua (assembly GCA_026929855.1). Taxonomy (NCBI): domain Eukaryota; kingdom Viridiplantae; phylum Streptophyta; class Magnoliopsida; order Poales; family Poaceae; genus Poa; species Poa annua. Next base: position 10,500,977 of record CM049433.1, on the reverse strand, counting down.
TCTGCAAAGTTTGGAACCCTTGAGGGATTCTTGCGTGGTTGCGTGGTTCTAGTCGTGACGAACTCAGTGGTGGAAACCTTTTTCCGTTTGGACCTCCGAGTCATCGGGAACGCGACGATGTCGCTCGTGTCGCGCTCTGGACATGCCGGTTTCGGCATGAAACTGTGCAAACCCAGCTCCTCTGCCTTATCCCTCACAGCAGTACCACCACGTGCGCCCCTGTACCTCCAGCACGGCCTCCCTATCCTCTCCCTCCCCTTATCTCCTCCCTGTAGCCGGAGAACACGTCCTCAAAACGCCATCAATGGCCAAACCGGCCACCACCTACACCTCTCCTCTCCCTCTATATAAACCCCCAACCCAGCCCTTCAACCAAACCCTAGACATTCCACACCTTCTCCTCTCCCTCTGTACCTCTATCTTGGTGCGTACGAACGGGAACAAGCTCCTTCACTCCTTGCCGTAGCCCTGGAACACCACATCGATCCTCGGATCGGTCCGTGGTCTGTGAGACTTGTTGTTCGTAAATATCGACAGAGAGAGTTTCTATAGGTCTTAGCTACCGTTCCCGAGTTCCAGTTCGTCAAAAACCTCACCACCCGAAGCTCCAAAAATTTGGCCACATTGGCCGGAGGTCACCGAGCTCGCGGGCGTGCGGGAGGCCATCCCCGCCGCCGGACTCGCCCTCCCCGGACGCAGTGCTCTGCCGCCGTCCCGTCCCCGCCACCGGCGGGCCTTCCCGGCGCGCCTCCCGGCCAGCCCCGGCCGCCCCTGCCCCGTTCCCGTTCCGAACCAGAGGAGGAACTGGCAGCGCAGCGCGCGCGCGCGGCGCGCGACGGCCCACCCACGGCCCATGTCGCGTGGCCGACGCGGCCCGTTTCGTTTTTTTTTCGCGCAAACCTTTTCTTTTTCCTGCCATGTTGCCTACTATGCTGCATATTTATTTATCGTACCTGCTTGGTTATGTTATGTATGGATAATATTTGTCAAACACGCACCATTCCTGAGACAATGGACTGGGGTAACCGCCGCCGTCTCACTAAAACATTAACGTCGATCTGTGATGGCGCTTGCCGGAGGTATCTCCACGACAGTCACCCGGTCGACGCTAACCAACTAGTTGATCTGTGGTGGCGCTTGCCGGAGGTATCTCCGCGACAGTCACCCGGTCGACGCAAACACACTGTGCTATATTTTGTAGTTGATCTGTGGTGGCGCTTGTCGGAGGTATCTCCGCGACAGTCACCCGGTCGACGCTAACCAACTAGTTGATCTGTGGTGGCGCTTGCTGGAGGTATCTCCGCGACAGTCACCCGGTCGACGCAAACCCACTATACTATGAAATATTGTGTTGCTAATGTTTTGTTGTTGATGATATATATATTGTTATTATTGTGGTTGTTGTGTTGGACTAATCCTCTGTTATTTGGACTTGTGAATGATGAAACTTGATTAAATGAAACACCCCTCCAAACAACGATAGGGTCAGTCCATGGTGCCACTAATCTGAACTTTGAACGCAGAACCATCATCGTCTTATGGAGGACCGTGACCCAGTAGGTTGTTGAGCCCCTTTTGTGCCATCCATTGGGCGCAGTCGTTCGGTTGTGCTGTCCGAGGGTAGTGGTCGACAGGCACGGGTTCGACTGTGCTAAGGAGTCCGGAGTTAGGCAAACCCGGTCGCCCCGGGGGATATGTGCCGGATTCACTTGCCCGTTGTACCACGCGTATAGGGTGGTGCAGGAGAGTGTCTTAGCAGGTGGACGGTCGTGTGGGTGTATTTTGCTTAGTACGACTTTGGGCGTGAGAAACCTGGAGCGTCGGCTGAGTAGGGAGCATTCTGATAGGTGGTAACGCAAACTCTCGAGAGACTCAATCTAGCAAGCTAGCCTCGTTCCTGGGATATGGAACAACAGTTCAGTGTCAGTCACACTATGTGTCTTTGTCGTGTCAGGAGGTTAAACTTAAGTTTTGTTTGAAAGAATTAATGAACGACCTGACCTCACTAAATGAACAAATAAGATGATGCAGGGAATGTTGCCTTGAGTTGTTGATGGTTACCCATGATATAGGATGGCGGTGTGATCGTTGGGAGCCTAGAGTTAGGCCTGAGCCAACATCAACCGTGCATGCTCAGAGTAGAAAGATGAGGCCAATGGGCCTAGCAGTGATCACAGGTGTTGTTGTGTATTATTTGGTACCAACTGGTACACTCATTTAATCGTCACAGGAAATCTTTTTGTATGATTGTCGGTGCACGATCCAACCCCACCTGGCTTGGACTCTGCACTGGTGATACCCCCGTGGTTTGCTTATGACATGTTTGGTTGTCAATGCCATGCTATTTTCTGAATACCTTGCCATGCTACTTTCTAAACTTATGCCATGCTTGATTGGAGATACCCATTGATTGCATGCCATGTTGTTTGCGATGCCATGCTACCTTTTGATGCCATGCTTCGCGTAGGTTTTGCCATGTTATAGACTAGTTATTAATGAATAACTTGTCACATGATTGTTTGTTGCATGATTGTTGGATTGTTTGTAGCGAGGGACTACCTCTTGCTGAGTGCATAAATAATGTACTCACGGGCCTTGTGATTGTGGCCAGATTTTGGCGAGGAATCATCTTCGACCTTAGCAAGGACGTGGAGCAAGAGCGTGCTAGGATCAGTAGCCCAGCCAGATGCCTGTGGAGTGAGCCGCTCCAAGCCGTTGCCTTAGCCGTCTTCCGCTGCCAGTTAAACTCTGTCCTGAGCCATGCTTGGCTTGATATTTTGTCATGCCTTGATGGCCTTGTAAACCATTTGTAGCACTTCTTGTGCCTGATTGTGTAATGATTTCCATTATGTTGCACTGTCGTGACGTGCGGCCAGATATCCTGGGCTGGCGCACGGGACGACCGCCTCTCTGGCGAGATGTGCCAGGGAGGGGTGTCACACGAAGCCTTGGCTTCAACCCTTTAAGCACTTCTTGATTAGATCTTTCAACTTGCCCATTGGCCTGAGGGTGAGACACGGACGCTACATCCAATCTTATGCCGTTCCTTCCACAAAATTTCTGCATCTCACCAAGTGACATGTTGGTCCCATTATCTGTGATGATGCTATGGGGATACCCAAATCGATGGATGATCCTCTTTAAGAACACAACCGCTGTAGCTGCCTCGCAATTTGTGACTGGCATCACCTCAACCCACTTTGTGAATTTATCAACTGCCACTAAGCGGTGAGTTTTCTTACATGGAGACATCTGAAAAGGTCCCACCATGTCCATCCCCCAGACTGCAAATGGCCAAGTCAAAGGAATAGTACGCAGCTCCTGGGCCGGCACATGAATTTGCCGGGCATACCTCTGACATCCATTGCACCTACTCACCAAACGCTTTGCATCTTCATTTGCTGTGAGCCAGTAAAAAACGTGTCTGAATGCCTTCGCAACCAATGATCTTGTAGAAGCATGGTAGCCGCAATCTCCCTCATGTATCTCTTTCAAAATTTGAAACACACCAGAAGCACTTCTCTTGTAAAGCTCATCATCAATGACCACATAAGCTTTAGCCCGGCGCACAATTTGCCGGTCTATGATTTCCTCCTGGGGCAACTCCCCCTGCATAAGATAAGCGATGAATGGCTCTGTCCACTGAGGAATCTCGTGTACTGCCGCCACTAACTTAGACTCCGGGTTATCCAGGTATGCATAATCTTCTTCATCCTCAGGTCTAACTGATGGAACTCGCAACTCATCTAGGAACGTGTTGGGTGGAATCGGCTCTCGCTTGGAGCCAAGTCTTGACAGAGCATCAACTGCATCATTCTTGCGCCGGTCTATATGGTCCACCTGATATCCTGAGAAAAACCCAGCAACTCTATCCACCTCTCTTCTGTAAGCCGCCATCTTTGCATCTTTTCTATCCCAAGTGCCAGAAACTTGCTGAGCCACAAGATCTGAATCTCCATAACATCTGATATGCTTAACGCCCATCTCCCGGGCTATCCTCAAACCATGCAACAGAGCCTCATACTCAGCCACGTTATTGGAGCAGTCAAAGTGTATCTGCAAGACATAACTCATCTTTTCTCCCTTTGGGGAAGTTAGCACAACCCCGGCTCCTGATCCTTGCTCCTGCTTAGACCCATCAAAATGCATGACCCAAGACTGAACCTTTGGAACTAGCTGCGGTGCACTTAATTGTGTCCAATCATTGAGGAATTCCACCAAGGCTTGAGACTTGATTGCTGTTCTAGGTACATAATTGATATGATAATCTCCCATCTCGATGGCCCACTTAGCCACTCTTCCTGTAGCCTCAGAATTTCGTACGATGTCTGCAAGTGGAATCGAGCTCACCACCGTAATGGGATGCTCCTGAAAATACGGCTTCAACTTTCTACTTGCCATGAACACGCCAAATACTAACTTCTGCCAATGAGGATACCTTTGCTTAGTTTCTGACAGAACCTCGCTAACATAATAGACCGGCCTTTGTACCGGGTGCTCCTTCCCTTCTTCTTTGCGTTCAACCACAACCACAGCGCTTACCGCTTGAGGCCCGGCAGCAACATATAGTAACATGGGATCCTTGGGACCCGGCGCTGCTAGCACTGGCGCCCTAGACAACTGAACTTTCAAAGCCTCAAATGCATCATCTGCCTCTTGATCCCAAACGAAATTTTCTGTTTTCTTCAAAAGTTTGTACAGCAGAATCGCTTTCTCCCCGAGCCGGACTATAAACCGGCTCAAAGCTGCCACGCAACCCATGAGTTTCTGAACATCTTTCAGCTCTGTTGGCTTTTCCAAGCTCTGTATAGCCCGGATTTTGTCCGGGTTTGCCTCAATTCCACGTTCTGACACAATGAAACCCAGTAGCTTTCCCGCTGGAACACCAAACACGCATTTTGTTGGATTTAGCATCATCTTATACTTTCTCAAGTTTGCAAACGTCTCTCTGAGATCTTGGATAAATGACTCTGCTTTCTCTGATTTGATCACCACATCATCAACATAAGCATGGACGTTGCGCCCAATCTGCTCCGCAAAGCACTTCTGGATGCACCTCTGATAAGTAGCACCCGCATTTTTCAGTCCAAAGGTCATGGTCTTATAACAAAAAGCACCAAAGGGTGTAATAAACGAGGTCTTCTCCCAATCTTCCCTATTCAACTTGATTTGATGATATCCTGAGTAAGCATCCAAAAAACACAGAAGCTCACTCCCTGCCACTGCATCCACAAAATTTAAAAGGATCCTTTGGACAAAATTTATTCAAACTGGTGAAATCTATGCACATCCTCCACTCATCGTTCTTCTTCAACACAAGAACCGGGTTTGCTAACCATTCTGGATGAAAAACTTCCATGATAAAGCCGGCTGCTAAAAGCCGGGCTATCTCTTCTCCAATAGCCTTCCTCCTTTCAGCATTCATTTTTCTCATACCCTGCTTCACTGGCCGGGCTCTAGGATCAACATGTAATTTGTGCTCAGCAAGTTCAGTAGGAATGCCTGGCATGTCACTAGGTGTCCATGCAAAAACATCCCTGTTCTCACGGATGAACTTGATGAGCGCGTTTTCCTATTTATCAGTCAAATTTGTCCCTATGGAGAACTGCTTAGAAGAGTCCCCTTCTTCAAAATCTATCATCTTTGTATCTTGAGCTGATTTGAACTTTCCTCTATCATCTTCTGAGGTTGGCCTTTTCATGACTGTGTTATCTGCCGGGTCAAGATTTGCCCTGTAATTTCTCAACTCCTCTTTAGCACACGCATGCTCTGCCATGGCCGCATCTCCCTCATCACACTTCGCTGCTATCTGTCTGTTTCCATGCACAGTAATGACTCCCTTAGGACCCGATATCTTCAGCTGTAAATACACATAACAGGGTTGGGCCATGAACTTGGCATATGCCGGCCTTCCCAACAATGCATGATAAGGACTATGAAAATCCACCACCTCAAAGTCTAGGAACTCAGACCTGAAATTTTCCCGAGACTCGCCAAAAGCCACCTCTAACGTGATTTTTCCCAATGGAGTTGCTGACTTCCCTGGAACTATGCCGTGAAAAACTGTAGATGTTTTCTGTAGCTGGATCTTCTTGAGACGCATACGCAAGAAGGTCTCCCAATATAAGATGTTGATGCTGCTTCCTCCGTCCATCAGAACCTTTTTCAACTCATAATCCTCCACTTGAGGGGACACGACCAAGGCGAGCAAACCCGGATGTTCCACATGATCTGGGTGATCTGCTCTGCTCCAAGTGATTGTTTGCTCAGACCATCTCAAATACCTGGGCGCTCCCATATTCACTGCATTAACTGCCTTTTGAATTACTTTCCTTTCTCTTTTGGATGTGTTGGATGTGTACACATGATACGACCCTAGCTGTTTGGGGTTAGGATTGAACCCCCCCTGACTTTGAGAAGTTGACCCGCCTGGCTGACCAGTTGGTGTCGTATTGGCTCCTGTGAGCGGGGCCGCGGCCGGGCTTGCTCCCGCTCCGGGTCCTCCACCTCTACTTGCTGTTTGAAGCGCCCTCTGAACCTAATTATTTTTCCATCTGTTGAGATCTGCGCACTGGGCCAACGAGTGATTCGCCGGCTTACCGTTCCTGCTGTGACGATGACATGGCATTCTGAACGCTTCTTCTGTACTCATGGGACGTGGTCCACCGAAGTTGTTGTAACCTCCATTATTTCCTCTATTGTCATTATAGCCACCATTATTCCCTCTATTTCCCACGTTGTATCCACTATCAGTCCTGGGTCTTTGAAACCCGGTATTTGTGTTTGCCACAAACTCTGAACCTCCCTCGTTGAGCCCTCTTTTATGCGAATTGATGTTGTTGTTACTACTGTTGTTCCTACCATTGTTTGCCGCACCTTTGCCTTTTTCCTCTTCAGGGTCATCATGTGTCTTGTCTGTTGCTGCGTGTTTGTTGCAGGCCTCTAATAGCTCTGCCATCGAAACGGGTTTGACCCTGTGACTCTCTTTGAGACGTCCCAACTTCTGAACCAACGGGGTGTACTTGCAAGTTTTTTCCATTGTTGAAATTGCGTCCTTAGGCTCTATACCAGCTGATGCGTGTAAAATCTCCGTGACCCGGCCCATCCAGTGCCGGGTTGACTCTCCTTTCCTTTGTACACACCTGTCTAGATCTTCCAACGAAAACAAACGCTTACATGTGCCCAAGAAATGCTTGATAAATATTGCCTTAAGCTCTGACCAACTGCTAATTGATTTCTCAGGTAAATTCTCAAACCACAATTTTGCTGCACCATCGCTCATCATCAAATACATGTACTTTGCACACACATTTTCCGTCGCATTGCGAATACACATAGCCATCTCATAACTGCTTCTTGCCGGGTCCATACTTGGCTCGTAGTTGGCCACTTTGCTTGGTTCTTTGAATTTCTCAGGAAAAGGCTCCGACCTGATTGACTCTGATAAACACTTTGGCCCGGCTAACCCGGAACCTCCAGCTTGAAGATTAGGACCCGGCGAACTTGCCGATGCCGCAGGTGGAACAACTTGTTGCCTTGGAATTGCTACTGGTGCTGGAACGACCGGGTGAACACTCGCGGCTCGCCCCGCTCTTGACCTATTCACGATCTGCTGCGCCACAGAGATTGCGGGAGCCGGCTGATTCTGCTGGTTATTTTGCTGAGGCTGTTGAACATTATGATGACCCGACACAACTGGGCCGTCCTGCGGTGGCGGCGTCTCCCCGTGTCTGCTTCTGCTATTGTAAGGTGTTGAGTGCAGTCCACTCCTGTTCCTGGAATACTGGCCTTGCTGTACCACAGCCCACGTAACATATCGGTGGCCCGTCGAGCCTCCAACTCTGCGGGTGAATCCCCCAATGGGATACGATCTAGAGCCAAAGTTGCCGCATAGACATTATCTACTGGGTTAGAAAAGTGACCCACTGGTGTGTGGTACCTTGGTGTTGTTGTTGCGTCACCCGGATTTCCCTCGACTCCTCCGGCGGGCAAACCCGGCGTCCTTCCAGTTGCTCTTGCTGAGGTTCTATTTCCCTCTGCACTTGTTCTGATTACGGGCGCCGTTTGAACCGCGGCAATGGGTTGATCCACTGGGGTTCTAAACAATACCGCTGGTTGCATGATATTTTCTCCAGGAGCCAGCCGGCTCTGATGTCTCCTTTGATGTTGCACAGTTAGATCATTCTGGCGAGCCTGTAACATCTCCTCGTTCTGTCTCAAGCGATTTTCTCTTTCCTCAATCTCTCTTTCTCTTGCTGCAACTTGTTGTTCGTGTGCCGCCGTGTTTTGCCGGGTTTGCTCCAAAGCTCTACGCGCGGTGTCCAACTCCATGGCCCGGGCTGCCGCGTTCTCCGGCGTGATGATCCTCGTAAGCGTCGTTGGGTACAGAATCAACCATTGCTAAACAGAGCCGGTGCTGGTGCCGGGTTAGCTGTGACTTCTCCTTGAGTCCGGTTATTGAGGAAACCAAAAGTATTTCTGAATTGTGCCCGACCTTCACTTTCATCTGACACCGAAGCGATTTCGCCATCCACCGTCTTCTGATTTAACTCAAGGACCGGGTCTTGCTGTTGCTGCTCGTCAGGATTTGGTGGGGGTGCCGCTCCTGGCCTCCCAGCTCCCAAAGTGTGATTCAGATTCATCGATGGTGCTGTGTAAACTGCTACCCTTCGAATTGGACCCAAATAGGACTCCTTCTCGAACTGCTCCTCATCCTCTTCTTCTTCCAGGTCATACCTGTACCTTCCATCCAACAGAGCCAAGATTGATTCCGTGTCGTCCTCGCTGCCTGGTGCATCACCCGGGATCCGTGCCGGGTTTACCGACTGTTCCTCGTGTCTGACCACCAGATCCATGTGCTCTGCTGTTCCCACGGATTCTTCCCCATCTGATTGGACAAGGGTGGCAGCTCCTGACACTGAATCAAATTCTTGATTACTAGCAGACCCGGTTGTACGTATCATACCAACAAAAACATCAATCTGGCCAATTGGAATAACATCACCTGATTCAAGTAGATCTGACTCCGGCCACCAGCCAGAATCATCAACGACGTGTTCTCCTTGCATGTTGATGGTGATCCGGCCTACCACCAGATTCTTCATGCCTTCCAGCGCAGCTCCCTTGATGATGACACTCTTGGACGCAGGCCCCATGGTGGGCGCCAAATGTCGTGGGGTTGTCACGGCATATGTTACCATAGGGTAACTTTGAGTTGAGGGCCAAGCGAATCTGGTGTCAGGGAGATTGTTTTGCGTGGAGGGGACAAAGGATTTACCCTGGTTCAGCCTCTCCATAGGAGATAAAGACCTACTTCCAGCTATTCTATTATTGATTTCGATATCGATAACCCGGTTACCACAACAGAACCGGGTCTCGATTATGGTTACAGGGGTTCTTTCTCTCTCGCGGGACTTGTGCGCTATGAAAGACTTAACCTAAACTGAGGTCCAGGAGCCCCTTATATATATTCCGGGTCTCCTAGTACCTTTACAGGACAAGGCCGGGTTCTACCCGTACTCGGAGTTCTATTCTATCTCCACTTCTTCGTGACCTCCCTATCTTGGACTCCACGTTGATTACCGCCTCTGGACCTTCTAGAACACTCCTTCCTTAAGCCGGGTTACCGCCGAATTCCCCGGCCCATAACTGAAATTGGCCCAGGACGTTGAAAGTAAGCCAAGCCCGGCCTCCTGCCTGGCGGGTCTTCTTTCACCTCCTTGGGCATACCGGGTTATCTTTCTCCCAACAGGGACCGACGTAATTTTGCTCGTGAACACGGGCGAATTTGTTTCCTTGTCCACGCTCGTTTTCGGTCTGTAGCATGACGCGTTGGCTGTTGGGCCTTGATGTCCGTTGGATGGGGCATGGATGGCAGATGTTGGGGGTTGACGCACAGCGTGCCTTGCCTCTGTCAAGGCACCAGATCTCGGTCCCATATATACACGTTAACCCCCCCTCCCCGCGCGCAGTCATAGTGGGAGGGTCTCGGACACATAGACTGGACCAAAAATCAAAATAGAGTGCATTTGGCAAAACCCTTATGACATCGGTGAACTGCATCGTAGAGTGGACATGGAGAACCCTAACTTCACCAAGAGACACCTTCTCACAGACAAAATGAATATCGATCTCGATGTGCTTGGTGCGTCAATGTTGGACCGTATTGGACGACATGTGTATAGCAGATACATTGTCACCATAAACCAGTGTGGCAGAGTTGAGAGGTCGATGAAGCTCCTGGAGTAGCTACCGTAACCAACATCACTCGGCAACAACTCGATATTCAGCCTCGGTGATGGGGTGAGATATTTCTGAAACCTTAGACATACTCAATCTCCCGGTAAGTTTGAAGGAATGCTCAAATGCGATCTGGGTTTCTAACCGACTTCACATGGCTACCAACATTGTCGTAGACCAAATCCAGGTTCAAATTCCTCTCATCCTGGACGATCATGTGAATAATCACACAATATGTCATTATGTTCTTGAGAAAATTTTTGCCCAAAAAACGAGCAGGACCTCGAACAATGGCCAACCTAGATTGCAAAACCTCAAAGGCTCTCTCAATATCCTTTCGGCATGCCGATTATCGCTTGGCAAATTCAGCCACGATTCTATTCCTAGTTTTGAGATGGTATTCACAAATGTAGACCAATCAGAATAGATATCGTAGGCAAGATAGTACCCTTTGTGTAGTCATGCCCATTGATAGTGTAGTTGCAAGGCGGAGCATCACCACTAGCTAGCCTCGCAAATGAGACCTTTTGCAATACATTGATTTCATTGAGTGTGCCCGACAAACCAAAGAAGCGATGACAAACACAAATTCTCGGATGCAACAGCCTTAAGCACAATTGTTGCATCACTACCCTTGCCACAATACTGCTCGTGCCATGCTTTCGGTCAGTTTTTCCATGTCCAATGCATACAATCAATACTACCTAGCATGCCCGGCCAACCATGAGCCTCATTTTATGCCATCAACCTCACCGTGTCTTCTTCATTCGATGCTCTAAGATAAACATGACCGAAGAGACGGATTATCACTTTGGCAAAAATGCGCACTGACTCGATTGTATTATCCTCGCCAATGCGAAGATACTCATCAGCGTAGTCAGCCGAAATGCCGTAGGAAATCACCCTCATCGCTGCGGATATTTTCTATGGACTAAACCCCATCAAACCCACAACATTCTTCCGGCGAGTAAAGTACGGACAATTGGTCTCGCAAGCTTCTACAATATTCACGAAGAGGGATCGACGCATTCAGTACCTACGATGGAAGATGTGAGCGAGATAGTGGGTATCTCGGTGAACTAGTCTCGCATGAGCAGCTCGTTGTCGTAGAAGAAGTTCCGGGGAATGTAAAGGTGACCGACGGTTGGATCCTTGCCTCTTCTTCTTCCGATCCTCGAGCTCCTTCACGGCAGGACCACCACCACCATTGCCGCTGGTTGGCGAGCAACATCTCCACATCCGTGTCGTCGGACAAGGACAAGTCCTCAAGAAAAAATGCCTCGCACATGCTCAAATCCATCTAAAAATGCACACAAAAAGACTAATAAACACCAAATGGACCGAAAACGAGCAGAAAATCACTCACCGACGGATCCAGGGTGACGACAGAGATTGAGTTGGCGACGGTGCTGGGTGGGGCTGGGGGCTCCCGAAACGGCGGGGCGAGGTGGATCCTAGGCGGCGGCGACTCGGTGGCGGCTTTTTGTTGGCAGATGTGGCTAGGAAACGGCCGGAATCGGGGGGCGGCGGGCTGTGGCGGCGACTTGGTTGGAAAAGCGGAACGAACTCATGCAGGTATGAAATGTCCCTTCAGCCAACTGCCTCCTAACTTTTCAAGGCACCCTTGATTCGGCCATGAAAACCTAGAACCTTCAGTTTTGAGGGGAATTTGTCGGGAGCCAGTAATTTCTTTTTTTGGTTCGGCCAATTTTACGGTCACTATTTTTACTCATTTTTCGTCGCGCAACCGAAAGCAGCCGTTGTTTTTTCGGTTCAACAACTTTTTCAGTCACTGCTAGAAATGCTCTTAGACAGTTATCTAGTTTAATTAGGCTGAGGTTCACCGAGTTTAACCTCTACTGCTGCCGTCTTCGCTTCAAGTAAAAGAAAAAGATTATTCATGTCAAAATAATAATAATTACCGGGTAGGGGCGGAGGCCCCGCCAGTTGATTCCAGATATTTTCTGAGTACAAACAAAAAATTCCCCACCTCCTCCTGCTTTCCTGCTCAACTCCGGCCTTCTCCGGCGAGCAATAGCCATGAATCCTCCTGAGCGCACCTACTATTTCCCGAGGAAGGATCTCTTCTTTATCCCCGCCTTCCCCTCTGCCCGGATCGTCGTCTCCGGAATCGACCACCTCTTCGAATCGAAGGACACGTCCATCGAGCTGAAAAAAGGCGTCGAGAACCACGGCATAGTTGCTCTGAACCTGGATCAGGTAGATGATGCGATGGAGATAGACTACTGCCTCCGCGCCTTGGAGCAGTCGCTGGAGGTGCTCGTCGTGGACGAGGAGGAGCTCGGGGTGGAGGAGGAGCTGGAGACCCTGGAGTTCTTCATCGACCGGTTCTCGGCTGAGAGGTCCATCTGCAACGAGGAGTGCGTCCGCGCGGTCGTCGCAGCGGTGCGCGGCGTCGTCCGCGCCGCCCGCTCGCCGCGCGTCGAGGGCGACGACGCCGCGGTCAAGGGGGCGTTCGGCGTCGCCCGCGCGGTCTTCTTCGCCATCGTCCGCGCAGCCCGCTCGCTGCACGCCGCCGTGGCTGAGCTCGCGCGCGCAGGGCGCTCGCCAGGCGTCGAAGGCGAAGACACCACGGCTGGCCTCGCCCGCGCTGCCCTTGGTGAGGTACGGGCTGCGAGGGAGCGCCCCGTCGTACTCAACATCGACCAGCCCCACCTTCAGGTGGCTTCAGCCGATGGTGTCTCTGAGCTCTTCCGCGCCACGCCGCCGCGCCCCCAGGGCGTCTGGAGCACGGTGCGGGTGCTCACTGTCGGTGGTGTTGCCCGTCTTGCCGACGCCGTCAAAGTGCACTATGAGGTTCAGCGATGCTGTGCTGAGGGCTGGCGCGCTCCACAGCTGAAGAAGCTTGTGCATGCCAGGAGCCTCGATTCGCATCTGATCTTGCTGAACCAAACGCTCAAATCAGCGTTCAGTCAAGGAATTATCCATGAAGATGGGTCAATGGATTTCTCTCGGCTGAAGAGCGTCGGGGAGCAAGGAATGAAGATTGTATGCCTGTGCAACGATGAGATCCACATGTTCCAGTCAGAAGTTGCAACGCTGCCGGATATTCTTTGTGGGATTGTTGCTGTCGCTGATGAGCGCTTGTCCCCTGCACAAGCTAAGGAGCTCCGTCGACTGGCCAACAGTGCAATGGTGATCATTCACAACATACGCGCTCAACAAGTCCGGTTTTAGGCGTCAAGGAAGCAGCGGCTGGTTCATTAGAATGACTGGTTCATGAATATGGCAGATTTCTTTTGTTCATTCCTTTCACAGGAACCTACCTTGTCTTCTTCTTTACCGTACAAGCTCTCTTAGTGTTACCTGTCTCAGCTGCAATTCATTCTGATTAGCAGAGTTGCAACTATGTGAGGTACTCTTGCAAAGCGTAAGCAGGATTGGCTTATTTTGCTGCATTAGCTTAAATCGTCAATGAAGACTATGTATTTCTTGTCTCGACCTCGTAGCGGTGTTGGTTAGTCTTCTAGGTGGTGCTTGTCTAGCTGTTTTGTCCCCTCGGCTCATGTGCAAAACTTGTCCATCTTTTTTAGTTGATGTCGGGCTGCGGCCTGGAGTTTGGTGGTCTCTAATAAGTTTGCTTTGCATTTTGAAACTGGTATCCCAGTGTACTCTGTTTGAACCTTGCGTTCAATATAAATCAGGGGCCCTGGTCCTTTTCTCTAGAAAAATATGTGGGTTTCCATTCTCATCAAGCTGACTACGCAGCAAGCGTCTGGTTGAATGATTATTTGAAAGACAAGATAGCACTATTTGTGTCAGAATTTATGTTCTCAAAAAGTACAATTGCAGGTTGCATTGCTCTCCTGAACATAACTCAAAGTATGCTTAGGACTCTTTGGTTTGGAAAATGCATGGGTCTAGGATATATACTAGTTATGTTTCTGCTCTTGAAAGTTATCGTGCGTATAAATGTTTCTGTTCTTGCACTTGGATGTTTCTGTTCTTGAAAGCTGATAATGTGTATAACTTGCTGGTCGGATGATGTGAAACGTGTTCTCTTCTTTGTTGCTTGATCGCCAGCTTAATTGTAGACTCTAGTTCCTGCTTTCTTGTACATAAATATTTGTCAAGTCCTTTTCAGCCTTGTAAATGTTCCCCTATTTATGTGCCATAGTAAATTTTAGGGCCGTAACCTCTGTTTCCTTCCAACATAGAAATATTTTCGTTTCTTTCAACATAGAAAAGTACTATTGCAGGTTGCATTGCTCTGACTCAATTATGATGCCAGTTCCTAAACAGAGCAGTAAGCTATTCCTTGCTCTTACCCATCCTGCTTGGCTGCTCCTAGCTTCTAATACAATTTGTTGATGAATCCGCCGTTCCCATGGACCCGCCTGCAACGTCGGCTGGTGTGGTGCCTCTGCTCATCTCCCAGCGAACTTCACTTACTGCGCGTTTGATAGTACCCAAATCCAGCCGCTCTTCTCCTATGGCGGTTTTGTCCTCGGCAAAGATGTTGAGGGTGCGGTTGGCGTCGATGCCGAAGCAGACAGTGATCTGGGGCACGCCGCGGGGAGATGCCCGAACTTGCCCAGCAAAATTGAAAAAAAATCGCGTTAACATACCAACATTTTATGCTCATACAAAAAAAATGAAGAAAGGCACTTTATTATGGGCTGTGTCAAAAAGATATAAAAAATGTCGGATGATAAGTCGTCTTGTAACAACAATTTTTTTCTTTCTTACACAAGCCACAAAAAATGTCTTTTTTCGCGAAACTTTGTCCGTGAAAATGAAATGCCCACATGTATTAGTTCAGAGCCACAATTGGGTGTTTTGGCTTCTATGACTAGATAATCCCATTATGAAAAATAAATTTAAAATGTCAAAAAAAATCCAGCAAAAAAGTCATACATGTGGGCATTTCATTTTCACGGACAAGCTCGATGCTCGATAATCGTCAAGCTAAACGACAAGCTAAACGAGCACTCGTTTGCTCGACTCGTTTATCCAGCACTCGTTTGCTCGTTAATCGTCAATCACCTCGTCATCTCTAAATTCATATTCATTTTCTTAACGAGCTGCTCGCGAGCGCTCGTGAATACTTAACGAACCGAGCCGATCTTTATATTTAGCTCGTTAGCCTTAACAAGCTTAACGATTCGAGCCTTAACGATCACGAGTCTTAACGAGCCGAGCCTTAACGAGCCGAGCAGCTCGTTAGTCCAGCCCTAGTTGTAGAACATAGGACAAGCGAAACAATTGCGCTCTAGCTAGCATTAGTTTATTCATAAGTTTGTTGTGCGCAAAAGGGCATTCACTATGTAGTTCATAAGCTTGTACATAAGAAAAAAGTGACGCTTATAGACAATTTTGTACATAGTGGCACCTATCAATAAGCTTGCCACAAAGAAAAAGCTTGTGGAGACAACCCACATGTTTATAGACAACCCACAGGGAATATAATAATGTTGCATT
Source organism: Poa annua (assembly GCA_026929855.1). Taxonomy (NCBI): domain Eukaryota; kingdom Viridiplantae; phylum Streptophyta; class Magnoliopsida; order Poales; family Poaceae; genus Poa; species Poa annua. Next base: position 10,485,296 of record CM049433.1, on the reverse strand, counting down.
ATGGCTATAGTGTACGAAGTAATAACAATGCAATATTTTTGCAAAGCTAATGTTACTTTCATGGTATTAGCTGAATTTTCTCTAACAGGTGGGACCCAGCTTATGGTGTGCTTTTGTAACATACATTGTGGTGTTATGTATATGCTTATGGTGTAGTAAGTGTCTCCCATCTTATTGATAGGTTTTGCCGATACATAGTTGATGCCCCTTACTCATTTCTCGTATCGCATATTAACGCAACATTTGTAACAAACTACGGTTTTCTTTTGTTTTCAAGCTTTACTAAGATGCGAAGTCAACAATTCATACTTTGCTGCATTTTGATGTTAAAATATTGCTGACTCGAATTATTCGTTCTGATCTCATATATGTTTTTGTTACATCCATTTAGCTGGACTGATTTTCTTTTCTTCTGCGTTATATAAGGTTTGATTCGCTTAGTTGCTGGCTGATTGACTTCACTCGATGGCATTCTGGTAGAACCTGTCTGCCACCTTGTTAGCTTTGGGATAGATACATGAAGCCAGGAGTGAACTTGATGTTTTGTCCAGCACGAATCACAAATAGCAGACAACGTTTGAACAGAACACAAGATATTAAAAGGAATATTTCCACCGGTCACCGGCTAGCATTCATGGCAATGAATACATGGCTTCAGGATCGTGTACTCAACAGCCGAGGGAACACTTCCCGCGATGTATCTGCTGGCAGCCTCCGCAGCTCTCTCAGCCTTCGCCAGATCTGTGGTACTCATTGGCCAGCATTGTTGAACTAACACTGCTGAGGCGGGGTATTTTTCAATCACAGACCAGGTCTGGAGCCTCCTACGGCAGGAGATGGTTGTGTCCAACGTAAGGCACTCGAGTGAAGGTGTGCTCTCGAGAATGTGCCTGGTAAACTCAACCATGCTTTTAGTTGAGCAAAAGCCCTTGATCATCACCCGCTTGAGACGGTGATGCCGGCACTCCGGCTTCCGCCTCAATTCTTCGTCTCCAACGGCAACAACAGAGTCATGCTCTTCGCCGGCTAGATCTACCTGCACATATGCATGAAGGTTTGATGTCATTGTTCTTAAATAACCAGGTCCGCAAAAAAAATGCCATTGCAACAGGACTGATGTCATTGTTTATAAATAACCTGGTGCGTGCAATAATGCCGTTGCACAAGATACTCAAGGGTTTAGTATAACTCTTATTCCGAGAGAATGACTTACACGTAAGATGAAAGATTCCAAGGCAGGAGCCGCATCGAGATAGGGAATCAGAGAAAAGAAATCACAGCTGGACCATAATGCTAATACTGATCCGCGGAGCTGTATTTCCATTTTCTTGAGGTGAAGGAGCTTGACAGGAAGCACAGGAGTGCTGAAATTCTGTAAAAGAACGCAAGTCCCTGGATCAATTATGCTTTTTCCAATATGCAAGTGTAATATCAGTGTTCGCTAGACTATTGGTCCTTATAATATCTGATTATAAAATGTATGTAAAACCAGAACATACCTCGTTACGAGAAAGCAGGGTAAGGTTCCCAACGTTTGGCGCAATAGATGGGAGCTTGGCATAAACATAAGAGAGAATGCCAAATGGTTTGGTATGCAACAACTCTACATCCTTAAGTTGTGCGGAGTCTATGACATTGATCTCTGCCTGGGTCCCTCCATACTGAAACGAGGAGAGATTTGGAGCATTGATCTCTACCAACTGGATCATTTCGCAGCGTGCAACTCTAAGGGACTTGAGGTGCTGCAGCTTGCAAGGCATCTTCAAGCAAGTTATCTCGTCGCAATAACCGATTTCTAGCTGTTCCAAGGCGAAAGATTTCGAAAGCAAGTGCCCTAATCCCTCATCAGTAATTTTGAGAAAATACAGCTCTAAAATTGTCAATCTTGCCAACCAGCCAAGTGTTTCTGTGGGTCGAAAAGCGCAGCCATAGAGGTGAAGGGACTGAATTGATCTCGCAGCTGTGTCATCAGACAAAATTGAACAGGGGAAATTGTAGTCTTGCTCCATGAAAGTTGACACCACCAAGCTTAGTTCATTGATCCCAGATTTAACAGATGTTTGGAGCCACCTGTCCAGGTAGGAGGCACTAATACTGTCACAAGGGAAAAGATCAAGTTTAAGAGTCTTGAGCACAATGCCACGATGGTTGTTAAGTATGTGGTCAACTTTGTCAATGAGACAGATTTCTATTTCCTTATCCGAACCGAATTTCTCGCGAGTCAACCCAAGTGTTTGCGTGTTGAGTATGAGGGTTGAATAGCATCTCCAGGAATTCAAAATCCCGTGAGATACACAGGCGGCACGAGCAGCATCTTGCAGCGGCAGGAGGGAATGTATATGATTTAAAATGTCCTGCAGAAGCATCGTGGACAAGTTAGATTGTAGCTAGTACTAATGCTGACTTCACTTGGAATAAACAGCAAAAATAGATGAGGTAGTGAGTGTGTCAATCAGTTACTGTGTTTGCATGAATACTTGCACTATATATGAAGGAAGTGCTTTGGGTTAAGTTAATGCAACTGTTGGTTTGCGGATTTACAATGCACAAGTTTTTTTTTGCAACAAACACGATGCATTTAAATCTTAGGCCAAAATGCGTTCAGTGCTAGAAATGCATACCTCTGGAAGTTTGTCAAGAACAAGTTCTTGTGTCATGCTTTGGGCACCTCTAGAACTATCACTCTGGCGCTGCAAGAGTTGTTGAAAGTTGAAACCCTTGATCCACCGTATGCAATGGGGCAAGGCTGGTAAGTACTCCATCCGTTTACAATTACCCTGCATTTGGGGTTTAATGTAAGTCACACCTTGTAAAATTTGGCCAAATATATAGGATTAAATATCAACGCATACAATAAAACTTTGATCTTATTAGAACAATCATAAAATATATTTTCATATTATATGCATTTGATATTGTAGATGTTGATATTTTTGTATGTATACTTGTTCAAACATTTAAAGGTTTGACTTTGAAAAACCCAAAACGCGGGGTGAATAAAAACAGAGGGAGTATGTATCAATTCTGCTGGTGGGATAAAATATCTGCTATCGATTCTCAGTTAGATGGGCTCCAAATTAACAAGCTCAATGAGCTGCTTGCGAGGCTCCTAGTTCTTGTTTTATCGTTTACGATAACGAACTAAAATCAATGTTTGTTTGGCCCTGTTCGTTAGTATAGCGAGCCGAGCTGAACGAGTCAAGCAAATGAGTGCTCGTTAAGCTCGCTGAGCTTCAAGCTTTATGTCCATCCCTACCCTACGGCTGTAATTGCTGACTGGTCCTCGACTCCTAGCGATGCTGATAGCTGAAAGTTCACGTGGCCTTACTCATGGAATAGAAGTTGTCATGGTAGATGTTTGTGTGTTGTCAGTTCTGGTTTTCTTTTGTTTCATGGTCTGTCTGTTGGCTGTTGCTATGTCTCAGCAGGTTTGTCAGTTCTGGTTTTCTTTTGTTTCATGGTCCGTCTGTTGGCTGTTGCTATGTCTCAGCAGGTTTACTAGAAGTGCCCCAGCAGGCTATCCCCCCTTGTTTTGTTTTCTGTCTATATCTTGTAGAAAAAACATTGTATTCCGTTATCTTTAATGGAAAAAAGGGGTAGCCCTGTTGAAAAAAAACTCCTCTAAGTGCATTTTCGCCGTAGCCACGCTATATTAATATAGCAACCAACCGATACAAATACCGAGAGACACGGTTGGGGCGACAGCCAACACACACCCAAGAAAAGGAAAAGAAGAAAGAAAAATCGACATAGGTGTATTGACTAAGCAACGGTGACCCGCAACCTGCAACCGCTGCGCCCTCTCCGACGAAGTACCACCACGCTTCTAGCACCGAATATACCAAGCAGAACCTTTAAAAAGGAAAGTCACGCTGATGCCCGGACCAGATGGTCTTAGGGAAGCAGATGAAGGTTAGCCACGATGCTCTTCAGGAAGGAATGATGCCACCCGAAGGCGGTCGGACGATGACAAGGATTTCTCCCGAAAAACCCCATCAACAACCCTGAGCGATCCGTACCAAGCAGCACCTCTAAGTGCATTTTCCCCCTTTCGAACTAGACCTGAAGTTGTTCCTTGCAAAATAAAAATCTGAGAAAAGTGGCGGATAGAGGGGTTGGCGGGGGAAGATGGGCGTCGATTTGGGGAACAGAGGTTTCGATTGCGGGTTGGTATAACGGACCTCATCAATCAATCAGGAGCTAAACGCTGCCAAATCGCTGCGACGAGATCGAAATTTAGCTGAAAACACAAGGGCATACATACTTGCGGGGGGCAGGGAGTTCCGGCAGCCGTGCGCAAACGAGAAGATTTTGCCGACGACGATTGCTTGATGCAGAGTCGCAAGAATCCGTCTACTTCCTTGGCTCAATCAACAAGGCTTGTATCCTGTGTATAATTCGATACGGGAAGAGACGAGGAGATCTCAACGCATTGAGGAAGAACAGAGGAACCCGACACAGGATTAGAGTCGAACTCCAAAACCGTAAACGGTCCGATTCAATCCAAAGCGGAGACGTCCGCGATCCAGTTTAGCAGCGGCTTTGAGTTGGTCAGCGATGCTCCGCCGCGGACGTGCTGCCAGTTCCTCTGTTCTTTGCACGAGGTCCGATGGCCGATGCAGGAAGTGCTCTGAAGAGTTTGCACGCAACGCGCTGCCAGTTCCTCTGTTCTTCGCGCGAGGTCCGATACAGGAAGTGCTCTGAAGATCTGATCGAACCAGCCTCGTTGCTCTGAAGAAAATAAGAAGATTTGACTCACCTCGTTGCTCGACCTGGGACTGTTCACGCAGCAAGCCGGACGGTGGCCGGCGGCCAGGCACTGGGCAGCGGCAGCGGCGGTGACGAGAGCGGAGCCGGGCGATGGCCTCGGCCAGGGGCTGGACGACGAAGACCGCTGCCGCGACGAGCGAGGAGCTGGCCTGGCGGTCATGCGCTGGGCGGCGAAGAGCCGCGACGGGAACAAGCGGAGAGCAGAGCTGCTCCGATTAGCGGGCTAAACGGGGAAAGGTTAGCCGGACGTGGCCGTTCCACCGTTTAAGATGAATCGATTGAAGCGGCGCGGACAAAGCGGACGTCCCGATTCCCGGACGACACCACAGGATCGAAGATCGATCATCATGTTGCATTTTTTTTTCTTTTTCGAAAGGATCAGACAACATTACACCTCCGTTCATAGAGACCCAGAAAGAAAAAGAAATTACAAAGAAGTCCTTCTTCTCCTAGGTCTGTGTCGCACAAGAGCCGTCGGTGACGCGCCGCTGCTCCGCTTCACGCCTTGGATAGGAGCCAGCCCCATGGCAGACGGGAAGTCGCCAATCGCCGGCCCGAAGACCCTACTCGCCGGAGCGCCGTCTTCGTCGCGGGAAGGTACAACGCCATCTTCACCTTGACCTTCAAACCCCGAATCCACCGCCAGCGTGGATCCGGCCGGGGCACGATGAGGCGAACAGATCCGTAGACCTGTGGCCTCGAGGAAGTCAGCAGCGGCGCGACGAAGCTCCGGGGAGCGCCACCGCGAGAGGGAACACATGCCGACACCAAAACCTCCACCGACGCTACCTTGTCCTCCATGGCGCCGCCGGCCGAGGGCCTACCTAACCCTACACTATGTACAGGCCGGGATCTACGGCTTCCCCAACCTCCTGCGGCCGAGGCGGCCGACGGAGGCGGAGGAACCCGCAGATCACCGACGAGCGAGGTGGGCACACGGGCTGGGTTCACAAATCGCCACTCCTGCTACAGTGACGAGGGAGGGACGCGTCCAAGTCGCGTTTATGATCAGCATGTTGCATATATTTATTTAATTATTAATTTTGAGTCGAGAATCATCATGTTGCAGAGCGGAGGCGGAAGGTTGGCTTGAGACGCGTAGCGCGCAGAAGAACACATTCAAACGCAGGCAGGAGAGAGCCCACGTCGCGAGTACCGAACCGATGGCCGCCACAAGATTTCCCTCGAATTGTGTTCCTTTTCTCATCTAATTTGGCCCATCTCTCATTTATGTTTTCAGATAGTTTTATAAATTTACAATTACATTCGTGCTAGCCAGACGTATGTTTTATTCCTATAACTTTTTACGCTAGTCGTTGCTATTTGTATTCTTTATTTTTTTGCGAACATGGTACAATGCAGATACTTACATACGCGCGCATATACTCACCCGTATGAATGCACGCCCACACACCCTACCTCTATAACACCTCTGAAGAATTAAGCCAACGGATTAGGTATTGAGATTGACACAAACAGAATTTTAAAATTCCATGTTTCTACAAAATTCACTTTGCCTCCCGGGAGCATATGCATATGTTATATTTTTCAAAATTTTAAAAACTATAAAACACTTTTAAAAATCTGAAAAAAATTGGGCATGAACATATAGAAGTTCTAACATTTGTAAAACATGTATATGTGTGTGGCTAATTTGTTTAAGATTTTTAATAGTTTTCATATTTTATTAATTTGGAAACATATAACAGGAGCATATACACCCAGGAGCCAAAACGCCTCTCCCCCGTGTTTCTACTTTTTATTCATCCTAGTGATGTTTCATTCGTGGTACGCACATGTTAGTTCATGGTGCTTCATTTTTTATTCGCTCTAGCTATATTTTACGGTGTAGTCATTTTTTTATTGACCTGTCACGCACGGGTATTATGCCACTATATCTAAATTTGCCTTCTTGGCTGCAATTTTAAAGGTAAGCCCCCTTCTTATATCAGCCTCTACTTATGAAAAAAATTATAAGTAAACAATTCAGTTTGGAGTACACCTTGGTTTTAAGGATGGGAAATAACTAACAATAACCTCATAATCCAAGCGCAACGTTATGTTTATCTTGCTCTAATCAAGTATGTGTGGGTAGCTGACAAAAACTTTGGAACTCCGATTTGATAAATTATTTGTTTAGTCCTGCAATAGCCAACTCAATTCACCAAACTCTTATTATAAATGTCGATGGCCAATATATTTTAGGTTGAAAACTAACCCTATCAGGCCATTTTTCTCCTAAAAATGCCTACAATTAACGGTTCAACAGCCTGCAGCTCCCTCTGAGGCAGAGGCCGAAAATTGTTTCCTTGCAGGCTATTTATTTGCTCAATCAGGCGTGAAAAGAAAACCAGATGATGGCAAGGATTCAAGCTTTCGCTCATGATTTCTTAGGGATGCTATACCTACTAGGAAGAGGACAGGTAAGTACTCAAAACACATTAATCTTTCTTCAAAAGCAATCTCCTATCGCTTTCATTGTTTTATTAAAACTTGTGGAACGCTAGAGAGAGAAATTGGGAGAAGCCTTGCAAGTATAATACGTTCGGTTTTCAGGTTTTATATGGACCACAAAGGCCAGTTATACATCATATATACAAACCGAGATCCGGAGCCTTGGCAGAGGCAAGGCACGCTGTGCCTCGCACACCAACATCCGAGAATCAATAGAAAATGGGTTTCCTTTACAAAGGGAATCCAGCAGACCGTGTCGTGGTGACAAGTATCGTCTTCTTCTTCGTGTGGCCTATATAATTTTTGCATGTCCGCCAACTGTCGCAACCAGATTGAAAGTGGGGAGGATGAGAGATAAATTTATACGCGAGGTGGGAAGGCATTTTTGCTTTTTATTTTCAAAACCTAAATTTAGAAACAAAATATCTTAATAACCGCTAATCAAAATTACGAACCGTTTCCACTTTTGAGTTTCTCGCGTCGAGATCATCAGAACTAGATCTCATATTCATAGGTTTGACGAACTTTTTTTTGTACTACCAGTTCTGTATAGGTTGTACATCGTGCTATATGTATTTCGTATTACAACTTCTTAAAACTTTGTACTTCCATAGTGGGCGGGCATGTGGGAGGGCAGCTTCTCTTTTATGTATTAAAATAAAAAAATAAAAAAATTCAGAACCGCTTATCCAAATTACGAACCGTTTTCATTTTTGAGCTACTCGCGACGAGAAAACTATATCCCACGTTGATAGATTTTGACAAACTTTCTTTTCGTACTACCGGTTCTGTATAGTTTGTACATTCTGTTCCATGTACTTTGTACTTCCACGTATGTGTACTTTGTACTTACTATTCTATAGTTTTGTACTCTGTTTTTTGTTTCGTTGTACTATATGTATCGGTGTTATTTGTACTTCGTATCATGTGTATTTTGTACAACTTGTTTGTGTAATTTGTACTCCATTTTTGTATGTTTTGTACTCTCAGTTCTATGTACTTTGTATATCATGTTTCTATTTAGTTTGTACTACCTGATTTTTGTATAGTTTGTACAACATACCATATGTGTTATGTACTACTAGTTATTTTGTAATTGTACATCAGATTTCTGTGTAGTTTGTACTCTATTAAGTTTAGTTGTACACCTCTTTCAAATTATCTAATAAAATTTATCGTAACAAAGCCAAACCGTAATATTTAATAGAAATTTGTACTACATATTTGAATAGTTTGTACACATCCACGCGCGGGTAAATAAATCTGTCTCAACTCCACTCTCACACAGGCGGTGTCCTTCATGGCGGCTCAGAGTTGGTGGCTTTGTGTGCTTGCCGATCTTTCAGATCGGTGGCTATAAAGTTCAAGGATGGTGTCGACGAGGCGACGACGGCGATTCCATCAATGGGTTTTTCCTCTGTTCTATCCCCGTTGTTGCGGCGTTGTCTCCGGTGCCATGGTGGAGCAGCGAGGATTCGTTTAGTAGTATGTGCAGACAGTGGTCTGCACTGGTGACTGCTGGAAGATGGTGCACCTTGTGTTGGTTTTGTGGTTGGAGGCTGATGGTTTTGCTTCCCTACTCCGACGTCGTCGAACGGGGTGCCAGTGTTGAAGTTTGATGGCGTGTCCGGGGTCGTGTTGTCCCGGTTTGATTCTTTAACGACAATGGTTTGTCCTACAGCGAACTACTTTGGTGATCCAAAAAGCTGATGATCAGCGATGGAGCCGCGTCGAGCTCGGATGAAGAGGTGATATGTCTACTTTTTCTTTGGTGGCCGCTACGTTGTTGCCGAAGAAGAGGGATATGCATTGGTTTATCACGTAAGTTTATTCTATCTTTTCAGATCTGTAAGATCAGTGTATACATATTTTGTATCTCGTCTTTTATTTATCAATAAGAATCGTATTGCCATGAAAAAAAGTTTGTACACATCCAGCCCGTGCTGATGTCGGACCGATCGGAATACGCGCGGGGCTTCGTACGCTCGTACATCACAACACAGACACACATCACGCATGCCTTCGTACACGCACGCACAGGACGCACGCTGGGGGCTTCGTCCACAAGTACAGCGCGGGCGGCTCGAACGGCCGATGCAACGCGCGCGGGGCTTCGTCCGCAGTGCCGTGCCGTGCCCAAATTCGTTTCCGTTGCACGTCCAGCGGTACGCACGTGCCGTGTTGTGCGCTCACGCGGATCATCCTTCGCGAAGGAACCCTTCCCATAGCGATACCACCAAAATCCACCATCCATGCCTCATCCAACGGGCAGGAAGGCCCAACAGCCCAGTAGCATTACTTGTTCGCACCCAACTAGGCATCGAGGCGAGAGGAAAAATTACGCATGAGTTCTCGGTCGACGGTCGGAGCTCTGCCACTGGCGCCACCGTGGGAGAGGAAGGGAAGCAAGCTCTAGGCTCTAGCGCGTGGCCAACGGAGAGAACAACACCGACAAGCCCTCCGCCCCCATTCTGACGGGCTCCTCCTCCTCCCCGCCCCGCGCCGACGACTTCCTTTGTAATGTTAACTGAATATCCGTGTTCAGTTTTCTGCTACTAGCAGTCTAAATGTGGACTCCCTGTTCTGCAATTGTTTAGTAGTTGTTGGGATCATTTGCCTCTATGACAAATTGTTGCTGGGATGGTGGATCATAGCGGCAAGGACGCCTTATGTGTTGAGAGGTCGGACATGGAATAAGGTGTGTTGGAGGGACCCTTGCCAGCGGCCTAGCTTCGGACAAACGAAGGGAGCAGCCGAGCAGCTAGAGGTGGGCGGAGGGGCCGTAGACGTCAAGCCCATTTTCTCCGTTGGATGCCGCGGGAGCTCACCCTGATAGTGCAGACGGTGTGGCTCCACGAACTATGATGTAGCGGCAGGCGGCGCCGGGACTGTCGTGGGGTTGTCACGGCATATGTTATCATAGGGTAACTTTGAGTTAAGGGCCAGGCGAATCTGGTGTCAGGGAGATTGTTTTGCGTGGAGGGGACAAAGAATTTACCCTGGTTCAGCCTCTCCATAGGAGATAAAGACCTACTTCCAGCTATTCTATTATTGATTTCGATATCGATAACCCGGTTACCACAACAGAACCGGGTCTCGATTATGGTTACAGGGGTTCTTTCTCTCTCGTGGGACTTGTGCGCTATGAAAGACTTAACCTAAACTGAGGTCCAGGAGCCCCTTATATATATTTCGGGTCTCCTAGTACCTTTACAGGACAATGCCGGGTTCTACCCGTACTCGGAGTTCTATTCTATCTCCACTTCTTCGTGACCTCCCTATCTTGGACTCCACGTTGATTACCGCCTCTGGACCTTCTAGAACACTCCTTTCTTAAGCCGGGTTACCGCCGAATTCACCGGCCCATAACTGAAATTGGCCCAGGACGTTGAAAGTAAGCCAAGCCCGGCCTCATGCCTGGCGGGTCTTCTTTCACCTCCTTGGGCATACCGGGTTATCTTTCTCCCAACATTAGCCCCCAGATTAGCTTGGATAACAGGATGGTAAATTCTTGAGATATCCTGTAATATTTACACCTTTTGCTCAAGCATTGCCATCCGGGCTATTCAAGTTAATCCCTGAAAACAAAGACACAGTTACACATAATTCATTAGTCTCAATAAATCTTTTTGTCTCTAGGCCGGCTCACTTTGGCGGCCATTTGCTTAACCCGGCTTTTTCCCGAGCCTTCACTTTACTTCTCAACACTTAGTAAAAACGTCAACATCAAGCACCTCGTAACGCTAGCCAATCCCATAATCACAGGATCTTATCTTTCTCTCTCCAAGCTCATCCAGATATCGTGATCATGTATATCCCCTTTTTGTCTCATTCTGTTTGTCGTTGACCTAGGTCAAATATCCTTATCCCTCGACTTTTGCTATGCCCCTAGGGCTTTTTCACTGACCCTTATAAATACAGGGCCAAGGCCTTCGGGGTTCTCTTTCCCCATTCTCACCTCGAGCGCATCGTCTCCTTCCTCGAGCCGCCGCTGCCATTTCCGCGTCAAATCGAGCTCAAGACCAAGGACAAGAACCGCTGCGCTTCCTCCCATTCCACCCCTGAAGGTAATGCTACTAGCTTTTCTCCAAATCGATTCCTAATTCATTCCGCACCTCACTTCCCTCGAATCTGTCTCGAATCTCATTGGTCATTTCTCAGATTCAATCTTTTCCCCACATGTTTTCCACTGTTCCTGCCCTGTTCTAGTTCTATCTCTCATGAATCCCATTTTTACTCTTTGCTCTCCTCTGATTCTTACCCTCTTGGACAGATCGATCTTTCCCCTCATCGCGAAACGATGGTGAAGGAGAAGTCCAAAGCTGGTGGCCCCAAGGCCGCAAAGCAGGCTCCGAAAGATACATCCACCTCCTTCGCGAGTAAAACAGCTGCTCCGGTGAACTGGACGCGCTCCACGGCCTCCGAACTCACCATCCAGACCTTCGTCGACCGCGGCGAGCTTCCTGCCAAGAACGAGATTGAATGGCGCGCTCCTGGAGAAGAGACCCGGCCTTCTCCTCGTGACGGTGAGATTGTGTGCCTCCTAGACCATGTTACCCGGGGTTTCCGTCCTCCCGGGTCTCTCTTTTTCCGCCAAGTACTTAAATACTATGGTATCACCCCCTTTGACATCGCTCCCAACTCTATATTGAACATTAGCAACTTTGTAGTGCTTTGTGAGGATTATCTGCAAATAGCTCCCAACCTGGAGCTGTTCCTAGAATACTTTTACTGCAATCCCTCTAGCAAAACCAAGTCCTTAGGACCTTACGGCGGAATTTCTATCCAACGCCGTAAAACATCAGATCTCCCTGCTCTTCTGTTGGTCAGCCACCCTAAGGGATGGCAAAACACATATTTCTACTGCAAAGACACCTCACCAGTCACCGATGACGCTCGTTACCCGGCCTTTCGTAACTCGGCCCTGGTATATAAGCCAAAGATGAACAGCTACGCAAGCACCAAGGACCGGGCTCTGCTCGAACCTCTTCGCGCCCGGGTCAGAGCTCTGCTGGGTCACGGCCTCCGTGGCACTGATCTGGTGAAATGTTGGGTTGGCTGGATGATCCAGCCGCTCAGCATCAGGACCCGGCTAATCTGTGAATATACCGGGTCACCTACAGACGACCTGCGTTACTCCGAGATGACGCACCTCGACCACCAGATTGTGAAGAATGCCAAGACCTTACTTGGTGAAAAGAAGACTACAATTGCTGAAACCGGGCTTGCCCCATTTTACGCCAAAAACCCTGCTCCCATGGTAACAACTCAATTCTTATATTGATTCTCTTGCTTTACTTTCTCCTCTTAATTGCCTGACTGTTTCATCTTTTTATTTTACACAGGACGAAGCCTGGTGGAAAGTAGACTTCGTTCCCTCTCCAACTGATGACAAAGCTGAAGCTTCTGATGAAGAAGAAGGTGAGCTCGACTCCATAGGCCGGCTCTTCCTTAACTTAACCGAAAACGAAGCCCTTTCAGGTTTCCTTAACAATCTAACTCTTTTCTCTTTATTCAGATACCGTTGAACCGGCTAACAAAAATTTGCCGGCCTCAGATGTTGTTGAAATCCCGGCTCCCAGCACTACCACCACTGCTTCCCACAAGAGGACCAGAGCCGCAGTACAGAAGGTGCCATATTCTCGCATTTCTAATTATACGATGAACACCTCTCAATCCCAAGCACTTCAACAGGAAAAAGATGCTGCCAAAGAAGTTGAGGCCAGCAAGCGCCGCAAGACCCGGTCTAGCGCAAGCCAAGACTCTTTGAACACAGGTATCCCTTCGTGCTCCCTGTCTCGCTGGACCAAATCTCTTCAAAAGGCTCCTAGCCCTTCGTATCCCTTGGCTGGCAAAATCCGGGTCTCAAAATCCCAATCTTTGTCAGTTTCTTCAGATGACAGCGTGAACCCGCCCGATGACTTCCGGGTCAAGATTGGGTACGTCCTTCTTTCGCTTCAATATTTTCTAACACCTTTTGCTTCTTTTCATCTCCCCTTAACCTTTTTCATTTTTCACAGCGCCAAAGCTACACCTCTGGACGCAGCCGGGTCTTCCTCCTTTGCTGTCACGCCCGAGCCTACTCATGCAGAGGCTCCTGTGCATGACACCATAGCGGAGGAGACCCTAGAACAAACGATGGAGGAGAAGATACCTACCCCTCCAGTCTCTCCACCTAGGGCATATCCGGGCACTCCTGCCGGGCCTCCCCGTCTTTCTACCAAGCAACACAGAAGTCACCTGAGAAATCTTCCGGGTCTGGCTCGGGCACAAATGACGAGGTGCAGTACCTACGCACCCAGAAAGCAACTGACGCAGCTCCATCCACCGTGATGGCTAAAATCATTGAACCAGAGGTGAAAGCTGAGGCCAGCGCCCATGGAAAGGAGCCCATTACCTATTCTGAGCCACTTACTATGGATAACATGGAACTGCCGGCTCTTATCTCTGAGTATTTTTCACGGCTCTCGCAGCACAAGGGACTTGAAGCTGAACTCGTCACTGCCATCAAACAGCGCCATGAGGTAACACTCTCCTCCACACTCCCTAACCCCCAAGCTCCAAGTTTATTTGAACCTTGTTTAATAAGCTTGGTGCTTTGAAGAAAAACAAATTAGTCCCCAAATACTAGTTTGTCTGTTTGCAGCATACTAGAACTCTCTGCCCTAATTTTGCAAGAACTTCAAATTTCCCCAGCCCCCAAGTGCTGGATTACATGCTTGCAGTAATCTGGGACTTGTCTCTATAAACCAACCATTTCTGATACTGTAAGATTTATACTTTAAGAACTTTCAAAACCTGATAGACCCCAAGTGTCGAGTTATATGCTCGCATCAGCCCGGGACTTGTAAGTTTGAATTTCTTTGCATACGTCTTTCATTATCAACACTTTCACTGCCAAAACTTTGACTCAAAACAACTTGACCTACTTTTTCCAGCAACATGTGTCCCAAGCCACACTTGAAATCCAGCAGCTCAAGGAGCAGCTAGCAACTGAGAGCCGGCTCAAGGCCGAGGCACAAAAGGAGACCCAAGACCTCCCTTACTGATGCAAAAGAAGAAAATATGTCCTTAAAAAAGGACATGGAAGATCATGAGGAAGACTGGAAGACCCGGCTCGAAACTACTGAGAAGAAACTAGCTGAGATGGAAAAAAATTCAACTCCTTCAAGCAGCATCTCTCAGACATTGTTGTTGCTGTCTGGGGAATTTTCCCTCTACTCTTCTGTACGCATATCTACCGATGCCTTCACATCAAACATTTTACTAACTCAATTTTTTGGTAATCTCTCTTACCTCAGGTCCTCGCAACAGTATTAACTTGGAAACTCCTGTTGTCAAGCTACAGTCCCTTTTGACTTTGTTGAGGCAATTGTACTATGGAGCTGGACGTGCTATTGCAGCAGCACGTGGCTTAGAGGAGCCCCCAAGCGAACTTAAACAATTCTTGGGTCATCTCTTCACAATTCCTGAATGGATAGCCCGGTGGGAACTCTCTGGATGCCGCAAAGGCGCAATGCGCGTAATGGCCTTGGCCAAAGCTCATTATCCAAACATTGACCCGGCAACACTTGCCGGCGGGTTCCCCCAATTCAACCTGGACAATACAGAATTTGGTGGGAAGGACCTTGCTGCCATAAGCAAGGAGACCCGGTGTGCTGCCACCTTGATCGCAGAAGGCCTGAACTTGGAGAAATTTCAACATCGATATGACAAGAAGGGCCGGCGCATGGACGCACCAGAACCTGTCCCTACCATCCTGACTCCACCGCAGCTTGCTCGCGCTGGAAGTCAAAAAACTACTGTTACAGGCACTGGAACTCCTGCCATAGCTCCACCAAGCCGGCCTATGATTACAAATGATGATCCCATGAACCAAGGCCTTGCTTTGATCTGCTGGAAGACCCCAGCTCAGGTGATAGGAGGAGCTCAGGAATCTACCGAGGCTGAGCAGGCAACAGGAGAAGAAGCCCCCAAGGCCCAACAATCACCAAGCAAGACCTCAGCAACAGATGACCCGGCAAATAATGCCGAGTCCTAATTTTGTTTGAACACTTGTCCATTTGGCCTTGACAGGCATGATGTAATAACTTCAGTACTTTGAACTTCATATCTTGATCGTGCGCCTGTGCACGTATGCCACTTTACGCTGTAATACTGGTAAAACTTAGGATCTGAACTTGCAATCTTTGAATGGTTTAAACTTTAAGTCTTTGAATGGTGTGGATGACCCTTTTGGTTTCTTTAACTACGAGCCGGCTTTCGCATGGATACCCTGTTGCAACTTCTCTGATAAAAACAGGGTCGAACCAAGTCCCTTTGGGCATCATGGTTGATTGAATTTCCAGGTGAGCAATCAGGCCACATACGTGCGAGTCACATCGAGCTCAATAGTAAGATAACCAAGAATTTAAACTAGTGGCATCGAGGCCGGGTCTCGAGATTTCAGCTACAGGCTATTTTAGCAAGAGCCCCCAAGACCCGGGTCAATGTTCTGAAAAGTAATGGCTTACTATGCACATTTACCCCATTGACCCAAATATCTGACTTGCTCAAATTATATAACAACTGGGACTTTTGATAACAATCACAACTAAAAACTAGGTGTTCTCTCTGGAACAGCTAGCCCCCAAGCATTTAACATATGAATTTCAACCTTGGATTTCGAAAAACGAGCCTTGGGTTAAATGTTCACTCTGTGAATATCTAACCCCCAAGACGAACTTATAAAACTTAATCCAGCTAAATAAACCGGGTCTTGGGTTAGATGTTCTCTATGTGAACAACTAACCCCCAAGACTTAACAAACAAGACTTTTAACAAAATGAATCAGCAGAAACTTGAGTGAGATGTTCTTCCTGTGAACAGCTAACCCCCAAGACCTGATATACGAGACTTAATCATCAACAAACGTATTTCCGGGTCTTGGAGTGAACCATTGTGAGACTTCAACGGCAAACCCCCAAAGCCGAAAACATCAGAAAAAGTAAATAACTGAAAAGACACAAATTTTTGTTCAACCTTTACTTTATTGATAGAAAAGGTTAGGTCAGCAAGCCGCCTCACTAAAAACCTTCCAGTCCCCTTAGGTACCCTGGTAAGGAAAAGAGCGCGTCTGAAACTTGCTGCCTGTTACATCGTGTATTACATATTGAGACCCGGCCTATTGCTAGGTATAGTAAGAGCGTAAATGGGCAATGTTCCATGGCCGCTCACGCTCTTGCATCGAGAACGTAGATCTTGTAGTATCATTGACAGTTTCTGACTTTTCTCTCGCATCCACCAGATAATAAGACCCATTGTGCAAATTCTTGCTCACAATGAAGGGCCCCTCCCATGGGGGAGATAACTTGTGCATCCCATCTCTATTTTGCGTCCACCGCAGTACCAAATCTCCCTCCTAAAAGGTGCGAGTTCTAACCGGCGTGCATGATATCGCCTCAGGTCTTGCTGATATATTGCCGATCTTTCAAGTGCTTTCTCGCGATGCTCCTCCAACAGGTCCAATGAATCCTGCCGGGTCTTCTCGTTTTCTGTCTCAACATAGGCCGCAACGCGCGGCGAGTCATGAATTATGTCACTTGGTAACACAGCTTCTGCTCCATAAACCATGAAGAAAGGAGTCATATTGGTGGATCTGTTGGGTGTTGTATTGATGCCCCATACTACTGATGGTAACTCTTCTACCCAGGCCCTGGCTGCTCTGATGCACGGGACCCGAAGTGTAACACCCCGAAAATTTAGACCGAATTTTTAAATTACTTTTGGACGCCGGAAAACTTTTTCTAGTTTTAATAAGTGTTCCCTAAAATCTTTCGAGACGATTTGACTTGGGAAGTGCTCCCTCAACATTTTCCCAGTGATCCACGAACCACTCCATCACCCGTGGTAATTCCGGTGCTGAAGTTTCCCCTCGAAAACCCTAGCCCTAATTATCGAACTTTTAAAACCTTTTCTCCACCCACCAAAGGAAAGCCTATTTCCATAGCTTGAAAAACTCCACTAAAAATACCAGAGGACTCCCCTATCCATATAAAGACAATCCATGCAAAAATATTGCATACTTCAATGCAACATTTCCAAGTTAGGCACTGTTTTCCAAACTGCCCTCTCTGATCCAGAAATGTTTGGGTCAAGATATGCATCTCCATAAATTCTGATAAATTCAGGGGATGAATATTTTTGCATTCCCTACACTTCATATTTTGGAGCCAAACCCATTTGAGCAATTTTTGAGGTACTTCCTTTGTAAGGCCATTTTCATGCCTTTTTAAGATCTTCAAGCAAACCTACACCTAGACAAATCCTATGACCATGGAACTTGGTCACATTGACCACATGGCCCTTAGACACCCAAATCCAGGAGATCACCCCAAGGTAAAGTGTGAAAAATCATTTTGCCTTGACCATGCCATTATGCCAATTTTTGGACATCTTACCAAAACCCAACTTGCCAATGTCCAATTGAGCTATAACTCCATGGACACACTCCTGGTACCCAACCTAGCCTGTGGAAAAAAATTTGGGATTATTTAGACCAACTTTTTCGTGCAGACCCTCCATCGAACACCTTTTGCCACTTTCAGAACCCGAAAATGTTTGCACATGAAATCTTCTCCAAATTGAGTGAAACTGGACCACATTTCTCGCATACCAGTAGAACATCTCCAGTAAAAATCCTAGCTCCATTGGGGTAGTGGAAGCCCCTTTTCATTTCATCGAGCACCTTCGGCGTCTTTGGTTTTCTGAAAATCTTACTCTGCAAAGTTTGGAACCCTTGAGGGATTCTTAAGTGGTTGCGTGGTTCTAGTCGTTACGAACTCAGTGGTGGAAACCTTTTTCCGTTTGGACCTCTGAGTCATCGGGAACGCGACGATGTCGCTCGCGTCGCGCTCTGGACATGCCTGTTTCGGCATGAAACTGTGCAAACCCAGCTCCTCTGCCTTATCCCTCACAGCAGTACCACCACGTGCGCCCCTGTACCTCCAGCACGGCCTCCCTATCCTCTCCCTCCCCTTATCTCCTCCCTGTAGCCGGAGAACACGTCCTCAAAACGCCATCAATGGCCAAACCGGCCACCACCTACACCTCTCCTCTCCCTCTATATAAACCCCCAACCCAGCCCTTCAACCAAACCCTAGACATTCCACACCTTCTCCTCTCCCTCTGGACCTCTCTCTCGGTGCGTACGAACGGGAACAAGCTCCTTCACTCCTTGCCGTAGCCCTGGAACACCACATCGATCCTCGGATCGGTCCGTGGTCTGTGAGACTTGTTGTTCGTAAATATCGACAGAGAGAGTTCCTATAGGTCTTAGCTACCGTTCCCGAGTTCCAGTTCGTCAAAAACCTCACCACCCGAAGCTCCAAAAATTTGGCCACCTTGGCCGGAGGTCACCGAGCTCGCGGGCGTGCGGGAGGCCATCCCCGCCGCCGGACTCGCCCTCCCCGGACGCGGTGCTCTGCCGCCGTCCCGTCCCCGCCACCGGCGGGCCTTCCCGGCGCGCCTCCCGGCCAGCCCCGGCCGCCCCTGCCCCGTTCCCGTTCCGAACCAGAGGAGGAAGACGACCTGTTCGTTTCGTTTTCTTTTTTTTCGTTCTCTCGCTCCTTTGCTCAGCCCACAGCAGCCAGCAGCGCAGCAGGCCAGACAGCCCAGCTACGGCCTGGCAGCGCAGCGCGCGCGCGCGGCGCGCGACGGCCCACCCACGGCCCATGTCGCGTGGCCGACGCGGCCCGTTTCGTTTTTTTTTCGCGCAAACCTTTTCTTTTTCCTGCTGGACCGATTTTCAAACGGCCACAACTTTCAAACCGTAGCTCCGTTTTCGGTGATTCAAATTTCTAAATCTTCGTCTCGACGAGATCTATGAATTGGTACCGGTTTTGTTGTTTTTGAAAATACTTTATTTCGTTGACTTTATTTAACACGTTGTTTACCGTTCCGGGTTTAGTTGTTTTTCGAGTTTCGACGCGACACCGAGACCTCCCGGATCACCTTGGAACCCTTCTCCTAAGGCAAGCTAACCCCTTGCTATAAGCCGTTCGGTAGTGTTTGTTTGCTTATTTACTTATTGCCATGCTGAGTGTTCATATTTCTGTCTATGTACTTGTATGTTTATGCATGTCTGATTGCTGTTCATGTTTAATATGAGACTCGTAATATTGCTCCTGCCATGTTGCCTACTATGCTGCATATTTATTTATCGTACCTGCTTGGTTATGTTATGTATGGATAATATTTGTCAAACACGCACCATTCCTGAGACAATGGACTGGGGTAACCGCCGCCGTCTCACTAAAACATTAACGTCGATCTGTGGTGGCGCTTGCCGGAGGTATCTCCACGACAGTCACCCGGTCGACGCTAACCAACTAGTTGATCTGTGGTGGCGCTTGCCGGAGGTATCTCCGCGACAGTCACCCGGTCGACGCAAACACACTATGCTATATTTTGTAGTTGATCTGTGGTGGCGCTTGTCGGAGGTATCTCCGCGACAGTCACCCGGTCGACGCTAACCAACTAGTTGATCTGTGGTGGCGCTTGCCGGAGGTATCTCCGCGACAGTCACCCGGTCGACGCAAACCCACTATACTATGAAATATTGTGTTGCTAATGTTTTGTTGTTGATGATATATATATTGTTATTATTGTGGTTGTTGTGTTGGACTAATCCTCTGTTATTTGGACTTGTGAATGATGAAACTTGATTAAATGAAACACCCCTCCAAACAACGATAGGGTCAGTCCATGGTGCCACTAATCTGAACTTTGAACGCAGAACCATCATCGTCTTATGGAGGACCGTGACCCAGTAGGTTGTTGAGCCCCTTTTGTGCCATCCATTGGGCGCAGTCTGTCGGTTGTGCTGTCCGAGGGTAGTGGTCGACAAGCACGGGTTCGACTGTGCTAAGGAGTCCGGAGTTAGGCATACCCGGTCGCCCCGGGGGATATGTGCCGGATTCACTTGCCCGTTGTACCACGCGTATAGGGTGGTGCAGGAGAGTGTCTTAGCAGGTGGATGGTCGTGTGGGTGTATTTTGCTTAGTACGACTTTGGGCGTGAGAAACCTGGAGCGTCGGCTGAGTAGGGTGCATTCTGATAGGTGGTAACGCAAACTCTCGAGAGACTCAATCTAGCAAGCTAGCCTCGTTCCTGGGATATGGAACAACAGTTCAGTGTCAGTCACACTATGTGTCTTTGTCGTGTCAGGAGGTTAAACTTAAGTTCTGTTTGAAAGAATTAATGAACGACCTGACCTCACTAAATGAACAAATAAGATGATGCAGGGAATGTTGCCTTGAGTTGTTGATGGTTACCCATGATATAGGATGGCGGTGTGATCGTTGGGAGCCTAGAGTTAGGCCTGAGCCAACATCAACCGTGCATGCTCAGAGTAGAAAGATGAGGCCAATGGGCCTAGCAGTGATCACAGGTGTTGTTGTGTATTATTTGGTACCAACTGGTACACTCATTTACTCGTCACAGGAAATCTTTTTGTATGATTGTCGGTGCACGATCCAACCCCACCTGGCTTGGACTCTGCACTGGTGATAGCCCCGTGGTTTGCTTATGACATGTTTGGTTGTCAATGCCATGCTATTTTCTGAATACCTTGCCATGCTACTTTCTAAACTTATGCCATGCTTGATTGGAGATACCCATTGATTGCATGCCATGTTGTTTGCGATGCCATGCTACCTTTTGATGCCATGCTTCGCGTAGGTTTTGCCATGTTATAGACTAGTTATTAATGAATAACTTGTCACATGATTGTTTGTTGCATGATTGTTGGATTGTTTGTAGCGAGGGACTACCTCTTGCTGAGTGCATAAATAATGTACTCACGGGCCTTGTGATTGTGGCCAGATTTTGGCGAGGAATCATCTTCGACCTTAGCAAGGACGTGGAGCAAGAGCGTGCTAGGATCAGTAGCCCAGCCAGATGCCTGTGGAGTGAGCCGCTCCAAGCCGTTGCCTTAGCCGTCTTCCGCTGCCAGTTAAACTCTGTCCTGAGCCATGCTTGGCTTGATATTTTGTCATGCCTTGATGGCCTTGTAAACCATTTGTAGCACTTCTTGTGCCTGATTGTGTAATGATTTCCATTATGTTGCACTGTCGTGACGTGCGGCCAGATATCCTGGGCTGGCGCACGGGACGACCGCCTCTCTTGCGAGATGTGCCAGGGAGGGGTGTCACAGACATGGTATCAGAGCACCAGGCTGGCTGTAGACTACCCTAGCATGGAAAGCCCCACCTTACTTTTGCCCGACAGTGAGCCCGATGGATTTAACCCATCTCCGCCTAACCGGCATGGCTGGTGTCGGTCCACAGTAAGGTGCAGTAGGACGTGTCCCATTCCCTGAGAGAGGCTCGCCGGTTTCTTCCATGAGAAGGAGCCGACACAACCCAGATTATATGAAACCCCAGTCCTAGCTGCCATTTATCCCCACCCTCGCCTGCTACCCCTGGCAACCCAGCTCTCTTGAAGCAGGATCCCGCAAAGGAATCCCGCGTTCTTATCTCATCCCCCACCCAGAGCCAAAATAATCCGATGGCAAACCCCAAGGTCGTCCTGGAAACCACTGCCGAGGATCATGGCGGATTTCCACTGATGTTGTGGAAGGTCGTCTGTGATCTTCTTGGTAGGCCTGCTCGCCCTCGATACGTGGTGTTCGAGAGCTCACTCTCGCCTGCCGGAAGTGAATTTCAAGCAGACGTACATGTCGGCCCGTGCCCGTTGGGCACAAGTCAGCCTTACTTGATCCAAGGTAGGAGCATGCCCACTCTTCCTCAAGCCATCCAGGTAGCAGCATGGGAAGGTCTTGTCCGCCTGCGGTACTCAGAACCGGCAATGGCGACAAGTTGAGCATTCCACCTTCTCCCAGCCAGACCCTATCATGGTGCGGAGGCTATCCAAACCTCCATTAGAGAAGAAGTCGACCCAGCCGTAATCACCCTGGCCACCTACGCGGCTGCAATGACAAGGTTTTGCCATTCTCTAAGGGATGAACTCTTCACCACGAGGCGCAACCTTGGTCGTGCTCGGATGCAACTGAGTCGAGCAAGGAACCTAACCAACCTCAACCATGAGCCAGCCCAGAGTACAGGACTCCCGTTCCCAGAAGATTTGCCGGGATCCAGTCTTGATGCCGCAGGGACACAAGCACTAGCCCCAGTTCAGCAGCACCTCCAAGCAGGAGGTATAATCCTCGAAGGCGTGCCTGCAATTCCCCACCCCGCGGAAGATGGATATGTGGACACCACTCTCCGTCTCGGCCACGCTCCGCGGACTACCAGAGGCCGTCAAGCGGAGTAGAACCCATGTTTAGTTAGCCTGAGTTGCGCTTGTGTGTTGGTACGTAGGTGAGAAGCGGCGAGGTTGGTTGTTTGTTTGTTTGCCTGTTCATGTTGTGTTGTGTTCGCTTGTAATGCAAGGTTGTTGTCTGTTTTCTGGTTGAAATGTTTGTGCCATACCACCGCAAATATTTTGGAACATAAAAATGGAGGGTTATTTTCTACAAAGATATTTTCTCAGTGTAGCCAGATCTCCTATCTGCATGCTAGTACCTCTGCAATTCTATCTATGCTGCAAGACCAGACTTGTGGCCGCTGAGAAAAGTTCATAAATGCAAATCTTGTTCTAGTTCGTCAGAGGAGACAAATTTGATACATCCACTAAGTTCAGTACAGAAGGGAAATTTCAGAATCAAAGGATACAAGTTCTACCTCAACATAGAACACTACAACTACTCAGGGCGGATGCAAAGGCACCCCAGAATTTCTACTCCCTCTCACGCTCCACGGCGTTAGTAGAAGATGAGCCTGGCTCACCCGAAGAGGAGTCGCGAGCCGCGCGACGGCGACGGACGACTCGAACGGCATGCTCACCTCCAGCTGGAAGAGCGGCCACCTCAGCCACCGGCGGCGCAGCTTGCCCCGCCGCTGCAGCCTGCCCCTCCGCCGCGGCATCAGCACCAGCGCCAGACCACCAATTGCACAGAAGAACGATCAGGATGACCACTGCTGCGAACAGCAGATTCTTCACCACCAAAACCAAGATCACGAAGAGCACGAAGATGATAATGCGCTCGATGAAGCCCGCGTCCTCCATCATCTCGACATAGGCTCCGAAGAAGTCACTAATGAAGCCCATGATTGTGTTGAGAAAAGAGAGGATTTCAGAGGTTTCCGATTTATAGCCGGATCTTGGATGCCGCTCCTCGGCACCTCATTGCGCGGGAAATGGAAGGAATCGCGAGCAGTGCTCGCCCAGTGGCGCGAAACCATCAAGGACAGATTTCCCAAAGCCGTGATGGCCGCTGCATCAACGGACCACACGCGCAGCAGTACCGCAGCGGAGTGCTCCGCGCACTGAGAACCAGCCGTGGACAGAGCGAGAGAGAGCGAGGAAGAAGAAGAGAGGAAGGAAGAAGGAGACTGCCTGGTGGACCCCGGTCCCACATGTCAGTGAGTAAACAGATAGTCTCCGTGTGCTTCTACCCTTTACCTTTAGTGAAAAACCCTCGCAAAATAATCTTGGGGAAAGTCCAATCCCACAGTGTCTGTGAGCCAATTATTGGTGACGCCGATATTTTCTTCTAGAAGAAACCCTGTTATTTTTCAAAACCTGTGTATGCATGAAAATGAATATACAGCTTTTCTAAAATAAAACCGTAAATTTTGCTCTCCCAAACTTGATGTAATAATTTGCCCAAGATAAATCTTTGGTTATTGGTTAATAGTTTGGTTGTAGATCTTGCTTGATCTTGCCATGTTTGTATCTGGTTGAGCAAAAACCTTAGGTTTAATTTAATAAATGTGGTAGTGGATCCTATGTTGATTGAATGATGTGAACCTCTGCCATGCCATCCTTTAAATGCATTGAGTATGGTAGAAATGTCATACTTTTAAAAATATATGAATTCAACAAAAATCTTGTTGTGTGCAAATATCTCGGGTGTCAAAATCCTATTATTTTTGTAGAAAAAGTTTTAATTGCGGTATAATGGATCATTCAAGAATTTTCTTGTACAACTCCCCGAATCTCGGGACGAGATTCTTTTTAAGGGGGGAAGGTTTGTAACACCCCGAAAATTTAGACCGAATTTTTAAATTACTTTTGGACGCCGGAAAACTTTTTCTTGTTTTAATAAGTGTTTCCTAAAATCTTTCGAGACGATTTGACTTGGGAAGTGCTCCCTCAACATTTTCCCAGTGATCCACGAACCACTCCATCACCCGTGGTAATTCCGGTGCTGAAGTTTCCCCTCGAAAACCCTAGCCCTAATTATCGAACTTTTAAAACCTTTTCTCCACCCACCAAAGGAAAGCCTATTTCCATAGCTTGAGGACTCCCCTATCCATATAAAGACAATCCATGCAAAAATATTGCATACTTCAATGCAACATTTCCAAGTTAGGCACTATTTTCCAAACTGCCCTCTCTGATCCAGAAATGTTTGGGTCAAGATATGCATCTCCATAAATTCTAATAAATTTAGGGGATGAATATTTTTGCATTCCCTACACTTCATATTTTGGAGCCAACCCCATTTGAGCAATTTTTGAGGTACTTCCTTTGTAAGGCCATTTTCATGCCTTTTTAAGATCTTCAAGCAAACCTACACCTAGACAAATCCTATGACCATGGAACTTGGTCACATTGACCACATGGCCCTTAGACACCCAAATCCAGGAGATCACCCCAAGGTAAAGTGTGAAAAATCATTTTGCCTTGACCATGCCATTATGCCAATTTTTGGACATCTTACCAAAACCCAACTTGCCAATGTCCAATTGAGCTATAACTCCATGGACACACTCCTGGTACCC
Source organism: Poa annua (assembly GCA_026929855.1). Classification (NCBI taxonomy): domain Eukaryota; kingdom Viridiplantae; phylum Streptophyta; class Magnoliopsida; order Poales; family Poaceae; genus Poa; species Poa annua. The sequence goes on along the minus strand of CM049433.1, from coordinate 10,460,244 downwards.
AACCTAGCCTGTGGAAAAAAATTTGGGATTATTTAGACCAACTTTTTCGTGCAGACCCTCCATCGAACACCTTCTGCCACTTTCGGAACCCGAAAATGTTTGCACATGAAATCTTCTCCAAATTGAGTGAAACTGGACCACATTACTCGCATACCAGTAGAACATCTCCAGTTAAAATCCTAGCTCCATTGGGGTAGTGGAAGCCCCTTTTCATTTCATCGAGCACCTTCGGCGTCTTTGGTTTTCTGAAAATCTTACTCTGCAAAGTTTGGAACCCTTGAGTGATTCTTGCGTGGTTGCGTGGTTCTAGTCGTGACGAACTCAGTGGTGGAAACCTTTTTCCGTTTGGACCTCCGAGTCATCGGGAACGCGACGATGTCGCTCGTGTCGCGCTCTGGACATGCCGGTTTCGGCATGAAACTGTGCAAACCCAGCTCCTCTGCCTTATCCCTCACAGCATTACCACCACGTGCGCCCCTGTACCTCCAGCACGGCCTCCCTATCCTCTCCCTCCCCTTATCTCCTCCCTGTAGCCGGAGAACACGTCCTCAAAACGCCATCAATGGCCAAACCGGCCACCACCTACACCTCTCCTCTCCCTCTATATAAACCCCCAACCCAGCCCTTCAACCAAACCCTAGACATTCCACACCTTCTCCTCTCCCTCTGTACCTCTATCTCGGTGCGTACGAACGGGAACAAGCTCCTTCACTCCTTGCCGTAGCCCTGGAACACCACATCGATCCTCGGATCGGTCCGTGGTCTGTGAGACTTGTTGTTCGTAAATATCGACAGAGAGAGTTTCTATAGGTCTTAGCTACCGTTCCCGAGTTCCAGTTCGTCAAAAACCTCACCACCCGAAGCTCCAAAAATTTGGCCACCTTGGCCGGAGGTCACCGAGCTCGCGGGCGTGCGGGAGGCCATCCCCGCCGCCGGACTCGCCCTCCCCGGACGCGGTGCTCTTCCGCCGTCCCGTCCCCGCCACCGGCGGGCCTTCCCGGCGCGCCTCCCGGCCAGCCCCGGCCGCCCCTGCCCCGTTCCCGTTCCGAACCAGAGGAGGAAGACGACCTGTTCGTTTCGTTTTCTTTTTTTTCGTTCTCTCGCTCCTTTGCTCAGCCCACAGCAGCCAGCAGCGCAGCAGGCCAGACAGCCCAGCTACGGCCTGGCAGCGCAGCGCGCGCGCGCGGCGCGCGACGGCCCACCCACGGCCCATGTCGCGTGGCCGACGCGGCCCGTTTCGTTTTTTTTTCGCGCAAACCTTTTCTTTTTCCTGCCATGTTGCCTACTATGCTGCATATTTATTTATCGTACCTGCTTGGTTATGTTATGTATGGATAATATTTGTCAAACACGCACCATTCCTGAGACAATGGACTGGGGTAACCGCCGCCGTCTCACTAAAACATTAACGCCGATCTGTGATGGCGCTTGCCGGAGGTATCTCCACGACAGTTACCCGGTCGACGCTAACCAACTAGTTGATCTGTGGTGGCGCTTGCCGGAGGTATCTCCGCGACAGTCACCCGGTCGACGCAAACACACTATGCTATATTTTGTAGTTGATCTGTGGTGGCGCTTGTCGGAGGTATCTCCGCGACAGTCACCCGGTCGACGCTAACCAACTAGTTGATATGTGGTGGCGCTTGCCGGAGGTATCTCCGCGACAGTCACCCGGTCGACGCAAACCCACTATACTATGAAATATTGTGTTGCTAATGTTTTGTTGTTGATGATATATATATTGTTATTATTGGGGATCCGCCTTGTGGGGATCCGCCGTCGTAATTGGAGGCTTGGCCCAACTAGGGAGGAGAAGGAGGTCCTCAGAAGAATTTCTGAGCTCCTGGCTCGGGAAGAGGTTATGATGCGCCAGCGCTCGAGGGTGCAATGGCTTGCAGAGGGAGATAGGAACACTGCCTATTTCCATGCCAAGTGTAAACAAAGGGCATGGCAGAATAGAATCTTTTCCCTGTCTCGCGAGGATGGTTCTTTGTGTACGGGTCAAAAAGAGATTGAAGCCGAGGCAAATAATTTCTATCAAAACCTCTTCCTGTCCCAGGACACGTGTGACTTGGATGGGATTCTCCAGTTTGTTCCCAGGAAAGTCACTGATGCCATGAATGACTTCCTGTGCAAACCTTTTGACCCGGGCGAGATTGAAAAAGCCCTTTTCATGATGAAGCCCAACAAATCTCCGGGTCCTGATGGTTTCACTGCGGGTTTTTTTCAAAAGCACTGGTCTGTTATTGGGAGCTTTGTTTGTAGGGCCATTCTTGACTTTCTTGGTGGGGGTGATATGCCAGCTGATTTCAATAGTACCATCCTTGTACTCATTCCGAAAGTCAAGCATCCCCAAAATATGTCTCAATTTAGACCTATTGCCCTTTGCAACGTCATCTACAAAATCTGCTCCAAGACCATTGCAAATCGGCTCCGCTCTACACTTGATGACATTATCTCTGAAGAACAAAGTGCCTTTGTCCCTGGCCGCTTAATCTCTGACAATGTCCTGACTGCTTTTGAATGCGTCCACTATTTGAAAAGAAAGAAAGGGAAATCCGGTGCGTGTGCTATCAAGCTGGATATGGATAAGGCCTATGACCGCATAGAGTGGCAGTATCTTCAGAACGTCATGCTGAAGCTTGGTTTTGATCCTCGCTGGGTGAACCTAATCCTTAGGTGTGTGATGTCTGTGGATTTCCGTGTCACGGTCAATGGACAACTTACTGAGGGGTTCAGACCTTCGAGAGGGCTGCGTCAAGGTGACCCTATTTCCCCGTATCTGTTCTTGCTCTGTGGGGAGGGTTTCTCCAGCTTGCTGAAATTCTCGGGACCCCTCTTCTTGTCTCGTGGTGTTCGTGTTAGTATCCACTCCCCTTGGATTTCTCATCTAATGTTCGCAGATGACTGCATCATTTTCACTCAAGCCTCGGAGAGGGGAGCTGTGAGGATTGTTGATATTCTGAACACCTATCTTGCAGGGTCAGGACAACTTGTTAACAAGGCGAAATCTGCTGTTTTCTTCAGCCGTAACTGTGATGTGGAGACTCGCCAGAAGGTGCAGCGCTGCTTGGGTATTGATAAGGAGGCCCTTGAAGAAAAATATCTGGGCTTGCCAACTGCTATGGGCAGAAATATCTCGGGCCCTTTCGAGAAACTTCATACGGGGGCCAAAATTTTGACAGAGGGCTGGTGCGAAAAAACTCTGAACACCCCATCTAGAGAAACCCTTATCAAGAGTGTGGCTCAAGCTATTCCCACACATTCGATGAGCTGTTTTTCCCTGTCAAAAACAACATGCAGGAAGCTCTCCTCCGTTTATGCTAGATTCTTCTGGGGTGGAAACAAAGACAAAAGGAGAATCCATTGGAGGAGATGGCCTGAGGTCACTCAACCAAAGGCGCATGGAGGTATGGGTTTCAAAAATTTGGAACTTTTCAACACTGCTATGCTTGGTAAACAGGGTTGGAGGCTCCTCACAAACCCGGACTCCTTGTGTGCAAGGGTTCTCCGGGGAAAGTACTTCCACAACTCAAACTTCATGCAAGCGACAAGGAAGAAAAACTGCTCGCATACTTGGCGTGCTATTATGAGAGGTAGATCGGTCCTTGAGCTGGGATCAATCAAAAGAATTGGAGACGGCACCACGACAGACATCTGGCGAGATAGATGGATTCCGGGGCTGTTTGGACACAAACCTATGTGCAAGAAACCGGAGGCTACTGCCTCCAAAGTTGGTGATCTTATAAATGATGATGGTGTGTCAGGGAACACGGTTGCCGTCCATGCTAATCTCACCCTGCCTGACGCTCTAGCTGTCCTCCGTATTCCGCTTGGCAGCCTTGTTGATGATTTGTGGGCTTGGGGAGAGGAAAACAATGGCATGTACTCTGTCCGTTCTGCTTACAACATCCTGGGTGCTTCTGAAAGAGCTGTTGTTCACTACAATTCAGAATTTACTACCCCCTCTTGTGGTGAAGGAGCCCCCTTTTGGGAAAAGCTGTGGAAACTGTCTGTTCCGCCAAAAATCAAATGTTTCTGGTGGCGGGTTCTTCGGGGTTTTATGCCGGTTAGAGAGGTGCTGCACAAGAGGCACATGGAACCTCAGAGCACCTGCATTGATTGTGGAGCTAAAGATGAGTCGATTTTCCATGCTCTGACTGAATGTACCTTTGCCAAGCTGTTCTGGAAGTCCTTCAAAACAGTGTGCCATATAAAGTTTCCGTCTCTGCATCCTGTAACTTGGGCGGGAGATCTTCTTGACAGCTCCCTGTGCCCTGCTAATGAGGTTTGTGCCATCCTCTGTGGGCTATGGTCGGTGTGGACGGCTAGAAACAACCGTAAACACGGGGTGATCCCGATGGACATAACAAAAGCCTGCAAATGGGCTCTGGATACTGCATATGATCTCCACTCTTGCTTGTCTTCTACGGGGAACTCAAATCCTCGCTCAACCCCGGCCAGATGGTCTCCTCCGCCCCGGGATACAGTCAAAGTTAATGTTGATGCTGCCTTCAACCTCAGTGACTTGTCGGGTGCAGCTGGCTGTGTGCTGCGAGACTCGAACGGCTCCTTCATCTCGGCTTCCTCCACATGGTATGACCACCTCCCTGATGCCCTCACTGCTGAGGCCTGGGCCGCTTGTGATGGCGTTAAATTGTGTCATGCCCGCAACTTCAACAAGGTTATTTTGGAAACTGATTGCCTCATTCTCTTTGAGCTGTGGAAGACACGGAAGAAAAACAGGTCTGCCGTTCTGCCTATCCTGCTCGCTATTGACAAGGTTGCTGAACATTTTAGCTTCTTTGATTTTCGCTTTGTAAGCCGTCAGGCAAACTTCGCTGCCCACTATGCTGCTAAGCAGAGTTCTAGCTTGCACCCGGAGTGTGCCTGGGATACCCAGGTGCCGGAATTCTTGTCCTACTGTATCCAGCATGACTGTAATGCTGTGGGTTCTTAATCATTGTTTTAAAATCGCAAAAAAAAAAAAAAAATTGTTGCCTACTATGCTGCATATTTATTTATCGTACCTGCTTGGTTATGTTATGTATGGATAATATTTGTCAAACACGCACCATTCCTGAGACAATGGACTGGGGTAACCGCCGCCGTCTCACTAAAACATTAACGTCGATCTGTGATGGCGCTTGCCGGAGGTATCTCCACGACAGTCACCCGGTCGACGCTAACCAACTAGTTGATCTGTGGTGGCGCTTGCCGGAGGTATCTCCGCGACAGTCACCCGGTCGACGCAAACACACTATGCTATATTTTGTAGTTGATCTGTGGTGGCGCTTGTCGGAGGTATCTCCGCGACAGTCACCCGGTCGACGCTAACCAACTAGTTGATATGTGGTGGCGCTTGCCGGAGGTATCTCCGCGACAGTCACCCGGTCGACGCAAACCCACTATACTATGAAATATTGTGTTGCTAATGTTTTGTTGTTGATGATATATATATTGTTATTATTGTGGTTGTTGTGTTGGACTAATCCTCTGTTATTTGGACTTGTGAATGATGAAACTTGATTAAATGAAACACCCCTCCAAACAACGATAGGGTCAGTCCATGGTGCCACTAATCTGAACTTTGAACGCAGAACCATCATCGTCTTATGGAGGACCGTGACCCAGTATGTTGTTGAGCCCCTTTTGTGCCATCCATTGGGCGCAGTCGTTCGGTTGTGCTGTCCGAGGGTAGTGGTCGACAGGCACGGGTTCGACTGTGCTAAGGAGTCCGGAGTTAGGCAAACCCGGTCGCCCCGGGGGATATGTGCCGGATTCACTTGCCCGTTGTACCACGCGTATAGGGTGGTGCAGGAGAGTGTCTTAGCAGGTGGACGGTCGTGTGGGTGTATTTTGCTTAGTACGACTTTGGGCGTGAGAAACCTGGAGCGTCGGCTGAGTAGGGTGCATTCTGATAGGTGGTAACGCAAACTCTCGAGAGACTCAATCTAGCAAGCTAGCCTCGTTCCTGGGATATGGAACAACAGTTCAGTGTCAGTCACACTATGTGTCTTTGTCGTGTCAGGAGGTTAAACTTAAGTTTTGTTTGAAAGAATTAATGAACGACCTGACCTCACTAAATGAACAAATAAGATGATGCAGGGAATGTTGCCTTGAGTTGTTGATGGTTACCCATGATATAGGATGGCGGTGTGATCGTTGGGAGCCTAGAGTTAGGCCTGAGCCAACATCAACCGTGCATGCTCAGAGTAGAAAGATGAGGCCAATGGGCCTAGCAGTGATCACAGGTGTTGTTGTGTATTATTTGGTACCAACTGGTACACTCATTTAATCGTCACAGGAAATCTTTTTGTATGATTGTCGGTGCACGATCCAACCCCACCTGGCTTGGACTCTGCACTGGTGATACCCCCGTGGTTTGCTTATGACATGTTTGGTTGTCAATGCCATGCTATTTTCTGAATACCTTGCCATGCTACTTTCTAAACTTATGCCATGCTTGATTGGAGATACCCATTGATTGCATGCCATGTTGTTTGCGATGCCATGCTACCTTTTGATGCCATGCTTCGCGTAGGTTTTGCCATGTTATAGACTAGTTATTAATGAATAACTTGTCACATGATTGTTTGTTGCATGATTGTTGGATTGTTTGTAGCGAGGGACTACCTCTTGCTGAGTGCATAAATAATGTACTCACGGGCCTTGTGATTGTGGCCAGATTTTGGCGAGGAATCATCTTCGACCTTAGCAAGGACGTGGAGCAAGAGCGTGCTAGGATCAGTAGCCCAGCCAGATGCCTGTGGAGTGAGCCGCTCCAAGCCGTTGCCTTAGCCGTCTTCCGCTGCCAGTTAAACTCTGTCCTGAGCCATGCTTGGCTTGATATTTTGTCATGCCTTGATGGCCTTGTAAACCATTTGTAGCACTTCTTGTGCCTGATTGTGTAATGATTTCCATTATGTTGCACTGTCGTGACGTGCGGCCAGATATCCTGGGCTGGCGCACGGGACGACCGCCTCTCTGGCGAGATGTGCCAGGGAGGGGTGTCACACGAAGCCTTGGCTTCAACCCTTTAAGCACTTCTTGATTAGATCTTTCAACTTGCCCATTGGCCTGAGGGTGAGACACGGACGCTACATCCAATCTTATGCCGTTCCTTCCACAAAATTTCTGCATCTCACCAAGTGACATGTTGGTCCCATTATCTGTGATGATGCTATGGGGATACCCAAATCGATGGATGATCCTCTTTAAGAACACAACCGCTGTAGCTGCCTCGCAATTTGTGACTGGCATCACCTCAACCCACTTTGTGAATTTATCAACTGCCACTAAGCGGTGAGTTTTCTTACATGGAGACATCTGAAAAGGTCCCACCATGTCCATCCCCCAGACTGCAAATGGCCAAGTCAAAGGAATAGTACGCAGCTCCTGGGCCGGCACATGAATTTGCCGGGCATACCTCTGACATCCATTGCACCTACTCACCAAACGCTTTGCATCTTCATTTGCTGTGAGCCAGTAAAAAACGTGTCTGAATGCCTTCGCAACCAATGATCTTGTAGAAGCATGGTAGCCGCAATCTCCCTCATGTATCTCTTTCAAAATTTGAAACACACCAGAAGCACTTCTCTTGTAAAGCTCATCATCAATGACCACATAAACTTTAGCCCGGCGCACAATTTGCCGGTCTATGATTTCCTCCTGGGGCAACTCCCCCTGCATAAGATAAGCGATGAATGGCTCTGTCCACTGAGGAATCTCGTGTACTGCCGCCACTAACTTAGACTCCGGGTTATCCAGGTATGCATAATCTTCTTCATCCTCAGGTCTAACTGATGGAACTCGCAACTCATCTAGGAACGTGTTGGGTGGAATCGGCTCTCGCTTGGAGCCAAGTCTTGACAGAGCATCAACTGCATCATTCTTGCGCCGGTCTATATGGTCCACCTGATATCCTGAGAAAAACCCAGCAACTCTATCCACCTCTCTTCTGTAAGCCGCCATCTTTGCATCTTTTCTATCCCAAGTGCCAGAAACTTGCTGAGCCACAAGATCTGAATCTCCATAACATCTGATATGCTTAACGCCCATCTCCCGGGCTATCCTCAAACCATGCAACAGAGCCTCATACTCAGCCACGTTATTGGAGCAGTCAAAGTGTATCTGCAAGACATAACTCATCTTTTCTCCCTTTGGGGAAGTTAGCACAACCCCGGCTCCTGATCCTTGCTCCTGCTTAGACCCATCAAAATGCATGACCCAAGACTGAACCTTTGGAACTAGCTGCGGTGCACTTAATTGTGTCCAATCATTGAGGAATTCCACCAAGGCTTGAGACTTGATTGCTGTTCTAGGTACATAATTGATATGATAATCTCCCATCTCGATGGCCCACTTAGCCACTCTTCCTGTAGCCTCAGAATTTCGTACGATGTCTGCAAGTGGAATCGAGCTCACCACCGTAATGGGATGCTCCTGAAAATACGGCTTCAACTTTCTACTTGCCATGAACACGCCAAATACTAACTTCTGCCAATGAGGATACCTTTGCTTAGTTTCTGACAGAACCTCGCTAACATAATAGACCGGCCTTTGTACCGGGTGCTCCTTCCCTTCTTCTTTGCGTTCAACCACAACCACAGCGCTTACCGCTTGAGGCCCGGCAGCAACATATAGTAACATGGGATCCTTGGGACCCGGCGCTGCTAGCACTGGCGCCCTAGACAACTGAACTTTCAAAGCCTCAAATGCATCATCTGCCTCTTGATCCCAAACGAAATTTTCTGTTTTCTTCAAAAGTTTGTACAGCAGAATCGCTTTCTCCCCGAGCCGGACTATAAACCGGCTCAAAGCTGCCACGCAACCCATGAGTTTCTGAACATCTTTCAGCTCTGTTGGCTTTTCCAAGCTCTGTATAGCCCAGATTTTGTCCGGGTTTGCCTCAATTCCACGTTCTGACACAATGAAACCCAGTAGCTTTCCCGCTGGAACACCAAACACGCATTTTGTTGGATTTAGCATCATCTTATACTTTCTCAAGTTTGCAAACGTCTCTCTGAGATCTTGGATAAATGACTCTGCTTTCTCTGATTTGATCACCACATCATCAACATAAGCATGGACGTTGCGCCCAATCTGCTCCGCAAAGCACTTCTGGATGCACCTCTGATAAGTAGCACCCGCATTTTTCAGTCCAAAGGTCATGGTCTTATAACAAAAAGCACCAAAGGGTGTAATAAACGAGGTCTTCTCCCAATCTTCCCTATTCAACTTGATTTGATGATATCCTGAGTAAGCATCCAAAAAACACAGAAGCTCACTCCCTGCCACTGCATCCACAAAATTTAAAAGGATCCTTTGGACAAAATTTATTCAAACTGGTGAAATCTATGCACATCCTCCACTCATCGTTCTTCTTCAACACAAGAACCGGGTTTGCTAACCATTCTGGATGAAAAACTTCCATGATAAAGCCGGCTGCTAAAAGCCGGGCTATCTCTTCTCCAATAGCCTTCCTCCTTTCAGCATTCATTTTTCTCATACCCTGCTTCACTGGCCGGGCTCTAGGATCAACATGTAATTTGTGCTCAGCAAGTTCAGTAGGAATGCCTGGCATGTCACTAGGTGTCCATGCAAAAACATCCCTGTTCTCACGGATGAACTTGATGAGCGCGTTTTCCTATTTATCAGTCAAATTTGTCCCTATGGAGAACTGCTTAGAAGAGTCCCCTTCTTCAAAATCTATCATCTTTGTATCTTGAGCTGATTTGAACTTTCCTCTATCATCTTCTGAGGTTGGCCTTTTCATGACTGTGTTATCTGCCGGGTCAAGATTTGCCCTGTAATTTCTCAACTCCTCTTTAGCACACGCATGCTCTGCCATGGCCGCATCTCCCTCATCACACTTCGCTGCTATCTGTCTGTTTCCATGCACAGTAATGACTCCCTTAGGACCCGATATCTTCAGCTGTAAATACACATAACAGGGTTGGGCCATGAACTTGGCATATGCCGGCCTTCCCAACAATGCATGATAAGGACTATGAAAATCCACCACCTCAAAGTCTAGGAACTCAGACCTGAAATTTTCCCGAGACTCGCCAAAAGCCACCTCTAACGTGATTTTTCCCAATGGAGTTGCTGACTTCCCTGGAACTATGCCGTGAAAAACTGTAGATGTTTTCTGTAGCTGGATCTTCTTGAGACGCATACGCAAGAAGGTCTCCCAATATAAGATGTTGATGCTGCTTCCTCCGTCCATCAAAACCTTTTTCAACTCATAATCCTCCACTTGAGGGGACACGACCAAGGCGAGCAAACCCGGATGTTCCACATGATCTGGGTGATCTGCTCTGCTCCAAGTGATTGTTTGCTCAGACCATCTCAAATACCTGGGCGCTCCCATATTCACTGCATTAACTGCCTTTTGAATTACTTTCCTTTCTCTTTTGGATGTGTTGGATGTGTACACATGATACGACCCTAGCTGTTTGGGGTTAGGATTGAACCCCCCCTGACTTTGAGAAGTTGACCCGCCTGGCTGACCAGTTGGTGTCGTATTGGCTCCTGTGAGCGGGGCCGCGGCCGGGCTTGCTCCCGCTCCGGGTCCTCCACCTCTACTTGCTGTTTGAAGCGCCCTCTGAACCTAATTATTTTTCCATCTGTTGAGATCTGCGCACTGGGCCAACGAGTGATTCGCCGGCTTACCGTTCCTGCTGTGACGATGACATGGCATTCTGAACGCTTCTTCTGTACTCATGGGACGTGGTCCACCGAAGTTGTTGTAACCTCCATTATTTCCTCTATTGTCATTATAGCCACCATTATTCCCTCTATTTCCCACGTTGTATCCACTATCAGTCATGGGTCTTTGAAACCCGGTATTTGTGTTTGCCACAAACTCTGAACCTCCCTCGTTGAGCCCTCTTTTATGCGAATTGATGTTGTTGTTACTACTGTTGTTCCTACCATTGTTTGCCGCACCTTTGCCTTTTTCCTCTTCAGGGTCATCATGTGTCTTGTCTGTTGCTGCGTGTTTGTTGCAGGCCTCTAATAGCTCTGCCATCGAAACGGGTTTGACCCTGTGACTCTCTTTGAGACGTCCCAACTTCTGAACCAACGGGTGTACTTGCAAGTTTTTTCCATTGTTGAAATTGCGTCCTTAGGCTCTATACCAGCTGATGCGTGTAAAATCTCCGTGACCCGGCCCATCCAGTGCCGGGTTGACTCTCCTTTCCTTTGTACACACCTGTCTAGATCTTCCAACGAAAACAAACGCTTACATGTGCCCAAGAAATGCTTGATAAATATTGCCTTAAGCTCTGACCAACTGCTAATTGATTTCTCAGGTAAATTCTCAAACCACAATTTTGCTGCACCATCGCTCATCATAAAATACATGTACTTTGCACACACATTTTCCGTCGCACTGCGAATACACATAGCCATCTCATAACTGCTTCTTGTCGGGTCCATACTTGGCTCGTAGTTGGCCACTTTGCTTGGTTCTTTGAATTTCTCAGGAAAAGGCTCCGACCTGATTGACTCTGATAAACACTTTGGCCCGGCTAACCCGGAACCTCCAGCTTGAAGATTAGGACCCGGCGAACTTGCCGATGCCGCAGGTGGAACAACTTGTTGCCTTGGAATTGCTACTGGTGCTGGAACGACCGGGTGAACACTCGCGGCTCGCCCCGCTCTTGACCTATTCACGATCTGCTGCGCCACAGAGATTGCGGGAGCCGGCTGATTCTGCTGGT